>OV170231.1:10645051-11971480 GCA_921882275.1 Brenthis ino
ACTTACCACTATTGGCTCTGCACTCTGAGCTCCACCCTTTCAATAAAAAAATTGTTACTAAAATATACCCAGCACTAGCAGTAGATGTATTGATAGTAAATAAAAATATTAATCAATATATTAAGTATAAATAAATATTTTTTTAGTTTATGACAATATTTTTATGAAATCTTATTAGTTCGATTAAAAGCTTAGAAGATTATAGTTTTACTTAAATATATTAAACAGATATATATGTACACTTAAATTATTTTATTCATATTTATAGTAAATATAATTATTTGATATAGCTGCTATTTCTAAATGAAAATGTACTTCTTATTGTACTGTTAAGAACTGTAGCATAAATTTTAATTATGGACATACCAATGGCTCATCACTTTTAACAAGTTGAACAATTTTTACAGTCTCTTCTTCATCATCTGCATCTGCAGGTATGTCAGGAAGATGAGGATAGTAGTCTTTTTGTGCCACAGCATCATGAGTACAGAGAATTGCCTATAAATGAAAAACATAATATAGAAATATAAACAAAATAATAAAAATATAATGTTTTCTACATTATATACACTCCTCCCTCATCACTAACCTGAAAGTGGGGCTTTTGAAGTAACTTTAACAATTCTTCAAATTCACTAGAACTTGTCACAATCTCACTAAACTGTTGCAACACTTCCAAAGTAACTTGCATTGCATTAGACAATAATGGGTAGAATTTATCATCTTTACATTGTGCTGCTACAATTTTATTATGAACTTGAACAAGAGCATGGAGTTGCTTTGACTGGAGAAGTTCATTCAAAAAAGCAACATCTTCTCCACCTGATTGCACTTCTTTTAAAGAAGTTAATAGTCGCATCAATGCTAAAATAAGTCTATATTAAAAAACTTTGCAATTATAAAAAAATACTCCACATTAAGTATACAATCTTTAAACTATTAACATTGTACCAATATTCTGTAGCTATATAGAAAGTGTTTTCATTAACAATATATTTAAAATCAATTAACAATTTTTAAAAAACATACCCGGATCCCAGTTCTCGGTCGAATGGTCCATATTCGCATTACTTTTAGAAGCAATACAGCAACAATTTTAAATTATTTTGCTTCGTTTACAAATTAAAACGCTCCTATCATCATAGAAATTATTTACTAAAACAATTATATAATAAACTAATAAACCTCTTGCAAGGTTTAATTTAAATTTATTGTCCTCCTCCTATTTCTATGTTAATTTAAACTTTGTATATTATTTAAAATTCAAGCTCGAACATCTTAATACAACGAAATAGTTAAAAATTATTGTGCATTTTTTGAACAGATGAAATATCTGACAGTCGTGAATAAAAAAGTGCGCTGACAGTCGACAGAAGAACAGTGGGGATGGGCCCGCTGCTGCCTCAAGTACCTACCTAGTATCTACTAACGAATATAGATTATAAATAAAAATGTACCACTAATGTAAGTGTCTAAGCGCCATCTAGGATTTAAAGGCTAACGTAATATTTTAGCGGAACGTATTAAGTATTTTAAATACTCATTAAAGTTTGTATGTTTATAAAATACGTTTGTTCTACGTCAAAGTGACTATTTTTTATTTAATCAACAATTTTCATTTAACTCAATTATTATTCGGATATTCTTGTATTGTACTTGTATTGGCTAATAAAAAGAAAAAGTATCAGTTTCAATTCAATTCATTTCTAAGATGATTACCACTTACCTTACGGTGAAGGAAAACATCGTGAGGAAACCTGCATGTCTGAGAGAACTTAGCAAAAGCGTGGTAGACTATGGCCTGACCCCCCTCCTCTCCCCCAAACAAACGACGTACAAACAATATGTGAAAATAAAAATTCTAAAAACAGAAAAAAGCCTGGGGGGCAGGTTTGCCGGACTCTATTTACTTTGGCGCTTTTTAAAATTTTACCCATTTGCTACATTAGCGCCACGCTAATTTAACACTTTTTGATAGACACTTTTTCATCATAGAGATAGTTCTCCTCACCTCTACTGTATAATGTACCTACTAAATTTATAAAGCACTGAGGACACTATTTTACATAGCCACTATATATACATAAATTTATCTTTAGGTATATATATTTACTTAAGAAAATAGATTAGAAAATATTATCTTAATGATTTATAACCCTTTTAATATATATTTACAAACAACAACAATATAACGTTAAAAATTAAAGTTAATATAATGATCGATATAAAATACCGTTTATACGTAACAAAATAATGAAATATAAAATAAAATATGCATTATGGTTTCATTTCTAGTCGAAACTCGGTAACCTTAATTATGGATAGATTTATATAATCCAATTGCCAAAATAACGATGTACGCCGGCGCAAACAATTATTAGAAAGAAGAAAAAATTGTCTGGCCTTGTAAGGCTTGACAAATGTTTTCATTTTAAATTTTACAAAGGTAAGGCAAAATATTCACTAAACTTATAATATTTTTATATTAGCATTTCTTACTTTAAATTGTAGACTCATACATAGATATCTAGTCTGGTTTTGAATGTAGTTAAATCATAAACACCGGCTCTGTGTGACAATGGCGCTAGTGACGATCGATCGGTAGTTGTGTAGAGGAGATTTTACGCGTTGATATCAGTTTAATCAACTAATCGACTATAGTATAAATAATATTTATTTAATAGTGTCAATAAGTTTTATTGTATCAAAATTCTTTTAATTTAACAATAACTTGATTATTAATCCCTTAAATTTTTAATGTCAAGATTTGCTGCACTAATTGGAATCTTCTTGGTATGTCACGAGCGTTTGTTTGTTCTTATCATAACATTTTATTGCATATTTTTAACATATTAATATTAAAAGCAGATAATAATAAATAAGTCAATAACAGTAAAAAATAATAGTAAAGGTGTTTTTATATTGTGGTTTAATATATCAATGTCTTGTCGTGCGGTGAAATATGTATTAATTAAATAATTTATATGTCATATATCATTTTCTTGGCGGTTTTTATGCATCTTACAAGACTTCTAAACCAGCTAATTTTTTATCATGCTGCTAGGTGAATAACTTTTTTTTTTACTTTAACAAAAATAACCCCATGATACTAGTGTTGGTATTGCATGATGTCATATATATATTGGCAGTAGACAATAGAAACATGTTTTGCATTTAAATGTGTTTTGATGATATAAGATATGTAATTATTAATTATTCTTGTAAGATAATGTAGTTGTATGTGAATGGTAAATATTTATATAGTATTATATGTATTGTTTAAAAATTAGATATGAATAATACAGTGTATTATTATTTGTTTATTTTTAAAATTCGAAATTAAAAAAAACTATAACATATTGAATTAGACTTAAACAATTACATTAATTTAATATATTTCTTTATCAAAGTATGATATTATTTTCTATAAAAGAAGTAAGCAAGATGTGAGAGATTTGTTTGTTGGGAAGCCAAAGTAATACTAAGATGTTTTATTTTTCCATCAAGAAATAAAATATATACATATTTAAATATTTAGGGAAAAGTTCCTCTACATTTTTTGTTTTTTATAATAATGATCTAAGACATTTTATACATATAAATATCCTAAAGATTTAACTTGTAAAGATAAATAACAACAACAAATGTGTCTTACAGAATTTTAGTATAGGTTGCTTTTTAGCTTTTCTTATATACACACTGTACATATGGAAATGCAATAAATGTAATACTTTTTAATACTTTTTATATACCACTCACATTAGGAATATATTTAAATTTTCTTTTTCAATTTCCAAGAACAATATACTATATAATCAAAACGGCTACCTTTTACAAGCATTGATCCTCTTTTTCTTCTATCCTAATAATAATACATTGTCCTGAATTTGTCAAATTAACTAAGAGATTTTATATTTTTATACCTATAAATATTATATAGATAATATAGTTAAAAAAAATCATCAATGTAGTTACCCCAGGCACTAACAATTTATGGGTTTTAAAATAAAATTATCTTCTAAATAAAGCAAAATTATAATTATTAGATTGGATTGTAATTTTATTGTTTATTAAATCACAAAAGGATTTACCCACTGGACTAAAATGATTTTGTACAACATCTTTGTACAAAACCATTTTGTTCCAGTTATCAGAAGTTGCCTCAAGTTTGACAGTGTCACTTGATATCCTTCCAATCACATACATTCCCTTTGAAAGTGTACAATGCACATTGCATTCCATGCCACTGGTTTCATAATCAGTAATCATTATAATCAGAGATTTGGTTAAATGATCTATTGATGAATTTAAAATGATGTCTCTTTGAAGTAGGTGGGAGATACTTGATCTGTGTTTCTTGCATAAAATGATCCTTTCCAAAGTCAAGTGCAGTAAACTGCTTGAATGGATTCTCCTATTAGTACCAAGAAGATATCTTCGCTATTGCAATTCTTGAAAACATTTGACATACCTTTCATAAGCTCTCATGGCAAAAAGTGAATATATAACTAAATAATCTGTGAACATTTCAACCGTCTACCTGTTACCGTTATCAATATCGAGCAAAAATGAGCAAAAAAATCACGTTTGTTGTATGGGAGCCCCCTTAAATATTTATTTTATTCTGTTTTTTTAGTATTTTTTGTTATAGTGGCAACAGAAATACATCATCTGTGAAAATTTCAACTGTCTAACAATCACAGTGCATGAGATACAGCCTGGTGACAGACAGACAGACACAGACAGACGGTCAGCGGGGTCTTAATAATAGGGTCCGTTTTACCCTTTGAGTATGGAACCCTAAAAGTGACGATAAACGGAATTTATCCCAATTTCTATTGACACTGATTACATGCACAAATGTTAAAGTCAACTTTGAAAAAAAAATAACCTATCTTAAGTAATCTATATACGCACAGGCCAATCCCTAGGCTAGAAAATTGAAATTTCGCACATGTATTCCTCATATGACGAAGGCATCCACTAAGGAAGGATTTTTCAAAATTCAACCCCCAAAGGGGTGAAATAGGGGATAAAAGTTTGTATGAAACTTTTTATTCCTTGGACATATTTGTATGAAATTTCGTATGAATTGAGTACGGCAAAAATAATGAATTACTTATTTCAGTGTTTTCTAAAATTCAAACCTAAGAGGGTGAAATAGGAGATGAAAGTGTTTATGAAACCCACTTTTTAAAGTTTTTTTGTAGTTTTAGCGCGAGCGAAGCCGCGGATTCTGCTAGTTCAAAATATTAAGATTTAGGACAACAGGAATGATTTTCTTTTAAAGATTTTTAATTTTCTTACATAAAAGGTTTAAGAAATGCTTAATGCCGGACCCGAGGGTTAAGCCGGTGTCGGCTAGTGACTCTGCTACATCAGATGAAGCATCCAAATTGGAACTCTACCTCCAAAGACAACTTGAGGAGGATGTAGCAAGGTAATATTATAAATGAATTATAACTGTACAAGCATGTCTTCTGTTTATTAAGCAATGTGATTAGCACAAAACTATGTGGAAATGAAATCAATTTTTTTATATTCACTACTGTGATTTTCGAATTTAGCAAATGTGGGACTCAATTTGGGGTTCCTGTATATGAAACTCTCTTTAATAACAATTAAATGATTTACCTTTTATTATGTCATATTTTATCATTACAGATAGTATTCTTAAATATTTGACAAAATCAAATATTAGATTACCATATCAACCTCGCTTCGCTCGGGTTTGTCCCAAATTACGTTTTAACGTTTAGTATCGATTTCTCAGAGATGAGATACTTCCCGCGGTAAAAAGCATCCTATATGTTGACCCAGATAACCAGCTATCATCATACCAAATTTTATCAAAATCCATCCAAAACCATGATGCGGTACCAGACATACATTTTCCAAAAAATATTTAATGTTCAGATTCGGCTTAGTTACAATTTTATTATATGTGTAGGTACTTTGATTCCTTTAACAAATTATATAGGTACCATGTCTTAAAAAGTATCTAGGTTATTCTTATTAATAAAACAAACGTGACTGTCATAAGTAAGGGAATCAAAATATTACATGACATTTAAATATTAATATGGAAGGTGAAAATATGAAGGTAATGAAGAAAGAACTGTTAATTCATTGTTTAACCATCTTGTGATGTCAATCACGTTTTCACTACCAATAATAAGATTTTATCGTCACAAAATATTTGACCACCCTACGTACACAAAGTAACATGAAGTAATGTCTTCTTTTCTAGTGTTAATTATAAATTAAATAACATACTTATAAATAATATTTTTATCATATTAAATAAATTAGAAGAATTCTATTGTAACATTTTTAAAAGGCAAAACAAAGAGACATTTTTTATTTACAGAATATTTGATGAATCCATTTATTCCGATTTGGAAGTTGTGTGTGGAAAATTAAAAATACTAACCCATTCTTGTATACTAAAAGCACGTACAAACAAATTTTATAGGAAGCTTGATGCCATTTTGCATGTCAACATTGGACGGGAAACATTTGATGAAATATATTCTTTCATAAGGTAATAGCTAAGACGTTTCAATAGAAATATTTTAAAACTACCTACATTTTCATTACTAATATACTTATTTGCATGGTAGGCCCTAATTACACTATGTCGTGTGATTGTAAGTTTTCATAGTACTATTAACAAACTTAACTTTTATTTTCAGTGATGCCTATACTGAATGTGACATAACAGCACAGGAAAAAGAAATACTAATATTCCTTAAGAGAAAATTATTTACAAATAGTTCTAATAATCTCCCTGAATCAAAAAAAATCAAGGATGAGATAGAAGATATTGACGTGTTTTTAACCCCAAATTGCCCGAGTCCTTATAAAGAGAAAATATGTCAAGAACTTTCATGCCTTAGTCCCAGTACTGAATTAACTAAGGAGTATTATGCACTGGTACATATTGAAGGTAATTTATTAGAACAAGAGCTCATAGAACAAGACGCTTTGTCAGATGCGTTTCATACTATCATAAAGTCGCAAGATAGGAGTACAACTAAGAATTCGCAACGTATTAAACCTTCGTCTTTGTCTCTAATATCTAGTCATTCACCCAAAACCATAAAACATTCCAATAATTGTGATATCTATAGTAAATTACCGCTTGAGCAAAATTCTTTAAGGAATGGGAAAGAAATCGAAAAAGAAAATTATAATGTATGCATGAAACCTTTTGACCAATATTCTAAGATAGTAGATTTTGGCAAAGTCAATGGGAATGAATCTTTGGCTGAAAAGTTATTGGATCCCGCATACTCACCTGATAGTTTAATAACAGACGACCCTAGTTCGTCATCTGATTATTTATCCGCTGCGTACGCTTGTTCTCCGGCGTTGGGATCTTCTGGGTGTTTGCCTCAATTAAATGCTGGCGAAAATAGCACTAAAATGGAAAATATTTTTACTTCTTCCGATTCGGGGTTGGATAATACTGGTATGCTGGAAAGTCTCAATAGCCATAAAGATGTTATGTTGACAGATTTATCGCTAACTGAGAGCACTTTGCACGATTTAACTATAGAAGATACAAATCATTCCCAGGAATCTACATCAAGTCCAGAAGCTGACTTAAATCAAATTCAGAAAATAAAATTACCACTTCATCGAACTGGAACATCATCCTTAAATAGCGCTTATCAAGACTCTAGCAGTAACGGAATAAAAGGAACTTCTAACTCAAAATCAAATGATATAGTTTATGGAAAATCTTCTAAAGAAGAAAAGCAACGTCAAAATGAAGAAATTGTAATATTAGAATCTTCTTCGGTCTCGTCTGAGACTGGATCTTGGGAATCAGTCTTTCCGCCAAAAATTACTGATAAGGAGATATGCGATAAATTTATTCATAATGAACGTCAGTTTGTAAATGAAGATGTTATAATAAAGAAAGGCGACACCCATAATATGTCGGAATGTCAAAGTTATGAAAAATCTTCAACTAAAACAACACCATGTTTCATAGACGCAGCTAGTTTAGCTGATGAAGATCAAGTTTCTGTAAATCTTCAAGAACAAACAGACCAGGAAAATGTTAAACATGAATCTGACTATATACCTGTACCAAGCCAACCAGTACCTTGCTCCCGACCCGACATTAGTCCAGGGGACTGGTCGGAAAGCAATGACAACGAAGATTCTTTAGAACAACCCGACAACAAAGAACCAGACTCCATACAAAAAGACTTATCTCCGACTATTTTCGAAATGACACCTATCACTGAAGATTCATTAAGTACGAATGATATGCATGAAAACAAAGACATATTTGAAACTAAATATCCATCTACATGTCAACCCGAAAAATCAGCTTCACTTTCTACAAATACTGTATACATGGGAACTACGCCACATAATTCAATTATGTCATTGAAAACTTCATCATTAAAGCAGTATGAATCGGAAGAAAGTGAGAGTGATACGATTGTTATAAGCAGAGAAAGTCTTACGAATTTTAGATCAAGTAGGTTCAATGAATCTTCGCCTATTGTGTCAGGTGGCGCTTCGATTGAAGATGTTCGTTCTCCTAAAATAGGAACACAAAACAATAGCCCTTCAGTTCGAAGAAAAGTGGAAAACATACCGATAGTAACTGGTGCTTGCTTAAATCAAGAGAGCACCAGCTTACCCAAATCACCAAAATCCGTTTCAGGATCAGCTTGGGTGGTAGATATGTCATCAACTCCCAAAGTAATAGAAGTATCCAAAAGTGCATTTAGCCAAAACTTAAACAAGAAACCTGGTGATAGAGTATGTGAGACATTAAAAAATGAAACAAAGCATACTAATACCGAAACATGTAGTAAAAGCAGAAGTTCTGTTGAATCTGATAGCAGTGAAAAATCTGGCCATAAGTTTTATATAGATTTATCGACATTGCCTGACCCACTGCCGCCGGAAAAACCAAACAATGATGAAAGTACTACTGAAAAAAAAAATATTTTTTCTATGTACATTGATTTAGGAGAGAAATCAACGCTAAAAGAAATGCCAACTAGGTTGTCATCTTCGCTAAATGTTAAGAAACAATCGAATGACAGTAAAATTTTAATAAAAAATTCAAAAAATACTAAAGTAGTGAGTAATGAAAAAGTCACTTCTTTAAATTCATCATCGTCTTATTTCCAAGATCAAAGCACTGTTTCAACAACATTTGAGAGATACGAATCGTTGTGTAACGACCCAAACATAACTATCTCGGAAATCATAGCCATCCCAGAACCAGCTCTAAAAACAACAAAACCGCCTAGTGAAGTTGAAAATATAAAAAATGAAAAGCAACATCTTCGGCGTAATGGTGATAAGAGTTTTATATCCAATACGTCATTTACTATTCACGAAGAGTCTACTAATGAGCAGTCAGATCTTTTTGTTAAATTATCTGACTTAGACAAACCAATTCAAACTTCGGATATTTTTGAAAGAGATAGCTTTGATGTTAGAATGACGAGATCTATACCAGAAAATAATTGGTCACAACAAAATATTGCTTCAACGTCAAGATCTAGTGAAGTTATTAGTTCGTTTCATTCAGAAAACGCATTAAGTTTGAATAGATTGTTTCCTCATTTAAAGAACGAATTTAGCAAAAGCATGCCTATATCGCTGTCCGGTAGGACACGATCACCTTTAAGGCAAGGTGGATCGTCGAGTGTTGGTGAAATAGACGAGCAAGTTTCAGACGTATCTGAAATCAGTAGCGTGCAGAGTAGCATGTGTCGTTCTGTTATAGGTAAGATATAAATACTTTGCGAGTATTTTTCAAACATTGTTAAAGAAAACAAATCATTTATTTACATAATATTTTTCAGAAAACAGTACTACCGAGGAAACAAGTCAAACATCGAGTTCTATCGGTAACTGTCAATCTCGTTTGGGTCAAGACTTGCTTCGAATGTTTCTAGAGGAAATAGCCCCAGACGTAATTGTGGAAGTGTCTGGGAAACGCATTAAGGCACATAAGTGTATATTATCGTCAAGGTGATTATCGTCTTTAATAACACAATGTAGCATTCGTGATATATTAAAAAAATACGTCTTGCATGAGAATTCCTCTTCATTGTTTGCTTTTTTTATTAATTGTTAGCAAATCCGACGGCGACGGAATATTATTACATTTTTGAAATTATCGATTGGCTTATAACAAACTATCTTCTACAACTCAATAGATATAGCCCATTAAGGTAGTACGCAATCGAACAGCGTAGGTTTAGTTACTATAGAGACAAAACCACAGAAAATTTTCGAAGAGTCCATATTTTTTTATTAAATTAATAATTAATTCTCAAATAATTTAAAATATATTACAGATGTCAATATTTTGCTGGCATATTAAGTGGCGGATGGGTCGAAAGCGCTGGAAACGTTATCGTTTTACCGCCGTAAGTATTATTAATTACATCACTTACACACAATGATTACCATTATATGTTCTTATGTTTAAAACCAGGTGCAGTTTTGCTACTTCCAGTACTTATAATATTTGTGAAATGAATATAGTAATTTTAATGAAAATGAAAAATATGTGTGCGTATACGTATAAATATCTGTTGTTTTTGTAGGTTTTCCTTCAATGTAGTGCATTTCGCTCTATGCCACATATACTCGGGCTTGTCGACTATTCCCGATTCAGTAAGCATTGTGGAATTAGCGACCATCGCCGATATGTTAGGACTTGAAGGGCTGAAGGAAGCTATCATGTTCACTCTAAAGGCCAAATATTGCCATCATTTCCATAGGGTAGTTATATGTTCTGTACTTTAATTTGTTTTATGAACTATTAATTATAAACATAATTTCCGATTTCATATCCGATCAGCATAATAAATAAATACAATAGCTAAATTAATACATTTATGTATAAAATTTCATTTATAAGTAAAATGATTTCCCTGTTATATTTAATACACAACCATTTCAAATTGCTTTTAGCCCTGTCAAGTATGCACTGCCGGCGTACTAGAGTGTTTCCCACTGTCTTCGGTGTATGGGTTAGACGATTTATACCGTAAATGTTTGAGGTGGATCACCAAGTACTTCACAAAAGTGTGGCCCACCAAGACCTTTGCTACGCTTCCGAAGGAGTTACTGGACAAGTGCTATCAAGAACACATCGTTAATCTCTCCACTGACAATCTCATAGAAACTGTCTATGGATGTGGTATTACAGGTGTGATATAAGTTATACCGATTTAATAAAATTTAAGTCATATAAAAACAAATTTTAGACCAAAAAGTACTATACATATATTTTATTTTAGTATGTCTTTAGTTCTTCTTTTTATTATAAACACAACATATATTTTAATTTTATATACACAAATCATAAACTTAATATCGCATAAATAAATAATTAATTGTTTCCAGTGGCATCACTACAAAATAGTAGGTGGGCGGAGATTGTGGCTCGGATGTGTCGAAAGCTGGTGAATGCTGCGGCTCACTTCGCGGCGCCAAGACTCCTGGCTGTGCTGGAAATGATATCCTTAGTACCTGATGCACCCAATTCCGCCAAACAGGCCTTGGACGACTGCCTAGCAGCTGCCATAGAATGGGCACCGCCAGATGAAACTTGCCGTGCTTATGCCTTCCTCTCGACTCTCATCCGAGATATCCGAAACCAACACTCCAAACCTGATCTTATTAACAACCAAACGAACAAAGTACCTGAGCCCAATAACTTGTTATACACACATGCCGGCAGTTGGAGGCTTCAATGTGAAGGCGCTCTCGTCAGAGCTGCCCCAAGAGTCGTCGGGACTCAAGCCTTCAAAGATTTACCCACGGACCTAAGGAGACGACTTAGGGAATTAGGATGCATCATGTACGGACCACAGGCGATACCTCTCACAGCATCCCCTCTGCAAGACAGAAAAACTAAAAGTACATATCAGAGCAAACCTAAAACGATCAATCCCGCAACCACGCGTAGTCTTGATATGGAAAAAGTAAGGAACTCCTTTGTTCCCTACAAACCGAAACCAATTGTGATCGCACCACCAAAAGATAAGGTTCCGAGCACTTGTGAATTGCGAGACAAGAGGGTCAACAACAAGATTAGCATACCCAAAGTGAGGACGACCAAAGCGCAAGAAGAGCGGGCGAAGTTTAACCAAACAAAGACACTAACATCGCAGGATCGATCAGTTAGTAACAAGCCGGTCGCAGTTCGACCCCACCCGTTCGAGAACACGAAACCAAGGTATCTAGAGCCTCGCCAATGCAAGGAAAGGGAAAAGAAAACGCCAACTAAGAAGCTTGTTAACAAAATGGTTTCTTCCAGTGAGTCGTCGCGTAATTCAAGTCCCATCCAGTCAAGGAATTTGAGGACTGGCCGACTGGCGGCAAACCAGGTGTGCGAGAAAAAGTCTCACGCTATGTCTCAAGATAGCCTGGCAACGTCCTCAAGGCCACGCACCGCAGAGCCTTCGACGGATTCATTGAGTGAGTCTCAGAACAGCAACAAGTATGCCACCTACACTAAAACTAAGCACACTGGAAAAGGATCTGTTGAATGTAAGTTACTACAATTATTCACCAACTTCAAAAAAGAAGGAACCTCTCCAATGTTTTTTCGTACCTTTATTTGCCAATCTATTAATATTATTATTTTACATGAGGGCATACTTAAAAGATGCTATATGAATTTCAAGAGTTTATATTATTTAAGGAGGATATTATTACTTTGAAATAGATTTCGAAATTCCTATCTTTGTATTTAATAAGTAATTATTAACATATGACAACCATGAACCAATTCAATAAGAAAGTATCGTAAAAAACGATAATCAATAAGAAACACAAACAAATACATTCACTGGAATTGAGTTCTTTTTTCTTGTTTGAAGTAGATCAATATGTAATAATTATCTTATAATACAAATGTAATGAATTCAGGTAACGTTTATTTACGAAAGAGTATTAAAAACATCGTAGTTACACGGCATTCGATTTTTTCTAATTATTGGAATTATTTGTAAAACATTTTCTTTTGAATAAGTGCTTTTTTTTAATAATATATATTTTTTAATATTAATTACAGCAGTGGTTTCAAAATGTCAACTTCTATCGCCATCGTCACTATTGAACGCCAACGTGAAGACGAAGATCCCAGTTTATTTCAACCAAAACTCAGTGTCATGCAATGGTAGTGGCAAGTCGAATACCAGCACAAAAGGGCAAGTATGCACACATTCCGCTAAAATCAAGTCTCGAGTATTTGAGAGGAAAGTATCAGGTTCTTTAATGAGCGCAACAAAATCCAGTTCCGCCAAAATTGTACCAAAAGTTGCGAAAGAACATCCGCCTAAATTGTGCAAACAGCATAAACATGCGACGAAAATAAATACCAGCAGTAATATAAACAGGCGGGAGGAACATGAACCCATACCGGCGATGGAACGTTCTGGAACCTTCCTGAAAGACGAACCCATGTTCGCCACAAAATCCACCAACATAGATAAGGCCCAGTAAAATGAAAAGCGTCTATTTTAATACTACAGATATTATACAGTAGTTTAGAACTTAGACCGCACGCGTTTTTACTGTATCGCTTGTATTACTCGCTATTATTATATAATGTACGTACTATACATGTGCCTCGCGCTTCATACATTTATGAAGCCCTTGTCAGATAAGCTTTTTACACTTCTTTTCTATTTTTAACTATCACATTATCCGACCAAAACTTATTTACTGCGTTGTGTAAACCGAGCTTTATTTTGCTTTACTAGTTTTATTTTACTATAATTTAGAAAATTCTCATATTTCTTCCAAATCTTCAGTATTATATAATTTTTACAATATTTTAATTATAGCGTTATAAGAGTTTCCTGTAACTTATATTCAACTATAAGTTAGTACCAAGTGCAATAGCCACTAATGCCATGTTGCAATATTTTTGTTCTTAAATCCATTCACTATTCCACTCGATGTGTTATATAAAAAACATGAAGACCTTATTTCTCTCTACAATTCAATTAAAAATTAATAGCTTTGAAAAGTAATTGGTCTAACGTTACTAAAGAAATTAAGTTTATAACCCCTGAAAAATGAACGATAAGCTTTTGATTAGGGCATTGGGAAACCCAGCTTAATTAGGGCTTCCAGCAGATGACGTTTAGAATAAAGTACTATGTTGGTATAAATCGAAGGTTATTTTTTTTTTAAATAACCAAACTAAAACCATTTTGTCTAATAGTAATGTTCGGAGGGTTTATCCAAATTAGCAAACCCAGACTAAAAGTCGCGGAAAAATATACCATTGTTGCTAAAACATAATTCTATGTGATTCTACAAAAAAATATATGTCAAATTATCTCTCATCGGTTTATTTTGCTGCTACATTCCCCCATGGACATTATACACGTAACCTTTGCATGTAACATGCTTTACACGTACATTTGTACTATTGTACATACAAAATGTATGGAAATATACGTATTCGTTATATATTTCATATTATGGGTACTTAATTCTTACGATAATCAAACTTTTTTTTATTTTTAACATAATAAATGTATTATGTTATTTCTAATTGAGCTTAAAATGCAATCGTTGTGACATATTCGTTAAGTAGTAATAATAAGTTTCTATCGACATTATTATTTTTTTCAGATTTAATATTCACTAGTCTTTTATAAAAAATATAATCAATATATACCTATGTCTTCACTTTTTATTTCTTATTCGAATATTCAGCTCGCATTTAGTTACAATTGTCTCGATATAATTTTTAATGTGGAACCCTCACAGAAAATATGCGGTAGGTACCACGATTAATATAAAAAGTAATTGTCTTGTTATTGTATTAAAATTGTAATTAAAGAGTATAAGCTAAAATGTAATAATCTATCCTCTTTATTTAGTAATTGAAATGATTTTATTTGACATTGATGAAAAATATATCCGACGCGTTTCTTTTCCTATTAATGGTGTTACAAGAAAAATTGTAAGCTTTTATTATTTATATAATATGTATAAAACACATGTGCACATTACCGTTAGGAATAGTGCAAGAGCGCTAACTACATACCCTGTTAAATTGCAAAGCCAGTTATTTGGAATAAATAGGCCAGCGCTCTTTTTACAGGCCATAAGATGTGTTTTATCTTTTAGAAAGTAGAAGACTCCATGGACCAAATATTTCTACTGTAAATGATATAGAGGATTATTTTTGAACAGTTACACTTACTTTCTTTGTCAGTTCACCCTTTTTTCGCCGCACCTAAATTTAATATCCTTTTTCTATAAGTAACCGAGCCCAATGTGTCCAAGCGTACAGCTTCGCACAAAAGGACTCGCACCAACCCCATTTCTCTCTTCCTAGTGAATTAAAGACCATTACGTCATTTGCCACCATTTCGACCTATTCCAGATAGCTCAATAAGATCATCTGATCTATATATACATAGAACATACAATAGCGAGAGCTTATTTGACCATATAACTTTATGATGAAAGACGGACCGGAAGTTCTTGCGCTAAAGTCCATGGAGTCCATAGCGAATCCGGTATTCAGGCTTTTATATTTTTAAGGTGCTAAAATGTAATGCTCGATTTTATTTAATAATTTATGCATGACATCATGCGGCTGATGCGTTTGTAGATTTTAGATAAATTTGATATATGTACTATTTCTATTAGTCATTTATTGGTAAGATTACAGCATCACAAACAAAAGATTCAATAGTAATTCTGTTTTAATAAAAAGTTAGTTTAATCTATTTTAATGTTTTCGGAAGTATTAGAATTCAAATCGATGTAATAATATCTACTAATAATTATTAAGATATCATAATGTATAAGCTTATGACAAGTGTCGAGTTAGGTACTTAAGCAATCATCGTGGGTAGTGACTAGCCGTGAAAACATAACTTAGATGAATGATCTCAATGATGCTCTCAGTATTCAATGTTTACATGTCAGGTTTGCATCAGCCATTATTATAGAAAAAGTAGCCATCTTTATTTTTATATTTAAATATATTTAGTATAAAGGTTAGATTAGACATTACTCGTGCTGTGTAGTGTAACATTAATCGTCCTGGTGTACTTGGATTTATTTGTATTTTTTTTTAAGATTAATATTCAGTTCACTTTTAGAATTTAAAAAATATATATGTGGGACCGTACTTAGATGTGAAGTGATTATACCAAGTTGGACCAAATCCGTAATGTTTGTTGAAAATAAACATTTTTTTAAAAACAGTGTTAGTGGACGACTTATTAAAATTATAACAGTTTTGAACTTGGTTTATAGAAAAATAACGAAAAGAATATAGAACAGGACTATGTGGATTCTTTCAGACTCGAAAACTGCTCAAAGTCCCACCGAATTGAAATTGTTAGTTTTTAATTTATAATTTTACTAGAATAAATCGTGGATTGAAATTATTTAAATTTGAAAATATCTTTCGATATTTATTTGACAGTTACTATAATATTTTCTGTGTAATAGTTTCGAGCACGAGCAATAATAATGTACATAACTCGATTATTTTATTTATATTTCTAACAAGTAGGCGTAACTATATTTCACTATCATACCTATATTTCGACGGCTTCAAACTTTGATATATTTATAATATTAACATGGTGAATATTGAATGTCGTTTCAAAGCTTAATATGTAGTTCTTAAATTGTTATTTGAATATGTAAAAATAATCATTTTATCGTTTTTTAGTCTTAGAGTTTATTTGATGTGTATATTGTTGGTAAAATTGTTTAATGTCTAAGTATTTAATTTAAATATTTATATTAAAGTAATGTGCATTTAAATGTTATTTAATTGAACTCCCCAGATCTTAGCTTCTCGTTGATTGACTTTATGATGCAGGAAAGACACCTTGTCAATTAGTTTTTGTGATGTAGATTATGCAAACTATCTACAAGTTTTTATTACAATTTTTTCCTAAGATTCGCCAATTCAGACTAAAGGCAATTCTAAAATTAGGTACTATTGTTCTAGGTACAATAAAAAAAAAGTTAATAAATATTAATTTGATTTGGTATTACATATTTAAAATGAAATCATTTAGCAACATTATTGCTACATTTATAAATTAAGATATTAATTTGAATTGCTATTCAGTAACAGTCCGGAGTTGGGAAGTTGGCGATGTTTCACCATCGTGCCTCGGTGAACAAGTAAAGCCGTTGTTCCTGCGTCTGAATTGATTTAATTTATACAAGTATCATATTGCGATTCAAATTTGTTACTAGCTACTATTTTGTACTAACTGTAACTGTAATATTTAACTAATAAGTCCTAAATTAAGCAATAACGAGCCACCTGTCGTACGTTGATGGTTCCGTAATATCGTACCGACTTACATGTACTTTTTATTAATATAAGTTTTACTCTGTATGTATATAGTATTATAATATTAACTTCGATGATCGATCACGAACATTAAAAATATTTCTTGTATTTTTATTATATGTTGTTGTAGCGGCAATAGAAATATATACTCTGTGAAAATTTGTACTCTCTACCTATTACGGTGAGCGCAGCCCTCTGACAGACGGATGGACGGGCAGAGGACGCATAGTAATAGGGTTCCTTTGGCACCCTTCTTGTACGGGACCCTAAAAAAGCTCCTCCGAAATGCACTCATCAGTCTACCTACATTCACCTCTATAATATATTCGTTTTTAGGTATTTCCACAGTGTATTTTCGGTACGCCATAGTATCTTCCTTAATATTTTTTTTTATTAATGATCGAGGCACCATTAAAGATAATACAAACGTAGTGGTTATATTCTCTTTGGATAGTACGGGCATGTTATTATTCCCGCGAATAGTAAAAAATAACAAAAAATACATAAATAAGGTTTTTTCAAGTGTAAGAATAGTATTTCATGTAAGTATAAAACTTAAAATATCAATGAAGTTTTGTTTTTTATGTTAAAACTAGAATTGCCCGCGGCTCCGCCCGCGTTCAAATGACCAAAAACCGAATTCTTAGGTTTTACATATTAGTATACTCCTACATTGTAGTTTTTGTATTTTTTCTCAGAAATTATACATTTTCCCAAGGTAAAAAGTATCCTATATGTTGACCCGGATAACCAGCTAGTGCCATACCAAATTTCGTCAAAATCCCTCCAGTAGTTTTTCTGTGATGCGGTGACAGACAGACAGACAAAAATACTAAAAACTATAGATTCGGCCTCTATATTGATAATACTAGTTATTTCAAAAAGATTTTCCAATAAATATTTAATGTAACCTCCTAGCGCCCAAGGATAATTTAAGGAGAGTAGCTTAAGCACCCAATGTTCTTCTACAAGTACATAATTAAGTATAGTGCTTGCAGCCCAAATAAACATAAAAGAGTGATAAAAACAAGGATACAGTAAATTTATTAACGCAATTTTTATATGAATATATTTTTGCTATCAGAAACTTAAAAAAAAATGTCCATGTCGAAGAACATCGGGCTGCTATCCTTAGAGGAGGTATATTATTTATGTCTTGTGGTAAGCACATTGGGCTATTACGTAAATAAAAGCACTGAATAGAAATTATTGTATTTATTGTGAATATTTCGCACAGTTTTATTATACAAATCAATCAGTAGATACAAATCAATCACTAGTTCAGTGTCAATATTTTTTGGCTTGGCTTACCACTACAAATTTTTTTTATCATTTTATGATAAAAAGTTACAAAAACTACCTCTTTGTAAATAAAGTAAATTAAAATTTTACTAGTACTCAAGACATTCAATTAATAACAGAATTTATGTTTTTAACTGTTAAGAAAAATGTAGTTTTTTCATACATAACAAAACAAAAACTTTTATCAAATACAGTAAACATTTTTTTTAAATTAATCTGAGGTCAAATTAGGAACCCCATAAATTTTATCTTTGGACTAATCACCATCTTCACTCTCGTTGTCGTTGTCGCTTGAGCTGGACGGTATATTTTCTAGTGAACCCACAAAAGGAGGATCGTCTAGATATTCTTCGAATAGCAAATAATCTTCTAAGTCTGATTTTTCCAACAAGTATTCAATGTCTTCCGATTGCAACTCTTAAAAAATAAAGTATGCCTTGTAGACCAATGTTCTTCCATAAGAACATAAAATTACGGAACATACGCTCGCTGTTCTCACAAAAGTACATATTGCTCAAGAGTGAAAAATAAAAACTTTTTCAAAGAAATTTTTCAAGAATATTAAGACATACATGCAATTTAGTATTCTAAATTACATACTTACTTTAAAACTTATTAGTTACTTGATTACATGCATAATTAGAGATTAAAACTTACCTTTACCAAGTCTAAGCTCCATGTTCGCCATTTTGATTACTAATGACAAGTTTTTTCTGATTGGATTAGCTTAGTGTCGTATGATTATGGTCACTTACATGTCCCGGGGCGCCGTAGTAGTTATGCGCAAGCGATCCTGCGGCGTCCCATTAAGGCGGAGGGGAGGGGAATGTCGGGTTTTAGTGGGTAGTACCGGCTCCTCTAGCCGGTGAGCCCCACATCACCACCTAGGGTGGTATGCGTAAATGCATTTCCCGACATAAAAAAAAAATGGTCACTTACATGTCCACCAATCAAAGAGCATTAGAAAAATAAAACCATGCGCGGCAAACTTTAAAAATATTAAACAATAACTATTATGTTCTTGTGTAAGTCCACTGGGCCGTCAAGAACATGTTGTATTATATTTATCTGGGCGGTAATCAGGTACGATATTATGTCCTAGTGCGAGGTTATTGGGCCTCACGAGGAGATATATATATATATATATATATATATATATATATATATATATATACACACAGGTATGATAAATTTTACATCCCTTACTAGAGAAATGATTACAAACTTTCATCCTCTTTTTCACCCACTTAAGGGATGATTTCCGGGGGGGAAAACTGATGTATGTCCTTACAGTCTTAAACTATCTTTACTAACTTTCATCTAAATCGGTTCAGCGGACTTTAGTTTATCCATTACATACAAAAATACAAATGTAAAATAGAATGCGTGAAAGATGAACACCCAAACAAAAATTTAAATAACTATTATTTTGGGGACTATATTCTGCACACAATACGTTAGTCATTGTTTTTAAAAAATATTTCATGTACAGATTTCGCTAACTCACTGCCTTATTATATTTATCTAAGATTCCTTGATATTCCTAACTTATTGCCCGCTTTTATTTTACTAAAGCTATTAAGATCGTGAATAATGTGATACGTCAAAAATTCGTTCTTAGTTTAAGCAAAAAATATATGTACCAACTAACAAGTTACTACTGACCTCACTTCATTTGGGTGCATCCTTTTGTTTGCTTAACCGATAATATTGTGTTATTCTAGGTCATAAATCTGTTGGTGTATCTACTTCCAAATCAGTTCAGACTTCAGTCGTTTCAGCGATAGGAAGTAAAAAACACTCATGCACATTCATACAAACTTGTAGTTATACCTAATAGGAGTCTGATAAGGATTATATTATTACTAGTGACTCACCCTAACTTCTCTCGGGTTCGTCTCTAGTTACGTTTTAACGGTACAGGTATGATGAGTTGTTGTGGGTTGTTTTATAACGTGTTTTCCCGTGGGAATGAGATAATCTCCTGCGGTAAAAAGTAGCCTAATGCCCGATTTCACTAACATCACTTATGGCCAATTTCACCAACGTCACCTAAGTTTAAGGGATCCCCTAAGCATGGTAAGGAGGCTGTTAGGGGACAGTTTCTGTTTCACCGACAGTTAGGGGTCACCTAAATATTAAAAGGCCCCCTAAATTTAGGTGCTCGAAATATGGGCTTAAAGACGATCGTAAAACGAAATTTAATTTAGAGGTTAGTTTAGGGGACTTTTAAGCTAGGGATCCCATACGTAGGTGGTAGCTTATGGGTTGTTGGTGAAATCGGGCATGAGACATATTATCTCGGTTAAAATAAATCATTGGTTTTTATTTCAGCTATTTTGATAAGGTGATACTATTTGAAGTAAAAATTTTAAGCCTAAGTAAGACTGTTTTATTTATATAAATCAGATCAGTTTATACAAAAGCCAACAATAGTATCACATATTATATCTTCATTAGCCATTAAAAAATCCATATGACAGTTTTATTTATTATTAGAAATGGGTTCACTCTTGACCTTCATCTTAGCTCGAAGACACAGATAAGGTCTACGATCTAGCGAGTTTGCCCAGGAGAAGCCTGTTAACACGCACCTTAAATAGATTCAGGTTATACGCACTCGGAAAAACAGACGCAGGCAGGGCATTCCACTTCTTGGCTGTGCGCATTATAAAAGATGATGAATAGCGCTTAGTGCGAGTGGTCGGAATGTCAACCAAGAAAGGATGGTATCCTGCAGTACGTCTGGTGTTCTGATAGAAGAATGGCGATGGCGATATGAGACTGTGGAGCTCGTGGGCACACTCCCCGAAGTACAGTCTGTAGAAAACCGACAGACAGTTTCTCCAACCACTGCTCTTTTTGGTGACTTAGCGACAATTATTTCTTGATCCAATTTCAATAAACCTAACATTAATATAAAGCCACATACACATGCTGGTTTGACAAAGGAAGGTGCAAATATACACCATGAGCTTCCTACACGTCCCACGTGCGTCTTTATATAAATCAGGGCTCACATTATTGGTTGTAACTAAGTGGAAAACTAAAACTTGTACCTAATATATAACACCATACGATAATAATTAACACTTTCCTTTACGGGCGTACAGTACATGGATAGTTTTTTTTTATATATTGGGACATTAACACACATCACAATCTAGTTCCATGATAAGTTACGAGTTTTGTGTTATGGATAGCAGATAGTTGATAAACTACACATATATAGCTTTAAATACATACATGACTGGAGTACAAACATTCGTGCTTATCACACAATGAATGCCCAAAGCGAGACTCGAACTCGCGACCGTTGACACAGCAAGTAGTGTCACTACAAACTGAGACAAATATTGTGATATTTTTATCGTAATTATCACACACAGCACACATTTACTTGTCTAAACGGCAAAGGTTGTTTGTCAAAATCCTTGTAGTAAATTGTACCTATTAAATTTTTAGTTTTTATTTACACAGTGGAAACATTTCAAAGATATATCTATTCAGTAGATTATTGAAGATTAGAAAATTTTACCATTATAAAATTCATCCTTCAATTAAAAGAAGTTCTTAAAAGAGCTTGGTATTAACTAATACCACACTCGCCACATCTACATGTAAATGGAAGCTGATGAACAGGATGAATTAATGAACAATGCATTCCAAATAAATTAAGTAATTTATTTCGGAAAACGATACAATATAGCATAATAGTTTAATATAACAACAATACTATACGGAAGTTTAGTTTAAAGTTTCTATTGTAAAATAAAGCCCTACAGAATTATGCACAAATGGCGTTTTTCCAATATATCATCTCCCAGAAAAGATAATTTACATGACACCACCAAAATCAAAATGAATATAACCACAAGAGGCGCTTATAATACTATTACGTTTTCAAAGCGATTTTTCTCACTGGCTGCTTATTGTTCGTGGCCAACGACGACTCCTCTCAATGTCAATTGATCTAGTTCCAATACATATCGAAGAAAAATATTACAGTAAAAAATCTAAACGTCACACTGCAGACCGACACCAAGACCTAATGCTTACACTGTAATACGTACAAATGTATTGTTGCGAACAAACTACATCTGTGATATAATAAAAACAAATAAATATATTAATTTTACAACTTATACGAAATAATCATACGATATAATATTGTTGAAACATTAACTAAATTAACAAATTTAAATCCAGATCACAAAAGAAACTATATTCATTTCAAAAGTCGGTAGTTATTGAAATTAACTCATACAAAAATTTTCGTTGTAAAAATAAAACGCCTCGATCCACATACTTATTATATATATACATACATTAAAGAAGAAATTAGAATCAAATGTGTTGATAGTTCAGGTTGGCTGATATAATTGTGAAATGTCGCATTCATTTGAGAGTCGTCGGAACTAAGTACGTGGCGTCTACGCAATACGAGGGCTAATTTGCAATGAGGTGTGATAAAATTTCGTGAGCATATTGACTATGGCAGTTTTTTGTTTCAGGTATTCTGTATGGTAACCACTTAAAATACAATATTTCTGCGAACTCACTGAAGAAACCTTTAACAATCTGTTTGCGTGCTTTTAAAAAAAATACACCACTGATCTAGCTCGTAAGGTTTGTATCAGCCAAATACCGTTTTTTCTAAAACTATTTATCAACCCAATAAAATAAAATAAACAAAATCCCTTATAAAACTTACACGACAATTTTATTTAAATATACACGACAAACAAAGAACTGAATGTTGAAATATTTAATTATACATTTTAATTTAAAAAAAATAACAAATTAAATTTATCGATTATAACTATACAAAGAAAAAATGTAATTACATAGAGAGTGAGTGAAAACGTTGGGAGAGAAAGAAAGAACCTTTAATAACCTTTAAATATTGAATACTTAATATAACTACTTCGTCTCATTACAAGATAAAACCGCGATCTCGACGAACGCACACGAAAAGAATAGGATTGAAAGATACAAATATATTAAAACAACACATACAGTACGAGAAAAATATCCAGCCTTTAGTGCTTTATTATTAACAAAATAAATTGTGTTTTTGAGAATATACACAAAAACCTTAATAATTAATCATACTAGTTGGTATAACATAACATGGAGTATATTATAGCAGATAAAAAATGGACTTTATTTCGCCAGTTATGTTTATAGTCATACATTTACACATTAAATTGGAAGTGGTATGTAGTTACTTTATTTTAAAATTATACATATAATAACATCTAATAGTAAAATTTTACTCTTAGATGTTATATGGAAAATATTATTGAAAACACAATATAGTAATTGTTGTACTATGTTATGAAATAAAATAAAATAATAAATAAATTCCGCTATCCTTTAGTCTATACTGGCGGGTTGAGTTAAACTGTGATTGTTTGAGAAGTGAATAGATCCGACGCCATTTATAATACCATTCTTTATCTGCACGAGATATACAAAGCTGTTGCATGTAATGGTTTGTCACAAGGCAAAAGAAGTACAATATTTGTTAAAGCCCCTTCCAGTTGCAAATCTCAAACGACTGCGACATATTGACATCTACAGATCTCAGTTGGGAAAGGCTCGTCAGTCCATCATAGTCATCATTTTGTAATGGACATTCCGATAAAACAACCTAATTTATTATAAAAGTTCTTTATTTTCATTAAATGTAGTAACTGTAGTAAGTTCAAAGATTGTTAAAATTTGCGAATCGGACTATGCTTTTCCTAATAAGTTAACTAAAATTTACCATTTTTGAAATTATTAAAATAAATATCAACAGTCGTATAGGAAATAACGTCAACAATTACTATGCTACGTAGTATATTGTGATTATTTCAAATTTTATTTAAATGCAATAAGCGCTTCAACTGGTACATTATGGACGCAGAATTTTGTGGCAACGTATTGTCTTTGAGCTTTATTTGAATAACTAGCGACTCGCTTCGCTCTGGTTCGTCCCTAGGTTGCTTTCCCAAACAAACTTTCACCCCCTTAATTTTTTCAGATGCATTCTGGACTAAGAGATTTTTATGTATTAAAGATTCAGAGATAATAGACAAACGAGCCTCTCCCAACCCCCCATCTGCCGGCACCTCACACTCACAAATCGCTTATAAATTAACAAGTACAAGTAATAACCATGTAATGAAACATTTACAAGAGTAGACGATACATTAATTAATATCATTATAAATAAGTGAAGTAAACTTTGAGAAAAGATAAACACAAAGTTGTATGTCTTTTTGCAATATCTCCGCGATAAAAGCTAAGAGCGAGATATATGTATAGATATATATTTAAAATAAAAACAAAATCATCTTAACATCGTAATTCAGAACAAAAAACATGAAACAATCCGTATCTTAACATTAAACATTAAGAAACACTTACAAAGGCAGTCAGAGTTCGCACAATCGCTAGAGGGGATATAGAATGTGTGCGGGGAAATGAAGAGGGGAGTGGACGGGGGAGAGACGAGGGGGGGGATAGGTTACATTAGGGTAGTGTCGCCTAACCTACAAAACTGTGGGCCGCGAATACTAGTATTACGAGTCGCTAGTAAGAAAAACGAAGCTGCCTTGTGTGACGCGTTGGTGGTGTAACAGCGGCATGTGGGTGGCGTCGGGTCTTATATTGTTTACATAAGGAACTTGCCTATGATGATGCCGAGGAGGGCCATGCCTATGGCTGTGGCGATCCATGGCATGAGAGCGATCTGCTCATTCTTCTCCGGCCCGTATGAGTGACGACGGGCGCGACCCTCCCCACCCACCGTCTGGTGCAAGCGGAGCAACTCCTCCTGCAACGTTCGAGCGTCTTTGTACTGGTGCCAGGAAATCATTTCAATTTGTTTATTCATTGTAGTATATGTATATCTATTACTAGCGATTCACTCTCGCTTCGTTCGGTTCGTCCCTAGGTACGTTTTAATTTTTTGGAGCGGAACCCTAATTCTGGTTCTAAAATAAAAGTAGCCTATGTTACTCCCTATAACATCAGCTATCTTCCGTGAAAGTCCCGTCAAAATCAGTCCAACCGTTTCAGAGACTCCGGAACAAACAGACAGACAGAAAAACATTTTAAAAATTGCTTTTTTTTATAATTACCGTATATAATTTCACATGCATTTAGTAAAACGCTGTTATTTTGACATTAAAAACAGACACTTCAATTTTATTTATCTGTATAGATAAGGTACCATGTACGAGGTCTAGTATAAGGTACCATGGGAAAGAAACTAAATCTTTTTAGTATGTATGTAGAACCTTAATCGAGTTTTAATGCAATTTATAAACGAGAATCACATTTCACCATTACCATTACATACTATTTAGGTACTATAGGATTCGTAACATTTTCTTCCAAATAGTAATACCTAATATGAAATTTGTTCACGTTTTTGATTGTCATTAGAACTCGTCCTAAGGGCGCAGACAATGTTCTGAATATTATCTAAAACGTATATATATTTCACACATAGAGAAATTTATATAGTAGGTATATAATATGTTATATAAATAATTTATGACCGGTGCACATTCACATACTTTCTAATATGAATATTTCATCACACTGATAAAAATGTCGTGGCGTAATAACGTTTATTAATAAAACAATATAACTTTGAATCTCTTTGTGGTCCTAGATTTTTAATGATATTTGTAAATATCGTTTTTGAAGTGAAAACTTCTATAGGCAAGTTTGTATAGGGAGTAAATTCATCTAAGTCGACATCGACATGGTCACGTGACGTGTTAACACTAACATTCAGAGTGCCGATAGATGTCAAAACCAGATAAATGTAAACCTTAAATTAAAATAAACAGTTTTAATTTACAGATCTTAATTAAAGGCCAAACAATTAATGTGAATATCCAAAAATAACAACTGTTTGTTTATAGTTTTAAGTTTTCACTTCTGTCGGCAGTCCTCATGACTGCTTTTTTTTTCTAAAAATTCCAATAGATATTAAGGATATGCGAAAGTTTGTATTATCAATTGTTTTCATTTTGTAACTTATTTAAATTTTCTTTTTGATTTGCACAATATTTGCCTGAAAATGTTACAAAGTTTAGTTCGTTTTAATTATTTTTATTGTGCGACGACATTTGTTTCCTACGATCAGATGGACAATGTTGAAATAATAAAACTTTATTTTTATTTAAGCATGGTCTATTCATAATTAATAAGTACCTAGTGCATGAAGAATTATTTTAAGGAAGTCAGCAATCTATTTAAAATTCATAAGTATGCAAATCTCTCAACATAAGAAATGAACATAACATAAATTTGAATATAATATGGAAATTGTTTAAATATAATATAAGAAATATTACCTATCATTATCCATTTTTACATTTTTAGCCCCTTTAATTGAAGTGAAAATATAAACATTTTTATATTAATCGGTTTAAATAAATACAAGATCAAGATTTTAAATTTAAGCTTTTTTGTTTTATATGCGTAAAACATCAATATAGGTAAATTTTGCAATTAACAATTTAAAAATATTAACGGCTTGATGATACTTTACGAATAATTTTTCAAAATATTTTTTCATTGATTTTAAGTCAATTAATTCATTGTTTTGAAAGTCGCAATTATATTTTATTCTTTTTTTATGAGAAGCGCCTTACCCTCGCTTTCCTCGGCCCACACCTAAGGAAGGTGCACTTGAATTTTTTTTGAGCTGTACCATATATTTTTTTCCAAATTAAAATTAACCCAAGTTACTCCGTATAACATCAGTTATCTGCCAGTGAAAGTCCCGTTAAAATCAGTTCAGCCGTTCCGGAGACTATCCAAAACAAACAGACAGACAAAAAAATGAAAAATTATATTTTTCTTATTATAAGTATTGTATATTATTTTATATGCATTTAGTAAAAAGCTGTTATTTTGATATTACGAACAGACACTACAATTTTATTTATATGTATAGATACTATTTTTGTAAAAAAAGGTTTCATATTTTTAAGCTTAGTGGTAAGTCAATCATCCATGAACCGAACGCTGCTATTTACACACACCCACACAAACTGTTATAATACGAGTACTTTGGATTTTTTAATTAAATAAGTTAAAATTACGCAAACACATTCCTACACATAGTTCTATGAACATTCAAAAATATGTAAGTGTAGGTCAAACAACATTCTTTGCCCGCTACTCCTTGCTATATTTATTTAGGATTCAAGGAAAACTTATTGCAATTTCCATTCCCGCAAATTATCCGTTCACAGAAAAAGATATTACTATAATGTACAGTTGTTAGAAGAAATTGCAATAGAAGTTTTTAGTTGTAAAATTTCATTTGGCTCCCTCTCAATGTGAACTACTGACCCATATACATACATACATGTGCACACAATTCAAATAAGCTAATTCGCCGTAGCAATATTGAAACTGAACCATCGCAGAGCATAGTTTCAAAGTTATGTTTTTAAATACTGTCTAAATATATGTATTTCTAAGTACACGGAAAGCAGTGCAAAAGGCCCTATGGCTTTCTAATAACACCCAATTATATATCGGTCTTTGTTATATGACTCATGGGAATTTTCCAGAACAGGATCAATGAAATGTTGGGTACGAGTGGGTCTCGAACCCACGTTCGCCAGCCTAGGGACTATTAGATAGTTGTCGAAGTTGAGTATCACAATGTAAATCAGTAAAAAGTGTAGTCTTGAGAATTTGAAATAGTTGTATTTCCATATTAGCGATTAACCTCGCTTCGCTGGGATTCGTACGTAACAATAGCTGATAAAAACACTCAACGGCAATTTTTCCGACTTCAATTAATGTTATTATTATTTCTGATAGTAAGCACATTTTTATCGAAATAAAAAGTAAGCTATATACAGCACTTGGCGGTAACATAGCTTCCTATTAGTGAAAGGGTTTTCGGAATCGGATCAGCAGCAAAGATAACTCTACGTATAATCATACAAACTTTACCTCTTTCTAATATTAGTGTAGAAGTGTAAATAAATAATGGAACTTCTGTAGCATGACCAGTAAGTAACATTACCATGAGTCAACATAATCGATAATAGCTAGCGAACGCGTAAAAATGTATATATAGGAGACGATAGATTACGTAATACAGTTAATATCATTCAATAGCACACTGCACGATGACTAGTGAAGTAAATTCGACTTTGATGTTTGATGTCATGGTAATCTGGTTGTACGGTAATAAATCATTTTATTACAGATCAGAACAACCTAGTTATTAAAAAATTCGCATCCATATAATACAATACGTAATATACAATATGTAATATTTTCAGATTGGCAAGGTTTAAAAGTAAATAATGGCCTGGAGCGATATAGACATTGTGTACTGGAAGACACGTGTTCCGTGGGATAGAGTGAAACGGTTTACTGATATTTTACATTATAGTAACACCAGAGCTGACCCGCAGCCTTTATTTTGGGTTAATAAAAAAAAGTTTTCAGCCTACAAAACAAACATACGTTCAATAGCAGGATTCGAACCCGCGACTTCGTTCGAATCAGGTGTTCATGAAGTACCATCTAAATAAGAAGTGGCGTACAAAAAGTGGAAATTTGCAAGATACAAATTTTACAAGAGATAAAAAAACTGAACATGAGGTTTTTGATAGTAGTTTTTAAATTTTTGAATTATAATATTGATTTTGTTAAAGTTTTCATAATTCAAATTGTATTTTCAAAAGGAAATTTTAATTTCAACTTATCCCTTTAGGCCTTAACATTCGCTTAGTTTTTATCTAAACTAAGCAATTTCGGAAAATTTTATTAATTGAAGAAGTCAAAAATGAAACGTCTTTTCACGAAGGATTCAACTTCGTAAAAATAATATATCATTTTGTACGCCAGCTTCATATAACATAACAAGCATATTTTAAAATGTCGCCGTAAATAATAGAGTTCGCAGGGCATGTTCAAATTTTTAATTACATATTTTCAGACTTCTTTAAGTCTGAAAATAATCCTTCTAATACTCCCAATTGTCTTTCATAAACAGAGCATTAGCAGCAGCGGGCAAATATTATTTAATAATATCTAATAATATGTTTTTAAATATGTTTGTTTAGAATTATGTCATTTGTTTAGAATTTTATGAAGATATATTGTAGGTTTTACCTCCAATAAAATTATTATTTTGTTTTAGAGTTAGTTTTTTTTTCATTTTAAGCGTTCTATTACATGTACATAATAATTCAAAGCCTAAATAATATATAGAAATATATTGTTTCAGTTCAAATTTGTAAATGCTTATTAAAAAACCAAGCCAGAATGTAAAGGTTTGTGGTCGTCCCTCACCCTGTAACGTGTTTGTGTTCACTTACATAATATATTATTATTGTTATATCATATATTTTTTTAGCTTCCATTTAGCTTCATATATTTATTATAACTACTTTTTTAAGAAAAACATCTAAATATAAATAAGATTTTTATTAGAAATAAGTTATTTCCACCAAATAATAAAAAAGAAGTAAATAAAATACTTCTTTTATAAATTATTATTTGTAAGTCTATTTATTTGAAAGCATCTTTCTGGATTATAAGAACTAAGTTGTTTATTACGATGTTTTTGAACTTTGTCAATCACTGTATAAGATACAAAACTGCAAATATATTAAGGGTAGGGTCATGCATACGGAATAGTTAGTAGGAACGTGCACGGTTTACATTAATTACTTTGGGAATCATCATCCACGGGGCATGCTACACAATTATATAATAACATGTTTAATAAAACCAAACAGTATGCCATAACTTGTAAAAATGTTCAAAATGAAGATTTTACAAATTTGGTCATAGTTACCTACAACAAAACAACGTCTATCGGGACCACAACTTACATAGAATGTAAGCAAGTGGCAAAAGTCGACGTTCATAGCGATTTCACTAACCCCCACCTAATGAAAATGTATAGTAAAAGGAAACCCAATAAAGACTCACTTTTAATCGCAGATTTTCATGTCTTAATTTGCTTTCCTCCTCCCTCAAATGAATGACTTCATTCGTCGCCTTTTGCAAATCGCTTTCGAGGTTTTCAGATTTTGGGAAAGCAGTCTGGAAATATAAATAAAAAATAAAAAAATACAAATAGTACTCAACTGGCACGTCAAGTAGATGCAAATAAAAACGAACATGCAGTTCTAACAGGCAACGTATACGTACGCATCTACCGAGTGTGCTTCTACACTACTTCGTATACTTTGGCGTTTAAGTGATATATCTAGGTGTTTAATATCTCAATATCACTATTCGCATTTTATTATTTACTACGAATTCTTTGATTAATATTATTTTGTTGTCTTTTACTACTTTTATGAAAATTTTAAATCAATAATTCACGTGAAATATATATTTCGAAAATAAACAAGTATATTCTATTAGTTGTATTAGAGGAAATCTAATGCGAATATGAGTGGCAAAGTACGACAAACAAACTATGGTTATCGAACACTAGATGTTCTACGATAAGTTTTAGGTAAGAAGTGGGAATACCGTTTTGGCATTTAAAGATCCTGAAGTGAGGTCATCATTCTTCCTCTTAGCTTCATTCTGAAGACCTTCTACAGCATCCTGGAATATACACGTAACATGCCAAGCTTGGACTTACTTTAAGTTGTTTCGAACATTTCACTAATTATTATAAACATACTGCAATCACTTTAACTCGTCGACATTACTGGATATCAATCCATGCTATGTAGGGAGTCAAATACAATGTGGTACATTGGGACGAGTCGGAAATACTTTGTTAAAAAATTATAATGCAAAGAAAGTGAAATAAATGTTATACGCTATTTTTGTTACATTGGTTACAGTCTTAAAATTTATATAGGTACATTTCGATAACTTCAATTGATTCACGAAAACTCGTTACTCGTTTACTTTAATCGAGACCGGTTGGAAGTCTAATGGCGCCTATAATCTCTAAGTAACTCCGGCTCGTACCTATATTCTAATTCTTTAAGTGAGAACGATTGATGTCCGAGTAAATATTATAATGTAGGTAAATGGTTTCCACTATCGAGAAATGTAAATTTAGTCCGATGTACATAAAATGATTGAACAACTTCGGCATTATAAACGATTAATCGAGCAAATAAAACTCGAAAAAGCGCACAAGCACTACTTAGTGTTTATAAGCTCCAATTGTTTTGTTAAATTAATTTTATAAGTTAGTTTTTAAAATGATTATTGAGAATGTATTTTTTCATTGCGCACCTTTGAAAGTGACTTTGAATCTTCCGTTGCGGCGACTGCTACTCGCTTCTTGGAGATTTCATTCTGCGCGACATTATCTCCAGCATCCTTTCATAATATTGTCAGTTGAATTACAATCAATGTCACTAGTAGTGACATGTTCGTCGAACATGTTAACCATTCAAACGCCGTGCGTCATAATGCAAATATAAAACTATACTCTGTGCTTTTAAACATAGATGTAACGTAAAAAGTATGTTCTAATTAATATAGTCGGACAGTCAAGCTCTCAACAGTAAAAACTTTTCAAATTTACTAGAAAACGTTTGGTTTAACTAGTGCTCGGTTAAACATTTTAGAATGTAAGTTATATAATATTTAAATACTTCAGCAGTTCATTTCGTTTAAACATAGTATACATAAAGAGAATCTCGAATATTAATTATATGACAGCGTTTAAAGGGTTAACATTAACATGTACATATTCATTGTATATTATTATCGATAAAAACAATTTGAATTAAATAATAGGGTTTTATCGTCTTTATTAATGGTATACGAGTATAATAAGGGATTTACACGGGTCTTTTTTCGCTAAGGATTACTCGCTTACCAAATCGGCTCACAGAGCCGCACTGCTATCCCCATTTAAGTTGACTGAAACCGCAAATGACTACGTCATCATCTTCAAACTGTTGAGCAGAACAGGTGCTTTACGGTACAGGTACTTTATTTTGGGTATATTGGTTTTTTAATGAATACATACATCTCATGGGTGATGTTCAAGAAATAAGAAAAACCACCTCTGGTGGTGAAAAATTTATATTTAAATCATTTTGGAGCCAATCTATCTTTTAATTAAAGGTATTTATTACTAATAGAATTTAAAATTAAAAGATACACAATTTTAAAGATTGCATTTTGGGCTATATACTATACAACGGTAATTATACAACGGTAAGTGATAAACTAGTTTTATAAACAGTTCAAAACAATCAAATATTGCAAAATGTTCTACACACTGATAGAATGTTGAGATCCGTTGCCATATATTTTGACGTCTTCTTGATATGACCGTCTAATATTTTCTAGTGTTGGTAATGACCTGACGAGAAAACAAGACTTTCTTGTAGACGAAGAGTCGAAAGCGGCGAAAAATTTGAGGCTCGTGTCGAGACATCGAGTGATAACGTCGGGGCGCACCTTCGCGTCCAGAAGTTAGAAGACGTTGAATTCAAGAGTTTCTTGCGTCAAATAGCTATTTATAAACACAATAGACACCGTTTTCGCACAATAGCATTTACTACAACTACGTAGCTGGTTGGCCACATGTAATGTCCAAACGTATTACATTCGATCTTGTTAAATATTTTGAGCTATTAAATGTACTGATTGAAACGAAGGAAGAAACGAGTGGGCCTATTTCCTTGGCACGTTCCGCGTGTGTCTTTGAAGAAAAAATATAAGTCATAATAGTAATGTGTGTACTCATTGTCCCGTTTTCTTGGCTGCAATATAAAAATAATAAGTTTTTTCAACACCCTGACTAATATTCTATTGGGTTTTCTGCAACGCAATTGCTGATAAAGGTGCAAAGAACAGCTGTCGGACACTAAAAAGTTCCAAGGCAAATAAACAATTCAAGAAAAATAATTAATAAATTATAGTGATAGCACTTACCATATTATCTTTATTGCTTTTTGCTTTATACACCAACCAATCAAAAATAAACATGATTGGGGCTTGTGACCCACTAATATGATTCTATATACTATCTGTACCTGTACCACTCTTTGAGGTACGTTTGTTGTTCGTATTTTTTTTCATTTAACTCTAATTCTCTCTATTATGAGAAATATCTAAACAATAATTGGAAAAACTTATGCCGAAACGTAACAACTCCATGTGAGTATTCAGGTGGCAATATTCAATGACATGCAATTTTCATATTATATATTTTCGGACATTCGTTATATAAAGATAATTGTCTGAAAACAATGTGCACATTTCAAAACAACAAGAAACATGTTTTTTTTTTTCAAAGTCATAATTTAACTTAATTCTTTTAAACAAACGATCTGCAGGTAAATAAGCAGTGACTAACTCGGAAGGACAGAACACAAAATAACCGCCTTTTCAAATAACTATCAATCGTATGCTATTGAATATTTGAACGACATCCAACGCAATTATTCTATCCTTATTTGGCATTTGCGATTTTAATCACCTGTTGTTCAGTCAATTTCCTATTTACAAGAGACTCCCGTGTAAATCCCGGTTTAATGTAGGTATTATTATAGTAATTTATAAAATGAAGCGTTTATTGTGCTTTGAATCAAAAAAAAAGAAATAAAAAGATAAAAAATAAAGAGAAAGAAAGAATTCTTACATTAAGACTTGTTCCTCTTGGAGTCTCGAACACACACTTCAGCTTGTAGTCCATTAACTGATCAGGACTAATTTCCTTCCACTGTAAATAGAATAAAAATGTTAGTATATAAATGATATTAGGTAATAAATATAACTGTTTTAGAAAGTTTTTGTGACATATGTTTATAAGAATAATTTTTGGATCTGATATGGGATACAAAGGATTGTTGATATTAAATTATTCATCCTTGCTGTCATGTAGGTTTGAAGCACATTTTTTTATTAATGTTAGAGTGCCATTTAAAGAGTTATTTAAAACGAATGGGTAGCCAATAATTGATGTCAGACGCTGAGTGTTTGCATCAATCAATATAAAAAATGTAAATAGTAATAAAATGTTTTTGTTTCAATTTCTTGAAAACGGTGTTCAAAACAAAATTGTCAAAAAAAAACAACTTTAATTGTACTAGAAAATGATAGAAGTCAATTAAGTTATTAAAAAAATTGTAAACGGAAACCTCACTTTGATATACATATTAATATCAAGGTTAAATGCATTTGCACATTCATTTCTCATTCATAAATGTATATATAGTATAAACATACCACTTGATCTATATTAGTCTTTCCTTCTGGGGCAATCACACTTTGAACCATGAATTTATGTTTATGTTTTTCATTGGAATCCACATGAACAGCCTGTGGTGTGACTGTAAATTTTAAAACAAGGCAACAAAAAATATTACAAATATACATTTTTTTATTTCATGAAAGTAATTTTAATACAGCAATAATATAATTAACATTCACTCACTAGCTATGTCAACTTTGGAGTTAGGTTCGAGCACCCCAGAATTGGGACGAACACAATATTTCTTTGGGGCTGTGGTCTTGATCTTAAACAAGACAGTATGTTCTGACGGGTTTGTGAGCTTCATGTAGGTTGTGTAGCCTAGCTCAAACAATCCTGAAAAATCAACTAAAATAATCAATAATAATGACCATATCTTTAAGCATATTAATTGTTAGCCAATATATAAGTAATTAATATTATAAATAATAAATTTAATATATTTTCCACTTTACAAATGCAGAAGCCGTATGATAATATTAATATTTTATATGAGATTCTTATATTATTTAATTATAATGCAAACATATCATAGAGGCTTGTATGTAATTACATTTTGCCAAAAGGCTGATTGGTCTTCATTATTTTGAGACAGAAGAGAACTACTTAATTTAAAAGTTTAGTCAAACTGACTTAATTGAATAAAATCTCATAATCGTTACAACATGGAAGCCTCGAAAAACTTTCAACAATAACAGAAATCCTGACTTTCTATTAAAGCTGATGTTGATAAAATGAATAACTTGCTTGTTAATTACTCATTATCTTTCATATATCTTATAATTTTAATAAATTACATATATCTCATATATAATAATTATTTTACTTTGTAGTAACAGAATTGGTATGTTGAAAAGTTGTTAATTTGCCACCACATATTAAGAAAAGGCCATAATTTTACATAATCAAAAGCATTTACCTATTCCTAAAGGTTTGATATTAGATAGCTTTTATCCGTTCTCAATAAACAGACTATAAAATTCAGAAATTTCAGCTTTATAAGATAGTAGGTATAGGTATTATTCTTTATAGAGCTTTGATTTGGTAACTTTAAGCAAATATTATTTTGTAATTTTAAGTAATATTCTTTTCATAGTACTTATCCACACTTTCATGGAAAATAATACGTACATAGAAAAATATCTGAGACAAAAAGATATAATCATCATATAAATATTGTATTGTTCTAATTCTAATTTTTAGTTAAGGATTTTAATTTTTTTTTATTTGTTAACATTTACTTTTAAATTTTGCTGTCTTATATATTTATAACAACTTAGATAAACCAAATAAATAATTTATTATTGTATATATTTGATTTAAATGTATTTACTAATAAAAGTAATGAGTCTAGTATCTATATTTTAGGTTTCTTTAAAATAATACTGAGATTATACAACTTAAAACTTTAAACTTAAACTTACATTTATTAAAAAAAAATGAAGGAAATAATGAAATTTTTTTTAGGAGAATATATCTAAACCTAAGGTAAGTCTACTCATCGATAATAATTAATTTATCTGTATACAAAACTTAATACATGCACATATTGACATTTTGATTTGATGTTTAGTTCTATGACACTTCATCTATATTAGTCCTTTAGTTAGCTATGTAACCATATCTCAGAAACTTTGCATGTATATGAAATATGTTTGACAATACTATACTTTAATACCGTCAAGGAATCTACAAAGCAATTTTAAAACTTTTAATTGTAATTAATATTAGTAAGTTGACATGGTTTCTACACCAGATTATACACCAGAGTACCAAACATAAATGTGTTACAATTACTTATTTAAGCACATAATTTTAACTACCTACATCAAAATCTATTACTTTAGTTTTGTTTTTATAAGTCACAAATTATAGAAAAGTAATATGGTAAGGTTTTCAATATTTTTATTTTACTTAAACTTTATATAAAACCTATTTTATAATTTATAAATCTAAGTCTATAAGTAATGTAATCTAACTAAACACATGTAAATTTAAAATTATTATTTATATGCTCAGACATGGTTTGCTTAAAAGAATGATATAAATATATTTCATCATTATAATATAAAAGGAATAATTTATTTAATACTCATATGCAATTCATAAAAAAATAAATATTTTAAAACATGTTTTCATATGTGTCAACAGTTAAAAAATATATTGTATTCTTTTACTTCAGAATTTACTACATAATTATTGTTATATTACATATTTAAGAATTATAATGAAGTTAGTTTTATGATTTTACTACTACACAGTACAAATGTAATATGATGTTCATTAAATGAACTATATTATGCTTAAGTTCCCAAGTTAATGGTTGAATCCAACTTTACGTTAACTCATAGATTAATTATATTCATTTAATTGAAGTATTTTTTTTAAATGTATCTAACTAAATATAATTAGAAATTCATCTCATTGAAAATTTTAAAGTCTCATTTATTATCAAAAATAAAATATTTTAATAAAAATAACAGATAGGAACAAGAAAAGTTAATATTAATTCATATGTGAGTTGTGACCAAACTGTCATAGCATGAACATTGAAATAATGAAAAATTTAATGTTATAGGGTAAACGAAATTTTAAAATACAGTTTTATGTAGAATACATTCAGTTTATCTATACGGTAGATTTCGACTACCTACTATAAGTAAAAATGTTAGATAGACGGTAGACTTGAATCTAATTGGTAGATAGATCACATTTCCCGTTTCGACAACCATTGTAGTTTAACATTTTTACATTTATAATTACACTTATTTGTCAATAAAATCATACTTTGTATTTCATATATTAACAATAAGAAAGTGAAATACATAAAACCGCACCCTGACAAAATGCCGATATCTGGAAATAGAAACTCCATTTGTCAGCAGTTAACACGACCTATACTGCCCAAGATATAATGCGGCGGCTGCAGTTTAATATGTACAAATCAAGTATTACTTACCTTTGAACTTGAGTTCATTTTGTGGCTCTATAGTTAACACTTGGTTCGGCATTTTGTACTAAATATTATGTTTCGCAGGCAGAAAATTAACAGATCAAGATAGATAATCCTGAAATGTCGGCCACAGCGAAGATGAATGACGAATTCGACATGCGCATTGCGCATGCGCTCTCTTTCTTTTTATATACAAGTGCCATATTCTGGTTGTTTTTTGTATTGCCACACTATTTAGCTCTGGACATGTAATAAACATTTATTGATTGTAGTACGTAGTTAAAAAAATATTATGTACTTTTAAGATTTCTTTAGTTTAGTGATTACTGTATAAATGTGAATAGAGAATAAATAATAAAACTATTCGAAAAAAAAGTCAGTATAAATACTTTAGGTAAAATGTAACATATTATAATATGAAAGGGGAAGAATTTTGCCTTTGCCTACCGCCAGATGTCACAACAACTATAATCCTCAGTTTATAATATATTGGGAAGCTCTATGGCGTGGATGGATTTTTTTTTCATCGCATTGAAAATTTAATTAAAATGACAAATTGTGCAGTGCCAAGATGGATATCATTTGTTCCCAAAAGACAACAACTGAAGAAATTGTGAATATTTTTGAAGTTATTTATAACTTAGAAGTATACTTCTTTTCGGACTGTATTCGTTGCCACGGTAACCGTTGTTCTGACAAATAATAAATAAAGTTACATTCTTTCCATAAATGATATTCTATAAATCTATGATTGTAATATACCTTATTTATTATTATACCTTGCCTTTTATAAACAGAGAATTGTGACATAAGGGATGAAATCTTTAGATATTTTTGTGCTGTTACGCCAAAGAAGTATAACTTCTGACGTGCGTACATAAGTTCACAAACACGTTTTTTATGTCCTTTTTTAAATATTAATTACAGCCCACCACACCTTAATCTGACGGTTTCAAGCATTCCTACCTTATCAAAACATTTTTTAAATATTTTGATCGGCTGCCGTAGACGCACGGCTTTATATATATTATGGTGGAGATATTCAACAGAGTGCAAGGTATCCCTCCTTATACTAATCTGCCGCGCTTGAGTAAATCCCAAAATCCGGTCTTGGGCTCCCCTACTACATATATCTGTGATTGCATCACGGCCCACGGGAAAACCATTGGACAGATTTTGATGAAATTTTGTATGATGATAGGCTGGTTATCCGAGTCAACATATAGGATACTGTTTACTGCAGGAAAATATCTGATCTCTGAGAAATCTAAGCTAAATGTATCCGTACCCTTTAGAAATCTAGTTTTTATTTAGCAACAGTGTTAGGTGTAACTTTTATCCACGCCTATAAACGAATTAGCCACTAATTCGTTCATGTCCACGCTTTATTAATTTTATGACCTATATATGTATATACTATATGGTTGCAAAATATAAATTTGCTAATTCTGATTGAAGAATGTAATTATGTATTTTGTGTATTTGACGACACTTTTAGCTCAGTTTGTAGTGGCCCTACTTGCTGTGCCAGCGGTTACGTGTTCGAGTCCCGCTGAGGGCATTCATTTGTGTGTTGCGCTCGAGTGTTTGTACTCCAGTCATGGGTGTTTATACTTATAATATGAATGTATTTAAAGCTATATAATTGTAGTGTACCAACTATCTGGTATCCATAACACAAGAATCAAGTATACCATAGAACTAGATGGTGTTGTGTGTTAATGTCCCAACATATTTTCATGAAATTTTTATAAAAACGGATGCAACATTATTTATTTAGTAGAATTTGAAATTTTAACATTCATTTTAAAATTACCTCTTAAAATTGCATCAATACTATATTTTATGAGTCATGAAAATATACTCTAAAATTAAAAGCTACATTATCTGTTAATGTTATGTTCTATAAAGTATAATCTGTTGTTTGTGGTTGTCTTAATTCATAAAAAATAAAAATGATCATAGACGAGATGATTTGAAACATGAAAGTATAAATTATAAAAAAAGTTTTGTTATTATTTGTAGTCGTGAATAAATATAAAAATGACTGAAAAGTAAAGTGCAGAAATATTTAGTCATTATCAATTATATTTATTTTTGTGAACGAGTGTTCAAACCATACAACCAAATTAAAGAATTCAAATACTTGGTGATTGCGTAACATGCCCGGTTTATTCCCGGTTTAAATATGAATTATTCTATCATCAATGTTGTTATAAACACATATTTAAAACTTGATAATAATTTAAAACAAAAATTATTGTACAAATGTTATAGCAGTTACGTATCAGACAGCCGATCTCTATTTGGTTATATTCCCATATCATCTCGTTCCTTTCACTCTTCACATGCTAGAGGTGAAGTACAGAAAGACGGCGTTGAAGTTCTTTTATCACCCCAAGAAGTAAGTCGGAGTAAAGTAAACTTAAATGTAAAAATATTCATGAAATACTAAGAGGTTTTGTGAAATTATCTTATAATTATCTCAGAAAATAGCTATTATTACATTTTAAAAAAACTTTTTAACAAAAAAATAAAAACCGACTTCAAACAAAAGCACTAAAAAGTAAAAAATAACTGATTGGTAGTTTTCATTTACTATACATACCTAATCAAATATTTTCGAAGCCGGTGTGCTTTGGCTAAGTAATTAAAGCCTACCTATTAAATACATATTTAATCAAATATTTTCGAAATCGGTGCCAGCCCATACAAAGCAAAGCACACCGACTTCGAACATATTTGATTAGGTATGTATAGTAAATGAAAACTACCAATCAGTTATTTTTACTTTTTAGTGCTTTTGTTTGAAGTCGGTTTTTATTTTTTTGTTAAAAAGTTTTTTTAAAATGTAATAATAGCTATTTTCTGAGATAATTATAAGGTTAGGTACATCTTAAGTTTTTTAATTAATTGTAAGGATTTTAAAAGATCTTGCAGAATAAGCATATGATAACTGAACCAGCATCTAATGAAGAGTTCATAGATTAAATTTATTGCCCTTTATCTAAAACAACTTCCCATTTACATTCTGGCTTGTAACCCCCTTTAATAAGGGAGTAATGGAGGTGACCACCCCTAATATTACATTGATTTTTTTCGAAACTACTCGAGATATCTTGTTGAGATTGAGACTAAATATAGTCTATGAACTACACATTATACATTTTTTCTAGAATTTTCGCTCCATTAAAAACTTTATTTTTTGGGTGTAAACCCAATCCTAAAGTAACACCTACAAAAATACAGTTTATTCATTTGCTAGAAAGATAAATATTATATAGAAAAATTACAGAAAAGTTGTATCGGTGGAACAAACAAAAAATAAAATCCTTATAAAAAAGTGTATATTGACAGAAACAATGATACAAAGAACAGATACATAACTATAAAATAAGAATTATTTGGATTGGGGGCCTGTAGTAATAATACTGGCCGCTTATTTATATAATATATGTATTAGAAACATAACTGTCATATGTATTTTATAATAGTCTAAAAAAGATGAATAATGCCTAATTTATACACAGGCAATCTTTCTATCCCAAAAAATTATTTGATTGACATGAAATTTAGTATACACGGGGTTTCGGGGGCGATAAATCGATCTAAATTAGTTTTATGTCTGAGAAAACGCGTGTTTTCGAGTTTTCATGCAGTTTTCTTTTGTTATTCCACGCAAAATATGGTCGGTAATTTGCACGCTCGGGAATGAGCATTGTGGTTAAGGGGCCAAGATTTAAGATCAACAATCACAGGTGTTCAGGTTCGAATCTCGGTCGCATACAAAATTTTTACTTTTGTTTTTTTAAAGAAAATTGTACTTTTTAACGAAAAACTCCGAGCGGAGCTCGGTGACCCAGGTACTATATATATATACAAGAATTGCTTGTTTAAAGATATAAGATAAATATAAGGTCAGAACTCTTCATTAGACCCTGATGTATTTTTCATATGTTGATTCTGCAATACCCTTTCTTTAAAAAAGTAATGGCTTACTAAAACCTTAAAATCGTATACTTTTAGGTCACTGCTGAATTACGTAAAAATGAATACAATAAGGACTTTTCTTATGGTTCAGTTAAGTCTTATGATTCCAATCAATTGGCATCAAACAACCCAATTGAAGATACTAGATGTGAAGCACAATGCAAGATGACCCCAGGTATTGAATCAAAGTATATTATTCAATTATTATAATACATGATTATAATTTCATGTTCAGCTTTTAATATTATAATAATTATATAAATATGATGGAATAGGTATTATATATAGCTAAAGACAATAAGAATATGTCATTGAAAAAATTCCAAGTAATTATATATGAAATGATGTATCATACATCATTTCTTTATTGCATCATGTATTATCATCATGCATTAAATAAAGGTAATAAAAATACAGTTTTTGCTAATATTTTGTAAATACTACCTGTACTAGTTAAAAGAAATAAGCTAATTTAATCAATCATTCTTGAAGTTTGAGTTTAAATTTTCTCATTAACATGTTATGTTTTTATGATATATATAATTTCCTAAAATAATAAGAAAAAATATATATATATATATATATATATATATATATATATATATATATATATATATATAGCTTTTTACGTAATGAAATGCAAAATATACTATGAATACATAAAAATAATCTATGTATTATGTATATAATATATTTTTGTGATGAGTAAAATACGTACATCAACACTGTCTAGGGATATGTCATGTTTATTAGAGTAACTTTAAAAGTGCTGGCCATTTCTAAAAGATTTAATCGTCAATTTGTTCCTGGTTATTTATTTTCTGTGTTCTAAATTCAAATAAAAAAAGAATGGCAGAAGCGGCGAAATTTTAATAAACTTTATAACATATATACATTTTCTTTCCTGTGTACACACAAATACTAGTGATTTTTTCTATACCATGGAACGCCGACATTTAAGCAAAAAACCGGTCTAGTGCGAGTCGGACTCACACACGAAGGGTTCCGTACCGTTATATATATAACTAGCGGCTCACCATCGCTTCGCTCGGGTTCGGCTCTAGAAAAGCACAAACAGATCTATCCCACGGGAACCGTTCATTTTTCCGGGATGAAAAGTAATCTGTTGTTTGACCCGCAATATAAAGTATCAGCATGCCAAATTTTACTAAATTAGGTGCATAAGTTGTTGTGAATAAGCTGTATAAGTTACCATAGTTTTTTAACTATCTCACGGAAACTCTTTAATTTTCCGGAATGAAATGTACCTAAGATGTTGCCCGAGGATATAAGGTACCACCATGCAAAATTTTATTTAAATCGGTCCAACAGATTCGGAGATTAGCCCGTACAAACGGAAAAACAGACAAACAGCTCGCTCGGGTTCGTCCATACCTACGAATATGTTGTATTATCTCTTTAACCATTTGTCCAAATTATATTGCAGTAAAAGGCAAAAGTCTTTCGTTTTAAATATTTTAGACGATAAATTTACTTATTTTGATAAGAATTCATAATTGTTGATAATATGACCAATAAACATGACCTACCGATTAAAATTATTTTTTTAATATAAAAAACTACTTTTTGTGACTTAAATATAAAATTTAGACATATGCTGTCGCTGACTTTTTTGTAGGCATTATTAAGCTCAACAACTTTTCTCTAGAATATAATCATATATCTCTCATCGTTAAGGCAGCGTTCGTAAGAAACTTTTTCGTTCGACTGTTTTTTCTCCGAATTACTTTGCAAATCCGACTACCACGAAAAAGCCTTTTCATTTTTCGGGTTAATATAGCCATTAATATATATATATATATATATATATATATATATATATATATATATATAAATATAGCCAATTAAGCTTCATTAGACAGAACGTGGCTTTCTATGGGTAAAAGAATTTTGAAAATCAGTTAAGTAGATCCAGAGATTACCCCCTACAACGTCACAAACTCACAAGATCACAAACTTTACCTATTTATAATATTAGTATAGATATCGAGCAAAAATTAGCAAAACAAAAAATCCCGTTTGTTGTATGGGAGCCCCCCTTAAATATTTGTTTTATTTTAATTTAATTATTTATATTTAAAGTGAATATATAACTAAATATTCTGTGAATATATTTTTAAGCGTTACCTGCTGCCGTTATCAATATTGAGTAAACACGAGCAAAAAAATCACGTTCGCCCCCCTTTAATATTTATTTTATTCTGTTTTTTTAGTATTTGTTGTTATAGCGGTAACAGAAATACATCATCTGTGAAATTGTCTAACTATCACGGTTCATCAGATACAGCCTGATGACAGACGGACGGACAGCGGAGTCTTAGTAATGGGGTCCCGTTTTAACCTTTGGGTACGGAACCCTAAAAAGAGTAATTGTTGAGAGCATGCTGGAAGCGGGGGCGTAAAGAAAGATAAGAACTGACCTCGTTTTGATACACGGCAACTTAACTGCTGCAAAATACCAGGATGAGGTGCTGGCACCTTTAGTTCGACCACACCGGCTGTAAATGGGTCAAGATTGTATGCTTATGCATGATAATGCCCGCCCACATACGGTTCGAGCGGTAAATCAGTGGATACATCAACGTAATGTTGCGACCCTGGACTGGCTCTCGCAATCCCCAGATTTAAATCTGATTGAGCATGCGTGGGATATGCTTCAACGAAGGACTTTATGTAATTTTCCAGAAAATCTGATGACTGACAGTGCAATTTCATGCATCTTTGTCGAGTCTGGGACCTTATCCCACAAGAAGATATTGATAACCTCATTTTGAGCATGAATAAACGTTGCAGATGCGTTTTAAATGTCCGAGGTGCTTTTACAGATTATCATTTTCTTTTCTTTATACGAAATTTAATATTTCATTCAATTTGGTTTCGTTCTTTAATCACCAAACACAGTAAGTCTTACTTTAGTACAGTTATAACTTTTGTTTATTTTTACTAAAATAATCCTTTAAAAATTAAACCTTAGATTTTTATTTCATTTCCTGTTAGGGTATAAAATACTGCGTATTTTCAAATTAGGATGCTTAAGAAATACTTTGTAGTTTCTTTTCAATCATAATTAAACGAAATATCCCTACATTGTGTTGATGTGCATAGAATAATGAGAATTATGTCTACAAAAGTCAGCATGTAAAGTTTGGATGAACAAATTTCAGAATAAGTGCATGGTATTGTAGAGATGTTTTTAAAAGAGATGAAAGATAGGAAACGCTGGTAGATAAGAGTATGGTGAGATCTCATTTTCTTCAGTGGTCAGTTAAGAGAGGTATGCTAACATCACAACATTTGGTGTCCCATTTTGTTAAAGTTCACATTAAGATTGTATATTTTAATTTTTAAACACATTGTAGATATGTGTTTAGTAAATAACTTTTTCCTGTTTTGATTTATATTTTTTGATAATGTGTTGACATTTATTATTTAATCCAATATCATTTTACTATGTTTAAAAAATCTAGCATGGTGAGCAATAAAGCAAGAACCAATATATTATGTGTAATTACAAATGTTTGTGATGATATATTATAGCATTAATTCATAGTATTATGTTGTATTGCTTTTAATGTAGGTAGTAAATGTGATTTCTTTGTATATGTTCATGTTAACTTGGTCATATCACTAAAATCTTCTAAGTTCAAAAATATATTTCTTTACAGGATTTCTTATGGGAGTTTTTGATGGTCATGGTGGACCGGCTTGTGCTCAAGTAATATCAAAACGACTTTTTAAATACATAGCTGCCGCACTTTTACCTCTAAATCAATTACAAAAATACATGAGTGATGAACCTCGTGAATTACTAATAGAAACTTACAATGATAGAGTGAGTATCACAACAGTGTCAAATTCTAATAACAATAGTGAAATGTAAAGACAAAATAAAAAACAATAATGCCATATTTTATATTTTTAGGCTGAAATTGTCCAAGATTTAAAACAGATCTATGACGATAGTTTTAACTGTTTCTTAAAGAAACTTTCAGAAAAAGCAAACAATGATGTTGATATTCAAGCATCTTTAGAGAATGGAATTTTACAATTAGATAATGATTTGTCACGAGAAGTGTTAGATTATTATAATACAAATGGTACTGTTAATCCAAAGACATTGTCGGTGGCATTATCGGGCGCAGTTGTTTGCTTTTCTTATATAGATGGTCCTCATATGTATGTTGCTAATGTGGGCGACTGTAATGCCGTTCTAGGCACTATGACTGAAGAAAATGAATGGACGGCTAAAAAAATTACTAAAGAACATAATACAGAAAATTTTGACGAGCTCAAGCGTATTTGGAATGAGCATCCTGACGAGGAGCGGAAAACTGTTATTCGAAGGGACCGACTTCTCGGCGAATTAGCACCTTTACGCAGTATGGGTGACTATAGATACAAATGGAAAACTGGAGTATTAACCGACGTGGTCGTGCCAATAATTGGTCAGAAAGCCATACCGGCCAATTATTACACCCCACCTTACCTCACTGCCAAACCAGACATCTTTTATCATAGATTAACACCAAAGGATAAGTTCTTAATTATTGCCTCAGATGGCTTATGGGATATGATGACGCCGATACAGGCTGTTAAACTAATCGGAGAACACATGAAGGGCAAAGTATTTTTTAATCCACTCAAGCTACCAAAGAAAAATATTCAACTTGGTGATATAAATGATCTTTTGTTGCATAGAAAGGAGAGTTTGAAAATTAAACCTAAAGATAGGAACGCTGCAACTCATTTAATAAGGCATGCCATTGGTGGGACGGAATATGGTGTGGATCATTCGAGGCTGGCTCACCTGTTGAGCTTGTCCCCAGACGTTAGCCGCATGTTTCGGGACGATATGACCGTAACTATTATATACTTTGATTCAGAGTTTCTGAGACAGTGCCCCGCCTGATTATACTTAACGACAATGTAATATAACCGTGCCTTGTGCCTTTTGTGAGTTTACATTAAATCACAGATTTGTTAATTTTATGTTCCTAAAATGAAGAGTGATATCTATGAATTCACAATTTTTGCTTAGTTCATTTTTTTTTTGCTTAGTTCAATTTTTTGTGTATGATGTGTTAAGTGTTAGCCATTATTTATTATAATTTAGTCAATGTAACGTCATTTTACAAGACGTGTTTTGTGCATATAGTAGTATACTTAACAAACATCGAGACCTCCGAAATACTTCCTATACTTATAATTTGGTGGATTAAATTAATAATGTTCAATCTACAAAAATATAACGAGTTATATGTATGTACCTTTTATGATATTTAACTGTTGTGAATATACTTTTTAAATTAACTGTTTAAATTTTTACAATTACAATTGATTGTTATGGTGTTAGAAATAAAGTAAGATATAAATTGTGATTATATATCATATTTAATCCAATCTTTTAAAATATATAACGTGTATTTTATCATTTTAACCAAACATATAAAAGTATGGTAAATGAAGTTAATTTTTTATCGAAAGAAAATCATACTTAGAAAAATTACTTGTTGTTGATTTTCTTTGTGGTGTCTATTAGAAAAATTATATATATATATATATATATATATATATATATATATATATATAAAGATACACAATTTTAATTTTTAAATTTGCTCATGATGCTAACCAAAATTTGCCATAATAAAAAATTGTATCGTAAAGTGAAGCACACTAATCACATTGAGTGAAACCTAAATAATTAATAAAAGCTACGGTGACGCTTAATTCATAAAGCAAATGTGTAATTGAACTGGAAAAATAAAATAGAATAAAATTTACGGAAAAATAGGTAAATTTAAAATTTTCGATATCTGTAAAATTCGGCCATATTTCTACTTTGTATCATCATCCTCGTGCCCTTTCATGACGGGCTCATAGGATGATTATCATGATAATGCGTAGCAATTGATATTCTAATATCAGATAATATTGTAATTTCTAAAGAAATTAATTAAACTAAAATATAACTCAATAAAATATTGCACGCGATAGTACCTGTGCAATTTCAAGAGACCAACTTAAGCGCATTTAAGTTCGCAATATGTCATCATCAATCAAATGTGTTTAGTGTGCCTCGCTTAAAAATATTTTTTATGTTTTAAACTATTAAGTAGACATTTTGTATGTTTTGCCAAAATCGAAATATTTTTTTTTGGGCAACCTATGACCGCGAGATCTCTTTGCGTTCTTTTTAAATGTTTATTAATTTATTATTCCTTTATTTATTCCAATTTCAATAACATATTGTTCAATTATTATCATAATTATATCTTTACTTATATACCTACTTATTAATTTTGTTAATATTTGTTTATCTGTGCTTATTTTTAATTGTATCTATAGTTTAATTTTGTTCTTAAAGAAAATAGGTGCTTTTATTAGATTTGAATCTATATCAAATAACTTTAATTAATTTGCTAAAGAAATGTAAGTTGCAATATAATTCCACATATTGTATTTTTATATGAAAAATAATATTGTAAATTTCTTGTCAATTTTCGTGTTAGGAACTAAGACATCGATCAGAATTTGTGACGATTAAAATATGAATTAATAAATGATTATAATCGATCTTGTCTTATCATCATATGCATAACCATTGTTGAACCTCGTTTGTTTTGTTGCCTATCTGTACCTATACATATTATAATAAAATTCTGAGTCGAATCTGAATTCGAATCTATTGTTTTTCGAATTTTTGTCTGTCTGGGAACGCATCACGAGAAAACCACTGAATAGATTTTAATGAAATTTGGTATGATAGCTGGTTATCCGAGTCAATATATGGGATACTATTTACTGCTGGAAAATATCTCATCCCTGATCTAAACGTTAAAACTTAACTAGAGACGAACCCGAGTGGAGCGAGGGTGAGTCGCTAGTAATAACAATTCGAAGACCAATTATTGAAATTTTTCTTGTTTTCATTGACAACGAAGGTCCAACAAAATTTAGTTAAGTAATTAGCAATCGCTTTACTTTTCGGAAAAAATAACTAATTTTTTTTTTCCAACTGGACCATAAAAATTCTTTGAAGTGTTTACAATACACCATAATTTATTAAAATTTTCAAATTGATATTTGATACTGTACAAAATATTTTACATTATGTACTTTAGAGGCCGCGCGCACACGTCATCGGCCGCTTGGAGCTAGAGAGTATCGGGAGTTGGGACTTTTTCTTGGAAATTTCCTCCTCTGTAAGGATCTTTTTTAAATTTCTTAATAATGGTTTCTGAACTTTGCAATTTTTTACATTTTCTTACATTTACATTTTTATAGACGCCTTTCCGGATCCAATAAGCTATCGCACATATTTTTAGGAGCTTTATCTCTAATCTTCACCATTTTCAACTTGTGATCTAGACTAAACCAATTTTAACAATTCTTTCGCATTATAAAGCTAATTTATCCGTTATTTCTCACTCTGAATACTCATCACAGTAAATTGTTCTCAGTGACCCCTGAGAGCAAGTTAGTAGTTACGATTATAATAATTTTTCATTTTTAAATCATCAACGATGCTAGCTAATTAATAAGCATGATGTTATAAAATAAGTATATAAAAGTTCAAACGCTTTGTAATTTTTACTGTTTTTTTTTCAGTTTACAAACATAATTAGGTTGACTTTTCTACGTATTAAGTTCAAAACCGTAAGGAAAACTTATCGAATTAAGGCTTTTAATAATAGCAGCGACTATCATAGAGAACTTTTATTACATGTGAACCAGTTGCTACTGGCTACGTTTTTGTGATAGAGCAAAAACAATAAGTATAAATATTTTGTTTTTTTTTTCTATTTTCCTATTTGTATTTGTTATAACAAATGAACAAACATTTAAGTGTGAAAGCTTTTTAATATTTCTTTGGAATGGGCAAGAATTTTGCCTTTATCTCCCGCCAGATGTCGTGATCACTATTGCCCTCAGTATATTGTAAAGCCCTATAGCGTGGATGGATTCTTTTTTATTTTATTTAAAATTTATTTAAAATGATAAATTGTACGTACAGTGCCAGGATGCAAAGAAAATGGATATCATTTATTCCCAAAAGACAAAAACTTATTACAATATTCATATTTAAGGCTATGTGGACATCATTTTAAGGAAAGTGACTTTAAAACTCTTAAATCGTCTACAGGTGTTTTTTTAGTACTTTTTTACAGAGTTTCATACAAACTTTCATCACCCATTTTACCCCCTTTAATGGGATTGAATTTTGAAAAATGCTAAAACACGTATTTATCTAATTGAGCGTATTCCTTTCTTAAAGGCCGGCAACGCATCTGCAAGCCCTGCGGTGTTGCAGATGTCCATGGGCGGCGGTGATCACCTTCCATCAGGTGAGCCTCCTGCCCGTTTGCCCCCTTATTCCCATAAAAAAAAAATGTATTGAAGAGCATAATATAAGTTTCAAATGATTCTGACCATAAATATTTTTTTGTATTATCCTCTTTTACCCCATTAAGGAATGAATTTCGAAAAAAATTAAATAAATATGTTTCTTATTTTTTATCACTACTAAACACATCTTTCTGTGTATTTCACATTGAGAATGACAGAGTTTCATACAATCTTCAATCCCCTATTTTCCCACTTAGGGGATGGATTTCGGAAAACTTCCTTTTTCTCGGATGCCTATATCATAAGAAATACGTCCTTCAAAATTTCACGTTTCTACGATCATCGGTTAATGCTGTGTGTTGATCCATCAGTCAGTCGGAACCACCACAATGTTGTGGTGCATCCGCACCTTTCCTTATTAGTTCTTCCTTCTGCTGGTCTAACTTTCAGGTACAATACATTGCGCAGGTGCGATGCGAACACAATAGAAGTTAAAGACTATGTACAAAAGAGATATCATAATAAATTGCTTAACCTCAGACGAATGTATATAGGCAATACGTGTGGCGCCCTTCTTTTGAGAAATCTTCCCCATTTATAGTAATTATCATTGAATCAACATCAACAAAGGTTTTATATAAAAAAGGTCATTAAATACACTATACACTGTACTAGCATTGCACGCGGCTCCACCCGCGTCCAGATGATCGAAAACCAAATTATTTGGTTTTACATATTAGTATACTCTTACAATACAGTTTTTGTATTTTTTCTCAGAAATGAGATATTTTCCCGCGGTAAAAAGCATTCTATATGTTGACCCGGATAACCAGCTATCATCATACCAAATTTCATCAAAATATGTCCAGTGGTTTTCTTGTGATGCGGTAGCAGACAGACAGACAGACAGACAAAAATTCTAAAAACTATAGAATCGGACTCTGTATCGATAATAATGACTATTTCAATTAGATTTTACAAAAAATATTAAATGTACAGATTCGACTTAGTTACAATTTTATTATATGTAAGTATACATTTTTAATTGGTTCACACAAGCTTTTTAAAAAAATAAATAAATGCAGTTACTATTATTTTTTTAAATAAAGGAATGTTTCCTTTGAGTATAACTTGATAACTTCAATATTTAAGGTACTTCTCTTCCATGCATTTGTTCCAGCCTGTACCTACAGTAGTAACATTCTATCTCATGTAGGTAATTCATCAGATCGAAAAATTATCGTGTCAAAAATTTTGATAATTACTATTATAGGGTAATTTAACAAAACACATTTGGTGTTAACTTTATTATTAATATTTATAATAAAAGTGAATATTATCATAGTAGTATTAAAGTAGGCGAACAGTAATCAATATTTACATTGAGATTGAAAGAAGTCTACTTAGTGATAAACACATAAAAGGCAGCGAACTGACTCAGGACTGAGTAGTAAATTTTATGTAAATTATATATTCTAGTCTTACAGTTATTTAAGTCTATAATGCGTGGATGACAAACATTATTTCAACTTTATTGCAAGGCTAAAATTATTGACTTTTATTATTATGTGATCTTAAATTAGAGATTAATAAGATTGAAAAATCTTAAATGGATTCCTAATAAACATAATTTTTTTAATTTATTTTCTGATTTTGTATCAACAGGTAATAAGTCGTAGCTCTAGACAATTTATCTTGTAGTGATCTTATTAGAATTAAATAATATGCACAATGAAATTCGAATGCTTAAAATATTATAAAGATATTGTGCGACTTAACGATTTGAATATCTAAATAATTAAATATTTAAAAAATATATTTTTGTTCAAATAAAATCAATGAAACTTTCAAATAAATAATGCTTGTGAACCACGTTTTTATCTGGTACTATTATTGTTATACTAAACATTTACGTTTTGACTTAGTTAGAACATGTCTCTAAGAGTTAACTACATCTAATAAACATGAATAATGTAAACATTTACTTGAATATGCATGCATTGAAATAGAATGTAATGTGATGAATATCTGACGCCTTTAAGCCTAGAAGGAGCTGTATGTAAAAAAGATTGGTGTAGATCTCAATACACTTATAATACCTAGCTATAGTTTTAATGCTTTGTTTTAGTTGCAGTGTTTTATGCTTAGATATATTATTATGATTTCAAATTACATGCTCTTTGTTCGAGGCTAAAAGGTATTCAATTGCATATTATCCGAACGGTAGTAATATACCGATGCGCAGAGAAGTGACTCGGACTTAAAGACTGAAAGAGAGCGTGAAGAACTGTGATTGAGGCCTGAAATGGTATTCTTATTGTAGACTTAGCGTATGGATTGAGGACTGCAGCAATAATCTGAGAAATACACTGACGTTCACTGTGTTATGGCTTCACTTTTGTTGTTCTATACGCTCGTATTCTTATTCTTTTGGTCTGGGGTAACGGATATTATATATGAAATATTATAAATTACTATTTAAATATGTGTATATGTCAAAACCGATGCTACTTTCCATAAAATTGTGTGATGCGTATATAAATTGGATTACTTATCTAAATTTGATTAAATATTTTGATTCAAAATAATTCAGTTCGCTGCCGACTTAAAGTAACATTTAAATGAATAATAAACATTAAATGAATACTGATTTTTGTGAGTTGACAAGGAACAAGATGAAAGAAGACTTTTGTGTTAGTGCAACTTAATTATTACAAACAACAACAGTTTTCAATTAATTGAATTAACAGTGAGTTTTCAGAATTTAATAATGTACTTAATAAGTAGATGCACGAGGGTGGGTGGGTGCTGATGACGTAGATAGGTGCTCTTTACAGGCGATACTGAAAATTTCAATTTATTTTGATATAATGAAGGAGTTTAAAAATTTTATAAAATATCAAAATAAGCATTTTAATTTTTATAGTTTTAATGACGCATCGCATCTTGTCCAAATACTTAACTTATATCATCTATTTGTAATACACAGCCTAAACAATTATCTATATTAGTTCTCGAGAACGCGCCTTAGTTAATATGTAAATTTATAGACTTTGATTAGCAAAATAATTGATATAACAACACATTTAATAACAATTGCACTAACCTGGTTTGATAGTTCACACTATAACATAGTATTACCACATTTTATCGAAGCTTAGAGTTCGTGGTATTACTAAGGCACAAAAGATTATTAAAAGTTTCATTACGCTGTGACGTTGGATAATTGAGCTATAGGGTAGATATATTAAGTATAATAGATTTTTATTAATTTAAGTAGTTAAATAGCAACTGTTTTTACTTATTTGTTCAACATGAAATGCGTCTTATTTTAAAATTTGTATAAAACTTTAAAATTAATTTTTATGTTATGTTGTCATTGGAATTTTTATTGATGTATAAAAAGTAATTTTGCATTCTTTATTTATGTAAAAAATTGTAGCTGTATAATATTCTAATAATCTTTTGGTACCTTGGGCGGGTATATACGTCAATTTGAATTAAGTGTATGAATTGTGTTTAAATTTTGTAATGTGTGGATTGTGGATGGCCTATGGCGGATGGTAGTATGTCCTAATTTTTGTATTTCTTGCTTGCTATTAATTTATGTTATATAATGTACATATATTATTTCAATTTACCCAAGAAGTGAAAGTGTTTGAAATGCGATAGTATCAAGCCACACGGAAACAGCCCTATAATACTTTTTTTTACATATTCATCTGTAACAACTTAGGGCAAGGTAGGTAGGTATAAGGGACCATACGAAAAGGAAAACAAAGTTATTAAATTATAAAATGTTGCCAAAGAAATTTTGTTATCAGTCAGTGTATAATTAACCCTAGTACAAACACGTGGGTATATTGTATAAACAATTAAGATCAATTGTTAAAAAAACAATTTACTCAGAATTCCGAAAATTGTTGTAGGTAAAATAGGTAATAAGTTAAATATAAATAAATGCTTCGCAGTTCTTTACATAACCTGAAAAAGTCATTATGATTAAGCAATGTTAAATCCGACAATAGCTGTAGTTACGTAAAAAAACACAAACATTATATAATAAGGCGCAGCATTAATTTAATGTTTAAATATATTATTTAAACTACACTCCACATTAAGCTTTAAATCCTTAAATTATTCTATAAAATAGTGCAAGTGTAACATTCTAATTAATTAGGTACAATCGAATGTTCTGCAATAAAAGGAGACGCGTAGCTCCTGCGCTTTTCCTATTGTAAACGACTACTCGAAACAGTGTATTTATTCACTTGCGTATTATAATCAATATTTAATACGTCGCTTGTCAATTTATTTTTCAAATTAGATTAAACATATTTTGTTTAATTTAACAACGATTTTTACATTTTTATAATGTTTACCTATAGGTAACTTCATTATCTTACTCGAGGCATTGCTACTAAGCATACCTTCGATGAATCGTTATAAGTATTTTATTTTATATTAACTGGGGCTGTAAAAACCCAAAACTTTTATTATAACGCCAAAAATTTATTATTTAATTTATATTGTCCCAAAATACAAATTTAACCATTATGGGGCCAAGTCTTTAAAACCTAATAATTAATCAACAATTAACAATTATTTCGGAAAATCGTTTATAACAAAATATTCGTAGATCATATTAACATTATCTCATAATATTTAATGATGAATATGGACACTATGTTCGGATGTACGTTGTTGTTGAGAATCGTGCGTGAAATACATGGCAACATGAAAATGACAACATTTATAATACATAAATATATATGTTTATTGTATATGTTAGGAATTTTTGGATCGTGTTACAAACGTCGCAGCACGGTCAGCTTTTAGTGTACCTATAATAACGTGTATTCTGTTGTGTAGGTAATTGCGATCATAATGTAAGTGATAAGGAGGTATGACGTGAACATTACGATGTTACATTACAACTGCCCTCGTTCCAACAGACTCCTTGAGAACAGCTGGTACGGATGAAGACCGCGCTGCTTCAGCTACATGATTCATCGGCCTAATTAGAAAAATTCTAATGACTTGTAAAATATCAGTGATGGCTCCATTGCCAATCATTCTCTCGCACGAATTTATCTCATTATTGGATAGGCATTAGCAGAAATCAAATAAAATAAAATTTGACTTGGAAGAAGGTGAAAGATAGTAAATACAGTCTAATTAGATACTTTATAATGAATTTGCCAACACGAAACTTTAAGCGAGGATACACATATCCATACTCTCACATTATAAATTTCATTATAATTAGATAAGTTCTTATCATAAATTAATCTCTACCCTTCCGATACAAAACTATATTTTCTTCTTCATTAAATACTTTCAAAATAATATTACAGTTATAATGTAAACCTTATCTAATCTGTAGAAAGTAATTTAAAATATAAATTAAATATGAAGAATGTTTTGAAAACGAAAATATAGTAGAAAAAAAGCTGCTGATTCAACATAGATAAGAACATACATAGCAAAAGATAGGTGATCCAACTGGCATAGCGCCCGATGCCCGTTTTTTACATTGCTGCAGATAAAATCAATGCAGATAAAATTTATCCTATTAATTATTATGTTAATCTCTCAACAATTCATTTTTCATTTTTGAAATTTTTAATTAATTAATTTACAAAGTTAAGATTAAAAAATTGATGAGATAAAGCTCCCACTAAAATACTTTTCAAGTCTTTAATATTATAATTTATATAAGTAAGCATGCCCTGTCCTTGCCTCGCAGAAATCTGAATCCATATTGGCAAATACTAAGCTTAGAAAGATATAGATTTCTACGAAATAAAACATAGTGAAAAATTTAAAAAGTACTTTAAAGTAGGCAAATTAAGTAAGCGGGGTAAACAGCTTAGGGTTCAGAAGTAAATGAGAAATCCGGCGAGAGGATGACCGTCGATTAATCGCCTCCAAGGGAGAGTGCCTGAACAATGCGCGGGTCGGCCTTGCTGCCCTCGCGGAACTCTTCGAGGGTGAGACGATCGTCGTGGTTCTTATCCATTTGATCGAAGATCTTGTCGACGCGTTTCTGCGGCGTGTTCTCATCTTCAGGCTGCGGTGTTTGACCCTGAAAGAGTATGAGAAATATCTTCTATTTATGAATGAACATTTTTTGATGGACTCTTATATCATACTAGTATCAATATTCGGAAAATTTTTACAAATTGTATCTGATACAGGTAGGTATACACTTATGAAAACAAACAAAATAATAGTGAGGAACGATTCACAGCGATTATATTATTATTGCGTTTAATAATCGATGATTTCGATTAGTTCTGTTTTTTAATAAAACATACTATTATCGGTAAAAAACATATTATTAAACATACAATAAGCTAAATTAATAACATTTGCTGTAGAAATAACAAGCAAATATATTTATTCAGATAACATACTCGTAATACATATTTTTAGCTAGTCGGGCGTCAATCTGTTCTTTTTTTCAGTTTGAATCAATCCAGCAATGGAGAACAATCTCTCAGATGCTACGGACGATGTTTGATTGAAAGATGTTTTTTTTGCTATTTCTTTTTTAAGGGCATATAAATAAATAATAAATAAATAAATGTTGGGACATTAACACACAGCGCCATCTAGTTCCATGGTAAGCTACGAGGCTTGTGTTATGGATACCAGATAGTTAATACACTACACATATATAACTTTAAATACATACATATTATAAATACAAACACCCATGACGGGAGTACAAACATTCGTGCTCATCACACAAATGAATGCCCCCAGCGGGACTCGAACCCGCGACCGCTGGAACAGCTAGGAGGGTAACTACCAACTGAGCCAAACGTGTGGCTTCTTTCTAATACTCAACACACACGCATGAATTAAAGATGTACAATACATTATGCGCATTTAAAAATTAAATATGTCATATTAAGAATAGGAATAAATTTCATCGCTAAATAATCGCAATGATAATTGACGATTACGATTAATTGTGAAAGGTCGATAATCGTTAATTACGATTAATCTTAACCGTAATCGTTTTATCACTACAAAATAGTTGAATAGGTAATGTACGTGGATGTCATTACTCAAGTGTTACTACTCCTGGTACTATTTTATTTCGAACTATTCACGGTTCATATAATTTAACACTGTACATATTTATAAAATTTAAATGTGAGAAGATTAGTCTTATTTCATTATGTACAGAACGTATCTACTTCACAATAAATCATTGGAATTGAATTTATATTTACGTTGTTATTTTTCAACGATCGTTTTTGCGTTGCGTTAAGCAGTACTTATGCTGTCGCTGAGTGAATGTCTCATTGACACTGCGTATGTCGAATGGTTTGATTCCCATATGAGTAATGTTTGTATTGATTACCTACAATAACGTTCGCTAAAATTTGATGAAAACAGAAAGACATTAAGTTTGAGCCAAAATAACTGTCCTATCGTCTTTTTTTCTTACTGTCCTATTAAAATATTATGAAAAAAAATGAAAATTATATTAAAACCTTAAAAAAGAAGGTACTCTATTCGGTTGTATGTATGCATGTTTGAAGCGCAATATATTCGTCAATTATGAAATGCTTTTTTGCTTTAACTTGTATTATGTATGCACTTATTGTCATTAGATAATACTTTATTTGTGAGACTCTTTGCTTCGACCTTATGCATTCGTAAAAATCAAGAGATAAACAATTGGAAATTTATTCTGATATAATTTGTAGTAGTTTCAATGTAACAATACACATAGTCTCAACTTAATTACATTAAAAAAAACATACAGTCGAATTGAGAACCTCCTCCTTTTTGAAGTCGGTTGAAAAGTAAAGGTAAGTACATAATACTTACAACCATCTGATAGATCGCATCGACTATGTTATACATTTCGTCGCGAGTGATGTATCCATCGTTGTCCACGTCGTAGAGGCGGAATGCCCCTAAAAATAATCCACATGTTACAAAAAAGAACAGAAAGCTCATTATATACGTAATACGTATGTATGTACATCGCTAGACAATTTTTGCCACTATTTGCCATTTATTTAGTACTTATTTGCTTAAACATTTTGAATAAAAAAAATGTCATATATTAGGTATGTGTAGGCTAGGCTAGATGCCTAAGAGATTTTGCCCAATTAATGAAAAAAGTATTATTATTATTATATACGTCACTGCAAAATTGTAAATACCGTTAAATTATAATCTATCTCGCGAGATTGTAAACTGTCGAAAGATTGTGAACCATAACATACTGCTTACAATTTAACGCATTAATTTTAGGTACATTATAATCTATCAAAGTGAAACCGTCAAATTATGTAATAGAAGAATTTACCATAGGGTTACAAAATTATTACAGTAGGCATAATTATGGCACTCGCCCGCCGCTACCGCGACACTCTCACTTCTCTCCCTCGGCTCATGCGTTGTGGTCACTTTTCTAACCTAACGAATCTAGAAAGAAAGAAAGGGTTCTTCCGAGTAATGCCTACTGTAATAGTTTTGTAACTCTGTGGTAAATTCTTCCATTTCACAATTTGACGGTTTCACTTCGATAGACTATATACCGAAAAATAATGCGTTAAATTGTAAGCAATATATTACGATTCACAATCTTTCGACAATTTACTTTTTATTTACAATTTTACGGACATATATGTATATTAATAATATTACATATGTAACTACATACCTACATTTCATATTATCCATAAAACATTTTTTCTTCAAAGACAAATAGATTTCTCTACAGAAATGAACAGGTTTTGGCAAACAGAATATATCAGAAAGTTTGGTAAACAACTTACAGTGCAGCTTTTCATCCAAGTTGCCTCGTGACGTCACCGAAAGTGCTCGTATGAATTCTTCAAATTCAATAGATCCATCCTAAAAACATGTTCTCATGATGATGTAACAAAAGCTTACTAAACAAAGGAATTTTATTATCTGGCATATCTCAGTTTATCTACAAAGTAAAATTATGTAATAAATACGTGATTCTATTTTTTTTGATGGGTGACACAGACACACATACACACAATTATAAGAAAATGTAATTACATTAGATTGAAGTGTTTTAGAATATTTGACGATATTCAGCTTCCAATCATGAAATTATAATATAGTTTTAAATTCTCAAGCCACAGAATTGCTCTGCATATGACCGCCTAACGAAACATATAGTTCTAGCTCTGATGATATCACCTTATGAATATTAAATTTTTGTTAACTGTTACATAAAGTATGTTGATTAATTCTATGAACTTGGTACTAGTTTAATTTATACGTTCATAGATATTTTAAATATATAACAATTTAGTAAAAGATTATCCTTAGTAGGTACATATGACTTACATATATAATAGAACATTACTTACATTGTTTTCATCGAACACCCGAAAGACGAGTGAAGCAAATTTACTGGGGTCACCTTGAGGAAAGAATTGCTTATAGATCTTAATGAAGCCCTGAAAATAATAAAATTATATATAAAGTACACGCAATAATGATTATCCATATCCAAATTCATAAAACATATCTTTCATTTTGGAGCAATAAATATTTATTCTCTAAAAGACCTTTGATGATTTGCAAATAGGTATAACTTTATAAGAATTAATATTTTAGTACCTGTTCAGTGAGCAAGCCATTAGGGCAATCCTTCAGGAAACCTTTGTGCCTACGGAGTAAAAAGATTTTTTAATTACAAGAATACTTTGTAATTTTTTTTGCACTGAGAGTTGTAGGAGCTTATTAAATGTCTACACTTAATAGCGTTCTGTTAATACAGACGAATCTAAATTAGTATATGGAATAAAATAAAAAATTGAAAGTATTTTACGATAGAATCTTTTAGACATTTTTAAAAACATTTATCCTTTAACAACTATAAAGTACTAAGCACTTAACAGGATTTTAATACAATTCTACACATAAAGTAAACTATATTAGTATTTTTACTTCGTGATGAAAAATAAGAGCATGCACATTGCATATCAACTACATCTCGTACAAATATTAAATATAATTATATTATAAAAGTTACACGAGCACTTCCAGAGGATAAAGGAAAGTAAAGTAGATTACACTCATAGTTAAAGTTAGCCCAACAATTAGTTACACATGGAAGTAAAACTGTAAAAGCTCAACCTTGTCCCCATATTCAAATACATTTACTGATATTAATTTGGTCATGAAAACTTTGAGTAATTATATATATATATATATAATTACTCAAAGTATATATATATATATATATATATATATATATATATATATATATATCTTTTACACTTAGACCAATTTTCTGGAAAATAAAAAAATAAAACTCACGCCGATTTTTAAGTAGCAAATACTAATGTTTGTTCAAACTTATGAGTTTCTGGCTTTTTTTGAAAAGACTTCTGTGTAATTATGCTTCTATAAGTTTATACAATGAATACGAAGAATATATAGTACCTAATAATAATTAGAAATCATTATTATTCTTTACTTTCAAATTAAACGGTGAAAATATTTTAATTTACTTAATAAAAGGAGATAGATAAAAAAACCGACATACCAAAGTCTTATTTCCTTTTCGGTGACTGTAACAAAGCAAAAGAGGTGATTAATTAAAACAAGACGATATATAATATTAGGCTTTAGGTACGAGTATAGAAGTAAGGTGGATATCTTGTATGCATATAAAATTATATATTAAGCTGAACTTTTTTTACTCTTATTTATTTGGTTTTTGTTAGGTGGTTTTTTGAAAGAAAACACGAGTATTTTGACATCTAAATTCTAATAGATTAATAACTATTTTTTGGCCCTTCCTTTCTTGACCTAGACTCCAACCAAGTAGACTTTTTAAAATCGAATAGCCAATGCAAAAACTCAAGAAATATGTTAGAAAAATATATACTTCATTTAAATTTACGTGGTATGCCCTCTAATAATTATAATTATTTTACTTACAAATTATTGATATAGTCATTTTGTACTTTGCATATATTTATTCATTAACTCCCGACGCAAAAATACGGTAGTTATAAGTTTAACATGTGTATCTGTGCGTCTGTGTAAATGTGTTTGTCTGTGAGATGAATTGATTTTAATTTAGATTTTTTTATTTGAAAGGTGATTTCGACGTCGAGAGAGAGAGAAAGAGAGACAAGAAAATCCGTTCAGCCGTTTGCAGGCTATCAGCTCTTTTCTAAACGGTAAAAGGATATCAACAACTTCCGCAGATCTAATCAATTCGGAACTTGGTATTTCGTTACTTCAATGATTTTACATTGATGTGGTAACCTAGATCTGATGCTGCAGCGTCATCTGGAATCTGCTAGAAACTCAACTCTTTACTAAAATACCTACTGCAGATAAATCCTGTTGAGACTCATTGAAATGACTGTGTATTACTTGGTTATAGAGTGTAACACTGTATATTATAGACTATCGACTCACCCTCGCTTCGCTCGGGTCCCTTCACCCTATTCGGTTGATTCCCCATACAAACTTTCATCCCTATATTAACCCACTTATCATCGTGAACTTGTTTTCAACTTTGTAGTTGGCTTTTATGCAGTCCGGTTTTTTATTTTTATAATATATTTATTTATTTACAGATTTTTATGTATTTTTAAGTAAGAAAATTAGCGAGAATGGTTGTTAACAAATTTTAAATCATTATATATCCTAAACTATTATTTAAAATGAAAAATGTTAAAAGAAACCTAAAAATGATTTTTAAATACCTATTCAACGATACCCCACTTGTGTATAGTAGTTATACTCAAGTTCATAAGTAAGTACGATAGTTCGTCGATTTTCTTTTTTTCTTTTTCATATTATGGAATCTAGCACACCCATATTTATTTATTTTTTATGTCGCCTATCTAAAAATACTTGGACTAATGAGACGAATCTAACAATACCTTAATTAAAGAAATCCATCGAGTGGTTTGGAAGATATGAGGTAATAAATAATATTACAAATTAACATACAAAGATGAGCGCAAAAAACATTGCCCTTTCCTTGCAGTCGGGTAAAAAACAAGCCCAAACACAACGACATTATGTTGAGTAGTTTGTCATTTCCTACAGCTGCAATCACTCGTATTCCATTTTCATTTTCTACAAAATGCATTAAACTTTAGAGTAGTTTACTAAACTAATAGAGAGCTCTTCATGTTAACATGACATTAGTTTATTAAATGAAAGTTACGCTTTTAGTTAAAGTTATATAATACTAGCATTGCCCGCGGCTCCGCCCGCGTTCAAATGAACAAGGACCAATTTCTTAGGTTTTACATACATATTATATTCTATCTTAATATATATATTTCTTGTGTGCGTGTGTATGTGACTGAACTCCTCCTAAACGACTGGACCAATTTTGATGAAATTTTTTGTGTGTGTTCGTGGAGATTCGAGAATGGTTTAGATTTACAGTTTGGTCTACTGGAAAATGTTTTTTCAATTAATTTCTTATTTATAAGGAGTTGTTGATTTTGGAATGTTTTACATTAGATCCGGCGGACGGCGCTATCATCGCATTCAATATTATTCTATTTCAATTTTAGTTTGTCCCGACAGATGGTGCTACGATTAATTTGAAAAAAATTTTGTTATTCAATTCATGTGCTGATTAAAATATTAAATGTAATTATTTTTTAAAGAGTTTTGAAGTGTGTATAAATAATTTTGTGAATTCAGATGTTTTTTTAATTAATTTCTTATTTATAAGGAGTTGTTGATTTTGGAATGTTTTACATTAGATCCGGCGGACGGCGCTATCATCGCATTCAATATTATTCTATTTCAATTTTAGTTTGTCCCGACAGATGGTGCTACGATTAATTTGAAAAAAATTTTGTTATTCAATTCATGTGCTGATTAAAATATTAAATGTAATTATTTTTTAAAGAGTTTTGAAGTGTGTATAAATAATTTTGTGAATTCAGATGTTTTTTTAATTAATTTTTATTTGTAAGGAGTTTTTGATTTTGGAATGTTTTACATCAGATTCGACGGATGGCGCTACCATCGCATTCAATATTATTCTATTTTAATTTTAGTTTGTCCCGACAGATAGTGCTACGATCAATTTGAAAAAGTATTTCGTTATTTTGTGTTATAATTGTGTTATTCAAGTGAAGTTGCTAATTAAAATATTTTTTGAGTGCAAGCTTTTTCACCTTTCATTAAAATGAGTTAAAGTTTTCATTTACGATGCTGTTATTTATTTAACAAAGTAATAACTTTTCAATAATAATTTTCATCAAAGCGGTCCAGATTGTTTCAGCTCATTAAAAAAAGTATGAAATTAAAGACGTGTGTACAGGACAACGTCTGTCGGGTCCGCTAGTACTACTATATAATAATTTCAATGCGACAAAGGTTCCCCCGTTAATTCACGTTTGATTTAGTATTATTGTACTTTTTGTTTTAATAATAACATTTGTAGTATGTCTATACTTCTGTTTTGTTTGTTGGTTTGATTGTTTTGTTTTGGCGATAAACTCTCAAACTATTAAATTAATTTTGATCATTTATATACCTATTATTATTATTATTATTACTAATACTAATATAATTATTATTACTAATATAATAGCTATCGATTAATTTATATTTAGCTGATTATTTAAATTAGATAATTATACCTTTCTTAATGTTAATTTGTCGCGATACAGGTATGGGTTAGCGAGCACTGTTTTGTAATATTTTCCGAAACGATTTTCAAAACAAGATGTTGTGGAAAGTGAGAGTTCCAGAAGTACATACAGTGCCGCTTAGCGCCGCCCCTGGGTATAGTAAAAAATGCCGCCTTACTATCGAACTTTTGCATAAAATGGATAAAGCTTCGATAGTTAATTTTTTTTAATTATTATTTTTTTGAAAAATGCAAAAAATAATTTATAAATGATATCAATTTTTCCTACTAGTTAGCATTTTCGATAACGCGAAGAATTTTTTTCCTGCCCTCCGAATTTTGCCGCCCCTAAAAATTTGCCGCCCTGGGCACCGAGTGCTCCTAGTGTAAATCCAGCGCTGAGTACATAATTAACGTAAAAAAATCGTTCAAAGGCAGCATAAATTCTCAGTTATTAAGTATATTTGCCTAGTGCCTATCTAAATTATTTTAATATACCACAACATTCTTCATATGAAAACAAATATCACCCTCTTACGTTTACTTTACTTGGAAGGTACTTAATTAAATATTTTTTGAAATGAAAACTCAATTTTTAAAAGATTCATTTAATAGGTTTTGTTATAAATTCAAAGATATATTTAATGACTTACTGAAATTAATAAAAAAACATTATATCGTCATTAAAAAACGATACATTTAATAAAAATGTAAAATAATATTACAATATTAAAAAAAAACGAAATCGCAAGCAGTGTCATTTTGGTGCATACTTACATATGTCTGCTAAGACATTAAATTCGTCAGTATTTATCACCACACACGACATCTAATAGGTATATTTTTAAGTTAAATTCATCTTCATTTTGATAGTTCAAGTCGTTACCCTAATATGTTAAATGAAAGTTAAGATCACAGTACAAGCGTTTAGCGTTGTTACATGATATATTGCCTTTTCTTTGTATAAGAATATAAAATATAAGATTAAGAGTATCAGAAATATACCTAGTTAAAACTTATCAATTCAAAGGTAGACATTAAAATAAATATATAAGATATAACAACTACATTTTTTTGAAAGTTGGATAAAATACAAATTTTGTGCAATATATTTTACATATTTTTTGACATAAATTATACATATTTTTTGTTAATTTTTACGAAAAAAGTCTATTATTAATATTGTGTCCGTAGTCTAAATAAAGCGGATGTGCCTTTGAATTAGAAACGCATGCTTTATGCAAAATTAAGTAACATCTATCTATTAGTAGTAGTATGGGGAAAGTTTTTATATATAGCTTTGATGGCAATTCGGAGTATTTCATTTTGTGGTGACACTACTAAGATTGGTATTCGATATGTTGTTTGCAGTGGTTTGTAATTAAGAATAAATATACATTTCTATGTGTGAAAGTTGTATTGTCAATAATCATATACTTAATTATTTTTAGGTACTGAGTGTGATATTTGTAATATGTGAAGTTCATGGAGGCTATGTTTACCCAAAACCAAGTATTGCATTCGAGCTTCCTCATTACCAACCCTTGTCACACCATACAAATCCGGTCCGACAAACTTCATCAGATGAGTACGTAAACGAAATATCTTATTCAGTAGGTCATGGAGACTACTCATATTTGCAGCAGCATGGAAAAAATAAAATACACGAGATATTTTTTTCTTCGGATAATGCAGTGCATCCAGCGCAACAAAACCGCATTATAAGTACCCATCAAGATCTTACAAGTCTCGAGCCGATGACGACTGAGTTGAATGCTAATATTGACGCCAGTACTTCTGTTCAGAGCGCTACTGTACAAAACCCAGCTTTAACAGAGCAAAACCATATAAATGTACAACAGATATTAGATATAGAAAACGATGCACAGTTAATTCGAAACCATCAGTCGACACAGGTATTACCAAAAGGCTTTAAAAATAATGGATTTCAAGTTTTAAACTCAATTGACCCTCAAAATATTGATGATAAATTATTAAATTGCCCAGAAACTTTTTTTAAGAACCAAAATATGGCATCTTCTATAAATTTACATGACAACATGCAATCACGCGGCGAAAATGCGAAGCCGCTTTCAGCTGTGCACTCGTTAAGCGCAGAACACAATCACCAAACTCAACACAGCCAAAGCTCTCTACAAACTGTAGTTGATATGAGGAGACCTAACGTACGACCCGTATTAAATTTACAGCAGGCTTTAAGTGTTCAGAACAATATCGGTACGCAATTTAGTGCGCCACAAATTTCACAGGATCCCCATATAGTGTCCGACATAAATTTAGGTTCAGTATCGTCTATTGAAAATAGTGTTTTAATGCAATCAAATATTATACAAAATATTGATAATCAGAAGTTGAACGTTCAAAATAACGTAGTTCCGGTAATTACTAAACAGGTTTCCTTTCATATACCACCCCCTGATATTGAGGAGCCTTCAGTAGTTCGGAATATTCAACCACCCACACGAGTTTATAAGATATTATTCATAAAATTGCCTTCACAAGAAACTAAAAACAGGATACAACAATCAGTCATAGAAAAAACAATTATATACGTTTTATCTAAAACACCAGAACCTGCAAGGGCAGATGTGACTCAACAAAAAGTATCTGATCATGAAGTATTTTTTGTTAAATATAAGGGAAATCCAAATTACTCAGAAGCTTAAAAGAAATGATTAAATCATTAAGTCGGAATGCAAGATTACAATAATGTTCTCAATAATAATTAATATTATATTGTTTATTTCAATATTTTTTTAGTTAAGGTTTATCGAACTTAACTAAGAAAAATATAAAATTTTTTTGCTTTATTAAGCATCAGTATCCAAAGATATAATAAGTTGATTTTGTTATTTAACATCAGTGTCGTAATCAATTACTACTTTTAGTATAGCTATTCAATATTCATAACGCTAGTAGGGAGTTTCATAATGACGTGATATTTGATATTTCCAGTAGAAAATAACTTACGAATTCAAAATGTAAATTTCGATATGATGTACAAAATAACAAAAATTTGTAAGTTTCGATTAATAAATGTTAATTAAATATATAATTTCTGTTTTCTTCGTGGGAGTTTTTTCAATTTCCTGAAATCAAAATATACACTATTTAAATTGACTTTTACGAGCACTTTTGAATGTTCTTTAGGAACCTACCACCCGCTCGGAAGGCAACTTTGCTGAAAAGATTTGGCGACATACTTAAAAGTTGCTCTTTTTAACATTTGACATAAAATGATTTTATGATACGAAACAATAAATAATTAATAAAGTTTGTCAACAGATTCTCTTTTTTAGTTTATTTGGTAATGACGAGCAAACAGTTTTTTGGAAACAGATACTTATATATATATATATATATATATATATATATATATATATATATATATATATATATATATATATATATATATATATATATATATATATATATAGATAGATAGGCAAATTCTACTCATATACATATGTTTTTCTCAAATTTTAAATAATGATTATAGTCGAATTTCGACAACTCGGCGATCACGAGTAAAAATAAAACCGTGTTACGCAATCTTAATAAGGACAAAATAAAGGAAATAGTAATTCGCTAGAACCGTTAATGGAATAAACAAGTACTTTCTAGAAAATTTTTTAGTTATTATATAAGCTTCGCAGCACTTACTCGTGGCTTTAAGTACAGTAAACTCCACTTGATAATATTGACCATATGAAGTTTATACAGAATATCATTTCGTGTTTCTAAAGCTCTTAAGTGGTTTAATGGCATAAAAGCCTTAGCAATAATTATTTTGTTAATAAGAGTGTATTATATTACAATAAACAGGTTGTTATATTAGACTTCTAAAGCATTTAATATAAACGAGGAACCTTAAAAATATTGAATATATTACCTTATAAATAAAATTAGAAAGTTATTTACCATATTTTCTCTGGTTTTCACGATCAAAGAAATATTTTGTTAAATTAGATTATAATTTTATGTATTCAACTCTAATTTAAATTCGATCTAAGAAACGGAAATTTTATTATGAAATGCATTGTAGGTACTTTGTTCGGTTCAGTCGTGACCACACGAAGTAGAGGTGTGAGATGAACAATGCAATGTATTCGTAATCGCATCGAGTTCAAAATCAAAGTAACAAGTGAGTGTTTAGCCCTGAAATAAAAAAATAACATTATATGATATATACTAATAAATATAATATACGTACGTATAATAATATCGACGAGTTGCAGTAGTTACTTACTGCAATAATTAATATTAAATATATAACGTTGATGTAATTCTAACCAACCCTTAGGAGGATAGTAAATAGATATCTCAAGTTGTAATTTGGTCTATGCCAAATCACAATACATAGTGCTTGCATCTAAATGTTCACGTTTGATACCTTCTGGTACGGCCCAATTCACATACATAGGAATCAATCAATGTATTAACATTCTACTGACAGACAACATCCTGTCAAAGATATTGTTTCTGTAGAAAGCTTGAGAAGTCTGAGTGGATTTAGTTTAATAATGCCTTTATAGTCTAAACAGACTATTAATTAACAATAAGTACCTAGACTTCTTTGTTTTTGCTTGTTATAAAAGCAAAATACTTAATAATGCTTAATCACGAACTCTTAGAAAGTATAAACTTGAAATTTGGCAGGTAGATGATAAATCAATCGGGAGTTGGTATTCACTAGGAAAGGAAATTCAATACGTAAAATTTCGAAAATATTTGATTAGGTATGTATTTAATAGGTAGGCTTTAATTACTTAGCCAAAGCACACCGACTTCGAAAATATTTGATTAGGTATGTATAGTAAATGAAAACTACCAATCAGTTATTTTTTACTTTTTAGTGCTTTTGTTTAAAGTCGGTTTTAATTTTTTTATTAAAAAGTTTTTATTTTTCCCTTTTTAGTGTAGACAGTAGTAGCAAAGTAAGAATTCTGACATGTTAGGCTTGTCAAATCAAACAAAATAAGCCCAAACTCAAAGTATCTACTATTAGCCGTTGAAGAGTTCCACCTATCCACCTTCTGGCCTTGCCATCAGATCAGGTCAACAACACCGAACCACTGTACTATCAACGGAAATAGAAATACTTGCAAAGTTTCAAGTCAATATGACAATTAGAAGTAGGTTAAATTCATCATTAGTTGTTTTTCCACCCTTAGGGGTGGTATTTTTTTTGAAATTTAAATGGGACCAATCTGGAAGTATACCCTTTCAAACAAAACAAAAATTGTCCAAATCGGTTTAGAAATGACGGAGTTCTGAGGTAACAAACGAAAAAAAAACAATCAGTCGAATTGAGAACCTCCTCCTTTTTGAAGTCGGTTGAAAATAAGCCCAAACTCAAAGTATCTACTATTAGCCGTTGAAGAGTTCCACCTATCCACCTTCTGGCCTTACCATCGGATCAGGTCAACAATACCGAACCACTGTACTATCAACGGAAACAGAAACACTTGCAAAGTTTCAAGTCAATATGACAATTAGGAGTAGGTTAAATTCATTATTAGCTATTTTTCCACCCTTAGGGGCGGTATTTTTTTTTAAATTTAAATGGGACCAATCTGGAAGATAACACTTTCAAACAACACAAAAATTGTCCAAATCGGTTAATAAATGACGGAGTTCTGAGGTAACAAACATACAAAAATTCAGTCGAATTGAGAACCTCCTCCTTTTTGAAGTCGGTTGAAAATAGTATAAAAGGCATTGGAAGTTTGTACGAAAATACGTTAATTTTGAAATACGCGGGTGCGGGAAAATGTTAATTAAATTATAACACTGTAAGGAACTCTTCATTCGTTAACAATTACGATCAATTTTCCGACGTGTTTTCTGAAACACTGAACTGTGTTTACTGATGTGGTGTACAATGAGTTATCAAAATATTTAAGTGGATCATCATCTGAAATGATTCAAGCAATTTATGTTTTTTTATAACCTTGAGTTAGTACGATACAAATATAGATTAACAAGAACATTTATCCATTTTATATCTTGTCTCTTTTTATAGCTAGCCATAAAACATCGTTTACTAAGAGCGATCTTAAACACGATACCATAGAATTGATGGAAAATCACGTTGCGTTTGAACATTTAAATGCCCTATTTTATTTACCTCTTCCACTGTCAATTTATTAATATTAAATACATATTAAAAATTATGTTTCAAGATATAGGCAATTTTATTATTCACTCAAAGTCGCTAGTAATTAATTAATAAAGCAATAAAATGTAGGTATCTATGGTTATAGATACATCTAGAGACGCATTCGAAGTGTAAAGTGAGCGTGAGTTGCACCATAAATTTATAACTTAACAGGTTAAGAAAAGAAAAGTGAAAAATTCACAATAATGACTCAAAGTCGACGTGTCAACGCGGAACAATCCATCGTCGCCTTTGCACTGCAGAAACCCTCAAGATGAGGTAATGTTGCGATGTGCCCTAAACGAGTTAGTTCCTATATTTTAATAAATAACGAAAAATGATAAATCTATCTGCCAAATTTCAACGTTGTAACATTTAATATACGAGTATCTACCAAACGTGTATTCGTTCGGCAAGCGCGCGTCTGGCCCACCCACTCGTCTGTTCTGTATAAGTGCTGATTAGTGGTATGTAAATGGCATCTATTAATTTTGTTAGGTACTAAAATTTACTTTACTGAATTTTTGTGTTATAGTTGGTTTCTAAATAACTTTTTATGACAAAAATGAAACGGGTAATATTATATATTCTTTTTTATTACGCAAGCATTACACTGAAAGTAATAATAATAATTAAACATCCTCAGTTTAACAAATTGACACAACTACGAGTAAGCCAATGGGGAAGATTTCTTGAAAGGAAGAAGGTATATGTATAATTTATTTACATTGAGTCTGAACTCTGAGGTTAAGCAATTTATTATGATACTTCTTTTGTACCTGGTTTATTGTGTTCGTATCTTACCTGTGCAATGTATTGTACCTAGAAGTTGACCAGCTGAAGGAAGAATTGAGAAGGAGCGGTGCGTCCTGTGGTGGTCCTAATAGAATGACTGATGGATCAACACACAGACTAAACCGCTGTTCGAAGAAACGTGAAAATTGGAGGACGTATTCCGTTTATGATGCAGCAGATAAGAAAGGATTTTTTGAAATTCATCCTCTAAGTGAGTAAAATAGGGGATTAAATGTTGTACGAAACTCAGTCATTCACTTTCTGTGTATTTCTGTGAAATACACAGAAAGTGGTGTTTAGCTTTAAGATAAAAAAAGGGGTAAAAAGGGTACATAAAGTTTATATGGGACAAAGAATGATTTATGATCAAAATTACTAGCAACTTGGTATTAATGCTATTTAATACAATTAACATGGTATTAATGCTATTTATACACAGAAATGGTTATTTACCTTTAAAATGAAAAATAAAACAATAATTTTTTTTTCTATTAATTTAAGTATTCTTGTGGGAAAACTTCCTTTTTCAGATTTCTATTTCGTAGTCTTTCTTCCCTAGCATCTGCTAGGTATATAAGGTGGTAAAAACTTGGACTAAGGGAAAACAGACGGCATCGCATTCTCCTTTAAATTTCGACATGGTAAATTAAAACCTGCAATTTAAACAATTATGGTAGTTTTTATATTATGTATTTGATATTTCACGTTTATTAACATAATTATAGAAGTACTGGCCATTTGAAAAAGATTTAAACGTCAATTTGTTCCTGGCACATTTATTTATTATCTGTATTCTAAATTCAAATAAAAAAAAGAATGCCAGGAGCGGCAAATTTTTTATTAACTAGACGATACATTTTCTTACTTGTGTGTTTAAAGACTTAACGGTTTTAAAACAAAATTTTAGTTTATTCGCACTTTTAAGAATTAAATTTATTTACAGTTATGAACAATGTCGCTGCAAGGATGAAACGTGCATATCTTCGACTATAGGTATAATACAATATTCCTTCGTCAACTTGTTTTCATTTTTTTAGTTAGCTTTTATGCAGTGAGGTTTTTGTTTATATGGAAGTCGGTTAAAATAAGGTACAAATTTATCATTCTTTTGTTTGTTTACGAATAGTGTTTAATAATTTAAAATCTATGAATAGCACTTTCACACAAAACGTATTTGAAGTAACGAGTTCATGCAAACGAATTCTTTTAGTAAATATTTAATAATATGTTGGGTTTAGTGTCTATGGAAAAAATAAAGAGATAACTTCTTTCCTATCAAAGAAAACAAAAGCTTTCGCCACAGACTCCAATGCAAACACCTTCATTAAATATTAAACCTTCTTCATCATTATTGAAATTAACCTCGAAGGGTATAATACTCAATGAGAGAACAATAGTCAATGATGAAGGCACTCAAACAGTAGGTAGATCAAGTATATAATTTAAATATAATAATTGATGTAATTTGTTATGGTAGCATAATTAAAGATTCTTGTGACATTCTCGTTTTATAGACCATAGAAGAGTAAAATTTGCGTAAGATTACCATGATTATTTATTACTTAAGACTTGCAAAAATATACATACATAAATCATTGGCATATCGCACTTCAATTAATTAAAGTTATTCAAAATTGATTACTTTGATTAATGTGTATCTTTATGGCTTTTTACATCCACTGTCTTTCAAAAAAAAAATAGATTTCAGGCATTCTATCCTTGAGAGCTCAGGTTTGTAATTTTATTAAATTCAAATAGGTATGACGCTGGTTTTATTTGGAAATATGTATAACCGAAACTCGAAGATGTGTCATTGAATTAAATAAAACGAAACTTAGCTATGAATGTTTTTAATTCAAATTCATAAGCTTAAGATCTACAATTTAAAGTTCTAAAAAAGTGTTTCTTTAATCAGTATACTTCAAAATACGACTGAGAGTCCATTAAAATTTTATGGAATGTTAAAGAATTCAAATAAAGAATTGAATAGTGGAAGAAAGTAGTAGTTTTCATAGAAATTCTAAATAAATGTATTTAATATTAAAGTAATAATTCTTTGCTACGATACAGGGTATTACCAAAAGAAAAGTTTCCAAGTCATTACATACATTGTTTATTGGAACAGTTGTGCATTCAAGGTTTTCCAATCACGCAATAAGAAAGAAGCTGCCCATATCACGTTAGTTTTTTATTTTATCCATCATCATGTCTTCTTTTCATGGAGTAGAGATAAAAAGACATAAGATAGAGAGAAAGAAAGACAGAAAATAAAGGAGAAGATAAATTCGCAAAATCTGGGAGTTGGGTGGCGATGCACAAAGGCACACTATACCTTGGCAGTACTGGTGTAGGCTTCTGTGTGCACATACGAATGTGTTCCACAGTCGATCTGTGAAAATGAAATCCATTATCTTTGAGTTAAGATAAGGGTATAAGTAGGTATTCAGCGCTTTTTTACGTCCCACTGCTGGGCAAGGGCCTCCCTTTACTACTATACAAGGGGGATCTAGACATAGTCCACCACGCTGGCCAAGTGCGGGTTGACGGACTTCACATGTCTTTCGAAAACTTGCTAGGTTTTCTCAGACATGCAGGTTTCCTCAAGATGTTTTCCTTCACCGTAAGACAAGTTGTAATCATGTTGGAAATGATTCGCACATGAAAATATCAGAGGTGCGAGACCTGGAATTTGAACCCGCATCACTCGGTTTCCCAAGCGAGCGCATTACCACTGAGCTAATACTGCCTAAATAAGTCAGAAGTAGTACTGAAATAAGGGCGTAGGTCATCTTAATTAGAAAAAATGTTTTAATTTTTGTTATGTAATTACACGTTTTCAATTTTTATAAGCTATATTTTTGTTTTTGTTCTTTTTTGTAGTGCGGTTTGCTTTAAATGACGGCTAGATGATAAATTTGTAAGATCCTTTACACATTTTAATTAAGAGAAGCCTTTTTATGTAAAATAAAGGGGTATTACTTCCCTTCCTAATTAAAACGCCGCGCCTGATAAAAAATTGTTTATGAAAATGTTAATTTAGCTCCAGCTTTAAATTAACCATACTTTAGAGAGACAAATATTATTAAATATATTTTTATAGCCCTTCTGACCCAATTTTAACCACAGCGGCTAATCTTACTGTGACTAGTCATCTATATAGGAGATAATATAGTAGGCATAAATGTAGGTATATGTATATAAATAATAAATTGTGGATGCAGACACAAGTTCACTCTTAATTGCTTTCACTCCATTCCCATTTAGTTCCGTTTTGAAGATAATTCAACATTATCCGTGAGAAATCAGTTGTAGTACCAACGATTATAGTTAGATCAAGACACGCGGTAGCGTGTCCAGCCAAGTTCAAGACAAAGGAACTGGTTACGCAGAACTGTGTGTATATTTACACGAACCATATGGAGCCACTTTTCACCTCGTAATAACTCAAAATATATTTAACATAAACTTATGAAATTTGGTTCTTTTATTAAATCTCTTTAGATTAACTAGAAACCTCGATTTCATAAATACAGCTCAAACGGTTATTGAGGTATTAATGTTTAAGAATCGGTATTTTTATCACTGACTGACTGACTGACATATAGTGACAGTAGACTCCACTTCCAGATGACCTAAGCATTTTTACATACAATTTATCTTATATTCGGCTAGTCACTTATATCTTCTTTATACGAAAGTTACTGTTTTTATATTCTATGGTCAACATTTCTTATTCTTCTAAAAACTTGCTTTACTGATAAAAACTAGCCAAGTTAAATTTACACTTTAATTTATCCTAAGCTATCTACTATGTGTAAATAAATTGACTGTGCAAATTTAAGAGGTTCTATTTTTAAATAGCAAATACTTTTGTAGCAAAAAAAAAACAAATAATTGTGTGTTAAATTTATTTCAGAATGTTGTATGTTCTTATGAAAGAAATTAAGGATTATCTACAGAACTTGGCACCCATTTAGATCTATATTCTTTTGTCGATGAAGTTGACAACCACGCATATTCTTAATATTGAACTTGGCTTCCATTTTCACATCTATGTTTTTGATGGAATGAAATATCTTCCGAAGCACGAGATTGTCTCCTCGTCAATTTCACAACTTCGAACAATTGTGATTTCTTAGGTAGTATAATCACAGATCACATAATAATATATTAGGTATAATTGAATAAATATTCTGAACCCGACCCGGGTCTTTGCCCAAGACTTGAGGTATTGCAGCCGTACATGTTACTCTTCTACTAAAATAGCAGATATAATAATATATTGATTACTTTTGGCTTTTATATTACTAATGAATACAAGTAATTTTGAATAGATTGTGTATTCGTTTTTTTTCTGGCTTGTTGATTTTACATTTTTAAAGGTAGAATGATACTACCAAAAAATTTCACTTCAAAAACATTTGGAAAGCTTAAATTTCATAACATACCGTTTGAAAAACAACAAATACATATAACCTGTACTTGCTTTCAGGAAAGTTTTAAAAGAGCTTTTAAAATGTCAAACACAAGATTATTTGTAAAGCGTTAGTCCCTGTTAAAAAGGCACTGGTAGATTGCTTACTTGTGTGTTTATTTACTGGTAAGGATAAAATGAATTTTAATTTACAATGTGAAACTCGAATTTTTCTGAACAAAATTTATATCCTGCCCATGATTCATTACGCTACAAGTGCAGAACCTACCATGCAGCGATAGATGGATATTTGAACATCTAGAGCCAGAACCATACAATTTGACTTACATTTTTGCTTTTTAGCTCTGAAATTTGCCGCATGGAGGATTGAAAAGGTCTACGGAGGTTTAAAATTTTAATTCAAAGTTTGAGATGAAATTAAAATTTACAAATTACATGAATTAATAAACAATAATTCTGTATATACACCTTAGATAATAATATTTAAGGAAAATTGGGAAAGACACTATATTATAACGCTTTTTAAAAAATACGTAAGAACGTATCTTATCTTTTCAACCTTTTTTAGAGTCTCACTACTGGGCACGGGCCTCCCCTCAATGTATAGGGGACAGCCGTTCTTTGTATCTTTAATAAAATAATAGTTTCTCTCGGACAAAGTATTTCATGTATTAGGTTAGGTATATTATCTGATAAAACTAGCATTGTCAAGTATTTTACAAGCTTTTATTCAACTTGCAATGTTTGTATGTAAGTTTGTTCAGGCAAACCTTACAACTGAATTTTAAAACAGTTATCTTCAACCGATTGAGCTGAAATTTTGCATACACGTATTGTTTAGATGACAATGCATGGTTACACAAGTGATGTCATTCTAAATCCAACATGGTGGACTCATAACGATATCGGACTACGTTATTTTTATGTACCCGGTGATTCCATATCATGGGGGTTCATAAAAATCAAATGAAAAGTTTTGCTAAGAAAAAAACGAATAAATATATAAATAAATAAAATAAATAAATTTTAAAGTAAATTAAACCCATTTATTACATTACAGAATTCATATGATGTAAAAGCTTGTTTTTAAAAATGTTTTCTTAATATTAATTTATCTTCCTTACTTCAACATTATATTTCTGAATTCCTTATCAAGTATTTATGTTTATAATAATTTAAACACAGATTCTTTTTATTAACCGACTTCCAAAAGGAAGAGGTTCTCAATTCGTCGGAATCTTTCTTTTTTTATGTATGGTCACCGATTACTCGAAGACGCCTGAACCGATTTCTAATTTTTTTTCTTTCGAAGGGTATCTATTCTAAATTAAAACCCCCGTTTACTTATTTTTTACATTTTAGCGCCTGGAGGTCGGTTTTTTTAAGTTTTTATTTAACATAAACAATTTTAGACCGTAAGATATTTTTGGTAGTGATAAAGTTCTAGGAATGTTGTTATAAATATAAATACTGTAGCATATTATAATAGGAAAACATTAATTTTAACGTGTGATAACAATGACAGCCAGGCGGACATTTTGAAAAATGAATAATCTTTGTTTCGTTATTAATTGTATTTCTAGTAGTAGGATGCCAGATCTCATAATATATTTAAAATTATATTTGCTTACTTTACATGAATTTTCTAGTATCTATGTGCACATTTATTTTATAATAAAATTATGATAATTATTAATTAACTCCTGAATTGTAAGGTGACTAATACTTTTGGTCAAGGGATATTTTTTATTATTGACTATGTGTACAATATACACGCAACATAGTAAATATACAGCATTGCAATTAAAGTACCTTAGGAGAAATTAGCTCTTTTATTTGGTTTGTTTAGGATTATCTAATTAAATGGAGTCAACATAAAGCTTTAATCAACTTATATTTGTTAACTCCAACCATGGAATTAACTTTACGTACTATATCTCCACGTACATGAAGAATTGTAAATAATAATAAGTTAATTTTTCGGTTCTAAATTATTTTCATTTTTATGGTACCCTAATTTTCATGTAAGCCTAGTCATAAGAAGACGTTGGCAAAAAAATAGAAAATACTTTGCAATAGACCTGTATAACGTGTATTATAATTATGTTTGAATGAGAGTGCTCGAGTTCTCTGAGATTCCTTCGGTACGAATGCTATAATATAATGATTATAATAGCAAGCACGCTAGTATGGGCTTACAATAAAGCTATTCATGAATAGCAAATAACTGCCGACTTACTCTCCCTTCGCTGGAGTGCATCTATGTGATTTTTTATTTATAATATAATACACAGGCAGAACTAGTACAAATATTACCAAAAATGTACACCTATGAGTTACTTTAGATCTTTGTCTTGATCTTTGTCTGTATCTTATCTTTTCATCCAAATTCGTCGAGCCGTTTTAGCATAAATGAGTTACAAACATGCATACACACAACAAACTTTAGCATTTATAATAGTAATGAGATTTCTAAAAGTAATATTTTAAAAGTTGTTTTGGATTAACTTTCGTTTTTTTACAACAACATTTTGCTATTCAAAGATTAAATAAAAAGAGCAACTTCGGACACAAATTCTTATTAACACAACAATTCATTAGCAGAGGCATAGTTTAAGTTCCGCTTTTAACGTCCGACGAAAGCTATTATTAGTTTAGATTTCTTTACAACAGCGTTAATTTAATGGTTCAATAACTGTTAATATTAATTTTTGGGCGTTGGTAAGGAAAAACTTGACTTTTGGCTACTCCTTGTCTCTTTTTTGTGGCAAATATCTGAGACCTGAGTAGTCATTTTTAGTACAGCTTTTTAGCTAGGCTCCGGTAAAAAATTTATTGGTAAATAAAAAGTTTCCCGAAAATTTTGAAATTCGGGTAAAAGTGAAAGTGAATTATTTGCTACAATATTTGTATTAGCTCTAAGATTACACACTCTCTCGACATTTGGAAGGAACGAAGTCTGTCAGATCATTAAGTGTAAAATAAAAGTTGATTTGTAGGTATCGAAATATCATATTCGTCATACACTAGATCGATTGATAGACGATAAGCTTAATTTGCTCATCTATTATCGTTCGAGGATTTAATCAACTGAAACGATATTACCGAACATAGTATGATTAGATTATACGGAAAATCATCGATCAAAAAGGACTAGATACACAATCATCGACAAAAATGTCCTAATCGAATGAGCGCTCATTTGAACATTTGAGCGCGCTTTTAATTTAAATTTATTTTTGTGAAAACAACTTTAAGCATTGCACTTCGTTCAATTTACATTGTTGTAATTTATTTCAACTAAAATAATTACCTAAACACAATTGGTGACAGTTTTATGAGAACTTTTGCATGGGATTGTGTATCTAGTACTTTTTATCGATATCTAAAATATCAAATATCAAAATATCAAAATCTTAAGCAACTTTGCACTTTATCAGTAAACTTTTCAGAAAGTAACAGTACTTACATTTTTCATCATTTAAATAGATATATTTACATACCATTACCAGTGGGAGATTTGGTTTTTATTGTATAACAGCGGGTATGTCAGAGATCATCTATACTTAACCTTGTTTGCCCACTTTTACTTTACTTAGTTTTGCCCATAAAAGTTTTGTTCTTAAAATTCAAGATATGAGATTAATATCGAAAGGTACATAAGTATAAGTTAAAGATTATGTGAAGGCGAAAAGTCCTTAGAACTCATATTTTTTAATAAAGTCTTCAAATTGAATTAAACTTACTTGTAAACGTAATATAAAAGAGAATAATTTCATATTAATGTGTCTCTGTTATTTTAGTTAGTTATAGGTACTTAAAGACGTTTTTTTTCTACACATTATAATTTTTCTTTGAAATATATATAAAATTATTATATTATAGGAGCCCTAATCAAAATGTATGTAGGTGTATAGTTCAAAACAAAAATAATAAATAGTCAATGTTCTATTTTTTTATTCAGTAGTTTTTTTTCATGAATAAGCTGGTAAATATCAATTAAATATGAAAATATATAATAAAACTTAACAACTTTACTAAGCCGTATATGGATAATTAAAATTATTTTTTTATCTCGATGTGTACCTACATACTTATTGTAGCGCAATATCATAAGGAATATTTGTTTTTCAACAACTTCAAAATGGTACACTACACAAGGATGTTTGTCTTTTTACTTGAAAACCATTAAACATCCTCTGTGAATACCTTGTGTTTGAAGACAAAACAGACAAAACAGACTTAATAGTCTTTATGGGGTCATTTTTCTCAGTCAGTATGTCTCCAGCTGTAACATCGGCAAGAAACGTAAGCATTTATTTATTATATTTAAGTAACTTAACATATTAAAAAATTAGTATAATAAAATTTTTTTTTCAGGAAGTACTAGCCATTTATTGTGTACTTGTTTTTTTGAAAGCAACATATAATATGCCTGTTACGAATAATGTTATTGGCAGTGAAAATCTTGATTCAGCTAGAGTAACAAAAGAAATGAAGTCATATGGCACACTGTTTGCTAAGATTCCGCAAGAATTTAAACATTTAGTCTCTAATGGAATACTTTCACCGTCAGTTTTTCCTCAAGACCTAGACTTGGGAAGTGGGTGCACCAATCAAATAGCGAAACTAATAATTCCTTTAAAAGCTTCTCATGAAATCAGTGAGTCTAAACTATGGGATGGGACGAGTTTTATTCACATACCAATCATTAGGCAGCCTTTTAAAGAATATAAAGTTTTAGTAGCTGTTGCTCCAAAAGCTGTAAGGATCGGTAGTATCGATAATAAGAAACCTATTGTCGTTTATGTTGTTTTCCCCGATGATGATGTTAAGGATATTAAGCATTTCGAAATGCCTGAAATATATTTTGTTGCTAAAAGTAATGAAGCATTAATAAAAAATAAAAATGCAGATCCGATTATAGTTATGGGCAGCAACCGAACTGTGACTGGAATTAAAAGTGCTAAAATGATGAAAATTGTCAAATTGAAAAATAAATTGACTAATCTTTTTTAGTATAGATAATATTTAAAAATAAAGGTTGGCTGATTAGGTAAGAATAACACCATTTTACGAGTAATCATTGTAGGTGCATATAGAGCCTAATTGCGTTGTACCTTGGTAGTTTTTGTATTGTATAGTTCAAAATGAATTCAATTTAAAAAAAAGCTAATATACAATATTTTGTTGAATATAAAATAAAATGAACTTGAAATTCGAATAAAAAATATAAACAAACATATATAAACTTTATTTTAGAACTATTTAACAAAGAAAGAAAGCCAAAACATTTCGACACATTAGATTTCTTCTATTTTTACTCATACAATTAAAAATATGATCTCAAACCCACAAAATTAAAATAAATGGATACCTAAAACAAATTAAATCCTTTCGTGAACCATTCACTTGTTCAATTTCACAGGTTTGTCCAGGTCTTATATAAGCAAAGAGAACCCGATAGAGCTATTAAGTTCCAGGCCAATGATCATGAGCGTAAGTCGATATCGATCAGGTCCGGTAACTCAGTGAAATGAAAGATGAGAGCCCTTCAATTGGATGGGTAATGTAGTTTAGATTACACTTGCTTATAGTTAAATTATTTAAAAATACGTGGAAACATTTACATTACTCAATCAGTCTTAAATTATGATGAAACGTGGAAAGTTTTTGTGTTTTTTGATCCGCGAAGGTTTCTGGTGTAGTACTTTTAATATATTAAAGGTAGGGTTAAAACATATGCATACATACCTATACATATAATATGTGTATGCATTTCTTTTATATTCATACATCATACATGTATATACATATAACACCTGGACTACGCTGTAAATGTCTACGCTGTAAAGGATCAGCATAAATTATTTTTTTTTTGTTCATGATAAGCCTTTATTTTGGAAGATAAATCAGTTAATAATGAATACTCATTTCATTCTTTGATTATCGCCGGTTTATCCGAAAGCTGTAGGAATGTATTCCCATTTAGCTCCTGCTAGAAAATGGATGAGCTATATATACACTATTTTTCAAAATTCTTCACATCACAATGTAGTAATTGAAAAGGGTGAAATGTTTTAGGAAAACACTTTATGACTTTAGTGTAACTTAGCTTTAAAGTACTAATAACCTATTGAATTAATTATAATCAATTATTTAAACAAGTATCTATTTATTTATAATACGCTGTTAAAAGTGGGTAACATATTATAAAACCGTCTGCTTAACACAAACAACGTTACACTCGTAAAAGTGCTTTGAGTCTCCTCTTTCTTTTTACTTTCAGTTCACCTCATTTTTAGCCCTTGACGCCAAATGAGGGGTATAATTTTAATGTGTGTATTTGTCTATAGTATTGTAGCTCCCAAACAGATAAACCGATTTTGATTTATTTCTTCGTTCCAAAGGTTACTTGATTAGAAATCAGGAAAGGGTAGTAGTATTATAGTAGTAACGCGCTCGCTTGGGAAATAAGTAACGCGGGTTCAAATCCCGGGTCTCGCACCTCTGATATTTTCAAGTGCGAAACATTTCTAACATGATTATCACTTGCCTTATGGTGAAGGAAAACATCGTGAAGAAACCTGCATGTCTAATAAAATCTAGCAAGTTTTCGAAAGACATATGAAGTCCGCCATACACTTGGCCAGCGTGGTGGACTATAACCTGATCCCCCTCGTATTTAAGGGAGGCTCGTGCCCAGCAATGGGACGTTAAAAAGGACTGAATATAAAGATTACTTGATCGAAAGTGTTCTTAGATATAAATTAAGAAAATCTGTTCAGCCGTTTGCAGGCCATCAGCTTTTTTCTAGAAAATAAAGGGATATGAATAACATTGTCTCGTACTCAATTCTTACTCAAAACTTAAAATAATAAAAGCTTTTTTATGGTAAAATAACAAAAAAGACATTGTATTTTAATCAAATTACATTTTTCAAGATAGTTATTCCACTTTTATGAAAAAAGCTTTATGAAAAAAATATTTCACACTTGAAAACAAAAGTATTGATCTTGTATCATATTTTATTGTACCATTTAGAATTCTCACCAATAATACATATGTAGAATAAGAAAATATGCTAACATTTCATGTTTTTATAAAAATATTCATGAACATTTCTGCTATAAATATTCTTATAAAAAATGGGAAATGCATTTACGCATACCACCTTCATATACATATACCACCTGTATATACATATACAGATAGTTATGTGGGACTCAAAAAACTGGCTAAAAAGCCATCACTACCTACTAAAACCCAACAGCACCTCCCCCGTTTTAATGAGGCGTCGCAGGTTATCTTACGCAATCAACTACGACTCCTTGACGGTAGGCCTGGCGAAGCAGACCATACAACCATAGGGTTGCTCCAACGCTCCACTCTGCTGTCAGAGAAGTGCCAGGAACAACCCGCATGGCCAAATGGCCTACCGAAGTGGGCCAATTTCCTGTGTGTCTCTTGTCTTGGCGCCCGGCTCCACCACGACAAAGTGAACACAAGTCGGGAGGTTTACTCCAGTACCCTAGACAAACGAAACTTTTGACTTTTTCTAAAATTATATTCAAAAAGAAAACGAAAGAAGCCTCTCAAGTCAACTTTATCTAGAATCTTTAAAAAATATTTTTAGTTAATTCTTTTTCTCGAAATCTTTTCAGTCTTTTGAGTTTCGTATTATTATTTTTAAGAAGTCAATTCACGCTACATTTTAGAATCCACCTACTTCATTGTATGTTTTATGAACAAGTCATTATATGTGTACAGCTCTTTGTAGTATTAAGTTACCTACGTTACGGTATTTAGATGTCTTGCTAGATTTGAATAACGCTAATATTCAAAAACGAAATTCAAATATGCATAATCTAAATAAAATATATATAAATCGGACATTCTTTTTCAAATTTTTACTTTTCAAACTATTAAAACTATCAAATGAAAGTAACAAACAATAATGTTGATATTCTCGTACTATACAGAACTCTAGTCTACGATAGTTCACTGTTCATCTCTAGTATATGTAGCATTATGTGATCTGTGTCGAAATTGATCAAATTATACTTGTTTCCATTTTTTTTGAGAATATTTTATTTATCAAAAACTCTCGTTATTTATTATAATATTTATTATATTTATTATATATTTAAAAAAATATATAATTAATTCTCGATTATTCGAACCTCATTAAGACGTAATCCTCAGTAAGACGAATAAAATTGCCATTCCCTTCTGCTGAAACCCTAAATAGGCGGTATCTCGAATTATTTAAAATTTGTAACTCTAACAAAATGTTATTACCCTGCCAGTATTGGTAGCAGATATTTATACCCTCATCTCTAATTCGTTCATGTATACCCTATAACTCGAATTTCAAAACACAGACTCCGTAACTCGAAGTTAGTAAAATATTATGACGATGTTACTTGGAATTCCCCGAACTCATAGCAATAAAATACAAAAGGTATGTTCGGTGCTTCTAATCTATTCTTTGTACCTTAAATACATGTGCAATGGATGAATTCATGAAATAATAAATGTATTGCATGCAATGAGGATGATAGATAAGGCATGGAGAAGTGTATCTGTAAACACAATATAAAAAGCTGCGGATTTTCGATGCCACGAGAAGAAGTTGTTGAATCGAACATGAACTTTGAAGATGACTGGAATTCAGAACATAGAAATTAAATTTGACATGTGATGAAGGGCTAGCTGCTACTAGAACACTAACTGACGCTGAATACATTGACATAGTTAGTCAAAATGTTGATGATGATACTGTTAATCAGAATGACGTTGATGATACTGATCCAGCAGATTTTGAACCATTGATAACAAATAAAGAAGCCAGAGTAGCAATTAACACTCACTATAAACCTAGGTTGAAAGATGTAATGACATCGAGGGTCATGTACTCGATTCGTTGTTTGAACTTGAAAAAATAATAATTGATAAAAAAATCTACAAATTCCTTAAATTAAAAGAAGATGACAGATTTTTTTGTAGTTGTAGAAGTAAACTGTACAAACAATAATACAAATTGTAGTTTACTTCACTTATAAATTTGTTTCAATAAATATATCGATACTATAAAACATAAGTCGGATTTTTATTTAACTTTGACTTGTAGAGTATATATGTACTCTAAAAATATACTTAGAAATTGTGCCTTTCTAAGTTGAAATTTTAGCAATTAAATCCTTTGTATCTTTAATATTTCGTTATGCCGAAAATTCATTAACTCGAAATTTTTAGTATTTCCCTTGAAATCCGATTTAGTTATAAGATTTTTCCAAAAAAATATTTTAACCATGTTCTGAGTACTTTATTATTTATGACTGGACATCTGGACGTTTATACATATGATATGTTACTCGAACATACGTCAAACTCTTTGTCTATAGACTAAAATGACTATACCTATGTTTATATGTATTATAATTCTGCCACATCTTCTAATTTGTCATTTGTGTTTGTTCATAGCCATTTTGCTTTAGTATTACATAACAGTTAACATGGCAGTTATTGTGTATGTGTATAATTTGAATATGTTGTGGTAGTTATAATCTATAAAAGTGTTTTATTACGAAAGTTGTGTCATGACCTTATCAATTTAAAACGCTAATCATATATGTTAGCTTAATTTTATATTTTAATGTTAGATTATATTAAATTTCTATTTTAATAAGTATTTCAATTGGATTTTGTAAAAACTATGCTTGACACTTTAGTTGCTGTTTTGACATAAAACGAGTATTATAAAAACCCATGATGTCGTCAGTGGGGGGTCACTCTTCGTTCTAATTTTGTCAAGCATAGTTGGCTCCTGATTATTGTAAATTGGGTGACTGTGAATAAATCGATAATGAACAGTACCGGCAGTGTTTTATTATAACGGAGTTTATCAGTTCAGAAGTGGTCTGTTCTCTACGTTCAAAAAAAAAATATATATAGCAGGTCAGTATAATTTTCATTTATTTTGTTTAAAATATTACTATATATTTATTTAATTATTTTTGTGATTTGTTAGTTAAAACACATTTGTGTTTAAATGTTGACAGCATTATATGAAATATATATTTTTTAAATAATATTTTAATATTATTTTGCATAATTTAATTACCTAAGTATCGACTTAAATAGGGTAATTGATTATTTAAAATAACATATGAACTAAGACAAATAGGTAAAAGTTTCAGATAATGAGTGACAGAAGCAGCGATTATCGTCGTCAATCGAGACGTAATCGAGAATCTACATCACGCCGCCGTGACTTGATTGAGCAAGATGTGGCTAGAAGAACACGTTCTCCTAGCAGACATCGTTTGATCACATCTGCGAACTTCGAGGACTCCTTTTGAAGCCAGCTCCACAAGTCGACGATCTTTGGGTGTTCTACATCACAGGAAACGAAGACGAGTCCTGGTGAGTGAGACTTCGGATACTAATAGTGAAGAGGAACTTGAGTTTAGACGCCCCAATTTTTCGAGAAATACTACACCACAACTTGACACTAGGACCGACAAAGTAGAACCGACATTTACTGCGCAAGAAATAATAAGTTTAATCAAGGCATTACCTTCAACGTCGTCACAAAATCATTTTTCGATGACGTCAAACGCAATTCCTGAATTTGATCCCGCGAACAAAGAACAAACAATAGACACATGGTTAATTAAAGTAGAAGAATGTTCTAAATTATATAATTGGTCGGAAACTCAATTACTTCATTATAGTCTGCCTAAATTAACTGGGGTAGCTAAAGTTTGGTACCAGGGTCTACCTTCGGTAAATTATACTTGGAATGAATGGAAAGAAAAATTACATAAAGCCTTTCCAACCGTTCAAAACTATGCACATCTTTTACATGAAATGTTGGATAGGAAACCAAAGTATAATGAATCATTAGAAACGTATTTTTATCACAAAATTAATTTATTAAATAGATGTGAAATTTATGGAAAGAAAGCAATAGATTGTATAATTGCCGCAATAGATGACCGTAGTACACGATTAGGGGCCCAAGCCGCAAAATTCTCAGTACCAGAAGATTTGCTAGCTTACTTCAAATCAATCATTCACAAATTTGATGACAACAAAGATAAAAGAATAGTTGCAAGTAAAAACTTCACAAATAATGTTGTTAAAACGCGATCATTTGAAATAAAATGTTTTAACTGTGGTGAAGAAGGACATCCTAGTTTTAAATGTTTAAAGCCTTTGATAACTTGCACAATATGTAAACGCCTAGGTCATTCGGCTCCCAATTGTAAACGTTTACAAGGAAAATTTAATAATGAATTAGATAATGAAGTAATTGATAGTAATGTCGATGGTAATGATAAATAAGATATGAATTAACAATGACATTGGAAATGGACTGGACTTGGGAACTGGATATGGATAATGATAGAGTTTGGTGCACATGAGACCGATAGGTCAACTATGAGTGTACCAAGCTCGCATGATATATAATCTGTTTGCACATGAGGCCGATAAGCCAACTAAGGAGTGCAACAGATTTGATGTATTCTGTGAAATAAAAAGGAAATTGATATTAATTTTTATAGTTATTTTAAGGCATTTCATTTAATAAATTATTTATTTTATATATTATATATTTAAATTATTTTATTTCATAAAAAAATATATATTAAAATTAAATAATGTAATGTATTGGGATTATTAATTGCAAGATGGCCGAGATTATTCTATCTATAATAATTTATTATGCAAATTATTTTTGAATATAGTTAATTATTATCGTTGTCCTCTTATGTTATTAATATATTATACTGTATAATTTTATTAACGAAGGGACTCGTTGATTATAGGATGGCCGAACTGTTAGCTTAATTTTATATTTTAATGTTAGATTATATTAAATTTCTATTTTAATAAGTATTTCAATTGGATTTTGTAAAAACTATGCTTGACACTTTAGTTGCTGTTTTGACATAAAACGAGTATTATAAAAACCCATGATGTCGTCAGTGGGGGGTCACTCTTCGTTCTAATTTTGTCAAGCATAGTTGGCTCCTGATTATTGTAAATTGGGTGACTGTGAATAAATCGATAATGAACAGTACCGGCAGTGTTTTATTATAACGGAGTTTATCATATAAATGAATGAATTTTTAAGCAACTTATTATAATGACCTAAAATTTTGCAAAATACGAGTATAATGATAAAATCAATTAAGCTATTTATTTGTATGCATCGATAAAGGTTAAAGTTGACAATAGTTAGGTAGTCTATGGATTACCTGAATATTATATAAAACAATACCTTGTATACCTAAAATAAAATTCAATCAATTCATATTAATGCTAACTGTACTATGTTAACTCGTTTTGTCTGCAGTGCGTGTACTCAAAATTCCCATACAATTTTTTTTATTACAATACTTGAAATCTTTTACCACATTATATAATAGGTATATATTAAAATTTACTTTTGATTAAATAACATTATAAAGGGCTACTACAGTTTTATTACTTTAACGAGAAATAAAAAAAAATCATATTAATTAAAATGAAAACCACGTGATTCAATGACAAACGCGCAAGACTTATTAATTTCGTATAATTATTCCGTAACCACAGCGTTCATATTTAAATTATGCAATTAATATTTGTTCGTAATTATAGTTATTAATTTACTAAAGATCAATTTGGTAAATTGATGAATGGACAGGAATAGCATATGCGAATTAACAAAATAAGTTTATTTTAGGAATAAACGTTTAGAAAAGTGCAACCGAAACATATTTGAATTAGGAATATTGCAGATTCATCTACTAATGAATTGGACTATTGGATGAGGTCCAAAAAGGTTTTCGAAATAGAATTTCCAGTTTAGCACAACATGGAAATATACAAAATAAACGTTATTATTAAAATATTTCTTTATTTGATGATCTCGTGATTTTATTTGATATGTTTTAAGTGAATTAGTTTATACAGAAATGAAACAATTTTACGTAATGTGAAAGTTTGTCTGCCGCGTAGTTTACATCTAAGACAATCTATTTAAAGCTTATTAACATTGATAGAGCCATTAGTTCCATAGATAACTTTATAAATTATGCGATTAATATAATAAAAATAAATATGTTATTTCAAATGTAATCGAATGTACATATATAACATATATTAGAAAGCTAAATTTGTATTTGAAAAATTTATAAAATCGAAAATGTTAAAAATTTACAAAAATAGGTACGTATAACAAATTACAATATTTTTTATTTGTTTTATATGTTTTAAAAATATAATTTTAACATTTTAGGAAAAAAAACGGACTAATATTCGTAAAAGGAGTAATTAAAATGATTCGCTTTTTAAATATTGGCTTAGCAAGATTTGCTACAAAATATATTTTTTAAATATTTTGATCGGCTGCCCTAGACGCGCGGCCTTATGTAGAGGACTTATATATGGTGGAGGCACTCAACAGAGTGCAACGTATCCCCTTTTATGTCAATCTGCCGCGCCTGAGTAAATACAAAAATCTCCTCTTGGCCTCCACTACTTTATGTTTTTGTTGGCAGATAAAAGCAATACTCTGACAGCAAATAAACTTAACATTAAGTAAGAAACATTAAAAAATTATGTAAATTAAAATAAATATTAAATCTGACATAATATGGTTTGTCCCTTCATATTGCTGTAGATATATTTATTCTAAGCTATGAAACCTAGTTTAGGGCTGTCCAACATTAGGTATATTAGTTGTTGACCAATTTGTTAATTTTACTGCATACTACTTATTATTTTTCACCTCAATATTTATCTGACCATTTTTCAAGGTCATACATGATTATTTTAAATTATACTTAGTTATTTTTAAATAAAACTATCTTTTCGGATTATTTCGCGGATTTATTTTGATTTTTGGTTCCCGATGTTTCGAATGCTTTACAGCATCCATGGTCACGGGAGAGACAGGTGTTATATGTCTTGAAGGTATAGTTGTTACAGACAGCCTACCCACAATTAACAAAATGAAATAATACTTCGTTACTTTATAATACAAAGACATTAAGACTATAATTTTGACTAAGTAATATAAGCATTTAACTCGTCCATTTGAAATATTTTATAGATATTTTGAATGTAAATGATTAATAGATATTGATATGTCTTTTAATTTACGTTAATTCTAACTCTATTAGAAGTTATTGTTATATTTAAAAGTTATTTTGAAGTCCTTATTTAAATTGTACTTGCATTGTAGACACTCTGTGACAAAAATATTTTCTTGCAATCAAACCTGCAATTTTTGAAGCACTAATGAGTGAGGGTCCGATACATACCATAGTCCCCCAAGGTCGAATAAGTTTAAATATAACCGCGAAAGTTGTCATGGCAGAATTAAGTAAATGTACGAAATATGAAATTATGTTAAGAACATTAGAAACCTTTAGATTAATTTTACATTTAAGATGACTAATGATTTAACATTTAAATATTTATATTACTTATTATTCCTAACTACTGCAAAACGAGCTGATGTTATGTTATGTTATGACTTATGTTATGTGTATTTACAAAAGTGATTAACAATTTATTACCTAAAATCAACGTTATGCATAAATTTAGGTACCCATCACGACTTTTCAAGCTATTGTAAATATAAATTGGTATTAATGAAAACGATTGAGTACTTTATAATATGTGTCTTATTACCTAAGATTGCGTGTTATCTATAAATTACACCAACTAAACTTTTAATTGTAGATTACGATACTAAACCATCATCGTTACACAAATGGCTCGATTATTGAAGGCCTCGACCAAAGCCATCACCGAATGAGGAATTTCCAAAATTATTGTAATTGCGATACTGTTTTATATATATTTTTAGCTTTTTATGAGTGTTGATGTTTATATTTTGAAAGACGTATGTGAGTTATGATTTATAGTACGGGCCTTTAATTTGTTTATTAACTAAATAATTAAGCTACAGAGTCGGTATAGAAGGCCGCATTTATGTATGATTGGTCCGCTCGCAACGGTCGTAGCGTGATTAGTTAGCTTTTAACCTTTGTCAAATCTAACTGGGACTGGTACCAGAGATGAGCTTGTTTTGTCGAATAAATAAAAATTTCTTTCGCATTTTAATGTTATAATAGATTAATAAGTTATTAGGTATTTGTATCGTAGCTTATAAGCTATTTACACCATTAACTGATACATCTACATTATTATGAAAACGTACGTTAATTTCTAAAGTATAAAACTATCGTAGCAGCGTTGTCATCTCGAGTAATGTGAGAATATGGCAGCTATCATTATATTATAGACTAGGGACTCACCGTCGCTTTGCTCGGGTTCGTCCCTAGGTTGATTCCCCATACAAACTTTCATCCCCATTTTCACCCTCTTAAGGACACAATTTCCGGGATAAAAAGTATCCTATGTCCTTCCCAGGATCTCAAACTATCTTCTAACCAATTTTTATCTAAATCGGTTCAGTAGATCCAGAGACTACCCCCTACAACCTCACAAACTCATAAACTTTACCTCTTTATAATACCTATAGACTAGAGATGGATCCTCTAAATTGTACGGTCGTCAAATTTATCACTAAAAGTTGAGCAAACTTTATGATCGCGGTTGTTCTTAACGAGGCTTGGCTTTTAACGTAGCTTCTCTCTATTTATTTCTTATTTGTAACTAGCAGTGTGTAAACTACTTTACAATCTCATTTATTATTGCAAAATAAAATAAGCACAGACTAGTTTTAGTCAGCGTTTGCGCTCACCTTTGGCTTTCTTTATTGTCATAAGTGAGACGGAATTTTAATTCTGCAATAATACAGTAATTTGGTATTAAATATGCAGGTAGTCAAAATTCTACGGATTCTTAATTTTTCTTCCATTTCTTTCTAAAACACACCAAATATAGTGTTTTTAAATTATAATAGAAGTGTTAGCTCTGTCATAATTTGATTTTATTATGTAGAGGTGAATTAGAAGATGGTGTATAATATTATGGCCAAGTCATTCCAGTAAAATAAAATGAAATAAACTTTATTCAATTAGACTTATTATAAGCACTTTCGAATCGTCAATATAATTTAAAGATCGTGAGTGTACTCAGTCTGTAAGGAAGGTACCACCGGCTTGGAAAGCAGTTGCTGAGAAGAGATGGCGAGAAACTCAACAGTTGCGCATTTTAAATATCGAAGTTACATTTATTTATTTTACTAGCATTGCCCGCGGCTCCGCCCGCGTTCAGATGACCAAAAACTAAATTCTTAGGTGTTACATATTAGTATACTCTTACATTGCAGTTTTTGTATTTTTCCTCAGAAATAAGATATTTTCCCGCGGTAAAAAGTATCCTAGGATCGCGCGCTACATCGCCCGGTTTATATAGCTTGAGCAGGCGGTCGAGCGATGCGGGGCAGAGGGGATGGACTCGCCGTAGGCATCTCAATGCTCGCCAAGCATTAAAAATGTTTCGCTACTAATTACTTCTAACAACGATATCTCAAAAACTATTCATCTGATTGATTTAGTGTAAAGAGCAATTTTAATCTGCATTAAATGACTAAGCTAACTAAAATATTCATTTGGATAAGGATTAATACCGAACTAAAGAAAATAACTTTGAAAATAACGTAATGTTTTTAATTAAAAATGTTAACATAAAAGTGGTTATTGTAAGTCAACCGTAAGAGATAGAGATATGCTATCGCGGACTTTTTTGTAGCATTTTTATAGATTTTGAATTCTCTAGTACATTACTTAACTGTATCTTTGCTAGTTTACGCGGCGTTCGCGTGGAAAGTTCCCATTTGGCGAGATTTTTTGCGACCTCTTCAACATTTGTCGCCGTATTTCAGCTAATTTACATAAAAGCATAATAAATTATATACCTAAACCTTCCTCAAGAATTACTCTTTCTATTGTTGAAAACCGTATAAAAATCCGTTCAGTAGTTTTCGAGTTTATCGCGTACAGACAGACAGGAGGACAGACAGGAGGACAGACAGGAGGACAGAAAGACGCGGCCGGGGGACTTATTTTTATAATAAGTATAGATAGATAGATTAACATTAGATTTTATTATTTTAATTGCCTCTGATAGAGATGATTGACATTTAATGATCGAGTTACGGTCAGAGGTATTATTTTTGGAAATATTTATATAATAATTTGAAATTATTTAAATCAGCTTTTCTTTGTATTTTTTGATAATATACTTTACGAGGACGTGATAAGATTAAAAACTAAGGTAGTATTTTATTAATTTTGGCATACATCGCTTTGCAATTTTATTCCGCTCTCGAACATGTCGTTAGCTTCAAACATCATAAGTTATGGCCACGTTATAGAATGATAGAGCGAGATATTGATTGAATTTTGATGAAGAGGTATGAGCTCTCAACTATTTTACTATCAAATACTGTATTCTAGTCTAAAATATCTTGAATAGCTATTTTGTAATATGTATATGAAAACTACCGACTCATTCTCGCTTCGCTCGGGTTCGTCCCTAGGTTGATTCCCCATACAAACTTTCATCCCCATTTTCACCCCCTTAAGGGACAATTCCCGCGATAAAAAGTATCTTATGTCCTTCCCAGGGTCCAAACTATCTTCTTGCCAAATTTCATTTAAATCGGTTCAGTAGCTCTAGAGATTACCCCCTTCCAACGCCACAAACTCACCAACTCACAATTCACAAAGTCACAAACTTTACCTCTTTATAATAGTAGTATAGATTCTAATGTATAAGAACATATTAGCGACATTAAAAGGAATTTATAGCTATAGTGCTAAAATGAAAGTAAAATAATGACATATTTACCAATGTATATTACACATTGTGGTAAGCGACCTTCGATTTCAAAATCCTTTCTTATTTTTAGTAAGAAGTGAACAATCCATTTTTAAGATTCAAGCATTAATAAGATTAACCTTCACCGCCTGCGCGAAGGCTTATCGAAAGTAGCAGCCGTTGCTCTCGGGAGATCGATTCTTATTTAATACTAGCGACTCACCCTCGCTTCGCTCGGGTTTGTCCCTATACAAACTTTGATTACTTCTCTTAAGGATGGTTTTCGGGATAAAAACTATTCTATGTCCTTCCTATTGTCTTAAGCTATCTTCTTACCAAATTTCATCTAAATCGGTTCAGTAGATCCAGAGTTTACCCCCTACAATGTCACAAACTCACAAACTTTACCTCTTTATAATATTAATATAGATAATGAAATGTCTGTGTAATTATTTGATTATATATGTATAATCTATTATTTTGAATAATAAAATTAAATAATTTATTTGAGTATGTTTCAGTTTTATTATTTTCAATAAATACTTCAAAAACTAATATTTTTTAGTATTAAAATAATATTTACAGTCTGTGATAAAATTATTGTAATATAATTCATAAAAATATAGATCATTTTTATTATAATTTCAGTTCTGAAATCCAAAGTCATTTAAAAAAACTGTAAAATATAGGTCTTTTTGCATAATTTAATTCAATCTTTAATAAATATACCTATATGACAGACTATATTCAATATATGTATATGAAATACTACAATTCATTCGTCGTATGTTTGGATGTATTCGATCGATGTAATCGTATTTTATTGCTACACAATTTTTTAAAAGGAACGAAAACAAATTCTTACTGTGTATGTTAAATATGCGAATAGAACTGATGTCTACATGTTATTCGAACATAAAGGCTATAAAAGCAAATAAGTCTTGCAAAAATATTTTTATTCTACTACGGTTATATTCAGTATTTACGATAACAGAAAATATGAACGTAAAGCGTAAAGAGAATTAGTGCTTAAGTGAATGTATGGTTACAAAACGTTTCTGAAAGGTCGAACCTAATAGGTAATAGGAAAATGTGTGTAGATATTGTATCAATTCAATTGTTTCGTCATATTTTGTTACGAAATGCATACCAGTCAGTAGTCTCAATAGATTATCTAGACTGACTAGAGGTCGTTTCTTTGTTTCTTTATTAAATATGATGTAATATTAATTATTAATTTATTTTTTTAATATATAATGTAGCCTGAATTATTAAGTATGATGATGATGTTCTCCTAGCCGATTCCGGCTACGGCGGCCAATCTCATTGAGACCAGCCAACTGCGCAGGGGATATTATAGTGCACAAGTGTAAGCACAAACACAAATGCATTCTCTATTCCTGTCACTCTCATACTCCGGTGGGACGACTACTCGACACGACCGGTGAAAGTTAAGGTGCAGGACCGACGGCTTTACGTGCTCTCCGAGGCACGGGGGTGAAACACCGCCAACTTCCCAACTTCGGGCTGTTACTGAGTCTTACTATACAGAAAGACTCAATTACTAAACCTGGCCCGACCCGGTACTCGAACCCAGGACCTCCGGGTGTGCAGCCGTACATGCTAGCCACTACACCACCGAGGCAGTTAAAATTAAGTATATTACTATATTAATATGTAAATCTGATTTGGCGGACAAAGAAACTAAACGATTCTCTATTCCTTCTTCCCTTTCGTTAAATCTCAATAACGTGACAAATTAAATGATTAATGAATTAAAATAAATGATTTTATAGAAGATGACACGCCTTGGGAATATTTCATCGCCTCCAGGCTACTTCAACTTGATAGAAATATTGTAAATTATAATTTAACTTAAAAAAGATAACGAGTTAACAATAGTCCAGCTGAGTTTCTTTCGCCATTTCTTCTCAGGTCCGAGGCTTCTTCTTTCCGAACTGGTAGTAGACTCGTGACGTTCAGTAAAAAATTGTAACAATTTAATGCTGAACAAAATATTTTGAATTTAAAATTGAATTTGAATTGTGGATTAGATATTATGATATTAGACTAAAGATAGGAATTTGGCATAACTTGTATAGAACTTGCTTTTAACGTTTTTAGTCTTTTTCTTTTTTTCCGGGACTGCTGAAAAAAGTTGACCAAAAAGGCACTTGTTGACTAGACTATTATAAATATATATATTTATTATAGAAAACTACGTGTAGATAGATAGATGTTAAAGATAAAAAAAACATACGTAGATGCTTCTGTTGGCTAAGCCTCGATTAACGCAATAGATTAGTTTAGCTTAATCGATAGCGGATTTCTACATAAATTAAAGAAAAAAATGTGTGTGTAATGTTACGTTTTGAAGCCATTTAATCAATTGAATTGAATTATGAAAAAGATTTGAAAAATTTAATAGTATATACTATTAACATATAAAAATATAACAAATAAAAATAAGCTTTTATTTAAATGTTCTAAAAAAGAAGTATTATACTTTTTGCGGTGTACCTACATAAGTTAGTCATACAGTTGTCATTGTTCTATTTTACAGCTTATAATATGATTACAAACTTAACGTTTGTGTGTATTATATTGACGATATAAAAAGAACTATTGAAAATACTTCTTGCAAACAAAAGAAAGTTTGAGGAAGCCTTATAAATGAACTCTTTCTTGTTCTTTTCGTTATTTATCAGTTTTTAAGTTCACTTCAATTTCAAGTAAATACATCGATCATTGCGGTTCTGAAAATAAAATCCTTTGAAGGTAGTTCAGGTCGGCGGACAATAATAGGTCACCGTTTAGACCCTTTCGGCACGAAAGCCTAAACTAATATAGGCTAATATATTCGAATCAATTGTCAGATGATCGTGAATGCAATAAATATCTACAGTGTGTTAACATGAGTGAGCTGTTGCGCGTCATGCAGTTAGTGAACGGTGCAGTATAACGTTATTTGGTGGCACAATGCTGCTGAATCACATTATTGCCGCTCTAATAAAAACAATGCCTGACCTAACGATTTAGAAACAATAACATTTAATTTAAATTATCTAGTAATAATATAATTTACAAGAACATTTTTTTATTTCGCATATCACACCTCGTTAAGTACTTATTTATGTGATTGTACTGTTACATTTTAACTAAACGATATTTATAGTTTAAGACATAATTTGAATAATTATGCTGTTTTTAATTAACATATCATTATAATTTTAGCATATTTCTATGTATTATTTTCAACCGAATTCCTCAAAAAGGAGGAGGTTCTCAATTCGGCTGTATTTTTTAATGATATATTCAATTACTTAAGCATAATGATGTGATATGTTATTTCATTGCATTATATTTCAAATTAAACACATCAAATTAAACAATTACTATAATAAATTAAAATATATTATAGTAATTATATATAATTTTAAATTACTATAATTCTATAATAAATTTTAATAAAAAAAGCTTAAATTACTATAATAAATAAAAAAATCTCAAAATAAACATGTTGGAAACAGTAATTATGCAACAGTACTAAAATTACGAAATCGACGCCAATCAGGGGTTACAAATAGCGTAGCTTCGGAAAATAACCCTTTTATTTTATTGTAAAACAAAATATTTAAAAATGATATTATAAAGAATGTTTAAGTTACATAATCGAAATGTAAATAATGTTTAAATATGCTCTTTTCATTCAATTTTAAACTGAAATTAAGAATAAAAAATTATTGGAAAAATACACTAAAAAAGAGTCAAGTTTCAATAATTATTATTTATCGAATGCGAGATAAAATTGTTTATAATTTATGTAAAACTTTGGGGCGAAATGGTAAGCAAAACAATACGAGTAGAGATTTGGCGGCCTATCCATTAATTTCCGCTCGTTTTGATCGATCCTTCTCGGAGGAACCGATTTCGTCAAATTACATCAAATATGAATAGAAAGATAATTAAGCTATTTACAATGTTTAAAATTACCTTTATTGATGAAAATATCCATTCAAATACATTTAATAATTCATCTTTATATGTTTATTTAATATATTTAATACTAGTTCCTTATTGATTGAAATGTATATCAACACTTTAGTAATTATAATTATTAATTTAAAATGCCCTATATAGTTTAGTTTAATAGATCTTACAGCTATTATTATTTTAAGGCTTTGCACCATTAAGGCATAAGAGGTATCGAAGTAATCGTTTAGTTGCGCTTATTTAGATGTTGTAAGTGAAAGGCATTTTATATCTTGAAGAGTGTTCGGACGCTCCACTCTACAAATCGAATTTAAAATTCCACTTATATTTCATGAGTGTAAAGTAAAATAGCTAAGGTGGAGAATTATGCTCCAACCGACGTACTCAACGTACGATGTGCGAGAAGAAATGATTTAATATATTAAATTTGAATATTGCCTTGGATATTTCAATTGCACAAAGTCGCCTGTATATATTTTAAATTTAAAGCTTATATTCCTCTTTGAATAGAATATTCCTGATATCATTAAAAATATTAACATCCAGAAAATAATATAATAAACATATTCGCCGCTTCACTTTACTAATGACTTATGTAGAGACTTACGTAAGAGTCAACCTGTTGGGAGTTTCGAGATTATTATTGATGATATATAAGTAATAAATGTAAAGCTAACATTAAGTAACGAGTTCAGTGATCGTGTCTTCATAATAACCGGCTTAAATGAGAGCATTCTCGAATTTGGTATTTAGGTTTTAGTAGATAAAATTAACATTATTTTTCTATCTTCATCTGTATCTACAAAGATAAATTTAAACATTGATTAACTAAAGTTAAAAGTTAAACTTCCACTTGCCAACACGTCATAGGATAATTAATAGTGAGTTTAAAGAAGTTTTGTAGAATTACTAATAATGTGTTTTTCTTCTGCACTATAAAAGCCTGTTATTTGTTTTTAATAAAAAATCACGTATAAGCGTTGTTTTAGTTAAAAATATCACTGATTATTTTAATTAATGATTACAAGACGCTATTTTACATCTATGCATAATGTAATAAAATTCTAACTAAGGCGAATCTGTACATTAAGGCGAATCTATGCTTTTTAGAATTTCTGTCTGTCTGTCTGGGAACCTTTCACGAGAAAACCACTGGACAGATTTTGATGAAATTTGGTATGATGATACTTGATTATCCGGGTCAACGTATAGAATACATTTTACTTCGGGAAAGTATCTCATCTCTGAGAACTATATACTAAATGTTAAAATGTATCTAGCGAGCAAGGAGCGAGGGTGAGTTGCTAGTAATACATTAAAATATGAAAGTAACTCGTACTGTCTGTTTGTTGTACTACTGTACGTTTAAGACGCTGAAAACATTACAATGAAATTAGGCACAGCATATAGAGTTTTTCATGGATATCACCCACATACATTACCTTTTATCATTGTCCTTTCTCGCATGGGATAACATGCGAGTGGAGTCAGAGGCAAAAAATATGTAGTTAATCGTAAATAATGTAAAAGGAACTTTACTGAAAGAAGGAATGAAGTGTCAACGTTAAAATAAGACAACATTTCTGGGTTAGAGTTTGATCCGCCCTAGTAATTATTTTCTGATTAAAAAGATCGTATAATTGCGTGCAAGCGAGTCGGCTGGAAATAGTGTGCCTGATTAATTATAGTCGGGTGTAATTCCAAGATCTAAGCCAAGATTTGATACTGCCATCAAGTAGTTATAACGGAAACCATTGCAGAACTAAAATTTTGGTTCTGTTCCAAACTTGGTATTATTTGATGATTTGTATACATCTGTAAGCCTGGCTTGTGTAATCGAACGTACACAATGGAATGACGCGATCCTGTGGGGCCCGAGTAATGACCAGTTTCACTTACGTGGGTGATCCCGCATTCAATAAATTATTCAATACCCTTCGCAATTTATTTTTGTATACTTCACGTTTAGTTTTAGTGGACTTCAACTGGTCACGTCGCCGCTACAGTAAACGACATTAGCTATTTATTCGTGACTTACTTACTCGTACACGAAGTATGATTACTAGTACCTACTTTATAATATTATAAATACTTTATAATATAAAATAATATATTTGCTAAATATATTTGATATTTCTTGCCAAATACCTATTAAATATATTCAATTTCGTGTAATAAATAAATCGGTATATTCCCAACTTGAAAGTGGAAAACAGCATACTAATGCAAATCAAATTCGAACAAAGAATAATGATTGACGATTGACGATGACACATTGGAAGTTAGCCAGATATGCACTTATGTACGTTCACGTTCGAAATAATTCAATTCTGTTATATAAAACAATTAATTTGGAGAGTGTTACTTGCGGTTTGTTTTCCACGTTGCGCAAACAGAAATACAAATGTACAAAATATGTATGCTATATTTTATTTCGAATACTCGTAATTCACATCCAATTTAAATATATTTTAAATTGATCGAATGAAAGTAAAACATGACACGTGTTCTCAAAGCATTGATACAATCGAAACTGGTTGTCTGTCGGTTATCAGAATAACCAATTTTGACATCTGAACAATCTCTTTTTTCAAACGTTTTATATCTATAGTGAGGTAAAGTCTGAATACCTAGGTGTGTGGTCGTGAAAGAGAGCGAAAGTGGATTTGCTACATGCATGCGGTCTTTTTTTGGCCTAGATTTATAACTCTAGTTAAGGCACTGCCGTTCACCTAAAGAGTACGACATTCAAACCAGTATGAATACTTTGATTTACGTAACACGCTAGCCCACGGTCAATTAATAATAAGCCAAGGTTCCATTAATTTGTCATAGTCTAAAGAAAGTTAACATATTGTAACTGTTGTTATTTTACATGTACTAGCAGAACCCGCGGCATCACCCGCGTTCAATCTAAAACTTTTTATTTTATGTTATATAACGACTCACCCTCGCTTCGCTCGGGTTCGTATGACAGTGTTATAAGGGAGAACATTTTTATATTTCAACCGAGTACCTATTGTTATAATCCAATCGATGTCGCAGTTCATATTGGAAAGGCTATTTTTATTTATCATACCTCAGTTCTAGGGTAGTTGCTAATTTTTAAATATATTGCTTATATCCTAAATAAATAATGTATAAAAATCTGTGGCTATCTTTTATTTTATAATCTTGACGTGCTAGTATGACCTTTGTACAAAGGTAAAATTTTATTTGGCTACCAGGTGCCATCAAGCATTTTGTTTTATTTAGGCAAAGAAGGACACTAAGTCTGCCACATTGACATTTTGGCATTTATTGCTATTTTTGATGATAACAATACACATTCTATTCTTCTGGTGACGATATCAGCATGTGCATCTACATATATGCATATAAATGTAATCTAATGGATTAGAAAGAGCCAATAAATAGGCGGATATAAAAATTGAATAATCTATATATAATACGATGCAAAGTGACTTAAATATTGATAGCATGTGATAAGTTGGATTAAAGTTATAATTTGAGATTATTTCCAGCAAGAAGTGAGAGAATGTCTATGAAGGGCCGAGCTAAGGTTATATTTTAAGTCTACTTTTGATGATAATGGTAACTTTGGAACATAAAAAAAAATGAACTCCAATGACACATATATTTGTTACTTGGCAATCTCTCTATTTTAATTATTCTATTTTGTGCTTTATATCATATTGAATCATAATATATTATAGTGAAAATGATTTTAATGTTGCATAATGAACCGCTTTCGTGAACATAGTACATAATATTATAGACTTGCAGTTTAAAAATCAAAATATTATAAGCTTTCAACCCTAAAAAGTTTTATAAAAATGGAACTAATTTTTCGTCATGTTCGAAACAACAGAGGTCATCGATATCACTTATTTTCTATAACAATGAGGATTACATCTACAATACTGTGTAATAAATTTTTTAAAATAATTTTAGTATTGTTATAAGAATATAAATGTCGGTTCGTGCTATCGGTTGCCTGTAAGAGATCACTTTTAGTGATAAGGATTTTTGCACATCTCTTTAATTGTATATTTTTTTATGTTAATGTACTATTTTCGTGTGCAATAAAGTGTTATAAATAAAATAAAAATGTTTCAGTATTGTTATAGAAATATTTCTTTTGCTATAAGGTCTTTTATTCTTCTATAGTTAGATTATAGACACATAAAAGTATATCATTCCTTGCCACTTGCCTATGAAAGGATAAAATTTATAATTCTTTATCCAACAAAGACTTTTGCATTTTCCAGTTATAAAAGGAACTCTAAATACGAAGCGAATATTCACTTATAATGTGAAATCCAATTTTATAAAGAGCATGCACTTTCCACGTAATAACGAAATTTTTGTAGAAACTTTCGCTTTTCTGTAAAATGCCTTGTATATAATATTGAGCTAATAAAACCGACTTAAATTGGAATGTATTGATAGTTTATACAGATTTCATAGTTTATACATATATCACGTATGCAATTTTTATCGCATGTAGACTATAGGTGCACAATCGGAGTCATGCTAAGTGGCGGGTAGAAGGGCACTCCACTCACCTTCTTCGCCCTTATTATAATTTCGAGTACCTATTATTTAAAGAAGATTAATTAGGAGATGAACTATTAATCTCTTTCTAGTTTTCGGATATTACTGCTTCGGTGGTCCAATATCCAGCATGTAATGTACGACTGCAGATCCTGAGGTCATGGGTTTCAGTCCCTGGCTGGACTAACAATAAATAAATATATATAAATATATGTTGGCACATTAACACACAGCACCATCCAGTTCCATGTTAAGCTACGAGGCTTGTGTTATGGATACCAGATAGTTGATACACTACACATATATAACTTTAAATACATACATATTGTAAATATAAACACCCATGACTGGACTACAAACATTGATCATCACACAAATGTATGCCCCCAGCGGGACTCGAACCCGCGACCGCTGGTACAGCAAGTAGCACTACAAACTGAGCCAAACGTGTTGTCAATAAGTTTAGTTATTGAGTGTTTCCCGGAGTTGGAAAGTGGGCCGCGGTGTTTCATTTCCGTGTTTCGGAGAGCACGTAAAGCCGTCGGTCTTGTGCCGTCCTACTGTCGCCCTACTGGAGTATTCTCATACTCCAGTAGGGCGACTATCCTCTCGGATGGCCATAGAGAGTGAACTTGTATGCGGAGGCGCGCGTATACTTGGGCACTATAATAACTCCTGCGTACTCGATAGTCTCAGTGAGATTGGCCGCCTTGGCTGAAATCGATTAGGAGGACATCACTTTTCAGATAAATCAAGAAATAATTTATTTATCCAAATAGCATTAGATTCATTTGGCCTATTATATTAGCCATTATTACCGCCCTTATAGTTTATGCTGACTGCAGAAGCCTGATAAATAGAAAAAGGGTCAATTGAGTTTTTTGTAAGTCAGTTAAAAATAAACGTATAGATCTCTACCATTGATTTCATTTCATTCGTGAAGAGTACTTGTGTATCTAAAATTCAAATAAAATAGGAATATAATCTATGTATATAAATAAAACAAAGTCGGCTTTGTTACAACACTTATAACTCGACAACTGCTGGACCGATTTTTATCTTATTTATATTTATTGATCTTTGTTTTATTGGATTTGTCTTCACCCCGAATAACAAAATAACTACTAAATGCGACGGTGAGTCGCTTGTGTTAAAATAACTTAAATAAGCTTTTGTCCAGGAAAAGAATATTGGAACCTTTCCAATATGCAACTACATATAACGTAACCAAATTAAATAAAAAGTTTTAACTTGTACAGAATTTGCTCAGTTATACGCCACAATGTAGGTATGTATATAATATAAGTATAATTATACATTTAAATGCATTAACTAAAATCTATAGGCATAAAAGAAGAAGAATATTTTCGTTTAGAATATTTTTTGGAATTTGAGAGTAAAAATAATAGACAGTACACGACCCACGTTGTATCTGCGCGCACATTCGGCATTATAATATTGACTTTTGGCTAGTTACAGTGAGATTCGCCGTAGTGGTCGAAAACATAAATAAATGACGACAAGGATAGAAAAAGAAGGAAGAAATTAATGTTAATTCTTATAAGTGTGAGTGACATAATAATTTAATATTAACATTTTACTTATATTAACTTAATGGCAAATATCGTGTTGCCATTAAACGCGGTTGCAACTAAAAGGGTACGTGGCAGTAGTGGTATTACCGAATAGTCGCGGTTAGCCTACTGTGAGTGTGAGAGCGTTTGTTTTTCTATATGGTGAAGTTTTCCGATGCGAAGGCACCAATGTTCCGATTGCAATTTTTTATTTATTTTTATGAAACAGTATAACTTTGTTTCACATAGTATGAGACAAAGATTTATTTATGATGTCAATAAAATGAAAATTGTACATGGGTATTTTTTTTTACTTTTAACGTAATAATATATGTATATAATAACGTATGTTAAAATAAAATATGAATTTAATGTTACGGAGCCTACGGCGAGTGTTTCAGTCTAAAATAAAATCTTAAATCAAATCCTTTAAATCACCTCAGCTATTTTTTATACATGTATATTGAATCTTAAAATTTAGAGAAAAATATACATATATAATAAAAATAATAATAAATAAATAAAATAAATATTAATAAAAAGGTATGCACGACCTTAGATGCGCGGTTCCTTACAAGTATCTTTTTAAAAAGAGGTGTCGGAATGTGGCATTAAGTCAAACTAAAGAATAAAACCCAAAAATCGTAAGATATGATTGTCTAAATCCAAATTATAACTAACGCACACCGCATAAAGTTATTTTTTTTAACAAAATCACTGTTTCTTATGCCGTTTTTTTTATTCCGAAAAGAAATAGTCTTCAGACGTCATGTAGAGTAAAAGCTACATGGAATAGAATCGTTGCCATATTTACTTTATTTCTTAAAAAAAATGCAATTTGATAATATTGCAGGAAAAATCCTATTATCATTAGGAATATGTATTAAACTTGTTGTAAAGGCTTTCACTATTAAATAACATAAAATTCTTTTAAGGTAAAAATGAAATTCAGTAGTGCATTTATTCCTTTGAAATTAAAACATTATATATGTAATGCATTATTTGTTATAAATGAAAACAGGAATTAGTAATAAATAAAAAATATAGAAATAATTTAGGATAACAAATTCTTAAATAAAAGTAAAAATATCTAACTGACCAACTGAAAAAGCTGCAAATAAAAAATAATTTACAAAAATAAAAAACCCGATTGCGTAAAAAGCGAACTAAAAAGACAAGAACGAGTTGACGAAAAAACATAGTGTTATGCAGTCGGAGATATACATAATGTATGTACATGTTTATACTAGCTGCGAGTCTTGCTACGTGTATTGTGTATTGTATGTTTCAAAACGGCGTCGGATCCAAAGCAAGCTGTCTACACGTCAAGCTTCTTGGCACTCAATGCATGCTCGAATTCAAAGTGTTTCAATACTTTTATGACTATCACTTCACTACCGCTTAGAACACAAGATAACACCAGATTTGTATACTAAAATATAATAAGTAATAAATTAAAACATTAAAACAAATCGACCGTGATTTCTGTTCAACTGGAGAAGTCTCCACGCAATCCTGTTAGGTAAAGTAAAATGAAAACATAAAAACAGTGTTAAAACTAAAATCACAAATTTTAATATTTGCACTTAGGTACCATTTTTGTTCTCTACTTAGATGTTTTACCGATTACAAATGTGCTCGGAAAACTTTTAATTGTTAAATTGTTAATTTTGAAAAATGTTTTGCAACGAAATTGCTATTTAGTATTCTATTTTTCCAAAAGTGATTCTATTGTCGACGATTTTATCAGTTTGGTGTGATTGAAAAGCGTATGTGAAAATTTCAATAAGGCCTAAAAATAATCACTAAAAAGTTGCTAATAATAAAAATGTCATTTTACAATCGATGAAGAGTAGATTAAAAAATTTGGAATGTCATATTTAATCCTACACCACGATATCTACCTATATCTATATTGATACATATGTTGTGTATTGAAATAATAATTATTATCGATATAACCGAATCTATGATTTTTAGAATTTTAGTGTCACGAGAAAACCACTGGACAGATTTTTATGAGATTTGATATGATGATAGCTGAAATCCGGGTTAACATATAGGATACTTTTTACTGCAGGAAAATATCTCATTTCTGAGAAATCTATACTAACTCTTAAAAGGTACAATAGGGACGAACCAGAGAGAATTATTATTATTATTATTACGACTAATAGTAGAATGACATTTTTTCTAAGTCCCGTGGATTAAGCATTATACTTTTGTTTCCTTTCTTCTTATTTGTCTCTCAGTATTTTTAAGTATATTCAATGTTCATATCCAATAAGTATTTACGATAGGCTTCAAGCTATTTCCGTCCTATTGGAAAGTTAAGTAGTAAAAAAATAAATATGTAAACTAGTTTACTTATTATTACATAACGTCGTGAATGCACCTCTTGATCGGTTCGAATATGACGTTACCGCGACCAATCACATGCCAACATTTTTATCGTGCAATGCAATTGACGTCGAAAGAGTGTGAGTGCTTCGTTCGTTATATTACTGTTAATTGGGCCTAATTGTATAAAAGTTTTGTTTCTTGAAAATTATTAGTTATAACCCATATGTATGATTGTGTGATCATTAAATTAATTTATGAAAATTTAATTTTATACAATGGATCTTTTCATAATTTAAGCGTATTATGTGTATGAATGAATTTACACGCCATACATTTTGGTTAGAAAATAGAATTTGTAAACCGACGAAATTTTAAGATAGAATGACATTATTGACATATTTATAGCCTAAGGCAGGTGTGAAGGGGTAAGAGCAAATTATGCGGTAAGCTTGGCAAACTGAAACTAATTTCGTTTAAGCTATCTTCGGAACTTGATTAATGTTATATAAGTATCTATAAGTCTGTGATAGTGTAGTAGATAAGTACTAAATATATTTTTTTTTTTATTATAAAGCATTTCACTAAGTGTTGACCTTCACGTCTGAATATTACACCGGTAGCCACAGGTTCGTTTCTTGCACGAAGGCATAATTTATTGACGACAAGTTTAACTTTAAAAGCTTAATCCCTCCACGACCACGGACACGCCGGCGTTACAGTTAACAATAGATTTCCTAGAAATTTCATTAATTTCTTAGAAATTTACCTGGAGGTGTTAAGATATTATTTGGTATATGATTTGATAATTTTTTGGCTGATAAGCTGAAAAGACTGGAGAAGTACTCTTCAAAAGAGCCTTCTTTTAGTCTCTCTTTGTGGACTTCATGTTCACGAATTGTTAATACATTTATTTTAGTTTTTTATTTAAATAGTGTAATAGAATTTGAATTCCTTAAGCTTTTTAAAATATGCTTTTATGCTGCCCATTAAAACTATATGGAAAGAAAATAATCGATTTTTATTTATTGTCTATTAAAGTCCTCTTCACGTTTTTTTACAGTAACGCCAAAACATTTCACTGAGCCTTCTAATGTTTTTATTTTTATGTATGCACTGTATCCGCTCAATCTCATATTCCGATATGAGCAATACGAAACCAATGAAAGAAATAAGTCGCAGAAATGGTGTTAGGTGTTCTCCGCGTCACGAGGATGAAACACTAACATGTGAAGCTGCACTAATAATTTCATAATAAAATATTCAATAACACTATTGGCCTGACCCAATACTCGAGTCGAGAGCCTCGTTATCTAGAGCATTAGAAGTTAAAGAGAAGACAAACGAGACAGGTCCAATAATCACATAAACATAATTATGGTTATAAAACTATGTAATTTTAGCTTGAATATAAGAAAGGGTTATGTTATCTTATATTTATGAATTTACTCACAATTTTTTCCGAGTATTATGTTCGAGTAAGTACATATATAATATAAATGATTTAGAACTTTGTCTAATATTAAGTACAAAGTAACAAAAAATAATAATAATTTGTGACACTATCACTATTCTAGAATATTCTTGCATTGCACATTATTTTTATATATTACGCCTAATAATATATCTCAAGATATGACTTAGTTTATTTTAAGTTGAAATCCAAAAATAAACTCATCCGAACTTCGTCCCCGTGCGGCAAACTTAGAGGAATAGTTAGAGGAGGACATAGAGGCAACGTGGCAGATAATATTATATACTAGTAATAAGCATATGTTAGTACTTATTGTACCCTCACCCTCGCTTCGCTTTGTCCCTAGACACAAACAAATATATCCCACGGGAACCATACGTTTTTCCGGGATAAAAAGTAGTCTATGTGCTATTCCAGAATATAAATCTCAATGCCAAATTTCATCCAGATCTGTTCAGCCGTCCTGGTGTTAAAGAGTAACAAATATCCATCGATTCATCCTCACAAACTTTCATATTTATAATATTAGTACGGATATATATGTAGATTGCATTAATCCAATATTAATTATATTACTGCAAGAACACTGCAATGTATCTCAATTAAAAGAAATTACGAGTAAAGCATAACTAAAGTAAATCATGTAACATGTAAGATAATAAAGTGTCTAAGTTTTGAGATTAGGCATTATAGAGTACGTTGTCTTTTTTTAACTTTTACTTTCTTTGTTTACGTTCACTAACATTTTTACTTTGTTCATATAGTACTCTCATTTAATATTTCTTTTAATTTTCTTTTAACTTTTGGTAAATGTTATTACGTATTAAAAATCCATATTTTATAAGAGAATGTTTTTTTTTCATTAAGTGAGAGTAAAAGTGATAGTGTTTGAAGGACATTGTTAAGTAATTACATCACTCAGAAATGTGTAAGAGAACATTTTGTCAAAATGATATAAAAAATATAAAATTACTGGTTACATTTTTAAATGTTGTAACATCACGACTCCCTATAAAGAATAATGTTGGTAAATATATTATAAAAACAAAGGACACTAAAATAAATTAACTTACATTCATAATACATTTATGAATTTCACAACAAGAAATCTTTGATACCACGAAGTATTCAAAGTTTGGATCACTTTCAGGGATATTAAATGCTAGTTAAAAAACGATAATAATTGATATAAGAATATTTGAATTTGAAATGTGACCGGAATGCTTCGATTTGTATAATAATAGAGAAATAAAGAAGAATAAAAATACATCAGAGATGATAACAAATATATAAGCTATGTTTATTTTTTTAAATATCTTTTAAAATGTAGTCTATTAATGAATTAAGACAGCAGACCAATAGGATAAAAATATGTATTTACGTTTTTTAATATGATATTTATTGTCTTTTGTTAAAATTATTTTTTCCATCTTGTTGTGCGAATAAATAACAGAACATGCAACCAGCCTATTACAAATAGCACTTACGCGGTAGCGATACGATACCTTTACGATTACTCATGTTGTTTATAGTTCGTAATAGGTTGTATTTTTAGGGATCCGTAGTCAACAAGGAACCCCTATAGTTACTTCATGCCCGTCCTTTCGTCCGTCTGTCCGCAGCTTAGCTCAGAGACTCTTAGTAATAGTAAGCTGTAATTTGGCATGGATATACATATTAGTCATGTGAACAAAGTGATGAAATAAAAACATAATTTTTTTTTCTTCGTTCACTCCATGGTGTGGGGTGTCATTGGATAGGTCTTTCAAAAATGTTGTGGATTTGTGAAAACAATTTTTCGATTACCGGATTCGTTTGTGAAATATAATTTAGAAAGTGCAAAATTTTTTTTGAGTTAAGTGTCCGTCCGTCCCCCCGTCCTCTCCCTCTCCCCGGCCCCCGACAGTTAAACGGTTGTTTTTGGATATTATGAGAAAAAATTCACGGTAGAAATATGTATATATGTACCTATAACGAACTTTAAAGGGAAACTATCACAGCTAAGTAGACTTTACAAGTTTATGAGTAATAGTCGACCAACTTAATAAAATGTATTTGGAGAAGTAAAAATTTCGTACAAATTACATTGTAAGTTACTTATGTAACGTTGTTAGTTGTGTAAAACAGGTAGTACGAGTAAATATAAATTTACGAACCATGTGAAAATATTCAAAAATAAAATCATAACATTTTTATCGTTTTTAGACGTAATGAGCCACCGAAGCCGCTAACGTAAAATGTTCACAGTATGAAACAACAAAAAGCCCTCTTCTTAGTTCGCATTATTGTGATGACCAACTACGGAAACCAACATTGCGCGTGGCCCGACACGCACTTGGCCGGTTTTATTAATATCAATTATATTATATCTTTCATACTGCTATTTACCATTAATTATTAAAATACTAAAAAATGAGTGTTTGAATGTATGTTGTAAGTAAACTCGTATTATCTTGTTTAGTTTACCTCATAACGCTTCAATTAGATGTGTTTGAAATTAATTTAAGGATGTAAAGCTTAATGAAAATAGAAAAAATATTTCACTTAAAACTCTAACGACTGAAGTCGCAGGTTTTGTCAATAATAACTTCTTTATGTTACACCTTCAGATATAGCGTATAGCTTGAAAATAAGTCTTTTATACTACATCGTTTATTATTCATTTAACCTCCAATATACAAGGACATGAATAGTATATTTAATAGAATATATAAAAGTATCTAAACATATGACATAAATATATAATATTTGACCTTGCTACTATCACTAGTGGTGTGTCATTGCTCGTTTGGAGATCGTTCGAATATTAAAATCCATTCAATAACAGGCACTTACCTACTGTACTACCATAACGTAATATTGACCTTCGTGGTCTTCTTGATTAATTCATACATATTTTATTTGGCACCTTTGCTTAAATGTGCCAGGAAAGTTTTAATTGCATATTGTTGCTTAATTAGAGGTTATCAATTATACTATAAAGTAAGTAGTAAAAATGTTTAAATAAAATATTTTAATAAATACAAAGTTATAGGTGTTGAAGGATGCTTTTCCAAAGATCTAGTATAAAAAAACGCTCAACCTTACGCAGTCTTTTCATCTAATATTTACAAAATACACAGAGTAAAAGACACATTATAAAATGTCTTTAAAGTATTTTATCTGAAATTTTGCTTTTCTTAAGTTATAGTTTATAAAACTTTAGAACAATTTTCAGAATTTTCAAAATTTGTGCCTTATGTTTAAATTTTAATGTACTAAGTTTTAAGGCTATGCTCATGTAAACTACATTTAGAATTTATTATAATATAAAAATCTGTTCTTTTCTTTGTTCACTTGTATATACATTTTTCAAGCAAAGTTTAAAATTGAGAAAATATTCACATTTTCCCACACACTATGTACCTGCGGGCGATTCTGCATTGCAGTACTCTAGATTCTTTTGCGTATATACTTGTGACCAGATGCATGTAGACATAATTTATAATAAACAACAATGATCTAAACACATTTTGTACAAAATACTTACTAATTATATGTACAAACCTTCCTCGCTTATCACTCTTACTATAAGTCCAAACCGTATCAAAATCCGTTGCGCGCTCTAGAAGAAGTAAACGGAGAAACAGAGAGAGACATACATATATGTAGATATAGATATTATAATGTACATAGATCAGTGACTTGCGCCTTCACACTATATTGTTAAACAAGTTAATTTAACTTATTTAACTACTACTAATAGTTTATGTAATAAATAATTGACATTTTTGTATGAAGGACAACTCGGCCAACCCCGTTATTGTATTTTCCCGCGGGAAAGAGAGATTTTGCTGTAGTAAAACTTTTACTAAGTTATGACCTAAGTAATAAAATTTCATTAAAAATTTTGTAGTTAAAATCAGATGATTCGTAATTTTTGCGTGAAATGCACAAGAATAAACAGACAACAGACAAAAATATCAACAAGGATTGCTTTGGGGTCTAATTTGGGGGCAATACATAAGTCACAGTTTCTTAAAATATTAATTCATGTGCAGATTTGAATTTGTTAGTATTTTATTACATTATGTATTGTCATATATATATATATATATATATATATATATATATATATATATATATATATATATATGTACGTGATTAAACCAAAACAACTGCTATAAATAGAAAATATATAAATTCGATTTGATGGAAATCAATCATGAATTTTTGATATGTTTTATTTTGTTTATTTCAAATATCGCTAAATATTGTTATTCAAATATTGCTAAATATTATTATTTTGGTTATTTCAAACATCGCTATTATATATGTATATTAGATATTATTAGCCGTATTAGGATAAAGCGTTGGAATTTAATAGCATATTATATATTATACGCCACCCAGAAATGACTCTTAATATTTCCGGCAGAGTAAGCTACATTATTCTAGTAGGTACATCAAATACGTTATATAGGTTATTAAGAAAAAGCTTTAAACCATGTTTTGAAACTGATGAGAAGCGGTGGTCGGAAAGAGAAATCTGTTTACTCTCTGTAAAGCTTATGGAGCAAAGACAGTAAAAAGTCATTTTATTTATAAACTAGAATTGCCCGCGGCTCCGTCCGCGTTCAGATCACCAAAAACCAAATTCTTAGGTTTTACATATTAGTATACTCTTACATTGCAGTTTTTGTATTTTTTCTCAGAAATGAGATATTTTTCCGCGGTAAAAAGTATCCTATATGTTGACCCGGATAACCAGCTATCATCATACCAAATTTCATCAAAATCCCTCCAGTGGTTTTTCCGTGATGCCGTAACAGACAGACAGACAGACAGTCAGACAAAAATTCTAAAAATTATAGATTTGGCCCCTGTATCGATAATAATGTCTATTTCAATAAGATTTTCCAAAAACATATTTAATGTACAGATTCGGCTTAGTTACAATTTTATTATATGAACCTATAGGTCACATCACAATCTAAACTAAATTATAGCTAAATTTTTAGTAGAGAATAAAAAGCTTTTAAAATATGACTACTATATATCATAATACAGAATTTTTCACGCAGTAAAGTTAAGGCTTTAAAAGGATTTCCGTGTTGTGTTTTACATTTGCTTAGCATTTTGTGTGTCGTACTTTTTGGAGTTTTTGACATAGGTTGCACAAATTATACGGCTTCTAACTTACTGTTAATATTCTCATAAAGAATTCATGACCAGGCCATTACTTTTAATGAAGTTATGAATTTTAGTAGGTATTATTATATTTAATATCTTTTATTGACATACGGAAGAAAACATTTAACTTCACGTAATAAAGCTTGTTCACGTCATTTCATTCATTAAAAAAATTATATTTCAAAAATTAATAAAAAAAAAAATTATTCACAAAATATTTTCTCGCAATAACACAAAGCTTTACAACTACTTACTGGTTGTTTGTGGAAGAAAATAATTATTAACATCAGACTGCGAAGTGTGCCAGATGCGAAGCTATCCAGCAGTGCATGTGGAATGTTAAATTTAAAAGGAAAGCTTTTTCTATTGCAACAAAGAGCGTCAGAACGTAATTATTCAGGGGCATATACTGATAGCCCTGTTGATTGTGATAGCGATGTGATTTGGTAAAATGCAGAACAAAATATTTAATAAAGTTAAAATACTTTAATTTATTAACAAATATAATTTCTCTTGTTCATTAGTTTTTTTGTATTATTTTTCATTCTCTAAAGAAAGGAATACCGTCTACGCAGACATTCAAATTTTATGTATCTCAATCAAACAGTCAGTATTCTTGATACGTGCATGGGAATTACGTAAAATAGATTTGCAAATGTAAACCAAATACGTAAGTTGTTTGAATGTTATGCAACAAAACATTGATTTTTTAAGTAGTGAATACATTTGTTTTAAATTGTACAGTTTATTATAGCCAATATGTTTATCGCAACAAAATGTATTGGGCAATTCCTTAATCTGTAATAAATGTATCTGCTACGTCTTATGTACGTAAGTATTAGTGTCTATTATACATATCTTTCGCATATTAATCAAGTATCTTTATAAAGGTGTCAATATTATTATACAATTTTATTTAGAAATTCATTAGGACATAGTTTCTTGATACTTTCACAGTAAATATAATTTTAAATTTCTTATGCTTATACAAAACAAACATTGCTATAATTAATAGAATTATTTATAAAGTATAATTAATTGTTTACTATAAAAGTAATTATAGTGTATTATTTCATATTAAATGAGGTCTATCCATGTTAGAAGAAAAGGAAATAATTCTATGTTCAAAATAGAGGAAGGAAGTGAGAATTATCTTATTACAACGACATTTGATATGCTGTATCGTTTGATCTAAGTAATTAGATAATCATATTATAAAGGTACGTATAAAATTAATGAGATATGCATAGGATATGTGTCAAGTGCATTTGGCTGCTGTGATTACATACCTATTACTAATCATTTTAGAAGGTAAAGGACGCACAATCTCTAAGATTGAAGAAGACCATCTAAATAAAAAAGAATATCGATATTTCAACATGTGAATCTACAGAGTAATATGAACCGTATAGTTGGGCGAGCGCAAGATAGGCGCCGAGAGCAGGCGAGTGGTGGACGCTAAGGCAGCGTATCGAATGCGCCTGCGTCGACCACGGACCTCGTCGAAAAGAAAGGACTGTACATATACTTGTTAAATAATGACGATAGTTGCACGTTACCGAGTGAAATGTTCGTAGGGATGGAGAGTTCTGACGAGATGAGTATTTTGGTATTTAAGAGCGGGTCGGCGGAGCGAATGTCATCAGTTAACACGAGCTCACTCACTCAAGAACATCTCCAAAGTTGGAGTTGTTTTAAACAGTGTTATTTATATCGCAGCAGCCAAGTCCTTTCAAACCAAAGCCGTTCGTTACCTTCATACACAAAATGCGCGCATTTTTGGTAAGTTCGCTCGCGTGATATTCTTTGAAATCCCGTTATTTGCTAAAATATATTCATGTACCTATTTCTAAATATTTGGCAAATGCGATCGATATTATATATTAATCAAAATAATATTGTGGATTCTTCACCCATAAAATATATTTAAGTATTACAGGCAATGTGTGTTCCAAGTGAAGTGGTCAGTGATAACGTTCAATACTGAAAAATGGACTGTTTTGTACATAATAGTGTGTGTGTGACATAAAGTTATATCAGACATGGATTTTAAAGTTTAACACAAAGTTTTACTAATATATACATATTCGCCTAATACAAACGCATTTAAAAAAATATACGAAAAGAACCTAGATGAATGAAATATTTTGTTTTGATCAAACATAAAGTGACAATTCCTATAGAATTATCATTTCTAATTTTTATTCTTTATTTTTGTGTTTGTCACTTGCCTTAAATAATTTGATTGAATATTAAATACTTTTTCCAACCGGCTTTTGGCCTAAAGTATCAATAAAAATATTACTGAAAGTTAGTAAAACAATAAACATTATTCGATTAATTTAATATTTGGGATTCGTTTCTAGTTTAAGCTATCGCGTTTCTACGATGAATTTAGGATTAGGAATGACAAAATAACATTTAGTCACTCAGTAACCAAAATATTTTCGGTTTATCTTAAGTCTGATTTAAAATATATATTTCAAATAATTTGTATAATGTGAGTCAAAACATTTGTTAAGAATTATATTGTCTATCTATACATATAATAAAATTCTGAGTCGAATCTCTATATTAAGTATTTTTTGGAAAATCTTATTGAAATAGTCATTATTCTCGATACAGAGGCCGAATCTAGTTTTTAAAATGTTTGTCTGTCTGTTTCTCTGGGAACGCCTCACGAGAAAACCACTCGACAGATTTGGATGAAATTTGGTATAATAATAGCAGTTTATTCGGGTCAAAATATAGGGTACGTTTTACTGCGGGAAAATATCTCATCTCTGAGAAATCTATACTAACCGTTAAAATGTACCGGTAGGATAAGATACTAGTTATAAGTAAGAATAATATTTAATTAATATTAATAGTATTTTTTTTATATTTTAGGTCCTCGCTTGTGTGGCCCTTGCCTATGGCCGCCCCGAACCTCCTGTAGGCTACAGCTATTCCGCTCCGTCAAACAAATACATTCCATCTGAAGGTTATTCATCTTCCTCTCTAGGAGGATTCAGTGGCCTATCTGGAATTTCTGGTGGTCATTCTTCTAGTTCTTCCAGTGGATTATCCTTAAGTGGTGGCTCCTCATCTGGTGGTATTTCATTTTCTGGAAGCAGCCTTGGCGGTGGATTCAATGGAGGATTTAGTGCAGGACTTGGAGGAGGATTTAGTGGTGGAGACGCTAGTTTCGGTGCCAGTGGTGCTCCTCTTGTACAAAAACATATCTATGTCCATGTGCCTCCCCCAGAACCACAAGAACAGAGAGCTCCTCAAGCTGTCCCTGTTGCCCCTCCTCAAAAACACTACAAGATCATCTTCATCAAGGCCCCAACCCCACCTACACCTGTAGCGCCCATCATTCCCCCTCTACCTCAAAACGAAGAGAAGACCCTTGTATACGTCCTGGTTAAGAAACCCGAAGAACCAGCTGATATCGTTATCCCTACACCCGCACCAACCCAGCCGGCCAAACCCGAAGTTTACTTCATCAAGTACCAGACTCAAAAGTCTGGTGGTATCGGAGGCGGTGCTATTGGCGGCGGTGCTAACGGCGGTGGTATTGGCGGTGGATCCATCAGCGGTGGTGACCTCAGCGGTATCGGCTTAGGGTCCGGAATCGAAGGCTCCGCTCTCGGAGGTGCAGGTGGTCATGGTGGAGCTGAAATCTCTGCTGACTTTGGTGCAAGCGGTGGTGATGAAAGTGCATCGATCGGTGGACACGGTGCCACTAGCTCGCAGTACGGCCCGCCTGGTCATGTTGCAGGACCTCTTCATTAAATAAATAGGCGATTTAATTACGTGGTAGGATACAATATCCAATTTATATATTTATTGCTCAGCGAAATTCGATTCAAATAATAAGTGATTATAAAAATTATACATTCAAGATATAAAAATATGTGTAGTACAGCTTGTGGTAGAACGCCTTGTACATAGTCATTACCCCAACGTTCATCCGTTAGCTGTCCAACGAAGTGACTTATTATTACAAGCATTATTTTATGTCATCGTAGCCTATCATCGTTACTCGTTATTAGTGCACAGTGTTAATGTTGTTCGTATAAAAATAATTTACTGCGACTGTTATGTTTATGTATAAATAGCTTTTTATTTTTTATAATAAAATTATGTGACGCAATGTTTATGTTTAGTAACCCCTATCCTGAGTATATGTATATTATATTTAAAACTAGCGACTCACCTTCGCTTCGACGATAGTTCCTACCTACTAGACAAATACTAATAATTTTTAGTAAAAAATAATTAAAAACATGGTTTTATTGGTTTATTATCTTATTTTAAGCGCATTGTAATAAAAGCTTGTTTTTAATTTTTAAAGTGAAAATTTCTATAGGCAGGTTTGGATGGGGAGTAAATTCATGTAACGTCATCGACATGGTCACGTGACGTGTTAACGCTAACACTCAAAGTGCCGATAGATGCCAAAACCAGATAAATGTAAACCGTTTTAATTTACAAATTTTAATTTAAGATCAACAAATAATTTGAATATCCAAAAATAACAACTGTTTGTTTATAGTTTTAAGTTTTCACTTCTGTCGGCAGTCCTCATGACAGCTTTTTTTACTATTAATTTATTTATCTAATTTTATAGTTTACAAGTAAGTCATAGCGTGGATGCACCATTTAAGTCATCTGAATTATAATTGAATGAATGGGTTTATAACATTTCGAGTCTGTGCCATTGACTGCCGAGGAGGTCTCATATAGTCTGTGTGCAGACAGGTCATGGTTGACTAAAAAGGGCTATTATTATTAAATACGTATACAAAATTTCGTATCTGTGCTGTTAACCACTGAGCAGAATGAAAGCAGAAGCCAACCCTGGACGCAGCACCAAAGTCATGGTAGATTTTAGAACGGTCTATAATCATAATTGAATGCGTATATAAAACTGTATTGTTGACTATTAAGAAGTTGTTTGGTCTGGAGCCAATCCTAGACGGAGAATCAAATCATAATTGACATAAAAAGTTATTGTCAGCGGAACTGAACTAATAGTAAAATTTCAACTCTGTAGATTAAGAGGAAGTGGTTCTAATTCAGCTTGCAAGAGTTTACTCATGCAAACTTGCCAACTAATTAACATAAAAGCTTGTAATAAAACAATATTGATAAAAGTTTTATTTATCATAAATAAGGTTATTTAACGGTTAGATAATTTTTGAAATATAAACTTGATTATTTAAAGGGACTTCATTATAAAAATAAGAAAATAATCGTAGTTGTAATTCAAATTTTTTTAGAGGAAACAAAGAGAGACCAAAATAAAATAAATTTATGTAGATTGGTTTTGTAAAATGAAAATTTTATGTCCCCCGGCCTAAATCTAAATTACAAATTGAGTGTTTGGTCAAATCCCCGTAATTTTCGAAATTGTCTTTGACAGCAATAATACATAGTGATATTTATTTCGTCTTGTCTTTTTTCACATGTTTTTGATTTCTTGCAAGCGGCGTATTCGTAGTAATAAAGGCGCAAAGTGACATAATATTTATAAATATTTAAAACTAGCATTGCCCGCGGCTCTGCCCGCGTTCAGATGACCAAAAACCAAATTATTTCTTCTTTTACATTAGTATACTTTTACATTGCAGTTTTTGTATTTTTTCTCAAAAAGGAGATGTTTTCCCGCGGTAAAAAGTATCCTATATGTTGATCCGGATAACCAGCTTCACCATACATATTCTCTGATGTGGTGACAGACAGACAGACAGACAGACAGACAGACAGACAGACAGACAGACAGACAGACAGACAGACAGACAGACAGACAGACAGAATTCTAAAAACTATAGATTTGGCCTCTGTACTGATAATAATGTTTATTTCAATGAGATTTTCCAAAAAATATCTAATGTACAGATTCGGCTTAGTTACAATTTTATAATATGTATAGATATTCTGCTCTCTCTCAGAAAACCGTTATTAACCCTTAACTATATTCGCTATATATATATACGAGGTAACTAACGTAAGTCTAACTTACGTTAGTTACTTCGTGGGGTAGATTTCTACCCTAAAATTAAAATTTATCTAAAATTCTTACTATTTACTATTGTTGATTTTTCATATATAAATAATATATGATAAAAAGGGAAATGTTTGTGGAACATAGTGCCTAAATAATAATAAAAAAATCTATTCAACAATTAATTCACTTTATCAACATTGTTATTTTAACTTCTTAAAAAATAGCTTTTTGGAATTGGTCTCAAAAGCTAACAAAACCAACTCAACCGTTAACAATACTAGTGGTGTGAGATTAAATAAAGTTTAATTAACTAAATTATAAAGAAACAACATGACTAGTACGTGCTATAAAAATAATGACAAGGGGTATTTAGCATAATTTTTCCTTTTGCTACTAGCTGCCTTTAGACGCGCAACCACATATTGTGAAAGCACAACCTGGATTGAGATTACTTGGAAGCTGAGACTTAATGGTGAACTGAGAAATTAGTTATTTGCAGAAAAGTATCGTTTGGGTTTTTGAAATGGGTTTTGGCATGGGGTTTGAAATTTACCCTATGATTGTAGTTAAGGATTAAAACACGAAGAACTAGCTAAATTCCTATGGTGGCTTCAAGAGACGTATGTAAATATTCTTGCGAGTCTCATACTCCGATAGATAATCGGTTCAAGCGTACGACCAATGGTGTGGATATAACACGCCTTTGAAATATGTCTTCTTTAAAATAGGACAGTTAAAGTCAACAAACCATAACCATACCAATATTTAATATTATAAAAATGAGAAGTTTGTTTATTTGTTTGTTTGTCCTTCTTTCACGTCGACACAGCCTACTTTTTACCGCGGGAGATCATCTCATTCCCACGGGAAACACATTATAATACAATCCAAAAAAATATATATGATTAGAATGACTTGGAACTTGGTATTAATGTTTTGAATAATACAATTAATTTAATAAGTGTTTTAGCATTTTTCGGAATTCATCCCATAAGGGGTTAAATAGGGGATGAAAGTTTGTATGAAACCTAAATTTTTAGTTTTTTTTTTGTAGTTTTAGCGCGAGCGAAGCCACGGGTTCTAATAGTTAAAATATATTTTTAGTTTGTAGTATTCGAGTACCTACCTACGTAAATGAAATTAAGAATGTATTTAGAGTCCTGAAATAGTAGAATACGAAGTCATACGAAGTAAATAAATATAACCTTAGATATATAATAGACAGTATTATTGATAGATCGAGAAACATATCATATATAGTACTAGCGACTCACCCTCGCTCTGCTCGGGTTTGTTCCTAGTTACATTTTAACTTTCAGTATAGATTTCCCAGATAGATAAGATATTATGATAACCAGCTATCATCATACCAAATTTCATCAAAATCTGTCCAGCGGTTTTCTCGTGATACGTTGCCAGACAGACAGATACACAGACAGACAAAAATTCTAAAAACTGATTCGGCCTATGTATCGATAATAATAACTATTTCATTTTCGACTCAGAATTTTATATTTATACTAGCAGAACCCGCGGCTTCGCTTACGTCTAAACTTCTTCTTCTTCAGGATTCTTATATTGTATTTGTTACATTTTAATAGGTTTGATTATAATAAATTAAATTCAATCAATAAAAGTAATTATTTTAAACTAGCATTAAATCATTAGATCAAAAACCAAATTCTTATGTTTTACATATTAGTAATAATCTTACGAGTACATTTCAGTTTTTGTATTTTTTCTCAGAAATGAGATATTTTCCGGCGGTAAAAAGTATCCTATATGTTGACCCGAATAACCAGCTATCACCATTGCAAATTTCATCAAAATACCTCGAGTGTTTTTTCTATGATGCGGTAACAGACAAACAGACAGACAAAAATTCTAAAAACTATAGATTCGGCCTCTGTATCGAGAATAATGTTTATTTTAATAAGATTTTCCAAAAAATATTTAATGTACACGTGACGTTATGAGCACTGTCAAACCAAACAAACAAATATCATTGTGATTATTCGAACTTTGCAGTAGGGGAGGCCGAGATGCTAAATGGGGATTTACTCGAGCATCGTGGGGAACTACTGGAGTTTGAATATTAGATAGTAGAAAGTATATTGTATTTCTTGTGCTAACGGTTTAAAAAAAATTATGAAAGGATATAATGCTATGCGTATTTAAAAAGTATGTTACATTAAAAATACGTATAATAAACAACAAACAAAACAACAATAATAAATTTCTTTGAAAATATGTCATAAATAATCGCTAGATAATCGCAAGATAAATCTGGATGCGCGACCTTATTATACAGAGGACCTATATGTGATCGCCCTTAGCCCTTATGTTAATCTGCCGCTTTTGAGTAAATCACAAAATTGCCTATTGGCTCCTCTACTATTGTGAACTAGGGAAATCTAACCCGCCATCGAAGTACAGGAGCATAATATGGCGTATGTATGTAATTAAAGCTCTATTGTCTATAGTTATATATATGATATAGTCTTCACAAACTAATTGAGAATACATATAGTCTATTTTTCTTTAAAAAAGCAGAAGTTGCTAAATATTCAATTAATCATTCGTAATATATTAGAACAAAATTTTATTTTTATATACGAACTAGCGACTCACCCTCGCTTCGCTCGAGTTCATCCCTAGCTTGATTCTCCACACAAGCTTTCATTCCCATTTTCACCCCCTTAAGGGATGATTTCCGGGATAAAAAGTATCCTATGTCCTTGTCAGAGTCTCAAAATATCTTCTTACCAAATTTCATTTAAATCCGTTCAGTAGATCTTAAGATTATCCCCCTACAACGTCACAAACTCACAACGTCACAAACTTTACCTCTTTATAATATTAGTATAGAACAACAAATAATTATTACTTTAACGTACGTACAAAATCGCACATATTTTTTCATAATTACGCATATGTTGGGTTCTAGCAGTCGACATTTTATCATCATTTTTCCGCTTTATTGCGATAAAGCGACATTTGTTTGGTCACACATATATGCATTATATATATGTATTAATTCCCTTTCCTTTGTAGTAGAAAATATGTTAGCGGCAGTATTATTGCACGTATTATGAGAACACTGCTGATTATAGTAATGCCATATTGCGAGACCGGACGTTGTCTCTACATCATTTACATTTTTATAATAATTTTATTTTGGAGCACTAGTGTGTGTATTAAGTTATAGATGCAGATGATTTCGCTTATCTAATATGTTTAAGATATCAGGCATTAAGGGTTTAAAAACGCAACAATTCTTATATTTCAATTTTTTTCAAAGTATATAAATTGTTCATGTAAATTAAGTAATTTGAACGACACAAAATATTTCTGGCAGCGAGGCTTATTACAGTGCGTGCCACTTTACCACAAAATCGTGTAGATGACATACAAAAATTTACAAACAATGCCAATATACATATAAAAACAGAATATTTCTGTCTGACAGTAAGATTGGCACGGAAGGACATTAAACGGCGTTGCTTTCTTTTCACCTAATTCATGTTATAGCGTTTTTATGTGAAGCCGCGCAACGGCACGTGACGGCAATGCCGATGGATATCGTGACTTGAAAACTCATCAGGATGAAATCGAAAGTTATTTTGAAGTGAGAACTGTGCATAATCACATCTAACCCCGCCATAAAAAATATACTAAATATTATTTTAAAAAGTCATTAAAATTTTTATTAGTTTATTAGAATTACAGTTTTCAGAATCTGAATCTGCGATTGCAAATCTAATAGACTTAGAACCCACATCAACGTATATACATACCACTTTGTCCAACAACGAATGTTATAATATCTAAATACATATTTTTGGAAACAAGCAAAAATCTGATTAACTGCTCAAAGTCACCCATTTATTTCTATTCCAATCTAGTGTAGATACAAGTATCCGGAATAAGTGCACAGCGAACTGCCGGTTGCCTGATTGCTTTCTGGTTCACTAAATTGTAAAGCTTTTGAGGCCAGTTTGTAGAATATACATAATGCCTTTTAGTACGTTCAAATAGGCTTATAAAGTCAAGCTAAATTACTACAGTCTGCAGTACAACTTTTACACATGAATTGCGGTTATTACAGAGATTTAACAAAATTTATTCCACAAATAAAACTATCCTTTATTTGTCAACCGACTTCAAAAAGGAGGAGGTTCTCAATTCGACCGTATGTTTTTTTTTTTTTTTTATGTTTGTTACCTCAGAACTCCGTCATTTATTAACCGATTTGGACAATTTTTGTTTTGTTTGAAAGGGTATACTTCCAGATTGGTCCCATTTAAATTTAAAAAAAAAATACCACCCCTAAGGGTGGAAAAACAACTAATGATGAATTTAACCTACTTCTAATTGTCGTATTGACTTGAAATTTTGCAAGTATTTCTATTTCCGTTGATAGTACAGTGGTTCGGTGTTGTTGACCTGATCTGATGGCAAGGCCAGAAGGTGGATAGGTGGAACTCTTCAACGGCTAATAGTAGATACTTTGAGTTTGGGCTTATTTTGTTTGATTTGACAAGCCTAACACGTTAGAATTCTTACTTTGCTACTACTGTTTACACTAAAAAGGGAAAAATAAAAACTTTTTAACAAAAAAATAAAAACCGACTTCAAACAAAAGCACTAAAAAGTAAAAAATAACTGATTGGTAGTTTTCATTTACTATACATACCTAATCAAATATTTTCGAAGTCGGTGTGCTTTGGCTAAGTAATTAAAGCCTACCTATTAAATACATACCTAGTCAAATATTTTCGAAATCGGTGCCAGCCCATACAAAGCAAAGCACACCGACTTCGAAAATATTTGATTAGGTATGTATAGTAAATGAAAACTACCAATCAGTTATTTTTTACTTTTTAGTGCTTTTGTTTGAAGTCGGTTTTTATTTTTTTGTTAAAAAGTTTTTTTAAACTAGAATTTATTGTCATAAATAGCTTATACGCGCGCTAAATGAACAACAGGTAGTTATTTATTTAATTTCGAAAAGAATACGATATTATATATTAAATATTATTAAAATTAACCGACTTCCAAAAACGAAGAGGTTCTCAATTCGTCGGAATCTTTTTTTTTATGTATGTTCACCGATTACTCGAAGACGCCTGAATCGATTTGGATTTTTTTATTTTGTTTGAAAGGGTATACTTTCCAGGTAGTCCCATATAAATTTTATCGAAATCGGTCCAGCGGGTTTAAAAAAAATCGACAACAAATATTTTTTTAAACAAATTGTTTAATCGAATATGTTATTAAAAAAACTTTCTTCCTACAAATTACCTGTTATTACGTCTACACTAAAAATTTAAAAATAAAAAACTTTTTAACAAAAAATAAAACCGACTTCCAGGCACTAAAATGTAAAAAATAACTAAAATTTAGAAAACCAAAATTTAGAAAAATTTAGAATAGATACCTGGCTGGCACCGACTTCGAAAATATCTGATTAGGTCTCTATTCTAAATGAAAACACCCGTTTAGTTATTATTTACATTTTAGTGCCTGGAAGTCGGTTTTATTTTTTGTTAAAAAGTTTTTATTTTTTATAATTACACCTTTGAAAAATAAAAAAGCTTTCATTTATTGCGCATGGTTTTAAGATGATAAAAACAACTTACATGTATTTGTTGGTGAATGTTATGTACACTAGTTATTGATATACATATCAGTGTGTATTACTTTGCAATTTTCTTAATCTGTTGTGTGTTAATATTAAATATGTATATTGTAAGTGTGCTTATAAAATAAAAAAAAAACTAGGTATTGTTTCGCCTTTTCGGAGCATAACATATATTAAAAGCATTACCACAACACCATCTATTGGCTTTTAAATTGTATATTTATTATTTGTTTACTAAATATTAGTGTGTTGGCAGTCATTTTATTTATAGATGTACAATTTCTCAGTAATCGATTCCAGCGTGTCAGATTTTTTTATAGCTATGTATAATTATCTAGGCATTATAAATATAAGTATTATAAATTAAAGTTGAGGTTATGTTTGTCCGGGCTAAACTCAGAAACTACTGCTCAGATTTTCATACAGTTTTTACCAATACAAAAAACGTTTATTTAGAAAAGTTCCAATTTAGAAACATTTTGCAAAAATAATCGGTCACTATGATGATATATGGCGAACAAATTCCCTGGGCGCACTCAAGAGGAAGAGGGTATAGGGCTAACAACTAGTAATAAATATTTCGTGCGAAATTTACCTCGATCGCTATATAGAATCATTAATTTTATTGTTAAACTCTTTTACATATTTTATAATTTAGTACTTAAATCAATGTCGTCCGTGAAGAATTTAACTACGGTTGAAATGCAGTGCAATGCTGTTGAAAAATCCAGCGAGAAACTCAACAGTTGTCCATAAAATTTATAACTTTCATTATTTACATTCATTCTGTTAGCTATCCAGAAGAAAAGTCCCACGGTTTTAATTCTCAATATTTTGTCTTTTAAGTACCTAAGTAATATACCTAAGTTCTAAATGTCAGCGAAATAGTCACTTTTCTTTTAATTTCTATCTCATAAATATTTCATTTAAAACCTACAATTGCAAAGAAGTTGAATTCACACCGGAAATTTGTTGAAAATAAAAGTAAGGCAATATCGACTACTATCGCAATACCGTATTGTTAAATGAACTTGCTATTAAATCTTTCCAGGCGCAGATTTCTTCAAGAATTTTTTTTATTTGTCTATATTTTAATATATATTTTATGAATACTAGAATTCAGAAAAAATCTATATAGATTTAAGTTTCTCTATGTAAGATCAAGTTATTGATTTTCAATAAAAGAAAAAAAATTAACATTGTTAGTTTTTGATGAGCCGACTCTCTCTGACTATAATATACATACATACATATAGGTAATATATGTACGATATATGTCCCGATATATATACATATAACGTAATATATGTCCCGATATATATACATATAACGGGATGAAGTTTGCCTTATTGCAAGATGTTTAATTAATTAGATTTTAATTTCATCTAAGTCTTTTCCTTGGGATATGCTGCTATATTTCAATAGTCATAGTCATAAGACAATTAAGTATTGGTCTAATTTTCCGAATAGGATCACAAAACTTAAATGTGAGCAAAATGAGAGTGGGCTAGAATATACTATAATTGTTATTAAACATTAATCATTGTAGAATAACAACGCAAAGGATTTTCATTCTTATTTTACACAAGCTTTTGTCGTTGTCGTCGCGCAACTTCGAACGTGTGAACTTTAGTAATAAGCATATTATTAAATTTTTAGTTTACTATGTAATATTAGTCTACAGTACATTTTGAAAATGAGTAAAATTTTCTTTCTTTCTATTTTATACTTTAACCACCTATATTCTATTCTAAATTCTACTGTACATATGTAGTTGTATGGTTTCTGTAATATAAGAAGTAATAATATCTTCAATTAAATCGATTCTCATTACCAAAGATTTATTGAAACGAAGTTACAAACAAACAGACAGATAAGAATATAAGAGTTAATTAAAATTTACATATTTTCATTTATATACAAGTAAAAAATAATATGCTAAAAGAATTTTTCATTAAGCGCTATGCTCATATTACACGGTCCCTTTTACAGGCATGAAAACAACAACACCTTTACTTTATGTTCCTCCCGGAGTAGACAAGGAAGGTAGATAATATCTCATTTATTTAGATAATTTTGTAGAATATACAGATTTCAATTGCTTACTAGACTAGACATCGACTGATAATCATACTCTCGATAATTATCGAATAGACTGATAATTCTCTGATAGCAGAGTGGACCATTGGAGTAACCCCATTCGTGGTTTAGTACATAAGTGATCCAGTGACAACCTATTAAGACGGGGGAGGTTTTGTTGGGTTTTAGTGGATAGTAATGGCTTTTCTAGCCGATGAGTCTCACATAATCATATGTACATTGTACATACATGCAGTGCTTACGTATGCAGCTGGTATGCCTAAATGCATTTCCCAAGGTTTAAAAAAGGCATAGATTTCAATATTTAAAGGATTTTTCTATTTTTCATTACGCTTTATTAGACACCCTGTAAAAATGTGGTGCAAAATTCTAAAAACATTGTGAGGCATTTCTTTACTTAAGGCACGTCAAAATTGAAATCAGAATCATTGCATCCAAACTAAGTAGAAACATCATGGTCACAATATAGTTCCCTAATACTCATACAACTGGCCCTCAATAATTGTGCAGAGCCGAGGAATCTAATTACATGAACAATGAAAAACGCGGTGTTGTTTTAATAATTCAGGAAAGAAAATGTCTCTCTTAATGAAAATAAATATAGTTAGGTATGTGTACTCGATTATCAATATGAAAGATGTCGATGGTGAGGTTACAAAATAATGTGAAGTGTGTTAATGTGTTGTTAATTGTGAAATTCGATATAACTTCATCAATAAATACATTAATATCGATGATAATTTATATCTGTTGCCTGTATTTTCATATACTTGTATTTTGTTCAACATTGTAGGCAGGGCGCGTGCCACACAATTTCACTTAGCTCGAGTGTAATAACTGAGTTTTTTTGTATTTGATATATTTATCAATAAATTTAAAATAAATTAAAAAAGTAGCATTGAATAATTTTGAAAATATATGTTTATAGTCATTTATGAGACGTAACGGATTAAAATTAACTTATTTTTACTACATTCATCTATCAGTTTATTTTGTTTAGTCCCGTAACCGAAAGATGACTATGAAATCCTCATAATATCTTCATATCCATTTGACCCCCTGTTCGAACGTAACAGTGATTTTACTGGAAGACTATTGGTACTAAATAGCTGAAATTTAGTAGGTATATGTTTTTTGCGATCTGCTATACAATGCGGAATTGAAATTACAAAAATAAATTTACTCCCTCTAACTTCCAAAATATGAGGTAGTAAATACTTAGAAAAGTTAAATAGAAAATACAAAATATAAATTCCAAAATATTATCTACGGAAATTAAAAAATATATTTGTTTTTTCAATTACTCTTTGGTATTTTAGAGGTAACAATTAATGTAATTTAGTTTTTCAAAGTATCATTAAGAATTACTGAAATAAAGTTTTTGTAATCACTGATTACTAAATAATACTTATATCACAGTGTAAAATTATTTTAATTTGAATAAGTAAAGTAAAAACTTTCAACTAATTATATCCATACTAATATTATAAATGTGAAAGTATGTTTGTTTGTTTGTCTTCCTTTCACGTCGAAGCGGAGTTACGGGTTGATGTGATTTTTTGTGTGGAGACAGTTGGAGGGCTGGAGAGTGACATAGGCTACTTTTTACCGCGGGAGATATTCTTATTCCCACGGGAAAACACGTTATATATACAACCCAAAAATTATTTATGATCAGAATTACGTGAAACTTGGTATTAATACATTTCAATACAATTAAATAAATATTTATTAGTATTTTTCGACATTCATGCCATAAGAGGGTAAAATATCGGACGAAAGAGTGTATGAAACACATTTTTTTAAAGTTATTCTGTAGTGTTAGTGCGAGCGAAACCGCGGGTTCTGCTAGTTTTATATAAAAAAGATTCGTAAGGACCTTTGTATAAAATGAAGTGAATCTTGAAGTTAGAATGCCAGTATCTCGTACTAATGCTAAAGCCACTTATATATTTAAATTTAAATTAGTTAATTAAATTCAGAATTTTAAATTATTTAAATTAGTGAAGTCGGTTTTCAAGGTATCGTTATGTTGAGACGTAATTGTCAAGTAAATAACTTTTATAATGAAAATTTCATATTTTTTATATATATAACAAACCATATTTTGATACCAGTAATTATTATAGTGCATGTTTTGTCGCATACATACGAGTTAATTTTGAAGTAGGTACTTTAAATATATTTATACATAGTACATCTTTATTAAACTATGACAAACATAAATTAATAATAATTAAAAGACTATTTGGCGCACGCATAAAACAGTATGGATTTTCTAATTAGCTAATTGCTAAGAAATAAGCCACATGTGACATCAATAAATTATAACATTATGTTAGACTAACGTAAATGAGTTGCACAAAGTAAATTATCGAAATGGAAGTCCGGCATGAATGTCAATATAATTTAGTTATGGCAGACTGGATTAGCCGCTCTGGGCGTGTGAATTAGAATCTGTCATAACCGATAATATGAAAATATCGAGTCACACAGGCGTCTGCTCTAGAGAGTAGACATGTTGTTAAAAATATTTGTAAAGCAAGCAATTTATATTACAAATATGTAAAATATGGGATAAAAAAGAAAGACAGAAGCACATATATGGAATATACGAACGAAGTGAATTTATAACGTCTCTACATCGAAGTAGTAGTAACATGGCTGAACTATTCTTCCCCCCCAAGTGCGTTCACCTTGTCGTGATGGGGGGGGGGGGCTCAGTAGTGCCCGGCAACCCAACCGGGCGCGAAGCCAAGAAAAGCACAGGGAGGTGGCCCACTTCGGTGGGCGGTGGGAGGTGGCCCTCTTCGGAGGGCGGTGTACCATGCGGGTTGCTCCTGGTACTTCTCTGATAGCAGAGTGGACCTTGGAGCAACCCCGTGGTTGTTGTGGTCTGCTTCGGCAGACCTGCCGTCGGGGCGTCGTAGTTGAATGCGTAAGCGATCCTGCGACGCCCCATTAAGACGGAGGATGGCTTTGTTGGGTTTTAGTGGGTATTACTGGCTTTGCCGGTGAGTCCCACACCTCGTGCGTAAATGCATTTCCCAACGTTAAAAAAAATGGCTGAACTATTCTTGAGAATAGTTAATGAGCAGTGAGTTAATCGGAAATTGTAGCTAGTGGAGACATAATATTTGATAGGCTTTCTTGAATTTTATATTATTAGAATACCTATTCTTTGTTTTATGCGCATAAAGGTGCAATACTTTGTCGAGTGAACAGTGCATGTCTATCAAACTTTGTTGAACATTGAGAAGAGACACAATGAATTGCGAACTAGTGGTGGTAATACATACGAGTAATATAGTGTTTACTGTATATAACTATCTCGGTGGTTTACCTAGTGGCTAGCATGTATGGCTGCACACCCGGAGGTCCTGGATTCGAGTCCACGGTCGGGCTAAGTTTTTGAGTAGAGTGAGTTATTTAGTATTTCTGTATAGTAAGCCTCAGTAACAGCCTGGAGTTGGGAAGTTGGCGGTGTTTAACCCCCGTGCCTCGGAGACCACGTAAAGCTGTCGGTCCTGTGCCTTAACTCTCTCTGGTTGTGTCGAGTCGTACCACCGGAGTATGAGAGTGACTGGAATAGAGAGTGCACCTGTGTCTGCGCGTACACTTGTGCACTATAATATCTCATGAATTAGCATTTTTTGAAATTTATCCCGTAAGGGGGTGAATGTTTGTATAAAAACTACCTTTTTAAAGCTTTTTTTTGTAGTTTTAGCGCGAGTGAAGCTGCGGGTTCTGCTAGTATATATATATACATAAAAACGCACACAATATATTATATAATTGTAATATACTGTTCTTGTACTGTTGTCAACTCTTGAGACAGCTACGGATTCCATATTTTGTTATGTTTATTTGTATTCTTTACTAGTACGATCTATGATTCTTTACAGATTTTTCCTAGTTACATAATATCTACAACTCTAATAGTACCCTTGAAAAGCTGGGGCCCATCAGACAAGTGAGTACTACGCCTTATAGTTAATCCGGCTCTGGCAATAAAACATTTATATAGCAAGTGACCAGCTTTAATTTCCGATCCCAGAACCCTAACTCGTAACTGTATGTTAAGTATTTAATGGTGCGTAATAATAAAATGTTAAGTATTTGTCACACTAATATTATAGAACGAGAAGATTCCTAGTATGGTTTTTTATTTATTAATTGTGTAGCCACTCAAAATATTTGGGCGGAATTTGGAAAGTATGTAAATTGTACCTTGGATTAACACATATACTATGTTCTTTCGATTTACATTAGTAGAGCAATGAGCAAAACAAATTACTAAATAAAATCGAAAACATTTGATAAAATCTAGATTTATTGCTCAAAATAGACAAATATGTAGAATATACTGTAGCCTATATATAACATATACATTATGTACATATTACATAATATATTGGATTAAAACATCTCATTCTCATTCACACACCTACAAACGAGTATGTTCAGAAACACCTTGTAAGAAATATACAGTGGTAAATTACAAAGAAGATATTTCAAGAATTTCCAACTGAACGTAAACACCCACCTCTGTTTTAAGTCGCTTGAAAAGACCAAGTGAACATTTACAAGAGACACTTGATACTTAGTTCGTTTTTAGCTGAAGTCATAACTAGAACGTAGAAAGTTCTTCAGCCTTTATTCAGATTGCCATGTGACCTCCTTAAGCCATTTGCTGTTAACCGAAAATTAGTTTTAATTATTTTAATAAAAAATATCATTTTAGCATTCGGATGAAAGGACTAATCGATAAAATCATTTTATATTACTAAGGGTTATGATTTAATAACATGGATGTCATAAGATACTGTTAAGAATAACTATGACATAGGTACTAATAAAACCAGTGTCTATTTGTTAGTCATATTTTTTTATATTGATATCAATAAAGTTCCTTAAGAATTACTAAATAAAAAAATCGGTTGACAAACACAGAAAAAGAACTATTTTGTGTCTTTGCTTATTTATACATATATAGAAGACCAGCAGAACCCGCGGCCTGGCTCGCGCTAAATGTACAAAAAAATCTCTAAAAAGGTAGGTACCTAGGTTTGATACAAACTTTCATTCCCTATTTTATCTCCTTATAGGATGAATTTCGAAAAATGCTAAAAGTGGTAATTATTTATTTGTATTGAAGAGCATTAATACCAAGTTTCAAGTAATTCTGATCAGAAATAAATTTTTAAATAATATTATAACCTATTTTCCCATAGGAATGAGATGATCTCCCGCCATAAAAAGTAGCCTATGTCACTCTCCAGCTCTCTAACTTTCTTTACACCAAAAATCACGCCAATCCGTCACTCCGTTTCGACATAAAAGAAAGACAAACAAACGCACAAACAAACACACTTTCACATTTATAATATTAGTATGGATATCCAATATATTATGTATTCGTAATTCAATACTAAATATTAATAAAACATTTATTATAAATGTATACGCAAAAAAGAAAATTTTATGTGTTGAATAGTAATGAGATCGGGCCCCTGTTTTAGGAGACTCGGGACATCGTAAAAATACTTTATCCATGCAGTTTGTATCGGGACTCGGGAGGGATGCCCGTAACAGACAACTTTATGGTCTATATTATTTATTCCTTTCCTTCTTTTTGCATTTCAAGTATTTTCATTGGAAACTACTGGATACAGGTTATCTTACAAAGAAATCTTCCAACTGTTCTATTTGTTGAGCAAGTAAATATTTCGTTTAAAAATTAAACACAATTTGTAATAAAACACATGCATTTTTTTTCTATTAAAATACTTTGTCTATTGTTAGTATATAATTTATTTGATGGAGCTTAAGTTATAAAGTTTAAAATAAACTTATGTTAAAGATAATTATAGTAACGTAATATAATTATTGTTATTTTTGATCTATGTTTATGTGTATACTGTACCTATATATTTAGTAAATATAAAAACGTATTTATTCACGCACTGAAGCCATTTAAAACTTCATTTAGGTAAATTTCATGCACCTATTACAGTGTTACAGATGAAAACTTACGTTAATACTGGTAGGTACGTAAAATATGTATCTATTCAAGGAGAGGTTTTCGTTATTACATTGATTTTTTAGGTCAGTACATGGCACTGTAAGAAATAAGTATCTTTCTCACAAATACTGAATACTGAAAGATAATGAACAAAGTAAATAAAATCTAAAAGTTTTATTTTGCCCAAGGTTTGCTTTATTACATAAGTCGTTAAGATGCCTAAGAGGATAAGAGAGAATGAGAAATGTGGAAGATTATTAGTGAAAGTTGAAAGAGATAGGTTGTAGGACGAAGAATGATTTGTCCATCAAGTGGCTTTGGTATTATCACAGTATGTTATGTATGTAAGTAAATGTTTATTTTCAAATATAACTAGCCTATCTGTAATAAAACCATCCAGACCATAATTTTCAGGTAACATTTAAAAGGTGTCAAAATCAAAATGATGGATACGTTTAAAATTTTCCAGCGCACAGCTTTTTTCATTGTTTTGTGATCTTTTAGATCCTGAATAAATTGACTGATCATCAAAAAAATTCAACACAATGTCGATGTGTTTGATGTAAGTATAATTTAACATATACATACCAAAGGCAAAATAATATTTATGCTATACGATTCACGAGTACGTTTGCATTATCGGTGAAGAACCGCAGAGAAAATATGTATACTATGTGGGAGGAAAATAAATCTCTAAAAAAGTAGGTTCCTTACAAACTTTCATCCCCTATTTTTCCTTCTTAGGGGTTGAATTTTAGAAAACGCTGAAATACGTAACTTATTATTTTTGCCCTAAGGGTTTAAAGGGTAAGGGTAGCTTGTGCGTTTATTTAAAACTTTCATCTCCTATTTTACCATTTTAGGGGTTGAGTTTTAGAAGACGCTGAAATACGTAACCCCCTATTTCACCACCTTGGCGGTTGAATTTTGAAAAATCCTTCCTTAGTAGATGCCTTTATCATATGAGTAAGTAATACATATATATATATATATATATATATATATATATATATATACATATATATATATATATATACATAGATAGATTGTATAAAATCATACTAATTATAGTGGCGTAAAGTGAGTGTGTGTTCTACTTTTTCACGACGTAACAGTTTAACGGATTTAAGTGAATTTGAAATACAAAAAAGTTATATACCAGATTATACATAAATATATGATTATTGCTATAAACTTCTCTTTATTGATTTTATATTAAAAACGCAACGTTGGTATCAACTGTTTTCCACGAAGCCGCATGCAAAAACTAGTATTATTATAAAGTATAATAATATTGTTATTTATATACAGTAAATGCAAAGTAGGACAGATACTTCAACGAAACAAATGAGCCGAGACGATATAATGTCTAATTGCTATATCTGTAGACTGTAAGTAGGTCAGAAATTAGGCCTTTGTACCATTCCATTAAATATCGTTTTGTATATATTAGTGTCTTTTTCAATGTTCGCTTAATGTGAAAGTCGATGGAGGATTGAAAAGAATGTTGCCGTTTCTAAATTATTTACTAATAGTTTGACAAAAAAATTCTATCTAAATAAAAATCTTTATTTGAAGTAATACCATTCCGATTCCCAAGTACCTACAAGCATGCGTTCGTAAAGTTTTTATTAACAATGTGTAAAGTTTGGTCTTGTATGCAACACAGACGGTAAACTTTTACGATGTTAAAGAAATTCTAACTTTGAGTACCTGCAATGCCGACGTGACTAACGTCGGGTAATATCCATACAAAACAGCCACATTAGGGCGCTTCAATGTAACTTTGAACTTCGCGATATTTTCAGAAATTAGTATTTTAGTTGCTTCATGCGATGTATTGTTTTCGTATTGACTGACTGACTTCTACTATAAATAACTTCTATAATATTGATATATTATTCTACATAGAATGCTATGTTTAGCCATAAGATACTAACAACGGTATAAAAGTTCTTTTTTTATATTTATTTAGTGGAAGAAATATATTAAGATTTTTATAGTTCTGCTACAGTAAAGTTTGCTATAGTAAAGTAGTTTTTTTATTTTTCTGTAAAATTTGATATTATAATAATATTGGTCTCTGGAAAAGTGTGAGTGCAAGAGAGAACAATATGTTCGCAATATTTTTACGCTGGCTCTAACTGCGGCTGCGTTCGAGTGGTGGTTATATTTAAATTCAGGGGTATAAGCCTTTTACCTCCTTTCCGAATTCCACTCAAATCCCTTCAATCTGCACTTAATATTTTTAATATTGTAACTCATTATAATTAATTCTAAATTTATATATTTGGTAGTAAAAAATATATCAATTTATAAATAGGCAAAAACAAAACACTTCAGTACGTTTTTCTCCTCTGTTTGTCAACTGATTTGCTTTTTTTTGCTTATTAGCTATTGATGAGCTTTAGAATATTATTGGAAACTGTTAATTTTTTTATTTAGAAAGATAAATTATATTCATATATTATTTATGCTTTACCTCAAATGTTCAATAATATAAGGTCGACTTTCAATCACGAGGTGAACACTAGTTTTTAGAATTTTTGTCTATTTTTTTTTGTTCTGTCTCGGGGTTTTTTTTTGTAGCTAACCCTCTTCTAAATTGATTGATTGAAATCAATAAGCTTTGTCCCTATTTTATCGTGGGAACTATACTATCCACATACGGATGTACACAAGCAGTACCTCGTAAAATAAAATATTGATATCTGGCGTAACAGCTGAATGTTTCGTAGTCACTATTTTCACGGTTATTATCTACTACGTTCGTTTCGTCTCCTGAATATTTGGTTCGTGAAATTAATAAATTAAATGAAAAACGAGAAAAATTGAAAGAAAGTAAAATAAATAAGAGAACTCGTCAAGTTGTCAAAAGTTGCTTAAAAGTAAAAAAAAGCTAAAAGATAAAGGTCAATACGGCGTATTTGTACCCTATTCCTTATTCCAACGTCAATTACAATATTATAAAATATTTATGTAGAGAAATCTTACTAATCAACTTAATGCTACATACAATATGATTTTGATATTTTTTATATTTTTTACTTTTTAATACAAATAGTTATTAATTTTTAAGATAATATTATGATACCTGAATGTCAATGTAATTCATTTTTACCGCGTGTCAAAAGATGGATAATATCACAAAAGCCTTTCTTATCATTACTAATACACAAAGTTACGTGTCTTTACAAGAAAATATGACAGGTTGTACTTATAAAATCTTTTATTTTTTACTAGCGGCTCACCCTCGCTTCGCTCGGGTTCGTCGCTAGGTACGTTTTAAATAGATATAAAAAGAAAAAATCTTTCTTTCTCACATTTTAATTATATGTTTTAATACTTACCTATTCCGGACTAAGAGAAATCCAAAAATTAAAATATCATAAAAATTGGAACGCGGTCGAACGGGATAAAAAGTATCCTATGTCCTTCTCCTGGCTCTAAACTACCTCCCTGCCAATTTTCAGCTAAATCGGTTCAGCCGTTCTTGAGTTATAAGCGAAGTAACTAACACGACTTTCTTTTATATATATAGATTACAGATCGCTTTCAAGTTCACTCTCTTGTTTCTATTGAGTCTTTTCTCTATATATGTATAATGGTTTCCGTACAGACAGCCTTTATGTAACAACTATACTATTTTATCAGTTAGGTGCCTAGTTTTCAACTTTGTACTTCATCACTATTCTTCATAGATAAAGTAAAAATGAGGTCAAGTAAGTTGTTTAGTGAGCATTGTATATTTTTATATATAACAGTATATATCCGAAAGTAGGAAATATAATATAATAAAGCAACATTTTTTTCAAAAATATAAATTTAAAATCTTTATCCAATATTGGTATTTACAAAGTACGTAAGTACACTCATTGCTTATCAAAAACCCTGCCAGAATTTAAAAAAAAATGCCTTAGTCCTGAAAAAAAAAACATTTTTTTTCTTCATTTTGAAATGTTAAAAAATGATTTTTTTAAGTCTGTATGTTTGCGCATGTGTCATATAAAGGCTAAATGGACTTTATTTTTAACTTAAGCACATAGTACACGGCTAATCTTCATTTTAATCTGTTGAATAGATCCAAAGATACAAATAGTTTAATGTACAATGTAATTTATAAAGGCCATGTTTAACGTTTGAAAACAAAATAAAACTAACACGCGCGTAAAATCGCATGGAGAAGCTAACTATTGGCAAATATATTTTTGGACCAACATTATTAGTTTAAAACGAAAAAGTCATTTTATATCATGAATTCTTCGTTGTGAAAAGGATCTGAGATTATCTGTCTGCTAAGAACTTTTCAAAGTTTCCAAGTAGCGGGTCCTATTTTGCATTATCTATGATAAATTATGTTTCAAGAATGGCCGGTATTTTATATTAATCTTAATCGATCGCAAACCTATTTAAACTTTACAAAATACACTTTTTAAACTTTTTAATAATATTTAATTAGTAAAATGTTGACCAGGGATATAAGGTACCACCATGCAAAATTTCATTTAGATCGATCCCAACAATATTGGAGATCAGCTCGTACAAAAATGGTTAAGATTTAACAAATGTGGATTCATTAAATTGCCATAACTTTTTTATTTATGAACCGATTGACATAAAACAAACATTAAATGTTAAGAGAAGCTTACCACAATATATTAGTGAAAACCACATCTAAATCGGATTAGCCGTTTCTGAGATCAGCGTGCACAAACGCACATCATTGTTTTGGGTGCTATTTGCGTTGATAAAAGTCCCAATAATATTTTTTCTCATATATCTTCCATGTACAGACAGCGATTCGTTACATTTTTATTATATGTATAGGTATAAATTATTTAGTCAGGTCATAAATATTAGTTGTCATTTCTACATTAGTTGAAATGCATTATATTGAAAGTCACAAAGGTTTTGCCTTGAAAAGTGTAACAGTTTTAACGACACTATGAAAGATGCGAAATAGGTCAGAAGTAACGAAGAGGTTGGAATCGCGTATTGAATTTAAAGATTTTTAAAATTTTTGTTAAGAATTTTACACGTAAATTCTCAAAGTATACAAGATATTATACATATGTCAAGGTACATAAGAATATGTCACTTGAGATAGAGCGATGGGTGGTAGATAGATGGTCATGATAATAATAGTTTATTAGGTATCTATTCTAAATGAAAACCCCGTTTAGTTATTTTTTACATTTTAGTGCCTGGAGGTCGGTTTTTTTAAGTTTTTATTTTCATAGTTTTAGTGTAGACGTTATAAGCGGGTAATTTATAGGAAGAAAGTTTTCAATAACATATTCGATTAAACAATTTGTTTAAAAAATATATTTATTATAGATTTTTCTAAAAACCGCTAAACTATTTTGATAAAATTTATATGGGACCACCTGGGAAGTTTCCCAACAAAAAGTTTCACCCTTTCAAACAAAACAAAAATCTTCCAAATCGGTTCAGGCGTCTTCGAATAATCGGTGAACATACATAAAAAAAATATTCCGACGAATTGAGAACCTCCTCCTCGTTTTTGGAAGTCGGTTAAAAACATATAAAAGACATAATATGTTATTTAAAAATCTTACGGATTAGAAGGGAGTAATTAACACATAATTTTATATTCAGTACACAAGTATTAAAAAATGTAAAGTTTTATAAAAGTTGGCAGTTGTGAATTTACACTGAAGTGAACCCTGCAAAAACTGGAAGAGATTGCTTCGTTGCGCGTTTTATTTATATTCTTTTGCTAAAGTACGTTTTGTTAAGCGATTGCAATGTTGACCTAAATTTATATTGCTCATATATTTTCAATTCAAATGTTTAAATAGTAGCCTTATACTAACATGCACCTCTTTTAATGAGTTTTTATATATTACTGTATTCGGTCTGTAAATTTTTAGGCGTATTTGTATTTAGTCGGTTAGCGCTAAACTAAATATGGCGCCCGCTTTATAAAAAAAATATTTAGGGAGCTCGGGTGAAATAATATGTAATTTAAAAGATTTTTAAAACGAGGTTCAGTTGAAATCTATCTAGAAGTCAACAGGTGGTGTGTGATGTCAGAAAAAAACTTGGTATTGTGACTTGTACTTTTTTAGAAATATAAATAGCATAAACTATTCCATTAGCAAACATGTGTTTGTTTAACTGCTGACATTATTATTAACGAATATTAATTGCTATTTAAGTTTACAAAAGTAAAGAAATTTTTGTCATTATTATTATTCTTAGTCTTGTGGCTTTTAGGGGTGGCAATTGGGGAGTTTACTTCAATATGGCGTAGAATAGAGAAGATATAATGGAGATTGACCAGTTACAAAGAAAAAAAGTTATTCTAGTGTGAGATTCCTATCTGAATATTTTTAAGTTTCAGAATCAATTAATTATTTTTTAAAACTTGATGTTTGTTTCAAACGCTAAAAATAAATTTATCGTTTATGTTCCAAGCTCAAATAGATCTAAAATTCAGTCTTCTAGCTTAATTTACTTTAAAAGGTTCATTTAACTTGGAAATTGGAATACTATAGTACTGCGTTGGGACCACTCATGACCGTTTGTATTTATTTACGCCAACTGACATTGCAAATAAAATAAATTTCACTTACAAAGCGCATGTTGCTTTCAAATTGTTACTAGGCAAGAGAACACAATAGTATTGGCTTTACACTATAGAATAATCAATATTTGAAATAAACTTACCACATTGACGTGTTTCTAACACGTGACCTTTGTGACGTAAATAAGTATAAATTATTATATTCTAAAAGCTATCTTTGTCTATCGGCATGTAAAAGGTAAATATATTCTTTTAGCGAAAACTTTTGGTGACGTATTTCTCATCGTATTTGTTAACATTGTTACAAAACGGAATTTCTGAAGGCCAACTCGTAGCGCAGCCAAACTGGCGCCGACCGGCAAACTTCTTCACTTAACTTGCCCATAAAACTAAGTTCCTCACTCCCGAAAGCTCCTCAATTGCAACAAAATACGGATAGTACCATTGTTAAATTAACGCTATTTATAGAGTAGTAAATTTTAATTACAGAATTATATTAAGTGAATTAACCAGTGATTAGTAGGCTAATGGCATTGGCTCACATTTAGTACTACCTAATGGCTTTATATCAAATATTCATTAAGTTATTATACTATTATAAAGTTATAAATAACAGTTTGTTATGGAACTAACATTAGATTTAAAACATTTAAAAGAAAAATTTTGATAATAATTATTATGTATATTATAAATTTATTTATATATTATTTTATATAATCTTATATTTTACAACATATACTATTCTTATAAGTGCTTAATTAAACCCAATAATGTAAATGAAACGCTGAATTGCTAACACATTTTTGTTATTTATACAGCTCACTTTTTAAGAGTAAAGCGTTAACGTCCAAAGCGCTGACTTTTTTACATTTACTACAAAAATACAACGTTTAAATCGACAGAAGCTGCATACACCATTGAGGTGCTTTTAAAAATAAAAATAGTCTATATCCGCTATGAAAAAATTACATTGATACTTTTCACGTAGCATAAAAAGTAAAAATTGTTTGATTTTCTTAAGTTTTAGGTAAATTATTATATAGTACTAAAATTATATTTTAAACTAACGACTCACCCTCGTACCGCTCGTGTTCGCCTCTAGGTACGTTTTCACGTTTAGTATAGATTTCTCAGAGATTTGATATTTTCTCGCAGCGAAAACTATCCTACATGTTGACCCGGATAACCAGCTATCATCATACCAATTTTCATCAAAATCTGTCCAGTGGTTTTCTCGTTATGCATTCCAAGAAAGAAAGAAAGAAAGAAAGAAAGAAAGAAAGAAAGAAAGAAAGAAAGAAAGAAAGAAAGAAAGACAGACAAGCAGACAGACAAACAGTCAGATAAAATTTTTACAAACTATAGATTCGGCCTCTGTATCGATAATAATTACTATTTCAACATTATTTGGGGAATATTTTTTTATAAGAGAACTATTAAAAGCAAAGTGTGGGCAGAAGGTGAAGTAGGCGAGGAGAGGCGTGGCGTTGATTTTATTGCCCGTCAGCACGCACTGGCATTTCATGAATCACGGTATTGTCGCTATTACGAGTACATTAATTTTATTGCTTGACAAATCAAACTTGCAAATCGAGTAGATGAACCCTTTGTTGAAGGTGGTGTTATTGTCGATAGGATATACAGTAATAGAATCAACATGTACATACCTAATATACCTACGAGTACGTAGTGATTCTTTGACATATAAATTGATCTTTTGTAATGAGGGTCAGTATTAAGGAGTCGAAAATATTGAGATAGATTTGGTCTAGGGAACTATTCCGTTAATTTTACACAGCGGAAAAACTAGATTTGGCAGTCCTATAAAAATTAAATCTTTATACAAAGCTTTATGATTCAAATATGAAATATTTTTATATATTTGAACTAGCATTGACCGCGGCTACGCCCGCGTTTAGATGACCAAAAACCAAATTCATTCAATCAAACATTGAAATTTTTTTTTTGTCTCAGAAATGAAATATTTCCCCGCGGTACAAAGTAATCTATATGTTGAACCGGATAACTAGCTATCACCATACCAAATTTCATCAAAATCCCTCCAGTGGTTTTTCTGTGATGCGGTAACGGACAGACAGACAGACAGACAAAAATTCTAAAAACTATAGATTCTGCTTCTGTATCGATAATAATGTTATTTCAATAACATTTCCAAAAAAAAATTTTATGTATAGATTCGACTTGGTTACAATTTTATTATATGTATACTTATATGTAGTATTGCCCGTTATTTTTCCGAAAAAGGAATTGATTAAAAGAAATTCATTATACCTAATCATAAATAATTAGAAACCATATATTTCTATTATTTTGAATAGAAATTTGATAATCCGATAAAAATCATAAAATGTACAGTGTAAATATCATACTCATTACTTTTAGTCCAAAAAAGTTCAAATGAAAATCTTATTAAACAGTGTATGCAGAACCTTATTATTTAGATAGTAGGATAAATACCTTTTATTCTTTCCATTTCTATACTTTCCATTATCGATTTTATTGTCTTAGTGTTCTTAATTACCATGCCAAAAGCGGCATTTGATGAATCGATTTTCACTTATAACTAACCACTTGCTATAAAGGAGGCTTTAGTCGGTTCAAATGCGCAATTCACCTAGTCCTCATTCTGTTCTGGCAAGCGTTACGTTTGCGTAATTTCCACAGGGACAACTATTTTGTACCTCTTCTAACGTTGGGTGCTAGATAAAGAAAGACTTTGTTGTAATTCCAGAGGGCGAATTCTTCTAAAGTGGAGGTGGTTTTGTAGTATTAATGTTTGCTTGACAAAGGAATTTTATGCGACGTTACAGCTTTTCTCGTAATATAAAAATTATTTGAATTATACAAATTACTGATGTTAGTGTTAATCTAATTCTTCACACACTAGTATGTACGTAATAAAAAAGTGGAAGGACTAGATTCGGCTTATATAATTTTTAAAGCTGAATTGTCTAATAACGATCACACTCTATTTTGCTTACCGCCCACGTCCCTCGGCGAATCTTTAACGACGTTTTAAGTCTTAACTTGGTTCCCTGGAGTCATATTGAACTACATTATCCGTTATCTTTTACATACATATTGTATTATTATAAACATAAATATATTTTTATCATCTTCCATGCATTATTAAAACTATACCATTTATTCAAATTTCATATCGGTCGTATAAGTTGCTATGAAATTTATTATTTTGAGTAGGTACCTATAACCAGTTTAATTTAACCAGTAAACAATTTAAGTTTAGAATGCACGTTCATAAATGTGCATGTAAACAAATATATGTATACACATGGTAAGATCGTATTCATTAAATAAAGTCTTTCTGGCAAATTTTTCGGCTCTACATAAAAGAGTTGACATATAAAGAAAGCGGTAGGCAAACAGAATCATGAACGGTTTGGATACGTTCATGTTATGAAGAACATTCTTGTGAGCACGTAATGTCAACAGAGTTAAATATGTTTTTTTTATAAAAATAAGTATAAAAATCAGATGTCGTACTTACAATAAGTGGCATTTGTAAGTCTATCAATTGTGTCCTGCTTTAGTTTTGAGTTCTTCTTGCCCATCTTCGCTTGTTGACTAACTGCCGCTCGACCAAGTGTATGCACGCGTGTAGTTTGTGCCTTCAACGTCCAATGACGTATTACATATTATTCACCTCCTGTCTTTGACCACCTGTAAATATAACTTATGTTATTTTCTACATTTTTAACTTATATTACTAAAAATGAACATGTTACTTAACCTAAAATAAATAAAAAGTATTTTATTATATAGGTTGCTTCCCTACACAAACTTTCATCCCCCTTAAGGGATGATTTCCGGGATTAACACTATCCTATGTCCGTGCCAGGATGTTTTGTATGGGCTGGCACCGATTTCAAAAATATTTGATTAGGTATGTATTTAATAGGTAGGCTTTAATTACTTAGCCAAAGCACACCGACTTCGAAAATATTTGATTAGGTATGTATAGTAAATGAAAACTACCAATCAGTTACTTTTTACTTTTTAGTGCTTTTGTTTGAAGTCGGTTTTAATTTTTTTGTTGAAAAGTTTTTATTTTTCCCTTTTTAGTATAGACAGTAGTAGCAAAGTAAGAATTCTAACGTGTTAGCTTGTCAAATCAATCAAAATAAGCCCAAACTCAAAGTATCTACTATTAGCCATTGAAGAGTTTCACCTATCCACCTTCTGGCCACTGTATGTACCACTGTACTATCAACGGAAATAGAAACACTTGCAAAGTTTCAAGTCAATATGACAATTAGAAGTAAGTTAAATTAATCATTAGCTATTTTTCCACCCTTAGGGGTGGTGTTTTTTTTTTAAATTTATATGGGACCAATCTGGAAGTATACGCTTTCAAACAACACAAAAATTGTCCAAATCGGTTAATAAATGAGGGAGTTCTGAGGTAACAAACATAAAAAAAATACAGTCGAATTGAGAACCTCCTCCATTTGAAGTCGGTTGAAAAGCACTTCGATCACGTTCCTTGTTGTTTCATAGACGTTTTTGGTTGAAATTCGACCATAGAGGATACTAGCGCAATAAAATTTTATGATATTCTTCTATGAAATAATACGATACATATTTACATTTTGTGTCAGCTTATTTTCAGAAGCCATTTCTATTGTCATGAAACATTAATTGCCCTTTGCGCAAATTCAACCTGTAACCTCCGGTCTAATAGACAATGTAATAGACGTGTAATATGGCGAATATCATATCGTTTAGCTACAGTCTTAGCTCTTGTATTCATGATATTTATAAATATCTTGTTAAAAATCTTCAGTAGGATAAAAATATAATTAAAAAATTATGACATCCGCGTTTATATAAAATGTACCTATTTAAATATATAATAATAAATAAAAAAATGCCACAAGCATGTACGATATCACTTTAGAATGGCTGGACCGATTTGGCTGATTTCTTTTCTTTTATGTTTATAATTGTCGTGACAAAGACGTTTGCGTGAAAGATTTTTTTCGGAAAATTCAGCGGAAAAGTCGGTTTGGATGGAATAGCTCATCGTACAATATCTACCTCTTGAGGAACATTGAACTACTTCTTCATTTTATGAAGTTACGTTACCCACTTATGTACACAGATGATATTGGATCAAAGGAAGATTGTGAAGTACAATAAGAGATGCAAAATTTTGTTTGAGCGCAAGTCGCTACTACAAATATATCTGTATCTAATATCTATAGGTACATATAATAAAATACTAACTGAGTAGAATAACCAATGAAAAAGTGTAAAATTAAATATTTTTTCGAAAATCTTATTAAAATAGTCATTATTATTATCGATACAGAGGCCGAATCTATAGTTTTTAGGATTTTTGTGTGTCTGGGAACTAATCACGAGAAAACCACTGGACAGATTTTGATGAAATTTGGTATAATGATAGCTGGGTATCGAGTCAACATATAGGATACTTTTTACTGCGGGACAATATCTCATCTCTGAGATAACTATACTAAGCAGTAAAATGTAACAAGAGATGAGCCCGAAGGGTGAGTCGCTAGTCGTAGTATAAAACAAAGTCGCTGTCTATCTTTGTTTCACCTCTTACTTTTACTACGCAACGGACTTTAATACAGATTTCACTAATGAATAATTAGCGAGGACGATTTGTGTATATAGTTTATAAATATTTTGTACAAAATCGCTAAGCTATGACAACTTTTTAATATTGGTCGTCGGTCGGGCAAAAATCAGTTTTCGTTATAAGTATCAAAAAAATCGTAGATCCTTTAAAAGGCGCAGAGACAAGTATGTGATAGCATGTGTATATCTCTTAACGTCACAATTTTTATTCTATTTAAAACGTACTTGATCGAAACGAGGGTAAGTCGCTAGTCTATATATATAATAAAATTGTAACTAAGCCGAACCTGTACATTAAATATTTTTTGGAAAATCTCATTGAAATAGACATTATTATCGATATAGAGGCCGAATCAATAGTTTTTAGAATTTTTGTCTGTCTGTCTGTCTGTCCGTCCGTCCGTCCGTCTGTCTGTCCGTCCGTCCGTCCGTCTGTCTGTCCGTCCGCCCGTCTGTCCGTCTGTCCGTCCGTCCGTCCGTCCGTCCGTCTGTCCGTCTGTCCGTCCGTTTGTCTGGCCGTCTGCCCGTCTGTCCGTATCACCAAAAACCACTGGAGGGATTTTGATGAAATTTGGTAAGATGATAGCTGGTTATCCGGGACATTATATATGATCTCTCTGAGAAATCGATACTAAATATTAAAATGTAGGTAGGGACGAACCCGAGCGAAGCTAGGGTGAGCCGCTAGTTATATTATAAAAATATACTTAATAATAATTTGCTCCTGACCGATTTGTCACTTAGAGTAGTCATGTGCGTAAGAGTAATATCTCTTAGCACACAAGTATGCGTGTAAATACAAGTTGCACTAAATATTCCTGTCATGTTCACATTCCGGTAAGACGATGATTCGACACGACCCGTGAGAGATCAGAGGACCGACAGCTTTACGTGCTCTCCGAGACACCAGTTTCGATTTTAACCTTTTAAATATTATGCCGTTATTATATTAACTAGAGTTCTCCGAGTGGTCGAACTTCAACCAGGATTATTATTCATTTTATTTATTTATAAAACTAAAGCTCGTCAATAGCTATTAAACTAGAACAAAAAATAAACAGATCGGTTCACAAACAAAATGTTTATTTTAATTAATTTAATGTATTTCTAAGGTATTTTATATAAAATATTAGCTTACTACACTATATCTCCATATAAACTTTAACTGTGTCACACATTCATCCGTCCGAGTAATTTTCTTAAAAAGGGATACAAAGTTTTAGCTCCATGATGAAGATGATATGTTTTACTGCGGGAAAATATCTCATCTCTGAGAAATCTATACTAAACGTGAAAACGTATCTAGAGACAAACCCGAGCGGAACGAGGGTGAGTCGCTAGTTTAAAATATAATATTATATGAATTTATTTAATGTTTTATGATTAATGTAAGTCAGCCACACTACTGTATACTTCACTAAAAATTATGAATATTGTGAAAGTGTCATGAAAATAATTGAGCATTTATCAAGTACGATAGGTATTTATATAATATTGATTTCATAATAAATGGTCGCATCTGTGATCTTTTTTTGTCGCTTTCTAAGGTTTTAACCCTTAGTACTATCAGTGCTTAATACGGATTTCTCTCATTTCTACAGTTTATCTATTACTTATTGTATATCTTACAATATTAGAAATTGGTGTCTAACGTTTAGTAATAAACAGGACATTTATTATTTGTAGCACTTTTCATTTATACAACGTAATATATTTTCCACGCATGAACTCATCCATACGTGTTTGGTAGCAGTTATACTGCCTTTGGGCCTATATAAATTATTGCTGTTTTTCTCGTAGAGAATATTATAGTGCGAGATTGGGATGAGTGCAGACTTGTTGGGATTTTTTCGACGTAAACAAACCATTTATAACGAAGAAATAAATCAGATATATAGATTTAAATATATATATTTTAAATATAAATATTATATTTTAATTCATAGTATGTTTACAAATGTATGATACATTTAAAAAAGTTTATATTTGAATTTCTCTTGCCTATCAATGTTTTGTAATAGCTCTGCAAGCATCATTCTATCATAATATTGATATAAAATATTGAATATTTACACTTTAGTACATGAACTTTTTCATTATTTTCTACAAAAGGTCCGTATTTTATGTCGCTACTTGCTATTGCATACTATCCTGTGAACGTATTGTGTGTTTGCTATACAGCACATTTAATAAACGTTGCTACGTTGCATTCATGAGAGTAAAATTCTAAATATCTACTAACTAACATGAACATAAATATGAACTAAAAGTTTTCTCTGCGTAGCTGCTGTTTTCGTAGTGAATAAACTACTTCGCGTACTACGAAACTATTATTTATTACCTTTTCGTTCAACTGCTCAGACTACCCTCCAGGATAATATGCACATGCGTACTCCATCACACTAATAGATAACAATAAATTATATAGCCACGGTCACACGTCTTTGTATTCCAATCACGATTTCCTTCAGTATCTGAAACGAGTGAGAAATCCTTCTATCACAATTAGATTTCTGAACGTAAATACATTCGCTTGGCATTTTACATTGTATGCTAGAAACGAAACGGTCCTTGGGATCACCTGAAGCTTTGTTGCTTGACAATGGAATCAAATCTCGTAGAAAATATATGTATAAAATATATTGATAAATAAAGAACGTAATATTTTATGCTTATAGCATATTCAATAGAAGTTTTTATCAAATTATCAAAACATATTCAAGATGAAAAATTAATTTCGCTAAGCAGAGAAGCAGAAGCAATTAAGTATTTCAATACTTATTGATCATTATATTTTTTATAGCTTTTCATTAGTAAGCCTTTTAAATGAAAAATTCAATTTTTAAGTTTCCCTTTTTATCAATGCCTCGTCGTCTATATATAGAATGATAAAATATAAACGGGGTCAAACTTCTACGTGAAGGATTCTTTTTTTTTGCTTAAGACACAATTTTAAAGTAATAAAAATAACTTAGATTTTGTCTGTCAGATTGAAAAACAAAAGAGAATTTATATTCTTTTAGTCTTTTTAATAAAAAAAAAATAACTTTAATAATTCCTATGTAGGCCATTATTATGACCATATTCAAGACATACAATTTCTAGGTACATTATTTTAATGTATATCTTAAGGTTTAGTAAGCGTTACCCATATTAAGGCCGACTTGATAGAACCAATTGGGAAAGAAAGATTTTCCTGAAGTAGAAGGTATCCTAAATGTTGACCCGAGTTATAAGTTATCACTTCACCAAATTTCGTTGAAATTATTATTACTTTACTTATTACTTACTGCTTATTACTTTTTCCGAGAAATGCGCACACACAAACAGACTTACAGACAAACAGACAATATACAAACATTTTAATAACTATTGTTTTGAGGTTTACATTGTGTACATAATACGATACAGTTATAGTTTTTAAAAATATTTAATGTACAGATTTCGCGAGTTACTACTTTATTAAAGCACTAGCAGAACCCGCAGCTTCGCTCACGCTAAAACTACAAAGATATCTCTAAAAAGGTAGTTTCATAAAAAGTTTCATATCATATTTTACCTCCTTATAGGATGAATATCGAAAAATGCTAAACACGTATTTACCCGTCACTTCGTTTCGACGTAAAAAAAGGACAAACAAACAAATATACTTTCACATTTATAATATATATATGTATATATATTTAAGCTCCCCCGAGCAAAGCGAGGATAAGCCGCTAGCTTATAACAATTATTTAATTAAAATGCAATTTAACTGAAGGAGCCTAAAATTCTTGTTTGTCTGAAAATCAAAATTAGCGGCCGGATATTTTTAAAATATATTATGTACCTCCATATATAAAAATAATATGAATATACTTCTTACTTGTGTGACTTCTAAATAAGATTTCTGATTTTATGAAATAATATTCGGCTAAGCTTATGTAATACAAAAATGTAATGAAAGCTCTTCAAGTATTATATGATGCTTTACAGAAAATATACGAATCCCTCGGATTATATATAAGTGTTGCTATAGGAAACTCTCTATTATTAACTTTTATAGAGTAGGATTTTCGGCAATCAATGGAGAGGAACGTTTACCTTCACCGTGAGGCTGCTTGTTGTATTTAGTTTGGTACACCTTATTCTACTCCTATTTTAGGAAGCTACTTTCTTCTAAATATATAAGCGAAGGAAAAAACGTGTAGACAATAACTTAAAAAATGAGTCAAGTTTAACTTGACTTATATTTGTTTATATTTCTCTAAAAATCGACTGCACTTATTGCATAGTTCGTATTACATAACTAGAGTAACATGAGAAGCGTTTCGATGAATCTACATCTGATGTAACAGACAGGCTCTTAAGCTTAATATGTAACAGCTAACTAAAGACATGCGTACTTTGCTTGATTTATCTCTGTGCCTAGTACTCTTTGCCTAGTAATGCTGACATATTTTGGCATTATAAAACTTAATGTGCTAAAACTAAGCTACATAGTGTATACATACTCGTATAATAAAATTCTAACTAAGCCGAATCTGTACATGAATTATTTTTTGGAAAATCTTATTGAAATAGACATTATTATCGATACAGAGGCCGAATCTGTAGTTTTTAGAATTTTAGTCTGTCTGTCAGTTACCGCATCACAGAAAAGGGTGAGTCACTAGTTTATACATATAAACACAGTACAACTATATATATATATATATATATATATATATATATATATATATATATATATATATATATATATAGGGAATCTATTACTTTCAATTAAAATATTATTGCTTTCATATATTAATACAGAATACATTATAGAATCTGTTATAATTTATTAAAACCAATCAATTCATATTCATCGATCTATTAAATATTATTTATTTCATTTACCGTGAAAATATACTATAATAGCATTTAACCACAAATAAAATTTTAAATAGTACACCGTTTAATAATAATGAATACGAGTATATTACAGCTTAAAATTTCGAAAATATTAAAAGTTTTGCAGCATAATCTTTTTACCAAACAACTCAATTTTTTATAAGCCTCGAAAAAATATATATACGAGTATTTTACGCTTAACGATTACCACACTCGCTGTAAGTCTGGGAAATTTTATATTTTAAAAATGAAACGAGAAATGTTAGGTAAATATTTGTCAAATAGCATTTGAGTTGGTTCAAGAAATTAATAATAATTACAAAAGGACTTTAATATTATTGTTCATGATTTTCAGAAAGTACTGCTTAATAATTTATTTTCTTCATTTTTAGGTTTCCGTACCGTAAGAGGAACAGGAAGATACCCACTGGAAACTGAGCATATCTGTTTATTCTTTATTTATAATAAAACTAATAAGTTTTATATTATATACGCGTGTATATACTGTTTCCCTGAAGGAGGTCCTGATGTAGAATTTAAATAAATTAATTCTAATTCAGTATCAAAATTAATTTTAGAGATGAATAAAAAAAAGTTACATCGCGTGCATCAAAAGCCATGTAATATAATGAATATGAATGTGTTTAACTTCAAAACGCATTAAAAATACTTATATATCATAAAGCATTAAGAGTTCTTTATCTTTTTTTGTTGAACCACAAAAATAATATAGCAAATGATGATGAGAAAATGAATTATATTTCCTTTTAATAACTTCTGATTTATAATATAAGGGGATGGTTTTTTTTAGTTGTCGTTTAATAAAAATTTTGCTAATTTTGTTAATGACTATTAGCCTTTTATATTATTTATCCGACCATTCACCAATGATTGACGAAATAGGAAAAGTGAGAGCCTGTAAACCTATAAAATAAAACTATCCGCCACAAACAATTTTGTTACTCGCCGCTAGTTTATTTGAAGACATCGAGTACGCCTTCATACAACCTCTGTGGTGTTCGTCTACGCAGGTGCCAGGCAGGCAGGAAAAGTATGACGACGAAGACATTGATTGACGTTTGGGCGGGACGTATGATTTTCTGTTGTGTACATAAAATTTTATTAATTACTGTCAATATAACGATTATATCAGGAAATGTGTTTCTTTGTTTTACAATTTACTTAAGTCCGTATTGTTGCTATGATTTTACTCGAGTTAAATAAACCAGAAATTAAATATACTAATCAAATGCAGCACATTTTCACTACTCTTTTTTGTATGTGACAGTTTATTATAAGTGTGAATGCTACTACTTTTAAGAAATGCTGGCAAATAAAAACTTTTAAGAAATGCACTGAATTATACACTTTTTATTAAAAAACGCAGAGATTTTCTGCTTGAATTATGAACATGGAAGAACTTTTCTCAGGGCGTCGTATATTGTTATTTTTTATACAAACAAAACGGCCTTGGTAGCTTGTTTTTGGTTTAGGTGTCGCCGCTCACTGGCTTCTAAAAATTATATAGAAGCAATTTGCTGTAAAAACAAACGAGATTCTCATTTAATTTTTTTAAATCTACCTCATAGCCGTAAGATATTGTGATAAGATTACATTGTCTCTGAAAATGAAGAGAATTAAATCCGTTTTATGTAATATAAGTATATGTATTAATAAAACTTGACGTGGTTTTCCTTTACAGTACTCAAATAGTTTAATTAAATAAAAATTAAAATTAATGGTACTTTATTGTTTTATAACGGAATTGACTTAAAAGTTTTTAAACGGCTTACCAGGTATCGTATCTACATTTTGCCTGAGAACAACATTTTAGGTTACATTGCTTAGGTTTTATGTTAGGAATATTTTAGGTTTTATTAGCTTAGACATGACTGTGATATTGCTGTTCTAAGAAATAACTATAATATTCTCATAAAATTTTAAGTGTAACAAAATTACATACCAACGAATTTTATATATATATATATATATATATATATATATATATATATAAAAATGAATCCCTATTTATAATACCCATTTAACTAATTTTTTTTTGTTGTGTTTGTTATTGTCAGGGGAAGGTTCTTATGAAAGAATAAATTTAAAAATTGCGCGGAAAAGTCCACTATTAACATTATATTCAGAGAATTTTATTTATCTAGTGTAATCCAAACCCAAGTTTTGAGGGTTCAAAAAAACGACGAAGCCCTTCGAGAAAAGTTAGGTAGTGCCCTTGCGCTTCGCTTGGCTCGTCTTGGCGGGGGCATTAGCGTGCTCCCAGGTAGACTAAATAACGAACTTTAAATTTCAAGTCATTTTTACGATGCAAAATTTTATCTTTTATAGACAAGGTTTTTCAGTTAAGGATTTATTATTATACTATGAGACTGAGAAATGTGTTGTATAATCTTATCTATACTGAATGCCTGTTGCGATAAAGTAGGCTTAACTGACCGAAGCTTATGGAGCTTTACGAAGGCAGCTTTGGAAGCATTAAAATATAAAAACACATCTTCACGATAGTTTAGTAGACCAAAGAATAAATTTCAGCAATGACGTTTACCAATAGTTTCTAATAATCGGGTCATGTCGCTTTAAAAAGTGTAATTACGATGAAAATGTGGTAAGATTATACTGCAAGCCGAAAATAATATAACGTAATATCACAGTTCGATTTGTAATTATAACTTAAAACGTGATTTTAATTAAAAAAAAACTAATGTTATATTATTCTTGTTATCCGAAATACGTAAAGTGAAGTTATTAGTATAAATAGTCTTCAAAAAAGCGGTTAAAATATTTAAAACGAACAAAATTAAAAAAAAAACCCATCGTGTACTACGCTACGATAACAATGCGACAATACGCTAGGATTGTCGCACCGAGCACATATTATTATGTATTGGTTTGGTCATAAAATATTTTGTTAACCCATGCAATAACGTAGTTTTTACGAAAATATTTTATTTGATAGAAGAATTTTGTTAAAATAATAGTTTACGACGTAGAAATCATATTTATTTATAAAAGAAAATCCAAATTGTAATTAGTAAAGTCGCTTCATCTTGACCTCACTTTTATTTTCCTGGGATAAAAAGAAACTGTTCTGTCGCCTTTGTTTGAATCCTTCTTCTCCATTTTACCTCACCAGTTAAAACAGCTTCAGTTTCGAGGATAAGTGATTATTTATATCTATATACTAGCGAGTAGCGACTCACCCTCGCATTCCTCCCTGCTTCCCAATACAAAATTTCATCTCCATTTTTTCGGAATAAAAAATTTCCTCCCCAGGTGTTCTTCCGAGGGCCTCAAACTATCTTCTTACCAAATTTCATTTAAATCGGTTCAGTAGATCTAGAGATTACCCCTACTATGTTAAAAAAATAATTTAGTTGATTTAACAGATTTATTTACAATGCACCCGAAGGTTGTGGCATAATATTCTTTTTATATCTTAGGAATGCAATATGTAGGAAGAAATGTCCGGCTCATAGGGCCATTGGGGGTGTTGCCCGAACAGAAGCTAGGGGTTGTTAAGTTGAACAGGAGCTATCTAACAGGCTAGTAACTCCAAAGCAGATAAAATGATCAAACCTGTGAAGTAGTTTTTGAACGCTGATTTATTGGTTACTAAATGCTAAAACTAGGACAAGGCAAGTGTAAAATTACTCCTGATAATTTTTAAAATACAATATATGGCTCGTATAAACAAAATACAGGGCTTCCTTTATATAAATATAAAACCATATAAGTAGTTTGATCATATTCAAATAATATAATGCTTTGTTAAAAATCAAAGAATTTTTTCTACGTAATAAACGTAACAGACGGTGAAAAGCTGTCTTCAAACATAAATTGTTTCTTTGATATTATTTGTCAACAAAAGTTCTCGTTAACTCTTAGTATGATGTAGCTCTGATTTTATTTATTCTGTATATAAAGCGCTTCCAATTATTAAAAAAAGAAATTAAATCCTTCTTGAATAGCAAGTATTTAAACCATCTGAGTACCCAATAGTATGGGATAGGTAGAAAACAATCAATGTTGCTGACATCCATAAAGATAGTATGGTACAAATAAAAAAGAACTGCTGGTACTTAAAATTTTGTCTTTTTACTCCTTCACCTATTTATATTACGTGTAAAACAACATACTCGAGCAGATTTTTTTTCTAAATACGAGTACATATACTAAAATAGGATATAATTTTTATTTGTTCATTGAATAAACGATTTATTACACAATCATTATATAAAAATTCACCTAAATATGTAATTTTTTTTGTATGAGTAATATCTATAAAGTCATAAAAATTACACGAACATACAAACTCACAACTCACAAAACATACAAACTATGAGTAAAAATTATTATTAACATGAAATTATTGTTACTAGGAAATGTATGATAAATAGGATAAATTGTTGCTTAATTTATTAAACCACAGGATTACCTGTTGATAATAATTATATTGTAAATACAGTTAAATACGAATTTACAGGGATAATATAAACTTAATTACTTTCTATATTAATATTTAGATATGGTAATTGAATCGTGACAATATGATTAAATTGGATTTCCGTTGGATACTCCATGACCATCTTTGATTGAACGTGGACTAACGTACTTGTACTCGTAATCTGCTAAGGTTTAGTTGGTCCGAATGACAATGAAAAAATATTGCTTACTGAATTCAATTTATACAGTAAATTATCTGTTATAACCTTGGGTAGAAACTGAAACCTTTGTGTTTTAATTGTTACCTTATAGGATTTTTTATATAAGCCTGAAGTACAATATTATACCTAATATTGAGAAATACAGCAGAACCCCCGGCTTCACCCGCGATCAAACTACGAAATAAATTATTAATAGTAAAAAAATATTTATAAAAACAAGCTTTTATTTAAATGCTCTAAAAAAAGAAAATACTCTTTAAATTAAATCATACCCAACAATTTATTATATTACACAATTTACGAATATGTGATATAAAAGCTTGTCGCGAGATTTACCTGTGTAGATAAACAAGAATACATTTAAAATAGGATTTTGGATTAGAAATAAACTTTAGAGTTCCTTTCGCTATGCACGATTTTCGTTGGCAATCGAAAGCTCTTTACAGTTTAAAAAAATATGTTTTGAAAACATCTGTAAACTATCAATTAAGTTTTGAGGTATAAAAATGGCTGTAAATTCATTAAATATTGGTCAGAGAACTTTTTTTTTATATGGAAATACTTCAATTTTAAATATAAGTACTTAAAATTGATATTAACTCAAACTCAAACTTGGTGAGAATTTTAGTTTCTATATGTATGAGAAAAAAATATTAGCGGAAATGACTCACCCTAATATATACATATATACTAGCGACTCACCCTTGCTTCGCTCGGGTCTAGGTACATTTTAATTTTCTGAGCGGAACCTAAATTCTTTTGCTGAAATAAAAGTTGCTCCTTACATCAACTACCTGCCAGTGAAAGTCCCGTCGAAATCGGCCCAGCCGTTTCGAAGATTAGCCGGACCCAACAGACAGACAGACAAAAACTTTTAAAATTGTGTTTTTCTTATAAATACCGTATAAAATTCCATGTGCATTTAGTAAAAAGGTGTTATTTTGACATTACAAACAGACACTTAAATTTTATTCATCTGCATAGATACTAGCGGGTCACCCTCGCTTCGCTCGGGTTCGTCGCTAGGTACGTTTTAAATAGATAAAAATAGTTATTAGCCAGCGTTAGCCATATAAACTTTAATTCTTTTTCGTTAATTTTTCTAATGTTTTAATACTCATTATCCTATTCCGGACTAAGAGAAATCCAAAAAATCAAATATCATAAAAATTGGTCCAGTCGCTCTAGAGTTATAAATGGTGTGAGTAATACGATATATATACGATATAGGTATATATGTATACACTAGCATTGCCCGCAGCTCCCGCGTTCAGATTACCAAAAACCAAATTCTTAGGCTTTACATATTAGTAATTAAAGTTTAAATATACTCTTACAATGCAGTTTTTGTATTTTTATTCAGAAATGAGATATTTTCCCGCAATAAAAAGCTATCACCATATCAAATTTCATCAAAATTCCTCCAGTGGTTTTCCGTGATGCGGTAACAGACAGACAGACAATTCGGCCTCTATATCGATAGTAATGTCTATTTCAATAAGATTTTCCAAATCAATTAAATTTATTTGTAATGTAAAGGTTCGGCTTAGTTACTTCTAATTTAAATAGTGTAAAGTTCAGTTTTGACCTAAATTAAGTGCTTAAGTTGTCTGAAATATTTCTTTAAATAAGGATTAATTAACACCATGTCAGTAAAAACACCGTCGCAAATAAAGCATTATTTTAGACCCAATTAGAGAACCATAAAAATTGTTATTGTGAGTCCACCTTAAACAAATATGCAATCGCGGAATTTTCGTATTATTATTTTTTTCAATTTATTAAATCATTTCGTGGTTCTGCCTGTAAATATAATATATATACACGTCGCACGCCAGTAAAACTCCCAGCCGGCATGATATTTTCGAAATTTTCAACATTTATCGTCACATTTCAGCCAATTCACATAAAACCTTAATGAATTATACACCTATTATTAATGTTGGGTGTGGTGCCGAGGTCGGCCCTAGCTACGTCGACCAGTTTTGGTCCATTGTAGACATCCACCTAAACCTTTCTGAATCAATCCGTCCATTGATGAATACAGTACCAAAATCTATTTGGAAGTTTTTAAGTTTATCGCGTTCAGACAGGCAGACAGACGCGATTGGGGACTTCGTTTTATAATGTGTATGTATATAGATAGTATAATAAATGACACCAAAACAATACTATAAGATAGTAAAAGAAATAAAACTAAGCACAATTTGGACCGAAAAGTGAATAAATTATCTTTGTGATACATTATAGAATTGAGAGCAGAATATACTAAAACAATAAATCTTTGTTAGTAATAGTTATGGAACGAGTCAGTGGGATGAGGATCAGAAACAAAGGGGACTGTGACAACGGACTTAGATATTGCTTTTATGTCATGAACGATATCTTTATCTAGCATCTATATTATAAAAATTGCCTTGAATCAGAGTGAAAGAAAAGTTTATGGTGAATCATTTCAGTGACATTTGGCACGGTAGTTTATCCACGTTCCTATAAAATTCCCAGAAATTTACATGCTAACACGAATATTTGGTTATTGACTGGCTTTGGAGTGGAATATAAAGTGCACTGCTAAGTCTTTGATTTTTTTAGAAATTTGATAAAAATAAAAGACCTTTAAAGGGTATAAGTCAAATCGATTGTTGTAATGTCAGGGAATGGAAACCACCACTACAGAATTATTTATAAGTGACTACACCTGATAACATCGTATTTATTAAGAGTGCAGTAAGTTTCGTCTTAACCTCAGACTAAGGAATAATATAGACAGAGTCTCATAGAACTAAATATGAAGCTAAACAATAATGTTTTTAAGTAGTAGGTATGGTATATAAATGACAATTTGTACACTGAGTATATAAATATTAATAAATAAAAATAGCTAACGGATTTGATTATAATAAAGAAAAAAATAATAATTTAATATTATATATACTATCACTCTTTCAGGGAAAAGAGACCTAATGCTTAAAACATACAAAAAATGTAGTATTATAATTTTAAGTAAAAGTATTATTAGTTTAAAATTGTATATTAATTTTACTAATACATTTACAATTTCCTTTAACTTTAAAGAAAATCGTAGCATATTAGCAAAAACAGCTAATCACACTACTACTTTTAACTTTGAGATTTATTTTGACAGATGCCGTCTATTGAATAATATAATACTTCAGGTATGATGATACATTTGGATATAGGTATGATGATAAATTGATGATAATAGATAAATTAGTTTATTAATTTAAATTTTTAGTTCCATATTTAAAGGGTTCTGATAGGTCTCTATTATTTAAGATTTATTAAAATTATTCCTTTTAATAAAAAGTCACATTTCTTTTAAATCATAGTACAATGCTGTTTTAAAATTTCACAAAACAGGAGGACTTTTAACAAAAAAAAAATTAAACAGCCTGGAAGTCCTGAGAACGAAGTCCGTTAAGAAATTGTCTGTAACAGTTCGTAGTTAGGAAGCTGGCGGTGTTTAACCCTCGACCTTCGGAGAGAATATAAAGGCGCCAGTCCTGCGCCTGTTCTCACATAGGTCGTGTCGAATTGTAATCCTACCGGAGTGTAAGAGTAAATGGAATTCCTTTTACTCTCACTCTTAATTATTAAAAGAGTAATTAAGAGCGTACGTCTGTGCGCATATTTGTGCACTATAATACCTCCTACATTGCTAGTCTCACTCTAGTAAGATTGGCCACCGTAGGCAAAGTCGGTCAGGAGGACATCATATTAAAAACTAAGTTGAAAATGAATGAGTTTTGTTAGTAAGCATATTATTTGAGAAAAAACTGGGATTCATTTCCGGAATATTGGTAGCTTTGGGAAAATATAGAAAATGATTTTTTCTATAGTACAAAAACACTTTCTGTCTTTTTTTCTGTAAGAACTCAAAGAATACACATAAATTTATTGAAATTGGGATAGGATAACGTGTATTAGGTGAGCTAGTTACACTGTAAATACATTACATCACTCCATCACAATCATTACTCCACATTTTACAGTGCACTTTATCTTGATGCACTCTCACGGTCCGATGGGACCGCAATCCGACCCGGTCAGAGAGAGATCTGCAGCAGACCTAGGTATCTCCTTATTTTATGCTTATCATAATTTCTCGTAGGAAAACAAATTTATTAAGTTAACCTCCTCTTGAGATTAATCTTAGGATACGCATGTATTCCATTACAATTGCTTGGTTTCTTATATATCGTGTAAAATTCTTCTTAACCCACCGTTGTTTGCGTTAATACCTGTGAGACCAGATATTAAATACAAGGTATTAAAATTTAATTGTTGCAAAACTACAATTTCGAACTCAGTTTAAAATAGCTGTTTAAAATGTAATGTGCATAATTTAAATGTTGATAAATTTCTCAATAACATTAGAAATTATTATAATTATAAAATTAGAATTTTGAAAAATATAAAAAAAAGAAATGATTTGATACTTAGAGTGGATAATTAAAACTGCGTAGCTTTCAGCTTTAAAATTGTAGGATGAGTGGCGCTATTACGTGATTATTTAACAGATTCTAAGTTATAACATTCAAACTTTATAATTTAGAAAGTCCTTCATAGCGCGTAGGCAAGGATTTAGAGAGGTAACTAACAACTTTCCAGAATTAAAGGACACATTAAGCTAAATTTTCATAATGTCGAGGTACATGTATAATGAAAATTAACGTCAGGACCGTCGTGGCGCGATGAGTCAGAAGTAAAACTAACAGTGCAGGAAGTCATGAGCTCGAGTTTTGTAATATGATCGATATCTAGACTAATATTATAATATCTCTATAGAGAGGAAAGATTTGTAATCAATGGACTCTGTAATTACTGAAACGATTTTAATAACATTTTCACCATTATAAGGCTACAATATCTTGAAGTAAAAAAATAAACCTACTCCTCCTAAAGGGCTAGACCGATTTGGATGATATTTTTTTTGTTACTCCTGGTACTTTTCTGATAGCAAAGTGAACGGTGGAGCAACCCCTTGGTTGTGTGATTTGCTTCGGCGGACTTACCGTGGGGGCTTCGTGGTTGAGTGCGTAAGTGATTCTGCGACGCCCCATTAAGACGGGGGAAGGTTTTGTTGGGTTTTAGTGAGTAGTGCTGGCTTTCTTAGCCGGTAAGTCCCACATAAACACCTGTTTGTATGCAGACGGTAAATGCTTTTCCCAACATTGTAATTATGCATTGTTTGTAACATTGCCCATTTTTAAAGACATCTGGACTTGAAAATTTCTGCCACGTTCATTCAAAAATTCAAAATCAACCATCCATACTAATACTAATTAATATTATAAATGTTTGTTTGTTTGTTTGTTTTTTGTTTGTTTGTTGAACGGAGTGACTGATTGGCGTGATTTTTTTGTGGAGATAATTGGAGAGCTGGATAGTGACATAGGCTACTTTTTACCGCGGAAGATTATCTAATTCCCACGGGAAAACACGATATAATACAATCCAAAAAAAATATTTATGATCAGAATTACTTTAAACTTGTATTAAGAATCTATCGCAGAAATAGGTGAGGTGATAGTAGGCCAAGTAAAATTCAATGTAACAGTACACAGTTTTATTCTTTTATACAGAGTCAGAGTAACGCCTCAAACGACATTACCAAAAGGAATGACGCATTATTTAAAAGTCATGAAACAAAATACAAAGCTGCTCCCGCCATCTTTCCGCTCAAGATGACAACGTCAGAAAACTCAAATAAGTATTTTATATCAGAATGACAACATAAAGAATAAAATAATGAATCTACAATAATCCATATAAATCCAATTATATATAATTAATAATTTACATATATTATTTTAAGTATAACATTGTATTAACACTCTTCAATTATGTGTTTTAGCGTTTTTCGAAATTCATCTTATAAGGGGATAAAATAGGCGATGAAAGCTTGTAAGATTCCTTTTTAGACATATTTTTGAGCACAAGCGAAGGCGCGAATTCTGCTAGTTATATTATAATTTCAATTGTTATTATGCGGTTATAAACAAATAAAATTAAAACATTTTTTTTAATAGTCATATTTTGTCATAGCTTTCTAAAATCTAATTCTTATAAGATAAACTATCGATTGGTGCAAAGACATCTCGTTATAGATTCCATGTAAACTTCCATATATTTAACAAAATTAACCACCCGAAATTTCATTGAATTTCTAAAGAAATGCAGACTTTATGAGACTCATAAAGTAGGTACATCTTTTATTAGTATATCAATGTACCTAAATTCTACATCTTATAAACACAAATATTATATTTAGCAAATGACACGTCATTCCTTCGTCAACTTTCATCAAAGCTAGAAAGTTACAAGCTTTACTTAGTAGTTTGTGTAACGACGAATTAGAAGAGCAGTGTTATAAGTGGAGAGGGCTAAAGTTAATATACGAGTATACTACACAGTACCTACATATGTATGTAAGCGAGTCTTTACACAGGTAACTTGGTTAACCGTGAACATAATCTTCTTATCGGATCAAAGACAAACGTTTTCGTGAGTAGGAAAGGGTCGAAATCAATCAGCAAAATCTGTTGTTGAACAATAATAAATCCGCCTACAAAACTTAATTACAATAAGATTTATATGCGTTAAATTGAGATCCTTCTCGTTTTGGAAGATAGTTTAACATATTGTTAATAGTGTTATTTATTTACTAAATATAAGAAATAAGATATAATTAATAAATATAAATTTTATTATTTGTCAAAGAATTTTTATACAATTAGTATTAAATTATAGACTTTGTGATGTAACATGATGCGTTTAAATATTAATATCTTGTAATCGATGTCATGTCAATACATAAAAGTTACTAAGTATTATTTTGTAGGAACGGATTAATGAAAATAATTTATACTTATTACTATCATCATATCTTTACATAGGTACATATGTAATATATGTAATACTAGCACTGTCCGCGCCACCGCCCGCGTTTAGATGACCAAAAACCAAATTCTTAGGTTTTATATATTAGTATACTCTTACGTTACAGTTTTTGTATTTTTTCTCAGAAATGAGATATTTTCCCGCGGTAAAAAATATCCTATATGTTGACCCGGATAACCAGCTATTATCATACGAAATTTCATCAAAATATGTCCAGTGGTTTTCTCGTGATGCGGTACCAGCGAGACAGACAGACAGACAGACAGACAGACAGACAAAAAATCTAAAAACGAATAGATTCGGACTCTGTAAATCCCGATAATAATATCTATTTCAATTAGATTTTCCAAAAAATATTTAATGTACAGATTCAACTTAGTTACAATTTTATTAGGTATACCAGCATTGCTCGCGGCTCCGCCGGCGTTTAGATGGCCAAACGCCAAATTCTTAGGTTTTACATATTAGTATTAGGTTTTAAATACTCTTACAATGCAGTTTTTGTATTTTTTCTCAGAAATGAGATATTTTCCCGCGGTAAAAAATATCCTATATGTTGACAAGGATAACCAGCTATCATCATACGAAATTTCATCAAAATATGTCCAGTGGTTTTCTCGTGATGCGGTACCAGACAGACAGACAGACAAAAACTCTAAAAACTATAGATTCGGACTCAGTATCTATAATAATGTCTATTTCAATTACAGATTCTAAAAAATATTTAATGTCAGATTCGGCTTAGTTACAATTTTACTATACGAGTATGTATAGATGTATACATAAATTGTTAGTAACTTGTACAGATAGATCGTAGACGAATGTTCGTAAAGCTAAGCTTAGATAAAAAAGACGAGAATGTATCCGTGGTATTAAAAATCTGACTCTGTTATCAAATATTTGGATCACACCTAAATAAATATGTGTTGAATGCCAACAGGGAAACTATCAACAAATTTCCCTGATAGGTGGCTATGTGAACAAGCTATTAATAAATATTATTTTCCGAAGAGGGCCGAACAATATTGGCCGGGACAACTAGTATTACGTAATAACTTATGATATTATTTACAACGTAAGAGAGATTGGAATAAAATTACAAAAAGTATGTATAAGTAATAGTATCGAAAATAGAAAATGTGTGTTAGTCACATAACTTCAAAAGGAAATAAAATTATGAACCCAAAAAAAAATATTGCTATGAAGCCATGCTGTAGCCAAACGGGAATATACCCAAAAGTCTGGCAGCGTTTCACTGAATTGCGATATTCGTTTTAAATCTAAATTTTAAGTCCACCCCCAGGTGGTCATAAGTACCTAAAATAATTATATAATTAGAAGAGTACTTAATTTTTTCTGTTATTTATTTTGCTGCGAGTTTTAGCATAATCCTTATCATTCTTTCGTCATCTTTCTAACTAGCTTTATACACAGTCGGGTTTCTTCGTTTTTTTGTAATTTATTATATTATTTATTTATTATATTTTTATTCTGGCCAGTTAGACAATTTGTGAATAAATTTGTGATTTCGAGGCTAGGCTTTTAGTAAAGCGCTCGCTTGGAAAACCAAGTGAAGCGGGACTGAATCCCGCGTCTCACACTTCTGATATTTTCATGTGCGAATAATTTTCAACATGATTACCAATTTTGCTACAGTGAAGAAATCGTGACTAAACCTCTGAGAGAACCTAGTAAGTTAAGTTAAGACTTGATTCCACTCGTATCGAGAGGAGGCCCGTGCCTAGCAGTGGGACATAAAAAGGGCTGAATGAGATGCGATGCGATAAAGACAACTCAAGTTTAAATTAAGAACTAGGGACTCACCCTCGCTCCGCTCGAGTTCATCCTTTTGTTTTAAAGTTAGTATAGATTTACTTATTTATATATTTAGTTTTTATTTTCTCGCAGTAAAAAGTATTCTAAATGTTGACCCGGATAACCATCTATCATATATATTTTTATCAAAAACCGTCCAGTGGTTTTCTAGCTATACGTTCCCGGATAGACAGACTAAAATTCTTATAAATTCGGCATCTGAAACACTATTTCAATAAGGTTTCCCAAAAAATATTTACTTAATGTACAGATTGAACTCAGAATTATATAGTATATAGGTATAGATTTGTTATCTTTAATTATTTTTAATCATACACGTATAAGTTATTTATGTTTTTGTATTCGGCTCTTAACCTTAATTCTTTATTTTGCCACCCCACACGATAGATTTAGAAGCAAAATAAATTTAGAGATTACTAAATTAGCACCTAAAGTCCACAATTTAACCCTTAATAACACTCGCGCTAACAAAACAAAGCTAACGAGGTACATTTCATCAAAATCATTAAAGCTGTTAATTATATTAGAACGTAGGGTCGATCATAATACATACACTTACACACACATACGTCAAACACGTAGTGCTCCTTCTGGGCGTTGCCGCAGTCGGGTAGAAAGCAATTGTTTCACTAGTAGTTGAAACTGGGTACTGATTGCGGTCTTATCCACGTCTATATTTCATTTAGTCTACCACTACTAACAAAACCACAGCAGAAGGATGATAAGTTCATGTTGAAATAAAACCTATATATGTTTTTGATATGATTATCACATATATTATATATGTAAAGGTTATAGTACATCCAGGCGTTCTTTAGGAAACATTGGATACACGAACGGGCCAGTTTTTTGAACCCAACGACCTCACTATTCACCGTGAGCTGTATTGAATAATCAATTATTATTGCTGTGGATATAAATATATAATAAACTACCTAAAATTATTATGGTGGTGGATAAGTAGACAAAATTTAAATTAAATCCGAACTACGATTTGTTTTTTTTGTTGTCATATTAGTATTTTTTGCAGATATACATATTTATTAAGCTATAAAACCAATTTTAGAGCTGCCGTTTATAATGCCCGTCCAATTTTATTATTTTTTCTGACTTTTTTATTTATTTTGCTAACCGAAAATATTATGAAGTTTATAAAATCGTCCATATTCAGTTGACCTTTTAAAATATAGCCTTTTGTAAAACATGTCTTTTTGAAATAAGAACTTTTCAAATAAAAAAGATACGCAGTAAATATATAAGACATCCTAGTAGGAGTTCATTAACTTTATTTTGTCGCCAAACCATCCTCGTCATCGTCTAGGCTTCGGAAAACATGTCTATTAAGCATAAAAACGGCTTTAGACAAGTAGCATAAATAGTCGCAAGTCTTGCATGACAAGTAGGTACACAACCTGTTTATGCAATAGACAAATAATTCATATCTTCTATACATATAATGAAATTGTAACTAAGCCGAATCTGTACATAATATATTTTTTGGAAAATCTTATTGAAATAACCATTATTATCGATACAGAGGCCAAATCTATATCTATACTTTTTAGATTTTTTGTCTGTCTGTCGGTCTGTCGTTCTGTTACCGCATCACAGAAAAACTACTGGAGGGATTTTGATGAAATTTGGTATGGTGATAGCTGGTTATCTGGGTCAATATATAGGGTACTTTTTACCGCAGGAAAATGTCTCATTTCTGAGAAAAAATACAAAAACTGCAATGTAAGAGTATACTAATATGTAAAACCTAAGAATTTGGTTTTTTGACATCTGAACGCGGGCGGAGCCGCGGGCAATACTTAATATTACTCAAACAATGTTTTAACTGATATTACGGATGGAACCAATCTAAAAATACTAAAACCTAATTCAAATAAAAAATGTTGAAAACTAATAGCTCGCAATACACGTGCAAACATTATAGTTTTACTCTGTTGGTGATATAAAATACGTGTATATATGTATACACGTACTTATTTATTCGCAGTAGTAATTATTTCATTAACAACATATGGAAAAATTAATAGTAAAACAATAAAGGCTATAGCAACCTTGGTGTTAAGCGTTTCGAAATATGTTATCTTCATGAGTATATAAAAATAATTATGATGGATATCACAAAATTGTTATAAATGTGATTTTCAACAACAATTTCGTAGATATGTTTTTAAGATCTAAAAGGCTTTCTCGCTCAAGTTATTTGAAGCAAGTTGACATTTTAAGGAGATGTTTGCACACCTTATGATTTTTAGTGACAAAGATAATAATATCTTTACAAATTTAACTATTAATCGACGAGGCTAGGAGCATTCATTTGTGTGATGAGCACAAATGTTTGTACTCGAGTCATAGGTGTTTATATTTATAATATTTAAAGTTATATATGTGAGTATATCCATTGTCTGGTAACCATAACATAAGCTTCGTAGCTTACGAGGGGACTAGATGGTGCTGTGTGTTAATGTCCCAACATATTTATTTAAATGATCTAACTGTATTAAATTATATGAAATACGTCCAAATTATTAGAGTAATGGAATGAATAATAACCTGTAACTTCATAGATATTTTAAATGGTTTCTATAACACTAGTGACAAGAACAGTCAACTAGTGACATTTGAATACAAAATTTGTATTTTTTTCTTATTTAAGTACACTACCGTTTTACCGAATCCCGTTTAACGTAAATGTGAAAGGATACAGCTATACACGTATACATATTTGGGTCTTTTAGTAGTTCTTTAATCTTCCAAAATGTAGGTATGCACTTATTTTTTTAATTTGAAACAGCTAATTGTCCCGAAATTAGATATTCAATGAACTATTAGTTAGTTGCAAGTTAAATAAAAGCTTGTAAGAACGAGAGTGGGTATTATAATAACCGAAATGTTTGTTAATTAAATAAAATTTTTGTACAAGATAATATTATTTCCGTTTTTCTCTTAAAATCTACATATTTAGAGGTTCAAAAAATATAAAAGAGAAATAATCCTATTTGTTAATAAGTGTTTAAAGAAAAATATTAAAAAAATAATTATCATTATCGTTTATGCGATGAATTGCTCTATTCACATTACATTATTGACTGATGTGAAGTTGATTAGTCTGGAAGAACAATAGGAATCAATGACGCCTTAATAAGCAATAATTATATATCTACGTATTATGTTTCGTTGTTGTAATTAATTAAGTGCTTTTCAAATTCTGTGAGAGACTATTTGTCTCTCAGTAAACAACGTCAAAAGTAATATTTTAGGCTTTTTGAAAACAATGATCATGTTATTTTTAATTGTTTGCACTTTATTTAACTCTTATTTCTAGTAGTTACTTTAGTTATTGTGTTTTAAAATGAAAATTCTCACATGGGGTGTTGTCTACTGAATGTATAGCAGCAAGCTTTTAAGTATATTAATCTACGTCTATAAAATAATGGGATGGACTTACTTAAATATTTAATTCTATTTGAAATTACCTTAGGTAACATTTATCTACCCCCCACCACGACAAGGTGTGTCGTTGTGGGGGGGCTCAGTAGTGCCCGGCAACCCAACCGGGCGCGAAGCCAAGAAACGCACAGGGAGGTGGCCCACTTCGGTGGGCGGTGGGAGGTGGCCCCCTTCGGAGGGCGGTGTACCATGCATAATATATGTTATATATATGTTATGGTTACCAGACAGTGGATATACTCACATATACAACTTTAAATATTATAATATAAACACCTATGACTCGAGTACAAACATTTGTGCTCATCACACAAATAAATAAATAAATTTGTAAAGATATTATTATCTTTGTCACTAAAAATCATAAGGTGTGCAAACATTTTCAGTAATATTTAAAATTTTAAAAATACTTTCTAAGAGCGTGTGCCTTCTATTATAAGAAATTCTATCTAACATTACTAAGCCACTAGAGTATTAGTCACTGATCCGAGTTAAAGCCTGCCTACGTAACATAAAGAATAATATCGTTCTTACAAAAACATTAGAAGTAGGTAAAAGAAAGCATTACACTAAATAAAAAACACAGTAGGTATTCGTCGTCTTGATTTAAAAGATTCGTTGCGTGTTGGTCATTTATTTTCATTTGTATCATTTAGATCATTTTTATACGTTGAGTTATGCGTTTAGTAGCTTGAGTAAAATACTTGACAATATCGATTTTCATAAGTTTTTATGTTACTCACGTCTGCGTGACATAAATATAGGTGTTATCCTCTTATTATATTATGTATACTTTTTAGCTCTAGAACTCTTAAATAGCTTTTTATAAGTTACAAAACCTACAGCCTACCTATTATGCAAGAAAATAATCTCAAAATCTCACGTTTTTAATAAATTATTAAAGTTGGATAACTGGAATCGATAATCTATAATTGCTTATTCTTAGAGTTCGTTATGTTTCCATCCATCCGCTATACCTGTTTTTTTTTAAATCGTTTTTTAAAAGCCTGAGCCGGTTGAACTTTTCCGCGAATATGTATTTCCAATCAATAAAAAACAAACAGTTAAAAATTAAGCGGCTTCCTGTTACAAAAATATATTTTTTGATATACAAGATATATGATGTATTCTACATGGGGCATTCCACGCCAAATCGGACGGACCGTTTCAAAAATTATTATTTTGATTTTCTTAGCATAATATTTGATATTAATATTTTGATTATAGTGATCAAAAAATCTCAAAATTTACCAGGAAGCTACTAGAAGGAGAGTACTAAAAATATCAAAATATTAAGAACATCAAAAATATTTTTTCTGAAACCGTCCAATTTGGCGTGGAATGACCATATACTTTTGTTGGGCTTCACTCATACGGAGGTGAAGGAGACTTCACCTCCGTATGATCAAGACTAGAGGAATAAGGACAAAAAAAGTTGTATTGTACGTGTGGTTACTGCTTGTGTTGCAGGAAATACGCAAATACCCTGGTACATTGTACTACATTTGTAAGTTAATACCTATTCTTATATTTTTATTAGTCTATTACAAAAATTTTAATACGTATTGTTATGACACTCAGCTTATTGTTGTATGAATCTTTAAGTAAAAAAACAAACAATAAAAACTTATCATGAGTCGGGCTTTCGCTAGGGTTGCCTACTGCTATTTAACTAATAATGATCATAATTATGATTTTGTAAAATATTATGTGGTGATACGAAACACACTAGACTAGCTTTATTCTTTTCTATTTATGGCTTCCTCATTATCTCTTAAGTAATTCTTTTAATCAGTTAAAGCATCTTATAATTGCCTAATTATTCACTAAGCTGAAGTTATATTTTTATCATTATTTTTTGTAAAGTACGTCACTCAGTAAAAATACTACCTGATATATTATATTTATTACTTTCTTCATGAAAAAGATGAGGTAAATTGTTATATTGGCTTTTGAAATATCTTAGAAAATTATCAACCTTGTCGTAACGAAAACCAAGTCGTAACTTTATTATAATATGAAACATAAATCTTCCAAATGCACTTACCTATTCTGTCCAGTCGAACTACTTATTTCTGTTATCAGAGAAGTGCTCGTCATTCAGCTATCTTCAACTACTAAACTTTGTTTTCCCAAACTGAGGATTATATATTTTATGTAGAATAAGATGTTTATTATGTTACTTTTGACTCAGACTTCACTAGACTAAAGAGACTTCGTTTGTTTTATTGTCGACATAAATAGTCTATACCTTAAAAAGAAATCAACAACACAAAGAACAAGAACAACAGAGAAAATAGGTGTGCGGTCGGGGGATCCCCGCCAGGAACGAAGTTCCTCAAAAACGCCTTTTCTGCAATTCCGAATGTAATTTTATATCAATTAGTGTCTATTGGCACACTCCACTAACATAATACTTAAGCATGGGGACCCTTAGAGGGAAGTATAAAATCACAAATCCGTATCTCAGAGTGCCATGTTAAATACATTACATCCATGTCGGTAAAAATATCCGTGGAGTGTATTCTGTAGTAACCAATTTGTTAACTGCCTCGGTGCAGAACCAGAATTCCGAGTCGAGACTCGAGAGTCGGGCTGAGTTGTGTTATTGATAGCGCGTGTGAGTAATAAGGCCGGAGTTAGAAAATTGGCGGTGCTACATCACCTTTCAGCGGAGAGCAGGTAAAGCAATTGTCCTGCGCCTGATCTCTCACCGATCGTGTCGAATTGTCGTCTTGTGTACTTAGGTCCGCAAACATACTTGTTTAATATATAATATCTCCTGCGCACATGACTAGTCTCATACAGATTTGCCGCCGTTTCCTAAATCAGTCAAGTAGACATCATAACCAATAAAATATTATCAATAAAATTATAATGTCAACAATAATTGTTTATTTGCTTATATGTATAAGTTTGTGACATAATATTTAAATAATTATTTTTGAATAAGTTAGCAGTAAATATTTTTGTATAATCGTAATTGAAGAAAGTAACATAGTTGTTTCTTTATCCATGAATGGAGAGCGGGGTTAAATTCAATTACCAGATAATTGAGATTTAAAGATTGAGTTTCAAGAACCAAATGTTATACAGGTGATGTTAACTGAAACCATCCAATCAATCTATGGCCACACTAAATGACTCAATACGACTACCGAAATATTTTTTAGACATCCAACTAACCAAAGAAATTATTTATAAAGTGTATATTTTCAATAAAACTGGAATAAAATGAATGTTTAAAATTTCACTCTATTATAACCAAACAACTTTTACCCGATTACAATAGCAGGTCAAATCTTGACAATGACCTATTTCCTTTGTGAATCCGAAAGCTTTCTTTTTAGTTCTAAAGTCTGTCATTTTTTGATGAAAGTCTATTTGAAACTTTATAAAATTTCTTTAAACGCGACAAGTGGTATTTTAGAACTTTTTTCAGTCTTTCCAAGACACTTAGGTTATAAAACCATCAACTTTCTTTATATAATGAATTTGATTCGTATTTTCAAGATTAAAATCACGGTAATATTGAAAAATGCCAAAATAATTTTATTTTTTTCTTTTAACAAACTGTTATTCTTTTCGCAATTTTCCATATTTACTATTTTAGCGAACGAATTTGTATTCAGAAAAATGGACACAGAAATTTTATATAAATATACCTATAATAAAAGTGAAGTGCGAATAAAAATTAAAATAGAATAAAAGCTCCACAACTTGTGCTCTGTATGCTTGGTACAAGAAAAATAAATAAATTAAATAATTTTCATTTTATCAAAAGAGGAATCTTTAAAATGGAGAGTTTTAAAAAACTGTACAATGAATTGTTTGTCTGAAGCTTTTCAAGTTTTGTATTTAATATTTGCATATCTGTACACAATATGATTATTTTAATATATAATAAGATCGGTTCACAAATTTAAAATGGCTTAGCACTTTGTGATGAAAATTTTGTTGATCGGACCTAGGCCCGTATCCTAAACTTTATCAAGCTGCCAGTGCTCTGGCATCCTCATCATAATACAACTATAGAACAAAGAAATTTTGGAATGCAGATCATGAATGCGTGACCGTAAGTGATCAAACTCAAAGAGATCCGTCCGAGATGAGACTACTTACCCAACCAAATTTTCTACAAATATGTAGATATGAAATAGTGTCCTTTATAAAATTTCACATAAAAATTATTAAAATAACATAATGATAACATGTGGCTTTTATAACGTACTTTAACGATCACAATCGCACAATAATGGAAAAAATATTCGTAACATATAAATCGTCCCACTTAAAGAGAATTAGATTTTTTATTTAAGTTATTTCATTCTAAAATAACTGTAAAGTCTGCAATTATATTCGTCTTTCAAGAATAAATTCCAGAATATCTATACTAGTGGTATTTTTATCCCATTAATTTTAATTTAATTGCATCCTGGCAATTTCTCATTATTGGTTATATATTTTTAGCAGCCAATGTAATGTAGATCGCTCGTTTTTCATCCCTAATTTTGATGTGGCTCGCTTAGGTACATTTTTGAAAATTGATTAAAATATTGTTATGGGTTCACTTATTAAAATAAAAGAATGTACAAATTTACAACACTATATTAGATTCTAAGGCTACACAAATCACAATTTACTAATAGGTACTAATAAAACTAACTAACTACAAGTAATACTTAACCTAGCTATTTACAAATTATAATAATGCTATTTAAATCTAAAGAATATGAAGGGCGCCAGGAGAGTTTTTTTTGGGGCTGCACAGCTGATCACAGCCTTTGCGTGGAACTCTGCCAAAACCTAGCCACGGCTATCCCAGTTTACAGGGATTCTTATTGGGATTGTATTCCAGCACCTTAAGGGCGTTACGTTAGGCTACAAATAGAAAATACACATATTGAGACATAATATGATAATATTGCATCATGCTGTGCCTAACGGTCAAATGAACTTATATGATACACTTACCCCTTTTGTGCACAATTATTCCCAAGGTATTTTACTTATATACTTCGTATTTAGTTACGGCAATGACTTAATTTAACGAAATAAATATTTCTTACTACGATCTTCAAAACGATCACAAATTGCATAAACTTAATCTTAAGGATGTGGACGCCGAGCACACGTTCATCACGGCTCGCTCCTTGTACCGCAATCCACTATCTCATGTCATTCCTTTAGTAAAAAGACACTTACCGACACGATAGCTAAAAATTAACAAAATCAAAAAAAGTAAACCGCGCGTGGGATTTGAACTCGTGTCGCATAGTACGTAACATTTAAACTGTAGCCGAACTCGCTGAGCTATCATAACTTAGTAAATTGAAATGAATTTACTGATCATTATGTGTACTCATAACAATATATTATAAACCTCTTCTATACTTTTAAATTAGATATTTATTTAAAACTACGTTTAAATAGACATCAGAAAATAATGAATTAACACCATTTATAATAATTAGATATTTATATAGAAAAAAAGTGCTAAGAATGATCTGATTTGCAAATAAAAATACCAACCACAAATATGGTTATTAAAGTAACAGGAATAGTTGATTTTATACGGAAGCATCCGCCCACTTGGCGAATTTTTATATTGGTAAAAAATTCTCTGCACCCTAACAGTTTGAATTAATTAATTGAAATAGAATTGAAGCTCCGTATTTGAAATTTTTAAATGATTAAAAGAATGTAGAATAATGAAAAGTATTGAAAAATACCAGAATACTATATATATTTTTATGAACAACTGATTTTTTTCTGAATTTGAAGTGTTTATTCATCCGGTAGGTAATAATCGAATGAAATGAAAATATATCATTCGTCCGATTATTGCCGGTTTGTGCAAATAGCTGCGATTTTTTGTGTTTCTATAAAAGTAATCATAAGGTATCCGGTTATAAAGATTTTTAAGAATATTGATAGTTTAATATTAAGTTACGAATAAGATCCAATAGACTTAAATTAAAAATCTTTATAGTCCAGTAGATTACGATTGCCTTGTTTTATTATGACGTAAGAACATTCTCTTAAAAATACCTTTTATTTCTTTTTTTTTCTACTAAAATCCATTTTCAGCATCGTACTAGATTAGGGAGGTTTTTTTACACACACTCTTGGATCTAAAATATCTCTATAACTTCATAGGTTGGAACATAAAAAAATCTATTTTTAGCTCGTTAAGTTAGTTAAGTATATTTTATTTTTCTGAACGAGAAACTCTTGCACTTAAAAATCAATTATTTTATTACAAATAAATGACAGATATGGATAACAAATCGACAATAGTCGACTGACAAATAATTATATCAGGCTATAAGAACCACCTTTTTTTTAATACGCATACTACTTGTAGACATACATACAGGTGGTTATGTGAGTCTCTCCGGCTCGAAAACGAGTACTGCCCACTAAAACCCAACAAAACCTTCCCCCGTCTTAATGGGGCGTCGCAGGATCGCTTACGCACTTAACTACGACGCCCCGACGGTAGACAATAACCATGGTTGCTCCACAGTCCACTCTGCTATCAGAGAAATACCAGGAGCAGCCCGCATGGTACACCGCCCACCGAAGTGGGCCACCTTCCACTGCCTACTGAAGTGGGCCCCCTCTCTGTGAGTTTCTTAACTTCGCGCCCGACTGGATGACCGGGCACTACTGAGCCCTCCCACCACGACAAGGTGAACGCACGTTTACTATAACAAGCACCTATTTTATATTAGTGAATGATTATTTTATATTAGAACAAGTACATATTTTCAGAAATCTGTTTCATTTTAGTTGTATTTAGTTGGATTATATATATAAAAAAAGAAAAACTCTAACTTAGAAGCAACGTGAAGAAGAGATAACTATCAGTAAATAACTAGTTTTTAAATATTATGTTAATTACATTAATTAATTTTGTGTACAGTCGGCAAAAAAATTTAGAAATAAATTATAAAAAAAAATGGAAAATGTAGGTAAGTTTGGCAATAAAATATATTAACAGTTATAAATCTAGACAGACTCGAATTAACACATTAAATATAAATATAGCACGTAGCCCGGTTGTCATAACATCTTTGAAGAGCAAATACTAACCCCTAAATTTTAATTTTGGAAAATTAGATAAAACAGAAATTGCGTATGGTTTTGAGGAATTATGTAGGAACATAAACAAAATAATAATAATTTCTCAGCGAATTAAAGCTAGCCCTGTAATGTTTACCCATTTCGCGAAAGGTTTCGTGAGGTCATTTAGTCGTTTGATACAATTCAGGCTACGTGACAGCTAACAAAAACTGCAATTTATCAAAGTCACCTTACGACTTATCATGTTGTAAGGCAAGGAACGCACAATAACTTATACTCTTACTATAAAAGACATATCGTGAAGGTATTATGGAATCATACGTGAAATATATCGAACGATACTAAATTCAGCAGTAGTTTGGAAAGAAATGCCTTCCACAAAGATTCATTTAACATGTGATTTCATCTTTTGTAAATAAAAAAAACAGGTAACCAAGGCTCTGAAGGTAGTTATTTTACTAAGTAAACAGAACGTTATTTGTTAATACTTTTTTGTCATTAATCAGTCTTTGCTTTTATTAGATTTGCGTTGCCTGTTAGTACATCTGTTACTTCTGTGTATAATGGCTGTATCTTTTCGACCACTATGGCGTATAATATCCTAAGAAATAATAAATAAGAATTTTCTATTCAAAAGACGTGTTCTTGTCATTTATAAATAACTAGCAGCTCACGCTCGCTTCGCTTGGGTTTGCCTCTAGAAGAGCACAAACAGATCTATCCCAAGGGAACGGTTCATTTTTCGGGATAAAAAGTAACCTGAAAATTTTACTAAATTAGGTGCGTAAATTGTTGTGTACTAAGCTGTATAAGTTACTATAGTTTTTTAACTATCCCACGGGAACTCTTTAGTTTTCCAGGATAAAAAGTATCTAAAATGTTGACCAGTGATATAAGGTCTGTATAAATTTTATTTAAATCGGTCTTATAGTTTCGGAGATTAGAATAACGTACAAACAGACAGAGAAACAAAAAATTGAAAAAGATCTGGATTTGTACTATTTCTCTTCTTACATCTCCCTGACTCGGTTTTTAGCATTTTTTATGTACAGACATTCGAGCTCTACAGTTTTATCATATGTATAGATAGATAATAATTTTAAATATTAAAAAAATTATGTATAGGTATATAACTATAGTGCTAACTCTATAAGTTTACCTAACTAATTCCATAACACTACATTTAAAAGTGACCGAATGTCAGTCGGACTTGTAGGGGTCAATCTTCTATTCAATACAATGTCCTTTTCGTTGGTGAATACGTGACACAAATACATTATTTAATGATATTGAATCCTTACTAGCAGTAGCTATTAATGGTAATACGCTCACTAGAAAAGCCAAGTGTTAAAAACCTCTAAAACTTTCTTATGTGCTTGCATATCTGAAAGAATCTGTGTGTGTCAACCCCAATTTGGCCAGAGTGGTGTACTATCAGGCAGTAAGACACCTCCTTTGGGTATTACGAGCATAAACAAACTTAACACTAACTTTAAAAGGCTTCCCAGGAACATAAATCAACCCGACTAAAGCATTAAATTATAATTTTGCTTTGCAATACCGAATTCTATTTCATCTATTTTATTTTAATATTAGGTCCTTACGTATGAAATTGGCGTTCTATATGGGAAAAGCAAAACGAAAAAAATTATTAAAATTATATATTTAATCTATTATGTTTATCTAACCATTTTATAGGTAGTTCATTGATTTTTTTGCTAAAAAGATTGTGGGAGTGAGAATTAATAAAATCTTTGAAGGAGGACTGAGTTTTGACTGCCTCAGCGGAATTGATATTTTTTCTAAAGTCTCTAAATTACGGAAAAGTGATTATCTGTAGGAGCAAGGTCCGGGAAACATGGTGGGTTTTGGAGACATTCCAATCGCAGCTCCTCTAATTTAGCAGCAGTGTGTGATCTAGCGTTGTCTTGAAGCAACAGTGAGCTAGAGTAATTGACCAGTTTCGGTTGTTCGACGCCTAGCTTTCCATCATGGTTTGCATTATTGTTGACAATACAGACCTGCCGTAACCGTCTGGTCAGATTTTAGGAAGTTATAGTGGATGACACTGGTTCACTAGAACTTACCAGTACCTCTTTCTTTCGGTTTCACCATTGTGATGAGCATTTCCAATTATCTTACAGGGTCCATTTTTCATCACAAATAACGATAGGATTTAGAATCCTCATTGTAACGGTTGTGTAATGCAACGCAGCACTTGATACGTGGTTGTTGGTGTGCTTCACTCAATTTCTACGGTACTCATTTCTCGACCTTTTTTCACTCACACCGAAGCTTGCCGCTAGCCTTGACGCGATTTGCGATGGATCAGCTTTCACGATCACTTTTAAATTTATTCATTGTCAACTAGAGTCTCCGACCGTCCACGAGGTTTGTTCTGTAGATCAAAACATACCGTGTTTTCTTTTACAGTAGTTTCCCCATACATACTCGTAAGAATATCATTAATTCGAACTGTTTCTGCAGCTATGGTACCACAACGGAACTTATATTTTAAGTTTCCCATATTGTGAACGGAACGATGTCAAAGAAAAATCGAATGTCGCGAAAACAAAAAATACACAAGCCTGATATAAATTTGAATTTGGAATTACTAACCAAATGCAAGATATTTGAGATCAAAGTGGCCAGCTTGACAAAACGCCAATTTCATATGTAAGGACCTAATATATGTCAACAATAAGTTAGAACATATTTGATTGTTTTCGTATCCAATAGTGAAGTTGTTCTGAAAGGGGCTTAGTATGGGATTAGAGATAAAAATAAGCTTATCAATTGTAACGTCACATAGTTATAAGTAGGTTTTATTTAATGTGTCTGTCGGAATATAACAACGTTTTCTATACAGGTCTTATTAAACTGGTATTCTTTTATATAGTTATTAGAATAAGATATGCTAGTTTTGATGCACCATAAATAAATTTAATACATATATATACAAATATATATATATGGTGATGAATCCGTTTAACATCTAAAACTTCTTTAGAAACCTAGAAATTTATCATATAAAATGGGATACAAAACAAAAATAACTGATAAGATATTACAAAAACGTGACTAAACAGCGGAATTCCTAATTTTTTTTTGAGACCTTTACAAGGCCTATTTTATGTTCAGATTTGAATACTTATTTGTAAAGTAATAGTCACTAAGATATTTAAATGTTACAAAAAGACATAAAGCAAATTGATACACATTGGCATCTACATTAATAAGTTTTGGTGGTATTATTTGAAAATAAAATTTGTACAACAACTGCGCTATGACTGTAATGATTCACATTCTAAACGAAGCGTTTCAAACAATGAATGACTATTACGATAATCGTGTAGACGAGCTTCAGATACGATAGGAATGTGAGGATAAGCAGTTACTTAAATGTTAAAAAGTCAAAAAAGAACGCCAGTGACGCATTTGAGTGAAGTGTGAGAAGTTACTTTTCGTAACGAATTAGTACCCTTGAAAAATTCCCTCTGGCCCGTAAATTATTTTTATGCAAATATCATGCCGAAGTATTGCTGCCTGTAGAAGGAACCTGTTCTGGCAATGATATATATATATATATATATATATATATATATATATATATATATAAATATATATATATATATATATATATATATATATAAACCTTATAATTATCCTACTCCTGTTATTCTATATTCATCTCATTCTATCGTAGGTTACTTTTCTGAAATTTCACTTCTACCATATGTGAATTGCACACATGCGCTTTTTTTTATGATAGGTACTTTTAAATATATGTAATTTAAGCTCAGCACTCTAAACATCCCTTATCAAGTGTGTTTATTTTGCAAATGGACACTAAATGTTGATCGTACCAAGTTGTTTATCTGCGGACAGAAGGGGTTTAGTGTTTTTATAATAAATAACTCAATAAGACTAGTTCCTCTCTAGCTTTTCTAATGTTATTATAAGCTCTTTCTTTATAATTCGTAGCATAAGTAATATGCATACATTGCACAATTTATGCAACTTACAAAAAAAAGTATGTGTGTATTTATGTACGCACGTAGGAAGTTATACATCTTTGGCGTTATAGAAGATAAATAGCTGTCGGTGTGCGCACGCATCGTAAAAATTTGACTCTCACATTTTTTCCAAACGTGCCAAAAGAAGTATAACTCCAAAACGATAAAATCTAAAAAAAATCTATCAAAAAGCAAGAACCACCAACGCATCCAACGTAAAGAAATAAATGATTACTGTACTATACATATAAACTCCAGACAATCGTAATTTAAATGATCTCTGTAATATACTAGGGTTTGGCTTCGACTATTCTACCTCACTTTATTTATGTGTAATTATTTTACTTTGAAGGGTCCAAGCGGTAAATTAGGTAACTTTTGACCTTTCTCCATAAATGGACTATAAAATGCAAAAGAAATGTTTTAAATTGGACAGATAGTGAAATTCGGGAGATTATCGCATATAAGCTTTTTACCTACATAAATATTAATAGGCAGTGGTAGGCGGTAGCCCAGTTTTAACGGACTCGTTTGGGAAACCGTGTGAAGCGGGTTCAAATCCCGGATCTCGAACATCTGATATTTTCATGTGCGAATCATTTCTAGCATGAATACCATTTGCCTCACGGTGAGGGGAAAGATCGTAAGGAAATCAGCATGTCTGAGAAAACTTAGCAAGTTTTCGAAAGACATGTCAACTCCGTCAACCCGTACTTGGCCAGCGTGGTAGACTATGGCCTGAACTTCTCGTATTAAAGGGAGGCCCGTGTCCAGCAGTGGGACGTTGATAAAAACTTTTTAACAAAAAAATAAAAACCGACTTCAAACAAAAGCACTAAAAAGTAAAAAATAACTGATCGGTAGTTTTCATTTACTATACATACCTAATCAAATATTTTCGAAGTCGGTGTGCTTTGCTTTGTATGGGCTGGCACCGATTTCTAAAATATTTGATTAGATATGTATTTAATAGGTAAGCTCTAATTACTTAGCCAAAGCACACCGACTTCGAAAATATTTGATTAGGTATGTATAGTAAATGAAAACTACCGATCAGTTATTTTTTACTTTTTAGTGCTTTTGTTTGAAGTCGGTTTTTATTTTTTTGTTAAAAAGTTTTTATTTTTCCCTTTTTAGTGTAGACTGTAGTAGCAAAGTAAGGATTCTAACGTGTTAGGCTTGTCAAATCAAACAAAATAAGCCCAAACTCAAAGTATCTACTATTAGCCGTTGAAGAGTTCCACCTATTTACCTTCTGGCCTTGCCATCAGATCAGGTCAACAACACCGAACCACTGTACTATCAACGGAAATAGAAATACTTGCAAAGTTTCAAGTCAATATGACAATTAAAAGTAGGTTAAATTCATCATTAGTTGTTTTTCCACCCTTAAGGGTGGTATTTTTTTTTGAAATTTAAATGGGACCAATCTGGAAGTATACCCTTTCAAACAAAACAAAAATTGTCCAATTCGGTTTAGAAATGACGGAGTTCTGAGGTAACAAACATAAAAAAAAAAAAAAAAAAAACATACAGTCGAATTGAGAACCTCCTCCTTTTTGAAGTCGGTTGAAAAGGTACATACATATATTAATAGAAATATGGTATATATTGTTAATACCCAAAAGTATCACAATCTGTATAAAAATTAGGAACCATCTCGTACGTATATAATATATATCTTTCAAATGGTATAATCCATTTAATGGTCACATTAATAACCTTGCTCTTGTCGGAAACCGCTAATCACATTTGTACCCATTTCGACCTTTTCAAAAGGTAAAGGAAAGAAAATGATATTAAAAATTAAGTATGTTTATTTGTAAATTATGAGTTATATACTTCTGTATTATTATTTTATTTTATTTAATTTTAATTTAATTTAATTATTATATATTTGAGATTACCTATAGGTATTATATAAGCAACTTACCCTCACTTCGCCCGGGTGCAGTGCAGGGACTGTTTGTGTACTAAATTACATCTAAATTCGTTCAGCCGTTTCGGAGTAAAGGTGAAATAAATATACAAATATTCACATTATATAATAGTAGTCGGATCAATGAAAGGAAAATACTTGTCATTAAGTTGAAAATCAAGTACCTACTAAGTAACAGTGTGTAATAATTGCTACGGCTGAAGACCCGTCTCTCTAATATTAATGTAAAAATGGAATGATTTCTTTCGTTTTTTTTCTTTTTCCCTCGCATGATTTATGTTTATTGATCTTTTATACGATTACTAAAAAAGTTTTTAAATATTTTAAGCAAGCTTTATACTGACTTTATACTAACTGCTAGTCTTGTTACCTGTATTGTAGGTCTCCGACAGTATACTAGGTATGTTGCTTCGTCAACTTAATATCATCTTTTTAGTTCGCTTTTTACGCAGTCAGTTTTTTATTTTTGTAATTTTTTTTTATTTCCAACTTTTTCGTTTTTATTTTAAAACATATAAGTTGTATATATTTTTGTGATCGGGACACGATTGATTCGAGCGAAAAACAATTTTCAAGACATAAATTCGTTCCCAGAATCCGTTATTTTTTTTAATAACTATTATCCCCTATGACCCTTGACACTCGCGTTATCAAGACGGATCTAACGACGTATTAATCATCAACATCGGTTACCACGTTCAGGAATTACGAACATAGGGTTGGATATACATACATACATAAAAAACAATATCTGCCCTAGGTATCCTATGTATGTACATGAATGAGTCAAACCTTGAACAATATTGTTGACATGAAAATCAAATGACCTATTTCTAAGATGAGTAAGATAGAACGGAATAGCGATAAAAAAAAGTATGTCTGTTTCACTATTTGTTACGTTTTTATGATAACACTGAACAGTATCTTACATAGAGATGGCTTACATTGAGCGGAACATAAATTAGTTTTTTTTATTCTATCGAAATAAAGCTTCCTACGAAATAATAGGCATATATTGTACATTAATGGCTTGACTTTTTATGTTGAACTATAAATGAAAGTCATGAGTTGTTACTAGTATGTAATCACTTATCATAAAGTAAAGATATTTTATTAAATTTCAAGAATATATGCTTTTTAGGTTTATGCATACCTATATAAAAGCAAAAGTCTTAAAAGCAATATTAAGATGCTTACTTCCAATGTTGAAGTTGATAGATATTGCCATCAGTTGATTCGTGCTACCTCGACCTTCACGTGGGCATGCATTCGAAGCGAATTTATTTCAACTTCTAACTCTATTCCATTCCATCATGTTCTATTGTAGTGAATGGTTATTTCATTTTCCAATTCTTTCAAATCTTTTTACAGGATGCAATTTTGAAAGTGGACGGAGGATCAAAGCATGATAAAAGATTTTTATAAAGAAAAATATCTTTTGACATTCCACGATCTGAAGCTTTATAACGTAACATAATAAAAAAGTATGTTAAACAATAAAATATTAATACAAATATAGAAAAAAATTGAGAGGTATCGTTACACACGGTAGGAGCGAAGTTTATTTCGCTATCTGCCCTTGGCTCATAAATTAGGTCATAAAAATTGTCAAGAGTTAGGGTATCATAAACATCAAGCGACATACATAAATTGCACATGTACTAAAGTTTATCGAAGGAAGGCCTGCAAGGAGTGCACTCGAATTTCTTACAACATACATTCTTTAATACTTATGATCGCCTGGTACTATGAAAACGTCATAGTATAAGTTGTTCTTAGCTCAAAATATCTGGTCACAATAATTATCAGTTGTCACGAGTACTTGGGGACCACAAAACTCAAGGAATGTCCAACAGTCCATTAAATATGTACATATGTAGGGGCCTGTAATAAGAGTGCATACGAACTACGTACTACATACATTCCTAAGCCTTGTGATCCCCTGGTACTTATTATGACGTCACATGGTGTACTCTTAATTAATAATAAAAAGTGCCGAGATGGTCAAAATATTACCCTTTTTCCCATCCAGTTCTCCATTCTCCAAGTACGCCCAGTATAACGTGCGATAAGAACCTTCGTTCCAATAAACTGTTAATATAAGAATTATATATTTAAATATGTCACCCATTTTCACTTGATGCTCTTAAGCTGACGTCTTCTTTACTCATACCCACCAGTAGAATATACTCGTAGACGGCAGAAAAATGCTTAATTAAATATATAGATAATTTATCATATTATTGTTACGTTCTATGAGCTCCGGGATCAGAAATTCAAGTACGTCTTTTGCACTCTGCAAAAGTCACAGATGACGGTTCACGAACACATGCAGTACATGCACAGTCTTGGTTTAACTCAGTCTCTGAGCACTATTATTCATCACTGATTTTCTCGTAAGATGTTTAATTTCTAGAAAATGTTTAGTTCCTCTGTCACATAAACCATTTACGATTAAATGTTATTATCTTTAATTATCACACGTTGATAACTGTCGTAGGATGTGTTAAGCATGCTTCAGGCGTGCCAATTTCAATTAATATTTTTGATGTCACATACTCTCCACTACGTCCTCTAAAAATTTTGAATGAAGTACTCTTTAAATTCTCTGGAATAAGATTTTTAGACATTCAATACCTGAGTGTTAAGCCCTATAGAAGGTATAGTTACCCGAGTGCCACAGAAAACGTGTTGTCTTTCTTTAAATATCACCTTTTATATATCTATATCAAATAAACTTGTCACAGTAAAGTTGCCTTTTTACCGCTTAAAGTATTAAACAATCAATAAGGGGTTCTGTACAAAGTTCGTCAAGATTTTACGAAGCAAGTAAACTGCAAATAATGAAAAGTATAACAAGCGTTTATTCTCCCTCGATCCCTTTTTGTTGCTTAGTTGCTACTACTACTACTTCAATTTTCCATATCAAAACTCTCATTAAAAATTAATTATCATTTGGTTCTGTATTATCAATATTTATTGTATTTAAAAAAAATACAGTCAACTTTAAACATAAAAAGTACTTTTAAAGAATATACAAAGTAAAAACAAAGCAGATTTTACCTGTTTTCCAGTTTATAGAAATAAAAATTTAATCTGATAAGATTATTAAGTTGCCTTTGTGTGTTAAGCTAAGAGCCAGCCACCATTACTCAAGTAAATATGTTGATAAATTATAATAAATGAGATCTGCCACTGCGTAAACTTGTCCACATCAGCCGTTCTAATTTTATGCAATGTATATTTGGCGCGAGCTCAGCAGGTAACGTACCAAAAATCGATTTTCAATACGCGAAAAGGGTTGTTTACTTCTAAATGAATGACAAGTTAAAAAAAGGTATAATTAAATTACGAGAGAGATTGAAAGAACTAGGATTTTGACTTATTTTTCCTGTAAACTGCTTTTAAGATTTTATACTCCGTAATATTTTTTTCAAAACCATTATGTTGTTCTTAAGAATAAACAGTGAGAGTGAAGCCCATTTAGTGAACACTTTTTTGTCACGAATGAACTGTGCACTTTAAACTATAACTTATATAATCTATTATGAGCGTAGAACGTATTTACATTACAATGGCAGGCTTGAACCATGCTAAAAATTATTATCAAGATAGTAGTTAAATCTTGATTAGGATATTTAATTTGAAAACGCCGTAATGGATAAAAAGACAGAATAATTTCCAAGAAGAAACCGATATTAAAATTATATTATTAAATAGAACGAAGTGTAATGATACTGTGAGTGAAGTTAGTGGAAAATAACGGTTGGTGACTAGACTAGACTGTGTGTGTACCGCAAATGTGCATAAACTGCGACTCTCTTGAAGATAAAGTATGTAATTAAAAATCTCTAGAGCAAAGGGCGTGCTTTATTTTCCGAACCCAGAACCCCAGCCCGTAGCAAAATCTATTTATTTAAAAAAATCGCACTACAAAAAGAAAATGATAATGGATTAAAATAAATATGTTGGGATATTAACACACAGCACCATCTCGTACCAGCTACCTACTCGTAGTTCCATGGTAAGCTACGAGGCTTGAGTTATGGATACTAGACAGTGGATATACTACACACATTATATAACTTTATATACAAACATATTATAAATAAGTATCCATGACTGGTTTACAAACATTCGTGCTCATTATACAAATGAATGCCCCCAGCGGTACTCGAACCCGCGACCGCTGACACAGCAAGTAGGGTCACTACAAACTGAGCCAAACGTGTCGTCAAATTATTAAATGAACTTTCCAACATTTTACTAATGCTTGAAAAATCAGCTCTTAGTTTTTTGTGAGTCTTTACAGACAACGTTTGCTATTTCTGATTGGTATAGCTCGGTTTAATTAAAAAATACGTATCCCTGTCAACTGTCACAATTTCAAACCAAACAAAAGTATGCGAGATGGAGCCTAGAATATAAATTCAAACAAAAACAATTCAAGTTATAAGAATAATATATTTAAAACTTTTATATAATATTCATTCTGCCCTATGATTTCGGCCACGACGACCAATCTAACTGAGACTCCCGGTATAATATATATTATATAGGGAGATATAATAGTGAACAACGCTTGTCCACTATAATTGGCAAATTAAGGTGCATGTTTTAATGATCTTATTTTATCGACTAATCTCCTGCGGGCTTCTCCATTCTAAGTGACATTGACAAAGTAATCTGTTCTCAACTGGCGCGTTTTAAAGCCATTAACAAGAAAGAATTGAATTAAATTGAAAGTATATGTTGTTTATAAAATCGAATTGGAAAGTTTGGTTTTGATTGAAGAAAAAAGTCAGAGAAAAAAGAAATATAAATAGTTTTCTTAATTTGACTACTAGCGACTCACCCTCGTTTCGATCGGCTTCGCCCCTAGTTTGCTTCCCAATACAAACTTTCATCCCCGTTTTCACCTCCTGGAATGATTTCCGAGATAAAAAGTATCCTATGCCCTTCCCAGGTTCTCAAACTATCTTCTTACCAAATTTCATCTAAATCGGTTCAGTAAATTCAGATATTACCCCCTACAACCTTACAAACTTACAAACTTTACCCAATACCTCTTTATAATATTAGTATAGATTACCTAATGTCGGCTTTCTCGGTAGAAGTGGAGAAAAGTGACGAGCACTATTAATTTCCGTTTTAATGAGTGATGTCTGTAGGTATGTACATCTATTCTTGATTATTATTAAACCGTAGTCATATTCCTGTGTATGAAATAAATTGTTACTGTATTTGTACTGGTATTGTAATAATAGAAGAAGTAGACAATAAGTATGCATATTGCATTTAAAATATACGGCACTGTATTTACTATGGTAAGACGGGCAAACGGGACCTGAATAAGCTCGCACGTTTGGCGGTTCACAGCTCAATGCTGACTCCAACTTTATTATCCGGAAGCTTTAAAATGAAGTAAGATATATTCAAATATCGTCAATAGGTAGAAAATGTAATATAAAATATGTTCAAAGACAGTCCGGAGAAAAGGTTGAGCAACGGATCGAATTGAATAAGACGAAAGACGGGAAACGACAATAAAGACGTTAAAACTGTATCTAGTTTTCTCTTCTTTACTACACCTTGACAATTAAGTGTAATGGTCTCCTAAATTCGTACTCAAATTATATTACACTAGCAGAACCCGCGGCTTCGCACGCGCCTAAACTACAAAAAAAACTCTAAAAGGGTAGGTTTCATACAAACTTTCATTCGCTTTTTTACCCCCTTATGGGATGAATTACGGAAAATGCTAAATCACGTATTTAATTAATTGTATTGAAGAGCATTAATACCAGGTTTCAAGTAATTCAGATCATAAATATTTTTTTGGATTGTATTATAACGTGTTTTCCCATGGGTAAGAGATAATTTTCCGCCGTAAAAAGTAGCTTATGTCACTCTCCAGCCCTACAACTATTACAACTATCTCCACACAAAAAATCACGCCAATCCGCCAAGTTGTTTCGACGTGAAAGAAAGACAAAGAAACAAACAAACAAACAAACAAACAAACAAACAAACAAACAAACAAACAAACAAACAAACAAACACAGTTTCACATTTATAATATTAGTATGGAATATGGATACTTACTTCTTTTTAACTATGAGCTTCTGATGATGATTAATATATAAATATATAATTATAAATATACCTAAATCACAAGACAATGCATTAGATAAAATATTTCACATCCACAATAATCTCAAAAGCTTTTAATATTTAAGAAAAAGATATTTAACACTAAAGTAAATTGTAATCACACATTGTGATACCTATAAATATTCAATCATTGCTAAAATATACCTTTTATTTATATTTTACTTCAAAAGAAAATAAGAATTACTTAGTTTTTCACATACCCATTGTTTCAGGAACAATGTAAATTATTGACGTATGGATACACAATATTAATTTTTACTTTTATTGAAATGAATTTCAACTTCCAATAAAAATGTATTTTTAAAGACACGATTATTTATTTTCAAAGGTTGTGTTATTTTTTAATTAAAAACAATCATATTGTTTATTTATACTTTAAAAGCTATTGTATACCTACGTATGTCAATTATTGCTTCGGTACTACATAAGCTTTACGTGAATAATAACAAAAATTTTAAACCTGAACCATATATTTAAGTGCAATTTCAAATTACTGTCACGCGCGAGATTATTCGTGTGTTAAGCATATTTTTCATGGTTGAAATAAATAATTTATATTAAAATATAATATACCTCAAATGGTGCTTGCGTTGATATACGTATTATTGTTTAGGTAATTTGTCTCACATTTTGTACAATATAACTATATCCCACTAGCTGCTATGGGGGAAAAATGATAATCAAAATTGAAAAGTGAAGACAGAAAAATAATAATTTATTTTATTTATATAAAAAAATGATATGTTGATAAATATTAATTTCATTCCATACATATCACGTATCGTATATTTTAACTGCCTCGGTGGTGTAGTGGCTAGCATGTACGGCTGCACACCCGGAGGTCCTGGGTTCGAGTCCCGGGTCGGGCCAAGTTTAGTTACTGAGTCTTTCTGTATAGTAAGCCTCAGTAATAGCCCGGAGTTGGGAAGTTGGCGGTGTTTCACCCCCATGCCTCGGAGAGCACGTAAAGCCGTCGGTCCTGCGCCTTAACTCTCACTGGTCGTGTCGAGCACTCGTCCCACCGGAGTATGAGCGTGACAGGAATAGAGAGTGCACTTGTGCCTGCGCGTACACTTGAGCACTATAATATCTCCTGCGCAGTTGGCTAGTCTCAATGAGATTGGCCGCCGTGGCCGGAATCGGTCAGGAGAACATCATCATCATATAGGGAACATATTTTTTACATCGAGAACAATAAAGAAATGATAGACCCATGACGTTCGGTAAAAATCCTACTATCCCTAAATTAAATCTGAATAGATTCAAAATTAATTGAATTGAGATTCTCATTATCGCTGTACATCTCTAACGTTTACTTATTACCTAGACAATGCTTGACATATTTAATGGATATTAACTATTTCGAATAACTTAATGTAATATTATGTACCCAATGTAGCTAATTTATGTTGACACTTAAGACCAATAATCGTAACTATAGAGTTCTGTCAAACTATTATAATTGATCTAGTAAAACTGTGACTTAGTATTATACTGGCTCATTGGAAGAAATTATAAAAATGTTCTGTGTAAATCGGCTAATCAGGCAGGGGCGAAACATTTCCATAATGTTTACTACTTGTCATACGACGAAAGAAAACACCGTGAGGAAACCTATATGTTTGAGAGAACCTAGCAAGTTTTAAAATTACATGTGAAGTCCGTCAACCCGCACTTGTAGTAAAGGGAGGCCCATAACCAGCAGTGGCATGTTAAAAGAGGACTGAATACAAATATTAGTAATATAATAATATTAGTTACAATAAAAGAAAACGAGAAAGTTTTCGAAATAAGTTCTAAATTATAAAGAGCTTTGTATTTATAAACACCTACCTATTCCATTTAGTATACAAATTAATAGTACAATTTTAAGTGTTTTATTCTAAAAACTGAATATATTTATCAAAGGGATATTTAATATACAAGTAGGTACCAGAAATCTGCTCCGGTTTCGCCCAGTAATTTGATAATTCCATGAAATTAATTTTCCGTACAAATTGTGCAATCTGTTTTTCGACTAACGGCTTCAATTTTGAAATTAAATTGTTTTGAGCAATATTAATTATAATTAAAATTGTTTCATATAATGTCAATTAATTTTCTAAATATCGTCATCGTTATATAAATATACTATGTAACATCATTTGATGAATCAGTTTGTCGATGAGGATTTAGGACATGTAGTTTATATTACGAATAGATGAAATCACTATGGGCATGTTTTCTAATAGAAAGAACACTGTACATTGCTATACTAAGAGGTATTTTTTTTTGTTGACGCTGGGGAAACCCATCATGGGGACCCTACCGGCCGTCAATGGGTAGGGTACTGTGAGACTCCTACTCACTAAAACCCACAGCGGAACCCGTCGCCGCAGTGCAATGGGGTGTGTAGGATCGCTTGCGCATTCACTACAACACCCCTGCGGAATACTAAGAGGTATACTGTAAGGCTCTCAGGAAATTAATTTACATCCAAGTTATCATTAACTAGTGACATACCCCCGCTTCGCTCGGGTGCGTTCCTAGTTACGTTTTAAATAGATATGAATAGTTATTTCGAGTGTACCTTGGGAGAAAGACTTAAATACTATTGCATTATGCTGAGTTTTCAAATTGTAGGCCTTATAAGACCTACAATTTTCACATAATACAATTTGCCCAGTACATTCACGGCTACAAACTTAAAACTTATTTTTAACTAACATTATGTTGTTTTATCATGTTTACATTGTAATTCCAAAATTGTTTCATGTAAGTCGTGGTAAGTCATTTATTATATAATCTGAATCGAACGATTTTCATGAAATTTAGCAGGCAGGGGGTTTCGGGAGTGATAAATCTATCTAGATTAGTCTTATGTCTGAGAAAACGTGTGTTTTCGAGTTTTCATGCAGTTTTCTTTTGCATTATTCCACGCAAAATATGGTCGGTAATACGCACAATCGGGCATAAGCATCGTGGTCAAGCAGAAAAGGTGCAAGATTAACAATCACAGGCGTCAGGTTCGAATCTCGGTCGCATACAAAGTTTTATTTTTGTTTATTTTTAATATTTATTCAAGTTTTTTTTTTAAACTTCCAAAGTAGCCCAGGTACTACTATTAAAATCAAAACATTTGTGAATAATTGTAGTTCTTTAAGAACAGTCTGGGAGAAGCAAAAAGTGCATAAATTAGCAGTTTCAACATCTGTGTGGTACAATATAGACATTCAGCATCCAGCCTATACTTTTAAATTATTCTTAAGTAGATAGTAGATACGTGCCGAATAATACTTATCCTTAATATAAATTGCGTTCGTAGACAATGTAATACGATTGTTGTGGTGTAGTGTGTACAAAATACTTACTTATTTTCAAATCAATTCAATTCTTTGTTATGTGACATTTAGGCGTGCCTGCTGGGCACAGATTACGGTAGAGTTAAGGTATTAACCGGTTAAAAAAGAGATATTCACACTAAGATCGGGTCACATATAAAATATGAGCAATTAATTGTATGATCTAAACCTACAAAAAACAAGACATCACAATAAAGTATGATTATGTTCTCCTGACCGATTCCGGCCACAGCGACCAATCTCATTGAGACTAGCCAACTGCGCCGGAGGTATTATAGTGCACAAGTGTACGCGCAGACACAAGTGCACTCTCTATTCCTGTCACTCTCATACTCCGGTGGGACGACTGCTCGACACGATCAGTGAGAGTTAAGGCGCAGGAACGATGGCCACCGAGGCACGGGGGTGAAACACCGCCAACTTCCCAACTCCGGGCTGTTACTGAGGTTTACTAAACAGAAAGACTCAATAACTAAACTTGGCCCGACCCGGGACTCGAACCCAGGACCTGCGGGTGTGCACCGTACATGCTAGCCAATACACCGCCGAGGCAGTTACAATAAAGTATATATATACAAGACAAATACACATAAAAACAGTTGTTAGTATTTATTAATTAAATATTTTATAGTAATTTACAAATACATAAAAAACTACAAAATGGACTGAACGCTAATATTAACAAACTATTAACACTAATGGGTCGTCGGTCAGACTTTAGGAGAGAGTACGTCATACAAAGGATGAAGAAGTTAAGGACAGCTGAAAAGGATGTGGGATAAATAACCTTCGTCAAGGCGTTAAATACATATTTTAAGGAAAATTTTACTTGTAATCTTTTAGTGATTAGGGCATAGAAGTTTTTTTTTATTTTATAAAATCCTTTTTTAGAAAACACTTTTATTGACTGCGACTCACTTTTATGATAACGGATGGCAATGCTCAAACCTACCATTTCGTTGACGTGGTGGCGTATATGCAAGAGGTTAGTTGGGAACCCGTTGTGAGTGTAGCTCGGAACGTTTACATCGTTCCTTTAATGCACATCTGCTACATTTTGAAGCGAGTAAGATTCCGGTCTGTAAAAGTTCAGGCAACTAAAAAATTTCCTTGCCGTAGTACTCGTATAAGAATCAATGTGCTGAATTCATTCTCAGAGTACAACCAATTATTTTATGAACAGGAGAAGTCACATTCATTGAAGGCACCTACTAAAATTAAACTTTAACTTTACTATAAAAAACTTTAAAACGTAGTGAAAGAATAAGTATAGAAAAGTGCTAATATATAGGTAATTTTTTTATTTTCATGTAGATATCAAATTGATTTTTTTCAGTATTTGTGTTTCAGAAATACTGAAAACTAATTGTTTATACAACATCCCTACCAGAAAGAAAGCCTATTTTATTATTATAACAGCACTGACTCTTTTCTTTACTAATTATAAATGCAATCCTCTACATCTAAAGTAACTTCGTAAATAATAACCGAACACTGAACTGTTATTGTCAGCTAGCTAAAGATGTTTCATTTTAACAACAAAATATCTCATAAAATTATTTACGCCGTTTTGGTGAACATTAATGTTACGCATTCTTGAACGATACGAAATATTCGTTACAAAGGTATTTATTACACACGTCATTTTTAAGATTAAATTAGTAAATAGACTAACATTATTGACTTAGTTATTATAAATTCTCTTTATTATTTAAAAAAAAGCTCTTAATTATAGGAAAATGAGTTATAACTGAAAACAAAATATTTTACATAAAACAATTATAACATTACTATATACGTCGGCTACTGAAATATATTACACTGTCCTGATTTTTAAAGTGGTCCATCTTTTGAAGAAATAGAACTGAATGAACTGAAAGTTATGCTGGCAGCTGCATTGCCTCTGGGTAAAGGGGTAAATAAAATCACTCAAGAGTCTTATACTCAAAGATACAAGTGTACAAGTATAAAAGGAGGAAAAACGTATTAAATAAGGTTATGCAAGTTTATTTGTATAATATAGTATATATACAAATATAAAGTGGGCAACATATATAGGTATGATACGAATACCTATTGATTTGAAAAGTTCCACAGTCTTTTGGATTTAAAAAATAAATAGTGAAAACCAGACTTAAGACTAAACTTCACCAGTACAACCGAAGTATCAACTATGTGATTGTAATTTTCAACCGACTTCCTCAAAAAGGAGGAGGTTATCAATTCAGCTGTATGTTTTTTTATGTTTGTTACCTCAGAACTCCGTCATTTATGAACCGATTTGGACAATTTTTGTTTTTTTTTGAAAGTGTATATTCCAGATTGGTCCCATTTAAATTTCATAAAAATACCACCCCTAAGGGTGGAAAAATAGCTAATAATGAATTTAACCTACTTCTAATTGTCATATAGACTTGAAACTTTGCAAGTGTTTCTATTTCCGTTGATAGTACAATGGTTCGGTATTGTTGACCTGATCTGATGGTAAGGCCAGAAGGTGGCTAGGTGGAACTAACTCTTCAACGGCTAATACAACGGTAGATACTTTGAGTTTGGGCTTATTTTGTTTGATTTGACAAGCCTAACACATTAGAATTCTTACTTTGCTACTACTGTCTACACTAAAAAGGGAAAAATGAAAACTTTTTAACAAAAAAATAAAAACCGACTTCAAACAAAAGCACTAAAAAAGTAAAAAATAACTGATTGGTAGTTATCATTTACTACACATACCTAATCAAATAATTTCGAAGTCGGTGCCAGCCGATAAAAAGCAAAGCACACCGACTTCGAAAATATTTGATTAGGTATAGTAAATATACTAGTATATATGAGTATAGGTAGTAAGTAGTAAATAAAAACTACCAATTAATTATTTTTTACTTTTTAGTGCTTTTGTTTGAATTCGGTTTTTATTTTTTTGTTATAAAGTTTTTTGAAGTGAAACTTCTTTAGGCGCGTCATGAGAAGGAAACAAAGGATAAACGTTACTATTTTTGTAACGAAAACGGTACGTTACGGAAGTGAATAAATAGTCAATTAAAAATTATTTTAACTACTATATCAATATTTCAAAGAATAAATTCCATAAAAATAGATATATAAATTAGAATTATATCAAATGAGTGTTGTTAAAAAAATATTTACTTGAAATAATTTTTACATCATAATTTAATTGAAAATTAAATTTTATTTTATCACCATCTCTGTATGTACTATGAAAATAATGAAATATTGTTTTACTTTTATAATCGATATTTTTTTAGTATCTCTCTTACCTTAACTATTTTAAACATAAATTCAATTTTATAAACATTACCAATAACCTACGGAAGCTTCACTTCTTGCGCGCGTACACATTAATATACACACTCTTTAATTATTATTTTTCTAAAGTATTTTAATACCGGAAGAAAGGTTGCAAGTTATTTTCTCAATTAATGCAGGCTAAGATTTTTTTAAAGTGTTTGTTATATAATTATTTTATTTATTAATTAATTTGAAAGTGAAAAGTTATTTTAATTCAATTATTTTGATTATATTAGAGTAGGATATTCTTTAGCGATTACTCTTAGCGTTTGCGATGACTTATTTTCTCCTACAAAAGATCTAAACTTAACGACTAAGACATAATGGTCAAAAATATTTAAATACTAAATAGTCTTACAGCATAATATGGAAAAGTGAATGAAGAACGAAGTGATGTAATAAACAGAGAGGGATAACTTGAGGAACTTTTCAAAGAACTTAGATGAACAGAATGATGATTCTGATGAAACCTAACGAATATATACATATACCTATATAAAATATTTAGATACCGTAGCACTGGGCACTTATAAAAATATACATAACATTTTATTGAAACACTAGATATGAAACGGTACACATTTCATATTTCAGCGCTCCGAGCCTTGTTAATTTTATTCAACTACATTTATAGTGGATATCTCAATATCGTACCAAAAATTGTCACAACATAAATCTGTTTAAAACTGAACGTTTACATTGTCCGCCTCTGTTGAGTTTGATCACGCAATGTTCACGTACGGATATTTGAAAATTAGAGGCCTTGGTAAATGTATCTCGTTCATTTAGTTGCAATACGGTAGTTGTAAATTACAAGGTTAATTAAAGGGTACATAGGATATAGTATAGGGCATGATTATATATATGATTATATATAATCTGGATATGATTTTACATGATATCTATCTATACATGTAACAAAATTCTGAGTTAAATCTGTACCTACGTTAAATATTTTTTGGAAAATCTTATTGAAATAGTTATTATTATCGATGCAGAGGCCGAATCTATAGTTTTTAGAATTTTTATCTGTCTGTCTGTCCCTGTGTATAGGAACGCATCAAGAAAAAAACACTAGACGGATTTTGAAATTTGGTATAATAATGCTGGTTGTCACAAACATTGAGGATACTTTTTACTACGGGAAAATATCTGATCTTTGAGAAATCTATACTAACCGTTAAAATGTATCTAGGGACGAACCCGAGCGGCGTAATAATGTACCTATAAAGTAAAATAGTTGAAGAAGCCATGAATAAGTGTAACAGAAAGGCTTTTTAAACGAGAGCTGTTTTAATTGACCGAGTCAAAATCATACAAGAGCCTTTCTTTGTAACTCGCATTCTTTGAGTACGGCATTTAGTGCGACGAGTAAAAGACATCCGACTGCATCTCGTTAAATACACGAAGGCATAGAAGCCATTGTAAGACTAGTAACAGCCTCGGGTGACTGTCTTATTTGCAGACCGTTAACTCATGTAGAATCTCCCTTTTATAAAAAAAGTAATTTAGAGCACGAATTCGGATAAAATTTAACTATACTAGCTCAGTTTGCCGTGTAAACTTGTAAATTTTGCTGTTTGATAATATTCCTCGTATCTTATGTTTGTGGTTAAATCTATATATATATACATATACAATGTAATACATTATATACGTATATTCTATAAATTAATTTTCGTTTAAAGTATTTAACGAACTAAGAGACAATCGTCTCTTTTTTAACATTATTTATACATTTTCTACTTCATCTTTTCGAAGTTAGAGGAAGAGAGTACAATAATACCTCGGCTTATATAGGCTTTTAACTAATATACTAAAAGGTTAACATTTACGTTATTTTTAAAGACCTAATGTACCTACATCTAAAACCTGAAACTTACAGTCATTCTCCTCCTCTTTTCCCTCCTTTTTTAAGTTACTTTAAAGCTTAAAGTCTTATTTTGTTAAGCTTTATTCGGTGCCAGCCGATAATATTTTAAGATATGAATATCTATTCGATAAATATGATAAGGTATGAACTCTAATATACTTAAAATATTATGCATCAATTTGTGATAGATTTTACGTATCTAAATATATTAGATTTGCTTTGCATCGGCTGGCACCGAATTCGGAAATATCTGATTGGGTATCTATTCTAAATGAAAACTCCCGTTTAGTTATTTTTTACATTTTAGTCGGTTTTTTAAGTTTTTATTATTTCGTGAATTATTTTGATTTTCAATCAATGGGCTTTTGGAATTAATACAATTGAGCATCATGAGAACGTACTTCGATATAAATATGTAGGTTCTTGTTAAATATCATAAGAAATTTGTGATTTTTTAATTACTAATAAGAATATAATCTAAAGCGTGTACCAATACTTTGCTGAAAAAGCGGGTCATTTCTGAACAATCTCCGACATCACACACTCGGCCTCAGGTGGCGAAAACGATTTGCTGAAGGAAAAACGCTAAAAATCTGTCTGGTTCTAAGAATTCTTTTATTTGCATAAGAATAAGTTAAATTACTTTCACTTAAAATAATTCGAATATTCTTACTATAAAATTATTCGTAGTGTAGTAGTAGTAGGTTTACACATACATATATTTAACTTTAAACTCTCTTTCAAACACCTATAAATAAAATTAAAGCATCTATACTAAAATTATGTACCCCATATTGTGTTTTTATACTGATTACAACAAAGACTAAAAATAATAATATGCGAAATGTTTGTTCCTTTCTATCCACAAACCAAGTTTAATGGTAGGTAGAGGTGTCGGAATCGATATTGACATTGGGTACCTACTTTTTATCGCAGTACGCAAGCGAAGATGTGACAATAAGTTAAAATTGATTTGAACAAATATTTTGAAATGATTATAAATACAATAGGTTTCCAAATTTTCAATTTTTGTAAGATATGGTTAAAAAAAGGTAAGTGGCGTGCATGTAAATTGAACCCATTTCGCTTAGGTTTGGTAAATAACCTTTGCAACATGCTAATATTCACCAGACTACTTAAAACTAAATTGTGATAGTAGTAGGATCGATTATTTTACAGAGAACTATGCTTTTTATTAATTTTGTTTCATTTAGAGAGCTCTTATACAAAGTAAATTTACTCGTATAACTCTTTTTTATTCTCATTCTATAAGTATTTCTTCATAGAATAGCAAAAGAACATAAAAGATGTCAAACTATACATAATATGTTAATATGATATGTTAAGTGTCTAAACTGTAACATTCGTTCCCCAAGGCCTGGTTTTGCCTGATATTTATTTACATTTTTGGATGTATTGTTACATAAAACTTTTACTAGACATAGGCACAGATAAAATACGACGAAACAACTAAATTGGGTCAATGGTTTTATTTCGAACGATGGGCATGGGTACATGCGATAGTCCTGGTGTGGTCCGGATAGAGACGACCTGTCCGGTGTAGCTGTCCGGTATATATATATATATATATATGCCTATGTTTAGTAAAAGTTTTATGTAACAATACATCCAAAAATGTAAATAAATATCAGGCAAAACCAGGCCTTGGGGAACGAATGTTACAGTTCTTACTTCTATACTTCCCCTACCATATTATGAACGAAATTTAACATAGAATAAATATTTATTCGAGTAATTATTTTTATTACCTACACCTTTATATAAAGTCGTCTATCTATCTTATTTAGAACAAGAGATTCTGGGTTCAAGTTTTAGTTGTAGTAACTACGAGTACCTGGAGTTGGGACATTATATAAGTGACGTTACATACGCGCCTTTAAAGGCATGTAAAGCTGATGGGTCTGCGTCCCATTACTATTTGGTACCATAATGGAACTCTGTAATGGGTATTTTTAGTGATAAAATTGGATAGCGTAATCAAAATTCATCCTTTCAAAATACATGTAATTTGAAGCATTTCCTTTTATATTTATTCCCATATATCCAAATGTTAACGTTCAAACAGTTCTAAAATTAAATTAAAAAACTCTAGTTAATCAACTTAACTTTTAATTTGTACTTTAATAATCACATCTTTCATAAAACATCTTTCATAAAACATCATGAAATGTAACAAAAGTTTGTCATATCTTTGAAACAACAAAAAAAAATAACAGAAGTGTTAATTGTGTACTTTTACAAGAGCATTTGTTATTTATTACATTATTGCATAAGAGTATGCATGTGAATGGATAAGAGTACGCAGAAAAAATTATCTCATAATTCGTGCCCACGCTTCTTGCAGTAATAGCACGCAAAATAGGCGCACAATCGCCGAAACCAGTCCGAACATACCATACCATACTCGCAGTAGTTACAAATAAAGACATTTTCACCTTCATAGCTCGTACAGGCTTCACGCCGCTACTCGTATTTGGAACATCCTATCCACTCTTCATTTGGGAAGTCCACTCATTCTTCACCACATTTTTTTGACTCACAATATCTGTTTTTGCCCTTTTGCGGTTCGATATTGAGATTACTATGGCTCGTGGTAGTGGGGCTACATCTACAAGTGGTACGTGAGGCGATTGAATTCCTGTGTTTACGCGGTCTTTCTCTCAAAATATTTTGACTATCTTTGAGTGATGTGTTCTCACCCTGCGATTTGTCCGAAATTTCCATTTATTTCTTGCGTTAGTTGCATGTAAAAGGTAAAAAAAAAAAATGTGTGTAAGAGTACGAGTGTACTCTTGGTACATACTCTAGAGCGTATTCGTGCACGAATTCGTGGTTTTCTAATCGAGCAAAGCGCAACGCCATCAATTAGCATCGACCAGGAACGCTCTCGCTGTGAAATTCTTGCCAATCAAGCAGCATAATCGTATTTTTCAAAATATTTGTAGTTTTATCGCAAATACATATATTCCTAAAATACTAAAATTATTTAAGAAAACAGATAAAAATATTTACACTCCCGTAATTCCTGTGTTTTTGTAAGTTTTTCTTTTTTTTCGCACAACACTTCTCACTGGCTTACGCTTCAAAATAACACTGAAGTTAGCCGCGTATCACAAACAATCATGGGTATTGGCTTAATAGCTACTCTTATCGGATACGTGCTCATTGACGCTGTTACTGTAGTAATTTAAAAAAACCTTCATTTTTCATAAAAAAGTCATCAAAAATCAGTAAATTTGACGCATTAACACTTTTGGTATATCATAGGCCATATCATTTGACTTGCGACATTGCTCTTCACTATACAATATTTACAAACAATGTTCTTAAGGTCAGTTTTTCATTTTAATATTTTATTTAAGTTTTTTTAAAACAGGTTTAATGTAAATGAACTTTAATGCTACGTAATTATTAGGTTTAAGCTCGAGATTTCAAATGTACGTAAAAGTTTTTCATTGGCTTCATTTTTGGACTGGCAAAGTGTCAGCGACTTCTTTAGAGAGGGTGAGGGGACAATCTAATTTGAACCCATACTCACCCCTTGTTTACTATAGGAAATATACTTGTAGTATAAATGTACCTATCTACTATCATTTACTTGCAGGTTGCTCGCTTGATAAAACAGTTTTAAATCATTTTTAGCACCTACCTAATTCCTATACCTTCTAATTGGACTACATTTTAGTATCTAGATTTTTTGACTTATACGACGCAGATATCAATGTTTTGCTTTAAAATATGTTACTTAAAATCCTTTTATCACATTTAGTAAATAATAATAAAGCACTTTAGATTAATTTAATGACGAAATCAACTTATATGTCACAGAACTTAACTAAGTCGTAAATAGCTCCCAAATAGACTCTTTAATAATCTTATCAAATAATCTGTAAAAGTTATATACAAAGCAGAAACAAAAGAGCAGAAAAAAGAAAAATACATTTCTTTTTTGTAAGCACAAATAGGGACTAGTTTTACATAAAACGATGATTATCTGACGTCAGCAATACATAACTACTGACCCAATAAGCCAAAAGGTTGGATTTACTTAATGTTACGTAATGTTCAGTCACGGCTTATAATTTCTTTTCACGAAATGACTTGTATAATATTATCTTTAAGACATTTGTTATCAGTATTGACATGTCTTCATATTAAATAAACTGGTGCCCTAGTGGTTTATCGCTAAGTTGTTTTTGCGTCGCTTCCTTACGTAAGTTTATATGAGATATAAATGTTACAGCCATTTTATGTGGGCAGAATTGAGTTGTATAATTTTGGCCGATGGAAATGAGATCGGCGCTCGCTTGATAAATTATTTCACCTTACCTCCAATACGTTAATAGTACCCGTGCTAAGAAGTATTTGGCATTATATCTTAAAATTAACCAATATTTGTATTAGGTAGGTACATTTTAATAATTTAAAAAGACCAATGGCTTTTTTCTTTTATAAGAATGGGCTTACTTGTCCTAACGCGATATTACTTAATCTATATTATAATATAACTGTAGAGGTCGAATGTCTGTTCATAGAAAAAAAATATAAAAAAACTGAGTCAGGGGGATGTAAGAAAAGAAATAGAACAAATCCAGATTTTTTTCAATTTTTTGTTTCTCTATCTGTTTGTCTGCTTGTACGGATTAATCTCCGAAACTATTAGACCGATTTAAGAAATTTTGCATAGTGGTACCTTATAACTCCGGTCAACATCTTAAATACATTCATTCCGCATCAACTTATACAGCTTAGTACACAACAACTTATGCACTTAATTTAGTAAAATTCGGCATGCTGATACCTTTTATTGCCGGTCAAACAACAGGTTACTTTTTATCCCGAAAAAAGGAACGGTTCCCGTGGGATAGATCTGTTTGCGCTAGTATCATAATAAAAGTGTTTAGCTCTCACGGCTAAATGGGTTAACCGATTTTGATGCAATTTGATATGGGGAGGTAGGTACAATGTATAAGGAAACATTAGCGTAGGCATTAGATAGTGATCTTTCTTGCTCTGAGTTAATTAATACTTTGCATTAATAGGAAATGATAAATAAATTAAACATGTATCCATGTATTTCTCGTTTAATTCAATCTCAACTAAGGAGAAAAGAGATGCAAAAGTTTTAATTAAGGAAACATAACTTTTTCATGGTAAGGAGTAAAAAGATTCATTTTGTTAGGAAGATTACGACTGAATCTGTTTTTGTATAAACGTTTGGCTTTAGATCTGAACATTATATAATAAAGTTGGAACCAGCATTGACTTAGGCGCAACCGAAAAAGCGCAGAACTACTACTCATGAACTATCGCTTCATCACTGTAATCAGAACGCCATTGACTCTGTTACCGGCAGCGATATGTATGTTTTTAAAACCTCCTTCTAACCTTCCATTCCCCCTAAACATACTTGCCAGGTACTTTTAACCACTTATTCTAGCAATTTATTAATCACTCAAACTTACAGTCCGTCTTTTGCTCCTCTTTCCAAAGCCAAAACCTTGGGCCTGAGAACTATATTTAAAGACTGACTTTCATTTTGATGTTTATCATCGCTCATGTTTGTGGCAGATAATTGTTTATTATTTTCTTTACGATGAATCTGCCGCATTGTGCACGCCTGTTTTTAGTATAGTACTAAATACAGTTACTTTTAAATTCAGAAAATAATCTGTACATTAAATATTTTTTGGTAAATCTTATTGAAATAGTCATTATTATCGATACAGAGGCCGAATCTATAGTTTTTAGATTTTTTGTCGGTCTGTATGTCTATCTCTGACCGCATCACGGGGAAATCACCAGACAGATTTTGATGAAATTTGGTATGATGATAACTGACTATCCGAATCAACATTTACCTTTTACTTTTGTCGTCTCTAAGAAATATATACTAAACGTTAAAACGTAACTAGGGACGAATCCGAGCGGATCGAGGGTGAGGCGCTAGTATGTATATATAATTTCAAATATAATTTCAATTCGTAGGCAGACAATACAAATTCGTCACCAACAAAAACAGCAAGTAAAAAAAATCTTTTTTCATGTTTATTGTCGTCAATCAAAAAAAAATTGCAAACACATGCCCAGAGTTTTATACGAGAAAAGGAAATTTATCCCAAGGGATAAAAAGGGTCACTATAGCGGGTACTTTCATGTATAGAGTACGTGTTCGATGCTTAATCTATTGCATGTCTCTTCTCTTTGACTGAAATTATTATTTAATACTTAAATCTTTTATTTCAATCACGATATTAATTAGTGCGTGAAAAGTTGGATTTTTAAAACATAACTTTAAACTTTGTTGTTTTTTTTATGTTTAAATTGTTACATTCACTAATTTCTTACATTTTAATTTAATATAATTAGACTGCATTATGAAATGAAATGATACTTTATTCAATTACACTTATATGTAGAAGCACTTTTGAACGTTAATTCAATTAAAAGGAAGTTAGTGTACACAGTTTTCAAGAAAGCTATTACTAGTTCTGCTGAAAAAAGCCGACGAGAAACTCAACAGTTGCTCTATTAAAATTATATTGAGATAGATTTTTTTTATTTTAACAATAATATCTACGGCCGTTGATAACATGTCTGGCTACGAATTGTGAAATTATTAAGAGAGATTGACTTTTGAATAAAGCATCTTTATAATAATTATAATCATTAAATAAATATCTAAATTATAAGTAACTCTTGTAATATTAATTACTCATACACAGTATTTTTTCAGTTGTTTAACTTGAAAAGAGACGGGGACAATGATACCTAAGTTGTTTTAGTTTGTATAATAACTTAGAAACATGACAGAAAATAATAAATTTTAAATTAAAAAATCAAACAGCTAAATCCAGGACAGATCATTGGTGCATCATACAAAAGAATGGATGAAAGTAATTTAGAATTGTGATACAAAAAGGTTTTTGTCACATTTTTTGGAAATGATAATTGAGTTAATATTATGTAATGTACATACAACATGATTTTACATTTTTATGTAAAGATCACATTTGAAGCATTAAAATCTAACATCACCTTACTAGATTATCTAAATTGTATTTGTCCAATCCTAAGGACATTACGGGAGAAATCGATAGAAGTAACGGTGTCACCTACAACACAATACTAACGATCAATTTTCTATTTTTCCTTTTAAACTGCTATTTCACAGTAACGAGTAGTTTTGATAAAATTAACTTTCAAGTAAATTACGAGGTTAGGCTACCCGAGAGACAGTAGAATTTTATTCAGTCGGCTATTTTTGTTATGTTCGCTTCGACAATTTAGCTAGAATACCTAGTTACGTTTAAGTAAATGTAAGGGTTATTTTATAAACAAAACCAAGTGCTTTTGTATATAAAATGACCCCCGGCAAAAGTGCAAGCACTCAAAAATACTGCTTATTAGGTTAGGATTGTTTTAATATACACCTCAAATGTTTGTTAACATTTTCAGAAGCTTAATACAACAATAAACAAACGCAAAAAATGACCGAGATTCCTGCATAAGTAAGGTGTGCCAAATTAGACCTAAGCCAGCTTAATCGCCTCAGAAGGACATAAGGTGAGGTGTCACAGATGAATACGAGAAAATCATCGGAAAGCGGTACCTGTCGCCCATAACACCTAAGTTTCATGCACTTAGGTTATATGTAACAAAAATGCAGAATCGCAGGTGCGTTGTCACTGTGAGGACTAAGATGATATGCCTCTTACCTGTAATTGCGCTGGCTATCTTATTCTTAAAACAGAACACAACAATGTAATCATTGTTGCTTGGCGGGAGAAATAGATAAGGGGGTGGTACCCATCTAGTCGGACTCCTTAGGCTTGACAGAGTCTCCTACCACCGGTAAAAATCGAGGAAGATTCAACCTACTTCTCTGACTAGAGTCGGTAGTCACCATAACAATATATTATTCGGCCTTTTTAAAAGTCCCACTACTGTGCACGGGCCTTCCTTCAATGCGAGGAGGAACAAACTAAAATTAAAATAGACCACCAAACTAACAAGGTAAGAGTTCACGGACTTCGGCGGACTTCACATGTCTTTCAAAAACTTGCTAGATTCTCTCGGACATGCAGGTTACCTCACGATGTTTTCCTTCACAATAATCATATAAAAAATGATATATACAACATATTATTATAAGTATAAATTGGTATATTATACAAGTCTGTTAACACCACTCCAAATCACATTTAACTTCTTAGCTCAACTTTGACCTTAGCTGTACAAAATTATTTTTGAACAAAACACAATTAGTTCAGAGTCATTTTATTTAATTTAATCACTTGATATTCGATTTAAACGGGCAGTAATCAACGAATTAATCATATATTTAATACATTATTCCAACTGTGAATATCATGACGGCTGCGACCACACATAGATAATTTACATTTCAATGTAAGATTATAACTTAGTTTGGTTTACTGATAAGCTAGATAATAGGTTTTATGAATGCATGCTTTTATATGAGCAATAAAAAATAAGCATAAAAATGATAAATGATATGACTCCCTCGCGTACACATAAATTCTTTCTCTTTCTCCCTCCAACCCTAAGGATATACTACAGAATGAAAACAAAAAATGTAATTTAATCAAAAGTCAAGTCAGCCCTACGAAATGTATTTTTATTATTCTTATTTAACTTTGAAGTTTACCTTATAATCTCCCCAACCGTTCTCATGTACCTGTGCTGGTTAATGTTTCTTTTCATTTTAAATATATCCTAATGAAACGTACGTATGTTTATTTACAAATCACAAGTTTTTTTCACACAAAAATCAATTAGATCAATTTTGTTGTTCTGTCGATTAATATATATGGGATAGAACAACTTTCATTTATAATACTCGTAGTAGCAAATGCTTTGCTTTGGTTTAATTCAATACCTTTGAATATGGCAAATCAGCTTTCCTTTTGTGTTCAACTAAGCTACTAATAGTTACTTATGATAGTTACACGATAAAGACTTCTAGCACGCGAAGAACACTGCGAGCTGATGTTTCAATTTACAGAAATTGTAGATAATACACAACTTCCATAACATCAAAATGACAATAGTATAGTATATACCTAGTACGATTTCAAAACATTTGATAATTTTATACAGCCAACGTAAACACTAAGTTTATGCGGTATATTGTCATGAATCTATACATACTCGTATATATTAAAATCGATTTGTGTATGTATGTTCTCCAAAATGGCTGGAGTGATTTTGACGAAATTTCAGTTTAACTTCAGATTAGCCCAGCAGGTAATACTGTGAAGTTTGGTAGCGATTTAAAGTTTCAATAGATGAATTTATTATATTTGTGAGCCAATGTAATCAACGGTTATTACCCACAAATAAACAATTTGATAAAATAGATAGACGCAATAACAATATTTATGTACCTTACTACCTATTACCGGTAAATCATTTCATAATCAATAATATTTACGTATATTATATATAATTAAAAATGATGTTGATTATATGATGTTGATATAATAAGATGAAAATTTATTATAATTATTTTCCACGCTTTAATATAAGTATTGTTTTCATTTGTTCATGTAATTTTCTTTTTAACTATAATCAGATCTGGGCAGGGATGAGTCTTTATAATAATAAGGTAATTCGTATGCGAGCTCGCTCGAATGCGAAGCGCCTCTTACAAAGCGCCGCACGATTCGGAGTCACTTTGTTCCTATTTCGGATTTCGTCACCCTTCAAAGATCATAATATTGTGTACGTAGAAACAGTTTACTAATTAATTATATAGTTAGATCCAGAAATAAAACAAGGGACTGAACCAAAGTAAATTAGGAAACAAAGCATGTAGAGTTTAATATAAATAACTACATATATTTATTTATTTGTTACCTACTTTTAACGAATACACAATAAGAAATACGTTTTCGAATTCTTAGTACATATATGTATAGAGGATATCGATTACTTGTATTAACGATCCTTGCGTAGTTATACTAAGCTGTGGACGTGCATGAAATATTAATATCAAAAGTATGTAAAGTGTTAAAAATCCTTAATTAGGTTTTTATGAGATCATCTTAAAATTTAGTTATAATTTATTGGTCAAGTTACGTTACGCTAGCTTTAAAAGCTCAACAAAATATTAGCTTTTTGCTCTTTATCTGCTCTACCGAAGGCTTTCTGTTCAACATGTTTATTTATGTGTTTACAAGAAAAAATGAAGATTTTAGAATATTCAAATGCAATTATTACATCTTCAAGAAAATAACTTTATAACATAATATTTATAGTATATAATAAAATATAATATTTTATAGCTCATAATATTTTTTTATACTCATACCTAATACTTCACTTACCTTACTTTATTGCTATTTGGATTTTAGACATTTTACACACCTTTGTTAAATGTTTTAGAAATTATATTAATTGCAGGGTACTGAACTGACTACCCTGTTGCTTTTATTATACCGCCAAATTTTAAATTGAGATAATCCCAAATACAATAATCTATACAACACTTCATTAATATTTTTGTTGAATTTCCTCCAACTTTGTGATGAGTTACTTAATGTTTTTAAAATTTTGGTTATATAAAGCGTGTAAAGCTATAATGAATTCATGTCCCTTGTCTAATAAAAGATTTGTCAGCTTTGCGAAGATGAAAACTTGGCATTACACGCTTAGCTTTATTTCTAGTATTAGCGTGCATGTCACCGTTATATAACATGGAATGTTTTAACACAAAAGTGTCACCATATTTAACATTTTAAACCACTGGAAAATCCCTAAAATTAATCATAACGTAATTGAATTAATTAGAGTTTCATTTCTTGCTTCTGCCTAACCTTATTTTCTTTTAACTTTCTTGGATTAAACTTGGATTATATAAGTACGATGGGAGTGACATTTTCTACAGAAATGCATTACCAGGATAAAAGATATCCTATACATAGTCATGTTGTGAGATAGAGGTCTATCTATGTTCGAGACATTTTTCACACAAGAGAATTTTCTTCCAAATCCGTTCACGATTTACGTGAGATGAGCCACAAAGAAATAAATATATGTACAAACTTTTAGACTGATTTCTTATACTCGTAGGAAGTAAATATTAACTTGAAATGTAAAATTTTTGTGATACTCTTCATATTAATGTATCATTTTAAATTATTTATGTAAAGTATGTGAGTAACGAAATTATAGTTTGTATCTCACTACTACGGCTAATAAGTACAGGCAAATAGAAACAAAATAGTGAAATCAAAGCTATTAACGATTTTAGTTTGTTTAGTTAAGTCAACGCAATTTACCAAACTCTCTATTTGCTCAAGGATCTCAGCACTGGCTCTGGAACTGAACAAGTATCTATCCGTAACAGTGCTGTCATCAGCGTACCCAAAGATACCGGGTTTTAGAAGCTCGTTGATGTGCAGCAGGAAAAGTGTTGCGGAAAGAACAGATCCCTGAGGAACACCGGCATTGACAGCCATTAGGTCAGATGAGCAGCCATCAATGACCACCCGAAATAACCTCTCACTCAGAAAATCATATATCCAGCTACAAAAGCCAGGTATCCCTTATGCCGGCAGTTTGCTCAGAAGACTGCCATACCAGACCCGGTCAAAAGTCTTCGAAATATCGAGAGACACGGCGAGTGCCTCACCGTGTTTTTCAATGACTTCACCCCAAATAGACCGATTTTTCCGAAAGCTATACTTGTGGTCGGACAGGAGATCATTTTCTTCTAAGTATGCTAAGAGCTTGTTATTGATCACACGTTCCATACTTTTACAAAGGATGGTCGTGATCGCAATTGGTCTATAACTAGCCGGATCAGCACGACACCCCTTTTTCGGTACTGACTGCATGTTGTTCCATGACTTGGGTACTTGAGCAGTTGCAAGAGAGAGGCGAAACAAATGCATTAATACAACTCAGGGGTACAACTCAGGGGCGCAATTCCGCAAGACAACTGCAGATGTATCATCAGGGCCACTGGCTTTGTTCACGTCGAGGTTCCGAAGAGTTTTTAGGACCTCTCGCTGGAGTAAAGGATAGAACTGGCATAAAGGAGTCGCACGTTGGAAGAGGGGTTGGGAGTTTGCTTCCACCATTGAGACGTGAGTTTTCTGCAAACAGAGACTCTAGAAGAATTAGCCTTGTCTGTTGCAGATACAGCCAGTTATCCGTCAGATTTTTGCAGAGACGGCAGCGAAGAACGGCAGAAGTTCGCTTCAACTCACTTCTTCTTCTTCTCCCTGCCCATTTCCCAATCACTTGGGGTCGGTGCAGTACATCTTCTGTACTGCTGATAGGATTTACTTTATTTGATTTATGATTACTCGCTTCTAAGCGTTATTAAGAATTTCAGATGAGAATATTTACTTATTTCATACCTTTTAGATCGTCCTTTTTCAGTCCTCGGGTTTTAGTTTTTGAAGTAACTTTATATTCAGTGTAAATTTAATACTAAAATCATAGAGAAATCTTTACAATCATTCAACTTTCTTGGAAAATTTAATCACATTGAATATAAACCCCAGCAAACGCAGAAACAGATCATTTTCAATAAATATTAAATATTCAACTCCCGCTTGATTAAGATTCTTCTTAGGTATAACATAGCTTTTACTTAAGATTTACTTTTTTTCTTTAGTTTAGTTCTTTACCGCAAGCTATTAAATAAATATTATTAAAGTTTAAAATGCATATTTTTAAAACATACCTATACAAAATACAAAAGAGTTAGATATATATTTTTGTAGATAATGATGAATAAACCCTTGTTTTTGTTTCAGGTTGCAGTTTTGTGTTAATTGAACCTTCTTCAAATAAGGAGAAAGAGGTTAAGTCAAGTGTATATTATCCTGTTATAAAGGTGCTCTTTGCGAACCGATTTTGATAAACCTTTTTTATTAATATTATTCATAAGATACCTATCCTTTTTAAGATTACTTTGAGTTGGAATTGAAATAAAATTCCAATTCATATTTTATTATCAATAAAATATCATACTTCTGATAAATTATATTGAAAACTTATCGGGAATACCGCCGTAAAGTCAACAAAACTTCTTGAAGTCATTTCCTTCCCACGGTGTAACGTAATTTGATTAACCCTTGATTATATCTAGACCGATTTTTACTTTGCAAAGGTAACTGTTGTTTACTATATTCTTTATTGCACTTAAAATATGATACAGAAAAAAAATAACAAGGTAAACATAGTTCACAAAGGTGGACTTATCTCTAAAAGAGATCTCTTCCAGTCACCCCTGGTTGTGGAAGAAGATGTCAGCGGGCAATATGGTGCAAAAAAATATACTAAATATATACTAGAAATAAAGGTAATAATAATTACACATACATACATATATACATATATTACATATACATACATACAAATATACATATATTACTTATAAAAATATATATACTTAATATATAAAATATGAAAATAGAGAAAGGTACTGATTGATACTGTCTACATTTGTGATAGTAAATAATTTTTTAATTTACATTTAAAGACATGAATAGATGGGCTCTCATGGATGGTTTTGGGCAGTTGGTTCCATAGTACTGCGGCATGGACAGAAAAAGAATTTTGTTGGAATTTAGTATTGCTCCTAGAAATGTCGAGCATAGAAGTACTGCAAGATCTTCTGGAACGTGTTTTAGTAGTAAGTGAAGTTTTATTTATATAAAAAAAAAAAATTATTCTTTGTAGTTGTAACTTGTATCTAAGCGTTACAACTACAAGAGAACAATAGAAAAAGTTTACGAAATGAGAGTTGCACATTAAATCGATTAGTTCAGAGAAAAACCAAACATAGCACGCATCCCAGATAGTTAAGAAAAATCAACAAATCCACTATCATCGATTCACTAACAACGTTTTTAGTATAAATAATATTAAAACCTAAAACGTGCTTACTACAAAAAAATATCTGAGTAATCTCAATATGCTTATTATCATCTTTAATTATTATTATTTTTGCTATATCTATCTTAAATTTAATTCTATTTGTTTTTAATATCTTTCGAGAAATAGTATCAAACATTGAATTTGATCATTTTAACGGTAACTCATAGCACAAAAATCCTTCGAATAAAAAAGTTTTTACTACATTCGGTATAAAAGAGAAATTAATGACGACGTAGATATGTACATATATACCTACATACGTATGCTCTTAAAGTGTTGCATTAAAAACAACGGCTGTAACGTATTAAGTATTGAATATAGACCCCAAAACAATAGTGATTAAAATTTTTGTTTCTTTGTCTATTTGGGTGTGCGTGTTTTAAACCAAAAGTACTGAACCGAATATAACTAAATTTTGTGTAGTGATAGTTTATTAATCGGGTCAACATTTAGAATACTTTTTACTACAGGAAAACCTTTCATCCCCACGGAAAAACACAATAACTGGTCCTATCGAATAGTCCTTAGAAATTCATATGACTAACGTTGGCTAAACCTTAAGCGATACATCAAAACAACGTTCAAAAAAATTGTAGGTCTTAAAAAGGCGTACAAAAAAACCCACAATGTCTATCTCGTAAGATACACTCGCAATAACTATTTATATTTATTTAAAACGTAGGGACGCACCTGAGCAAAGCGAGAGCAAGTCACTAGTCTTAAAGTCTTACTCTGTTACTATTATTTCTATGCTTTGTATATCACACATCAACGTGTAGTACAAGAACGAAGGATAACTCAACAGAACCTAAATAAATGACTTACGTACTGACCAAAATAGAAGAATTTCTAATAGAGCGGTTCAAAATCTAAAAGTTACGTTTATAATTGATTGTGCTTTTTCGTGTTGGTTATTAATTTACCCAAACATTCCGTATAACGATGTCATATATTTTTTTTAAAAGCACTACTTCATGATTTGAAATAAATAGCTAAGTCGGTTAGTTAGTACGTAAATATTCTTATTCTATATAAGTATTTAATGCTAAACTATCGCAACTAACATAATACTAGGTTACCTTTGACAAGTAATAAAAAATATTAAATGTAATAGTAGCACACGGCACACCTAAACACTAAACTTATTGAACACCCAATTTGATCTCAATAGCTTTCGTTAAACCTTAATGTAACTCTTAAAATAATAACTTGTCCATGGCATATAATTATTACATTTTGTTATTTTAATCAGCAAAATAAATTACAGGAGAAAAGCTTTAAAAAACGTCTCCTTTCACTTAATTCTTGCCTCAAAAATTATACATACCTACTATGCTTAAAACAGTCTCACCTCAGCCTTAGTTTGCCACCACAGAATAATTGTTAATATATTTATTTTAAATGTGGTGTTATGTTTTGGAAATATGGGAGTATCCGATTATAAGAAAAACAAAGGGCATACCCAACGCGAAGCTAATCTAAATCACACAAAATTTGAACAACCTACCTACAAATATCTAAAATATCGTTTGAGATCTTACTGCTTTTAATCTTCCTCTGGCTCAAAGTTAATTTGAAAACATACCGAAATGTATTTCAAAGTAAGCGATTTTCTAGTACTCGTAATATAACCAAATACTAACTATATAAACAACATACTTTAATTATGGCATACATATGTATATATTTCTATAATTAAGTATATATCTTTGGCGTTAATTCCACTGTAGTTTACGTAGCAAACATGCCACGAGCAATAAGCGAACATTGTAAACATAAGGAAAGCCAAATTACTCATAGTGATTTAATACTAATATAGCATTGAAGGCAAAGTCATTTTTCGATTCAAATTGTGAAATAATTAAGCCATATTTATTGCTGTTTAATTAGTCATTTAACGAACAAATCATTTCAATTACTAAGCAATAATAAAATTATACCATATTTTATTTCTGATCACTATTCCCACCCTCGATTTATATAGGTATTTTATATTATTTTTGCTAATTTGAGCTAAAAAGTAATATACATATACTGTAGCAAAAGTAAGCCATATTAGAGATAATAGGTCAATTTTTTATTCAACGTAATCCTGTTAGTATTTATTTCATACTCACGTTAAATACAAATTATTTACAATTTATTTTACAATTTATTAATATAATAGCTATTTCAAAGTATTAAAACGCGATTTAATATTTTCACCTGTAAACGTTTTTGAAACAAGTGGTCTTAAGTTACTCCACTTATAAATAGAAATTTTCTATTTTTTTTTTAAGAAATAACAGTATCTTTATTCTTAGTATTGATGTGAATATCGGCGTAGTAAAGGGAAAACACGACGTTCCACAACAATGGAGATAACGGTAGTTCTCCCCTTCGGAGCATTAATCAAGGAATTCGACCTTCAAGATGAAGTCGTGCAAAAATTATTGGTGTCTTATTAGGGTTCTACGAGATAGCTACGCGCTACGAAGTTCCATGCTCACAATGTAGACGTTAAATATTTGTAAAAATAATATTTGATTTTTTATTAAACATATTTTTAAATGTATATTAAAACATTTCTCCATAAGTGGCTTGACTAGTTTATAAGTATTAAAGCTTACGTCGATTTTCACCCACTCTAAGCACTTTCAGCCAGCCATTCGACCTCGCACCGTGTTATAGCACCTGCGTTCTCACAAAATAATGTTTGTCTAGCGCGGAAAAACACGCGGTTTTACTTAAGGGCTTACTCGTAATTTTCACGCTTAAATTACACCTCATTTAACGCTGTCTACAAGTCAATTTTGAAGTTCTGATGTTTTTTTCGTGTATATTATTTGTACGTATATATAATGTAATAATTAAAATAAAAGTCAATTATCATGGCTATAATTTAAAAAAATATTTTCGCGTGCAGTTTTAAAACTATTTTTAACTTTCTCACCCTTAATTTTTAAAATAATTGTATGAAAAACTTAAAAGTAAATGCTATAAGTTTGAGTTTTGTAGTTTTATTAAGTTAGTTTCTTGTGCAAAGTAAAAATATGTGAACGAAGATACAATTCGCATAGCTAATTTTAAGAGTAATGGAAGAAAACAAACTGAAGATGAGAGAAAACAAAGCTATAAAAATGTTATATAACAAATTATCTCAGTGAGCACATGACAAAGTATCAAATAATCGTAAATATCGACTTACCGCCTTCGCCGGGGAGTTACAGACCAACAGACCGAGAGCCGTGCCAAAGCTTAGAGTTGGTTTTCGAGCAATAAGTGTTTAAGTTAAAAATGTGGGCCGAGAGTGTCGAGCGGACGCGGCGTGTAGGACGAGCGGCGTCGATCGCGTTCGTGCGACGGTAGTGCGGTGAGGGTGCGACTTCGACAGCGTGAGGCGGGATAGGTCCGTACGCGAGGGCGACCCGAGTAGGAATCGGCGTTACCCTCCACAAGGGTTACGTAACGCGCGGAGTAGCGCAGCGGCCCGAACCCCGCTCCCCTCTTTTAGGGAAAAGATGAATGAGTAAAGTTTCCTAACGGACGTTAGTCCATGGATCGCGCTTGTTTTTGGATCGGCCCGCGGTTACATAAAGGCACTTCGCACATGCGCCATGCGTCCTTGCCGCCGCACTATGGTGACGCGGTCTTTTTCCCGGGACGCCCGCGCCGATGGCGAAATGGCAATGCGTAGTTCACTATACGAGTATCTGTCAAGTGGCTTCCACAGCTTTGTCAGCTTCACATCTCTTCTTAGTTACTTCTATAAAATTTTATAGAGCCCTTTTTATGTAAAATTCAGGTGTGCGTGTGTTTGTATTTTTTCTCCTGTTACAGGGCTTTAACTGATTTTGATGTTTCTTCTCTGTACTTACGATGTCACCTGGATGATTATAAACTATAATTGAACCCGGCAGATGGTGATTTGAGATTCATTTTTTTTTCTAACTAAACGAAAAACTTATGTGGCAGGACAACATATGTTTACCGGATCCACTAGTTTATAAATAGAGCTTTAAATAAATGATCAGAGTATCAACGTGGATTGTGTTGTGGTTCGATACAAACTTGGACCAAATAAAATTAAATTTGTTATTCTAAGGATTAGAAAATTTTATTTATTAGTATCGCCGTGAGTATCAGTTGTCGTTTCTTATGCTTCTTTAAATACCGTTAGGTCTCGAGTTCTCATTTACATTACATGGTAAAACCATTCCACATTATTAATTCATATTTATCAAGAATATATAAGAGATTTAAAGAGAACATAAGATGTGCTTAATAAGAATTAATTAAACTTAAGACAGTAAAATTTTAATAAAAATATTTTTATTAGATATTATTGCCTTATTAATACCTTTACATCTGTCTATTTACACATTGAATAAACTTGACCGCGTTTTGTGTAGAAGCGCGCTAAGTATATCGAGCTCTAACTGTATCTCTTTGGGCTACTCGGCGATACGATTGATTTTTTTTTTATACCACGTCGGTGGCAATCAGGCATGCGGCCCGCCTGATGGTAAGCGGTTACCGCAGCCTATGGACGCCTGCAACACCTGGGGCATCACATGCGCGTTGCCGACCCTTTAAAAACCTATTTACTCCCCTTTTGAAGGACCCCATACTGTAGCCCTCTGGGAAAACCTCGGCAGGGAGTTCATTCCACAGCGAGATGGTCCGTGGGAGAAAGTTCCTCTGAAACCGAACTGTACGGGACCATTTGGGCTGCAATGTGTGAGCATGAACTCGCTGTCGATGGCGAGCGGTGCGGTGATAGAAAGTGGCCGTGGGCATCATTTCGAACAATTCTTCGGAACACAACCCATTGTACAAACGATAGAGCACACGTAGGGACGCAAAATCTCTTCTTAGACTTAGGGGCTCTATATCGCTTGTGAGTATTGGATCGTCGACAATTCTCACAGCTCTCCTCTGAACCGAGTCAAAAGGCCCAAGCTGGTATGCCGGTGCTCCCGCCCAGAGATGTGAGCAGTACTCCATATGGGGACGGACTTGCGATTTATATAAAAGCAGTCTTTGTCCCGGCGTGAAGTACCGCTTCGCTTCGATTGATATGAAACTATGCACATATAAAATTAAATGATTCATTAATATAACCTTCTATTATATTCCAAACATAACTATTTAAAATAAATTATGTACAAGCCATTATGCCCAATACAAATGTATTATTAAACGACAATTACCTATTAATATAATAGTTTGTGTGTAATACACAATATACAAACTTTCGCAAATATTAATCTGATTATACAATATGGGTTAACCCTGCTGAGTTATATTATGGGTTTTTTCTTTAAGTCTTATTAAAACCTAAAGTATTACAAATTCATTTTGCTCAGGGGCCTACCTAGGTGCCTAACAAGTCTAGGGTTTACTCAAAGTGATAGTTTATCTGTGCACTAAAATTAATCCAAATCCGACCAGCTGCTACGCATACAAACTTTCGCATTTATAATAGTAGCCCAAATTTTTGATAATGATAATGATGAATGATCACGGTTAAAAATAAGCTAGATAAGATAGATACATAATATTTTGAAGAGATTGTTTGATAAATATAGAAATCGAATTTGATATATTTTTTTATTCATTAGATTTTGGCTGTACATGACAAATTGCTCATAATTAAATAGGATTTGCTACCTACAAATATTGTATATACACTGAATTATATTTAAATATAGTTAATTCATATTCATAAATAAAATGGATTCAAATATAAAGAGAACGTTGGAATTCTAAAGCAAAATAGCTTCGACATCGTACCGCTTGCTTAAAAATAACTACGAGTAAGTATGAACGCGCGAGCGATGCGAGAGTGCAGCGTCACGCGCCTCTTTCATAGACCAATCAAATATGCTACAATGATTTTCTAAAAGGTAGAATATTTTTGTCCAACGTAGTTTTAAGTATTTTGAAACTACCTACGACAGATATTTATTTGTCAAACTTAGGAACCATCAGGGAAAAAACTAATTTTAGTAGGATTTTTACCGGTTGAAATTAGGTGAGAGCAAAGTGACATCGTAATTTTATTTTCTGTCAAAACATAAGAACGGATGAAAGCTACTTAAAAATAAATTTAATTTATAATATTAACTAGCATTGCCCGCGGCTCCGCCCGCGTTCAGATGACCAAAAACTAAATTCTTAGGTGTTACATATTAGTATACTCTTACATTGCAGTTTTTGTATTTTTCCTCAGAAATAAGATATTTTCCCGCGGTAAAAAGTATCCTAGGATCGCGCGCTACATCGCCCGGTTTATATAGCTTGAGCAGGCGGTCGAGCGATGCGGGGCAGAGGGGATGGACTCGCCGTAGGCATCTCAATGCTCGCCAAGCATTAAAAATGTTTCGCTACTAATTACTTCTAACAACGATATCTCAAAAACTATTCATCTGATTGATTTAGTGTAAAGAGCAATTTTAATCTGCATTAAATGACTAAGCTAACTAAAATATTCATTTGGATAAGGATTAATACCGAACTAAAGAAAATAACTTTGAAAATAACGTAATGTTTTTAATTAAAAATGTTAACATAAAAGTGGTTATTGTAAGTCAACCGTAAGAGATAGAGATATGCTATCGCGGACTTTTTTGTAGCATTTTTATAGATTTTGAATTCTCTAGTACATTACTTAACTGTATCTTTGCTAGTTTACGCGGCGTTCGCGTGGAAAGTTCCCATTTGGCGAGATTTTTTGCGACCTCTTCAACATTTGTCGCCGTATTTCAGCTAATTTACATAAAAGCATAATAAATTATATACCTAAACCTTCCTCAAGAATTACTCTTTCTATTGTTGAAAACCGTATAAAAATCCGTTCAGTAGTTTTCGAGTTTATCGCGAATAGACAGACAGGAGGACAGAAAGACGCGGCCGGGGGACTTATTTTTATAATAAGTATAGATATAAAACAGAAAATATCATCGTCAATAATAAATCGATTAGACCTTCCTCAAAATATATTTGAAATATCTGATTTGTTATACTTCATCTACTAAATAATAAATATTGATTTAGATTTAATATTATGTACTATTAATAGAAGTATATACAATGTTCTTGGTTTGCTTCAATAACATGAATCGTATAATTCTCATGAAATGGGTAAAATATGTTAGTCAGCATTGATTGCGACTAGCTCTGATCCTTTTAATTAGTCCACACTTTACCTAAGGAAGCGCTTTAGTGATACTAGTATTATTTTTTGTATGCATTTAATTTATAATTGGGGTCATTCAATTCTTGCCTTTTTTAATTTAGAGATTGAAAAGATTAAAATATTTTTTGTTTAATATACACATAAAATATTTCATTATTAAAGATGACTAAAGATACTATTTAATGATTTTTTAACCCCCCACGCAAAAAGAAGGGTGTCATAAGTTTGACGTCGATGTATGTTTGTCTGTGTGTGTGTGTGTGTCTGTGGCATCGTAGCTTCCAAACGGGTGGACCGATTTCGATGCGGTTTTTTCATTTGAAATCCAGTTTCCTTGCGGTGATTCTTAGCTATGTTTGTTTAATAGCTAGCAGTGCAGTGCTTCACGCGTGCCAGTGTAATGTTAAATGACAATTTGCGTTGGGCTTTTTAAAATTTTTAATTTTGATAGTCAACTATTTTTTAAATTATGTATTTATTGTATTTTCTTGTAAATAAATTTTAGTGCCATCAAGTTTTACTTTAATTTCTGATTTCCCTTCGCCTCACTCGGGTAAACACCCCGATTTTGCATTTACTTCTATGCGTCTAAAATTGGGCTAGGCTGTGCAGCATCCGCACCAGGTGCCGATTCAATTCTCGTGAAACCTATTTGGATATTATATATAATTATATATACATATGTAATTTGAGAAACTTTAGAAAAAATATAATATTAAAATATTGCTGTAATAATACTATTGCAACACTAAGAATATAACATTTTTTAAATTTTAAATAGCTATTTAATTAATACAATGATAAGTCTATAATTTCCAAGCATAATTCATTAATTTCATCGCCGCTATAACAAAGGCACTAGTTTTAGAAATTGTATAACTTTTTACCTTCGTCTCATATTGCCAATTTAAGTGAAAAAAAGAAATGTGGCGGTTGTGAAATCGTAGTTATGGCTGTCATCTATACATATATGTAATAAAATTCTATCTAAGTCGAATCTGTACATTAAATATTTTTTGGAAAATCTTATTGAAATAGTCATATTATCGATACAGAGGCCAAATCTATAGTTTTTAGAATTTTTGTCTGTCTGTCTGTCTGTCTGTCTGTCTGTCTGTTACCGCATCACGGAAGAACCGCTGGAGGGATTTTGATGAAATTTAGTATGGTGATAGCTGGTTATCTGGGTTAACATATATGATACTTTTTACCGCAGGAAAATATCTCATTTCTAAAAAATACAAAAACTGTAATGTAAGAGTACACTAATAATATGTAAAACCTAAGTATTTAGTTTTTGGTCATCTTCTTCTTTTATACGTTCATATCAACAATACAGACAACAGAGGCAAAATTACTACAATAATATCCCCGCAAGAAAGTCGAATCCGTCGCGTCATCTCACACCACTATGATCGAATAATATTGTTAAAGTCATTCATATTTAATAGCAGGAACAGTAAACTGTGCATCGTGCTAAACATTTAATAGTTTCAATTTTAGATTTGTTTCCGAGTTGTTTCAAATTGTGCGCAACGAGTACTCGTTGCTGCTATAATACTATAGCAGCGTTTAAAAGGGAGCACTTTTGTATCTAATTGCAAATGTTTCTGCATATTTTATGTAAATTTTAAAGTATAATACAAAAATATGTTTTTATTGCATACTAGTAATATGAAATCATTATGAAATAAATATGAAGTACTACTGAATTCGTGAGCTGGGTTTTTTAATACACACATTATGTTTAGGAGGCACATATTGGCCACGTGTAGGGAAACCCCTAGACTTCGACAATGACTTATTGTTATTTAACGCCAGGCGTTTCTTCTATAAAAAAAGGAAATAAGAAACTACACAGTTGGAAAATTATTTGTTTTTTTTATTATCATTATCAAAAATTTGGACCACTGTTATAAATGCGAAAGTTTGTATGCGTAGCAGCTGGTCGGATTTGGATTAATTTTAGTGCACAGATAAACTATCACTTTGAGTAAACCCTAGACTTGTTAGGCACCTAGGTAGGCCCCTGAGCAAAATGAATTTGTAATACTTTAGGTTTTAATAAGACTTAAAGAAAAAACCCATAATATAACTCAGCAGGGTTAACCCATATTGTATAATCAGATTAATATTAAAATGGCGAGAGTTTGTATATTGTTTATTTGACACACAAACTTTTATATTAATAGGTAATTGGTTAATAGGTATATACATATATAAGACGGAGGAGGATTTAGTTACCTTTTTCTGTTATGAAACCTTATTATTCTTTAAAGTCACTATGTTCTTTAATTTACTTTTTATTGCTTTTAAATTGATTTTGAATTTAGAGCAGAGATTTAGTCTCGAGCGGGGTCGAGACGCCATCACGACATTCTTTGCAGATACGCGGCTTAGTAACGTTGGTTGATCATGGTGGATCATAGAGAGTTTTGCTTTGATATTATAGTTGGAAGATCGGTGACTGTGAACCCGCTAGCTCTAAATCATTAGAATTACCGTTTCAAGTTTATAACATTGTGACTTCCCTGATTAAATTATGTATTGAGCATTGAATACTTTATTATTTGAGCCCTGATAACGCCCACAAGATGAGTAACCACCAAAGATGATGTCCGTAGTTTATGGATAACACGACATATATATATATATATATATATATATATATATATATATATATATATATGTATTTAAAGATATATGTGTAATGTATGAATTATCTGGTATCCATAACACAAGCCTCGTAGCTTATCATGGAACTAGTTGGTGCTGTGTGTTAATGTCCCAACATATTTATATTTATTTATTTGCTTCGGTAAACGGTCGTCGGTGGTCGGTCGGTTAAACTGCCTCGGTGGTGTAGTGGCTAGCATGTACGGCTGCACACCCAGTGGTCCTGGGTTCGAGTCTCGGGTCGGGCCAAGTTTAATTATCGAGTCTTTCTGTATAAGTAAACCTCAGTAACAGCCCGAAGTTGGGAAGTCGGCGGTGTTTCACCCCCTTGCCTCGGAGAGCACGTAAAGCCGTCGGTCCTGCGCCTTAACTCTCACCGGTCGTGTCGAGTAGTCGTCCCACCGGAGTATGAGAGTAACAGGAATAGAGAGTGTGGAGAGTGTGAGTGGCCGGAATCGGTCAGGAGAACATCATCATCATCGTTTATTTATTTAACTTTACAAAGTAACTGCACCACCAACCAGGTTATGATCTGGTCTGATTCTGGTGATAAGCAATGGAACATTGTGCATTGTATTGGGAACCAAACTAGTGTGCCAAATTTCAGCTCAATCGGACACTTGGAAGTGGGTCAAATTTTATTTGTAAAGTTCCATTACACAGACCCGAACAGGTAAAAATAAATAAAAGCTTGTACAAATAAAACTGCCGTAAAGGCGTTTTAATATTATTTTAATTTTATTAATAAATCTAAAAAAAATATTAACGTAAAACGATCATGTTGATCAGCAATATTTTAAAAACCGGACTTTATGAATCATTTTCCGTACGAAGCGGGGGCAAATATACTAAGGGGTGATGTAATGAGACTTCTTACGAAGAAAACTTACGTGTTTTAATATAATTTTCTTGAATAAAATCCTATAAATACTTTATCTTTTATACATATCAATAAAAATAAATATTCTTATGTGTGTCCTCTATGCGTTCCTAAGTCATTGACCCGATTGTGATCAAACTCTGATGTGTTATTCTGTGTACGGATGCGAAAATTATAAATAGGTTACCATGGTTAAAAACATGAGTTTTACACGGCGGATGGTACTTCTTGACTGGGTAATGAACTTCTATTCCAGTATACATACATATAATAATAATTTATTTCTGAAGGTCAATCATAACATCAGAAGTTAAGCCTGCTTAGGAAAAACTTTCATTAGAGGAAGTATAAAGCTTATATAGAACTTAATGTTTGGAGATGGATTAAGGTATAAAATAGGACCTTGTTTACAAGTAAAATTGTATGCTCGGCTATTACATGTACTTATTTGAAAAAAAAATCGCTTATTTCTATAATAACTTATAAAAACAAAGAAAAGCGATTTTATGTCACAGAATCTGAAAGACGAGTTTACAATTAAACTAAAATTTCCAAATGAATAACTTGAAAGTTCTCTATTGTCCAGTAAATTTTTAAATGATCATAGAATTTCAATTTTAAACTTTTAACACGTTCCGGGACACTTAAATTTTTTTTAGTCTCACGATATGACATTCAAAATTTCCATACATTCGAACATATCGTCCATTGCCGTATTGCCAATTTACATTATTTTTTAGTTTTGCGATAAGGCAATTACGGTCATAGACGTTAACGCCTATAGGCGGACCGTCATATTATGAATAGTTATGTACAATGTACTATGACAGTTCGGCTAGGGACGGTGCCGCCAAAAGACGATGTGTCATATCATATAGATCTGAAAAGGTGTATTAGTGTGTAAACTTCTAAAAAAAACCTACAAATTTAATACTTATAAGTTTATTGATCACAGTATGTTTTTCTAAATTCTTAAACAATATGTACCTTAAATTCTTGTTTAGTCTTATTTAGTATAAAGTAAAGAAATATATTTGAAAACAGGAGAAACTATTTGTGTGTGTTAGAACTAAGAGTTAAGTGCCATTTTTCGAAACATTATATGTATATCATCAAGTTTCGTAAGACTTCTTATCAACCTGTCTCTGTTCTCTACATATCCGTATTTCTTGTCACTATTCTTTATTCATTTTTTGAATAAAAAGAAAGAGTTCCATGGTGCAACATCTAACATGTGAAGGAGTACTTTTTTGTACCATCTTATTCTTTTTCTTGGACACGAATAGTAAGAGATCATTTGATCGGCACGATCAATTCGTGGAGATGTAGAGGAGAGATTTGGGTATATTTGTTCGGTTCGATGGTGAAGATAAGATGATTCATAGGCATGGGAATGTAGGCGAGGTTCCTGAGAGCCCATTACATCCTCTTCTTCACGGTATACTATCACAGCTTGGTCATCGCAAGACTTTTCACCTATTTCCTCTTCTGTTACCGGGTTGTCATCATTCAAACTAGAATCATCCAACCGGCTTGGACGACATCTGCAAAATATAATACGTAAATACTTATAATACAAACAGTAGGTAGCTAAAATAGCAGGTAAATATCATTCGAATAAAGTCTTTTATTGTCACTTGTATAATATATTTCTATCCCTACCTAAATAAAAACAACACTATAGGACAACACAACACATTTTCCATCAGATTTATATCATATTATAGTATAAATAAACTTTATTTACCTTGCATTTGTTGACAAAAATCACTAAACACGTACAACATAGCAAAGATTAACTGGCAGTGCGCGCGCTGTGACACTGAATTCCGAAATCACTGTACTTGTATGACTGAGTTTACGCCTCTCGACGGTGTACCTGTATTTGTTGGGTGTGAAACCACTGCGTATATGCGTGTGGAAAAAGTACTCGAATAGAGTTTACCGTGACAGCTATCACCGAACGGAGGCATGTGATATGACACTAGATCACGTGCTTCCTAGTAATGATAGGGATAACCAACGGCCATCGACGCTTTGTCAGATATAATAAAATAAAAGTAGCCGCCCATAGCCGTACTGTCACATAACACGATGCCAATTTAACGTCGAGAGGCGGTCTGTCCCGGAAAGTGTTAATAGGAGCTGTCTCATACTTTCGAATTGGTTTTCATCATAAAGGTCGACCTAGGATGTATATAATAAATAATATATTAAAACTTATTTAAATCTATCGGTTTTTTATAACATTTACTTTTTTATAATATTGCGCTATTTGTAATTAATTGATAGTAATGTATGAATGATAATAAAACCTATTTGTACATCTAGCTTTACCTGACATCTATGATCAATATTCAGCGACACACACTAAATAACGTTTCAAGCGCCATCTGTGTTTTTATATTTAATTTTTTAACCTCGTAAAAATACATAGTAAAAATACCTAGAGCTATTCTACGCCTTTCATAAAGAATAGCATAGATGGCATTAAATTCTCATTATAAATGATATATGTACCTAATAAATATATTAAATAAGAAATGTCTACCTATAAAGATAACCATAATAAAGACTAAGTACTAACTTGCCCCTCAGACGTTTTGTGGTCCTTTTGATATTAATGAAACGAACATAACGCCACCTATTTAAATATGGACATGTCCAAAAGGGGTCCTTTTAAATCATCAAAAATTCTAACCAAGATAAGTGTTATGTATTTGGATAGACTTCTTAAAAACTAGCTTATCTCTGAATAAATCACACATTTTTAAATACCTTCAATTTTCAGAATAAAATGATTTAAATTTTTTTGTAAATTGATATTAAAATGAATAAATCTTTATGATTACAAACCTAATAATTCGAACGTAAAAAAAATCAAAATTAACATGCTTGTTGTTCAAGGTTTCATTTATGACAATGTAAATATCGATATTTTCATATCCATACTATATCTATACTTAATATTATAAATGTGAAAGTGTGTTTGTTTGTTTGTCCTTCTTTCACGTCGAAACGGAGTGACAGATTGGCGTGATTTTTTGTAGGAGATAGTTGGAGGGCTGGAGTGTGACATAGGCTACTTTTTACAGCTTACTTTTTACTTGAAACTTGGTATTAGTTTAATAAAATTAAATAAATACGTGTTTTATTTAGCATTTTTTCAAAATCATTCTATAAGGGGGTAAAATAGGGGATGAAAGTTTGTATGAAACTACCTTTTTAGAGATTTGTTGTAGTTTTAGCGCGAGCGAAGCGGCGGGTTCTGTTAGTAATATTATAAATGTGAAAGTGTGTTTGTTTGTTTGTTTGTCCTTCTTTCACATCGCAACAAATTGAAGAATTGGCGTGATTTTTTGTGTGGAGATAGTTGGAGAGCTGGAGAGTGAGCATAGGTTACTTTTTACCGCGGCAGGTTATCTCATTCCCATAGGTTGCCCACTTCGGTGGGCGGTGGGAGGTGGCCCTCTTCGAGGGGGCAGTGTACCTTGCGGGTTGCTCCTGGTACTTCTCTGATAGCAGAGTGGACCTTGGAGCAACCCCATGGTTGTGGTGGTCTGCTTTGGCAGACCTGCCGTCGGGGCGTCGTAGTTGAATGCGTAAGCGATCCTGCGACGCCCCATTAAGACGGGGGAAGGTTTTGTTGGGTTTTAGTGGGTAGTACTGGCTGTATTACGCCGGTGAGTCCCACACGTCGTGCGTAAATGCATTTCCCAACGTTAAAAAAAAAAGGTTATCTCATTCCCATGGGAAATCACGTTTTAATACAATCCAAAAAATATTTATGATCAGAATTACTTGAAATTTAGTATTAATGCTCTTCAAAACAATTAAATAAAGACATGTTTTACCATTTTTCGAAATTCATCCCATAAGGAGGAAAAACAGGGTAATGAATTTTAGCGCGAACGAAGCCGCGTGTTCTGCTAGTAAGTTAATATATTAATTATTACGCTAATGGAATGAAACCTTCCCAGACAAAAATATAGGATACTTTTTTAAAGATAATAAAGTTAATAGAGCCTTTGCATTACAATAATAAGACTTGCTTAAGACATGTAAACATTTATTGGCATACTGAGATATTTAGACACAGATAGGTAGGTAGCTTACTACAAATAAATTAATATAATTACATACATTTTAAACAATCAATACCTAACAAATTACAATTATTAATAGAGTGCAGAATTGAACATTTATGTTACGGTAAAATATTGTAAATATTTATAAATAAAACTAAGTTTTATTAAATTAAGATCCAAAAATCTTGAATTAATATATAACTTGAGTAATAAATATAAATAAGGTATAGAGTAGTGAAAACTGATGTTAAATAACCTACTGAAGACTATTGAAGACAATTAACATTATATTCTAATACATTTAATAGTAGAATTAGTAAGAAAAATGTTACAATAATGTGAAACTAATAATAAAATGCGATAGATATAAAAAGTAAATAATTAAATATTTCTCTAGTAAATACCACTTAACAACAGTTTAAATATAAAAAAATAATAATTATTGTCTAATTAATAATAATATGTATAAATGCGAAAGTGTGTTTGTTAGTTTCTTTGTTTGTCTTTCTTTCACATCGAAACGAAGTGACGGATTGGCGTGAGTTTTTGTGTGGAGATATTTGAAGGGCTGGAGAGTGACAAAGGCTACTTTTAACTGTGGGAGATTATCTAATTCCCACAGAAAAATAATACAATCCAAAAAAAAATTATGATCAGAATTACTTGAAACTTAGTTTTAATGCTCTTCAATAAAATTAAATAAATACGTGTTTTACCATTTTTCGAAATTCATCCTATAAGGGGGTCAAATAGGGGATAAAAGTTTGTATGACACTACCTATTTAGAAATTTTTCTGTAGTTTTAGCGCGAGCGAAGCCGCGGGTAGGTACTGATAAAAGATAAACATAACATTTTTCTTAATAATTCGCACACATAGAAGACATTACAACTATGAAAATAAAGTCTTGAATTTTAATGAGTTATACAATCATTCACTTTCCTTATGATGTTAAAAAATATTTATAGAGTCATTTTATATAAGCTCTTACTGTTTTTTGCCAATTTCGATATTACCTAAACCTAAACTCTTTAAAATTCAATACTTTATAAATAACCACTAGAATACACAACATTTATATTACGTTAGGGTGAACATTATAATGTTCTACCTTCAATCAACAATAGTACTAGATATCGAGTCGGCGTAAGAAATCCGTCTCGGTTAATACGAGTATACGCTCACTTGCAAAGTGAGCGTATATTTCGATTAGTTCTATTGAAACACTGCAAGTAAGCACGTTCACAATGCCGTTACAATGTACTTAAACTACTTAAAAGTTGCAAAAATAATGCACGAAGAAGAAATTTTTCAGACGGAGTGTCTTATTTTCGGTAAATACCTATAATTACATGTAGATTAAGTTAATGTTTTAAGATTTAACCTACGAAATAATATACAAATTAAATGTTGAACAATTTTAAGTCCGCTAAGAACGTTGGCCCAGGTCGGCCAATATCCCGAGGGAGGACTGACTCCTACCGGGCGCGTCCCCAAGTGGCGGATCGAGGAACGCCACCTGCTTGGACCCAGCGGGTAGTACCGGAAAAATCCGGCGCAGACAACAGCAGGGGCCTCTAGCTGTGAGCCGTCGACACGGCGGAGAGACACCACCATGGTGGGGCCGCTCGTCGAGACTTTGGCTGGTGACGTTGTGGCCACCGGTGGTGGAACCGCTTTGGCGGTCTCACAACCGGATGATAGGGGCCGGTTGCGGGACTGTGGTGGCAGGCTCGCAACCGGTGGAGGGGTAGGCCGCGGTGGGAGAGGAGTGCCGGTATTACGGTGCACCGTTATCCTGCCCTCCGCGGCCTTGACGGGGCCGCCACCGTTTGATGGAGAACGCAGTGGGGCTGCAGGGGAAGAGGACTGTCGGTGTGTCGTTGCCGCTCTCCCTGTCCTCTGCAGCCGAGTGAAGGTAGCCCACTTCGGTGGTTGGTGTTGGTGATCTACTTAGGTAAGACCTGCCGGTGATGGGACCGCTTTGGCGGTCTCACAACCGGATGATGGGGGCCGGTTGTGGGACTGTGGTGGCAGGCTCGCGACCGGTGGAGGGCGATGCTGCGGCGCGAGAGGAGTGAGGTATTAAGGTGCGCCGTTCTCCCTGTCCTCCGCGGCCTCGGCGGTGCCGCCACCGTTAGATTGCGGACGCAGTGGGACTGCAGGGGAAGAGGAGTGACGGTGTGTCGTTGCCGGTCTCTCTGTCCTGTGCAGCCGGATCAAGGTGGCCCACTTCGGTGGGCGGTGAGGGGGCTAGAGGGCAGTCGACTTGGGGAGATCGACCGTCCACTAATCTGGCCCAAGTCGGCGCGTGCAGAGTCATCCGCGCGCCACTCTAGGAGGCCGTCAGGGTTGGTCGAACATCTCAGTCCCTGACACTGAGACGGGCCTCAACAGACACTCGCCGCTGGGGTATCGCGAATGATTCTTTAGGTTCCCGTGGCCCCAGCCTTATGGGGACAGAGTGGCCTTTCGTCAGGTTTTTAGTGGGTAGACTGCCGCGTAGGGCTTTCCTGGCGTTAAAAAGAAGGTCCGCCAATATACGCGCCAATTCAAAGAAGCAAACATAAACAAAACATAACGATTTAGCTCACAAAGCAACAACGGGAAAAAGTGCTTTATGTTTTGATATAAGGTTGATTTTACAATAAAGATTATAAAACTTACGAAATGCTCGTAAGTGTATGATGATAATTTGAAGATTTTTGAATTTATTGCAAGGTGCTATGGTTTTGATTAGGTTGAAAATAAAACTATTATAAGACTTTGTCTCGGTTCGTTAGTATACAAATATAGCTGTATAAGTACATATTCGGGAAACAGAATTTAGCTTTGATTTTGCATGTGACACGTTATGTAGTAGTATTATTGATCGAAGTGTTCTAAAATTGACACAACTAAATGTAAGCGTGGGAAATACAGGAATTTTCAATGGATACGTACTCAATCGTTTTTAAAAGGAAATGCCTAAACATCGACACGTAGCGAACCGAGGTATAATCACTTTAAGTAAAGTGTACATAGTGAAATCTAATAAAACAACTACGAGTAGATATAAATAACGATACACATATAAAAGAAGATTATGATAGTCATAGAAGAAGGTTAGAACAGTTAAATAGTAATTACCAAGCTAATGAAAAGTACAAAAATTTCATACTTTTGATACGAAAAGAATTTAAGGGAATTAAAAGTTAGACAAATTATATAATGCCTAAAATAGGGTAACAAAGTTCTCTATTAAAGAACAAAATATAAAGAGCAACATATTGAAAATCTATACCAAGATGAAAATGAAAACTGGCTCTCCCTTTCACTGTTATTTGATGCTGCAAGCGTCTGATTTGAAACAGACTTAATCAGGAGGGTGGTAACAACCCAGGCGGGCCCGAGCGGACCCTACCACCTTACTATACCTATACTTTCAATCCCAAAAATAAATAATGCAAATCTTCCTTCTATTTGAGAACTTTCCATTATAACAAAAATGATATACTTAAAATTATAATTATTATGAGCCCAAAAGTGATTTTGCACGCAAATTCACTTATTGTTTTTATAATAAGACAACTAATTATAAACATGTTGTTTACTTTCTGTTCGACACTATGATTTGCGTATAATATAATTACACATATATATACACGTCTTCTTATAAACGAAAGTACTGTAACACACTACTACTCTTTTTCTTGTGTTATGTTAAAGATTTTTCTTTTCGATTAAAACTAGAGAATATTCTAAGTGATTTATGGCGAATCCACTGGTTTAAGTTGTATCAAAGTACTAAATAATTTACAACTAATGAATAAAATAACAAAGATCTATTACATAATACAAGTAACTTACATCTATAAATATAAAAATATGTCACTTACAACTTACTTAAATTTTAAAGTGATTAACATTGTCTTACAAGCATATTTTTGTAAATTTTGTATTTTTTTTTAATTTTTTTTTTGTTGTTTTATTTTTTAGCTCTTATCTAATAAAATATAAAAGTAACAGTTTAAAAACGTTAAACATTTTATATCTTCTCTGGAAGTAACTTTTTAATATTCTATATACGAAATAGTGTGTAAAGTACATTAGTGAAATATGGTAACTAATGCTTTATGTAATAACAAATTTATATATAATAATGAGTATAATATAGTATATTGATTTAGTGTTTCGGAAAAGAAAATAGAAAATATATATAAAAACATTAAAATTATATGTACCTGCCTGTAGTCTTGTTTCCACACAAGTTTTCTAAAAGAATGGCACCTTTGAGTCGTTCAATTTAAAAAAAATCAAAGAGTAATAATAAAAGATTGCACAAATAAATGTAATGTAACCACTATATTGAAAGATGTTTCTTCAGAGTCTATCTCCCAAAGAAGTCCTTTATCGTTCTAAATAAGTTTCAAAAAGTAATTATTAAATGTGATTTACACAGGTAAAAATTACATTAACAAGTCAAACGTGTGTGCCCACTATATATATAAATATATAGAATATTAAATAGTAACTAAAATATAACATGTGTACATATTGCTCTTCTATTACTCGCTCGTTTGTATATTTTACTAATACTTAAAACCTACATATATATTTTAAGCCTATGCAAGCGATACTATTATGAGTCGAAACTTTTGAAAAATTTTGAGAAAAAGAATTCAAAAATAAGCATAGGAAGATCTTTGAAATTTGCAAATGATGATAATATAATCATTGGTCAAAAGTAAGTTGTAAAATAAATGAGTGTAAATACTTTACTGTGGTAACGAAAATGATAAGATTATCTACTACTTCATGTCTCAAAACGAAGTAATTTTAAATAATAATTGAATAGTTAAGAAGACCGAGATAGTCTATAAATGGCGTAAGCGCGACACTACATTATATATCTCAGCATTAACTCGTGGCCTTAACTAATATTTACATACTACTCATTGTTTTTCCGTTCAAATCTTTTATATGGAATTAATTTCCCAATCTTACCTAATATTTGCTATATTACATTTGAGACTATCGGGCAAAATGTTAGACGTTCGCTAACTTTCGAACTAACTATATATTGCTACCTACACTATATCCTACGCCAATAACATACAGTGATAATAATATATTTTAGCCATTTAGAAGAAAACATATTAAGAGTAAAAAGAAACCAAACAGAAAAAAGAGAGGAAAAGTAACAAAGTACGAAAACATAAACTAAAATAATATATTTTTAATAGCGAAAAAAACTTAAGAAGCAAAATATTTAGAGAATCGTTTTTTTGAAATCGTAATGAATACTTGCAAATATATCGACCACAAACATCTACTACAGTATGTACACACTACGAGTCGTAGCCGCCACTATGTAAGCACGGTAATGTAATATTACCGTGATGTAAGTGACGTTAATGCTACTATTTGGGATTTAATAATGTGTTTTTTGTCATATTAACATCACTTATTCTTACTTACTTAAATTTAAATTTATATAACACTAAATTTAATTTATTTAAATTGTAGGAAACAGGTACAGTTACACATCCTTACTATATGTTGTGACGAAACGTTTTTTTTTATTCACTCTTTGTTTCTTTCGGTTAATGTTTTCAAACGACATATGTAATTTTATACGAGTATAATCTTTACGCATTTCCATCTTAAACCTAATAAAATATTTTAATCGAAAAATAATGTAAATAATATTCTAAAATTAAACGAAACATACTTCATTTAAAAAGACGTAAACGAGGATTCAAATAACGTTTGCTAATAAATATAGAATAATAAGAAAATCATAACGTATTAATAAACAAACTTATCATGAATATTATTCAAACGATAACAGATATAAAATAAAGGAATCATTAGAAAAAATATATAATTCAGACTACCACCTACTTCTAAATATTATGTACACACTACGGTTCGTATCGATCTTTATAATAATTGTTACTTGTGATCAGTATCGTACTACTGATCTGATTGATGTAATTCTAGTATAATACTTATTTTATAGTATAACAATATACAAATATACTTAATTATATATACAAAATAAATGTACACTCAGTTATTACAGTACATGTCCGCGTGGAATAGTGGCAAGAAAGCTGGCATTACCCCGTTGAATGGCAATGCCGATTCTTTGGGCGAAAAATGCACCAGCCCTCCTGTCACCAATAGAGGCGATAAGACGAGGTGTTATGTCTTTTAAGAAGTACTTAGCCCTTTGACTCCATGGGCCAAGGGTTTCTACAGCAAATGGAATGAAAAAATAATTTTGACTAAGGGAGGCGTATTTACGTAACTTAAGTAGTTCAGCCATCTCCGCCGCGGCTCCCACTTTAGACGCCGTCTCCAAGACATGGGATAGGGCCAATGTGTCAACGCATGTAGCGTCCCACAATAGGACCCGACCCCTTTCTCGTCGCCCGTCCTCTTACCATCATCTCGACTTATTCCAGATGGCTCAATAAGAGCAAGAATGTCAATGGTGGCAAGAGCCTTTTTGATGTTATCGTTTAGGGAACTATGACGAAAAAGTCTAGCTGGACTTCTTCTGCAAGAGAGTCCATAAAGTTTATATCAGTCAACCTCTTTTCCACACGGGCATCTATGCTCAGTGCACAGCAGTATCCTAGTATTATTAACTACTTAAAAATACATTAAAAACGAAACGAGACTAAGTCTATATACGCAGATTTCTAGATTTGCTAATGTATTTGCGGAACTTTTGTAATGGCAGCTGAACTTAGTCCGTTCCGAATCTTATTTTTGACATATCTAATTTTTAATTTCTACTTATATCTTAATTGACAGATGTCTCTAGAAGAAATTATAAACACCACTTCTTCTTAATACATATATATATATATATATATATATATATATATATATATATATGTATATTTGTATAAAGGTCTATTATTTTTTGCAATTAATAAAATAAATTTCAAAGTTTTTATTCCAAAAATGATATTTTTTATTAATAAATAAAATATTAAAATCTGCAATAGTTATTAAAAAAAAAAAATAACATCTGCGATTATTTATAGCTTCTTCTATAGAATATTATGTGCAAAGACATCTCATTATATCTAGACATCTAATTACTGAAATGCTAACTAATTTTGTCATCTCTCTTATACTATTTCATTGCACGAATGCTTTTTAACTTATACTTAATACTACACTAAAACTATACTGTACTAAAACTAGAGATTAAAATGCCAGCCTTTTAAAATAAATAATTTCAATTTGCACTTTAGTAATGTTAAAGAATGGAAATATTAATAAATAATATAATTAAAATCGTTTAATATTATAATACAGGAGATAACTATTATTTCACTTTAATCAAAATAATAGAAGCCAATTATTAAAAAAAAGATACTTTGGTAAATTATTTTAAATGTTAAATATTTTAACGAGGAAGACAGTGAAAGATACTTTTTTTTTATTTTTAGTTTTTTTCTTAGAAAATGAAGAGTTTACTACTATTTAATTCTTTATATATAGGTTTATTTAATTTACAAATATGCTTAAAAAATATAATTACTCAATAATACTAGTGACCAGAGAGTGTAATCTTCATGTCTTGCGAAAATTTTCCTTTCCATCATCATCATAAATTATTCTTTCCATTTGCCATGTGAACTGTAAACTTTGTAATTGAATATATAAAAGTACACCGCCAATTTACATTCCACCGCCAATTATGTAACAACTTGGACTTACAATACGATCTAGCACAGGCCGTCTCTCCATGTGTTGCCTGCTAAATTTATCACCCGAACTTTTGACGAGGTTGTCGGAGTACCTGAAAATAAATAAAAAATTAAGCAAAAACTTTATAATAGTGTTATATAATTTATCGCTTGATGGCAATTACCTTCAAACTCTCCGTCAACCTCCTTCAATAGGGCGGCTGATAAGAACATCAAGGTGCCCAGAATTAAATCTGATAGATTCCTTTTTCATTTTCTTTAGTTTCTCTCGCCTTAGCCAGTTATTTCCGACTTTGGTGATAACATTCGAAGACTGGAAAAATATAATAAAATCAAATATAAAATTATTATTCATACCATCGTTTTACGGTTTTTTTTAATTTTATATTTCTTCAATTACCTTTTTCGTATCACGGTTGGCCATGATATTGACACCATTATCCTTGTTGTTAACCATTATTATCGATCCTTTTTTGTCAAAAGCTTCAAGGAGTGTGCAACAACAATATTAATTTGTACTTGCCGATTAGTTTTATTTAATATTTAAATATTTAAACTGTAGAATGACTGCAATAATCTACAAATAAAATTATAAAAGGTAAAATACTCCGCATAAATAGTTAATACTTCCTTACTTATTCATTTTTTACTAAGATATTTTCTTAAAATACAAGATTATCAATTAATAATTAAATGAATTAGAAAAAAAAGTCCAATGTTATCGATTTAATACATGCACATGCGCATAGCGCATCTTTGCAGCATCTGCGTAACTTCAAAGTAGCAAGTGGCGCTAGTGGATGGCGTGTAGCGGACAAAAAAGAGGACAAAGTGTCTACCGTCTGAAATAAAATCTGATGCTAATGATCAGCTTTTATTTCAGATATCCATCAAATTTAATGATAAAGAACTAGTTACATATATTTACAAATTTGTATACTACTTAGTCAGAATTTAACGTTCAATCTTTGCTAGCGTAAGAGTACCTACACGAAAAGAAATCGTTGCAGAGTCCTACTCTATGTTACACTTCAGTACATTTTGAATTAAAAAAAAATATCTTAATACACCCTTCAAAATTGTAAACAAACAAGTTTTTTACGCCGTGGTAACGGATAAATGTGTGTACCAATCAATACTTGCACATGCGCATAGCGCATCTTCGCAGCATCTGCGCAACTTCGAAGTAGCAAGTGGCGCTAGTGGATAGCGTGTAGCGGATAAAAAAGCGGACAAAACGTCTATTGTCTGAAATAAAATCTGATGCTGATGATCCCTCAAATTTAATGATAAAGACGTTGGTTAAATATATATATACAAATTTGTACGCTACTTAGTTAGAATTTAGCGTTCAATCTTTGCTAGCGTAAGAGTACCTACACGAAAAAAACGAACAATCGTTGCAAAGTCCTACTCTATGTTACACTTCAGTACATTTTGAATTAAAAAAAATATCCTAATAAACCCCTCAAAGTTGTAAAAAAAAAAACAAATTTTTTACGCCATGGAACGGATAAATGGTGTTCCGCCATTACAAGCGGGTCGTCTGTACCAATCAATAATTGCACATGCGCATAGCGCATCTTCGCAGCATCTGCGCAACTTCGAAGTAGCAAGTGGCGCTAGTGGATAGCGCGTAGCGGACAAAAAAGCGGATAAAGTATCTATTGTCTGAAATAAAATCTGATGCTGACGATCAATTATCCATCAAATTTAATGATAAAGATGTTGGTAAAATATATACTATATACGAATTTGTACGCTACTTAGTTAGAATTTAACATTCAATCTTTGCTAGCGGAAGAGTACCTACACGAAAAAAACGGACAATCGTCGCAAAATCCTACTCTATGTTACACAAAAGTACATTTTGAATAAAAAAAAATCTTAATAAGCCCGTCAAAATTAAAAAAACATGGTTTTTACGCCGTGGTAACGGATAAATGGTGTTCCACCATTACAAGCGGGTCGTCTGTACAAATCAATAATCGTTAAAATTTTAATTAAATGTCTTTTTTACTTACTATTTCTAACAAACATAAAAAAATTGTCATGTTACAATAATATTCGCGCAAATATTATATTATTATATATCATCGCAACGTCTTATGCACTATCTGACCTTCTATGCAAAGTATCTTAAGAAACATACATATTTCTTACCATTCGATGCCTCTGGTCTCCAGCAACACACTTAACTACTTTAACAACAGTTATTATAATCTAACAATAAGTATAACTAGACATCAAACCAAACTAAAAGGAAATAAAATTTACAGTATACGCCATCATAGTGTCAGAGCAGAAAGTAGAATGCCTAGGTCTAGCCCGGCTAGATTTCAGCCGGGCTACGCGCATGCTCCTTGGTGGTGGTTAGGGTTAATAAGAATTTATGGATTTCTTCTTTGTCTGATTATAACGCCATCTATGTAACATAGTCAGTATTACTTGGCTGAAATTATGCAATCCACAAATCTACAGTATTAAGTTTCATGCTAGAGCAAAACTTAAAATGTTATGCTTATTGATTTTTTGTTACCGGTTCTTAATGGCCCAATTAATAGCACTAAGAATTAGCAGGACATTCCATAACATCATTCTTACAGAATATTTGAAATACGTAATCTACACATATAATAAAAAAGTAACTTAGCGAAATCTGTACATGTAATATTTAAAAAAAAATGACTATATCGTATTGTACTCAACTCTAAATTGGATATTGAAATGTCACGTCAAATAAAATTAAGATAAAATACTGAAAGTGTCTTAGAAGACGATCCTGTGCTGCTTTCAGAAAATGCTATTTTTTTTATTTTTTGTCAATTTCAAAGCTTAATTGGGACAAGTCAGATAAAACAATATTTACAATTTCTATGCTAAAATTGCATGAGAAGGACTAGTGAAATACAGTTTAACGCAGCATTCACTAAGGTCATTGCAATAGACTTTAAAAGTTATTTTGTTTTTTTTTGTTTCTCTCTTTTCAATCCTGATGGGCATTATTGTTTATATCTCATAATAACTTTGATATGAATATTCTTAAGAATATTAATCAAAAATAATGTTTTTCTTTAGTGAATAAAATGCAAGTGACATCCAGATCTTTATTAATATTTAAAATGCCTTGAAGTTACAGATATTTTTAGTATACATATAACTATTCTAACTAGTATAATAAATACTTCCTCGAACGTCGAACCTCGAATGCTGTCCAGAAGAAGTTTCTCGCGCCTTCCCAAATTGATCTTAAAACTTTTTTTAATCGTTCAATTCATAACGCTTCTGAAGATCAATTTATTCCTGACTTATGTGTCTCTGTCCATCAAGGCCTTCTCAAGGACGGCTAAATAGTCCGATATAAATTTTTATTTTAACACTAAGTTTGTAGTAAATTATACCTATCAAGAATATGTTCTCGTTAAAAAATAAAAATTTGGCATCAATAAAGTTACATCCACCAAATTTATCGATTTTTTATGAAATTCACACCTCTAGAGTACGATGCTTTATGTCTAGTGCTTTAAAACAATAATAACTACTCAACTAAATTAAATGTAAACAACAACAAATGCTTAATATTCTTTTTCCCTAATAATGATCTTGTTCTTTTGAAATTAATAGGTACTTAACATAATTTTTGAATTATTTCTACAAAATAAAAAAAATAATATGTTATACTTTACTTAAATCGACCAACATGTATATCTACGTACAGAAATTTCAATATTAATAATAAGATAAAAAGGTACAATTATATTATAATTTGTTAACAAAATAAAATGTATTACTGGTAATCAGTAGGTTTTATAGCAAAGGAAACACGTAGGTATAACTGCTACTGTAACATTTAACATTTAATTTCTTAACTTTATTATTATTAAAATTAGACTGAGTCATATACTTAACTATATAGATGTCTATATTTAAGTATACGCCTCAAAAATAAGGGTCGGGAAAAACTACTCAGAAATAGCACGACAATAAAATTGACCTGATGGTCCTTCCGCTATTTTCTACAGAAAACAACATTGTTTTAAACATTTTATTGTTTTCTGATACTAACATTTATAAGAGATATCTGTGCGAAAAAGAACAACAATTAAAGGTTCCATTGATTTGAAAAATGTAGTAATTACTTAAAAAATTAACTTAAAATTATTACAATCGTTCAACGTTATACATAATATTTTATGGATAATTTAGAAAATAAAATATTTGCATTGATAATATTAGAATGACAAATTATACATACAAAGATATCCCGTCATAATCTAGTAGTACTTATAATTAATATGGCTACACAAATATAATATGAGCGTATGTTATTTTTAATACCTATAAATAAATTGCCCAGTTAAGAGTTCAAGGGTACACTTAAAACTTTTACTAACATTTAAGCACATTGGATTTTTATAAATAAATATGATAAATCATCAAAATATTGTTACAAAATGTGTTTAGAGTTTTAATTTGATTTTTTCTAAAATAAATAATTATACCGTAATCTCAAAACATAATAAAAGTAGATTTTTTTCAACAATTCAAAGAAAATGCACCCTAAGATCAAGAGTAATAAAATTTATAATTTTATTAAAAGGATAGCTTATTATAAGATAGCATATAACTAAATATAATGTATAAATTTTCCCAAAATATAATATTCAGTAATAATCAACTATCTTCTTGATGATGATGAATATTTAAATACTTAAGGTTTATAAGTATCATGAGGTTCCGGAGGCGGAGAGGTCTGAAAAAGCAAAAAAAAGCAATGTAAGATAGTGATAATCACTTCATAAATAAAATGAATGTTCCATATGATGAAAGTGTTCGTTAATCATTTTAAAAATGTAATAGTATAAATACTCACCAATGAAAAGTCTGTATCAAATGTCATCGGATCAATATCGTATAGATGGCGCATGTGCCTCTCATCATTCGCAGCGCCATGCACCATATTCTGAAAAATAATATTTATATTTATAGATATAATTTATATTTATATATAATATAAGAAAAATATTAACTCACGATATTATCCATGGCGTGGGCTAGATCATGTAAATGATCTTCGTTATTCGAGTCTTCATCTACTAAGTCGTTAGGAGCAAACGGCAAAGGTGGAACTGGAGATGATGATCGCCCAGCTCCTAAAAATTTTTTTTTCCAATAACTACATCAGTAAATATGAAAATAATAAATATACTAAAGGTATATTAAAACTCCTAGTAAATACCCGCAACTTGTCCAACACCCTCGCGTGACTCTGAAGCTGACCGATTTTCCCTTTCCACCCGAAACCGTTCACCTGTGTAATGTCAACATTTTATAATTAAAATTACACCAAAAAATTAATTACTATTCTTAAATGTTATGTATTAACATAACCAAATAATTGTGTCAATATTAAAATACTGTATTATTAAATAGTCACCTTCTGCCTGTACAGGACCATCTCGTGATTCTGAGGCTGACCTGTATTCCCGCTCCGCCCTAGACCACTCACCTGCAAAAATTATATAATATAATCTATGCAAAAGTGTATAAATAATTTGTCTGATGTCAGTAGGGTCTTTAATTTATTTTTGTCTTACCAAGGTAATATCTACCAACAGGCCCTGGTTGAGCTCCTTGCACACGATTCCTTGGAAACGGTATGTTTACGTCGAAGTGAAGATTATCCTGAAAAATAATTAAAAATTAATATACATGTAAAACTAACAAAGAAAATTAATAGAAATATATAAAAATATTATACAAACCACAAGTTCCTCTTCAGAGTATGTTTCATTCATTGGTTCATCGGGATTCATCCCGGCGTTTTCATTTCTATCGCCCATGCTTTTATCTATGTACTATTTTTGTCTCTTAGGCTGAAAATAATTTTTTTTTCATAAATAAAATCTAATATTCATACAATGCACAGTTCCTGAATAAGAATAATGTGGGACATTTATTTATCTAAAAAGGATGTAGTAAAAAAAAATAGAGCATAACGCTGTTTCTAGAGAATCGATAACTACACTGTCTAAAGAAACAATATACATACCTACATATATTACAATATAATGTTAAAATATAATTACATCTAAATTGTCGCACAGAAATCGCAACGGCACAAACACATAAAACATTCGCATTTAATTATATATGTACAATAAGAAATAAAGTTATAACTAAATTAAAAAATGGAATTATTCAACAAAATTTTACCTTATAACCACTGTCAATAAACACCAAAATCACTAAAATCGCAAGTGCACTTTAAAACGCGAAGCAAACTTTTCAGTTAATCAATCTTAGTACTTATGAAATTTTCGCACTTTAGCTAGTCGATATAAGCGTCGTCTTAGTAACTGCGCAGTAATTTGAATGCCTAGATTTTCCCTGAGCTAGATTCAGGCTACGTGCGCATGTCTGGTTTGGTGGGGTGGCCCCCGTTACAGGCCGCGAGCTCGAAGTTTCAGGAATATGACGCTAGAAAATTCGATAGGGTCGTACAGCGCCCCCTGTGTATTTTTCTCCATAACGCCTACATCAAAGAACATGTAATATTGCTAGTTCATTCTATTACTTTTAGAAAGACTTTGACGTAAGCTTTGCATTGTAAAGACTTGTAAGCTCATTTTCGTTCACTTCCATATTAAATAAAATGAAAATTTTAAAAGGCACTATTCGGCTATTTGTAATCATACTGCAACGAATAATCGATGATGCGAGCTATTTTTAACCCTCCACGCCTACTTTTCTTGCGAGCTAGGTCACGTTATATATTCCGTGGACCGAAATTTGTAATTGAAAATTATTACCTTAAAATGTATCATTGTGGATATTTTTAAATATCTCTTAATCTAGTATTTCTAGAATGATTGAAGCTAAAGAAAAAATTAAAAACATATAGGTACTAGAGTAAACGTAGAAATGAGAGTGAGATGTATAAGAATTATAGTTAATACAAATTTCAAAATAAATAGTTATTTCTTATTATTATTTATTTCATAAAGAAGCCCAGAAAATTTTATAACTAACCTAAACTTTTCTTAACGTCGGGAAATGTTAACGAATGTATACAGGTGGTTATGCGGTTCTCACCAGCTAGAAAAGCCAGTACTACCCACTCACTAAAGCCCAACAGAATCTCACTATTCTTAAAGACGCGTCGCAGGATCGCTTACGCACTCAACCTCGATCTTATTTTTTTTGACACTAGGAAAACCTTCATGAGATCCCTGCCGGCTTCATGAGAACGGCCCGAACTACGCGGACCAACTCACCAAATTCGGGATATACCAAATAAATTCCTCCTTTATGAAATGTAATCAGTCCCCAGTGAAAACTCCGTTTGGCTCAATTTATAGTGACCCTACTTGCATTGCCAGCGGTTGCGGGTTCGAGTCCCGCTGAGGGCAGCCATGTGTGTGTTGAGCACGAATGTTTTCACTCCAGTCATGGGTGTTTATATTTATATTATTTATGTATTTAAAGTTATATATGTCTAGTGTATCAACTCTCTGGTATCACAAGCCTCGTAACTTACCATGGAACTAGATGGTGCTGTGTGTTATTGTCCAAAAAAAATCTTCTCCGTGTCTTCTCCATTCTACACGACATTAGAGAAGTAAACTGTGCCCAAATGGCACGCCTACAAACTACAGAACCAGGAATTGAATTGAAAATTACCATACTGTTGCTGTTGACATAATATGTTTAATTTAGTGGAAAACATTAATAGTTAAATATATTGTCCAAAAAAGTAAGCATAAATATCGTGCTAATTTAATTTCCTTTTTTAAGTTACTGCGTGTTTTGCTACATAATATTTATACTTGTGTCTGAAACCTGGCTTAAACCCTCACTCCCATCGACTTCTTATTCTCTTCCAGGATATCAGTTCTTTCGGAATGACCGTACTGGTCAGAGTGGCGTAGGTATTTACCTACGCAGCAATATTCCCGATTTTAAGCATATGGATCTGGATCGTTTGAGAAAAGGTGCTAGAAATATTCACTGGTCATCAACATTGTCAGTGAATAACATCGATAGCATGGTTGACTCTTTAACTGCTGAGCTGATTAGGTTGTATGACAAGCACGCTCTGGACGTCAGGCCGGTACGAATGAAACACGTTCCTGCTCCATTGCTATCACTGTGATCAAGAGGACTATGGCCAAGCGTGATAAAGCCAAATCTAAGAATCTAAAGCATCCATCTGCCGAGAATCTTGATGCATACAAAAATTACGTAATATCAACAACAGAATGTATAGGGATGCCAAAGGCCGCTATATTCACTCAATGATTCAGGATCTTTGTCAAGCGCAAGTTTGGAGATTCCTATTATCGCTAGGTGTGGGCAATACCGCAGAAACTTGTCAAAGTTCTGTGTATCTCAATGTTTTAAACTATCATTTTACCGTTCCACCCATCACTTTAGATTTGCATACAAAACTGGAACTCTTTCATTTTTATCGAACCTTGCTCCCCCTGACATACCACCATTTGTCTTTGAACTAAAAAGTCTCAGTAGATGATATAAAGAAGTGTGTCTGCTCTATTTCATTTATTTTATTTCATTTTTATTATTTATTATATTAGTAATGATGACCTCAGCCACCGCAACCAGAATCATGGCAAGGTTCTTCCGGTACTGGAGGATGAAAGACGCTGGAGAGACTAGGGGATAGAGAGATCAGAAGTCAGTTATCCATTTCCCACCCACTACATCCAAACCAACATGCATATAGCACAGGAAAATCAACTGAATCTGCACTCCATAGTGTAGTCTCTCGCATAGGTGGTTCGTTGAATCTAAAGCAATCAACCCTAGGTGCCTTCATTGACATAGAGGGAGCTTTCGATAAAACGAACTTCTCTAGCATTAACAGAGCTCTGCACTCAAATGGTGTAGCCACAACACTCATAGAATGGATAAATAACATGTTAAAACAACGGGCTATACAGTTTACTGTTAACACCACAACGCGTGGCATCGTCAATAAGGGCTGCCCACAGGGCGGAGTTCTGTCCCCACTACTGTGGAACCTTGTTGTTAACGAGCTAATAACAGAGCTAAACAACAACAGCCTTTATACGGTGGGGTACGCTGACGATATAGCCATCCTAATCAGGGAACTTTGAAAGCACCTTATGCGACCTAATGAGGAAAGCCTTCAGAATAACAGAGAACTGGTGTCGTAAACACGAACTCTCTGTCAATCCCTTAAAGACCGAATTGATCATGTTTACCAACCGAAGAGTTCCCGGACCTTACAGACTCCCGAAACTCTTCAACACAGAACTAAAACTTAAGGATGCAGTCAAATACTTGGGTGTAATTCTAGACAGCAAACTGCTCTGGAACAAGCACCTTGACTACAAACTCAACAAATCAACTATTGCCTTTTATCAATGTAAAAAGATGCTAGGCAATAAATGGGGCCTTTCGCCGAAAATAACGATGTGGTTATACACTGCCGTAATAAGACCAATGCTAACCTATGGGGCTCTGGTTTGGTGGACTAGAACGGAACTCCGGACTACAATCACCAAATTAGCACGCTTCCAAAGGCTGGCATTGTCTGCTACCAGTGGATCCATGAAAACAACCCCCACAGCAGCAATAGAGGTTGCGCTCCAGACTACACCCCTGGACCTATTCATACAGCAAGAAGCGACTATGGCTGCTATAAGACTGATGCATTTAGGTCTATGGGGTAAAAACCACCATAGTCCACACACATCCATACTGGATAGAGCAATAGGACATGAACCACTTATTGCTGCCCCGTGTGACAGAACACACAATAAACATATATTTAACAAAAGATATAAAATAACTATGAGAGAAGAGGAACAAGACCACTCACCTGCCAATGAGCTACGGATTTATACCGATGGCTCAAAGACACGTGAAGGCTCAGGAGCCGGTGTATTTTCCCGTGATCTCAACATTAAAATACAAATACCATTAGGCATACACAGCTCGATTTTCCAATGCGAATGTGTAGCCATAACGGAAGCGGCAAGAACCGTGCACAGTCGTGGAGTAAACAACTACAATATAAAAATACTCTCCGACAGTGCAGCAGTTCTGCAGGCGCTAAATAACAAACAAACTAACAACAAACTAATAAGTGAATGTCATAACGCCCTGGACTTGATATCAACAACAAATCAAGTCACCCTTCAATGGGTCAGGGCACACAGTGGTTCACTTGGCAATGATACAGCTGACGAACTCGCAAAGATGGGGTCAAAACTAGAAGTGACTGGCCCACTCCCGCTTCTCCCCATACCCTTTGCACAGATTCGCACCTGGATCCGCCAAAGATCCACGACATTACAAAACAACAGATGGTCACAAACTGCAGACTGCAGACAATCTAGATCAGCGCTGCCTGCAGTAAACCCACGACTTACAAAACGCTTACTAAACCTCAGTAGAACAAATCTCAAAATAATGATAGGGACGATAACGGGCCACTGTCCCTTGAACAAACACCTACATAACATCGGCGCAACGGACACCCCTCTGTGCAGAGGGTGCCTCGGCGCTGAAGAATCAGTTGCCCACGTAATCCTGGAATGCGTAGCGGTAAGTTCTCAACGTGAAGAAATCCTCGGACCAGTGAGGTCGCTCCGCGAAGCCTGTGAAGTTCCCAGGAAACTTCTGCGCTTCTGGGCGGAGCTAGGCTGGCTAATATAGCCAGGATTCGCACGCACAACGGACCAGAAGAGAGTCTAAGTGCGGAAAACGAGTCCACTTTACATTACATTACATTACATTTAACTACTTATTCACACGCAATATCTTCTCTTTATTATGGAAGAAATCCTTCGTCATACCCCTACCTAAATCCTCTAATCCTACGTGCCTCACTCAATATCGTCCTATATCTATCCATTCTATCCTATCCAAAGTCATAGAACCATTAGCGCATAATCAACTTTATTCCTACCTATCTCACAATAACCTCTTATGTCCCTATCAATCCGGTTTCCGCTTTTCCCACAGCACAGTTGGTGCACTGCTGAATATTACGGAAGATATTCGTGGTGCTATGGTTAAAACCAAGCTCACCGCGATGGTCTTACTTGATTTTAGCAGTACTTACAACTCTGTTGATCTCGATATCCTTATTGGAACTCTTGATGCGGTCAATATTTCTAGTACTGTTATAGACTGGTTTCACTCTTATTTTTTTGGCCAACAGATTGACTAGATCTTACTGCTGGTGTACCTCATGGCATATATCAAACCATAAAAATCTCTAAACCAAGATGTTACGGCTTAACAGATCAACTATCATTTTGGTGCCTTGGCAAACCTGGCATTTACTCGGAGGTACTTGACTTGAAACAATTCAAACAATAGTCATGTAAACATTCTACAACAATAAATACAAACAATTAAGCTGGCGTTGGTACATCAATATTTAAATATTCTCAATAATAATGTGATAGCTCACATTATTATTGCGACTTAATCTTTAAGAGTGCATAGTATGGAGAATGGTGCATTTAATAATAACAAACTAGCGATAGTAGATAGTAGCGAATAGCGATAGTAGCAGACTAGTTACGTTTTAACGTTTAGTCTAGATTTCTATGTACATATATGTTGACACATCATACTAAATTTTATCAAAATATGTCCAGTGGTTTTCTCGTGATGCTTTCCCAGTTACACAGATAATCAGACAAAAATTCTACAACTACAGATTCGATCTTTGCATCGATAATAATGACTATTTTAATAAGAATGCTCTCGCATTAGCGCCTGTTGCTTCTCTAATAGGCAGCAGCGAAACGTTGACGTTATCGTCGAGTTCTTATACAGAGAGTAAACATAAAATAATAAATATTATGTTTAAGACAAAGAAAGACGAGAAAAGAAAATAAATAATTATCTCGTGAAATAAATCTTAATTCCCCAAGGTGAAGGGATTTTAATACCCTTTGTAATCATAAGGTTCATAGTTCAAAATAAAATTTAATTATACAGTTGAATAGATATGCAGAAAATAAATGCGTTAAAGCTAAAAAAAAAAGAACGAAGCGATTTGTTTTCCAAAATCTACATATTCGTATTCACAAAATTACGCTGGCTAGTAAAGACGATCAAATACCTAATAATATTTTTTAATTCAATTTAATCATTATATTCCAAATACTCTAAATTGTACATACTGTGTATAAAGCCGGCTTAAGATATAAGAAAAACGTTAAAAAAGCCAATATACAGATAGTCCAATCGGAATTCGGTTTGGGAACAAAATATTGAAAACCTGAAGTTTGATGATTTTAAAGTTTTAACAGGTATCTATGGAATAGAAATTCAAAGGAAGACAAAAATAATGAGCCATATCTGAAAATTGAACGAATTTTTTTTTAAATGCAAACGACCACTTCAAGTTGAGGGTGATTTTCAGTCTCTCGAGACCATAAATCAAACTTTCCTCGAAAATGAACGTTGTTGCTTAATAAATAAAAAGTATGTCGTCAAGCTACTCATTTGTTTTAATTATGACTATTATTATGAGTTATCTAAATATTTTCTTAATACTTTTTACTAAAAATATGTGTAAATGTGCTAAATTAGAAAAATATTTACTTTGCCGTATTTATTATTCTCTGATTCTATTTAAGTTTAGAGAGTATATTAATCTGTAAAAGTTATTTTAAAAACGTTACCTTAATAACAATAAAATTTGACGATTAATGCTAAATACTAAATAGGTAATAGTAAAATTTTCCAAACGGACGTATTGCAATATATAATAAACTAGCACTGCCCGCGGCTCCGCCCGCGTCAGATGATCAAAAACCAAATTCTTAGGTTTTACATATTAGCATACTCTTACATTGCTGTTTTTGTATTTTTTCTTAGAAATGAGACACTTTCCCGCGGTAAAAAATATCATATATCTTGACCCGGATAACCAGCTATTGCACCATACCAAATTCCATCAAAATCCCTCCAGTGGTTTTTCTGTGATGCGGTAACAGACGGATGGACGGACGGACAGACAGACAGACAGTCAGACAGACAGACAGACAGACAGAGAGACAGACAGACAGACAAAAATTCTAAAAACTATAGATTCGGCCTCTGTGTCGATAATAATGTTTATTTCAATAAGATTTTCCAAAAAAATATTTCATTTCGGCTTAGTTAACATTTTATTATATGTATAGATCGTATATATGTATAGATCGTATATATAATAGATATTATAATATATAAAGTCTGCGCTTCTTATTGTTCGTTTGTTTTATGTAGACGTAGAGTATTTACTTATTTCATAATTTTCCTTCAATTTGGCTTCATAAATAAAATACAATAAATACTCGTAATAAATCAATCTGATCTGATCAAAAGATGGCGGTTTTATATTTAAATATATTGTTTAGATTTATTTATGTAAAATTAACAAAAAAAAAAGAATATTTAAATCCCAAAAAAGTATACTCAGGTTTTAAAATATAATCATATTAAACAAAAATAAAAAAAATGCATTTTTTTCAATTTCCGTTTTACTGTGACGTTCTATCGAAAAATGTTTTTTATAAAATTTGTAGGTCTAGTAAAAATCTAAAACTTTTATAAATAACACTTTTTACAATAACCTCAAAGTTTTCGAGATATTTGCAAAAAACTCGTGTTTTTATTTCTTGAATAATCTTTTGATTTTCATGAAATTTTAACAAATTGTTTACATAAACGACGAAAATTTAAATAAAAACACTTTTTTGAAATTGTTGATAATTTTTGATAGTTATCTTCCACACCCCCTCCACCCCTCCTTTCCCCTCCTCCCCGCCCTAACAAAATCCTGGATCCGCGCCTGTCGGCATAGGGTCAATTTGGCCTTTTCGGGTCTTGAGTTTCGTCAGGTAGCCCCTTCCATTTGTTGCACAAAATACTTTATTTTGTTCTTTAATTTTCATAATAGAAATTGTGATTGTACACCGAAGATTGCGTCGGATGAATTCGGATGAATTTGCCTGAGCGTTCTCTGTTCTTTATATGAGATAAAGAAACTCCAAAGTTTCTACCGTATAGATACTTTCGTGTAATGATTCAATAAATAAAACCAATAACTACGACATTTAGACATTTATTATAATCGAGAAATAATTATAAATTATCATAATATTAATTAATACAAAAAAATAATTTGGCACAATCAAATATTAAAAAAATATTTGTAATATAATGACCTTAACATATTATTACTAAAATTACAAAACCAATTCAGTAAAATTATCAACTTATAGGAAGAATTTACTCAAATCAAGTTCTGTAAAAAAGCACTCTTATAATAATTAAAAAATAAAATATTTTTACGTAAACAAATGCAAAATCTTATTATCTATACATTTATTGATTACAATTAATTATACTCTAATGGAACAGTAGGATAAATCTGAAAAAGTATAGTTAAAATAAGATTTTATCATTTTACTTTAGAAGCAAAAATGAATAAACCAAAGCCTGATTTAGAATTAATTAACCTGTAGTAATAAAGTAACGAAGAAATTTAATAAAACCGTAGAATATAAATAAATAAGAAAACATGGTTCGTGAAACGGTTCTATTACTAAAAGTACACTAGATTATAATTAAATACTACTACTTCTTGATTCTTTAGAGAACAAATTTAGTTTTATATGTTTAGCTTATACTTAAGCCATGAGATGATGTTATGGTAAATATGACGCAATAATCTCGATATAGATTTTAAGAGATGTGTTGTTGTTTAATTGTTAACTTTATACTTTGTAATTTTTTTTATTCCCTAACTAACCAAGAAGTAACCTACGGACAACATCGAGATGATACAACATTGAAGACACGAAAAAATCATACTAGTTCGGGCGACTACTTAAGATTAACAATTTGGTATTCAGAAATAGTAAATCAGGTAAATACTGTAAAATCATATTTATATCCCATTGTAAATCCTCTTATGCTGAGTAAACGGATATTCTATTGTATTGAAGAATAATTCAATTAACATTGAATAAATTGAGAAATTCTTTAAGATATTACAGATAAAAAAGGTTTAAAAATCATTCACAAGTGAATGAATAAACTATAGATTAAAATGTAATATTGCGCAGAGCACAAGTAACCTAACTTCCCGAACCTACTAATCTTGCGAAATTAAACATATTAACCGCCTACTGGAACATGACTACAAGCCAGAAGAAGCAAGATGTATCTAAATATTTCGCTAGTATTAAAAGAGACAAATTGAGATAATTGAACAGAAACAAATAGAAGTTACAATTAAACTGTAAAAATATCTGACATATCTAAAAATATTAAAAAAAAACGATATATTGAATAGTGGAAAAATTAATGTAACATGTGTAAGTAAAATCTTTAAGAACTAAAAATAGAATAAAACTTAGGGAGACTTACTAATCTTGCGAAATTACCTAATTTACCTAACCGCCTACTGTAACATGACTACAAGCCATTAGAAGCAAGATATATCTAGGTATTACTCTACTATTAGAAGAGACAAGTTGAGGTAATAAAATAGAAACAGAAGCGTTTCAATTAAACCGTAAAAATAACTGACATATTTAAATATAATAATATAATGATATATTGAGCAATAGAAACATAATGTAGGAGTAAAAACTTTCAAATAATAAAAATACCACTAAACCAAGAAGAGGATATTCCAAGTACAGAATAAAAATAAATAAATACAGAGAGGAAAACTGGATCTCCCTTTCTTAAACTGTTGAAAGATGCCCAAAAGCATCTTTTTGCGAACAGACTTAATCAGGAGGGTGGTAATAACCCAGGCGGGATCGAGCGGTCCCTACCACCTGAACTTTAAAATGTGTAACTCACGCCATTCCGCCATGAAATTATTATTTTAAATAATAATTAACAAGCTTTACTAAACAAAGGCGGATGCATACCTCAAACCTTCATATAATGTAACCTAATAACAATTGTGAAAATAATAAAAATAAGTACAAACTAAAATAATCTTCATAAGCTATATAAATTATAATTAAAAAATAATTTAACTTGCTTTATAAATTATAATATAAAAAACTCAGTTGCTAAATAGAAATAAAACCTTTCCATTCGAATAAAACTAACAATAACAGATAATTGCAATACAATTTTAAGTCATTTTTTTTTCAAAATAATAATCCATGTAATAAAATCAAAAACAAAAAAATATACAAAATTTAAATGATGTTTTTTTGAAAATATTATACCATAAACAAAAATTAACTCCAATTACAATATAATCTTAACTTACGAAGACAAAGATTTATATTTAAAATAATAAATAATTTTAATTAAACCATTAACTGATTAATCTTAATTTCAAAAAAACCTAAAAAAAACTATACAAAATGACAGTTTTTATAACATTGCAACTTAAATACTCTCACTTTCTCTCTGACACTATGATTTTCGTATAATGGATGATTTATATTTATTTACCTTAAAATAAATATAATAAAATCTTATATCTAGTCAAAATAGTTGAATCATTTGTATTATAAACTAATGCGACTGGAACGTGTTTGCTTTTTCCTACTTGAGAAGGGCCATGCTCAAATAGTAAGGCATAGCGGGTAGCGGTAGATTGTAAGTCGCGTCGCAAAAAAATTTGTGCTTTAAATATTTTATTATAATAATTACCATCATATGTGCGTATTAGGTATGTACTATTTGATAATCTTATTGCGTTTCAACACTCTTTGCTTTTGCTAAAATACAATCACTTCATTCTATAATGGTAGAGTTAATAACAATAACGAATACAAAAAAATATATTATTTTTAACTTACTTAGACTATATTATATTAACTAACAATTCATGTATTTTTTTTGTTTATGTGTTTTTAAATTTTTTGTTTCTTTTTGTTATTTATTTTTTATAAAACTATTAGCTCAAAATAAACATTTTATCAAATAACCTTATAAAATCTTATGAACAATGTAACAATTTTCCGTCATCAATACTTAATAAATACTTAGTAAATTGAGTACCTTATTTAGTTTATGAAACTTACGAAGAATTAACAAAGAACTCAAAATTCAAAACACTAGCTCTAATTAAGCCTATTTTTATTAACTAGTAATTAAGCACTACATATTTGCATAACATGGATTGGAAGTTGAGAGTTACTATTACTTATTAATAATTAATACCTAAATATGTACTGATTACTGAAACAGACTTTGATCAATGGTAAAAAGCACTTATTGGTGTACTTAATATATACATATACAAACTATATTATGTTATATTTTTGAAACTATCATTATCAATTACTAAACTTACAAAAAATATATCTTTCCTAAAATACTACCAAATATTATTATTGTATAATTAAACTAATTTGCCTTCTTGAGTTCCCCCTATATACTACCGTTATATTTAGAAACATATTTATGTGTAATGTATATATACACAAACACACACATTTGCTAACTAATTTATTAAAAATATATCCTTATAAAATACTACCAAATATTATAATTGTATACAGTTCTATAATTAAACTAATTTGCCTTCTTGAGTTCCCCCTATGTACTATCGATATATTTAGAAACATATGTATGTGTAATGTATATACATAGTACACAATTTGCTAACTAATTTATTAAAAAAATGTCCCTCCTAAAATACTACCAATTATCATTATTACTATATACAGTTCGTTATATATTACTAACTTGCCTTTTTCGGTTTCCCCTACATACTACCGTTATTTTTGCCTTCGTCAGTTTCCAGTACGTACTACCCTAAATACATACTAAATACTATATACTTGCCTTCTTAAATACCTTTTCTAAATTAAATTAAATTCTACCTTTATATTTAGAAACCTTATAAATAAAATTTACTAGCACATTTACACACTACTGTTTCATGTTGGGATGTACGTCAGTTTACCTTAACCTAATATTGAAAATTATAAGTGAAAGAAACTAAGTCATATGCCGCTTATATGTTGTACCGGATCTTGAACACATTGCTTGAACTGCTCTGTACATAGAGACGCAAATTAGACTATCTCTTCTGCACAAGCCTCTTCTATAAACATGTTACAGTATACATATAACGGCATAGAACCTTAGTCTATTTCCAGAATTCTAGAAAAATAATCAAACTACTCGCTAGTAAAAACAAAAGAAAACTTAAAGATATCTCTAGAAGAAACCATATATATCAAATGCATACCCATGGAGAAAGGTTAGTAGTAGTAAGAATAAAAATACATGAAAAGTGCCTCAAATGATATGCTTTGAAAATATATGCCTTCTTCTAAGTTATATTTACAGAGATATCTCAATCTTTTAAAAATCTACTCCTTTTACATTATTCCGCACATTGAGCGACCTTTAAATATTCTATATTTACATAATAATATAAATAACCTAAATCTCTTACAAGTATATTAAGGTGTTAGTTTCATAGGTCGGCTATAGTATCTTATTCTACTAAGTCTTTTTTGAATTTTATAGTTTTTTATAAACTTAATATTATTACAAAATATAACATATTATAATATATCATGTATGTTATTGGGAAGCACTAATAAAAGCTATATCTAAATACTTACTATAAATGTGTACAAAATATATTATTCATCTTCCGTTAACAAAGAGATCGAAATCATTAAGGTACGTATTATGCGTATTTGTGGTTCCAACGCCAATTTGATTGATGACTTTTCCACGAACAAACCTGCAAAGATTATATGATGAATTATTAAAAATAAACTTCATTCAAAACTAATAAAGGTAAGTACTTATTTAAATATTCACATATAATTATATTTATATGTACTTACGACACTATCCAAAAACGTACGTAGTCGGGGATTTTTTTTGTCATTAGAATCTTCGTCTGACAACTTGTAGTGGATTTTAAATAGTAGTAGAGGAGACTAAGATGGTCGTGCTAGAGCCTCTGTGAATATATCAATATTAAATTAGGAAAGAAAAAAATCTCATTAAAATAAATTATTATATATATTTACTAGCGGACCCGACAGACGTCCTGTCTACACGTCTTTAATTTGAAAATTTCAAACTTTTTTTAATATTTTTTTTGATGAAAATTATTATTCAAATTGTGAATCTAAACCATTCCCAGATCCCCTTGAACACACACAAAAAATTTCATCAAAATCGGTCCAGTCGTTTGAGAGAAGTTCAGTGACATACACACTCACAGAAGAATTATATACATAAAGATACGTACGGCGAAACTCTTCGTCAGCCTCCTCTGAATCCATGGCTGATCGTTGTAAATGCTGTTTGCTGAATCACTCCCCTGTACAAAATAAATTTATTTTTAGTATGTATATTTAACTATTGCGCCCACACACATTCAAGACCCCAAAATAGACTCTCTAACTTCCCACCCTCCCGCTGTCTCCCCCCTGACCCCTCCCTTGGCCCTCCCCCCGCTCTACCTCCCCCCTGACCTCTCCCGTGGCCATCACCTCCCCCTAGCTTCTCCCCTACTTCCCTCCCCTCCTTCTCATCCCCTTCCTACTGACCCTTCCCCTCTTCCTCATCCCCCTCCTCCTCACCCCCCTCCTCCCCATTATAATATTATTTTAAGTTAATACCTCACCTGGGTGGAAATTGAAAATGGTATGTGGACTTGTGTCGTTACTGTCCTTGGATTGGCGAGGTTATAAATTGTGGTGCCTGAAAAATATGATTTGTTTTATTATTTATATCATAAATTGAAAAGAGCATTTTTTTATTAATATTTTACTATACCAAATCTTGGCCACCAAGATTGCTCTATGTCATTGGAATGTTAAATCTGCCTGCCTCTTCATCTTCGACATGAATTGATGGATGGTATTAAACGCCAGTTGCTATGTTCTCTTGTTTTGATTATGATTTTGCAAGTAATCCAGGTGCTTACGCAATATCATAACTTCTTAACCTAAAAATTAATATTTACTTAGTAAAACATATATACTAATTACAATTTATATGTAATTAAAAACAAAACATCTTGCATTCGCTCAACATCGCAAGTGCACCTCCCTCCGTACTCGCCACACCCCTATTCACCGAGACCTACCTCCTCCCTCCCCCCTCCCCCCTCCCCCCTCTCCCAAGTAACTAAGTTACCCTGGAATCTGGATTCCATTTTCGAAAAAAAGAGAACAAAATATGCTGCGCGGGGTGCGGGGGAGACAGGGTGGGGAGAGACGGGGTGGGTGGAGTAGTCCCAGATGCGACACAAACATATGCACAATCACAATTGTCTTGCAAATGCACCTTTTTATATTAAATACAAGTGCATATGCCTAACCCTCATTATAAAAATCACTGATTCTAGCCGATTAATAAAAAATAGCGCGCGCTTCCTTCCATTTCCGTCCCTTTTCAAGAAATCACTCCCACAGATTGCAGGAAAGCGAGAGGAAAAATGTCACAACACATCAATAACATAAATAGCATCTAAGACTAAACGTTCGCATCGCGACGCTTTAAACTAATAGATAGGTGCATAATGCAAAATTCGCTTTTTAACAGTATTTCAAATTCACAGATGAAATAATAATTAATAACATATATCGCACTATAGTATTTATCATATTTAATAATTACTTAAATGTATTCACTATTACATATATGTATATTATAATAATACTCACGATTTCGATAACTGAGGCTTTCGGTCACCGCCTCACTTTAAACATTTTATTGACTATTATAACAATTTTCGAACAATATTGAGCATTTCACTTAATAATCTATACACCAAACACAACTAAAAGAACTTAAAATTCACAATATTCGTCATCATAGTGTCAGCTCAGAAAGTAGAATGCCTAGCCTAGCCCTGGCGGAACTAGGTTCAGGCATTTTGCGCATGCCTCGTTCGGTGGGGTTGTTCATGGAATCAGGCTGGGAAGAAATTCACTTGGGTGATGGGAGGCATCGGGTGGGGGAGGTGAACTTTATACAAAGTCTAGGTAGTCTAGAAGCATCCATGAAGCTTAAAATTAAAATATACCTAAGTTATGCTTCGTATCAACTGACATCATTTTATAAATGAATATTTATCCATTTCGCGAATGTTTAATATTTTAAATAAAACTATCTTTTCGGATTATTTCGCGATTTATTTTGTTTTTCAGTTCTCGACATTTTGAGTGCTTTACACTTTAGAGCAATCATGGTCACGAGAGAGACTAAGGTTTTAGACATCTCAAAGGCGTTATATACCTATTACAGACAGTGCCTACCCAACAACCCAACCCAAAATGTCACCAAGTGCCTTACAATATTTGTTGATTTTATAATTCTAATGAAATTGTAGCGATGGTGGGCGGAAGTTAGCTGGATACAGCTAAGGACAGAGATTTTTGGCATTCCTTGGGAGAGGCTTTTACCAGAATGGGATCCATACAAACAATGTGTTAAATTAAAAAAAAACTGTATGGACTAATGAAAGGTTTATTATTATTTATTAAATTTTAGCTGTTATTATAGTGGCTTGGGCGATCCTGGCTACTACATTCGCTTTGATAGTACACAAATATTCGCGAAAGAGAACCGTTATCGCCCCAGGATGATTCGCGAAGCTATTGAAATTAAAAAACATCCAAACATAACTAGCTAGCTAGCTACTAACTTAAATATTTGAAATAATGATATTAATTTAAACTATTATATCTGTAGGGTATAAATACAGAAAACTTGTTAATGGATAGTGCTTAGATCTTTTAGAATAATTCACGATGTAAGCTATACCCGTTCTGGATTATGTTCAAATCCGCTAAGCCGATTTAACCGTAAGCTCACTAACTATCGTATTTATAATGTAGCTCTGAGTGACGAAAAATTACGTAAATTCAATATTTATTTCAATGAAATAACAATAACTCTATTAACGTTGAAATCGATTTTTTGCAACCTGTGGAAAACGAAATTTTTGACTTATGATTTTGAATTATAATTTAAACAAAAAATGAAACATAATCGTACATATTATATTTACATCGTATAACCATTTAAATATACAAACGGCAACTTCTATGATTCGGCTCTGACGATGGATAAACTTAAAGTCAGTTAAGATTTTCCAAAAAATATTGAATATTAAGATTCCGCTTAGTTTCAATTTTATTATATGTATAGACTAGCTAGCGACTTATCGTCGCTTCGCTCGGGTGCGACCCTAGGTATGTTTTAAATAAATATTATAAATAGTTATTAGCCAGCTTTAGCCAAGTAAATTTTAATATTTTTTCGTGATTTATTCCGAAGTCTTAGAGTCATTCTGCTCTTCGGAGAAGAGGCAAACTCTACGAATAAATACTTATTATTTATTCGTAGGGAAAATCCAACAAATCAAATATCATAAAAATCGGTTCAGCCGTTCTTGAGTTATAAACGCTGTAACTAACACGACTTTGTTTTATATATTAAGCTAAAACTTCAAAAAAAAAACTAAAAATGGTTGGTTTCATACAAAATTTCATCCGCAACATTTTACCCCCTTATGGGATGAATTTCGAAAAATGCTAAAATATGTATTTAATTAATTATATTGAAGAGCATTAATACCAAGTTTCAAGCAATTCTGATAAGGGAAAGAGATAATCTCCCGTTATAAAAAGTAGCCTATGTCACTCTCCAACTATCTCCACACAAAAAATTACGCCAATCCACCAAGCCGTTTTGACGTGAAAGAAAGACAAACAAACAAACACACTTTCACATTTAAAGTATTAGTCTGGATATAAATAAGATTTATTGTGAAAGGTTACAGATATGTGGTTTTGATAAAAGAACCTTTATTACGTGCAAACTTAATGAGTTGTTGTCGAATTTGGACCACGGGGCGATCATCACTAGTACATGTAATTCCAAAAGACACTAATAGACGTTATAGAGAACTAGCGACTCACCCTCGCTTCGCTAGGGTTCGCCTGTAGACAAACAAATACAAATCTAAGCCACGGGAAACGTACATTTTTCTGGGATAAAAAATAGTCTATTTGTTATTCTGATGTATGAACTATATTGTTGTAAAGTTTCATTAAAATCCAATCAGTAGTTTTTGTGTACTAAGCTGACTCAGTTTTTATCATTTTTTTCTATGTACAGACATTCGACCTCTACAGTTTTATTATATGTATAGATAACAAATAACTAAATAAGTAATTCATTACACTACTCGTACTTCGGTTATCAAATCAGTTCAATAATACATAATAATATATCTTCGGAAATATTATTTACTTCGGAAATCTACAATAAGTTTAAAATCTAGTAAGTTTGTAAAACGGTTTCAATTTTTTTTTATAACACTAAAGCTCGTCAATAGCTTTCAAACAAAAAATCGATCGACAAACATATAGGAAAAAAAAGGTACTGAACTCTTTAGTGATTTATATAAAGCTTGAAATGCTATGTACTTATTTAAATAGAACAAAACAGAAGGACGGTATGACAATGTTCAAAGCTAAGTTTTCTTTCAAAACCTTTCACATGCTGCGATCTTTAGCTCCACCGCTACTTGAGCTGGCGTTCAAAGCTAGTGTAGTAGACCCGTATAGGAAAACTATTATTCCAATGAAATTTATTTGGATTAAAATGACTAAATTATGCTACGCTACCTCGCTTTTTATGGTACAAATAAAGTAAGGATACAATTTAAAAGACAAAAATTTCATAGATATAAGTATTTATTTAAAATAAAATAAAAATAAAATACCATATCACATCAACACATTTATTTCTATGACACTACATAATAACATTAAGAATTGAGATAAATTTGATTTGCAACCAACGTACAATAATAATAACAAAGCTTATATTTAAAAATAGAACTTAAACTAAAAAGTATGGTCCAAATAATTAACCTATAGTCTTTACACAAAATTAAAATGATTTGTAATTGAACGAAATTCTATATTAAAAATATTCTAAAATATATTTCTTTTTTAATGGCAAATATACATAAATTATAATAAATAAATGAAATGTAGAGACTTGTTTTCACTAACAATACAATTATATCTATTAAAAATGTTAAGACCCGTACGACGATCGATATGGATTCGAATATAAATAAAACAATGAAGATACTGTGTTGTGGGCGGTATAAATAGTAAGAGGGTGGGAAGTTCGCTACTAAATTTAATTGGATTAATATAATTGGGTAAACAATAACAAAATTAAAAAAAACGATTTCGTGTAAAATTTTATATTATATATAACGGAGCTACTGGACCGGATCTATCCAAAAAGCGTAAACAAGCAGAATTTATTTATTTAACCTATAACATTTCATTTAATTCATTATATAATAAAAAGACACCAATATACCATATTATACGTCATGACATCGATATTTATCAATATAGTATAATTTAAACACGTACTAACATTGACGAGGATTGTTTAATATAATTTTATTGGTAAGGGGAAAGCGACACTATAATTTGAAGAAATAATTTTTAATTAGACAACTATATATCTATCAAATAGAGTTCAACAACTACATAGTAATATAGACATAGACCATACTCAATATTGCACTGCATGCATTTTTGTTTCTAACATTTTGTATTATTAAAATTGTTTTACATCAATTTTAAAGAGAACTTTGACATTTCATGAAAAAAAATTGCAGATTTAGATTTACACATTTTAATTTTTAAACACCTTTCTTCTCACATACGAATAATTTGTGAGAAATCCATATAGATTATAGACCGTTAACATAACAAGCAAATCAATTTCTCTCACTAAACACAAAAATTCAGATACTTTCAATAAAACAACATTATTTGCTTACGATAAATGCAACAAGTCTTATCTATCCTTTAGTCCAATAATTTTCATGTATAGGATTCATTGTTGGAATAAGCTTATGTTACACAATGTGTGGTTGGATTTTGAGCTAAAATGACAAAAAGTTGGTTTTTTGACCAGCTGAAAAATGACCATAGATTAACACAGACAACAACTATACATAGGAAAAATGGTATGTATATTGTACACTACTATGTTAGAAGAACAAGTAATATAACGCTAATCTATAAATAATGACGTTATTATGAACAATACAAGAACGACAAAATATATATTAAAAATACTCGTACCGAATAGATATTGAAATATCGAAATATGTAGTGTAGTACATTTAATTTTTTATATTTTAATATTCGTGAGCTATAGTAGGGGAGCCCAAGAGGGGATTTTTGTAGTTACTCAAGCGCGGCAGATTAACATAAAAGAGGTTACCTTGCACTCTATTGAGTACTTTCACCATAATATAAGTCTTCTATATAAAGGGGCGCGTCTAGGGAAGCCGATTAAAATATTTAAAAAATGTTTTGATAAGGTAGAAATACTTGAAACCGTCAGATTAAGGTGTGGTAGGCTAGTCACATCCTGAAAAGTGTCCAATTCAATAATCTGCCGATTTGCACAAGCCGAAGAGGCAAAAATCATCATAAACTTTATAGTCCATTTTTGCCTCTTCGGCTTGTGCAAATCGGCAGATTATTAAATTGGACACTTTTCAGGATGTGACTAGCCTACCACACCTTAATCTGACGGTTTCAAGTATTTCTACCTTATCAAAACATTTTTTAAATATTTTAATCGGCTTCCCTAGACGCGCCCCTTTATATAGAAGACTTATATTATGGTGAAAGTACTCAATAGAGTGCAAGGTAACCTCTTTTATGTTAATCTGCCGCGCTTGAGTAACAACAAAAATCCCCTCTTGGGCTCCCCTACTATAGATGATATTGACGTTTAGCGTTTTAATATGTAAGTAATCGTATTACAAAGATTTTTCGACGCAATGTAAAGCAACATAATTGTTGTCATGGAAAATTGTCATTTCAGTTACACGATGAAGTGATATCTTTAACTTTTTATGGATAGAATATTTAATTGAGCAAGTTAATCGAATGCATTTCATTATTGTTCACATTAGACGTACAATGAATATATCTTAAAGCATTCGTCTTCCACATAAGTTAGATAATACTTTTATAATTCGGCTAATTAAAAACAGTTTGTAAAAGTTACATATCGTAAATTGTACTGTTCTACTTACTTTTATAAACGTAGCAAAAACTCCATCAGAAATAGTTAAGTATAATATGTTCTTAAACATTTGGGGTTTTTGCATACATCCCCCAGCTGTCAATAGCAAACTTGACAATTTTTTAGTACCTACCAATTATAATATGTTGTGGGCAAACTCATACACTTGAAGTGACTAATAATTTCAAGATTTACTTTCAGTACATATATCAGCACCGAATACAAATGGCCGGGACTGACAGAGAACCCTGTAACCCTCGCTAATTTTGCCCACAACATATGACTAAATATTCTTAATTAGCATATAAACATCAAAGTTATTAATTACAAACTTAGATGTTTAAAAACATCATTAGTCTGCGGGTAAATATGTACAAATATTTACAGTAAACTATTCAAGATGGACAGTGTAAAATTAGGTAGGTATATTAAATGAAACAGTTTAAATAGAAGTAAAATTTTACCTGTAATATTTTTGTTGGACTACGAATAAGTTAAAATGAACACGTAGTGATGTCAAAATCCCTCAGAAAAAAATATTTATTAAAATTGTGCGTTAATAATAAAAAAAATTATTTAGTATAATTCTTGAAATAGGATTGGAGGAAATCGTAGGCAACTCGAAATTCCTCTAATTAACCCTGTATGTTTGAACCTCCAAGTAAAAACAAAACTCGTCAAAATTATACAAAACAGGAACGTAGTGAGCGGCCATATTTTATACACTGCTATGACCTAATAATCGCTTATAAATATTGTACTGACAATTAGACATCCATAGAATTCCCTATCTTAAGGTAATTTTCGTAACATTAATAAATTTACAATACATCGTATTACATGTTAATTTCCTCGCGATTGACTCAGTTACGCTAATAATCCACACCTACCGGGCGGGTCTGGATCTACTTAGAGAGCATAAATAATACATGCATGAGCATATTATGCATATATGTACATACATATTATAGTCATTTTTTTCATTTATCTTAAATAAAAGTTTAAACATAATTCATCTTATGAAACCATTAACAAGTGAAATATATACATATAATAAAATTGTAACTAAGCCGAATCTACATTAAATATCTTTTTGGAAAATCTTATTAAAATAGACTTTTATTATCAATACAGAAGCCGAATCTATGGTTTTTATTTATTTTTGTCTGTCTGTCTGTCTGTGACCGCATCCCGGAAAAACCACATGATAGATTTTGATGAAATTTGGTATAGCTGGTTATCCGGGTCAACATATAGGATACTTTTTACTGCGGGAAAATATCTCATCTCTGAGAAATCTATACTAAACGTTAAAACGTACGTAAAATATATAAAAGCAGTAAGTAGGATTTAATAAATATAGCAGATATTCAGAGGCACACAACAGAACGTTGAAATATTATAATGTAAAATGTACAAATCGTTCAATCACAAATGTAGTAATAATTAATACTAAATAGGTTATCTTGTAGCGCTTTTTTAAAGTAGCTTAATAACCTATATTTATGAGATGAATCACGTATAATTATATAGTTCTTCTACAGTATATTATTATTTAAAGTTTTATGTATAACAGTTCAAGTTACACAGTGTCTTATCTGATATGATTATACTAAAGTTATGTTCCCCCTTACAAATAAATTAAGCAATCTGCCATAAAAGTTAGGTATAATTGTGTTTTTCCTATATACCTAAGGCACAATAATCCCCACATACACTTATTATCCGCACCTCCGTCAGTTCCTTAAATCCGCATTTATTATATTTTTTACTTATTCCTACAAAACGTCATTAAACTTGTGCCTTGTTATTGCGAGAAAAAATATAATTTATTTAAAATATTTGTTTCGATGTGACTGGACTGATTGACTATAGGTGTTTTATATAATAAACATATATTTTTACTTTTATTCATTAGCAATTATTTCATATTTTTCCTTTTATTATAATAAAATAAATATACCTATATGGTCACTCTTCAACCCAATTAATTTGTAAAGTAAACATTTATACAAAGTATTTTTAATTCTTGCTGTTCCTATATACACATGTTGAATTTGGTAACATTTATATTCGTCAATGTCCTTGATAAAAGACTGTATTCAAATTTGTAATACTGTTTTAATTATTTTAGATAAACCTTTATTACGATAAAACTTGAATATATATATATATATATATATATATATATATATATATATATATATATGTGTACATATCTATTGATTATTATTTTAATTTATACAAATGCTGCCCGATTTCACCAACGTCACCTAAGTTTAAGGGATCCCCTAAGCATGGTTAGGGGGCTGTTAGGGGACAGTTTCTATATCACTGACAGTAGGGGTCTCCTTAATGTTAAAGGCATATAAAAAATAAAAAAAAATTAAAATTAAAAGGTCCCCTAAATTTAGGTGCTCGAAATATGTGCTTAAAGACGATGGTAAAACGAAATTTAATTTACGGGCTAGTTTAGGGGAATTTTAAGCTAGGGATCCCATACGTAAGTGGTAGCTTATGGGTTGTTGGTGAAATCGAGCATTAGTCCCCTATAATGTATCTAAAAACTTATACATAATAAAATTGTTTTATGGTGACATGATCAATGTTATAGTTTACTTCGATCAATTGATAATGATTTAATTGTGCTATGAATATTACTAAAAGTATAAGTAGGTACCTACGTCAAACTTATTTTTTAGGAGTTTTTTTAAAGTATATTTTTTTAAAAGTATGTACAGAAGACTTATGCTTTATTTAAGTAATACATATGTAGTTATATATACAAAATTTTAAATATTTATGTTTAAAAAGTTATGGTATGATTTTTCAACTTTACATAATTATTATATGTACCTAGATACGACTAATCCCTAGTATACAGCGAGGAATGTACATCTAACAGTACAGTAGTACATTATTTATAAAAATATGTTTTGGATCAGGTAAGATTTGGGTCCATTGTTAATGATGATTCTAATATCCAATTAAAACTATATACCTTATATTCTTTTTGTTACGTTACTTTCTTATATTATGTAATATTTATGTGTACCTACTTTAAGCGATATAAAAATATATGAACCGTCATATTATGTAGTGCGTCCCCTCCTAGGTTGCCCTCAAAGTCTCATCAAGGGAGCCATTCCTTAAAAATACGAAATCAATCGTAATAAAAATGTTATTGATTTTTTAAAAGTTTAGCAAATTTTTTTTCTAATTGGTGATCAATGAAGCAAACAGTAAAATTAGTTGAACTCAACTCTCTGTTTAAATGTGTAAGTATTTGAAATGGCTCACTTAACATCAAGTTCTTATTTTTTTTTCTCATAGTCAACTACTTGAAATTTGAAATATTTGATCAAAAATATATTACCTATACTTAAAAATATTACATCACCATCATTTCATACAAGACACGTTCATAGTAAAGCTTTAAGTTTATGCTTTAAGTTTATTTTTATGGGCTATATTAATACCTATAAAACAAATATGTGAAGACAAAATTGCTAGAATATTTTTTTAAATAGATCAGTTCCCGTGGAGTACCAATAAAAAATGTATTAAAATTTCGGTAGGACTCAAAGTAAATAAATGTTGATTATTATTGAAATAATATAAATTACATTAATTGGCAAAAGTCTTAGCTAAGCTTCTTCACTATGCCACAATTAGTGGATATTAGAAATAAGAAATCTTATAATATTAAATAAACAACTCTTGTATATCCATAAAAGAAAATTATTATTAATTTATGTGTATATATATACTAATCATACTAATCGTTAAAATTTACTTAAGGACGAACGCGAGCGAAGCGAGGGTGAGCCGCTAGTACGGTATAAATGTATCTCATGTATCTCGGAACGGCTCTATTCATATCGAAATTTTGTATTTAGGTAAGGTTTTGCATTTTAAATTTAACTTTATAACTGTCTTTTCTGAAAAACGTAATTTTTTATCCATTTCGAAAAACGCCCGCTCAGGTACTGGCATTTTAATTTTTAAATATTTTATCTTGCCAGTTCAAGTTGAAGATATTTTTACACGTATCTAATAATTCTGTAACAAAAAGATTATCCTTATTATTCTTTCAGACTTAGTTTAAGTCTTTATATGAAATAAAAATAAAAAATCATCGCTACCCCGCGGGAACCTGCTCTTTTCTCGGGATATACTCCTAAATGCTTTGACGTTGACCTAAGTTAGTACTAAGGACTAAGGCTTCATATCAAAATAGATCAACTGTTTTTTTTTCAAAATAAAAGAAAATCATATAAACTTCCATCCTCTACTTTTAGGCCCGGTAATTTCCTAAAAATAAATAAATGTCCATCGCCAAAAGGAAGCTGACCTTGTGTAATTTTATAGAGATCGATTTAGGGGTTCGACATAAATATATATATATATATATATATATATATATATATATATATATATATATATACATATATGTATAACTAAATGAAACGAATAGATATAAGTTTGTCTTAATAACAGTCTTAATAACATTCATAGTAATATTATAAATCTGAAAAAAAATTTGTTTGTTTCGTTTAGATCGGAATTACTTGAAACTTGGTATTAATGCTCGTCAATAAATACGAGTTTTAGCCTTTTTCGAAATTCATCCTATAAGGGGGTAAAATAGGGGATGAAAGTTTGTATGAAACTACCTTTTTTAGATTTTTTTTAGTTTTAGCGCGAGCTTAGCTGCGGGTTCTGCTAGTATAATATAATATTAAAGTAAAGTCAATTGAAATACTTAAGAAGTCAGTCATACCTAATAATTATTTGATATGGTAACGTACTGGTAGGGACGTCCTGAACGTGGTTTGAAAATATACAATTTTTGTTAAGTTATATATAGTTTCATACTTGATTTATATACTATTCAAGAAGTCAATAACACAAAATATTGTAAATAAATTATACCGAAGTCCCACTTTTTATGTTTTAAGCCTCTTAAGAATATTTTCGTAGTTCGGTATAGAGTCAGGAAGCTAAATAAGGTGATAATTTTGTATAGGACTAGGAAAAATTATTATTTTTTCTACTTATTTAAGTTAGGTTTAATAATTCTCAGAATTTTAAGAGTACGGTTACTACACTATAATAGCAACCGAATTAAGAATATAGTTTTAAATTTATTTTCAGGTTCCGCCTCGAAATTTAATCAAGACACGAAAGGTATCAAGTTATTCCTACCGAACTCTATTAAAAGAAACAGTTAAAATAGCAGAAGATATTATAAAGCGCAAGGGTACGCACAGACACAAGTGCACTCTCTATTTCTGTCACTCTCATACTCCAGCGTGAAAATTAAGGCGTAGGACCGACGGCTTTACGTGCTCTCCGAGGCACGGGTGTGAAACACCGCCAACTTCCCAACTCCGGGCTGTTATTGAGGCTTACTGAACAGAAAGACTCAATAACTAATCTTGGCCCGATCCGGGACTCGAACCCAGAACCTCTGGATGTACAGCCGTACATGCTAGCCACTACTCCACCGATGCAGTTAAAATAGAAAGTCTGTGTAGAAGGTCGTTCAATAGCACTGATTACTAAGTATTTACCTGCTTAGTTGAACAAGTTTAAGTGGCTCAGACAGTAAACATGTTTATTATTTTCTGCAGTTTTTCCTTCATTGCGATAAAGTCGATAGAAAAACACGTAATGAGTTTATTTCTTAAAATAAAATCTGTAACCTAGGCTGTTTTGTTCAAACCACGCGCAGATAGTTTTCCAATAGATATGGTGATTTAAGAAAGTATGGCAGATTATTCTCTTTACAGCTGTTTATTCAATAATATCAGTCATATTACCACAATCTATACTCTACTGTAATATTATCTACCTTTTAGGTATGTTATAATATTGGACGCACTACCTTTACCTACAGTAAAAAGCACTTCGAAGCGTATAATAGTGAGTATGAAAATGGTTAAAACACGAAAGAATCGAAAATCGTGAAGCCCTGAGTTGCGTTGTATATACACAATACAGCTCAGATACTTGTCATTGATGGTGATTTATTAATGTAGGAATATGTACACATGTGGTCATTTTATCAGGAGTCATGAAGTTATGAAGGGGGCTACTACTTGTATGAAAGTACCAAAATATCACACGCGATCACAATCATTTGCACTCAATACAGGCGTCAAAGATCTAATAATCGGAAATATCCTCATATTTAACACTGTACATTTAAAAATCTTTACACGGCAAATATGCACGAAAAGAAAAATATTTAAATGTGTTGTAATAAGTTTTATTTTACAATTTATTGTCACTAACGTTGCGTATTAGGCATAGTATCTACTTCTATAATTGAATGTTGCAAAATTGTTAATAAAAAAAATAGGACCTTTAAGTACCTTCAAATATTATTTTTAAATTTGTTATCACATTGCCTAAAGTTGGTCCCGAACCTTTTAAGTTGATCTATATGTAAGCAACGTTCTCATTGGTTCGTTCCCTTATATTTTTTTTTATTTCAGTAGATAACATAAAATGATTTTTTTTGTCTAAAAAATCGCCTTACTGTTCTCTATAAAAACTTCAAAATTTTATATCAAAACCTTATCATGTATCGTAAGTTACAGGGTTAAAATGGTGAAGTAAAAGTCGAAGGTTTACTTTCGAATAAATAGATACATAAAAGAAAGAACTTAGAAAATATTTTGAATAGAATACTTACTTACCTCTGGATCAACATCACATAATGGCCTGCACCTACATATAAATAGTTAACATTGAAATAATACTTACGAGGCATATATTAACATAATAATTGTACACCGTTCATTTTGACGCGTTAAAGAAGCATATATCCACATTAAATATCTCTCATAACACAGAAAATGGATGAATATTTGAATGATGTATGCACTGTACACTGATATTATACACGTATTTCTGAAAAGCTTCAACTGTGATTTTGCACGATTAATCCACAAATTTATCCGAAAAATGGAGGTCAATTTCGTGAACATTAAATAATTAAAGATAAATAATTTTACACATTTTGAGATAATACTTTAAAGTATAATAATATGTACATTAAAATCACTAGACTTGTCCATTTTGGTGTGTTGATACACAATTAAAGCGTGAACAAATTAATATTCATAATTTAGTGTATGAATAGATCGTTCGGGTTTATCCACTTTTTGTACACGCTTGAATATACGGGGTTTAATCATTGTTGGTTACTACGGGATGCCTCGGCATCTTGTCGCGTGATATTGAAAGCCTCAGTCTTCAAGAAATCCACTGTTTTGTACGCAGACTCTTCGTCATTCGAGGATGATTTACCATGGATTATGGTTGTCGGTCGCGATACTTCTTGAGACTATATAAAGGAAAAACGAGTGTTTATATTATAAAGTAGTGACCGTCGCTTCACTCGAATGCGTTCCTACGTGCCAGACAGATTACTCTAAGTGATAGCCTGAGTATTTAATTTCATTAAAACTCGTCCAGCCGTTTTAGCGTGAAGGAGTAACAAACATACACGCACATACAAATTTTCACAAATAATACAATAGTATTAATAAAATATTCGGCTCAAAAGTTCATAGGGCGCGGCCCCCTGGAGAAGTGAGTTGAGCTAAAGGGAGTCTAAATATATAAAAATTAATTATTTAGAGCAAATTAAGGATTGATGAGATTATGGAAAATAATGAGCAAAATTTCAATAAACATCAACAACAAGAGGATCGATAGTCGGACCCTGGAAAATGGTCTAAACAGTACATTTATAATGAGGGTAATTTTTAGGCTAAATATTTAAATAGAATTGCAAGTCTTACGTTTGAAGGTGTGGGTTTCGATGTTTGCAGGTCTAGGTCTAGATACTGAAGCACGTCTGGTTTTGTTTCTTCACTCGCCGTGAACTGTTAAAAATGGAATTGTTAATTTTTTCTTTTAACTATTAAATTTTTACTTCATAGTCTAAGACAAAATTTAACTGTGTAAAATTTCCAATGAACCAATTTAATGCCATACAAAAGTGCAAATTAAAAATATAAAGAAATATATATTTACCTGTACACTATGTAATGCGTTGTTCGCATTACCAATGCTGTGACTAGAGTGGCGAGGTTTGAGCGCCCTATCAACCGCTGGAGGCAGCGTGCAGAGATTCCAATACTGCATCGACTGTGTGGAATGACAAATTACGTCTTAATTTTAAAGTTCAAATTCTGATCAATAATTTATTTGTATATGGGAAACAAGAAATATGGATACAAAAAGTGTTGTATTTATTGGATTTAATTCAAAATTAGGCAATTAGTTCACATGTCAGTACACCAAAATTATTTTATACCACTGCGTGACTTAAGCCCGCATTTAAGTAACCTAAAAAGCATTATAAAGCCTTCGGTATTGAACAAACCTAGCGAGCATTTGCAAAAAGACTGTCTAAAAATTTCTGTTTAGAAATTCTCAGTATCTCCGAAAGTTGGGAACCTGTGTTTACCCTCGTTGCTCTAATCTCTCTAAGGTCGTGTCGTTCCTACTGAGACTGAGTGGAATAAAGACTGCACATGTGTTTGCGCGCATCCTTGATCACTATAATATGCCCTTCGCAGTAGACTAGACACAGTAAAATAGCCAGGACCGAAATCAGCCAGAAACACGAAGATGTTTGCTATATATCGATCATAAGCAAGTCCATACTCATTGGCCAATTTTCGAATGGTCGTTATCGTAAACTTTTTTGAGAACAGGACCCGCTCTTAACGGTCACACGGATCGGACGGATAATTTACTATAAAGTCCAAATAGGTAAGCAAATATTTCACTTCATTGGTTTTTGAGTTTATACAAAAATCTCATAAGGGCACATTTTTTTCGAATTTCCTAATTTTATACCCAGATTTTCCTATTTTTCCTCTCATAACTTTATTGGAACTATCACACACCTCTAAAAAAGAAATTAAGCAAATCGCTCCAGCGGTTCTGAAGTGATTGATACGCTTACCAACAAGTAGCATTTTGTTTTAATTTATATAGATTATATTTTTTTGTTAAAAGATCCGCCTGTAATCAGTTCACAGAAAAAAAAACTAAATACATACCAGTATGTATAAAATGCGGATTTCAGAAAACTGACGTTGCATCAATGAAATTTGTGGTATGAAGATGATATCATGAAACTGCATTATTTTGTTGTTATAAACAAGAATCACACGCGCTTGAGTGATAATTTGAAAAAGTGTATATAGTGTTATGTTGTTGTCTTCAATATATCGAAATTTATACCGAACAAAGAGCATTTGCGGACAGCATTAATTTTTTGTTATCATTTGAAGAAAACTGCTGCTGAATCATACCGATTACTTCGAGACGCTTATGGTGAACATCCTGTATCGCAAGATACGTTTGAACGATGGCTTCGACGTTTCAAAAGTGGTGAGTGACTTCGACGTCGGTGACAAAGAACATGGAAACCCGCCAAAAAATACGAAGATGTGGAATTGCAAGCATTGTTGGACAAAACCAACTCGGCAATCAATTTGGCGTTAGTCAACAACCTGTTTCCAATTGGTTACGAGAGATTGAAAGATTCAGAAGACCGGTAGATGGGTACCACATGATTTGACAGATAGGCAAATGGAAAAGAGTAAAAACACATGTGAAATTTTGCTTGCTCGGTACAAAAGAAAGTCGGTTTTGCATATATTTTTTTTATGGGACTAAGGGGGAAAACGGGCAGGAGGCTCACCTGATGGAAAGTGATCACCGCCGCCCACGGACATCTGCAACACCGCAGGGCTTGCATGCGTTACCGGCCTTTAAGGAAGGAATACGCTCTCTTATTGAAGATGGCCAGGTCGTAGCGGTTCGGAAAGACCGCCGGCGATAGCTGGTTCCACAGAGTGGTTGTGCGGGGCAGAAAATGCCTTAAAAATCGCACTGTTGTGGAACGCTGGACATCGAGGTGATGTGGATGGAATTTACTATTTTGGCGCGATGTCCGATGATGAAATTCAGCAGCCGGGATCAGTCCGAACAATTCCTCGGAACACTCCCCGTGATAAATGCAGTAGAAGATGCAGAGTGATCCAACATCTCTAGGCAGAGCTAAAGGATCAAGCCGATCAGAGAGAGCTTGATCGTCGATAACTCGAGCCGCCCTACGTTGAATGCGGTCAAATGGAAGTAGCTAGTACTGGGGAGCTCCCGCCAAAAGATGAGAACAGTACTCCCCATGAGGGGCCGAATTTGCGCCTTATAAAGAATAAGACGCTGACGCGACGTGAAGTACTGTCTCGCCTTGCTGAGCACACCAAGCTTCTTTGAGGCTAGTTGGCCTTACCTTCCAATTGACCACGGAACTGGACGTTGCTCGAGATGTCGACGCCAAGTATTCCGATACTGGCTGTGGCAGACAGAGGAGTGTCCTCAAATTGAGGAACTACGATAAATGGCGATTTTTTAGCGGTTAACGCGCAAACTTGTGTCTTTTAGGGGTTACATGTGTAAAACACTGAGAAATCCGTGTTGTGGTTTTCCTAACATTCGACCACAACGATTTGTAGCAACTGCTTTGAAACCACCAATAAAAATATTTATCATTTCCGATTATTAATTCTGATAGATGTATAAGCAAACTATTCTGACTTAGGTACATAATATTATCTAATCTAGTTAAACCTTACAGCTTAACCAAGACAACACGAACTAGCTAACGTTTAGTCCAATCGGAATCCAGCTTGGAAACAAAATATTGAAAACCTGAAGTTTTATGAATTTAAAATGTCAGCAGGTATATAAGGAATAGAAATTCGTAAAATGCCCACTATACCCAGCTACCCCCAAGAAATGGGGGGACGCAAAGCGTTGAAAAATAGTTTTTTTTGTCAATTTCCGGCTTACTATGACGTTCTATCGAAAAATGATTTTTACAAACATTGTAGATCTAGTAAAAGTCTTCAACTTTTATAAGTAACACTTTTTACAAAAACCTTAAAGTTTTCGAGATATTTGCAAAAGAAAATCGGTTTTTAACTTTTTCTTGGTTTTTTATTTTTAATTTCTAGAATAAACTTTTGATTTTCATAAAACTAAGGGAATGTAATTTTCAAAATTGAAATTGAAATGTTTAGCCATTTCCGAGAAAAGAAAATCACCCCCAACTTCAAGTGGACGTTTACATAAAAAAATAATTCGTTTAATTTTCAAATAGGGCTCATTCTTTTCGTCTTGAACTCTACTTTTTGAAAAAATAAAAACATTGTATGGTCGTCCTGTAAAAACAGCCTTAAAATTACGTGTAGTCTCAATCTGTCGCATTGTAAAAAATCCACTCATTTTATTAATCCACTCTCATTTTATCAAGAAATATAACTTCAATAAATTTAATCAGGATGTCCGTCTGAACGTCCGTAAAGAATATTTAAAAAAATTACAAAATCAGTCCAACCGTTCTCGAGTGATACGAAAAAAAACAGTATTTCATTTTTATTTATGTAACACTTATTATTATTTTATTTAGGTCTTCACTTCGACCATACCTGGTCTACCTAGTTGGCGATGATATCGCCGCATGTTGAACTGAGGAAATCAGTAGGCCCTGCAGCTGTAATGAACTGCAGGATTTGCTTTTTATACAGGTACTAGCAACTGACCCTCATTTCGCTCGGGTTCGTGCCTAGCTTGATTAGCAATATAAACTTTCATCCCCATTTTCACCCCCTTAAGGGATGATTTCAGAAATAAAAAGTATCCTATGTCCTTCCCAGGTTGTCAAAGTATCTTCCTACCAAATTTCATCTAAATCGGTTTAGTAGATCCAGAGGTTACTTACCACCTACAACGTCACAAACTCACAATCTTTACCTCTTTATAATAATAGTATGTAGAGACATATACTCACGTGTCCAGTATTGGCGTCCTCTTCGTCGTCGTCGGTGGTTCGCATTGCGCTGTGGCTGATGGAGCAACCGGGGGAGGGCGGGGCGCCCTGCGTCTGGGACATACGCCGCGGCTGCCGCATCCATGGGAATGCCGACTGAGAGGCGTTTTTATGTCAAAAATTTGTTTTTTTTTTATTGTCAATAAAAAAAAAAAAATTTTCGTTTATGTTAGAGCTTTTTTGTTTTATGGCTTTTTTATAGAAAAAACTTTATTTTGTTTAGCTTAATATTTTATGTAACAATTTTTTTTTTGTCTTAACTCTTGTCGTTTGAAATAATGCGTGCTAGCTAGTCTTAATCATGTATTACACTTAAAGTGAAATGTTTCCTACATTGAAAATATTTTATTTAAAATACCTCAAAATACTTACTGCATTATCATCTGTTGGCTCTTGAATTTTGGGGCCGTGGAATGATTCTCTGTGACACAAATCCTTACTCATAGCAAATGTTTTTGGTGGGCGAGGAGGAACTGGTGGTCCTATTGAACGACATTAGACATTTAATTCAAACAAATATTTTTTCTATTAAATAATAAAAAAAAACAAATAATACCACTATCTCCGCCTCCATCATGCCTAAGTTGATGAATAGACATTTTCGTAAAACTCTTTGCTACAGTCAATTCTCCTAAAACAACATAGGAATATTAAAAATAGTTTTAGCTTTTATTTATTTTTTAAATTTTGCTAAGTCACTATTCTATACCTGTAGATTGACAATTATTCAATGATCTGCACTCATCTTCACTGATATTGGATTCATTTTCAGAAAGCTCAATATTATTAATTTTTATTTGTGGTTGATTTAAATGGGAAGTTCTTTCAAATGGTATTTTAGTGCTAGTGACTATATCCTTAGGATCAAATGTAAAAGCCCTCTGGGTATCCTAAAAGGAAATTTATTTATGAGAAGTGTGGAAAAATATATACTTAATGAAGATTAAACAAGAAGAAGAATATTACTTGTGCCCGAACACCTGTAATGCATTCCGATATTGGTATATATGGTCCGGTACTTTCTGAGCAGTCATATTGATCATTTATTATTGTCACAGCATTGCTTGGTTGATCGCTCACACTAACAGTATTATAACTCTTATTATTGACTGCTGTACTGGAGTTCTTCTGGTCATTTACTGGCATCGGTGTAGCATTTTTATTAGCCGACTTTACCTTCATTGTAGCATTTTCGTGTTTGCTAACTGTCATTGCATGATTTTGATACACTCCTAAAAATAATATTGAATGATTTTTTGCACAGGCATCTCTTAAATCTTTATTGTCTAATACAAAATATAGTTTTAAACATTTATATTATATACTAGCCACCATTGTTGGACCAAAAACCAAATTCTTAGGTTTTACGTATTAGTATACTCTTATTTTTATTTTTTCTCAGAAATGAGATATTTTTTCCCAGTTAAAGGTACCCTATATGTTGACCCGGATAACCAGCTTCATACCAAACTTCATCAAAATCCCTCCAGTGGTTTTTCTGTGATGCGGTAACAGACAGACAGACAAAAATTTAAAAAACTATAGATTCAGCCTCTGTAATAATAATGTTTATTTCAATAAGATTTTCCAAAAAATATGTAATGTACAGATTCGGCTTAGTTACAATTCTATTATAAACCTAAAATATAAATTTATGTCATTTATAAACATGTTAGGGTGTATTAATAATATTTCGGCATAGCAAATATTTTTGTAATAAGCAAAAAATAGTATTTTTTAATTTTTGTATAATTTCACAAGTCGCAGAAGCATTCACAATAATTCATTTAGAATCTCGTCAAGATGAGGATTATTGAAAACAACTTAATAATTATATATAATTAAAAATAGCTATGGCAATAATTCACAATAAAATAAATTAACAATACGCAAGAGCATAAAAACTATTTTTATACACTGAATACTCGAGACAGACAAAATAAGCATTTTTAGATATATTTTCTGTATATGGAAATGTAGGAACAGTTAGACAGATTTAAATAAAAATTGTAGTGCTGGCTATTTTGTTTTCTACTCTAAAATATAACTATGTTTCATAGCTGTCAATTTAATCTAAAGTGACACCTCACGTTAGGACTTGTATATGATCTCATTACTTGTTCAGCTTTTAAATTAAGTATAAATGCATGGAAATTCGCGACAGCAAATATGTATATTTACTTATTGTTAGTTATGTTTATCTATACCTATCAGTAAATTTTATAACATCAAATATATAAGATACATTTGTTAAATTCCTAATAAAAAATACACTAGAATAAATACAATGTGCATTATATACAAGAATGTCAATAATAAAAATCAAGACTCTAATATATTTTATTAACACAAAGTTTGTATTCTACCATCATTACATTCACATACCAATGTAATAATACAATATATTTAAGTAAAAGTTAAATTTATACCTGTTGTATTAGCTATTTCATCTGTAGCACGGAGACCACATACTCTACAAATAGCATCAACCCACTTCTCCATATCAGCTTCACAATCAGCCTCAAGATGATAGGTTCGAGTTTGTGTTTGAATTGTGAAAACGGAACCTCTCATCTTTGGATCCAACGAGCAATTACTACTGCGTTCCATATGTAACCCAGCATCCACCTATTATAAGTTATTAATTTTATTTAAATTGTGCAAAGTAAATAAATATGACATTCATGGAAAAAGAATACTTTAGAACTATCACATAAAACTTAAAATGATGAATAAATTTATTGTTAATAATTACCTGCTCACAGAAATCTAAGTTGATCGAACCCTTGAGCCGTCTACAATTACGGTCTGCATAATAGTCTAGGTAATACTGCCCTGGGAGTTCACCCGATTGTCGCAAGGCGAACCACCTTCTCCGCCATTTCTAATCGTAAATTGAAATTAGTGTGACAAAAAAAAATAATTTTAGTTTAATTATGTAAAAATAAAAAATTAATAACAAATTTAAATGTAAATTCCCGCAAGTAACCAACGAAATTCCAATCTGTCAACAAACTAACTTAGGACTAAATTTTACTTACCGTTCTCCAAATTCGCTTCGAAGGAGGTGATTTAGTTAACCAGCCTTCAAACACAATGTTTCTCGACATTTTAGCGTTTTTCAAAAGTATCCTGTATTTATGAGTCAGAGAACAAAATTTATTTACGTACAGCAGTGATAACGCACACTAATGAGTGTATTACTTTTACTTGCGAGTTGCGAATCCAGGCTCCGACTGAATTATTACACAGATAATCATAGAGTAAGCTATACAAAACACGCAGGCGCGCCATCACATGCTTCAGATGGTAATATTGACATAAAATTTATAGCTATAAGCATTTTTAAATTATGTTTTAAATAGTTACAATTTGATATCGTACAACATAATGTCATATTATTTATTTCAAGTCCAAATATTTTAAAAATGTAAAAGTATAGTAAAGCTTAGTCTACATTCTACGTTTTATTTTTTTTCATTTGTATTATTAGAACTTAACAAATGAAACTAAAAAATCTCATTTTATAATATTAAAGTTACAATCACTTTATAAATATATCATTATTTGATTATTTTTAAACAAAGTTTTATGGTCTTAAAATCTTTTGCTTTTGGATATCTTTGAACGTTGCAATTTGTCAAAAAATATTAAAATACTTTTTTTTTGCGAACAATGTTGAAATATATTTAAAATTTTATATATTAAGATGGAATACCAATGACTTATTTAAGAAATAACATATACAAAGTTTTATGTTAAGCAAAAATTTCTGTTATAAAACCTTTTTTTAATGTAAGTTGAATTTAAAACATGATCCAAAAATATGGTTACTTGACAAAAATGACTTGTTGGAGTTTACAGACAAAACAAATAACTACACACACATCCATACTATTAATATTATAAATGTGAAAGTGTATTTGTTTGTTTGTTTGTCCTTCTTTCACGTCGAAACAGACGGACGGATTGGCGTGATTTTTCGTGTGGAGATAGTTGGAGAGCTTGGGAGTGACATACTAAGACTACATTTATTTTAGGCTAGAAATTATCTCATTCCCACGGGAAAACAGGCTTTAAATAACCCAAAAAATATTTATAATCATAATTACTTGTAACTTGGTATTAATGCTTATCCCATAAGAGGGTAAAATAGGTGATGAAAGTTTGTATGAAACCTACCTTTTTAACCCCTTAACGACCGCGGACACGCCGGCGTTACAGTTAACAATAGATTTCTTAGAAATTGAATTAATTTCTTAGAAATTTACCTGGAGGTGAAGGTGTTAGTATTAGCTCGAGCGAAGCCGCGGGTTCTGCTAGTATTCTATAATGCAAAGTTAGACCTTACACATATACAGAATATTATACAGCTAGTATTCGAACAGGAAATTGAATGGATTTATTAAATTATATAAATTAAAAAATGTTTGAAATCATAATATGTGGGTTATCGCATAAGTACCTACTTTTTGTTTCAGAGCGTTTCGAAAACTATTTATACTAACTTGAAACTAAATTAATAAAAAAAGAATAAAACTAAATGTAGCCGATTTGAGGCTCCTTTAATGTCTAAATACAAACTCGGCCGGCGGATGCCGGGTGGGCCGACTAGACGCTGAGTTTGCGTCTCTCTTATTCTATGTAAATCTTAATCTAAAGCGGATGGACGAGACGTAACCATACCATACCGACCATACCGAGATGTAAACATAACGTATGTTATTTTTTATGATCTATTGAACTTGATTGAACAATCTAAATGTTGAATAATATTACATATTGCATTTGAAAATTAATTAAAAATGGTCTTCAACATAGGTTAAACTAACGTTAATATGAGAACTCCGGAAGTATCATAGGTATAATTTCAGACTAAAAAATCTTGTCTTAGGATGAATTTAATGGATGGCTTAGGTGAAGGGATAAAAATGTTACTCATGACACCAACAACATTTTTTCTCCTATACTGTGTACATAGAGTCATAGTATTAAGTGAAATACGTACATTATGTAAGTGACGAGAAGAGCACGATATAACAACTAGTTTTACAAGAAGTATGGAATATGGATAATAGCGAGATTACTTTTGATTCATTTTGTTTCCTCAAATTAAAAGAATAATAATATCTTTAGTCTGAGATGTCTACTAAGAATTGTTGGAAAATTATTTTAGAGTTCTGACAATTTTGCTATTTATTGTACGCTTTATTATCAACATTAATAATATAAATCATAATATTATGTGCCTTAATTACATTATCAAGAATATAAATAAATAAAAAAGGTAATAACGTAGGTATCATGTGAATTCAAAAAGAAGATGAAATTTAAATAAGTAATGAAAATCATAGAAGATTCGGTCCCTGTTAAATCTGTACTTATAATAAAATGTTATAAAATAAATAAAAAAATGTGACTGATTGCTGTCTGTATATGGAAGAGTAGCGACTCACCCTTACTTGGCTACGAGTTCGTCCCTAGACAAAAACAAATCTAGCCCACGGAAACATTTTCTGGGATATAGGTATATAGCCTAATAGCCTTCCTCGATAAACGGGCTATGTAATGCAAAAATAATTTTTCAAATCGGATTAGTAGTTCCTGAGATTAGCGCGTTCAATCAAACAAACCAAATCTGCCTCTTTATAATATTAGTATAGATATTTGAGAAAAACTATTATAAGAGATCTTTATTAACATAGTAGGACCCAAAACAACGAATATTTTAAATGAATAACTTAAAAAAATACATTATAATTTTTTTGTGATGCGGTAGCAGACAGACAGACGGACAAACGGACGGACGGATGGACAGACGGACAGATTTAAAATTGATTAAATATTTAAAGTAGCTACCTACAAAATAAAACTATCTTTTCGGATTATTTCGCGGATTTATTTTGATTTTTGGTTCCCGACGTTTCGAATGCTTTACAGCATCAAATATTTTCGAAGTCGGTGTGTTTGCTTTGTATCGACTGGCACCGACTTCGAAATTATTTGATTAGGTATGTATAGTAAATGAAAACTACCAATCAGTTATTTTTTACTTTTTAGTGATTTTGTTTGAAGTCTGTTTTCATTTTTTTGTTAAAAAGTTTTTATTGTAAGTGATAAATCATACTTAAAAAACGATTTTATGCAAATAATGCCAATAAATTAAACATAATAGTTTATAAATATGAATAAGTAGATCTATACCATAGCAATATTTAATCTTTGTGCGTAGTTAAGATTATTTTAGAATTTTGTCTTAATGTCAAAATACTATCAAATTATACATACCTATGTCAAATGAAAAAATAGAAATATTTTTAGCAAAGGTTTAAGTTTATAACTTACATTCAGTTTAAAAAATGTCACACCCAGAATACCCGCAAAGTAACGTTGCGAAGTTCAGTGGATACCAGCCTGACAAGTTAATATTATTTATTGTACCTTTGGATTACCTAAAAACCTGTTGGATTACCTAAAAACTATTGTAACAAAAACAGAAACAATGGTTAATTGTAGATTTCTATATAATAATTGCAAGTATTTTTAATTTCTTATTTTAGATACGCTATCGACGATGTTTCGCCTACAGTACGCACAGATGAAACCTTGACATCTAGTCGACCGCCTACATTGACACAGAGAACAGTAGCTAAATTTCTACAACCTTTGACCAGAGATCTCGTGGAAGTGCCACCGAGGTTAGCTTACGTTACATTAACTATTGTATTCTGCTTTACATATAGACACAATATATTTTTATGTACCTACTTCCTTGAAAGTTCTACCGTCAATATTCTAGCAAAGTTAGGTAACTAAATGTCCCTGTCGCTACGATAGATAATATATTAATTTTCCTTATCGAAATTATGTACTGTGTTGCGCAACAGGCCTACTATAGATGAACTCCCAGATGCTGTAATTGAAAACATGGTAAAAAAAGATAAAGCATTTTGGGTCGACAAGCCTGGTGCTAATGCATACACGCTTCATGATGCTTATTACAATTACGGTATGACTACTGAGAAGATACTGCCACGTAAGATAGTTTAGATACTAAAGTTAAAGTAAAGTAAAACTAAAGTAAAGTAAAACCGTTTAAAAAAAGTTGGCCGTTAGGGTAGTCTTGCAGATGTGAAACATCTATGTTAATTAATATTAGAATTCATCTATACATATATAGAATCCTGAGTCGAATCTGTATATTAAATATTTTTTGGAAAATTTTATTGGAATAGTCATTGTTATCGATACAGAGACTGAATCTATAGTTTTTAGGATTTTAGTCGTTTGTGACCGCATCACAAGAAAACCACTGGACAGATTTTGATGAGATTTGGTATGATGACAGGTGGCTATCCCGATCAACGTATAGAAAACTTTTTACTGCGGGAAAATATCGCACGTCTGAGAAATCCGTAGAAGCATCACGCCACCTTTTGCCGTCATACCACGAGCGTGTAGTATTATCCTTATCTTTAATAAAATATTGTTTGGAATAGCGTTAATTGCGAGCGCTGCCTATGCAGTTGTATATTTAAGTAAAAACAACGTATGGTAGACCATTATAGTTCTGTAAAAATGTACGATGGCATAATTTAGAGAAAAATAAAATGTCATAATATTATAATAATTATATTGTGCTAATAATAACTTTCAACAGCTCATCAAGATGTTTTTCCTCGTTCGTACCAGTATGACCTTGATTGTGTTAAGTATAGACGTCAAAATACATGTATCGGTTTTAAAGAAGGAGACAAGGTAAATTTACATATGTATGTATTCATTCATACCATAACGCGTACTTTGTAAGTTATTGGAAATCTCTACTTCTATGCTAATATTATAAATGTGAAAGTTTAGCTCTAGATGTTTGGATGTTTGGATTTGACTGAATAGTCTGGAATGCCACAAAGGCTTTTTATCATGGAAAAATCTACGGTCCCCGTGGGAAAGATTTGTTTTTCTAGTAGATAGTATAATTCTTAACATATTTCTTTTTTATAACATATTTCTTAAGTAGAGTTACCACAAAACCTAGGAGGTTAGGACAGATTATCTATATAAATATAATAATTTAAAAATTTCGACTATTTTTTCTACAGCAAGCATTGGATGTGCAGTGTCGCTCTTGTACCACTGACATTGGGTTTAAAAAAGTGTCATCGCCTATTTTTGAGACAACTCAGAAAAGATGGAGATATTATCCAGATGTAACCACTACATTACCTCCTGAAAAAATAAGAAACATGATGGATGAGTAAGATTACTTTTATATTGCATTAGCGACTTACACTTACACTAGTGACTATGGTGTTACTCTAGATAGATCTAGTATAGGTCATAGTTTATGCGTGTTCTAAATTTCATCTAAATCTAAAAAAAAACGCCCGTTTTTGCGTAAAGCAACTTAACAACATTTCACACGCACAAATGCAAACTTTCACATATATAATGATATTCCTACAGTTACCAGTAGTATTAAGTAAGATTTATTTTTTATTTTTCTAGCTATAGATAAGTCATTTATGCCTCTCTCACAAGAATCGCATCATATCGATTCTACGTAATTACGCTTTACATTATATATATATATATATATATATATATATATATATATATATATATATATATATACTTAGGTGTTACTAAACACACAATATAATTTTCAGATTTGGGCGACCTTTTAAAAATGAAGCTTGTAATTGGTATTATCAAAATTATCCATCAATAAAATACGACAGTATTATACGAAGGTTTTCGAAATGAATTGTAAAAAAGGGTGTTTTTTTTCGTTTTATAATATTTTTTTACACATTTGAATTTTGTATTTTTATCATCGTTATACTTACCTTTTTTTAAACCGACATTTCAATGAAATAAATATTACTCGATGATTGTTGATAAATAAATGATTAACTAAACTTTCAAAATATTTTTATTTTACATCTTAATGTTATTTTATTATAATATTGAAATATTAAGTAAAATCTTCTATCTGTAAATATTTTCTTACAGAAATCGCTAATACTTAGGATATAGAATATCGCATATAGGATCTTACTTATAGGATCTTTTTTATAAAAAAAAAGTTTATAAAGTAAAGACGTACAATTCTTTTGTTTATCTTCTATCACAATCTAAATTTTGGTATGGATATACACGCATTTTATAATTAAAATAAAAAATTAAAGTCCCGTCCCCGATAACGCTAAAAATGACGAAACAGAATGATAGCCTTTTTCTTCTGGAAGTGTTAATCGATAAAATTGTTTTTATTAAAAGTCCTTGCTTTTCCGACAAGGATTTCAAAACATGCGTTAACATTGAGTGTATAGGAGTTGAACCGCTGGAGATATGTGACGATGAACCTGGAACTTGTATAGCAACAAGCAATGGTCCTTTTATTAAATCTTTTAACAATGGAAAGTCCTGCCTTTTCTCACTTACTGAGAGTCAAATTAATAGTGCTATGTCTAAATATAATATAAATATTTCTGTGTATAAATCTCTACCATGTGGTTGCTTACCTACAAAAATAGTAATGGGAGAATGTACTATTGATATGACCAAAGAGTTTGTCGAAGCTCGAAATACGTTCTTAGAAGATCCAACTAATGTCAGCTACCAAGCACTGAAAGATTCTTTTAAGATTGTTGGACCAGACGGCTCAGAAACTGGTGATATAATTATGTTTTTACGAATATCTTGCTTTGGAAAATTGATAATAACAAGGTTTCAAGGGCCAGGTGGTCCCCCCAATCTAGGCGCAGGTAAAAGTTCTGGAATTGTAGACAGATCATGTGCACCTAACAAAGATTTTCAAAGTATGCAAGATCCATGTGTTTGTGGTGCTGCACGAGGCTATGGTGGTGGTGGAGGAAGTGACATGGCTCCACCTTGCAACTTAAGTGGCGCAAGTGGTGTGTGTCCACCAGGTAAAAATGGATGCTTACGTTTTAAAAAAGTCTGTGTGCAATTCACACAAGGTAGAAGTGAAACTTCACAAAAGTAACCTACGAGAGAATAAGATAAACGTATAAAGAGTTATATTATTAGTATAGAGAGTAGGATAGTTGTAAGGTTTAGTTTTTTTTTACCAACTTTAAAAATAATTTTACATTTTATTTAACATATATTACATAACATATTATTCAGTATTATTTTTCACTTCCTGTGTAATGTATTCTATCTCATTCTCTTGCCGACTTAATCCTATATTATATTTATGTGTTTGTATCTTTCTCGTGTCGCATTTTCGTTTTATCGAGTTTCAAATCACAACGATTCGAAAAAAGTTTAACTTCAAAAATACCGCCGTCAAATAAATTAAAATAAAATAAAATTTAATTCTATTAAATTAAAATATAATAAGAACTCCTAATTATATTTTTTACAGCGAAAGATCCATATAATAGCATGCCCTGTGAGGATCCTGATGACCCTTGTTTTTGTTCTGGGCCAAAACCGGTATCTAAGCAGCAGATGATTTGCAGAAATACTGATCAATATTGCTTACACGTTCCTAAAGGTTAGCATCATTATTTTGTCTTACCAAAATATTTAATTTTATTAGTAAATTTAAATCTGAGAAGCACTAGTATTATATTTAGTTAATAAGGGATTGTATTAAACCTTTTGCTGGCCAGGTCGCAATAAACAATTCGAGGAAATAGGTACAGTTCTTGGAGGAAATGAGCTAAAAATAAAAGTACCCGCCAGTGCTTCGATTATTAAGAAGATTAGTCAAACGCATTGTGCTATGCAATGTCCTTTTACAAAACAGACAGGTAGTGGCCCATGCCAACCACCATGTGGGAAAAATCAAATAAGTTTGGCTTTACCTAGTGAAGCTGTTTGTTGTAATCAAAAGCTGGCTGATACACAATTTAGTTGTACAACAGAAGGTTGTCTTCAAACTTCGAAACATGGCCAGCAACTTACTTTGGCTCGTGGCGATTGTAAACAACCTGAACTAGCTAATCAAGATGTTTTCGTATTGAAAGTAGCTAAAACAGCTACTTTAAATGAAAAAAAATGTAAACTGGAACTAGAGCTGGTTACTCCAAAAGGACCAGACAAGAAAACTCCTATTAAGAAAATGAATACATGCTTACAATCTAATCTAGATTGCGAATGTTGCATTCGAAGATTAAAAAAGCCGAAAAGAAAAAAATAAGCACTATGTTAAAGCTTAATGTTGAAAACAATAAAAATAAAAATTTCCTTTTATTATAAAATACAAGTTCAATAGGGAATATGCATTTTCTATAAATTCAGCTTAACACAGTGACATTAGAAATACTTTTAAATTATTGTAGATTTCACTTAACATGCTTGGGTTAACTTAGTATATATTTTTAAATTAACCCAAATTGATTAAAGCTACTTAATTGTAAGCCATATAATATTATTTATTTTATGTTTACGTTACTAACTGCATTTATTTTAAAATTATATTTTAGTACTAATAACGATGCATACTCCCTGTTGCTTAGATTGCTGTCCTACTGGAAACAAGGTGGTATTTCAATTGCCTACTGATACCTGTGAACAAGGTCATAAGCAACGAACACACTTCAACTTTAATTCAGATGGAATAGGAGATCTTTCAAGAGATGAGCCAGGCCAGGCAGGATTATTGTCACCCTCGTCTGAAAATTACCCGGGCGTTGTATATGACTTTCCAAAACAAGTCATAAAAATGAGAATCGGTAGGACTATAGAAATGCCCGGAAGAAAATCAAAACTAGAATATCAATTTATTACACCAGTTATAACTCACGAAAGAATTGTACCTGTAAAAGATACGCGTACCGCCCAATGTGTGCCAACATGTCCTGATTACTGTCCATAAAGCTACAAATGTAAATCTAATTAAATAAATAATTCTAATTGTACTCATAATTATATTTGTATTTGAATTTTATATATAATATTAAATTTTTATACGTACTTTCAACTAATTTTTATTTTATTTATTTTTTAAAAATCACCTTATCACCGTAGGTAACCCGCCCATGCTGTCGTTCCACCAAAAAATTACTGATAACCCAAAGAAAGATGTGAATATCCTGAGAAATACAGGACAAAATAATTTAGGATTTTATGGTCTACACAATACAAATATAGGTGTACTTAAAGATTTCAATTTCCATCAATTATCATCTGTTTCGTCATATTCAGCATCAAGTCAATACTTACAGGCTAATAGTCTAACTGCCAAAAAGTATTCTATATTTTTCGAAAATGCTCAACATCCAAGAAAATCTCATATTTCAATTTTACCTTCGAAAATTATGAATAATGGCTTATTTGGAAAAAAGGAAACATCTGTTTATATGACTCTATCGGACAAATTCTGCTACCTTCGTCAATCGTCTGGAACACAAGCTACTGCATCAATTAATAAATGTTTTCAAGTTTATATCGAGTGGAAGAAGCCATCAATGAGTGTGATGGATTCGAATTCTGATTACTGTTCGACATGTACTATGTCTTCTCTACCATATAGAGATAATAGAAATTGTGTACCTGAGAAAATGTTTAACCCTGAAGTATATTTCTTTGGAAGAAAACAGGAAGATAAACAGAAGGGGATGGGATCTAAATCTCAAAAGTCAAACCTAGAAAAAAGCGTCAGTGCAAAAAGTGATCAAAAACAAAATATAAAAATATCAAGTACAGACGAAAAGAAAGCTGGAAGTGACGCCTCAATTAAGAAACCAAAACCAAATTCACCATCAAAGACATCAAAAGGAGCAGCTATAAGTACCGGAGCTAAACACGACGTAAAAAAAATAAACTCTAAATCAAGTATCCAATCCAGTTCTGTAACAAATGAAAAAAGTCCTAGTAGTGAAGTCTCAGTTTCGAAACCAAAACCAAATTTGCCGACAAAGACATCAAAAGGAGCAGCAACTGCATCAGGTACTTCAAAGACTGTAACTATAAAAGATGATAAAGTACAAAAACCATGTCCCGCGGTAGGAACAACGAAAGAAGATATGATGATGACAGTATCACATATAAAAATTGGGCCTAGAGATAAATGCCCTGTTCACGGTAGTGAGCCGTGTCAAGGACCTAAATGCATATTAGCTTCTTCTGGAGAAGAACAAGGACCGGTAAAAGTAACAACAGTAAATAATCCAAGAAGAGGTGTTTTTGAAATAGTTATAAGAAAATTGACTGGAGCTCCATTAGCAAAAAACGAATTAATGTTGGAGTGGACTCCGCCGCCTCCTCGTCCAACACCATACAATACTACATGTCCAATAACATACATCACTCCTAGTAGTTGCCGCCATTCAAAATGTAAGTTAATTGGGTGTCGTCCTCCGTCACCTTGTAGACCGAAGTGCCCCAAAAGAATACCGTGCGCCCAAACTCCATGCCGTTCAAAACCATGCAAAAAATGTTGTAAAATTTCTTGTAGTAGAAATCCTTGCTTTGTATGTAAGCCATGTTACTCTCGAAAGCCTCCTTGTCGCTCCCCTTCACCATGTAAAAACCCTTGCAACCCGCCTTGTGCAAGGACCCAATGTACTACTCCATGCAAAAGCTCACCATGTCTTCGACTATGTCCAGTTGGGCGCAAACGAACTCGTAAGTCACATAGTCAACCAAGGATAAAATCTCACCGTAAAAGACTCTCTCCCTGTTATAATCGGTCTAAAGTATGCCCTGTGGTCCGTTGCCGAAGCGTGCCTGGACCATGCTCTGCTTGTTGTATAAAACGACCCATTTGCTTGCCAAGAAAATGTTACTCGGTATTACCATGTAAACCTCCTAAAACATATGTAAGTAGTTGCTCTTCATGTTGCGTCTGACATACAGCCAGACGCAACAAACCTCAAACGTTTACGCAATATTAAAAAGAAGAAACATAGAAATTGAATAATTTTAAAAATAGCATATCACATATGTCAATAAAATTGAAATAATGACAAACATTTTTTTTATTCATTATAAACCCTTTTACTCCATTAGTTTATTTTACACTAACTCCTAACATGACAGCAAGCTCAAGCTGTATATTTCAACTTTTATACACTCGATGAGAATGAAGGCTATAAAAATCTACACATATAATAAAATTGTAACTAAGCCGAATCTGTACATTAAATATTTTTTGGAAAATCTTATTGAAATAAACATTATTATCGATACAGCGACCGAATCTATAGTTTTTAGAATTTCTGTCTGTCTGTTATCGTATCACAGAAAAACCACTGGAGGGATTTTGATGAAATTTGGTATGGTGATAGCTGGTTATCCGGGTCAACATATAGGAAAATGTCTCATTTCTGAGAAAAAATACAAAAACTGCAATGTAAGAGTATACTAATATGTAAAGCCTAAAAATTTAATTTTTGGTTATCTGAACGCGGGCGGAGCCGCGGGCAATGCTAGTCACTAATATAAATAGATAATCCAATGTCAGGGAAAAGGTCAAGCATTCAATTTCATCTCATTCCAAAACTCCATTCCTATGCTGTATTCGGCGTCTCCGCCGTCATATTCAACTAGCTTCAAGCAATATGCTGCAGGATGCTGGGCGGATGCACTTTGGTAATAAATTAAATTGCGACCGTGGGTGTATACGACATTTCAGTTCACTTTACTCTAAAGTTTTGATTCCAATACGTAAATAAGCCATTGAAAATTGATAAATGAAATTCTAATAAAAACCGATATCAATTGTTTGTATAAAACCTTAAAACTGAATGAAAATTAACAAGTAACTTATATAAAGTATAAGCCGAAGACCAGACAATTTTTTTTCGGAATTTTTACGGCAATAGGTATTATCAAATTGCTATTTTTCTTAGAAAATAAAATAAATGCAACAACAACTCTGTATAGGTTTCAAATGACTGACTCCCGCAGGCGATTGTTTTTTGGAAAACACAATTTGGAATCACATTGTTTCTCACACGCATAAGTTCAAAATTATGTTAACATAATTAGAATTTAAGCTTACCATGGCAACAAACAGTTAACCAACGCGCTAACTCTCTTTTACTTTAATCTATCTTTAACAGCTTGTAACTCCTATTTGCGGTCACTTTTACATAGGCAGAGGTTTATCATGAGAAGAGAATTTTATCATGCACAGAAAAAAATAGCTTTAATTTGATATATAATTAATGATATATGATGATTATACGCCATGAACGTATAAATGTAACAAAAAATCTTTAATCGCTGGCAACTGCTATTCGCGCATTTACTTTTACATAGGCAGAGGTACTACCTCTGCCTATACTAAGAAAAACTATTTTCATATACAGAAAAAAAGGTTTAATTTGATACAAAAATAAAGAATAGGTATAGCCCATGAACGTATAAATGTAACAAAATATTATTTGCTTACACCTTGCTGCGAAGAGGTTGCGGCCAAGTGCGCAAAGGCAACTATCACTTTTCAAGTTCTCTACGTATATTGCTGTGAAGTTTAGTATAATTTATTTTAATAACAAGTGAATCGATTTTGTTCCAAAAAGTCAATTATTAATAATTTATTTAAAAATACCCGCGGACACATTTTAATGTGCTACCCGGTCAAACATAATGACCCTTTTATTATTGTATATAGAAAAATGATTTTGATTAAATACTCGATGAATGTTACTCGATACTCGTCGTCTTGCAGCCGAATCTTAGATCATTTGGTTTGACTTAACATCACTAACAAGGCCACTTTTTTAAAGAGATATTGGTTAGGAACTGTGCATCTATATTTTTATGTATCAATGGATGCAACGGAAAAATCTAAGAATGCCTTTCAAGAACACAACCTTCTGAAATGAAATGCTTAGAGCACGAATAAGAAGATTAATACTTTGAAAAACAAACATATTTATAATTATAGTAATTATATAAAATAATGTCCATAAAATGAATGAAAATTCAAAAAATGTGTGAAATCCAAATATTTTATTTCTTATTCACTTTTCCGATTATTCTGCAATTTTAAAACTAAATTAACGACTAAATAGTTTGTATATCTAGAGCACAAAGAACGGAGATCTCATTGTATCTTTGGATTTACCACACTGATTAAAATTTGCTAAAACTAAGAATAACTATAACTAATTTATTAATTATTATTTTTTATAAAACTTGTTTCTATAACAATAATTATTTATGCATTATAATCGTAAGCCATAAACCAGATTTGTCATGCCACGACCGTGACCAATAACAAATTCTGTTTGACAATAATTTTCTTTCACAAATCCTAAAATGTTTTATTAATTTGTAAAAAGTTTTAAACTAACCAACGTAGCATATTTTTTTTATAAATTTTCAAGTAAATTTCATGTAATCCACAATGTGTGCAAAAAGAACAGAACTAAAGGCGACGAAATCAAAGCAGGAGAAGGGTGGTAAACCCAACATATGCCCCTGGCTTTGCAACTTAGTTCCCTCAAATGTCCCTAGTCCGGGTGCCGTACAAGCCGTTTTACATCCCAGAAAAGATGTCTTCATTCTGAAGGTGAGCGTGTTATTTAAATAATAGTAATGTGTAATGGTTATGGTAGATGTTGTCCAGGAGCAGAAATGACGTTTATAACTTTCTAGTTGTACCGCCTACACCTTAAAAAAGGCAAAGTTTAATTATTCAATCATATTATACTTATTATATATAATTTCTGAAAACAACGTTTTATCTTTATCACATATACAGGTGGCTAAAGTAGGACCCAATGGCGATCGTCGTAGTAAAATGGAATTAGAGCTGGTGACTCCTAAAGGACCTGAAAAAACTGGCCCATATCGCTACGATACTAGAGAAGCTCAGTGTGATCCAGACCCACCTCCTTGTATTTGCAATAAGCAGAAGAAAAAAAAGAAATAAAAGTTGACATGTCTAATTACTGAAAATTATAAGTAATAAAATAGCTAAAGTGCAAAATATATTTACAATTTGCATATATTCGAAAGCCACATTCAATCTTCGTCAATGTATTATGTACTTAATATATTTATATAAAATTTAGTAGGTACTTAATATGAGTCAGACTTCTTACTTACTCTAATATATCACACACTCAATTTGAAGTAGATATTTTTAATCAACAAACATTTATTCCAATATAGTAAGTATATAATATTTTAAACTTATTTATATTTTATAATACATAATAATATCTCTAACGTTTGATTAACGTCCGCGTTAGAGAAAAATATACCCCAGCAATGGGAGAATTGAATGAAAAAATAATAATAATATGCCATTATAAAGTCTGGAATTACAGAAATCTAGGGTTTTCCAATAGTTAGTAATTAAAAATTTGATAAGAATAATGGTAAGAACGACGGGATAAATCCAATGTTTTTAAAGAATTGTCTCGTTTCGGTCTTTTATTAGAGTTGAATCGATAAATTTAAGATCTTATAATTATATTATGTTACGCTGGGTTATTTTTTTAATAATAAAAAGTAAAAATTGAATACATGTGTCTAATTGGTACACAGGCTTCATCCTTGTAAATACATGTTAATCCCAGTACCTACAATTAAAAAAAATGTCTTAATTTTTTCATTACGCACTCCGCCATGCCGACAATGGTGGACAGAATTAGTTGTTGCTAAGCTCTCTCTGAAAGAAAGAGAGTAAAATCACGGTAATATTTATGCATTACATTACCGTGGTAAAATTATAGCTAGAGTATAAAAATATATTTTTATAATTTATAAAATATATATTTATTTAATAGATACTAAACATGAATAAATAAAAACCTCTTTCGCATAGTATTTAATATTATTTCTTCTCTTTTTAGTCTATGAACATCTTTCAAACGTAAAATATTTCATATTTCATTAGGCACAAAATTATAAAGTTAATTAATTATTGTTAATATGGGGAAAGCTGGCGACAAACCTACCAAGCCATGTAAAAAACCGTACGAAGAAATCGGTGCTATATTTAACGGAAATGAGGTGTGTTAATAAAAAAGAATGCATATGCCTAATTATATTAAACTTTAACACGTTCACTGCGTATACAAAAACAGTGACTTTCAGCTGGTGCGGTGGCAGTCCAAAAATGCACCCACTTGACTTTCTTATTGTGCGTGGTAGGCACTTTCGACCCGACACCTCCGGGTGGTATCTTACCTCTATTATCTTAGTCAAAGCGTATTGTACATTACAAATTTTTATACTTTTAAAATCCTCATGAATCACTTGTCTATACATTGGCCTCGCCCCTGGATCCTCCAAACAGAAAATGAGAAATTACTAATCGAAAATGTCAGGTCGATAAGGCCCGATACCGTCAGTCAGTCTTAGCTTTTCGTAGCACCTTGCACAATTTCTTTTTGTTTTTTAAATATTTTTTTATATTTATTTCGTTTAGGGACTTCAAAATTTGAACCAATGTATTCTTCTTCGATATCACTATCATTTTCTAGTATTATTTTTTGTTTTTCCAATGCGCTATTGTAATGAAGTTTGCACGAAACCGACGAGCGCACGCGTGTCCTCCTCCCGTAGCAAGCACAACACTACAGGCGGCTCGACGCGTACGCATCTGCACAGTGCGTCAGCAGGCCGCGAGCGGTCATCCACCAAAACAGGCCCGCCCCCGCACTGAGATAACTTTTTTTATGTTCTAAGCGGCGGAGGTCGAGATAGGCCTGCCGCGTTATTAAATTGCTATATTTTTACATTGTTAGTCGCAAATCGAAAACTATATTCGTCCCTGTCATCCTCGTAGAAATTCCCAGGAAACAAGTTCCACACAAGCGAGAGAGACCTATTTTTCCTGTGCGCACATTGATTTGGTACCGCGTCGGGCCGATTGTGGGTGAACCGCAGTGAACGTGTTAATACTACTTTTAAGTTTTAAGTATAATGTATACTAGCGACTTAGCCCTTCGCTCAGGTTCGATTCGTACGTTTTGACGCTTATGGAATAAATATTGTTTTTCAATTTTTTTTTCGTGAATTTCTCCAATGTTCTAATAGTTATTCTGCTATTCGTGGAGAAGACAAATCCAACAAAACAAAGATCATAAAAACCGGTCCAGCAGTTCTCGAATTATAAGTGTAATAAACCCGACTTTGTTTTATATATGTATATAGAAGATTATATATTATGTTTATAATAATTTAGAATTTAAAAGTTAAAAAATTATCTAGTATTATATTATGCATACCAAAGATATTACAAAATATTTTTTTTAGGTAAAAATTAGAATTCCAAAAAGCACTTCGAAGCCACCAAAGCTGACGCCTTCTCAGTTAAAACTGCAAAATCAATGCACTTGTGATGATGACAGCTCGGTGTGCTCTGATACGTGTGGGTTCCCTGGAGATGACGGCGGACCTGCGAACAGGCTGAATTTCCAAGTAATTTTTTTTATATATTATTTAGCTAGTTTAAAGCTATATATGTACCAATCGCTATAAGAGTTTAAAAATCCTCTAATTTTATAGATACCTGATGATATATGCGAGGCACTCACTAACAGAACAGCACTTAACTCAGAATTGATTTATAGTAAGAAAGAAGCTCACGATACTCTTTGTAATACATGCAATGTGACCCCCAGTAATGCTCCAAAGGGTGTAAAAGCGCAAAAAATTCTTCATCCCGATAAAGATGTATTTCTACTTAAAATTGGCAAGCAGACAGATGAACCTAATCGCACGGGGAATATTGAGGTATTCATTTAACACTTTAAAAATCATTTTTATCTATTTTTAATTTAAGCTATTTTACATAAAAAGAAAAATTACTAATGCGATAAGAGATATCTTTTGATAAGCTACATCAGTTACCGGTTTTCGCAGGTAGAACTAGTTACACCCAGAGCTCCTGCCAAACCAAAACCGCTCACGCACTTTTGTAAACAAATTCAATGCGAGGAAAATGATCTACCTTGTTGCATGCCTTGCCGTGCTTGTCGCGGCGTGTACCCCAAAAAAAGAAAATATAATAGATCCAAATAATGAAAGTCAATTTTATTTAAATATTAAATAATTTTTTATTGCTTTCAACTATTTATTAATAAATTAAATATAAAAATTACGTTTTATATATATAGTTTCTCTTTAGATATTTAAATCCTTGATCTCAGTATTTTTTTTAGTTATAACTAGCGACTTCTTCTCGCTTCGCTCGGGTTCTCTCCTAGATACGTTTTAAATAGATAAAAATAATTATTATGCGTGTACCTTCGGAGAGATACATATGTTATCGTAACTTTTTCGCAGGCTTAATAAGACCTAAAATTTTCTAGTACATTGTTTTGATGTATCTCTTAAAGTTTACGTTTTTTTTACAAAACAACGTCAACGTTCAGCCATCTTGTACAAAATATATACAAACTAGCAGAACCCGCAGCTAAGCTCGCGCTAAAACTACAAAAAAAATCTCTAAAAAGGTAGTTTCATACAAACTTTCATCCCCTATTTTACCTCCTTATAAGATAAATTTCGAAAAATGCTAAAACACGTATTTATTTAATTTTATTGAAGAGCATTAATACCAAGTTTCAAGTAATTTTGATCATAAATATATTTTTTGATTGTATTATAACCTGTTTACCCGTGGGAATGAGAAGATCTCCCGCGATAGAAAGTAGCCTATGTTACTCTCCAGCTTTTCGACTATCTCCATACAAAAAATAACGCCAAACCGTCCCTCCGTTTCGACGTGAAATAAGGACAAGCAAACAAACACACTTTCACATTTATAATATTAGAATGGATATGGATCTTGTATATACACATTACATAACCCTTTCTCGTTTATTACTCCTTCTATAAGTGAAAATAGTATCAAAATCTGTTGCGTCCCTTAAAAGAAGTACGCGTACAAACAGATGGAGGCCGACAGGGACTTTGTTTTATTCTATGTACAGAAATATATGAAAATGAGCTACTTGCACTTGAACAAAACTTTGCATTTTCCCATGAAAAGGGAGGATCTTACCGCACAAATTTGTTAAACATGTTAATGACCACCTGCTGTTAAAGCTTTTGAGTAATAAATAATTGAAATTTTGGTATGATGGACTACTCGACCGACCAGTTATTGTGTTTTCCCATGTGAATGAAAGATTTTCTTTTAGTAAAAGGTATCCTAAATGATGGAGTATTAAGTATTAAGTAATCACTACACAAAATTTAATTAAAATCGGGTTTGTACTTTTTGCGTAAAATGCACACAGACATACAGACGAAAAGACAAAAAATTTAATAACTTTTGTTTCGGGATCTATATTCTGTAAGTACAAAATACCTTGTAGGCGTTATTTTAAAAGAAAAATATATTTCATGTAGAGATTTCGCTTGATTGGTATTTTATTATATATACATATAGATTAATAAAATAAGCCTCGCTATTGCCGTTTGATAAGTTGAGCTAATTAAATTTTTAGAAAATATCTATATAATACTGACACTTGACCAGCTTCACCTTATGAAAAGGAGACGGTGAACGAATATTATAATACTGTTGAGACTATTAAGTCTAAAGTATGTGTAATTAACAGTCAGTGTTATTAAATTTAATTTTATATTCCGTTAAAAGAACAAAGGAAGCGTTGGATCCAAAATTACAAAGTAATCTTTAATGTATGAAAAGAAAGAACTTCTTTATATTCTCTAAGCCATGCTTTGAATATAAGCAGGCGTAACTGATAAGGTTAATATTATTGCCCACTAGTTCCTTCCTAAACCTTATTTTGCATGAATAATATATTATGATTCTTTTTCAACCTCAATTGATAGATTTCTTTCTTTTCTTCTGGACTTATATCTAACCTGTATTAAACTTAAATTGTCCTATAGGAACAGGTGATACCGAGTGTACTGTGGACATACTAACGTACTGCAGTCACTAATGTACTGCAGTCACTATCATATTTTTTTCATTTGCATGTTTGTTTGTGTGAAATAATTTCAGGAACTGCTTTATATACGTATAAACTAGTAATAATATAAAAACTTTATTTCAGCTGAAAGAATTTGATGAATTCTATGAGGGTATTATTACTGCTCAGAGTCGAAACTAAATCTTTTATTAACTTTGCAATTTTTAGGATATAATGAAGATAAAAGTGGTCAAACTTATTATTTAAATCTTGTTCCAAAGAACATTCCTTGATCCCAAAAAAACAAAGAGTGTCTGTAGGGGGTTCAAATTTCTCCAGAGTCTCAAACTTTTTAAAACTTATTCGAATTGAATCAAGGTGTTCATAAATAATTATGTATGTATGTATTCAGCCCTTTTTTACGTCCCACGTCTGGGCACGGGCCTCTCTTCAATACGAGGGGGGTCAGGCCATAGTCCACCACGCTGGCCAAGTGCGGGTTGGCGGACTTCACATGTCTTTCGAAAACTGCTAGGTTCTCTCAGACATGAAGGTTTCCTCACGATGTTTTCCTTCACCGTAAGGCAAGTGGTAACCATGTTGGAAATGATTCGCACATGAAAATATCAGTGGTGCAAGACCCGGGATTTGAACCCGCTTCACTCGGTTTCCCAAGCGCATTACCACTGGGCTACCACTGCCTCATAAACAATTATATGAATTTTTATTTTATTTTTGTATTAAATAGTAGCTAATACAAGGAGAACAAAGAAAGTGCCAATCAGCCTAAATGAATAAAACTTCATTGAAATTATTACAAATACCAATTTTAACAATTAATTTACTATTAGATTTGTTATCGATCTAATAATATTTTTTTAAATAATTAAAATTAAGAAAGTATTGCATAACATTTATGCATAAAGCCTTGTGAAAAATGCCACGCCCTGCCCTTTAATAAATGACATTTCCTAGATTTTCAAGCAAATCAATATAGCTACCTATCTAGGATACCTAGATATGTTCCTCCCCCCCCCCCCTCCATTCTCCCCTTCTAGGTACAGTTTGATTGATTTTGTTTATATCTGCGCGAATCCTGACGCGCAACCCCCACGCACGTTAGAGAGAGAGCAACTTATATGCAATTGCACGTGGGGTTCGAGAAGATTCTGCGGATGCAGTTATTGATTTGGGCATCCTATTTAATCAAGAGTCTATCTCCCCAAAACATCTCCCTTATTGGGGTGAGTAAGAGGAAGCTGCCTCCATCCTCCATCCTCCGATGGAGCCCACCCTCATGGATGCACCTACGTATTTTCCGGTAAAATCAATAAAGCTAGAATGTAGGCGTTGCAAGTTACCTGGACGACAAATTATGTCATGATAAAATATTAAAATGCAAAATTATTAATTTTATGTTATTTAGCAGAACACATGTGCTACACACATAATTGTAGCAATAAAAAATGTATTCATTTATGAGGAAAAGTGACTGTCTCCTGTACAATTATGCAAAAAAAATCTTGTTAAATTGCTACCTGCTTCATGCATGTCTATCATTCAATATTACATAGAAATTGTGTATGAATGTATTTTATTGCTTGAGTTAACAATATAATTTCTCTTCGAATTTATTTTTTTCTATTAGGATTACTCTATATTATGTAATAACAAAGAAACATGAAACGTGTGTGTCCCATTCCTAAATGCAACTAAAACGCTGATACTCAAGCGAGCTCTTTTATACTAACGACAAAGCTTACAAAGTTCAAATCCGTCTGTTTCAAGAAGCCTAAGTATGTACATTTTGACACGTTTCCAAAAGTCATCTTTAGATATTTTTTTAGAGAAGTTTTTCAATATCATTTATCTATACTAATATTATAAAGAGGTAAAGTTTGTGATCTTGTGAGTTTGTGAGTTAGTGAGTTTGTGGGTTTGTGAGTTTGTGACGTTGTAGGGGGTAATCTCTGGATCTACTGAACCGATTTGCAAAATTCTTTTACCAATAGAAAGCCACGTTCTTTCTAAGTGTCATAGGCTATATATTAACCCGAAAAATGAAAAGGCTATTTCGTGGTAGTCGGATTTGCAAATTAAGTCGGAGAAAAAACGGTCGAACGAAAACATTTCTTACGAACGCTGCCTTAACGATGAGAGATATATGATTATGATCTAGAGAAAAGTTGTAGAGCTTAATAATGCCTACAAAAAAGTCAGCGACAGCATATGTCTAACTTTTATATTTAAGTTACAAAAAGTAGTTTTTTATATTAAAAAAATCATTTAAATCGGTAGGTCATGTTTATTGGTCATATTATCAACAATTATGAATTCTTATTAAAATAAGTAAATTTATCGTCTAAACTGTTTAAAACAAAAGACTTTTCCCTTTTACTGCATATAATTTGGACAAATGGTTAAAGAAATAATACAACATATTCGTAGGTATGGACGAACCCGAGCGAGCTGTTTGTCTGTTTTTCTGTTTGTACGGGCTAATCTCCGAATCTATTGGACCGATTTAAATGAAATTTTGCATGGGTATACCTTATATCCCCGGGCAACATCTTAGATACTTTTTATCCCGGAAAATTAAATAGTTCTCGTGGGATAGTTAAAAAACTATAAAAACTTATACAGCTTAGTACACAAAAACTACTAATTGGATTTTAATGAAACTTTACAATAATATAGTTCATACATGACAAAAACAAATCAGCTACTTTTCATCCCGGAAAATTAAAGAGTTTCCGTGGGATAATCAAAAACTACAGTAACTTATACAGCTTAGTACACAAACACTACTGATTGGATTTTGATGAAACTTTACATTAATATATATAGTTCATACATTAGATCAAATAGGTTACCTTTTATCCCGGAAAAATGTACTGTTCCCTTTGGGATAGATGTTTTTGTGTATTTGTAAAGTATTATGTACACAACATAGACCCCAAAACAATAGTTATTAAAAAAATGTCTGTCTGTTTGCCTGTATTTCTGTTTGTCTGTTTTTGCGTGAGCGTTTCACGCGAAAAGTAATAAAAAACACTAACAATACACATATAAAACATTTCTGATAATCTTATTAGTAATATAAGTTAACTACCTGATATGTATATCTATAACAAGTGTACATAGCGTTCACTGTAAACAATAGTTAAAAGTAAGAAAAGTAAAAAATTAATTACTACCTAAATTTAAATTATTATGTTTTTTTTTTATTAAAGTAATCTAATAGCCTACGTCTAAAAACAGAGGGTGAATCGTGAAAAATGTCGATGCTTGGTATCGATTTCTGAAGGTTATTATATTTAGCACAGATACGTAAAACAGGGGCTTGGCTACCCAGGTTAGATCTCACTCTAGGTATGAAAAATATATTATGGACCTTGTTCCTAGGATTTCTGGAGGGGACAGATATTGAAATACTTTCCATTAAATCTGGGCTCAGAACTTGATTGTGTATAATGTTTTGTAAAAATCTTAAGTCAAGAATTTCGCGCCTATCACGGAGAGACAGAATATTGAACTTATCCAATCTTTCGCGATAAGGCTGTCTGTGAGAGAGATTCTCTTCACAGAATGCAAGATATCTTGTAAAAGTGCGTTGGATGCTCTCAATGCGTTGGGAATGAACACTATACAAAGGATTCCAAACCACACTAGCGTATTCAAGACAACTGCGTACCAATGCGTTGAATAAAACAATTTTTGTTGCCCTACTGAAACCATGTGCATTCCGCTTGATAAAACCTAGAATTTGTGCGGCTTTATGGATAGTTTTATCAATATGCGAGATAAAAGTTAAACGGCTGTCAATAGTGACTCCTAAATCTTTGATCTCAGATACTTCTTTCACTAATTCGTTTCCAATAGTATATTTAGACACAAGTGGTTTTTTTTTTCGAGTAAATTTAATGTGAAAACATTTGCTAACATTAAGAGTCATATGATTATGGCGGCACCATTCGGTGATATTATTAAGGTCATCCTGGATCAAATTTATGTCATCACTTGATGTGATCGTTTTATATAATTTAAGATCGTCCGCAAATAATGAGCATTTACAGTACTTAATATTTTCGGTTATATCGTTTATAAAAACAAGAAACAATAGAGGTCCCAAATGTGAACCTTGCGGCACCCCACTTTTAGCAAAATATGTTTCCGATTCAAATCCTGTGACATTGACGGTTAATGGTCTTTGAGTAAGATATGATTTAAACCATTTAACTAACGAAATCCCCAGTCCATACTGATATAGCTTATCAAGAAGTATTTTATGGTCCACTTTGTCGAAGGCACTACTAAAATCAGTGTATATGGCATCAATTTGTTCCCCCTTATCCGTCGCTAACGCCAAGTCAGAAACCAACACGACTAGGTTTGTTTGGGTTGATAACCCAGTTCTAAACCCATGCTGTGAACTAATGAAGATATTATTGAAGTATTTAGCAAGTTTGGGATATATTAAACTTTCAAACACCTTTGAGAAACATGACAAAATGGATATAGGGCGGTAATTTTAATGTCTGATCGATCTCCTTTTTTATGGACTGGTACAATACGCGTCTTTTTCCATTCATCTGGAAAGATACTTTCCTTTATGGAGCGATTGAAAATTTGCGACAAAGGAAGAGCCAAGGCAGAGCCGCATCTTTTAACAAAATGAGGGGGAATACCGTCCGGGCCTGCACCTTTTAAGGGGTCTAAGGATTTAATTTTTTTAAGGACTTCTGTTTCTTGGAATTTTAATTTCTCCATGCCAAGAACCTTTACATTAATTTCTTCCAGTGGGACGCTAGAGGTATCTTCGGTGTAAACAGAAGAGAAATGACTTGCGAAAAGATTAGCATGTCATTTCCCGTATTACCTACTTTGCTATCTAAGACCATAGAAACAGGCAACGAAGACTTAACTTGTCTTTTGTTTTTATAGAAATTCCAAAAAGAGGTTGGATTTTTTGAGATGTTATTTTCGATGTTTTTTTTGTATTCGCTGTAATAAACATCAAACAAATGATGACAACGACTGCGCAAAAGTTGGAATTCTAATTTATCACGTGGATTTCCATATTTACGATATTTAGCATGCATTCTGTCTTTAGCTTTTAATAATTTGATGAGGTTGTGTTTAAACCAAATAGGGTACTTAGAATTGTATTTCTTACGCTTTGGAACAAGTCGGTCTATTACTTCGAACAGTACATTATAAAATATTTCGACCATAGCATTGATATTTTCACAATTAATAAATTTACGACACCAATCAATTTTCTTAAGTTCACACAAAATGGGTTCGTAGTCAGCTTTATAAAAGTTATAACTATTACAAGCCTTCGGACGCAGGTAAGATATATTAGGGTACGAGATATTTATTAATAAATTTGGATGATACAAATCTAATTTGCTTAATGTATCGAGTGGTCTAGTTACGCATGTATTTGCTATGTTGGTGATGACCAAGTCCAAAAGACCATTGTTGCAATTTTTAATGTTATTATATTGATAGAGTTCATTTGTCGACAGGAAATCTATTAATGAGTAACCAAGTACGTTATTATAATTAGATGGAGTCATATACGTACAACTATCACTACTATTCCAGTTTATAAAACTCATGTTAAAATCTCCTACTATAACAACATCATCGACTTGGTTAGTCACTATATCCACTGTTTCAAGATACTTTACCAATTTTTCTATTTTAACAGGTGGTGACATGTAAACAACACAAAGGCCAATTTTTTTAATAGATCGATTACCAGTAACGTCCACTACAATCCATATGTTTTCGTCATCACTTTCCCAGTGAGTCATTCGGTACGATGAAATGTCACGAGATACAGCAATTAGCACACCACCACCATCTTTTTTTGAGTTCTCTGAACACGCACGATCCTTCCTGTACACAACGTAACGGGAGTCGAATATTTCATTACTAGAAATCGTTGAGTTCAGCCAAGTCTCCGTGAGTGCAATAATTTTATAATCCGAATTAAGTATATTTTTAAACACATCATTAGTTTTTGTTCTTAAGCCTCTAACATTTTGATAGTATATATCTAACATTGTATCTATGAAACTACCGTAACTTTTTTGTAACTAAGAGATTTAATTTATAAGTTTGAGACTATCTTCGTTTTTAATTAGTTTGGCTTGACTGAATTCATCCTTGCGTACAAAAATTTTGCCGTTTCTTATCCAGGTGAAGCGATAATTCATTTCTTTAGCTTTAATGCGAGCGGCAGCATGGAGTGATTTGCTTGCTGGTGTTAAATGCTCTGATACGTAAATGGGTTTACATGCTCCGCCAATCCCGAGATGGTGGGAGTTCAGCTTCTCATTGGGATTTTTTTTGTTGAATTGGACGACGGCTGCTAGGACGGCATCACGATGCCTAGAGCTACGTAGCTTAACAATGACAGAGCGTGGTTTTTCGGCATTCCTGTTAAGCTGGGCTACTCTATTTGCATGAAGTATCTCGTCTGTCGTCATTGGACAATTAATAATCTGACTTAGTTGCACTACTGTATTGGCTAAATTTTCACTTCTATTTTCTGGTATGCCATTGATCTCAATGTTGCTTTCTCTCATATGTACTTCAACGTTATTTAATCTCGATGCAAAATCTTTAATAGTAGTCTTAAGTTGATCGTTTTCTTTTCTTAATTGATCCACCATATTCGACTTTTCTTCCAGTTTGGATTTCATTTCTTCGTATTGTGCATTAATAAAATTTATTGACTCACAAAAACCAGATATCTGATTATTAATGGTATTGAGCTGGCTAGAAACTAATTTTTGTATTGTAGAAGCTAACTCTTGTTGAATGATGTCACGCAATTTGCTTTCCGTTAAATCGAAATCATTGTCCTTACATTTTGAAGTGATATGAGGCGGCGACTTACTTGGTTTCTTGCGTGTTGTTACGTATGACACTTCGGAGGTATCAGTACAAGTTTTGTTTTCGCCACTAACTACAGCGGACCTTACAGGTGTATGAATGTTTCCCATTTTGGGTTGTTTATTTAAACATTCTGGGCACTTCCAATTGCTTTTGTGTTGCGAATCCATCTGTTGAAACTGTCGCAAAGGAACATTGCCACATTCGTTATCATATTTTGCTTTGCAGATAGCACAAGTAAGATATTCTTTTCTAGGCAGAGTGTTTTTACATCCCGCACAAACGGTACTTGATATTGAAGACATCTTTTACGAGTTGAAATTAAATTTTAATAAATCAAAAAATCTTTAGCCAGCTACTGAGACGCGAACTTGGTTCTGTCGGTAAATTCTGTTGCAATTCTGTCTATATCTTCCTGCGCTACGACTCAACTAGATGTAATAGCGAAATTACTGTATTGTTCTAGCGCAGTGATGATTTTTGTGTAGTGATAGGCAAATAAATGTTCAAATAGATAACCCTCCACACACTTATTTTTTTATAAAACGTTTTTGATTAATACTATTGTTTTTCTATAAATACGTTATACACCATTGTGAACACCGTCGGCACCAATTTAGATCGTAAAATGCATAATAAGTATACCATATAATACTTTAGACTGTTTAGAAAATAATGTAATCAAATACTGAGATAACACTATAACTTCATTATCAGCGATATAGAAGGGTTTTAAAACGGAAATATTATCACTATTATATACTTTTAACTATTAAATCGTATTTTATTTAGGGAGCTGCGCTAAGACTTCTTAACACATCTACCCGCCGATGTATTTTTAACGTCCCAATGCTGGGCACGGGCCTCCCTTCAGTACGAGGGGGATCAGGCCATAGTCCACCACTCTGGCCAAGTGCAGGTTGACGGACATGCAGGTTTCCTCACGATGTTTTACTTCACCGTTAAGACAAGTGATAATTGTGTTAGAAATGATTCGCACATAAAAATATCAGAGGTGCGTGATCCGGGATTTGAACTTGCTTCACTCGGTTTCCCAAACGAGCGCGTTACCACTGGGATACAACTGCCTAGATACCTTTTACTTCAAGAAAATCTTTCTTTCCTACGGGAAAATACGATAACTGGTTTTATCGAGTCCTCCCTAGAAACTTTCCGCTGGCTAAGCCTTAAGACATACATACATCAAAACAATATACTAAAAAATTGTAGGTCTTGAAAAGTCCTACAGAAAAGTTCTGAATTGTATATGTCTATCTCCTAAGTTACACTCGCAATCTTTATTCTTATCTATACGGATAATAAAACTATTTTAGTCAAATCGATGTGCGCGTTTCACGCAAAAAGTACTCAACCGATTCTAACTAAATTTTGTATAGTGATAAAACTTAGTGCTCGGGTCAACATTTAGGATACCTTTTACGGCAGGCAAATTATTCATTCCCACGGGAAAACACAATAACTGGTTCTATCGAATCATCCGTAGAAATTTATATGGCTAACGTAGGCTCAACCTTAAGAGATAGATCAAAACATTGTGCAAGAAAATTGTAAGTCTTAAAAAAGTCTATAAAAAAGTTCTACATAGTATATGTCTATCTCCTAAGGTACACTCGCTATAACTATTTTCATTTTATATATTACTGTTTTATTATACGTTATTTATTCTATCTATACATAAACGTAATAAAACTGGTTAGATAAAAATGCTAAAAACCGAGTCAGTTCTCTTCTTACATCCCGAAAGAAGAGAAATAGAACAAATCCAGTTTTTTTTTATTTTTTTTTGTTTCTCTGTCTGTTTGTACGGGCTAATCTCCGAAACTATTGAACCGATTTAAATGAAATTTTGCATGGTAGTACCTTATATCCCCGGTCAACATCTAACATAATTTTCATTCTAGAAAATTTAAGAGTTTCGGTGGGATAGTTAAAAAACTATAGTAACTTATACAGCTTAGTACACAACAACTTACGCACCTAATTTAGTAAAATTTGGCACACTGATATAAGGTATATTGCCGGTCAAACAACAGATTACTTTTCATCCCGGAAAAATGGACGGTTCCCGTGGGATAGATCTGTTTGTGCTACTCTAGAGGTGAACCCGAGCGAAGCGAGGGTGAGCCGCTAGTATGAAGATAAAATAAAATATAAGGGGTACTTTATTTCCAAGTAATTTAATGAAAATAAAATTAGACATTCAATTGTTCTCAAAACATTGAAAATTTAATTTTTATATAATTTTAACTCTATGTACAGAATCAAAATTTAAAATACAATACGCTATAATTACAATGCAATGCGTTATATAATACAATGCATTTTATTCAAATCAAATTACAGAAAAGAATAGGTAATAAAATTACAATTTTAATTTAAGAACATTCGTAAAAACCTACAAAAAAACTATACATTCATAGATATATAGTGCTCTTCATAAATGGTCTTAAATAAAAAGCAATTATTAATACAGCTTGCATCATTATTCTCACGATATTCATAATTCAAGTATTCGCTTACGCTTCATTTTGTCAATATCAGACATGGCTAACCTTTCGTTCTTAATTGAGTATTTGAGCCATTTGAGTATTCAGGCGTTTAACTAGCATGTCCTACATTACGCGCGTCGTTGATACACTGCAAATCATTGGTTTTATGAGCTTATGAGACATTTCCCATGAGCTATTAAAACATAATATTATGTATTTATTATAGGTGTATGGGTTTATATATGATTAACCCATGGCTTGCGACTGAATATGTAATTACAGTTGAACGTATAGGTTTTAGCTGACTAAAATTGTTTTGTTTAATCAAACGTGTGCATACTAGTTCACCGACATATTTTTCTGATGATTCTGGAAAAAAAATTTTTTTTATTATTTACTATATATGAGGTAGGTACCATATTGCCTATGGATATTCACGAAAATTATTTCAAACTAGCGACACAAATACTTTAAAAAATTAAAAAATATATGTGCCTTACTTGAGAAATGATAAATCCCCCCCCTCCATACAATCTTCCACCCCTCTTTTCACCCCCTTAAGGAATGTTTGATAAAGCTTACCCATGTCCTTCCAAGTGTCTTAAAATATCCTCCATACCCAATTTCATGAAAATCCCTCAAGTGGTTTTTCCGTGATGCGTTAACAGACAGACAGATAAAAATCTAAAAACTATAGAATCGGCCTCTGTATCGATAATAAATAATAATCGATATTTCAATAAGATTTTCAAAAAAATATGTATATAATGTACAGATTCGGCTTAGTTACAATTTTATTATATGTATAGTGTTGTGTTATCCGGGTCAACATTAGGTTACTTTTTACTGCGGGAAAATATTATCTCTTCTCTGAGAAATCTACACCAAACCTTAAAACGTCAATAGGGACGAACCCGATCCCAAGCGGAGCGAAGATGAGTCGCTAGTTATAGCATAAAATTACAACGACAAATAGGTGCAGGCATGATATGATGAAGTTACATAAACAATATTTATGAAAACAAAGGTGTTATTTTATATCAAGCAAAAGTTACATAGTCCGCAACACAGAGAATAAGCTAATAGCTTTAATTAATATTTTTTGAAAGCTTAGAAATTTGAATATCTTTAAATGGCCACATTAGACAGTAAGCTTAGTAGATAAAAAATGATATAAAAATCTAAGTCAAAAATACTTTTTTCTTTCGTTGCACAAGTTACATTTCTCAAACGTTTATAGAGAAACGATAAAGAACCTTAAAGATCTATATAATGAAGTTTTTTACGGTCATTTTACACCATTTGTATCACAGTACCTATAAGAGAGAAATTTATTTTAGTTATCAAGTAAATGACTTGATAACTAAAATACCCTTGACTAATGACCCAATGAAGAGCCTTGGGGCGATATATTAATATGTACAAATATTTATTATGCAGTGATAAAATCATTTTTGTAGAGATTATTTATTATAATAATATTATCAATCAAGTCATATTAAATTACCTGATTAAAAAACTTTTCCTACTAATTAAAATATGTATTATCAAAAGCAAATACAGCAGATTTAATAAAACCCCTTATTAAGCAACAGAAATAACAAAAATTCGTATGTTCTTAAATGTGCTTCAGTTATTATTATAAAACAAAATTCCTCATTATTTCTATTATTGAGCAGAAGGGATTTATTCATTTGATATTAATACATTCTAAAAATAGTTTACATATTTAGGTAAATTTCATTTTATTGATACTAAGTTGTGACTGGAAAAGAATTCTTGCTCAAAAAAAATCAATAATTTTTTTTTTATTAAAATAGTCTGGAGTAAATTCTGAAAAAGAGTGAGGCGTCCACCACATAAATCGGGATTTTAGAGTAATAAAAGTGAAGCGCACAAATGGATGCAACTGTCTCCATTGGCCTCAGTCACTTTCGAATGAGTAAAGAATACTGACAATGCACATGCTTCCCACTTTGCTAACCAGTATTTAACATTCGTTTTTGTAGTTCTTGCCTGATGCCTTTTTATTTCTAGATGATCTAATAATGCCTTCGTGTGTATTCCGTAATTGCACTATTTTTATCAAAGCAAACTAAACTAAGTTCACGAGATCACATACATTACTCGTACAACAGCTAAGTAAGCCGTAATTATTATAATTTATTTGGTTTAATCTTTTGTAAGCACATAAAGACACCTTGATTACGTAATTCAAATTAAACTTACGCGCAAATGGCACGATAATTATGGTAGTTTTGACTTAAATAAAACATACTATATTTAATTGGTTTTTTATTTGTAGTGCAATATATAATTATTAATGGTGTATTTGTGTGAGTTTGGCGACACACGTTCCGATACAAACATAGTAACATCGCACTTCCCTTGTTTTTTTTTCGTGAGGTACCTAATTTATTTGCAGCTACCGATCATTAAACAGTAAAAAAAAATAGCGTCCTCTGGCCCATACTATAATTATAATAATATTTCCTAATAACCACGTCGATCTTTGACTGTGATAATTAACTAGAAATTTATTATTAATATAAAAAATTAAATTAATTAACCGTGGTATGTACTCGTATACATAAAGTCAAACGATTGTATTATTTCAATCAAGTGTATAAATTATCTACTCGAAATTGAAAGATTAGATATAATTTGAGTAGACATATCGATGTTGAAACAATAATATTCTGTTTTTATTATTTTAATCATAATATATGTATATCACAAGATAAATAACATCTGAAGATAAATACAGCTAAATTATTTAGCTCGGGCTCTTAATGCTTTGCCATGCAATTATAATATGTAGACTGTAGCGTAATCATTATTAATTAAAGGTCTGCTAAAGAAGTAATATTATTATCGTAATAAATGTTGAAAGTAAAACTAAGATGAAATCGTCATATTTGACATGTAAAAATTAAATTTTACTAAAATTACCAAAATGTGTATTGTATTTATTGTATAAAGATTTCTCAAACAATAATAATGTTAGAACATTAATACACAGCCTCCATTTCCATTGAATTTTATATTGAAAGCTACGAGGCTTGTGATATGGATACCAGATAGTTGACTTATCACACAAATGAATGCCCTAAGCGGAACTCAAACCCGCTACCGCTATTGCAGCAAATAGGGTCACTACAAAATGAGCCAAAGGTGTCACCAAATAAATGTAAACAGAATATGGGTAACGCGATAGCTTGCTCTGCGGTTGACATGCGAGATGTGGCAACATTAGTGATATGCTGATGCAATTCTACCTTTATTACAATTTACCTATTATTATCTATAGGTTTAAATAGATTCCTTTCACTTGTGAAGTAAGCAGAGAGAATATAGTGACATTTTACACCGCTCGCGCTCTTCGCTTTCAACTTATTATATTATTCTTATACGAACTGATTTGGCGGATTTGTCCATGATTAATTAACCATAAATGATCACCATAATCCTAAGATACTTGTGTGTAGCGGCTGCACCATAAGCCTGAGTGAGATTCGCAGGTTCTTATCGAGATAGACAAAAACATACCGGGCTATATTAGGCCTGTATCCGTCATTAATGCTATCTATACTAATATTATAAAGAGGAAAGACTTATTTTTTTGTTTGTTTGTTTGTACCGAATAGGCTCCGAAACTACTGAACCGACTTAGACGAAATTTGGTTAGAAGATAGTTTCAAACCCTGGTAAGGACATAGGATAGTTTTTATCCCTTAAGGGAATGAAAATGGAGACGAAAGTTTGTTTGGGGAAGCAACCTAGGGACGAACCCGTGCGAAGCGAAGGTGAGTCACTAGTAGAAGTATAGTTTATAATATGTGTACTTGTTTTTATCTTCTATATTATTATATAAATAAAAATCAAATGAAAGCCGAATGTATCTAATGTACACTATGTTCTATTCCAGACAATATACTCTAACTTTGTGCCAAATTTCATCCAGATCCGCTCAGCTGTTCTGGCGTGATTAAGTAACAAACATCCATCCATCCAAATTTTCGCATTTATAATATTTATGGGATATCATAAAGCCAAAGTTTGGTTTAAATGTAATTAAAGTGTAGTAAATATATACATAAATAAAAAATAAAGAGTCCTCATAATTAATCGTCGCAATGCCATCTTTGATTTTTACCTATACTTTATGTTAGGGATGGTTTATGAATATTTCATACACGAAGGTTCATATCAAAGCACGTGTTCCAAAGCTGTACTTTAAAGTCGTAATACTATTTGTGTACAATAGATGGCATGGCATTCTCTTCACTATTTAAATCGCTCTTTCCATTAGCGAAAAAGAAGAATTGAGAGGAGAAAAAGACAGATTCAGACAGCTACTGTTATACTATGTACTAGCGACAGTCCTTAGGTCGATTCCCCGTACAAACTTTCATCCCCATTTTCACCCCTTAAGGGATTATTTCCGGGATAAAAAGTATCCTATGTCCTTCCCAGTCTCAAACTATCTTCTTACCAAATTTTATCTAAATCAGATCAGTAGATACAGAGATTACCCCCTACAACCTCACAAACTCAAAATCACACATATTATCTCTTTATAATATTAGTATAGATAAATATTAAATATAGATAAGTGACTTGTGCCCGAACTTTTTGTAGGTATTTTGCCGTGTAATATAAATACATACATAGGTACGTCATATATAGACAAATAATAATAACACAAAAGTGTTACTATGCAGTCATTAAAATAATACTTACATAATATATACGTTATCGATATAGTATATCCATAAATCACATGTAAAAGCATATGATAAGCCTAAGTATGCTAATAAGCTCTAATAAATTTAAATCTGCACACCGCGTAATAAACTGCATAATATTTTTATCTGTTTCTTTTTTTAGTGTTTATTTATTTTATCTAATAATAAATGGAGAGCCGATTTTTTTGTACGGTTATACTGCGATAACTACTGAACCGATCGGAATAATACGAAGAATTTATAGGTATGATATTATGTTGGTGATTAATGTACTATGCGGGCGGAGCCGCAGGAAAACGCTAGTTGGTCATAACGGAACAGTAAAGTAGATAAATGATTGGTATGAAACTGCCTATATTGCAACTCTAAAAACTCTACTGCGCTCTCAATACTGTATTGACTAGTGAAATTATTTTAACAGTACATAATAAGATAAACAATTGTCGTATTAGTTACAATAAGTTATATAATATGATATTCTATAAGGAAAACACACTCTCTAGTTTTAACTAATACTAGCACTTACTTTTGTCCAGGTGCGTCCCTCCAAGTCTTAAGTGTATTTTTAAGCACCATAATTTCATCCAAATCAGTCCAGCTTTTTGAACCATAAAACTTTCCTATTTTTAATAATAGCCCAATATCTTATACAGCATTAATGTTCAAAATTTTAGTGATTACGATGATGAAAGAACAGAAGAACCTTTCACAGACTAATAATATGTACCCTTCTAAAGCGCCCGCGGCATTTGCATTGCATTATAAAAGTGACGGATTTGCCATTGACCTTGAAATAGTTAAGAAGTTGGGATTCGCACGACATTGAGTGTTTTAAACATGAATTTATAAATATTAATTTTTTACAAGTGTGTCTGGTTAACACATCTTATAGCAAAATATGTTGTTAGTTAAATTATTTATAAACTGGTAGATTTACTATGTTTTAATGCACATTATGTAAGTGGCCTCTTTACGAGTTAAGATAAAAATAATCCTATACAATTATTTTTTAATTTCAGAGGAAACAACGTTAAAATGGTATACACACATATTCAATGTTCTCTAATTATGAAGGACAACTTTAAAATTTACTTTTAATTAATAAAGATTTCTGTAACAAATTTTACATAACTTATATAATAGAAAATGATTTTTTTTATTCAACAAGTTAAAGTGAACTAGGAATATAAATAAAGTTGACATTAACTAAGTAGAGACAGGTTTGCTATTAGTAAGTTCCTATTCATATTTTAATTAACAAATATTAGCGCACATATATCCTTTCCAGGAAAACTACACGAAACTTTAATTACAATTATCGGGGGGCACGGAGTGCCCCCGCCAAGTCGAGCAAAAAAGGGCACGACAGTACCATCCTTTTCTCGAAGCGATTCAGAGCATTTTCTACCCCCCCATAACTTCGTTATGGATAAAGCTAGAAGCCTGAATTTTCAGTGACTAAAAGAACATAATAAAACTAGGCATATTTCCAAATTACATTCAATTTGAACCTGTAGTTTAAGAACTGTTGCAGATCAAAATTCGTTAATATCGTCACTCACACACTCACTCACTCACCGATCATCAAAATTCTAAGGTACTTCTAGCAGATATAGGAGCTTCAAATTTTGAACACAATTAGTGATTAGCCTATAACGCAAGAAAAAACTCAAACATCATGCAATTTCAATCCTGTTTTCGAGATATACAAACTGCATAAGTAACTTTGTATTCCTATACAAATAGATATGCGATATATGGGATTACAAAGTTATTTTTGCAGTTCATACATATCATTTTTCGTCACTTAAACTACCCAAATGTATAGCTGGGTAAATAGTGGATATACTGTAAGTTTTAGCGACGACTAAAATGTAATTATCAATATTGTAAATAGTTTTAATTTATATATTAATAATATATTTAATATATAAATTAAAACTTATATGTATAAAAGATCTTAAATATAAAAAAATATACAAGTAATCGAACACTCGTGTGTTCCGTAGCGAGAGTCGCCCGGGGGATAAAAAAAAAAGTACAGAGCCCTTGGAGCGTTAGTTCGACTTCTACTGGACTAATACATAGGTACAATATTTATTTGTCAATATTTAGTTTAGTCATGTTAAAAAAACACATGAATAACTCATATATTATTTTATTAACTTAAATATCCAACTTAAAATATAATATCTTTCTCAGAGTTCCGTTTGTTATCACTCAGTATTTAATTTGTTAGTCAATTTCTCCACTTTAACGACGTCGAGGAACGCTAGAAGGTTTAGGTATTTTTTTAAATAATAGGTCAGAATAAAATAGCACATAGTATAAATATTTTGACATAAATAAACTTCATCATAGCTTGCCTTAATTTGTGCCGTTATGTCAAATATAAATTTCGTTTAAAAATCATAAAATATTTTAATTAAATTTACACTATTTTTTCCTTCCATTATTTAAATTAAATATTATTTTTCATTTCCCGATATCTTACTTTTATTTTTTTCACCTCATTCATATATTCTTATGAAATTTATAATTAATGGTAAATTAATTACACAATAGTTGCACTGTAAAAGGGGGTTAGGTTAGTGTTTTACCTGTAGATATGTATGTTTGTACGTCCGATCCTATGTTCCCTCGTAATTACTAACCTAATTTCGATTGGTCTATTTATTAATGTTTATATTTGCAATTATATGTATTAGAAAAGTATTTTTTAAATGCGAAAATAATATTTTAAGCTTTTTTAGTAGCTGTATACATTTTTATGCATATACAAATGGGTACATAAATGTAATGTGAAGCGTGTATAGTTTATACCTACTAATATTCGATTACTGTTATTTATAATGAATTGATTAAAATATATACCTAATTAAGAAACAACTTGACGATTACTTAATTTTGAAACAAAGCTCGTACATTTTCTTTTACAAAGTATGATGTTGATATGAATTAGAAAACCTTCTCAACATCTCATTGCTCTTAATTGTACCCACCTATTAGAACATGGAATATAGAGGTCATGTAATATCAATCTCTTCGAAAATTACTTTTAAAATGGAGTGGAATACAATTTTCGGGATTTAACTACGATGCTGCAGATAGACACATAAATCTACACGTCTTATTAAACTTATGTAAATCGAATATGTATCAGTATCGGGGTAGGTATTTAGGGTAAACAATGAAATTAAAATATTCCATGATTTCTTTATTCTTAGCGCTTTGCTCTAACTGTATTGTTAACTTGTTTGTAGTTTTAAGTATTATTTTTAAGGATTACCCGCATACTATGTATTTCTCACAAATGTAACTTGTACGTACTCGCATTTAGTGAATGTTATAATATTTAATGTGTTTTCTCATGTAAGTGAATTTGTTATTCTTAATGAGAAATAAAAAGATTCTAAACAGAAAAAATCTAATCCTTCTTCTTTTTCCGATTATCGTCCAATTTCTATTCTCCCTTTCTTGTCGAAAGTGCTGGAGCGACTTGTGCACCGACAGCTAAGTACTTTTCTTTACAATCACAAATTGTTAAATCCCTTTCAATCCGGTTTCCGCATCGGTCATAGTACGACTACTGCCTTGGTCAAAATTGCAGATGATATTAGAGAAGGTATGAACAGCCAGAAAGTTACCATATTGACATTATTGGATTTCAGTAATGCCTTCAATACTGTAGATTTTGATATCCTACTTGCCATATTATCTTCTCTTAACATATCTCCTGAGGTGATTGATTGGTTTCGTAGTTACTTGTGCGGGCGCCGGCAACGCATACGAATTGAAGATCTTTTCTCTGATTGGTCTATGGTTAAAGCCGGTGTACCACAAGGTGGCGTGTTGTCTCCTCTCTTATTTTCGATTTTCATTAATTCTATTTCCCATCAAATCTCTTCTCTCTACCACCTATATGCGGACGACTTACAAATTTACACATCGTCATCTGTGCCAGACTTACCTCATGCAATTAGTTTAATTAATAGAGATCTGTCCTGTATTTCAGCATGGAGTGAATCTTATGGCCTTGATATTAATCCTTCTAAATCACAAGCAATTATAATAGGCAGCCAGAGGTTACTATCAAAAATATCACGATCTGGGACGCCACCGGTTATATTGAATGGTGTCGAAATTCAGTATTCTGATAAGGTAAAGAACCTGGGGATCATTTTTGACCAATATTTATCTTGGGCACCACAGGTAAGTGAACTGAGCCGAAAGATGTTTGGTGCAGTTTCCGCTCTTCGGAGGTTGCGAAATTTTTTGCCCATATCAACCAAAATTGCACTAGCAAATTCACTCCTTCTACCAATTCTTGATTACGCTGATACTTGCTATCTTGACGTTAAAGAGGAGCATCTAAATAGACTTGAGCGGCTTTAAAATCTTTGTATTCGGTTTATATTTGGCCTTCGTAAATATGACCATGTTTCAGAATTTCGCAAAAAGCTCAAGTGGCTCCCAATCCGCCTTCGCAGGAATACTCATGTACTTCATCTTCTCTACTGCGTGCTGTTCTACCCTTCTTCTCCTTTCTACCTTAGAGAGCGTTTCCAGTTTTTAAGTGATACCCATACTCTTCCACTTCGCTCTAGTGAAACGTTGTTGCTTAAAATTCCTTCTCACTCCTCCTGTTTCCTTACCAACTCCTTCGCAGTAAAGGCTGCACGCTTATGGAATAATCTTCCAATAGACATCAGGCGTGCCAAAAGTTTTGATAATTTTAAGGTACAGTTAAAATCATATTATTTGTCTCTATAGTATCTTCTATTGAACTTTTTATACTTTTTCATCTGATCTACATTTATGTATGTATGCATTGTATTTATGCATTTATGTATGTATGTATATATGTAATATATGTATGTATGTATGTATGTATTATGTATTTATGTATGTATGTATGTATGTATGTATGTGTGTGTATGAATGTATGTATGTATGTATATATGTATGTATGTATGTATTTATGTATATCTGTATTAAGGATATGCAATTGTGTGTAGTAAGTACACCGCCTACCATTTCATATAATTTCTCCTACGCCCTAAGGTTGCCTGGAAGAGATCGCTTATAGCGATAAGGCCGCCTGCTGTGCATCATCTATTGTTTATATCTTCTCTTTGTATATTTATTTGTGGTGTACAATAAAGCATCTATCTATCTATCTATCTATTCGTTAAATTAACTATACATATTTATACTTAATGCATAAGATAGTAGTATTAAAGTCCAGGAGTCCGTAATTTCCCAATACAATAGACTTAGATTTTTTATCATCCAGACTCGTCAAAATTTGTTACCTATATCAAAGCCTCTGAAAAAAGCCCACAGAGACAAGGAGTGGGCTTTTAAAAAGTCCTTAGCTGACACACAAGAAATAGTACAAGAAAAGGGAAAAAGAAGAAATATTTACAAAAAGAAATGAGATCCCATCAAAAACATTCTGTAAAAAAATTGCAAGTCTCGCAACGCATTTCTTCTACCGCAAAAAGCTATGAGATGTAATGTAAAACCAAGTCGGTTAATTTATTCATTACCTATCTATGGAAGCATCTATCCGACAACTTTGTCATAAATCGTTGCCGAATTAGTTAAGTTACAACATTTTATAGTGACCGTATTAATATTAGATATATTTATTTCTTTAATTAATAGAATGACTTGGCCATCGCACATAATAATAGAATCTACAAATAACAAAATTTACCTAAAATTAGCGTTCTGAATGCATTATTTATGTTAGTGTATGCATAAATTTGACCCGCTAGTGCTATGTTCAATTCATCTCAGCCCAAATACGTCCACAGCTGGACATAGGCCTCCCCCGAGAAGTTCCACGACAACCAGTCTTGTGCCATCCGCATCCAGTGGGCTCCAACGATTTTGACCAAGTCGTCCGTCCACCTTGGTCATGATATGTTTAATTAGGACTATTTAAAGTAGTAGACTCATATGTGATTATGTTTCCGTGCGAGGGCCAAGTCATTCTATTAATTAAAGAAATAAATATATCTAATATTAATACGGTCACTATAAAATGTTGTAACTTAACTAATTCGGCAACGATTTATGACAAAGTTGTCGGATAGATGCTTCCATAGATAGGTAATGAATAAATTAACCGACTTGGTTTTACATTACATCTCATAGCTTTTTGCGGTAGAAGAAATGCGTTGCGAGACTTGCAATTTTTTTACAGAATGTTTTTGATGGGATAATTGTTTCCATAACAACTCTACATGTCAACACTCCTCCATCACAACGATATGTCTAACTTCTACGGTAGTTTCATTGAACTGGTAAATTTTATTAAATACTATACTATATTTGAATGAAATCTATATATATAAAAGAAAGTCGTGTTAGTTACTTCGCTTATAACTCAAGAACGGCTGAACCGATTTAGCTGAAAATTGGCAGGGAGGTAGTTTAGAGCCAGGAGAAGGACATAGGATACTTTTTATCCCGTTCGACCGCGTTCCAATTTTTATGATATTTTAATTTTTGGATTTCTCTTAGTCCGGAATAGGTAAGTATTAAAACATATAATTAAAATGTGAGAAAGAAAGATTTTTTCTTTTTATATCTATTTAAAACGTACCTAGCGACGAACCCGAGCGAAGCGAGGGTGAGCCGCTAGTAATTTAATATATGTAAGTAAAACACCTGCAAAAATTGTCAATTTTATATTTTTTATTATTAGTTTAATAATATAATAATAATAATAAAGACGCAGGGCAGCTTGTGGCGAGCTATTAATGAGTGGCAACACCACGGACATGAGACGGGAGACCTTCCGGGGGGAACACCATCTGTTCCCCGCCGCCTTCATTGACCGTCCAGACAACAAACCTAACCTAACTTCTCGACCCCCTTAGCCGACGACTTCGATGTTGCGCCTAAGGCACTATGCCGCTTTGTGGGGACCCATCTAGTGGGGGGCGAGTCACCGTATGCCTAAGGTTCAATGTTGAGACTTTTGAAAAGTGGATGTCCGGTAATCACACCCAATAGCCCAGTTTTGCAGCCCATCCAAACTCCATTCTATAAACCCAATTAGTTTTTCATGTTTTCCATAGTCCATACGCATTATCCGCTGACTATCTTTGATCAATTCCCTATAGGTTACTCAGAAATAGATCCCGGCTTATTAAATTTTGGAGATTTAAAGTTTGTTTAATACGTCACATTAAAAAAACTTTAAATCTCTTAAGGGGTCTCTACGTGTCAAACATTTTATCCTATGCAAGCCTTACAAAGGACCTCCTCCTCTCCCTCTCCCTCCTTGCTCCTTCGAGTTCGTGAAATTCACAGAGATACAAATAATAATATTTAAAAAATGCAAATAAACCAATGTAAAAATTGTATGACATTTGTAAAAGTTACTAATATGGTCTAATGTGGTAAAACTTCATTGAAAAGCTGCAAGTTGCACCGATAACGCTTCTGCATCAACGCATCGTTTCAGACGGTAGTCAGCACTCGCCCCCTTATACCATATAATATGATGCAACATTTAAGTTACTTACTTTTAATAGGGTAGCTAAATGTGTCAAAGTATAATTAGGACAAGTAGTCATGTTGAGACTTGTCGTATGGCTGCTATTGATTGATTGAATAGTTATGCTGAAATAGAAATAAGCTAATAAGATATTTTTGTGGTATAATTTTTCGAAACAATTATCCTTTGATAAATTTCAGAATATATTTGCAGTATACAGCTGAAAGTAAATAATTGAGAGAAATAAGATGAAATATAGGGAAAACAAAAAGCTTGATATATTTCAATCGCATTGATTTTCAAGTTAAAAATATGTATGATCCAGGTGAAAACCGGATGCCTGGTTACCCTGCGTGACTTGTGTCTATACTATACTCGTATTAGCTGGCGACTGACGTCGCTGATCGCTCATTCCGATTTTAACCGGCGGTTTGGCTGGTTGTGCCTTACGCGTTATTTATAAAAACACGTGGCTGGGTGAAATATTCGTAACGTACATAGCTTCTCCATGACAAACAAAACGGCTATTAGTAAAATTGTGCGAAGTTAATAAATAAGGTAAGTGTTGGAGTTAGTTGACTAAATAATGTTTTATACCGACTTGTACCTACATTTTATTGATAAACTTGCAGTTTTGTCTACAACTACACACACGCAAGTCGAAATTATCACGACACTCAGTTGTACGTTAGTTGTAAATGTTTAATTAATTGATATCGACACTAATTTACCTACAATGGAAATATTGGTCAGCCATAATAATGTGAACGCAATATTACAACTTCTTTGTACTACCTACTTTATTATATTAACTGTTGTGATTAATTGTATAAATAGAGTGTATAATGTGTCAGAAAAACTAAAACTATCATTTCTTATTCAAAAAAAACCATCTGTATTGTCATCAGTTTTATTTTACTAGCGACTCACCCTCTCCGCTCGGATTCGTCCCTAGCTTGATTCTCCATACAAACTTTCATGCCCATTTTCACCCCCTTACGGGATTATTTCCAGGATAAAAGGTATCTTATGTTCTTTTTCAGGGTCTCAAATTAACTTCTTACCAAATTTCATCTAAATCGGTTGAGTAGATCCAGAGATTACCCCCTACATGTCACAAGCTCACAAACTTTACCTCTTTTTAATATTAGTATAGATATGTATATAACTTTTAATCTTGGGACAGATCGCGTCTTATTACTTCTTAGCTTTTGCTTAAGTTATATAACTATAACTAACTTATAGTAACGCCATTGTGTAATAATATATACATCTATAAAGGCTCCTCATAATAACATTTTTTTGCTATAAGAAAATTATCTACAAAGTACTAAGGATTACCCAGACATGGCTGCAGTTTAGTATATGGGACGCGGCCCCTGGAGGAGTGTGTGGTATTTTTGGATAGGGGAGATGATAGAGAGGCCAAATGTATAAAAAATAATTTTGAGGAAATAAGAGTCAAAAGTTATTGAGACTTTTGAGAGGCGAAACATGCCTGAGCTCTAAGACAGAGCTAAAAAAAAGGGAGCGAAGATACGTACAAGACACATGTCCTACTGATAGGGTCAATGATGCTAGATAAACTTATACATTTACAGTGAAATCAATGCCAACTACAACTGTACACATTTTCGAGTAAAATGTTAAAAATTGTAAATGTTGATTGAAATCGAGCGATAACTATTTAGAATGCAAATGAATCATCTTAATCAATTTTTTAAAAGATAAATTTTTCTACTATTTTTAAATAGATAAATATTTTCAATCAAATAATATCTTATCTTATAAATATATATATATATATATATATATATATAAATGAATAGCTAAGTGTGTTGCTAAGCGCAAAACTCAAGAACGGCTGGACCACCTTATAATGATATTTTTTGATTTTTTTTTAAATTTGTTGAAGTTCGAGGAAGGATTGGCGTCCTTTTTTGTGCGGACATAGTTGGAGGGCTTAAAAATGACATGGGCTAATTTGTACCGCGGGCGATCATCTCCTTTCCATTGAAAAACACGTTATAATACAACCAAAGAAACAAAAATCGATTTGTGTTTCATCAGCGGTGTCAGGCTTATTATCATATAATCAAGTTAAATTATCTTACCAAGGTAAATGGTAAGGTTTTTAAACGTGTATATTATATATATATTACATATATATATATATATACTAGCGGCTCACCCTCGCTTCGCTCGGGTTCGCCTCTAGAAAAACACTAATAAAAATCTATTAGTTCCCACGGGAACCGTTCATTTTTCCCGGATGAAAAGTAACCGGTTGTTTGACCGGCAATATAAGGTATCAGAATGTTAAATTTTACTAAACTAGGTGCATAAGTTGTATAAGTTATAATAGTTTTTTAACTATCCCACGGGAACCATTATATTTTCTGGGATAAAAAATATCTAAGACGTTGTCCGGGGATATAAGGTACCACCATGCAAAATTTCATTTAAATCGGTCCAATAGATTCGGAGATTAGCCCGTACAAACAGACAAACAGACAAACAATATCACACGGGAACGCAGTCGAACGGGATAAAAAGTATACTATGTCCGTCTCTGGGTTCTAAGCTACCTCCCCGCCAATTTTCAGCGAAATCGGTTTAGCCGTTCTGGAGTTATAAATAGTGTAACTAACACGACTTTCTTTTATATATATAAGATATATATATACATATATATATATATATATATATATATATATGTGTGTACTAAATGTATAATCTAAAAATTCAATTTTTTAAATAGTGATGTTCTTTTTCAATAAAAATTACCTTTTGCGTTACTTTTTGGGTTAATCTATACGTATACACTAACCTAATAGTGCCTTATATGTTAATGGTATTTTTATTACTTACAATAACAACATATAACAACCATTTAAAACCTGTTTGTAAGCCAGCAAAATTACACTAAGTATTTTACTGTTAAAGGTTTCTGGCTTTTCAAATGTTAGGTTTGGTATGACTATGAATATTTAATGCATTTATAATGAATTAAAGAAAAGGATATCTTTAAATTTAATACTACGCTCTCCGAATTCTGATTTAATGAAAATATATATGTATGTGCAAAATGCTAATAGGTTTACTTCAATGAAAGTTCCTATATTTATTATGCAGACAATTTGGCATTTACATAAAAACATTTCAATTATCAATTTTATTGAAATGTGTCTGCAAGTCTCATTCGTTCTTTTTCACAAAGGTTATTTTTACAAATATAAAAGGTAAAAATATATTGTCAGGTCAGGTCGTACAGGTCTTAATAAATCAAAATCTACACAGGCCCGGCACAAGGTCGCTAGTCAAAGTTCGAACCGCGCAAGAAACTCTTGTGACTGTCGCTCTTCCAGAGCCATCGGTTATGGCTTGCTCCTCAAAGCGCTATAGGAGCAATAGGATACGCCATAAGTTCACCTCGTATCCCCCGATGATGCTGTCTTCGCTAGTAGGACCAAACAGTATTATACAATTCAAAAAAGAAAGATTTGCTATACCACTACTATTTACTGTAATATAAAAAGTTAGAAGCTAAATCAATTAATGTAATTTTTTACTTTTAAACAATCCCTAATAATGAGTCTATTTAACTTTCAGCAAATCCAAAGATTAAATAATAGGATAAATCAATACTAATAATATATTTGTCGACATTGACATAAGAATAGACATCTTGTGTACGTAAGTCGAACTTAAGAGATAATGTAAAACAGTGGGCAAAATCTTTACATTCATTCCTAAGCGTAACCACTATAACACAAATCAACAAAATACTGCCTACATGTTAACTTTTTATTGAATAATGATACTGTATTTTTGAATTTCCTAGAATAACACAATGTGAAAAACAATCATAATTGAGATTTGAGAAAAAAAATATTTCAAGCACAGCTCTATTCTTGCAACTCTATTGAAAATAGGTAAAAATATTTGCCACTTCTTATTCAATTGAATGGTAATGTCATTTAATTAAATAAGTCAAGTTTAAATGCTAATTATTCTTATTTTAATACAACTTATTATTTGCATCGCATTTCGCGTCGCGTCCATCGAGGCATCACCACGGCGCTCTGCACTCGGCCCCCTACTCTTGCGATCTGACGCAACAATCGGAGTCACTTACTTGCGCCTTGCGTATTTTGGCTGCCATCGGGCATCGCTCATTCTGATTTTAACCAGCGCGTTGGCTGGTTGCGCGCCTCGCTCTATTTATAAAACACGTGGCTTTGTGAATTGTTCGTGTCATAACCTCTACACCACCGAACTGTACGGTTGGCAGCTGCTGGTCTAACGTTACGAAGTGAGGTACGTGCGCGTGTCACTATTTATTAAATTTTTGACACACTTTAAAAGTATCGTGGACTATATTTTATGTTGACATAATTTATTTACATATACATAATAGAACGCGGTCGTGAAAGATCGCTGAAAGCTCAAGTTCAAAATAATTTTAATAATATGCGTTACCGTCTGCAATCTTATTTGGGAATTATTTAAAAATATGTTACAAATAATGGATCTTGATGCACATTTAACAGCTGCCACCTGTATTTTATTTTATATATAAACTTATTTTTAATGGAAAATTTACCACGTGAATATTAGGATTAGGTAGACATAATATTTTTGCAAGACTCGGAGTGTTTTATCCTGTAACTACAAAAAAGTTCTATGTACAATAAGGATGCATGTACATCCTAATCAACTAAAAAAAAATTAAAATTTTAAATGATCACTCGAATCGATCACTTGTGAAATACCGTTATACCAGCTGGGGCTGGCAATGTCTGACAGCATGTAAAAACTATTTCTTTTTTGTTTGCCATTGTTGTACAAGTACAATTGCAGTATATTTGCTTAAGCTGACAAGTAGACCCTTAGGTACTTTATTCCACAGCCTGCTTTTTACCTCTATTAGAACTTATAAAGTTTGATCCCAAGACAACTGTAATTCATACAATCGAGACTGATGCAATCATTCATGCATGCACATAGAACGCACTAAGTTTTGTATATACATTAAAGATAATTTACTTATGCAACAATGATTAGAGATTAACCCTTATGTTTTTAGCCATACAGGCTGAGGTCGATGACTTCCGACTTTCTCGTACGACTCATTTCGACTAAGTGTCTACACTACTTTTATTGATCCGTTTTACTAACTGACAAATTAATGGTTAAACTCCATGGGGTAAATTATAAAAGGAATTAATGATAAGTAGTCTCAGTACAGTATTTGGTAAAGAATGAAACGTCTTGAAGAAAGAAGGCTCTTCTCGGTTCTACGTGCAACGTTGCGGATTATATGCGTTTGAAATCTATAAATTGCTTATATGGTATTATTATATCAATAAAATTAATATATGTTTCTAATATAATGTTATTACTTTTGTAATGTTAGAAAATTCGCTTAGGGTATGTTGGAGATTGTGCGAATGTGTATAGGTATAATATATTTAAGACGCATGTTCTAACTGCGACTTATAAATATACTAGCATTGCCCGCGGCTCCGCCCGCGTTCAAATGACCAAAAACCAAATTCTTAGGTTTTACATATAAATATACTCTTACATTGTAGTTTTTGTATTTTTTCTCAGAAATGAGATATTTTCCCGCGGTAAAAAGTAACCTCGGATAACCAGCTATCATCATACCAAATTTCATCAAAATCTGCCCAGTGGGTTTCTCATGATGCGGTAACAGACAGACAGACAAAAATTCTAAAAACTATAGATTCGGCCTCTGTATCGATAATAATGTCTATTTCAATAAGATTTTCCAAAAAATATTTAATATACAGATTCGGCTTAGTTACAATTTTATTATATGTATAGATTGTATTATAATTCACGTCATTTTAGTATTTTTAAAGATGAATAAAGCCTAATTTATACACAGGCAATCTTTCAATTTCAACATATATGTAAACAATAAATATATATTATTATGCTACGATCATAAAAATATGATTTTCTATTTATATTCATGAAATATTTGAACAAGAAAATAATTACTAGATCGATAAATTAAAAAATTAGACCAGGACATTTTATTAAAATTACTCACAATTATTAACATAAATAATTAACATATTTATTGTTACATGACTATTGATTAAAACTATTATTTTATTATTTAATTGTTTCTAATTTTAAATCAAGTTGACTTACAGGAATTCAACTTATAAACGCTGGATGGCCTTCCATCATGCGTTTATCAATAACTTAAACAGTATAACACGCGTGCTATAAACCTGCCTACGCCATTAGTTTTTCCGCGTCATCAACACCTTGTCGAATTGCCTTGCCACGTTACTACTTTTATTGATTTAATCGTCATAAAGTAAGATAAAATTTTCACGATCGATAGTGTAGTAGACTTGCAAAATATCCATACTTACTTAATATTATGAATGTGAAAGTGTGTGTGTTTGTTTGTCTGTCCTTTTTTCACGTCGAAACGGATTGACGGATTAGCGTATTTTTTTGTTTGGGGATAGTTGAAGGGCTGGAGAGTGACATAGGCTACATTATACCGAGGGAAATTATCTAATTTCCACAGGAAAACACATTATAATACAATCCAAAAAACAGAATTACTTGAAACTTGGTATTAATGCTCTTTAATAAACATTTTATAATTATAACCCAAAAAAAATATAACAGTAAATTAAAAAATAATAATAATCGTAATTACCTATAGGTCACGTAATGTGAATGAATTATTCGCCCGATTAGCGTTGGATAAAAGTTGCAAATTATGTGTCAAAAAATGATAGCAGAAAAAAATTACATATTATAGGTACCTACATATAATGTAATTTTTTCTGCTAATATCTAACTATAAACTAACCATAATGATTTTATGGAGAACTATACTATCTAAATTCTAAGAAATTACTTTCCTTCGTGCTTAATAGATACAATTAAAATGACAATGTTCCATGTTCATCCGGGTCATGCCGCATGCGTGTGCACGTTACTGACGTTGCATTTGATTTTGAAGTGGCTTCTCTTTTTGATATGTAAATAATCGGCGGCACGTGGTATTTACGTTTAACAAAAGCGACGATTTTATATATATACAATGTTAAGATAATAAATATTCTAACTTGTCGGTCATAAATAGCTGACCTTAAACCTAATCCTAAACTATCATCTCCACGGAGGCATTACACACATTTTTATCTATAATTCAATGATTTCTGAAAACTATCGTATATCAGATGAAATAGAGATTAAAACCAGTCAAGTGCGAGTCGGAGTCGCACTCGAACGGTTCCGTGCCATAACCGTTTTTTTTTTCATTTTCATGGCAGCCATTTTGAAATTTGAAATTTGCTACCTTGGATGTTTATTATTTGTTGTTATAGCGGCAGTATAAATAAGTACACACTCTGTGAAAATTTCACCTCTACCTACCTATTACGGTTCATGATATACGGCCCGCTGACAGACAGACGGACGGACAGCGAAGGCGTAGTAAAAATTGCTACGATTGCACCGTTACGTTACGTTACGTTACGATTGACTTTAGATAAATATGAGCCTGAGTGTCACGCTACATGTTATCCGATACATTAAGTGGTACCGTAAGATACTCGTATTAGCAGATTTGTTGCATAAAGTTACTTAGATACAAACGTAGTAAGGACTTCAGCGATATAAAGATTTTCTAACGATAACAATTTCATAAACATAATCTATACAGTATATAATTATATCTATTAATTTACCTACTGCTCTTAAGACGTCTCACAAATATAAAATCAAGTAATTATAAAAGGTGCAGTGTTAAGATATGTATTTATATACTTAGTAATATACTACGTAATTAGTGAATATTTTTTCATAATATATATCTACATATACCTATTAAGTACCTAACGACATATTTTTACTATGAAATGTTTGTTTTGATATACATATATTAAAAAAAATTATAGCAAATAGCAATAGACTATAAACCTTTGTTTGTAAATGTAACGAATTGACTGAATTTAAAAAAAAATGAACAAGCTCACACAATGGACTATTGAATATAATATTAATGAAAAATAGTAGATTTAAAAAAAATGTACATAATAAAATAATACCATTAACATTATGAAGTTATAATTACAAAGGTATTAGTCGTTACAGTGTATGCGCAAAATTATATTTTTACATAGTTGCTAAAACTAATTTATGTCAAGCCAAAAATACTGTGTCGTTTTAGCGATCTTTCACTAATATGACCTACATAACTGTCGCTACACCGGTGACTTCCTTACCTCTATTCATTACATTATCAAATACATCGTCTACACTTATAAGACCTATAACCTACTGTTAAAGAATCGCATAATATGCATTCGAAATGATAAGAAAGCTATTTTTACTGATACTGAATACGTTCCATGACATTTTTAACAACGTTTGTAAAAAAAATTTACATTCTACGTAAAGTTAAATATTAAATGTGAAATGTTTAGGTTTGTAAGAAACAAACTAAACTATTTCTGAAAAATCTTTTAGTAATCAAAGATATACCTACCAGTACCTATTATTCCTTCTTACGGGGATGTGAATTATGTGAATACAAACAATGAAATGGGTACTGACAAAAAAAACATTGTCTGAAATATTTTCATAATATTCATATTCTATCTTGTATGAACACTTTTAGAATCTTTTTACCCAACTGCGCAACGTAAAGAAGGGTAATGTGTTTATTAGTCTATGCATGTATGTATGTTTGTTGCTTAAGGCGTTCTACAGACCAAACGCCGATTTTGATGATTCTAGATTCGTCTTGATAACGCTAGTGTCACGGTTATATAAAAATAGTTAAAAATTAAAAAGGCGGATTTTAAGCGCCAATTTGTGTCTTTAAAAAAATCTTCCAAACAAATCGAGTGGGGTATCAAAATAAAGATTTTTATGAGGCGATCACAAAATATGTATATAGCACTTAAATGTTTAAAAGTAGTTTAGGATAAAAAAAATGCAAAATATAACTTCAAATGTTTAATTGGCAAAGACTAAAAAGCTGTAAATAAGAAAATCTATACATATAATAAAATTGTAACTAAGCCGAATCTGTACATTAGAATTTTTTTGGAAAATCTTATTGAAATAAACGTTATTATCGATACAGAGGCCGAATCTATTGTTTTTAGAATTTTTGTCTGTCTGTTACCGCATCACAGAAAAACTACTGAAGAAATTTTTATGATATTTGGTATGGTGATAGCTGGGTTATCCGGATCAACATATAGGATACTTTTTACCGCGGGAAAATATCTCATTTCTGAGAAAGAATACAAAAACTGTACTGTAAGAGTATACTAATATTTAAAACCTAAGAATTTGGTTTTTGGTCATCTGAACGCGGGCGAAGCCGCGGGCAATGCTAGTATATTGTAAAAATAAAAAACAAGACTACATAAAAGTTAGCTAAAAAGATGAAAACAAGTTGATGAAGGAATAAAGTATGTATTATGCAGTCGGAGACGTACACAGTTATTTACATCTCGCGGCAAGGATGAAACGTATTGGTTCATCAACTTGTTTTCATCTTTTTAGTTATGCAGTCGGTTTTTTTTTATTTTTATAATATATTTTTTAATTGTTTTAGAACTACTAAATACTATTCTCCGTTCGTTATGTTACGTTATCATGAAAACATAAATAAAAATCACTTGTAAAATTCATTACCGTATATTAAAACAGTTTGTTTACAAAATATGGATATCATCGAAGATAATGTAAATAAACATTTCAAAAGATATTATGCGGATTAATAAAGAAAGAAATATTAAATAAGCTAATATCATGCTATCTCTCTCAAGGATAAGATAACTAATGTGAAATACTTTATATGTGTTATTACTTAACGCGTTACTAATACATAGATTAGCTATATTTATGTACGATACGAATACATATATTTTAATATACTTCACACATACATACATACATACATACATACATACCTACAGTTTGGCTAAACGTATGAATAAAGATTAAATAATCTACACTAATATTATAAAGAGGTAAAGTTTCTGAGTTTGTGACTAGTAGGGGGTAATCTCTGGATGTACTGAACCGATTTAGATGAAATTTAGAAAGAAGATAGTTTGAGACCCTGAGAAGGAGGATACTTTTTATCCAGGAAATCATCCCTTAAGGGAGTGAAAATGGGGATGAAAGTTTGTATTGGGAATCAAGCTAGGAACGAACCGGAGCGAAGCGAGGGTGAGACGCTGGTAGTTAAATAAAATTGTAAATAATAACGACTGTGGTCAGTCTTTCGTAAAGGAACATGGCGTCAAAAACAACAACGCGTGGCCAGCCTTCTTGGTACTTTACTACTACAAGGATGGGATGGAATATTAATGATTTACAATTTTCGTAGTATTGTACATCCACACAAAAAATATAGTGATTTTTAAATGTGTTATGTCTGCTAGATGTGAAATATTCAAATAATGAGCTAAATAAAATATTTTTTTTTATTAATAATTGTAATAATAGCATACAAGTACAAAAAAGCTTATACGTTTCCACCACAAAAGATACGTCAATAACAAATTTTTTATTATGTTTTGTAGTACTAACGGGTAATGAGGCTTTTTCTTTTAGCTAGAGAACATGAGTATCTTTTTAGTAGTTACAATATTTGTTATCCGCATATAAACAAAAGAACTTTATCTCTTGTTAGTATGAATTTATCTGTCGCACGGTGTGATATCTTGTGTCGAAATGGCTCTAGCCACGCAAGGATATTAGCATAAATGAGTATTGGTCCACCACGCCGAAACATGAAAGTTTCAATCTGTGTTTTCCTTGTTTATCCCGCTTTGGATAAGCATTTAGATATAATATTATTATGTATGTTCATAGAAGGCTTTAGTTATATTTGTTATAATCGTAAAATAAAGAAATATTTAAAACTAGCGATTTATATTCCCTTCGCTCTCGTGCGTCCCTAAGTACATTTTAAAGATTGTTGCCTAAGTTATAAATCCTTGTAATATCAGCTATCTTCCAGTAAAAGTCCCGTCAAAATCAGTCCAGCCGCTGCGGAGATTAGCGGGAACAAACATACTGAAAATTAAATAATGATGTTTTTCTCAAAAGTACTTTATTTAATTTCATATGCACTTAATAAAAAACTGTTATTTTAACAGTTTAATTTTGGTTATCTGTATAGATTATTTTACGTTATCGAAATTATGTACACAAGTTTATTTTTAACAGTAACCAAAATGATAAGTTTTACAAGTGTACTAATTTATGAAGTGTAATTGTTTTTAAATCATATTTTAAATTTATATACAAATATTGATAACAAAATGGCCTCCATTGATAATTTGTTTGAAGACATACACTTTTTAACGTTTAACGTATTGACAATACATACGAATACGTAGATATCTGTAAAACACTTAATACTGATACTTAATATCTTTTTATTTAATTTACATATTAACATTTAAATAAATATAATGCATTTTCAAAATTTAATCATTAATTGAAATGAACGCTTTAATGAATAATAATGTTAAATGGATATATGTATTATGAACTTATGAATTTCCCGTTCCGATAAGAAATAAAAGGTCACGTCAATAGTTCTTGTCACTTACACGCGGCAATAATACTTTAATTGTGTCTTCCACCGAGAACTGAGTGCCGTTATAATGTGAACATGTTTATTATGCTATTGGGTCTATTGCTACCGTCTTCGCACTTATCAAGCGCCGCATTCTTGATAACACTAGATAACGATGATAAAGGCCAACAGCGATATCTATATTCATTAGGCAAATATTCATAAGTGTATATTTATAAACAAATTTAATTATTTGCTATAGAAAAAAGGAATAAAGTGAAATGGACTACAATATTAAGGCACGGGCCTACCTTCAGTCACGGTTTACCGTAACAACTCACAGCATTTTGATTTTTTCTATTACGAAAAAGTAAGCTAGCATATTTTATGTTTGGCAAAATGACGATATGAGTAGCTGTTTAAAATTATGGAAACTTAATGGATTTATAATACAACCCAGTTTTATTTAACTTGCTATTAAGTACGCTTTTGCTCATGAAAAAAGAAGCTATCTAAATCTTTCTTTACTTGAATCTATTTCAGAATTTTTTCCTATAGCCTAAGCTCGACGAAGCGTAAAATCTATTATATTCTTGCATATCGATATCAATCGTTTTTATGATGTCCTCATAAACGTATCTTGGTAAGAGGTGAAATGAAATAACAAAATAATAAACTTTTTGCTAAACTAGATTAAAGTTTCTTAGAATTACAAATAGGCAAAGTATTATAGCCTTTTTAGCACTTTCTTCTGCCATTTAAAAAATAATAATTTGTGAGTTCTGCAATTCAAGTGGCCATTCCGCGCCAAATCATCATCAAAAATAAATATTTTTGATTTTCTTAATATTTTGGTATTTTTAGTACTCCTCAAAAGAGGATTCCTGGTAAATTTTGAGATTTTTTTGATCACTGGTTCAAAACCGCTCTTTTTTTGGTTTTTGTTCATACATTGCTTAATAATGGTCGAAATTCAACTTTTTTTTTTCAAAATTTTTGCTGTTGGATGGACATTTACAAAAAATAAATTAATATGTTTTTAATCGAGATTTTTGAATTTTAAGTTTTCAATCTTGTTTTTAAAACTGTGTCTATTCTTCGATTTTATTGAAAGTTTTCTATTTTAAATTTCTATCCATCATGCAACTTTAAAGCCCGGTTCGGTAGTGGGCCTTCCATAATTACTATTTTTTTCGTTTGAGCTGAAAAGTTGCGTGATGGATAGAAGTTTAAAATAGAAAATTTTCAAAGAAATTGAAGGATACACAGTTTTAAAAACACGATTGAAAACTTAAAATTCAAAAGTTCGATTTGAACATTTTAAATATTTTTTTTTATATATATTTTTTATGTAAAGGTAATCCAAAAACAAAAATTAAAAAATAATAATAATGGAACTTCGACATTATTAAAAAATTACTTATGAGAAAAAAAAAACAAAAAAGAGCGGTTTTGAACCAATGATCAAAAAAAATCTCAAAATTTACCAGAAAGCCTTTTTAAGGACTACTAAAAAATACCAATATATTAAGAATCAAAAATATATTTTTTTTTTGAAATCGTCCGATTTGGCGTGGAATGCCCCAAGTGCATGTTGTCATCTGCAGTCCGAGAGCAACCTTTTTTTTTTTTTAACGTCTCAATGGGGCGTCGCAGGATCGCTTACGCATTCAACTACGAGGCCCGACGGCAGGTCTGCCAAAGCAGACCACAACAACCACGGGGTTGCTCCAAGGTCCACTCTGCTATCAGAAAAGTACCAGGAGCAACCCGCATGGTACACCGCCCTCCGAAGAGGGCCACCTCCCACCGCCCACCGAAGTGGGCCACCTCCCTTTGCGTTTCTTGGCTTCGCGCCCGGTTGGGTTGCCGGGCACTACTGAGCCCCCCACCACGACAAAGTGAACGCACGTTGGGGGGGGTCCGAGAGCAACCTTTTTTTTTTGTTGACGCTGGGGAAACCCATCATGGGGACCCTACCGGCCGTCAATGGGTAGGGTACTGTGAGACTCCTACTCACTAAAACCCACAGCGGAACCCGTCGCCGCAGTGCAATGGGGTGTGCAGGATCACTTGCGCATTCACTATAACACCCCTGCGGGTCCGAGAGCAACCTTTTTTTTTTTTTTTATAGTTGGGAAATCCTATTACGGATACCACCCGACTTCCCCCGGGGTGGTTATGTGGAGACTCTCCGGCTAATGAGACCGGCATACCCACTAAAACCCAACTTTCCCCCTCTGCCGCCATGTGGGGCGCCACGGGATCGCTCTCGCATACAACCGCGACGCCCCGACGGTTGGCCGAAGCCACCAACCATGAGGCCGCCCCAAGCGGGACAACCCCATTATGGGAAGACTTACAACCCAAAAAAGTGAGGCCGCTCCTAAGTCCACTCTGCTGATCAGAGAAGTACCCGGAGCAGCCCCACACCACACAAACACCGCCCACCGAAGTGGGCCACCTCCAATCGGCTGCAGAGGACAGGGAGAGCGGCAACGAAACACCGACACTCCTCTTCCCCTGCAGCCCCACCGCGTCCGCCATCAAACGGTGGCGGCCCCGTCTAGGCCGCGGAAGGTAGGGAGAACGGCGCACCGAAATACCGGCACTCCTCTCCCGCCGCGGCCTACCCCTCCGCCGAATGCGGGCCTGCGACCACAGTCCCGCAATCGGCACCCATCATCCGGTTGTGGGACCAAGCGGTCCCACCACCGGTGGCCGCAACGTCTTCGGCTCGAGGCCTAGACGAGCGGCCCCATCCAAGCCATTTGGTCCGCGCCGGATTTCTCCGGTACCACCCGCCCCTCTAAGCGGGTGGCATGCCCCTATCCGCCACCTGGGGACGCGCCCGGTAGGAGTTGGCTTCTCCCCCGGGGTCCGAGAGCAACCTACTTTAAGATGATACAATCGAAAACATGTGTTAAATTACAAAACATTACGGTCATCGGAGGTTAGCTTTGCCACGTGTTAGATATTCACACACTGATCTTTTTAATGAGTCGCCTTTAGACGTAAATAATTGTTATCAATAACTATAATATTATAGAAGATTAAAATTATTTGCAAAATTTTAAATAAGTGACATACTTTTCAATTCTATTTTAAAATATAAACGTCATTAAATTTAATCGACGTGAAGTCGACAATCGATATACTATGGGCATAGTATATCGATTATCGACTTTACGTCGTACTATCGCTATGACGTAAACATTTTTAGCGTACATAATGCAAATTACACGATGCTAGGTAGGCACTTCGTGATACGATTAAGTTGCACTGATGCGCCGATTAAAGTCTTTATTAGAAGGAGGAAACTAAATAAAAATAGTATACCATAGACAATAGCATTATAATTATAACTTTCTTATTACAATTTAATTAGGTACATATGATGATTTTAATGTCCATGATTTGAAGTAGTTATAGCATATTCTCAGGCCCTAAGACCTTCATACGAAGAATTAATCGACTAGTTGTTTACTAAGATATCTCCAGTATCAACTACGTCATTGTATTTCAAAGGAGTCTTATTTCATATTTTTATTGAACTAATATAATTTTGTTTGTACAATTAGAACGCGCATCGACAGCATGATTTGATTTGACAATTTAATTTTGACTACACTTACTATACATATATTTAGAAGCGAAAAAGAAAAATGCGCCAAGTCACCGTCGGTCAATATATCAGTCTCGCTCTATTCTATTTACAAACACATTGCTCCGTTACCTTAGCTAGTTTTACTACTGGAATACAAACTACTAGCCATATAGAATACACCTAAATAACACCCTAAATATAAACGCTATGAATTGGTAATGTTGACAGTTAACACATACAAAAAATAATAAAAAAAACAATATAGCCACTTATGACCAATTTTATTTATTGTTCTAAGTACTAACGAAAAAAGTTAACATTGAAAATGAAAGACTGTGTATGTTTCTCAGAACATTTTATATGAAATACATGTTCGAAAACCTGTTACAACAAAAATACTTTTCAAGTCTTACTTGTTTATTAATTTCTTTTTATAAATTAACATTAAGGCCCTATCAGACAAATCATAAAAATGTGACTCTTTAAATATACTAAATCCTTTTAAATTATCTAAGTTGTAATTTTTTTTTCTTTAAATATTTATATGATATTGATATATTTACATGTAATTTTAAATTTACTTATTCGTTACAGGTTCACTTCTCCAAAAAGGCCACAGTCAGCAAAATGGTTAACGTAAGTATTTGTAATTTTCCTATAATTATATACTTGAATTGTTCTTAAATAACTATGACGACAATTTTTTTTCATTGTGACGGCAAATTATAAAGAAGACATCTATTAAAATAATATCCTGTACAATTAGATATATGATACGGGGGGAGGGGGGAGGGATAAGTTTATTTATCCACACCAAATATATAAAGCTGTATTTTTGCATTTATAATATTTACTAAAAAAAGTGTTATTTTGTTGTTTTGCTACAGGAATCAAACGGGAACTTATCTCCGCCACAGGAGTTAGAATCTTTTCTATCTCAAGATGAAAAGAAAGGACAAATAGTAGAAAGTAAAACGTGAGTATTTTAGATTACCTACCTAAAGATTTCTACGTATATTAATATTAAATAGAGCAACATTTCGGGCATTATTTAAAAAACTGTGTTGATCCATTACATAGACATCAACAACGTTGCTAAAAACTAAGTAAACTATGCTGATATTGCTTCATACTTGTTTTGTTGGCTTCTCGGTGATATATGGCCTCATTCCTATTATCTGTGAAAAGTCGCCCTATTAATGTGCCTTAATACAGGTATATGTTAATAAAACATGTTTTCAAATGTCATAACCTAGACCAGAACAGATTTCAATACCTAAATAATAAATATTAAAATGAATTGGTATAAGATTAATATAATGTCAATATATAAGTATGTACTCGGTTATGCACTATGTACACATATTAGAAATAAGAAAACAAACAACACATAAGTATTCATTTAAATGAGAAGGATCGGTGTTTGCCTACAATAGATAGATATATTGTAGTTTAGGGCAAAAGTAATACAGTGTTTATACGTCTATTAGGTTTTCAAACCTAAAACAAGTAGTTAAACCAATTTATCGAAGTATTTTGCATTAAATAAATAATTTAGTATAGGAAACATTGTGCTAAAATGTTTTAAAGATTAAATATTTGATTAAATATTTGAGACGATTCAATAACTAGAATTGTTGAGAGAGTAGTTAAGACTGCTACCCTGACTTTTAAAGATATTGTCATTAACAGTAGTACATATGTTTTAGGATTTTAAAACTATAATAACTATGTGAGTTTTTAAAACCTGATCTTCCTCGCGTAAGTAAATGTCAGTTATATACATATAATTAATAACCAATACAGTATTTACATGGACATTAGGCATTAAGCTGGATTGTATAACTTACTTACGTCCGCACTAGGCTTCGCACAGGAAATCCCTTAATCATGGAATAGATTTTATTTTATAACAATTTTTTTAAATTAATACATCAAAACAGTACTAACATAATTGCTTACATTTATAGATATAACTTGATCAAAGAAAAAGATGCAGAATCCGGAGACTTTGATCCATTCTCAGAAAGACAGTTGGAGAACCCCACTTCGTAAGTATTGCCTCTCTTACACACTACTTTCAGCCTAGAGCTACAGTTAATATATTATATTTATATATATTATAACAAATTATAAAACAAAATATATAACAGTGAGCTAAAGCACTGTGGATATTTTTTCAATTAATAGTAAGGCATTTGTATATACCTACTTGGAATCTACGTCAGAGACCAGTATTATATGCAGTACTTATTGTTTATAAATAGAAATAAGATGATTAATTAATTTATCCTGAAATACTTTGTTGAATAAATCTATAAATAAAGATCTTATTGTATATTGTAATAAATATATTAAAGAAGCATAGCGAAAATATTTTATAACAATTGCGAAATAAACGATATTTTAGCTAAACTAGCTATTTATTTATACCTTAATAATTTTCGTGTATATGAAGTGTCGTCAAAATATCATGACCACGATACAGTTAAATTATTAAGGAGTTCATTTTATTTATTACTTGGGACTCACCCTCGCTTCGCTCGGGTTCGTCCTTAGCTTGCTTCCCAATACAAACTCTCATCCCCATTTTCACCCCCTTGATGTATGATTTCCGGGGTAAAAAGTATCCTATGTCCGTCCCAGGGTGACAAACTATCTTCTTACCAAATTTCATCTAAACCGGTTCAGTAGATCCAGAGATTACCTACCTCCCACAACGTCACAAACTTACAAACTTAGCTCTTTATAATATTAGTATAGACAGATAAGTCAAAATATTTAATGTACCTAATATAAAAACCACTAGTAATATAATACAGTTTCTCGTTCAGACAACCCGTAATCCGTATTATATTGCAATACAAAAAGTATATTATTTTAATCATTTTTTCATATAATGTATTAAGCTACATCGCATTTGCAATTAAGCCGCAGGACTTCGCCTGAGGTATTGCGCAACAAATATTAGATATATTTAGCACATCCTTGCATTATTTACGTAAATAATTATATGTAAATATTCAAGTACAATAGATTACGTTGTACATCATAAACAGTCGAGTTAGATGAAGTATAGTCCGGGATACGGGATACAGGGTCGTGTAGTTATGAGTAATTAATGTGAGCAAATAGTTAACTATGGATGATATTAAAAATGACGTATTCATTCAATATACATAAAGCAAGAGATATTATTATTAGGAATTATATTATGCTTATATAACTGGAGATGTGTCTTTTTTTGGCCAAGTTTCGAAAGAAATTTTTTTAAGACGTAGGCAGGCACTTAGGTTGTAATATATTTTATTCGCTCGTTTTAATTAAGTAAAATTTGCAGGAACATGGACACGCTGACTCACTTACTGAAGGCTTCACTCGGCACCGGTATCCTTGCTATGCCCAAAGCCTTCAAAAGTGCTGGTCTCATTTCCGGCATCTTCTTTGCCATTTTGGTCGCCGTCGTCTGCACGCACTGCGCTTATATCCTCGTAAGTAACGGCGACGCCCATAAGTATAACCTACGCTCTTTGCATACATCAATATTAATTATTTGTGCACAAATCAGTCTGTGAAGTAGATGGGAACGCAACTAGAATATATTAGAAAATTAATTGTAGATAAATATACTTAGAGCAAAGTGCGCATTGCGATTTTTCTATTTGCAAATGCTAAATTGCGACATGTCAATATGCTTACATCGCAAATTTAATCACACATCACGCATCATCTTGCATAGCATTTTTGCGAATTCTCATAAACTTCATAACAAACAGCTTCTATGTACGACCGAGTACGCGTGTCTTTTTCCACCGGGTGTAATACTCACAACCCTCACTATGTATGGTGCCGTATAATACCGAGAATTAAATATATGTACTTACATATATCTTCCTCCCCTTACTGTATTTTAGAGATACTTCGTATAATATAACTCTAAAGTCTAGTACAAATAAATAAACATATTTAATGTACAATACTTCAATGGGTGCCCTTATATACTTTAGTATGTGCAAAACTCTGCTTGCTAAGATTTTACATAGTAGTAAGGTAGGTATTTAGTACGGACACATTATTTAAGATACAAATACTTGCTAGCGTTTACTAATGCTTAGTAGCTTTACACCAAATTTTAAATTTGTTTTCTCCTACAGATAAAGTGTGCTCATGTTCTATACAAAAAGACGCGGAAGACGGCAATGAGCTTTCCTGAAGTAGCCGAAGCAGCATTAGATAATGGACCACAAGGGCTGAGAAAGTGGGCTCATACTTTTAGGTGTGTGCAATATATTTTATCTATTTAGGTCATTCAATATACGTCGTACGAAGTTAATTTTGTTCTACGTAACACATGTACCTACACAATCACATTAAGAGTTATGCAAATAAAAATATTAACACAAGTAAAATACTGAGTTACAATTTTGTAAATTTCTATATATTTGATTTCATTTACAGAGTTTTCATCGTTGTGAGTCTATTTTTGACATACTTTGGAACTTGCTCCGTGTACACTGTCATTATCGCTAAAAATATAATGCAGGTAGGTAATATTTTTGCAATTTATTATTAATTAAAGAAGAATTTTATTTATTGTTTAAGTATTATGTGCAACGTTAAGAGGTGGCTAGAGGTAAAACAAGTAGTAAAATTTAATTAATGTACCTATACAATATCCATTGAGTTACATATATAATATCTATGTCGTAAATTAAGTAATGTAATAACATGCATACATTATTATGTATGTGTTATTGTAAATTTCCATTAAAAATAAATTTATGAGTATTGTCACAATATACATACGTACCATTGCCCACAGGTCGTTGTGTTCTACATGCCGGATAACAAGGACCTCGATATACGGTTATTTATTATCGCCCTACTTCTACCTCTCATCTTAATGGTTTGGATAAGAAACCTGAAATATTTAGCTCCCGTTTCTATGATAGCAAATTTTTTTATGGCCATCGGTCTGGGTATCACTTTCTACTTCCTAGTGGGCACCGGCGGACTCGACTTTGGCCAAGTAGTCGCTGTTCAACCACCGAGGGAATGGCCAGAATTCTTCTCCCTTACAATTTTCGCTATAGAAGCCATTGGTGTTGTTATGCCTTTGGAAAACTCGATGAAGACACCACGTTCGATGCTCGGTTTTTGCGGTGTACTCAATAAGGGCATGACTGGAGTGACTCTTATCTACATTTTACTAGGATTCCTCGGATATTTGCGCTACGGTAGCTTGGTCGAAGATTCGATTACACTCAATCTGGAACCACACCCTGGTGACCCAAAAATCAAGGAAGTGTGAGTATATTATTTATATACTATTATATATCTATATTCTATACATATAATAAAATTGTAACTTCGTCGAATTTGTACTTTAAATATTTTTAGAAAATCCTGTTTTTAAGAAGTCTGGTTCAGCATTTAGGATACTTTTTACTGCGGGAAAATATCTCATCTTTGAGAAATCTATACTAACCGCTAAAACGCACCTAGAGACGAACCCAAGCGAAGCGAGAATGAGTCGCTAGTTATATACATAAATCCCTACTAACATAAAATAAATTACTTATGAACTTAGGTATACGTATCTATTCTAAACTTAATTAAGGCCACCTATTTGACCAAATTAGAGTAAATAAAGTCAACAAAGTAGTGGTGTAGTTGTAGTGTAATTTTTATGTAACGGTAATTTAAATAATTATTACTATGCAACGCAATAAATATTAATTTTTATTATAAATTCATATGGGTGATTAATGGCTCCAGTGAATGAACGACTAAGGACTAGGTTAACTTTAACCTAACATTTAGCATTAGAGAATGGTTTTATATAGGTATATAAATTTTTGATTTAGTGTGTCCACTTGTAGTCTTAAAATATTTGTATATCAAATATAGCAAATATAACGCGCTGTTTTAATTTTGTGCATTATTTCAAAAAAGACAAAATCACCACACACAATTTGTATGAATAAATCTATTATTAGGCACCTACTTAGAATCTTAACTTCTCGTTTGGTTTTAGATTAACTGATTTGTATAATAAAAAAATTATATGTATCTACCTAATACAGATCAGACTCCCTGTTGAAAAACACCAATAGAATCCCATCAAAAGCGACAAAAGCCACATAGAAAGCAATAAATATTTATTTGTGTCTATATGGCTTTTGTCGCTTTTGATGGGATCCTATTGGAGTTTTTAAATAGGGCTACTTACTACTATATTTTTTAATTAAATTTTCTTCCTTTCTTCAGTGCTGTAGCTCTGTATGTTCTTTCACTGCAGCCTTTACCCTATTAGTTTTAATTTCACGTAATACAAAATATAGCTAATAAGTAAATAAATTATAACTATTTCTTTTCAGGCTTTCGCAAATCGTCAAAATTGCCATCGCAATCGCTGTCTACTGCACTTTCGGGCTTCAATTCTTTGTCTGCATCGAAATTATGTGGAATTCCATCAAGGAGAAATTCACAAAAAGGCCTGAGCTGGCCGACTACATAATGCGTACCATAATGGTCACCATGTGTGTCTTACTGGCTGTTGCCGTGCCCACCATTGGACCTTTCATGGGCGTCATCGGTGCATTCTGCTTTTCTATCCTGGGATTAATTGCTCCGGCGTTCATTGAAGTTATTACTTTTTGGGATATAGGCTTCGGGCCATACAAATATCTTATTTGGAAGAATATTCTGGTTCTGATGTTCGGTTTGTTCGCGCTAATCTTCGGTACCAAAGATGCTGTTATAAGTATAATACAAGAATATACGAAAATTCCTATTGATAATAAAAACTAAGACTAAATCTAGGTAATTATTTATGTGCTAATAAGGATTTATGTGTGATAGTTATCAAGCATAGCGAAATATAACTAATTACTTTGAAACATTTTTGCAATTGCAAACACGCTCTTATAGACAGTTCTCCAGCGCTGTTTCAAGTGGTGCTACAATATTTTTATTAATAAGAATTTTCCAGAATAAAAACTTTTTAAATTAAGAGCTTATGCGCGTGACAATTATAAGTGAATTTAGTATGAATCGAAGTACTTATTTAAAATTCAATTGCATTCCCAATGGTGGTATGAGATGTACAATTACCTGCTAAAATTGTTTGAGAATTTTGCTAAATGTGTGTGTTTGAGGCAGTTAAATGTGTTAATTAAATCACCAAATGTGCAATGAAATAACAATCTTTAATTTAATGTTGTAAACAAGCAAAGATGAGAAAGAAATATTGGTATTTTTACTAAATAGTATTTAAAATAAAACACTTTGGATTAAAAATGAATGAATACAAAGGTTACATTTAAAATATATTATGAAGGTATATTGTCTTGCCCGATATATATATACCCATTACCTAAGTTGCTTTTGATATTTTTTGAGAATAGTATTATTTTTGATCATCCAATAATTAACTCGAGAAGTTGTTCTTAGATAATCTCACAATCTGAATCATAAAAATATATTTATTAATAATCAGGTACTTACATGATTTATTTATTTCATTAATCATAAAAACATTGAAATGTTTGTACTTATGTGCTTCGTTATTACTTTTACGAGACGGCCTAAACACTTTAGATCAACTATCCATTGTATAATTTGCTGTGGGGAAATTTGAACAAATATCGAAGGATTTATACTTTATCAGAATTAAAATATTGTTTTCTTTTTGCATTTAATATTATTCTAGCGATAAACTAGAGAGACACTATTCAACTCTCATTTTCTACCATAGAATCAAATTAAATTAAGGAAACAAAAAATAATAATATTAGAAGAGGCCTTACATTGCATAGACTTAAGTAATCAAAAAATGTTCAATACTGTATACATTTTAAATAAAATTATCTTTTCGGATTTTTTCGCGAATTAGTATTCGCGTAAATCTAAGAAAGTATTATATTACTGTATACATACTGTTTGAAATAGTATAGATTTTTTAACTTATAAAAATCAGATATATTGAAATAATAAGATTCCTACAACTGATGTAACGAATATTCGCATATTTTTTGTCATTCGCTTTCATATTCAGAAGAAAGCATGCGAATGCTTGGCGAATTTACCTATTTGACAAACAAAAAGGAAATTATGTATGGAATGGATGGATATGGAATGATTGTACAACTGTGCTTTACTCATGTTTTTATATTTCTTTGTCACTTTTGAAGAGGTATCAGTTAAATTTGACAAATGCAATAGGCGCCGTGTGTCTAGACTTTTACGCCAACTAGTGGCAAACACCTGAATTTATTGGGATCATTTTTCAATAATGTCAACGTCAAGAAAAAAAATGTTTTTTTAATTTGATTACAATAAATATTTTTGAAGTAAATTTTTTACACATACCATAATTTTCACATCATAAACATTTGACACACTCGCTTGTGGTACAACTTTCGCATTTAAGACATTTTCACTTTTATTACTTTTTTCTACTACACCATAAACATGGTTGAAATTGATTTTTTTTACCTTTCTCATTATTCTGACCATGTACAATATTATTGATAACTAGTTGAAATCTATATTTTATATATTTTTTCTATTTTTATAAATATTCTGTGTTTACAAATGAATGTTTTGATCCAACTATCTACGGGAATAAAACACTAGGAGGACAAAAGTGCTGACCTCTACATTTCGCGCACGGTCCCCATAATACTAAGCTAACTTCAAATCCTTCGATCAACAATTATACTACTGTTGATCGAAGCTCAAACCACAAAAAAGCAGTCATTTGGACTGCCGACAGATGTGAAAACTTAAAATTATAAACAAATAGTTGTTTTTATACACATAACATTTTTGGATATTCAAAGTAATTGTTTGATCTTAAATTAAAATTTCTAAATTATAACCGTATATTTTTATCTGGTTTTGACATCTATCGGCACTCTGAATGTTAGTGTTAACACGTCACGTGACCATGTCGATGTCGACTTAGATGAATTTACTCCCTATACAAACTTGCCTATAGAAGTTTTCACTTCAATAAATTTTCGAATGAACTTTATGTGAATAACTTCCTTCATTTAACCTGAACCGATTCAGCTACGAAATGTTGGACCTGTTTGTTTAACATTTAAAGGTCAACATTCGCATTCGCAAATATTGGAGATGAATATTCGCATCCGCAAATGTGAAAAATCGAACATTCGTTACATCATTAATTCCTACATGACAATCTGTGTGTACTCGTATTACGGGGTCCAAAATAGTAGTGCCTTCATATTTAGGTAGGTAATGTTATATAATTATTATTTAATAGGTATATAAATTTTGTGAAATGTTGCTATTATATTTATATTGGCTATACACTCCGGTTTCGCATGGATCGAAATAAAATAAAATTGTTATTATATTATAGATATTAAAAAATACATTTAATTATATAAATACTTTTTGTGCCTACATCGAAGAAACTCAACAATCTAGTGAACAATGAAGTACTCGAAACGTGTTGTAAGTTTCTTAATTGGAATTACGTTATTTAAGTATGTGGTACAAACATATGTATTCATTCCCATTAGTAATTATAAATTAGGTATATAATATAACTCTAACCTGATGCTTAAAAATCAAAATAATTATGATAACACAATCTCTCACTCACTTGTACTTTGTAGGCAGAATGGACAGATAGACGCCTCAGAACACTTTGTTTTATAGAATGACATAAACCAATATAGTTCCTATATACGTATATGATACATTTAAATGATAAATCAGTGTATTGTTATAATTATTTTATGCCTGTAACGTATATTATAATATAATTTATTTTTAAGAAACAAAATCATTGTAATGTGTTTTATAAATACAAGTCACTTCCATTAAATTGAATTTTCATTTAATGCAACTGAAATTAATGTCTCCTAGTAAATAACTATTCACAAAACTACATTTATATTTGACATATAAATTTGTATGTAATACATTTATATTTAACTAGCATTGCCCGCGGCTCCGCCCGCGTTCAGATGACCAAAAACTAAATTCTTAGGTGTTACATATTAGTATACTCTTACATTGCAGTTTTTGTATTTTTCCTCAGAAATAAGATATTTTCCCGCGGTAAAAAGTATCCTAGGATCGCGCGCTACATCGCCCGGTTTATATAGCTTGAGCAGGCGGTCGAGCGATGCGGGGCAGAGGGGATGGACTCGCCGTAGGCATCTCAATGCTCGCCAAGCATTAAAAATGTTTCGCTACTAATTACTTCTAACAACGATATCTCAAAAACTATTCATCTGATTGATTTAGTGTAAAGAGCAATTTTAATCTGCATTAAATGACTAAGCTAACTAAAATATTCATTTGGATAAGGATTAATACCGAACTAAAGAAAATAACTTTGAAAATAACGTAATGTTTTTAATTAAAAATGTTAACATAAAAGTGGTTATTGTAAGTCAACCGTAAGAGATAGAGATATGCTATCGCGGACTTTTTTGTAGCATTTTTATAGATTTTGAATTCTCTAGTACATTACTTAACTGTATCTTTGCTAGTTTACGCGGCGTTCGCGTGGAAAGTTCCCATTTGGCGAGATTTTTTGCGACCTCTTCAACATTTGTCGCCGTATTTCAGCTAATTTACATAAAAGCATAATAAATTATATACCTAAACCTTCCTCAAGAATTACTCTTTCTATTGTTGAAAACCGTATAAAAATCCGTTCAGTAGTTTTCGAGTTTAACGCGTACAGACAGACAGGAGGACAGAAAGACGCGGCCGGGGGACTTATTTTTATAATAAGTATAGATATATAAAAGTCTTGTAAATAATATTATTATGTACCCAATACCTACTGGTTTTTAATTGTAAGTGCGGCATATATGGACCACCATAAGGATTTTTCCAAATAAAACTCCGAGTTTTAAAGAGTAATCAGCCCTTTTTTATTAAAAAGTTCAATAATTATTTAGTACCAAAAACGATTAATAAAATTCTTAAAAAACAATTAATATTTTTTAAAATATGTAATTTTTATGAACTTGCAAAAAGTGAACATAATCGTCGTATTATCTAAAATTAAATAATTATTAGCGCTTAGACTAATCATTAGTACATTTGCACACATAAAAGTCAATCGTATCATATACATGAGCCGATGGATTATAAGGTGCACATTGGACCCATTTCTCTCCATGAACATTTTCTCACTAACGATCAGGACTTTCATCGGTGCTCAATTGTCACTCTTATCAGAACTTTCAGGACATGATTCTTTATCTTTTGAGATCTTTCTTTTCTTCTGGGCTGTTTTCTTAGGCGCTTTCTTTTAAACAAATTTTGTTTCTTTTTCTTCAATTTATCAGTTTCTTCCTTCCTTTTTATCGATGTTACTAAATCTATGTTCCTGCGTCCCTGTATTCGACCAAATCCAGATTTTTTTACATTTTTAGAATATAACTAACATTGCCCTAGGCTCCACCCGCGTTCAGATGACCAAAAACCAAACTCTTAGGTTTTACATATTAGTATACTCTTACAATGGAGTTTTTGTATTTTTTCTCAGAAATAGATAATTTCCCGCGGTAAAAAGTATCCCATAAGTTGACCCGGATAACCAGCTATCATCATACCAAATTTCATTAAAATCTGTCCAGTGGTTTTTCTGTGTTGCGGTAACAGACAGACAGACAAAAATTCTAAAAACTATAGATTGGGCCTCTGTATCGATAATACCTAATGTTTGTTTCAATAATATTTTCCAAAAAATATTTAATGTACAGATTCGGCTTAGTTACAATTTTATTATACTCGTATGATCCTATTTTTGTTAAACGTATAAGCGTTCTTTTGGGTTCACCACATATTTTGGATGCTTTCAAAAAGCCCATTTTGTATTTTCGTACAGCTTTAATTGCACCAACCATTGAATTTTAATCCCACGATTGACTATTTTTTTTTGTTTAGATGCCATTCTGATACATAAAAATCAAACATAAATGACTGTTTGTAATATGGACCACTAATTCATATTCAAAACATACCGGTGGTCCATATTGTAATTAATACTCATACATTTCGAGGTTAATATTGTTGTCCAGAAATATGTAATAACTATAAGATGTTACAACTTACGATGAATAATTGTAAAATACCTCACCTTTCCCCTGGCCTTATCCACTTTCACTTCGAGTAAAATTTGTGGAAGAGATGATCTTACACAGTTAGCCTAAAAATTACTTCGCGAGTTAACGAAAACGAAATGGCTCCCGTGTATAAGCGCGTACACGCTGTCTCACTGTAAGCGGCTGGCGAACCGCAGGAAGGGTATTCCTTAGTGTACGCTGACCGTAGACTCGATACAAAGAACGTTTTTCGAGAAAATCCGATAGTCCATATTATATAACCGGTCCATATAGGTCGCACTTACTCTAAATACACAGCTTGACGCTAGAAATCAGAAAGGGCAATACTGAAACCCTTTTCAAATATTCCGTACAAACAATAGTGCCTGCTATTTTTTAATGCTTTTATAAACCTCACACAAGGGTTGTCAAAAAGTACCAATCCTAAATGGTTAACGTTTTCGAAGTTAAAGCGTTATAGCCATCTCGTGACAAGTTACAGTTATGCCCATAACCTATATCAATTAATAAGGAATCATCAATTTTAAAAGCCGTTCATTTAAATTAATATATGTAAGAAATTAGAAATATATAATAGATTAGAAAATAAGAAATTTTTGTACATATATAGCAAAAACAGATATGAACGATCATAATTGCAGAAGTTAATAAACTGTGTCGCAATTATTAACGCCCTCCACTAGCAAATTTACAGAATATGTACATACATTCAAAAACTAATAAAAAAATACATTTATAAAAGCATAAATATAAACAACCTTTTAAGCAAAATTAAATCACTTAAAAAGAAATATTGTTTTAATTAAAGCAAAAAGGGAATAATTGACACTAATAATGTAAGGCATTATTGCCCGATTTCACTAACGCCACCTAAGTTTAAGGGATCCCCTAAGCATGGTTAGGGGGCTGTTAGGGGACAGTGTTTCACTGACAGTTAGGGGTCACCTAAATATTAAAAGGCCCCCTAAATTTAGGTGCTCGAAATATGGGCTTAAAGACGATCGTAAAACGAAATTTAATTTAGGGGCTAGTTTAGGGGACTTATAAGCTAGGGATCCCATACGTAGGTGGTAGCTTATGGGTTGTTGGTGAAATCGGGCATATTATATTTATTAAAATAAGGTGATACTTACCTAATTGATATGTAGTGAACTAACACAAAGTGTGGGTTGTGTAAGAGTGTGAAAGTTGTGTGAATGTATGTATACATTTGAGTGCGTGTTATTTTGTTAAATTCTCTGTCTGATCATAACTTAAGGTTAGAAGCCAATTTGAAAGTTTTATTTTACATTTATAGTGTACGTGGGTAAATATTAATAGATTTATTTATTTTATTGAAAAGAAGTGGCATGTAAAAGAAATGGTAACTTCCAGCCATCGCTGTTCGCTTTGATGTAAGTACGCCTATTGTTTAAGTATTCTTTGCGGAAGGGTAATTGAGAGTAAAAACGTAGTGTACTTCTAAGTATAAATAGTATGCGGACTGAGTGTACCATACCATTACCATACATATACTACGTTTAAGAAAGTCTACGTTGCTGAATTTATTGCAAAAAAGGATATAGTTAACTGTTCAATTCGGGTATATGTTTTTTTGAATATTATTCGATAATTGTAGACGAATTTTTTTGAGTTCTACCAGGATCCGCCGCTAGCTGTTTGAACGCCCACGTGCAATTCCTATTATGCCGCCACATATTTAAGCTACCTAGGAAGACTTTTTCTTTTGAAATATAATAGTGTGAAAATATAAAAAAGATACTTGTTTACGTTTTTTTAATTTTAATTACTCATTTATAGGACAACTAAATTTAAATTTACAATTTTAAGACATCTGACTATGAATTCCTTCATCCTTCGTCCATTCAATTTAGCCTTTTTACTCAAAGACTAATTAGAGCTACATTGCTTAAACTTGTTAGTTACTTGGGTGTCTCATGTAAACCGCTAGACAAATTTGTTTGGTATTACCAAAAAAAATGTGATTATTTTTTTTGCAAATGTTAATGTACTAAAAAAACTGCAAACGCTATACCAGACTCGCGGGACTGGACTCGCCAATTGACGAAATTATATTTTTTCACAATTTTAACTTGCCAAAAGGACCTTCCCAAAATTCGTCGCCAGCTCTCGGAATAATACCATCTTAACTGCATATTAGACTATTAATCTTCAAAATTTTAGCTTTTCTAAAATGACGGACGTCCCGAGCTGTGGGATCTTAGACTATAAGTACCAACTTTAATTTAAGAAGTTGTAGTATCAAAAGAGAAAGCTAGATATAAGAATAGAATAAGGGAAAATGAAATAAAATACATACTTATTTAATTTACAATTTATTTAAACAGTGTCTATGATTGCTACACGTTAAGGAAAGCTCACTGAACTTACCAAACCACTCAAATCTTTATAATATCTCAGATCATAACAATCAATATTTTCTTTTCATCAAATGATTATGCTTACAAAAATAGTTTTAAAAGAAATGCCTTAAAAATAAAAAATAAATCAAGTTTCTATGGAAACGTCTAAGAAGTGAAACTTCATTGTTTATATCTTATATATAAAAACAATCGCTGTTCGTTAGTCTCGCTAAAACTCAAAAACGACTGAACCGATTTATAATTCCCTTTTTGTTTTGTTGGAGGTATATCAGGGATAGTTTAAATATTAAAAAAAATAGGAAAAATCCATAAGAACCGCTGGAAAATCGAAAAGTTCAGAACTGGTTACTTTGTATGGGAATCACTACTTCGGATTACTTTCAATAGTGGTGGACCTACCATCTACAACAATACGTCAAGTTTAAGTTAGAAAAAATAATATACGTTTATAACAATATATACTTAGTCTATCTATCCAAATCGTTAAAACGTACCTATGGACGAATCCGAGCGAAGCTAGTTTCATGATAAATTAATAATAAAGGATAGATGTCAGAGAATGAGGTAAACAGTGAGATATATGTGGGTATTCAAAGGATTTAGGAATAATATTCGAAGAATTTACTTAAGAAAAATAAACACAAATTATAGTTGTACTTTTCTAATTTAATTTCGAATAAATTAAAATAAAGTTAGGATTTTAAATTATATTTCCTATCTAAATATCATAGCGCTGCCCGTGACGTATGGGTGATACAAAGTGATTTGTCATGATGCGGCCTTGAAACACTCATTCGCGCAAAGAAGTTTCACTTCAATAAAGGTACACAGACAATTACAAAATTATTACAATTTAAAAAATACAATAGCCTAAACAACTATAAGTAGTACATACTTTCATAAATAGGTAAAAATAATATAATGGAAAAACAATAAATAGGCAAAGACCGCGACTTCGCTTTTTAGAGTAAAAAGGGTCATTGTCTCTTATACGAATAAAAAGTATTTATTTAAAATACAGAAATAACTTTTTAATGTTATGTAAAATATATTATAAGTTTATTTAGCTTGATTTTTTAATATAATGTAATGATCGGAAGAGCGATTGCATCTTATTGTTTGGTGTAATGTAAACCTGTTGATTGCTTTCTTCAGAACACAATTTTCCTGTGACGAGTGATATAAGTCGAGTTGTACCCTTTTTGTGATTTTTACATAGAAATAATCAGAAAAAAATTAGGATTTTTTTGGTCTAACTCACGTTCTTCTATCTACTATAGTTTCGGAGATAATTTTGTGCAGTGATATAAGTGGCAGGATTTTTGCAAAAATATCGTGAATATAGATATATTTCAAGTTATAACCTCTATAAGTAATGCTGCACACACTATTTGTCGTGCTTCGTGGTATAAGTGCGATTGTATTAATTTCACATCACATTGTATAATTTTCACATTTTATTGTTTGAGTAAATTTATCGTGAATATTGATATTATTAGAGTTATATCATTTTGAACAGATTTTTCTCAATAATGATTAGGGTACAATTCAACATGTACCTACTAATCCTAATTCTGTACAAATCAACCTTTATGTGTAAACGAATATAAATTGAATTGTATCTAAAACTCAAACCAAATCTAAACCAAAAATGTATGAAAAACAAGACGTGCTAAATGATACAAGTGCTTGGGATACACCTATAAACTTTTAACTTTTGTGGTTTTGAAATTTGGTTTGGTTTGGTTTTGGGTTTTATGATGGTATGCAATTTTTTCGCGATTTTGGAACAGTGATTTTGCATGAACTTGATACCTGCCGAACAGAATCAGATAGGTGTACCTTCTTACAGAAATCTCGAATTGCTAAAATTATGGATTTAGCCACTAGTCACATGCCGAACATGAGTTCACAAGACCATATTAAAGCTGAAATTGAACGAACAGAACAAAATAATAATACCAATAAGATGGCTATGGATATCATGTAAGTATTGAAGGATCGCTGCCAGTAGTAGTGAACCTATAGAAAGTCCAGTCCCTACTATCCACGAACACAAATATTCAGAAAAATCTGCAGAGAACAGAAATGGTTATTAACAATTATAATAAGACAAACGAAATAAATGACAATGATTCCAAAAACCCTATGATGATTTGAACCTTACGGATTCATCCAGCTATGGTGATTTTGTGATACGCGACATGGCCACACCACCTCAGAAGATGCTTTTCAACTGAACTTGACTGTGACGTGAAGCTCCGGAGTGTGTTGAGATAGCGCTGCCCAGCACTCGCCGCCGTATAAAAGGACCGGTCGGATGATGCTCTTATTTATCTGTTCCTTGAGCTTGGGCGGTATTCTGTGATCACAAACCGCACCTGTGACCTCCAGCTTCCCTTTACACGCTTAAACGTCGTGATCGGTTCTTTCTGAATTCCTTCGATTTAACGGCTGGTTCAAGCCATATGTGGATGATGCTGGAGTCCGGACTCCCGCAAGCCATATATATACTCGGTCTTCGTGACATTTAGTTTGACACCGCCTTTCTCAAGCGTACCCTTCCACAGGTTCACCCTACGCTCCAGCTCTACACGGCTCTTATCAACGAGCTATATCATCGGCATACATCATCAGCCATGGAGGCTGGTCCTGGATGCATGCCGAGACAACTTTTAGTACAACGTCGAATAAGAACGAACAGTTCTGACCACGGAACCACCGACTTTTTATCTAACTTTTGTGAAACTATATTAGTTCCCATTGAGAATAGTTAAGTTACATTTGTATTCTAAAATGATGGTGATAAGATCTCAATTTACCGCTCTTAAGAGTTTTGATAAAACTGTGCCTTATTTGTAAGTTAATTATTGATTTTGAAGAAGTTTAATAAACGATAATTGTTTTTCTGAAACTTGTATTTATTTACACAATAAATACGCATTGTAGTGAGGGGTATAACTTGAGTTGTATTATTTAACACATATTTCAAAAAGCCAAGATTTTAGCAAAGTGATACAATTCAGCTAAAATATGAAAATAGGGGACTGATTAGTAAAAAAAATGTCATCTTTGGGGTAGTATATTTATCATTTGTTTGAGCAAAATTGCGCTAGGAACATATTCCAACGAGTTATTAGATACATATTTTTACTTCATGTATATCAATTTACACAACGACAACTTATAGGTGCAACATAATTTAACTGTACTTGAACCATTTATCACGTAACTTTAGCATGTACTAGAAATAAAAAAAGGTACAACTCACAGGTTTTTCAATAATTACTTTAAAACTATAATATTTACCAGAAAAATTGAAATGCACAGTGAAAGTCAATGTTTTTATCTACAAAATAAGGTACTCAAGTTTAATCTAGCCCACTTAGAACGCGAACTAGATTTTTTTTAATCTTGTTTTTGCTCTCCTGTAAAATGTAGATTTTTGACTTGTATCACTTGTCACAGGAGGCACAGAATTAATTCCATTAATTAATTGCTACATTAAACTATCAAAGTATATTTTCAATTTGAATATATATATTTTTAATAGTTATATTTTCAAGATTAATTTTAATGATTCATATGGTACTTTAACAATAGCTGGCATAACATTCGGATTTAATATCACCTAATCTCGCTTCTCCAGCTAAATTACATAATATCAATAAAATTCTATAACTAGCATCTCTAACGATAATAGAGTATAATCTAATAGGGTACTTATTAGAAAATCTTACATATTTTTAATATTTGTGCAATTAAATAAATCTTAAAAAAACACAAAAGAATTTTAATAGGTAAGTATAACGTTTTACATCAAAGTGCAATAACATTTTGTCAGTGCAAATTACAAACAGTTACAAAACTTTATATCACAAATACTAATATTGGATTTTCTATTTAAATTCTTACAGAATTGCACTATGGGACTAGATCAAAGAAAGTAAAATATTTATTAAAATGAATTCAATAACTTCTCGCTACCACATTATTGACATAAAAATCCTTACCGTCAATTGGTTTGTTCCTTAATCAATCTTTAGCAGGCCGCGTCACGATGATGACACATAATACCTGCATTATTGCACTTTGTTGTATATTTGTATACTTTAGGAATGAAATAATACACAATTTATCAAGAGGTTTCTTAAACAAATCGAATAGGCCGCAGCAAGACTAATGACGATGTTAGTAAGAATGTGAGCTTTAGTCACGAGCTAAACAGTTATCAAGCTCTACGACAATATTATTCTACTATATACTTTAATTATTTTAAAATATTCACTCCCTTTACATTGAACAATTTCTACTTAAAATTACAAAAACATTCAATTTATTTACTGACATCCAATTTGAGTTAAATGATTATTAAAACGCAGTCTATAATCGAATAACATTAGATTTTGTTTATTGCTCTTTTATTCCTACGAAGCAAGTAAAAATTCTTCAAAAACTCTTATACTGTTTATAGTTTGATCGAACTAGTTATTGCCTATTGAACCGAGTTAATTAATAAGTAACTTCTTTGGCTTTACCGCCAATAGGTACTCTAAGAGGTAGGCTAACGGAAATTAGAAATAGGCACTATACTCACTTTAATTACTTCAAAATGTTTCATTGGCAGACTGTTACATACGTAATACAGTCCAATAAAAATATAGATTCTATAAATGTTCATAAATTTAGTCGTCCAGTTTTTCTAAATATGTATACCTAATACCTACCAACTTAATTAACATTTTTCTATTATAACAAATCTTATGGGCTTCTTATATTATTGCTTATCTAGTATTTTTACTGGACTATATTGTTTAAATGTAATTTAATTAAACATCGGATCTGAATACATTATTTTAGGACATAACGAAAGACTAAGGCATGATGAAAGACGGCCAACGACTACTGAAACATGACATAAGTTGAAAAATACTCTTAAGATGATAAAAACTTATCTGCAGGCCCGTAACAATTATTCATAATGAAATACGCCATCCATGGGCTTATACATACCCCATTCGGAATTCTTAAACTGTCCGCATACATCTAATACTCCTTACATTGGTAGGAAGGATTCGAAGAAGACGAAATTACATACATATATTTATTTGTTACTGTAAGTACACACATTTGAACAGACAGAAATAAAAGCAGTTGTTTTTACTTATCACACGTAACACCTCTAGTTATGGGAACTAGCTATATATTATTAGCATAGTATATCGAATACCATTACATTTTTAGGCCCAGGGGAGGATTCCTACTCTAAGACGGCGAAATCATTACAGTGCAGAATATTATGCGCCCGTCTTCCTCTAACTTCATCGGAGTCTTGTATATATTTGTCAGATAGGTAATTGAAGACATTTGTGCGTTTGCGCAATTATAGCATCACTAACATGTCAACTCCGTACATGCATGCCCTATGAGTTATAACGAATCGAGTAGTATGAAAAGAGAAAGCAATAGTTGTTAATATTACCTGCTCGCTGCACATACATACTAACAATATAGGAGTGATGGATATAAGGCCGCTTAAACGTTTAATCTCACTCACACGTTTCTGTCTGCTGTTCGACACCTAGATAATTTCGAAAGCTCAGTCCATTCCATATGTCTATGATAATAACTTTAATACAAAATTATTGTCATAGACATTGATAAAAATGCAACAACATACTCGTACAACACTGAAAGTGATCATCGTCACATCGTTATATTTTTATTTATTTTTTTAATGCAGCAAATTATATATATATATATATACTATTCTTTTTGTAATCTAGGTACAGACTAAAGATACAATATTATCAATAGAACCACACCTGGGTATACCTACTACACAATTTCATAAAAGCACATACAAGATAACGATACAAAAGAAAAACAAATATAAATTGAGCTTGATTTTTCCCCTGAAACATCATATTATTGAACTTTATATACTGCCAATTAAACTAATAAAACATTGGAGATCCACTACGTACATATTATGTAAATAACGAAAATTATTATTATATCATATAAAATTGTATAAGTATACAATTTTTCCTTGGCGATAAATTCTTCAATTACATGGTTTCCAAACAGTTGGACGGAAAACTAGAAATCTGCATTTTGTTCTTACTTGAAATAATTTAAACGTAATTGTAATCCTAAAATTAGATTAATAATAATGTATATAATAATTTCATTTTTCAAATCATGACATTATAAGTTTGTAAATTATAATAACTTGTTTAAAATATTATAAATGAATACAAACAGAGATATTTAAATATGTTATTGGAGTCTAATTAAACTAAAAATATGTTTTTACATAAAACAAGTTATGCCATTTTATTATTGCAAAAGTTCATAATTAATATAAAAAGTATATACACAGAATGGATGTTAATACATGAAGATTACGAATGGGAACGCATGATATGTGTGCGAACTTTACATGCCCAAATAGGGCAGTCAAATTGCTATAATTTATTCCATGCAATAACGTAGACATTTTTATAGATATTTTAATTCAGTCGATTATTTATGCAATAAAAAGAATCTTGAAAATTGGACCTTTGTCAGTGAAATGTATATCTAAGTGTTTGTGCTGGGGATCCCAAAGACAAATTGTAGAGCTAACAATGCGAAGCACTATACTGTAAAAACTTCTATGTAATAGCTAAATCCATGAGTGTGCTTCATACAACTGTATGATATAAATAGGCAGGTACTTATTTTATGGTTTCAGCTGCCGAGATATACACACATGTGAAGATTTGCGAGATGAGTATGCGTGAAATGTTATTTTAAGAATAAAAAGGGGACGTATGATTTAATTTTAAGAATGGAATGGAATGAAAGATGATAAATAGAAAAAAAAGATGTTTTGTATCATAATGACACGCGACATGTTGATACGCGTAAACATTGTGTTCTCTAATTTAAATACAATAAATAGTACGTAAGTGTGTTACAATTTACAAACGCTTTCATTTCTATCCCCGGATCCTACAGCTATATTTTATGAAATAGCAATATCGTACTTAAATTATATAGAATATGAATGATCAGCGTCGGACTGAACATTGACCATGTCTGACCAGTCGAGGTGGCATTTGCCAGTCGGGCCCCAGCCTGCGCGGTAACCCCACGGCCAAGCGGTAACCCCGCAAGCCAGGTGGTAGGTAGGATAAGGGATACGTGCAAATCCCCACTAATATGATGTAAATTAATTTTTGAGTTAATAAATTTTGTTTTGTATAGATACATAATATGTATCTATACAAAACAAAATTTTGATTTATCTGAATTCATCAGATTGACAACTTCAATTATTATTTTCCAATTATTATTTTCCAAATATATTTTCTGTAACCCTTTAATAAATCGTAAGCCGTAAGACCCTTTTTACATGAACACGGTTTTCATTTAAACAGCTCCATCGTGTCAGCACCTTAACGTTGGACTAACTGAATTTGGACGATATTCGACTTGAAATATTGATAACTTAATTGATAAGAACTAGCTTTAGTATACCTACATCTCAGAATACAGAAAAAAAAACAAGAAAAATGTTTCTTTTGTATTCGGAGGCGTACACAATGCGTTTGCAGAATATTTTTTAGGGGAAAAAAATGACTCAATTACGATTTGAAACAAAATATAACATGAGATTCGTATTTCTCATACATATATTATATTATATATAGGAAGGAAATGTCTTATTTTTTCTCGATTTATTTCTTACATTGAGACACAGTTCTTTATCAGATATGTATATTATATATTTCAATCCTGGCAGATATAATGTAAATATATATGAGGAATACAAAGTTTTAGACACTATAGTAGTATAGATCAACTCTGAACCGATCAACAGGAGTACGTTTTGTAATTTTTGAAATTCGTTTAGTGTTCATAAAATGGATTTTCCAATTGCTATATAGTTTTGTGTCATGCAATATATCTAACAAATCTTGAGAGCACATATTTGGAATAACTTTGGTTTTACGATGGATTAAAAATATAATAAAAGAAATTACTGTGTGAAACGATAATTATCTAATATAATTAATGTGATTGGGATACAAAAATAATACTTATGAATATCAAGCAAAATACGCTCTTAAAATCAATTATTTCATAAATTAGTATATTAACTTTTATAATTAATAATATAAAGATTCATTCTATAAATGACTAACTAAAGTTATGGAAATACAGGAAATCTATTTATATAAAAAGCAAAAGTGATTGGCTGATGTATCAACGCACAGGCCAAACCCTTAAGGCTAGAAAATTGAAATTACGCACACGTATTCCTCATATGACGAAGGCATGCACTGAGGAAGGGTTTTTTAAAATTCAACCCCCAAGGGGGTGAAATAAGGGATAAAAGTTTGTATGAAACTTTTTATTCCTTGGACATATTTGCATGAAATTTCGTATGAATTGAGTAGGGCAAAAATAATGAGTTACGTATTTCAGCCATTTCTAAAATTTTACCCCTAAGAGAGTAAAATGGGGGAAGATAACATAAAGCCAAAGAGATTTTTAATAGATTGCACGCGGGCGTAGCCGCGGGTTCTGCTAGTATTTATATATAACAATTTTCAAAAAATTCAATCCATAGATTAGTCCTTACTGCACTTAGATCGCTTATGAAAGTGTCCATACTGAGATAGAGCTCACACTCTGCGTCCCTAGACCTAACAACAGTGTGTGACACGCTAGCTACTTTCCAAAGCTTCAACAGACTTCAAACAAATTATAAAATGATTTTACTTTTGTCTGATCAATGCTCTAAATTGATGAGGAGTGATATGATGATTGATACCTAATACCTAAATAATTATTTTTAACTTTAAGTACATTATCTGCATCATTATTATGTATCTTTTTAATAAAACGTTTAATTTAAAACAAAATACTTATTTTTATTTTTCAACAGGTATGCGTTACAATGGCAACGCATAAACGTAGCACGAAAGCACGATCATATTAAGACAAGATATAGCTCATCTAGAGATATAAATCTTGAAATATTTAAAATTTGTGTTTGTTAGAGAATTATTTTATTGCTTCGTTTTGCCCTTTATGTTCATGAAAAATAGCTAAATACATTTTTATATAACATCAGAAAATAATTCCTAGCAGCATAGCATATTTTATAAATACTTAGTTATTGTATCTATGACAGATTTATGGAAAGATTTTTTTAAATCTATATAATATATGTACTTTAATGGAATTTTATTGAAAATTTTAAACGACATTTATGAGAAAAGCACTATTCTAATCTGAGAAACGGTGACATATTAATTCAAAATACGCCTATTTCTAATTTTTATGATGATATTATTGCGATTCTCACTGTAAGTCATAAATTACTAGTAAATAATTGTGACGGCACTTGTTGACAACAATGATTAAATATACAACTAACCACTACATACGTATATAATAAAGTGTATAGTAGGCAAATATTATTTCTCAATTTCATTCATTGTCTTATACTTACTATGAACTAGCTATCACCTACTCTATATAACATACATTAAAAGCCGAAACCACCGAAAAGCGTGTATCTATCTTCTTCTCTGTTTTTTTTACGATTTTTTAATTAAAATGCACAATGGTAAAATAGCTAGTCCTAGACTCTTTGATTAGTGTACGGTATTTACCAAAAAATCCTATTTCAATATGCACGTTACACATATTGGGTAAAATAACTATAAATTGAAGTAAAATGTTGCATAACGAAAGTAATAATTAAATTTCAATAGAGATTTCATATTCATCGGAGATTCTTTGATCACATTTTCTATCAATGACAAGGTCAACACATTAGACCTCGTTGGCATCGCCGGCATGAGATAAAGATATATCAATGACATGAGATAAAGTTTATCCCTCGAATAATTAGCTTTAAATAATATAAAAAATATATGGTTACCAATATCTTATACATCATAAATTAAAAAGATCTTATAATTATTGACAATTATTCATTTCCAAAATTGGCAGTTGTTTAATTTACGTAAAAAACGGAATGCTAATATACAAAAATATGGCATCATCAATATAGAAAATCACAATAAAAATAAAGTAATACAAAACACAAAAAAATAATTTACACCCTCCCTCAGACTATCTAAATTCGAAAATTGTATCACTACACGAATAACGTAAATATTGAGCTGAAAAAAACGCCCCCAAAATAGCTCTGTAAATAAATATTTGAGGTTATTTAATATCATAGATTCCAGAGTGCGATTCTACGTAGCATGGCGTGATGATGCGGCCTGAGTCAACCACCGGGGTCAAGAGTTCATCGGATGAGACCTGTATCCTTATCCTATTATCGGAGGCCACGTTGGTAGCGCCATTGCTCGCGTAAAAACCTAGAGAGACGGGTTTACGATATTCTTTATCGTAAGATTTATAGTTTGGACTAACCGGTTGCAAATGTGAGGGACTAGCGGCGAGCGGGTTGTATGTAACGTGTATGCGGACTACATCTTCAGATTGAGGCGACACGGAAGGCGGGTGGGGCGTCGCCCGAGGGGTAGAATGTGCCGTTGTGCCCCTTTGTATTATACTCATACCGCAAATACCCGATCTGAAATACCAATAATTAATTCATGTAATAAAGCACTATCCAAGAATACATATTTATCCACAGTTAGCGATACTATAGACATTATACGCCCAAGTAATTTCCGATGCAGCTAGCAATCTACCGTTAAATATGTATGAAAATTTTATAACTTATGTTTATTTCATTATTGGTTGCTGGAGACTTGAAACAGTTTAAAAACTTACCAGCGATACTAGATATTCTATTACAATAACATTGCGTATATATTGTTTAATGTCATACAAGCGGTGTAATTGTAATAATAATCTATTAAACAAAAAGCCTAGGTTGATTGGTGGTAGGTACATATTAAGTAGGCATTTTATAAGTCATATGTATATTAGTAATATTTATAGAAGTTTATATAACTTATCAATCAATATTAGTGGTAAAGGTAACAGTAGGTAGGTACCTAACGTACAAACATTTAATATTGAAAAATGAACGTGTCGTTCATATTATATAAAAATTATGGTAAATTTGTTTTCACTTTGAAGATTCTCAGGCGTTTTTATTTTGCTATTGAGTAGATATTGAATACCAAAGCTGCAAAATTAAAGTAAATTGCGCATAAACATAATATGTATAATGTTTGGGCAAATTATATATTATACTCTAAATTTTTAACAACAAGCAAACTTTTAGCAATAGGTATGTAAGTATGAATAGAAACGTTGCTGCGACTTGACATGAGCTTAAAATAATAAATGTTGCCAGGTGTCCCAGGCTAAGACCAACAAATCCTTGTTTGTGAAGTTCGTAAAAGTGCATGTTAAAATCACATTAATACTAGTTCGTACTACCGTTTATTTTACTTTAAGTATCACTTGATCGCGTTACATGAATAGAATTTTTGAATTTTCAATACAATGGAGTGCACCTCTAAACAAAACCTGTAGTAACAGCTGCAGGGTTCAGTGGTGAACTCTAACTCAACATGCGGCGATGTGATCTTCGATAGACGAGTCATGGTCGCAGTGATGTCTTATAGCCGTAGCAAAGAAATAAAAAAAAATGATCGCGTTACAATATGCCTGGCAACACTATCTGCAGGGCTAAGTGAGTGTGACCCACCTTAACCCTCACCACAGCATCGGCTAAATTCAGTCTTATTTTTTAACCCTCGTAGTAAAGGCTAAGTATAGGTCTTAGTTTGTGACCGCCAACTCTGCCACCGGTTTGCTTTGCTGCGGTCCCTTTGACCCCACCTTGAGTACCGCATGTTTAATTCGGGTAAATATAATATTATATAATATATAAAGCAATATATATATTGTTATATTTCATACAATAAACAAGAAATTATACGTGTAAACTACTGAATAATAAACAAATTGTGCAAAAATAAATAAGTGAAGTACCTAATAAATGATTGGCTATTTCGTTTGAAAAAAATAAAGGTTACAAGTACAATTACGTAATATTATTATCTATATAAAACAAACTATATTGGACCTGGAGTAATATTGTAAGGTGTAAGTCAGTCAAAGCAGTCATTTATGCTTTATACGTTAAAAATATTACATTACTAAAAGATACTATAAAGATTACGTAATACGCTCTAATATAAAACTCCTATAATGTGATTTTATTTACAAACTATTAAATTATTCAGATGTTACTATTGTGAATAAATCAGTACAAAATTTTCTAAATATCATGTAGCATTATGTACTGGCAGAAAGTCCAATATCTTAATTAGTGTAAAAATTTGTACCAGCTGAGTAAGATATTCATTTTAAAAATTTAATGATTTCTTTTTTATATGACCTACTTAGATTTATTTACTAGAAATTTTAGACACCATATGCACTAGATTTTTTTTATAAAAATCTGATTGAAATGAAACCTGCATGTATCATTAAATGAGGCGGCTTATACCTGAAAAAATATACAAACTTCAGTCCCGAACAAATAGGCACATAAAATCATAAAAAATCTTAACGTGCCAACCGATTATCTGTTGCTGTCATAACAAAACAGTAAATACAGTGCTGGATTTACACTAGTATAAAAATAAATATTAATAAATGCTAATATTACATTTCATTAACTTTTATCCACATTTCAGAGATGACATTTTGTATTACGTTCTGCACATACATATAAATACAAATACTTGACCAAACATCCTCTCAAAATGGGGTATACTTTCTATTTATTGGCAAATCTAGCACTATAGGCAATGAAAAAGGGTTAGTGTGTTTGTGAAACTAGAGTGCATGTAGTAAAATCTCACCCATCTGACCCTGTGCCATCGTCGCTGATGTTGCTGTGAGTGTCCAGAGAGTTGTCTGGCGCGTGAGACCGGCCGCTAGAGAAGACACTGAGATCTGCCGTACTCGTGACACTAGTGTCTGCGAGCGACCGACGAGACCCTAGAGCGGACACCGAGTCTTCACACCGGACCCCGCTGGCCACGCCGCTGTGATCTGAGCACAACACTTCTTTACTACGTCATATGACGCTTTATACCCATATAACCACATATCAGACACCAAAATTAATGACTTCCCTACAATTGCCATTGTTAATACGTTAAAGATTTAGTATACGTTCAAAGTTACACTAATAGATTACATAACTTAAAAATTGAAATCCCCACTTTTTTGCTCGACGTATTAACATTAGCATAATAAGATGATTATACTCCCATCACAAATAAAAGCTAACAAATTTATATGAATATTTAACAGCGAATGAATAAGTAACAAGAATCATGCAAAACACTTACCTCGGGTTAGGGATCGCGCACACACACATCTCAAGCAAACAATGTGCCAAAAAAACATGCATAAGTAAATAAAAATCTCTGCTCGTAACCTGACAGAACTCAAATGAATTTTATTTCTATCATTTATTTACATTATAACAAAACATTTCTTCGACGAATGATTTTACGTTTATCCGTTTTTATTAAATAATTAGGTCTAGCTTCATCGTTCCAGAGGGAAGGAATGGGACTCACGGAGTTCTCTCGGAGGATATTCATAGAGGCGTGGGAAGTATGGAGAGGAACCGCTAAGACATTTTCTAATGGAAGAAAAACATATTATTTAGAATGTAAAAATGTTTCAGTGCTTTAGTTTACGAAAAAAATCTTTAATCACAATTTATTTTACTTGACATTCTTATATTATTTAGAAACTGAAGACTTATTTTTGAATGTTATGCGTACTTTGCGTTTTATTTTATACAGATCACTGTACAATGAAAAATAAAAATAATATATAAAGTAAGCATAGACAGTGGTGTATCTACTTGTGACTCGCAATCTATGTGATGTCTATATAAAATATACCATACTCTACAACATACCATAAATTAGGTATTTTGATATGTACTACGTTTGGTGTCTTCATACCACAACGGGCGGCAAAACTAAAAATAGAAAACCATTATAATCTGCCACATCACAATCCAGTGACTCTCCTTAATAAAATGCATATTAAAAAGAACAGTAATTTATTTTTAACGTGTCTTCATTTTCTAAATTACCATATACAGGATGAATTTTTCAAAAGGACATGATGACGAAATACGAAATGTTATAAGGAATAGTGGAATATTCTCAATGCAACTACGAGGCTGATTTTAGGGTTTGTTTGAATAAACAATAACTGATCGCGGGTTACTGTGTACAATCCTATAATAACGCTTATATAGAATCATATTCTAATAAGATTTTGAGTTTGACCTTTCATTTAATATTTTCTAATATACCTTATATTTCGGATTTCGCCATCTATACCCACTTGAATAATTCAAACTGTATAACACGTAACACGCTCGCGTGTCTCTTACAGCTAAACAATTAAACAATATGAACAATGTCTTTGAAAGCAACATCGCGGTATAAAACTGGATGATATGGGTGGGTTTATGCAATAACAATAAGCGAAATAATATCCATAGAATCAGGTTGGAGCAGAGTAAACTGTTGATAACGCAATAATGAATAAAAAACAAGTTTAAACTGAACTCTGTTAGTGAGATAGAAGAATATGTGCTTTAAACGACATATAACTAAACTACAAGTTACGTTCCGTTAAAGGTGATATACAAAAGTCTTCCAAAACGATGAAAACGTGGCCATGCTAAGATTCAAGGATACGTGTAAAGGTGATTTTGTATGATTAGTAACAGTCAATTGGTGTTAGATACTCCTTAAACCTTAAGCAAAGAGTGTTAAGGCAAATTATCTGCACGATATTAATCTTAACATAAACCCACCGGCATACCACCATGACCATGCTAGTGCACAAAAACTAAATGATAACACTAGATTATTTAGTAAATCTGTGCGAGAAATAAAAAATCAATAAATTGGCAAGCAAATTGGGCATCAAATGTGTATGTTTGTTTGACGCCATAAACTTTATCGTGGGTACAACACTGCATATAAAAATTTACAGAACAGAATGAGCTAAAGGCTGTGTGTTTGAAATTGGGCTTTGCACTTAATATTTATTAAAATAACTTTAATATGTGGTATGCCACTGGTCAATAAGCACACTGGTCAATTGTTTAATGTGACTGATCAAAGAAATTGAATAAATTCATCAAAGTGTCAGCAACACTGTACTTAAGATCGTCGTCAGCTTAACTCGGCTAAAATAAGAAAAGAACTATCTCCTTGTAGTGCCGCTGCTGACACAATGAGACGAAACTATCACTAAAGAAATATTAAATTTCAGACATCAGACAGCATGGGGAAATTGACATTTGACCAATGGCATACCACTTTCACTAATATTTGAAGATATTAATCTATCTCCGATAATAATATAATATATATAAGATTCAAACATTGATGGATTTAAAGCTGATTAAAAATGCACCTTTATACACAATAAACTACATAAAATAAAAAAATTCATGACGTAAATGTAATAATGTGTCAATAATAATACGATTGTATACCGACCTAGGGTATCTTTTAGATTATCTTATTGAATTGCCTTGCGTGTGCCGTGTTACCTTACGTTTTTGTAAATTTAATACCGTAACAATATGAATAGAAATATTAATGTCTGTTCACTATTATTAGCCAAAGTTTCTAAAATCGCGTAACTTATATGTTTATATATTTTTTCAAACTTGACATAGCCTTTAGCTCATTCTTATATTAATAAGCTATTTCATAGCATAAATAGTGTACAAAGTCACATAAAGTTCAACTTAAGCTACATAAATCTTTAGTACAGAAGCATGATTCGTATTTTCAAATCAATTCGTGCTTTTAAGAACTTGTTTTCACTGTTATAAGTACTTATAAAATGTTAATTTTTTCCAAGTTATTTAAACTTTACATAATAGGTATTTAAAGTATTTAACAAGTGTTTATAACATGTTACATGAATATTATACATTTAATACAGATCAAGATATGTAAATCTTTCTAAACCAATAGAGGCAGAAGAAAATTAAAAAAATATAAGCTTAGGTAGCGTCTGAAACACCTTAAATAAATAATGGCATCAGATAATATTATATTCCAACATTCCAACGTTACTAAATCCATCGATTTTTTTAACAAACTTAAAAAAAGAGGATTCCGTTGTTCTAATAATTAATTATTTCCTAACTATCGTTGTTAAGAAACGGATTAAGGTTAGAAGTCACTTTATAACCTCACATTTGATTTATAATATAATGTTATTGCAAAATGTTAAGGTATAATACTTTAAAAATAAATTAATTAATATTAAATATAAAATACCAATATGACTCATTTCGCTTATGAAAGAAATATTTCATAACGTGGAATTAATACAAGTCGTCGTATGTTTTGTCGTTCAGGCATTAAAATATATACACTTTCCCTTTCGATTTCTTTGCAATCCAGTTAAAGCAGGCTATTTAAAATATTTAAAAAAAACACATGACTTGCAATACTCAAGTATGTTGAACGTTTTTATATAATTTGTACTTGTAGGTCATTACATTTCTATCAAATAAAAAATATAACTAAGATGTTATCCACACCTACATATCTATGGAAAGTTTTGGGAGTATTTTAAAATGTGAACTAAAATAAGTAGTATATAATAATCTACATTAAATACCGTACATTTTTTCTAATTATAAGAAATAATGACGTACATACATATGAGAACATGCTTTTAAATTAAAATATTTAATATAATTTATGATACACATACAAACTGGGAAAATAATTGTTATAATACTTTATTATCTTTCTTTTTATGGGTAAAATGTGTGTGCGTTTGCACTGGAACAGTTTTGATGGGTCTCATTCTAGTGCAACTTATCACTGACAAATATATTATCGAAGTATGTATGGGATTAAAAATGGCTATTATTCACTTTGTGTTTCATTCCTGTCTAGCGTGAATCTAGAGAAAAAATAATTTAAAAAATTGCGTATATTATGCCTTGCTTGCACTCACTCTTCCATCAAATATTTTTGACCATTCTTCAGTCACTCATCCGTATACTTGAGAACGTTTTGACTGATTTTTACAATCACACATTTACATGCAATACCTAAACAATGAAAACTATTGCAGATTTAATTAGGTAACTACAGATCTACTACATTCATACTATGCTATAATCTCTGCCACATATATTTTCGCTGCCGCATAATAACGATTGCTTTTGCCATTAGTCTTTTGTTCTTTCCTTACAAATACCAAAATTTAGTTTTCGGTTTCCACTAACATTTTAATCCACTAGATGTGCTATGCTAGCCATAAGCTATTATACGACTGGAGATCATGAGATCTTGGGTTCGAGTTCCGAATCTAGTTAAAGTAGTTTTTGTAAGGCAAATTAATTAACCGATTCCGAATTATGTTTTCCGGAGTTGGAAATTTAGGATTGTCGAAATCACGTGCCTTAAAGAATATGCAAAGAGGTCCTATAATATTACTATAAATAGTTTGTGACAGTGAAGGAATAGATATAGCACCTGCGTATAGACATTAATATCTATTGTGCTGATGTGTCAATAGTATTCGCAGCCATAACCAAAAATTGATTGGGTGTAGATTATTATTGTTTCAGAAATACTATTTGTTATCGTTTATTACTGTTTAATACAATTGACATTTAATACGCATATACCACAAATTATAATTTAGCCACATATAATTGAAAAGCAAAGGCATTTTTGATCCCAATTGGAATGGTTGAAGTAATATGTCAACGCTATGCAAATCAAAACAAAAAATTAAATATATAATTTAGTGTGTGCACAAGTTCATAAATGCGTAAATAGATCAGAGTCGAGACTCTCGTCGGAAGTAGTTAGCGACGTGGGAAGTGAGGCCTCCAAATTACCTGAGACCGTGTCACTTTGAGACACACGTAACTCCGACAGCTCTAGAGCAGCCTTCTCACGCCTGAAATAGATTATAATATACCTAATATATATATTTATAATAATCTATACATATAATAAAATTATAACTAAGCCGAATCTGTACATTAAGCATTTTTTGGAAAGTCTTATTGAAATAAACATTAATTTATTATCGATACAGAGGCCGAATCTATAGTTTTTAGAATTTTTGTCTATCTGACTGTCTTTCTGTCTGTTACCGCATCACAGAAAAAGCACTGGAGGGATTTTGATGAAATTAGGTATGGTGATAGCTGGTTATCCGGGTCAACATATAGCAAACTTTATCGCGGGATAAAATCTCATTTCTGAGAAAAAATACAAAAACTGCAATGTAAGAGTATACTTATATGTAAAACCTAAGAATTTGGTTTTTGGTCATCTGAACGCGGGCGGAGCCGCGGGCAATGCATATAATGATATAGAGTATATTTTCTATAAATATAAATAATAACAAAAAGGTAAAAAAGCGAAATCTGTATATGAATTATTTTTTTAAAAACAGTGATTTTTAAGTTATCATGGTCAGTATAAAGAACTGTAAACAATAGTTTTTAAATTGATTTTTTGTCTGCTTGTATTTCTGTTTGCATTTCGCGCAAAGAATACTAAGCCGAAATTCAAGTTTTTGTGTAGTGATAACTTATTACTCGGGTCAACGTTTAGAATACCATTTACTACAGGAAAATCTTTCATTCTTAAGGGAAAACACAAAAACTAGTCCTATCGAGTCGTCCTTAGAAATTTACAAGGCTAACGTTGGCTAAATCTTAAGAGATACATTAACATAATTTACTAGAAAAAAAGTTGGTCAAAAAAGTCCAAAATAACATATTATGTCTATCTCATTAGGTACTATACTTAATTTCACAAAAGTTTTCAAGTCAAGGTTTGTAAGTGGATGAATGAGAGTATACTGCATGTATATCATGTATGTAGTGGTCTTACTGGTTTACAAAAAATTTGCAGAGGGCAAAAACTAGTAAATGATAAGAAATAAAAAAGGGTTATCCAAGAAATGTATGCCTTTTGTTTTTGGTTTCATTGTGATTGATACTGTCTATACAAGGATCAATTTTATAATAAGATGTTAAAAATAATATTGGTGGTAAACAAATTCTTTGATGGTAGCAGCAGTATTAAAACTATTGCTGTTACGTAAGTACTGTACTGTTATAATACTGTACTATACTGTTTTTAGTAGTTTCAAAAACAGCCACTAAGGAATTCTAATCAATGTATTTAAAAGTGTTTAAAGTTATGTATATTTGTCACTTCTTTTTTAGGTAAATATATTATAAAAAATTTCTATGTAGCGGCTCTTTTTAAATCTGTATTTGATGATTACAAAATATCTTAAAGAACTATAACACAAATAATATTCGTATATCTTTGTATAGTATACTTGTTACTAACAAGTCTCAAATTCCATAGCAAAGATCTAAAAATTTTATAACTTTAAACAGATTTTATTAAATTTTAGTAAAATTTACTTTTAAAATACAATTATTTATTAATAACACTAATACAGCTTTAACTTTAATCTCAAATTCTTTAAAAACTATCTTACCGTAAAATTACTGTGGCTCGGGCTTGCTTTTCAGTTTCTGAAAAATTTTCAGCTCGTTGACCAATTTTTGATTTCTTATCTGGTTCTACGAAAATTCCAAGAGCTCGTTGTGGCAGTTCTGAAGCAGGAGGTGGGCCCGGGTAGTCAAGTTTAGCACGCTTCAATTCTTCCATAGATCGCTCTAAGTGATATATAACAACATCATCTTCAAACCCAAAGTCTTTATGAAGTTTCACCTAAAAAAATGTATATTAAGTCATATATTAAACACTTAAAATTACACTGTATCATTCCGTCAGAATTAATAAATACCTGAATAAAATTTACAATAAGGTCCATGTCATTCAATTTCATAATAGCTTTTTTGTGAAGTTTAAGAATAGTATACGCCATAGCAGTAATAACACGCTCTCCATCGAGCAGATAAATATCCCACACTCTCAAACATAAGCTGAAGGGCACTCGTTCCACGAAACAAACAAAGAACCATTTAAGAGAATAGAGTATGGCATCAAGGCCGAACTTGTCGAAATGATGTTTCAACTTGGGCATAAACTTGGTAAGTATCTTATCGTGATGCTCTAGAAACCGTGTTAGCTTTGGAAATCCCTCTACATACAATCCATGCATGGCATATTTCTTATCTGATAAAAGGATTGTAAGTGCCCAAAATGCATCCTCCTCATCCATATACATGAGCAATACACCTGCTAAACCTGACATGCCCTGGCAGTAGCCCACTTCAGAATTGTACATGCTATAAGCACATAAAACATTAAATAATGAACACTGCTTTTCTGAATATCTCTCTCTATAGAATTGGTGTTCCCTGAATTGTCTGTTAACATCAGAATCTATTTGCCTAACATCTGTGGACCAATGTTTTGCTAATTTTAGCATTTCTTGGTATTTCCCAAGGTTTTCTGATTTTATGGCATTTACATTTAATAGTTTGCACCATATTTTTATTCTCAAGGAGTTTGGAATGCCTTTATATATTCTTCTATGTAACTTTTCCTTTGTTGTTTGAGAATCCCAGGATCCAAGCATTTTGACCCATTTCTTTTCTCTTTCAACCTCAACATTGACTTTCTGTGGTGCTGTCTTCTGTGTAAGACGTTCATCATGTATGAAGCCATATCTGAAATATTATAAATTACTATGTTTAAATAAAAAAAAATAAGGTTAATCTAAGTTTAGATTATTTTCAGTTATCTTCCACCAGTAACAGTAGATATAAGTTGAATAATGTAAAAAATAAAAACATAAGCTCCAATATTCAACATAATTTCTGTTTAGTACATAAAGATTTGTTTATTACATGAACATTTGTATACTTGTCCACCATATATGTATTTGCAAGCATTTAATCTAAATATATATAATTCTTCTGTATGTGTGTTTATCACCTTACTCCTCCTAAAGAGTATGACCGATTTGGATGAAATTTTGTGTGTATATTTTAATGGGTTCCTTGATCGTTTGAAAACACAATTGGACCCGGTAGGTGGTGCTGCTGTTGGTGTGTCAAAGAGACAATTTTTAGTAGTTTAAACGCGGGCGAAGCCGCGGTTACTGCTAGTTTTTTTATAAAAATTGTGCTGATTTATAAACATCACTTTTTACTATATCTATTAAACAATTTCATTCAATTAAAAAGGTTATTTTATGTAAGAAATAAAATAGCAAATTTTAAATTTAAAAAACAGTCTTCAAGATTTATATGTATTACATGAACTGAATTTATAACTTGTATAATGACAATTTCTTTTTTTATTTAATTCATTTTCATTAAAAAAATCAACATTCTGCATAGCAAAATACCTAAATGTCTAACAACAGGTACACAACACAAAAGAAGCACAGCATCATTAATACAATACTACAATGAAAAGAGACTTGTATTATAATTTACATTGTGTAATCAAAATATGTAACTTCAGTTTACAATGTGATTAATATTTTAATAATGAAGAAAAGTAAGATCAATAATAAATTTTTTTAAAACATGGTAGGTACCTATTTTTAAAAATATTTGGTACTTGAAAAGACCTACCGACTACATTTCATTATGTTTTTCCAGCAGATAAAAGATAAAAGGAAAAACAATGAAACAAACAATTGTTTTATTTATTATTCATATTAAAAATACCTTAAAAATATCAATTTTGCAAAATTATCAATATAACTGAAGTGATTGTACATATAAGGAAATATCATGATTATATTTTAATAAAATTCACTACAGGCCAGCCCAGCTTGCTAATTAGTATAATAGCACAGTAAATATTTTTAAATAACTTCGCAAAAGCCTTATTCGATTGAGAATATAATAATTTATAGCATGTAGCTAGATTTATTTATGATAGAATATGTTTTCATAGGCTAAATAATTTTCTTCTGTAACAATTTTTTACCCTTTTTCATTATTGATATATACATACATAAATTGTGTTGAAATCATAACAATAAATAAAATGACACAACAATTATTACTTTAGTAGAGTACTACATACAAACACATTTTGAAAAATAGAAAAGCTAAGTATTGTCACCAATGCATGCAAATTTTTTATTTATATTAACAACTTTCTACTCACATTCACCTAATAAGGGTACTTAGTGTGAAAACAAAAGATATCTGGGAATTGTGAAGTAGATGAACACAATGTAAACTAGATTAAAACAAATTACTATACCTATCTGTTTTATGGTAATCTTCAAATTCTGGATCTTCCCAAGGGTCTATTTGGCCAACGAGATTGTCACGTCCTCTTTCGTATCTTTGGAAGATACGCTCCCGCTCCTCGGAAGCTCGTGCCAACAGAGCCTCCTCATTCATAACACAGCCTGCTCATGCCACATACCGATCGAACACCTACTCAACTACCAATCGTTTGAACGACCTACCTACTAAAATGACATCGTCCTTTCTACCTAACTAAAGAGAACACATTGTTACACCGCATCTTGATAGTTACACTTACTTATTACATTTTTATCATAATATATTGTTCAAATAAGCAATTACGAATAATCTCAGACGCTATTTTAAATAGATTGACCACAGATCTATGAATAATTTGACACTATAACTAATCAAATGTTAGATTGATGAATGTAATTACTACTGAATGTAAATTAAGTAAGACCTGTTAAAATACTTTCACAAAGGTTGATGAGAAAATTATTTATTATCAACGACAACATTAGTAACACAGTTCACACACATTCGATTCATCATTTCATTTATGTATAAATTATAAATGAAATAATCCTCATTTGTACCATTTGAGAAGAGTAAAACGCCCCCTTTTTGGAATTTGGATTGATTTTATGGCACACATTCAAGTCTTTTTACTTACAAAGTAAGTCGGTAAACACTACAGTGTACATATATATTATGTATATATTGTACTCTCTATCTTTTACCAGTATTTTTTTTATTACATACATTAATAAAATAAAATTAGGTTTTTTAATTTAAATCATTCACGTTATACCAATATTAAAATATTTCAGATTTCCTAATTGTGCATTTTAAAGGCCTATATACATATTATAGCATATACATATATTAATATTTTAAAAATTATTTATTACTCTGAATTTGAAATACATACCTACTAAATTAATTCACATAAAATACTTAATGATATATTAAAACATATTTCTTAAAAATTAAAACATAATATTTATTATAAAAGTTACAGGTATTTCTTCAGTTGAGATATATTTTTAATTAATATAATAAGTACGTAGGCTAATTTAATGTTATTATTTAGAACCAAATAGATAGAATATTTCTAAATCTATAAAAAATAAACTCGGAACTACTTGACAGAGAAAGAGAAGGTCCAAAAAATGTTTACAATGTCATATATTTTGACACTACGTTTCGTTTACACTTGTTTATTTAATTATGTATTTATAATTTATCTGTGCAATAATTTGAACTTTGTACAGAGTACACTACATATAAATTGGAAAGATTTCGAGTAGATTTCACATACGTAGCACATTTTTCATTGTAACGGCTGCTCATCTGTGTTCCGTTAAGTAAACTTTAATTTTCCTGTGAACTTAATTGTTATTTAAGCATAGCGGTTCAAAGTCTAACGTTGTATTTCTTACAAGAAAAAATTAAACAACACCGATATGAATCCTCTTACTCAAGTAAGTTACATTCAATTTATAAATGAATATTATCGTTTATATTTTGATATTCTAATATTTGTAGGCTTTTATTGAATTTATTTGAAATATATAACATTGAAATGCATTATTATCTGATTTAGCATTTTTTTAAGTCATGTTACAATATTTATATTGAGAACAAGTCCAAAGTCCACTTTATGCTTTCACATAAGAAATACATATTATCTTTTGATACATTCGTAACATAATATTTCATTTAAAAACTCTATTTGTACAAATATTATAAACACTAAAATATTTTGCTAAAGCAGTACAAATCCACTTTACACTTCTATCTTTTTAGCTATGGATAGTTAATATTTTTTGTTTAAATTTCTAATGAATAATCTAGTTCTTCTTTTTGTACTTATCCCATCCCGTGGAATGTACACTTCATGTTTTCTTTATCCATTACTGTCTTTCCCTGTAATTTTAACACAAATACATACCTTTTACACACATATCCTCTTTCACATATATACCTTCCTCAGTCTTCCTCTACTTCTAAATCCATCTGCATTCATAATTAATACTGTCTTGCTTATGATTATTAATAACATGTCAAGCTTCAGCTTTTTTGTGGTCAGGTGTTATTTGTATATATTTTTTAAATTTGTTTAATATATTCATTCTTAAAATCACTCTTAGTAACTTTTATATCATAATTATATCATCAGTATGTAGGGTACATAACAAGTAATCATTCAACTTCAAAAATCTATTTTTTTTATTTATCTGTTTCTTTGGTTGATCAACAACCTGATCCATACACCATAACAGGATTTATTAACTATCTTATAAATTTAACACTTAAGCTTTAGAGACATACACAGGTTACAAATTATCCTCAATACCTGTCACTCTTACTTGCTTCAGTGTCACTGTTTTTTTAATTTAAAACACTTAGAGAGAGTACTTAGTGAAGTCACAGAACAGATGTTCAGTTTCAATTCTGCTGATCTTCAATCGGATATTCTCCAATTTTTTATACCATTTTTTCAGTAATGTAATGCAACAGTATGCACCAAGCTACCACATTTTCCTCTCATTGGATTTTCCATAATCTTTTGCAAGTTCGTATACTATGTGCCATGATCTCTATTCCTCTTTAGTTGTTGGAATCTTGTAATTAATAATCTTCTAAATAAATAAATAATAAATATGTTGAGACATTAACACATGGCATCATCTAGTTCCATGATAAGCTACAAGGCTTGTGTTATGTATATTAGATAGTTGATACACTACATATATAACTTTAAATACATACATATATTATAAATAAAACACCCGTGACTGGAGTACAAACATTCATGCTCATCACCCACCAGCATGACTCAAATCTGCGACCGTTGGCACAGCAAGTAGGGTACAAACTGAGACAAATGTATCATTTAAGTTTTATGGTTAGGCCCGGCACAGAAGAGCATGTTGTTGTTGTAAAAACTTATTGAAAAATTAAATTAGCAACCCCATTTCATCAGCCTATAAAAACACCACAATGATATTCCATCTGACCCAAATGCTTACCCATCATAATTCTAAGGTACTTATGGCAGATACAAACTTCAAATTTTAAACACAATAGGAAATATGTGTGATTTTTTTATACAATAGTTAACATTAACATCATTATATAATTGTAAAAAAAATATTATAATAAAAATTAAATACGGATATTTTAAATGCCCCCCATTTTGTGCGCTTCCAGTCACATTTTCTAGATTTACAACAAACTGCATAAGTAACTTTGTAATTATATAATAAAATACACATATACTATAGAATATACCTATACTATACGTAAAAGTCGGCGCAGCATGACGAAGGCAAGTAATGAGATTGAGGTCTATAAAGAAATGAGATCCCATGAAAAACATAACATGCAAAAAAATGTAAGTCTCGCAATGCAGTTCTTCTACCGCAAAATTTTGAGATCGAATGTAAAGCTACCTATATATAGAAACATCTATCCAACAACTTTGTCATAAATTGTTACCTAATTAGTCAAATAACAATATCTTATAGAGACCGCATCAATATTAGTATCAATATTTATCTTAATTTATTTTACAAATAGAATAACTTGGCCATCATACACGGCAAATAACAATATTTACCTAATATTAACGTTCTGAGCGCATTATTTATGTTACATATGCATAAATTTGACAATGTTTGTTCAATTAAGAATTAGTACTGATGTAGATACAGCTCGCATAGTATATTTTAGTTATTTTCATAGTATTATGTCCTATGGTATCTTACTATGGGGAAATGCAGCTGCTATTAATACGATTTTTGTCCTGCAGAAAAGAGCTATTCGTGTAATTTATAGTTTAGGTAATAGAGTGTCATTAAGAGATAAGTTTAAAGAAATTAAAATATTGACTGTTGCTTCTCAGTACGTGTACGAAAATTTTATGTATGTCCGTAAAAATAATAGTAATACTAGGAGCAAACACAAACTTGTAATGCCTGTGACTCGTCTACACAGAGTCCGTAATTCTTTTTATGGACAATGTATACGCTTGTACAACAGGATCCCAGAAAATGTTCAAAAGGCTTCTATCGTCAAATAAAAAATATTGTTAAAGAACGCTTGTGTGCTAAAGGCTATTATACAATAAATGATTTTATAGAAGATAGCACACCTTGGGAATGAAATGATCGCCTCCAGGCCACTTCAACTAGAAATATTGTAAATTATAATTCTACCTTAAAAAAAATAACGAGTTAATATTATGAGTTTCTTTCGTCAGTTCTTCTCAGGTCTGTGGCTTCTTCTTTCCGTACTGGTAGTAGACTCATGACGTTCAGTAAAAAAATATAATAATTTAATGCTGAACAAAGTATTGTGAATTTGAAAGACTATAAATAATATAGTAGATTATTCTCATGAACGAATTAACCACAATTCGTTCATGATTATTCTTATGTGCTAAATTTCTGTACGATGGCCAAGTAATTTGTTTTCCAACGCAATCTTTCAAAAATTGCTAATCAGCTTTCGTAAAGCTAATATGATACTAGGTTGCAAATTATATATTAGACAAAACTAAAAAAAAACATATTATGTACTCAACTATTTGGTTTTTAATACAGGTTGTACGCGCTTCGCGTCCTATTTACCGCAAGCTGTCAACGACTAAAGCAGTCGCTTCGGCACATAAACCTATACCTTCTACTGGATTATGTTTTGGTAAGCTATTTAATAGTGCATAAGAGTATACAGGGTCATTTTTAATTCACTGACGACCTTTTGGGAATATACTATTTACATCCTAACAACAACTTCTACACGAAAAAAAAAACATATTTCTTAATTTTTTTATTTTATTAGGACATTTACTAGGACTAGGTACTGTTTGAAACAGTAATGCCCGACTTCACCAACATCACTTCAGCTACCACCTACGTATGGAATCCCTAGCTTAAAAGATTCCCTTAACTAGCTCCTAAATTAAATTTCGTATTACCATCGTCAGAGCCCGTATTTCTAATACCTATATTTAGGTGGCGTTTTAACATTTAGGTGACCCCTAACTGTCGGTGAAACAGAAACTGTCCCCTAAGGGATCCCCTAACCATGGTTAGGGGGCTGCCCCTAACCATGGTTAGGGGATCCCTTAAACTTAGGTGACGTTGGTGAAATCAGCCATAAATGTCCTAGCAAAAGAAAGCGCATAGCCGGTTGAGTGGGAGGGGTGGAGGGGTTCAGGAGGCGACGCTTACACATTTAAAGACCAGATGCTAGTTAGACTAATACCGTTTAGGTGCAATATTTATATATTTTCATTTTTGTATGAAAATAAAAGAAATATTTTTTTTTTACTTACAGATGTTGTTATTATGATTTAAACAGTATATTCCCAAAAGGTCTTAAGTAAATTAAAAATGATCCTGTATATTGTATAACATTATAATAAATATTATATAATAACAAATTTAAACATTGCATTCTAATGTTATGTGTTTTCGTTTGTGTTTGGATCGTATTTGTGATCGAATCTTTAAATAGGATGCGCATATCTACATAATATTATTATTTATTAGTTAATACTTGCAAAACTTGGTGTGGCCTTCATTATCGTAATCATTCACAATTTATCATACTCTTTAATCTTCAGTTAAGATTAAAATAAACATACCGCAGTACAATTAGTTAAGTACTAATATAAAATGAAAAATTGTCTATATTTATCGGCTTGAGATATACAAGGACAAGGTTCAAGGTTGATATGGTTGCCTATACAAATTGTCAGTATAGCTAAAAGTAAATTTATAAAAAATGGTGTCTAGATTATAGATCATTTATAATGAGGATCCGTAACGTTTTTAGTTGAGAATGCGTATCTTTGAGAAACAATTAAAATAAAAATTATATATTTGTTTTAGAAAACCGATTCCAAAGTTCAATTTTTGTTATTTCCTAGGTTACTAGTTCGTAATGATACCTATATTATATAAAACTAGCGAATCACCCTCGCCTCGCTCGGTTACGTCCCTACTCCCTAGCTTGATTCCCCATACAAACTTTCATCCTCATTTTCACCCCTTTAAGGGATAATTTTATGGATAAAAAGTATACTATGTCCTTTCCAGGATCTTAAACTATCTTCTTACCAAATTTCATCTAAATCGGTTCAGTAGATCCAGAGATTACCTCTATAACGTCACAAACTAATAAAATTTACCTAATTATTATATTAGTATAGACTAACGGTTAGGTACGTTTTAACGGTTAGTGTGAAATAGATAGACTATATTACTAGCGAAATGGCTTCGCTCGCTCTAAAACTTAATGAATCGAAGAATGTACATTCTTCGTCTTGTATTGTATTCAGCCCTTTTTCACGTCCCACTGCTGGGCACGGGCCTCCCTTCAGTACGAGGGGAATCAGGCCATAGTCCACCACGCTGGCCAAGTGCGGGTTGGCGGACTTCACATGTCTTTCGAAAACTTGTTAGGTTCTCTCAGACATGCAGGTTTCCTCACGATGTTTTCCTTCACCATAAGGCAAGTGGTAATCATGTTAGAAATGATTCGCACATGAAAATATCAGAGGTGCGAGACCCGGGATTTGAACCCGCTTCACTCGGTTTCCCAAGCGAGCGCGTTACCACTGGGCTACCACTGCCAGTGGCAGTTCTTCGTCTTATCGGATGTCGAATGCTTAGTAATCTAGGTTTTTAAGGCTTAATGTTCAAGATCCTTTAGGTACATTACAGGTAAAGGTAAATGAAAAATGAAGTATATAAAGTAAATAAGTAAGAAAAAATTTCAAGTGGGAAAACATAAAACATTTATATCATTTAACAACAATACCAAGGGTTGGTTCCTATTTAATAAAGATCAAAATATAATTTATGACATCAATCTTTTGCAAATATATTTATACTCGTAACTAGCAGTACCTGCGGCGTCGCCCGCGTCCAAACATCAGATCGCTACCAAACTTCACACGATCACCCGCTGGGCTATAGGGCTGTATTTTCAAACCATTCAAGAACTCATTGAAATATAGACATAAAATTTCATCTTAAGCGGTCCAGCCGCTTAGATTTGACAAACACACGTATAGAAGAATTACGTATAATATGGATGTAGTAACAAATAGTACCACAAACGGCAGTGGCTAGCTATAAATTACTTGACGTGGTGGGGTTTCGAAGGCGGACCTAGTGATAAGGCTTTAATTTGTTAGTCAATTCCTCCACTTTTACGATGTTATTAACGCTAGGACGCTTACGTATTTTATTTTTATATAATGGTGTTGTTTTTATATTTTAAAATAATAGTCAATAATAAAATAGCACATAATATCGGGGGGCACGGAGTGCCCCCGCCAAGTCGAGCAAAAAAGGGCACGACAGTACCATCCTTTACTCGAAGCGATTCAGAGCATTTTCCACCCCCCCATAACTTCGTTATGGATAAAGCTAGAAGCCTGAATTTTCAGTGACTAAAAGAACATAATAAAACTAGGCATATTTCCAAATTACATTCAATTTGAACCTGTACTTTAAGAACTGTTGCAGATCAAAATTCGTTAATATCGTCACTCACACACTCACTCACTCACCGATCATCAAAATTCTAAGGTACTTCTAGCAGACATAGGAGCTTCAAATTTTGAACGCAATTAGTGTTTAGCCTATAACGGAAGGAAAAACTCAAACATCACGCAATTTCAATCCTGTTTTCGAGATATACAAACTGCATAAGTAACTTTGTATTCCTATACAAATAGATATGCGATATATGGGATTACAAAGTTATTTTTGCAGTTCGTACATATCATTTTTCGTCACTTAAACTACCCAAATGTATAGCTGGGTAAATAGTGGATATACTGTAAGTGTTAGCGACGACTAAAATGTAATTATCAATATTGTAAATAGTTTTAAGAAATAATATATTTAATATATAAATTAAAACTTATATGTATAAAAGATCTTAAATATAAAAAAAAATATACAAGTAATCGAACACTCGTGTGTTCCGTAGCGAGAGTCGCCCGGGGGAAGTCGGGTGGTATCCGTAATAGGATTTCCCAACTATAAAAAAAAAAGTACAGAGCCCTCGAAGCGTTAGTTCGACTTCTACTTGACTAATACATACAATATGTATTTATCAATATTTAGTTTAGTCATGTTAAAAAAACACAGGAATAACTCATATATTATTTTATTAACTTAAATATCCAACTTAAAATATATCTTTCTCAGAGTTCCGTTTGTCATCACTAAGTATTTAATTTGTTAGTCAATTTCTCCACTTCAACGACGTCAAGGAACGCTAGAAGGCTTAGGTATTTTTTTAAATAATAGGTCATAATAAAATAGCACATAATATAAATATTTTGACATAAATAAACTTCATCATAGCTTGCCTTAATTTGTGCCGTTATGTCAAAAATAAATTTTGTTTAAAAATAATAAAATATTTTAATTAAATTTACACTATTTTTTCCTTCCATTATTTAAATTAAATATTATTTTTTCATTTCCCGATATCTTACTTTTATTTTTTTCACCTCATTCATATATTCTTATGCAATTTATAATTAACTATTTCTTATGAAATTTATAATTAATGGTAAATTAATTATACAATAGTTGCACTGTAAAAGGGGGTTAGGTTAGTGCTTTACCTGTAGGTATGTATGTTTGTACGTCCGATCCTATGTTCCCTCGTAATTACTAACCTAATTTCGATTGGTCTATTTATTAATGTTTATATTTGCAATTATATGTATTAGAAAAGTATTTTTTAAATGCGAAAATAATATTTTAAGCGTTTTTAGTAGCTGTATACATTTTTATACACATACAAATGGGTACATAAATGTAATGTGAAGCGTGTATAGTTTATACCTACTAATATTCGATTACTGTTATTTATAATGAATTGATTAAAATATATACCTAATTAAGAAACAACTTGACGATTACTTAATTTTGAAACAAAGCTCGTACATTTTCTTTTACAAAGTATGATGTTGATATGAATTAGAAAACCTTGTCAACACCTCATTGCTCGTAATTGTACCCACCTATTAGAACATGGAATATAGAGGTCATGAAATATCAATCTCTTCGAAAATTACTTTTAAAATGGAATGGAATACAACTTTCGGGATTTAACTACGATGCTGCAGATAGACACATAAATCTACACGTCTTATTAAACTTATGTAAGTCGAATATCAGTATCGGGGTAGGTATTCAGGGTCAACAATGAAATTAAAATATTCGTTAAATTAACTATACATATTTATACTTAATGCATAAGATAGTAGTATTAAAGTCCAGGAGTCCATAATTTCCCAATACAATAGACTTAGACTTTTTATCATCCAGAGTTGTCAAAATTTGTTACCTATATCAAAGCCTCTGAAAAAAGCCCACAGAGACAAGGAGTAGGCTTTTAAAAAGTCCTTAGCTGACACACAAGATATAGTACAAGAAAAGAGAAAAAGAAGAAATATTTACAAAAAGAAATGAGATCCCATCAAAAACATTCTGTAAAAAAATTGCAAGTCTCGCAACGCATTTCTTCTACCGCAAAAAGCTATGAGATGTAATGTAAAACCAAGTCGGTTAATTTATTCATTACCTATCTATGGAAGCATCTATCCGACAACTTTGTCATAAATCGTTACCGAATTAGTTAAGTTACAACATTTTATAGTGACCGTATTAATATTAGATATATTTATTTCTTTAATTAATAGAATGACTTGGCTATCGCACATGATAATAGAATCTACAAATAACAAAATTTACCTAAAATTAGCGTTCTGAGTGCATTATTTATGTTAGTGTATGCATAAATTTGACCCGCTAGTGCTATGTTCAGTTCATCTCAGCCCAAACACGTCCACAGCTGGACATAGGCCTCCCCCAAAAAGTTCCACGACAACCAGTCTTGTGCCATCCGCATCCAGTGGGCTCCAGCGACTTTTACCAAGTCGTCCGTCCACCTTGGTCATGATAGGTTTAATTAGGAGTATTTAAAGTAGTAGAGTCATATGTGATTATGTTTCCGTGCGATGGCCAAGTCATTCTATTAATTAAAGAAATAAATATATCTAATATTAATACGGTCACTATAAAATGTTGTAACTTAACTAATTCGGTAACGATTTATGACAAAGTTGTCGGATAGATGCTTCCATAGATAGGTAATGAATAAATTAACCGACTTGGTTTTACATTACATCTCATAGCTTTTTGCGGTAGAAGAAATGCGTTGCGAGACTTGCAATTTTTTTACAGAATGTTTTTGATGGGATTATAAATATTTTGACATAAACAAACTTCATCATGCCTTAATTTGCGTCGTTGATGTCAAATATAAATTTCGTTTGAAAATGATAAAATATTTTAATTAAATTTACAATATATTTTCCTTTTACTATTTAAATTATAGGCAGGTTTATATTATAGCGCGTTGCGATACTTGCAATTTTTTTACATGTTATATTTCTGATGGGATTACTCTCGGGGAACGTGCGATGCTTGGGGTTTCTCTGGAATACAGAATTCGAAATGAAGTCATTCGCCAGAGAACTAAAGTAACCGACATCGCGCACAAAATTAGCTCGCTGAAGAGGAAGTTGGCAGGTCATGTCTCCAGACGAACTGATGGTCGATGGAGCCAGAACATGCTAGAGTGGAAACCGCATTTAGAGAATCATAATGTAATACAATCAGCAGTACAATGCAGATTGACAAATGCCCTAAGATAAGTGGTGGACAGTGGATAGATGCAGGCTGTCCAGGAGGCCTTTGTTCTCCACCTCCAGCATTGTGCGTTCATCTTTTCGTGGTGGTTCTCATTAGCGTCCGGCAATCCAGCCGGGCGCGAAGCCAAGAAACGCACTGGAAGGCAGCCCACCTCTGTGGGCGGTGTGCCGTGCGGGTTGCTCGTGGTACTTCTCTGAGCGTAGACTGTTGGATTGTGATCTGCTTCGGCAGACCTGCCGTCGGGGCGTCGTGGTTGAGTGCCAAAGCTATCCTGCAAAGCCCCATTAAGGCGGGTTCTGTCGGGTTTTAGTGTATAGTACTGACTTTGCTGGTGAGTCCCACATAACCTGTATGTATGCAGGTGATATACCTAAATGCATTTCCCAATTTGTTCAGTAGTGGACAGCGATAGGATGATTGATGATCTAATCTTAAGTCCATTATTCAAAACCCTCTTATATGTTATCTTACGATATCAATAAGTTAGAGAATAACACATCTCGGATACTGATAATTTCTTTTTTATATAAAGTGTACTTTTACAATAACTATTCGTTTTAGAATATGTAATATTTATACGTTTTTTTTATTTTTTTACTTTTATTTATTTTTATTCACAGTATTTAATTTTATTATCCTCCTCTAAGACATCAGTTAGGTATATGCGTAGGTTATTAGGTACTTACCTACAGCTTGCACAAAGATCCATACAACTCATAATATTATTGGATTGTATGTACTTATGTATTGTGATGTGATCGGATGGAAATAAAAAAATCGGAATTTGTGTTGAATCTCAAACCCTTCAAATGCCGTAAATCAAAACATATTACAATTACTAAAGAGACACACAAGCAAATGTTTATAATTATAAATAGCGACTTAAGTTGCTTCGTACGGGTTCGTCCCTAGGTACGTTTTAACGGTTAGTATGAAATACAAATCTTTGAATTTCTCGGCTTTTCTGTACTATAATATGCATGTATCATACATACAAACCTTCCTCTTGACTCATTCTATCTATTGCTGAAAACTGCATTAAAATCTGTTGAGTAGTTTAAAAGATCTAAGCGAACAGACAGCGGAAGCGACTTCACTTTATATTATGTAAAGATTCTACTAGCGACTACCCTCGTTCCGCTCGGGCCATAGTTACGTTTTAACGTTTAGTATAGATTTCTCAGAGATGAGATAATTTCCTGCAGTAAAAAGTATCCTATATGTTGACCCGGATAATCGGCTATCATCATACCAATTTTCATCAAAATCTGTCCAGTGGTTTTCTCGTGAGGCGTTTCCAAACAGACAGACAAAAATTCTAAAAACTATAGATTCGACCTCTGTACCGATAATAATGACTATTTCAATAAGATTTTTCAAAAAAATAAAAATTACGCTATACCTACAGCCAGTCAATGTGACGTCATTGCGAATATATAGCGAATTAATTTACATAGAAGTATTTCAATTTACATAATAATTAGCATTTAAAATTTATATGATTCTTGATTCAGATTAAATTTTGCCTTTTTAAATAATAATTACCCTTTGTTTAAAATTCACTTATTTCTAATAAAATTTTTATAAACCTAATTACAGAACTGAACGATGAACAAAAAGCACTTCAAGATCTGGCCCGCAAGTTTACCAAGGAGGAGATAATTCCTGTGGCGGCACAGTATGACAAAACCGGAGAATACCCGTGGCCAATCGTAAAGAAAGCCTGGGAACTTGGTCTAATGAACGGACACGTGCCTGAACATTGTGGTAATAATATCTTAAGCGCTCGAATTTTGAATTTGTCGTTTAATTTGAATAACATATTAAAAAATATTCACAGCTCATAAATCAAGCCCGTAACTAATAAATTCTAACTATAATACTCGATTGAGTACTAAATATTTTTATTTTCAAACTAGCGACTTGATTCACCATACAGACTTTCATCCCCATTTTTATCCCCTTAAGGGATGATTTTTGGGGCAAAACATTTCCTATGTCTTTTCCAGGGTCTCAAACTATTTTCTTACCAAATTTCATCTAAATGGGTTCAGTATATCCAGAGATTACCCCCTACGACGTCACAAACTCACAAACTTTACCTCTTTATAATATTAGTAGTATGGATTAGGAGAATAGTTAAACTGAGAAAGTTTGTAATTCGTCTTGACCTTAACAATTTTAACATAGGCTGATACTGCAATTATCGACTACAAGTGTGGGTAAACCCACAAGAATACATATTTCTGTAGTTATAGGTACCTGTTTTTTTTTCTACTATAACGAAAAAGAAATTGATATTATGTAGATGATATTGAACACTATGACAATAAAATATATAAATATATTGGATCTGGAGTTTGGGAAATCTCTCAAGAAAAAAGTTGAAAAGCAATTTGGAACTATATAATATATGCCTATGGAATTGCGGTGTATGTCCACTGCACGAGTACACGAGTGCAGTACATATTTCCACAATGATTAAAAATGTTAGTTTCTACCGTAGAATTTTATGTAGTTAAAATATGATATTACGAAATTTATTATATTTAGTTGTTTCATGGCTTTATAGACCATGTGACAGTACCAGCTTAATTTCTAGATAAAAATTGTACTTTAACTTTAATTACTACGTTATCTTTTTAATTATTTTACAGCGAACTACGTTACTTTAGCTTTATCTTCCTGTATTTGTAAGTAGTCGCATAAATGACGCTGATAAGCAACATCGTAAAAATGTATAATTTCGCAGGAGGCTTAGGCTTAGGAGTCTTGTCGAATAGTTTAATCTGTGAAGAAGTAGCCTTTGGCTGTTCTGGGATAATGGCAGCGATGTATATCACCGAAGTCGCAGTGAGCATATTAAGGCAAATAATATTTTGGTGCATGTGGGATTTGCTGATCTCTTACTAGCGTCTTTATACTAATTTATATTTGAGTAGTTTACTATATAAGTTTGGTATACATGAGAATTTAAATTTGTCCATCAATCGCACCGTCGATTGGTCGATATAACCAACGATAGTCGTGTATACTCGCCGATAAAATAGGTATATTAAAAGTAAATATTAACTTCAACATTACTGCCAACCTGAGATGGTAAAAGATTTATTTCAGGGGGCATAGGAAACTTTGGCGTTTTCGACGAGTGTGTAATCGCTGAAGAACTTTCTTTTGGATGCACCGGTATAGGGACAGCTGTGGGCGCCACAGGCCTAGGAGTAAGTTAATGAAACGGTTAAGTTTTTTTAAACAAAAGCCAATATGTTCTTAATCTCTTCATGTTAAATTTAAAATGCTTACAAAATTTACAATTTTTTGGGTTAAATATAATTTTACAAAGTGGAATGTAATCCAATATCAACTTTAAAACAAAATTAATTCATCATCATTATTATCGAATGCTAAATGTCGCAATTACAGGCAAAGGGTAAAATGAAATTTCATTTGTGTAATGGAGGTTAGAGGAATTTATACTAAAAATACAAATTATTGTGCTAGTTCCGCAAAAATATGTTCCATAGTTTGTATTTTACGAAGTGTCTTATTATACAAATCATTTTAAATAAAACTATCTTTTCGGATTTTGTCGCGGATTTATTTGTATTTTTGTTTCCCGACGTTTCGAATGCTTTACAGCATCCATGGTCACGGGAGAGACTGAGGTGTTACATGTCTTAAAGATATAGTTGTTAGTAATAATTATAAAAATAATAGCAAAAATTAAATAAATAATTTTCCATATTCAATTAATTAAAATTATAAAAATATTTAAAGTTAAAATATTGTAATGTAATTGGTGCAATTTTCATTTTGTTAATTGTGGGTAGGCTGTCTGTAACAACTATATCTTTAAGACATGTAACACCTCAGTCTCTCCCGTGACCATGGATGCTGTAAAGCATTCGAAACGTCGGGAAACAAAAATACAAATAAATCCGCGACAAAATCCGAAAAGATAGTTTTATTTAAAATGTCAAATATTCGCGTAAATCTAAGAAAGTATTATACAAATCATTTTTATTATGATATAGAAGCACAATGCCTTACGTAATTGGGACATAGTTTTCTTCAGCCTTCAACCTCTTCTCTAACCTTCATTATTTACGTGACGTAACTCTTATTAGGTCTATCAAAAGTGGATACAGTAAGCATGGAAGTATAGCATCCCGTACACATCTTGAATATATGAGCCGCCCAACATACTACATACATCCTACACCTCAACACAAAATTTTATTTTATTTTGAATTAAACAATTTGTAATCAAAGGATCCATCCGAAAGTAATCTACCTGTTATACTTTATAAAAAATATAACACATATTTGGTGATGTTTTAGTCGAAATGTATATATGTGTAACATGCTTCAATATGTGTTTCATATCCACCAAATTAGTCTGGTCAAGTACGTCAAGTAAACTAACCTGTTTGTTAGCAATTTTTTAGTGTTTCTGGTAACAATTCTTGTTATGTTTGTATGTGCCTGTATATTGTTATTCTTAGGTTTTACTTATAAATCTTTGGTTTCACCAACATTAACTGGTAAATGTATTTTTTTATAAAAAGCGCCATTATTCGGGCTTTTATCGTTAGAGTTTGAAATGTGCTAGGTTTTACCATGGGGTCTCATCACGAACAAAGAAAAAATAGTTTACATAAATGTCCAAAGATGGCAATACAGGTATCGATTTGTTATTAAAAGTTGTATAAAATTAACAAAATATATTAAATACATCCCAAAAAGTTATATTACGGTTTAAAAAAATATTTTTACCTAAATGATGACCCAAGTTACCACTACACAAATTTGAATGAAAATTCGTTTAGTACTTTTTTTGTGAAAAGCAAACATATATATGTACAGACAAACAGACATACAGGGAAATAGACAAAATATTTAACAACTATGGTTTTAGGGTCTATATTTGTTACATAACAGTCATTGTTTTTGACAAATTATTTTATGTAAGTACAGATTTGTTACTATTTTATTATATAGGAGACAGATTGGAAGACAAAAATGTAGAAAACGATGAAAAGAGAATTAGAATATATTGAATGTTGTTATGAAGTACCAAATGTGGAGTTTTCTCAATATCTGTGAAAAGCCTGTCACTTTCTGGAATTTTGAGATCCTTATTTAAAAACTAAGTTTTATCCTTATTAATACTTAAACTTGACAAGTTCATGAACGTCGAGCAAAAGCTATATTTTATAAATTATTTTAAAAATCAAACTATAAGACTGCACATTTTAATTATTAAAAAATTTCTTTAAGTATTTATCAAGTAGCTAAAACATATTTGTGTCAATTATAATTATATGTATATCTATCACTTTTACTTATGAATATAGTATCGGAAAATTCGCTATATATAAATGAAACGCACAGACGAATATTACGTTAGATCTATATCGCCATCTCACTCAAAGTAAATCTTAATTAATGACTTCTTCGAGAGAGAAGATTTCTTCAACTCCAAGTTTCAACAATGATCCTCATCTAGTGTTCACAGGAGAATTACTACCGTAGACGTTGGCAAAAAAAATCCCGTGAAAGCTTGCTTACAATGCTACAGTTATTACTTATGTAATTTTTAACAAACAAAGCTTTTATAAGCTCTTTTTGTTGCTAGGTTATTGTTTCTTTTTCATGACATCATTTTTTGTCAGCTACGGTTAATTGTGATGGGTGTTTATTGCCGCATAAAATCATTTCACAGGTGGATTGGACATGGGGGTCTTTGATGGGTGTATGGTAGCTGAAGAGTTGGCCTTCGGCTGTACTGGCATCATGACCGCAATGGAAGCCAGTGGCTTAGGCGTGAGTGGCGCATAGTATTTAGATAGGCCCTGTGACTCACTAGAAATTCATTTTCGTCAAATTTGATTGTTTTTTTTTAATCATATTGAATGTTTTAATGTACCTCCATTTGTGTCCAGCGATTTTGCCTTGCTAAATGTTTAGATGAATGTGATAACACTATATATGTGATAATAAGTTGGTATAATAACAATATGTTGATGTTGAAACTAAAATCTAAGACGATATCAATAAAATCTAATGCTTTTTTTTTTAACTCTTATAGCAGAGAACATAATATTGTTAAGCCAGACAGCGAAACGATAAGGCTCGGTATTTTTTTTGTATAAAACATGGTAGTGGTATTCGATGTGTTACATGATGAGTAATTAATTAATTCGTAATTTTAATTAGTTTTTTTTAACTTGTCTTTGATTATTAGTGTTTGGTGGTTTTGAGTTTCTTGTGAGTTCTAATCACTGTGGAGTGTGTGTTTTAATAACAAACGCGCTTTTTATTTATGTATATTGGTGTGGATAAGTTCTTTAATAACCTGCTTCTCATCTGGATATAGTCTTGCCGCGTGCTTATAATTATAATTATTTCATACTACAAAAAAGGTATATATATGTATATATAAATTATATATTTTTCAACACCAATTTACCTACCTATTTACTATTTGAATTTGACAAAAAATTATGAATATTTTTTCTCATAGTCCTTCATCCATATACATATCCTAATTATTATTATTATTAATTAATTCACTTTTCTCTTTATTATATTCTCATTACACTTACAAATCCTACACCTATACAGTCCTTGTTGTGCAATGGCTACTTACCACATACAAAATTACGCAACTGTTACAATAATTTTCGGCACAATCCATACTTCGGCATATAAAATTGAACCCCTCGAATGACAAAGGACAATTTATGAGGAATTTTTTTCTTTGTAAATTTACTTGAAATTGCCTTTTATTGCAATACAATTATATTATACGAAACATATATTTAATGATAAAGGTTGTAAGTAACAAAACACATTTTACACAATACAAAATATACATATATCAATGTAATATACGAGTATGTATGTTTACTATACCAAAATGCTTTCAACTAACCGCTTGATAAGACTAGAGATAAAAAAATATAGACACTGTGTAAATGCTTTTGTTTGTTTTTTCAATCATATATTATTTATAATATTATAATATGACGTATTCTCATCCGAGCCTCGATATTTCAGCAAACCCCAGTCATCATAGCTGGTAATAAAGAGCAGCAAAAAAAATATTTAGGCAGATTGATTGAAGAGCCAATTGTAGCTGTAAGTATAGTCACAGTCTAATCGTTGCATTACTTAATCATGAGAAGATGTGTCTCGTTTTTACTTGCACCTTTACATTGTTATCAGAAAAAAAACATGGTTTAATTTAAGGAATGTTAATTGGAAAGTATATAGGTATATTAATGATTAAATATCGCTTGTACTACCTTTAATTTGTATACATTTCTTTTTAATAGATATTTTAAGTCAATTGCAAAATGAATATATAAATATATTTTTTAATTTGTTTCGCGAGTAGGACTCGGAAAAGCCACAATAACAGCTTTTTCATATTTGCGTGCGTAAATTTTGATAAATTTCAATACATATATCTTATATGTAATACGAAAATCTAAGTCTAAGAATAACTCGCAATATCTTTTAAAATCGCTAAAACAACCATTACAATGAATATTTGATTGATAAATTCTAGGCGTATTGCGTCACCGAGCCCGGGGCAGGCTCCGATGTAGCCGGTGTTAAAACTCGGGCTGAGAAAAAGGGTGACGAATGGATCCTAAATGGACAAAAAATGTGGATCACCAATGGTGGAGTTGCTAACTGGTATGATACTTTACTGAAAATTTACATAGTCTTGCCCTAAATATTGTCACAAAGAAAAAAACATTTTAGTTTAATACATTAATATAAAACCATTGAAAATATATAAAGCTTATTCGATGTAGTCTCCATAGGCTGCAATAAGTCCTTTAAATGTTGAGGCCAGTTATCAATAGAAACACGCGCTCTTTCCATGAGAAAATTCTTCACTGCCAATCGTATGGATTGTTTTAGGGACTCCAAATTATCATGGCATTTAGAGCAAGCCATAAATCATAATCCAGCGCATTAATATCGGGACTAGATGACTGCCAGTCGTCAGCTCTGATGAAGTCAGGAACGTGGGTTTCTAACCAAGATTGCGTGGATCGAGCTTTATGACGCGGCGCCGAGTTTTGCTGAAAAGACTATTCTTGGTTATTGTACATGGTGTTGTTAAAGGGCTTAACTACCTTCTCAAGAATCGTATCTTGATACGCTTGTGCCGATGTTTTGATACCTTTTCACAAAAATATGGCTCAGTCACTCCTTCATAGCTAACTCCCCACCAAACCATGCCTGAAGTATAATAACGCCCACTTGTACTCTGTTGACTAATTGGGAAGCTTTCTTAGAGCTTTGAGCATAAATACGGTCATCTTGTTTGTTAAAATATTGCTCAATTGTAAAAAAAATTTCATCCGTAAACAAAAAATGTGTGTGACACTTAAATTGTTGTTTTGATTTTACCATCCTAATCTTTTTAAAATTATCAGTTAAGAAATGACCCATTAATATATAATATATATAGTATTAGAATTATAGGCTGCAAGTCCTAAGTCATCTTTTAAAATACGCGACATGGTTCTCGGTGCTTGCTGTCTTCATCTCCCGAGATAAAATCTTTTGCTTTCGGACAGGATTTCTTCGAATTCTTTCCCTTACTGCTTTGATCGCCTTTTTCGTACGAACACTACGTGAATGGCCAGATCTTTTTCTGTCACAAACTGAGGAGGTTTCATTGTACCTATCAATAGCACGGTACACAAATAAATGACTAATACCAAGCGTATGGAGAGTTTTAAAAATTGTATTTGGCTCCATACCTACAATCACAGCGATTCGGTTCTCTTTATCACCCCACTCCATTTTAATATAACAAAATATTTTACAATGCATTGGAGCGAAAATGAGAAAACACAATGAACAATCATATAAAAATGACAGATTCCAAATTCAACTGTAATATTTTGTTTAATTTTAATTATAACAGTATTTATGGCCAGACTATGTATTTAAGACTAAGAGGAAAACAAAAACAAACCTATCCAAAGGGAATAATACATTTTTCCGGGAAAAGTAGCCTTTGCGTTATTCTAAACTATAATCTATCTCTGTGCCAAATTTCATGCAGATCCGTTCAGCCGTTCTGGCGTGAAAGAGTAATAAACATCCATACATACTCACAAACTTTCACATTTATAATATTTATACAGATGTATTACCCTTCATTAATAAAATTCAACAATTTGTATATCTATCAGCTTTTTATATCAGAAATGACCAAATTCTAAACAAGCTTTTGTCCCTGTTTGATCGCAACAAGAAATAAATTATTTTCTAATAATCCTTTCGCTGTCTATACAAGGAACTCTTATGCAAGTTTTATGCTTGTATTTTTGTGATTGTTGATGATTTGAAGAATATGTTTTGTTATATTTAATAAATATATGCGTATAAATAACCGACTTCTACAAAAATGGAGTATAGTTTTATAAATATGAACTTTATTTGACTCAGGTACTTCGTGTTGGCTAGAACCAACCCTGACCCCAAGTGCCCAGCAAGCAAAGCTTTCACTGGTTTCATAGTGGAGAGGGAATGGCCTGGAGTAGTACCTGGACGTAAGGTAAATGATCTCTTCTAAATAAATAACTAGATTTTATACGCGGCTAATGTAGGTAAATTTATGTATAATTCCTAAAGTTCTCATGAAATTATTTAAACACGAAGTAAAATAAAAAGTTTTTTTTTTTCAAATTAGAATTTATTAATGTTTAAACTTACAAAAGAGAAAACATCTCTTCAGTTTTAAAATATTAGCCTATTTAGTTTTACAATATAATGTATATTGTAAAACTAAATAGGCTAATATTTTAAACACATATATACACTTAAGAGAAATGGGTGGTCGTAGATAACGAAATGTTAAAATAGAAAGAAATAGCGCAGTATTATAAATGAATACAAAACAAACATCCACAAACAATTCTTTAACGAAATAGGACGATTCTTCTTTGAAGTATTCCTTATTTTGTCCAAATAGATGGTAGTTGGCCCTAACACTAAAGCTTACGGAGCTATTTTCTATAATGTGTTGTGCTCTAAAATGTGCACAATACAAAAATAAAATCATTTCCTCTGACCGCTTATTGCCAGAACAAACGAAATGCAAATACCGCCATCTTTACATGCGCAGTAAAAATTTATTGCCAAATGATTGATATATTAATTATTATTAACATCCAGCGGTCTCGTCACTCACAAAGATAAATTAGTTCAAATATATTTATATATTGATATTTCAATAGATGACGTTGTATGTATCGATTTGTTATTAAAGGTATGATGTGTAAAAAAACCGATCCCTAAAAGGTTTATTATTGTTTTAAAAAGTGAATTGAAACGAAATAATGCGCCTGTAAATCAAATTTGTATCGTAATTTTACTGATTATTGAAATATCAGCAACAGATTATAGGTTTTTAGTGTGTATATTCTTGTTCACAGATGGCGCTATTAGTTTTTATGAATTGTTTATCACGGTTAATAACGAATATCGCTAAATTAAATAATATTAGTAAAATTGTGAATATGGGAATTTAATATTAGTACCCAATATATGCCTTTTGGTTTATGGTTCTATAAATTTTTTTATAAATAAAACTTTCTTGTGTATGTATTTTAATTTAGGAATTAACAAGTATATGGATTCAATTATTGATTGTTGCTAATACTATTAACATTTACTCGAACTGATTATTCTTTCCGATAAGATAGAACCTATAAATACTTATCAGGATAGTTCTAATAGAGCCAGTCTATAGTAGGATAAAAAAAAAGTTAAAAAGTATCAATTTTACTTATACTTCCGTACTTTTTATAAAATTCTATTTGGTTTACATAATTAAAAAAAAATCTCGATTTTAAAAGAGAACAATATTTTATTATTCTTATAGTATAGATGGTGTTAAGATAAAATTTAATATACAATGAAATGTTGTAATGATTCAATAAATTATATACTCAAATACAATAAATAATAATACAGTCAATTTTTGTGAAAAGAAATTACATTTATAACGTAAAAAAATATTTCAAGTAAATAGTTTTTAACAATATGACTTGCTTATTTAAAAGTAAATAAAAAAGAAATGTCTATTGTTATTTAATTTATTCTTAGATATATGTATACATATAATAGTTTAAATATTTTTTAATTGACTATTTATTCACTTTTGTAATGTACCTTTTCCGTTACAAAAATTGTAACGCCAATCATTCTTTTTCCTTTCATGGCGCCCCTAAAGAAGTTTCACTTCAAAAATTATAGCATCTCTATAGTAATTACAATTATAGTGTAGAAAGTTCTGTTTTATTATTAGTTTGTTTTTATTTAATTTGTTTTTATGTAAGAAAATAATAGAAAATTTTAAACCTTATATAGGCCGGCCATCTATAATTTCTTTAGAGACCAATCCAAAACTCAATAAAAACAAAAAACGAAAAATAATTTAATTGAAATTCAAATCCGCATTTTTCTATATTTTCATATTGTTGTAATAGTTTATAATTCATCAATTTTTCTAGCCATTTTAACATAAAATATTTAAATAGGAAATGAACATGGGACAACGCGCGTCCGACACCCGAGGCATTACTTTTGAAGATGTTCGTATTCCCAAAGAAAATGTTTTAATCGAAGAAGGTGCTGGCTTCAAGATCGCTATGGGAGCCTTCGACAAGACCCGACCACCTGTATGTTCTTTATATATTATATTATTTTTTATATATAAAGATACTGTGTGCTAATATTACCAGCGCATTCACTTATTGTTACTACTGGACCAAGTAATTTGATGTAAAAGAATATTCCCTAGTTAAAGTAATCCTTGTCTAGATCCAGGATTCGAATCGCAAGACCTCACGATCTGTGGCAAGTTGGTTACCTGTTAGGAAACACAAAGAAGCGTGATAAAACCTGTGGCATGCAATCTATATGCTAATAACGGCATCATACCGCGTCTGACACGAACCTATAACAAATATTACAGCGACTTAGACATATTTAATCTCTCTAAGCACACTCTTAAAAAAAATGAACATGCTTAATGTCTTCACATACCCATAATCTATATAAATAGGTGTACATAACTGTAAATATGTACGTTACTACCCGTACAGTTACACATAACACAGATACACACATATACTCACACATATACACACACAGACACACACACACGTACACACGCGCACATACATGTAAACACATTATGTTTGATGTGCATATCATTAGTATGATCAATTTAATTTATTCAGACTTTTTTTTTCTTTTTCCTTTATCAATATATGAGTACTCTGTTGTCTAATACATATACTATTATATCTAGTAATCTAATTTTGGCCATATTTATTAATAACTTTGTGCTCTAACTGTATTTTAACAATTTTATAACGCTGTAAGATTACCAAGAAATAAATAAATAAATCTTGTAAGATTTTCATAATTCATTGCGAGAAAATTAAAATATGATTATTTCTGCATGGCACACGCAAACTGTTCCTAGGATTTAAAAAACTTCTGTAGGTTATCGGTACTCTTTATGAAATTGAATTTGTTTAAAATAATAGGGATACGTGAGATACTAAAAATAACGCATATTAGACATATTACAATCATATATTTATAGAATATCATTTAAGGAAAGAATATAATATATGTAATTTGTGAGACAATAACAACGGTAACGATGGATGGCAACGAACGTTCGCGTCGCCCGATTTACACTTACCCATCAGCTTACCCCACAAGTCAAGCTTGTGTAAAGTAGTTTTACTTCATTATCATGTGTGTTGCTAATCACCAACAGGTGGCAGCAGGTGCGACGGGCCTCGCAAACCGCGCTCTGTATGAAGCGACCAAGTACTCACTAGAGCGCAAAACGTTTGGTGTGCCCATTGCCCACCACCAGGCTGTGGCCTTTATGCTGGCGGACATGGCCATCGGCGTGGAGACCGCTCGTCTCGCCTGGCAAAAATCCGCCTGGATGGTCGATCATGGTATATACATTATACATATATAAAAAAAATACATACAGACGAACTTAGAACCTCCTGCTTTTTGGAAGTCAGTTAAAAAAAGTAATACACTTGTCCCGAAACAGAGGAATAATTAATTACTTAAAGTCATTTTCAAGTTTCTCAATTGTATAAAGAAACTGCATATAATGATAAAACATGTTTTCACAAAATAATCATAAGCAAATTATGTAATACATACATTCAACTCTCACAGGTCAAAAGAACACTGTGATGGCTTCGGTAGCCAAATGTTACGCGTCCGAAATAGCAAATAAGGCCGCTTCGGATGCGGTGCAAGTGTTTGGTGGAAACGGGTTCAACTCTGAATACCCCGTCGAGAAACTCATGCGTGACGCCAAAATATACCAAATTTATGAAGGAACATCTCAAATTCAAAGACTTATCATATCCAGGGAAATCCTCACACAGGCCAAACAAAGCAACGCTTGAGTAAATAAATAGTATACGAGTGGGATGAGGTTGATAGACTATCTTGGGAACTAATGTAAAAGCAATGGGCTATTTGACTAATTTCTAGAAACCGTCTCAAATTATTTACTGGTGTTTATTGAACTCACAATACGTGTTTATTTTTAATACTTATAAGTATTTCTTCTATAAATAGCAACAAAAACAATACAATTTAAACCACTGACGTCAGTCGTGACGTCACAGGAAAGTGTCATTTAACCAATCAAGCGTCATACATAAGTTGAGTTAGTATTTAGTTTTGTCATTATTTGATATTATCTAATAAAGGAAATGTAAAAATAGTGTTTTCTGTCAGGGTGTGTAGACAAATACAAGGAGGTAGGAACGGCAAAGACGGTATGTCAAAACTGATTGACAGGCATGTTGTTTGACAGTTTAATGCTCTATGACGTCATTGTACATCAGCCAATCCAGATCTTTTTTCATCACGTGGTACCAGAGAAAAATAAATTAAGTTTAGAGGAGCTCTTTTGAATATTTCATTTAAAAAAAATTGCCTACATAATATGTTTGTCTACAAACAAAAAAATATTTTTTACACTGTCAAAATATTAATAGCCTATTGTCGTACACTTAATAAAGATTGTCTTAACTAGCTATCATGAAAAAGCAAATTTTATAAAAAATACTATTTTGTTTATAAATTTCAAAAATATTATTGGACATCCTTGTCTTACTCCTGTATTATTTAGTTTGGGTTTAGATGAGGTGTGGATATTAAGAATAGCCGTATATCGCATTTGTATGTCTTTTTAAAATTGTCTTTTTTGAAATGTAAGATGCACAAGACAAAGTTTCGATATATGTATATGTATTTAGAACAAATAAATAAATAACTTCAAGTAAGATTAAATAAAAAAAAATATTTTTTATATCTTGTGAAATTTTATACTGTTCATAATGATTGTATGAATATAATATCTTCGAAGTTTTATATTATTAAAATATTATATTTAAAACTTGTCTATGTTTTATTAATTATTATAATAAAATTGACCACATTATTACTAAAAAATTATGAGAAACAGAATATTAAGTCTAACCAGCCAACAGATACTTTTATCATAAACATTGTTTAGTTGAATTTAATACTGTTTTAATAAGCAACTAGTATTAAATATAACAAAACTTGAACTCGTTATATACTCCTACATAAATCACTAGGTAGCACTTGTGGACTAAATTGAATAATAAAAAAAAAATACCTATCAACCAATGACGTTTTATAATATAGATAGTAGATATGATGCGAAAAAAGCCGTTACGAAGACTGATGTGAAAGAACTGTTCCGAAAAAAAGACTGCTAGTATTTCTCATTGCGCGTAAGTTTTCTTTGAATTACGTTATCATGGGGTCTTTTAATTATATAATATATACCTTTTATTATGTCATTGCTAGTAACAAAAAAAAAGTTTAAATTAATATTAAATGAAACGGGGAAGTATTTTTTTTTCCTTTTTCTCCCGCCAGATGTCGCGATCACTATAGGCCTTAGTATATTGTAAAGCTATATAGCGTGAATGGTTTTTTTTTTCATTTTATTGAAAATTTAATTAAAATAACAAATTGTTCAGTACCAGAAAGCAAAGCAAATGAATATAGTTTGTTACCAAAAGACTAAAACTAAAGAAATTGCTGGCTGAATCAATAGACAGCCAAAATTTGCAAAATCACAATCTTTATATTTAAGGCTATGTGGACTTCATTTAAAGAAAGTGACTTTAAATTCTTAAATCGTCTACAGGTAATATTTTTTAACGACCAGCGGCTTAGGCCGTATGTTGATCCATTAGTCAGTCAGGACCACCGTAGGATGCACGTCTCCTTCTCAATTCTTCCTTCAGCTGGTTAAATTCCAGATATAATACATTGTACGGGTAAAATGCGAACACAATAGAAGCAAAAAACCAGGTATAAAAGAGATATCACAATAAAGGCCATACGTGTGGTGCCCTCCTTTCTAGAAATCTTCCTAATTAATTACTTTATATTTAAATGAGCATCATATAAAGTAACTAAATGAATTTAACTTTTTTATTTTATTATATGGGACACTATCAACACCACTGGTAATATTAACCATTTATATTGATGTTAGGAAATTTCATAGAAATAAGCGGTTATACTTACTGAAGCAAGACCGCAGATGTGTATAAATTTATTAATCTGCAATACAGTGACATCTATTATAAAACTGATAAACAACTTTTAAAATAGTACTTTATACAGAAACTAGATGGCTCTATTGTGTACCGGATGTTGTAGTCAAATAAATGCTTAATACTATTAAAAGTCTTATAAATTCCCAAAATATTATATAAAATAGTATATTAATTATAGTAAAATTTTGATAGTTTTATTAATATCAAAAAATAATGTTATAATTTTTTTAATGTATATCATTCTTGCACAGATTGACCTACATTTGGAGCCCTTGTGAAAGGATTGTGCAATAGAAACGGTTATTTATTACACAACATAGTGTATTCATAAGCAAATGTATTAATTTTGCACTATTTAAAGTATTTTTAAGCCAAAAACATTTTTAGTTTTTTACTGTATGGACATTGAAGTACTTTTAATATTTTTTACCATACACCTATGATATTTATTTTAATAATAAACCTAATAAGAAAAACATTATTTCACATTTAAATTATAAATAGATTTTTTTTTGGAAAATAGGCCATGGCCCATGACACACATTTCTAAATTAGGTTAATTTCTCGCTGCCCTTTACCGACATATTTCAATGTCAGTCATGAGTATGGTAGCTCTATTGAACCCGAGTTATGTCGGAATATTAAAGTGTAAGTGAAGTGGCCTAGAGACCTACATTTAGTGTTTTATAAAGAATTAATGGTATTTATGTACAAAATTTAAGATAAAATATTTTCCTAAACAAAGTAGATGAAATTTTATAGTTCTTGCGGGCAGCTAATGTTAGTTGTTTCGCTAAATCATCCGTAAATGATGCACGAAGACTCTCCAAAAATGAGTGTTGCGCAGGGTCTGGCTGCCTCTACAAGCCAGGCAAAGAATGATATTGTGTTGGAAGGCGCCGTGGAATATGAGATGAACTCCGTGGACCCTAAGCCTACTGAAAATATAGCAATGGAGATAAAGATATCTTATGTGGATCCAACAAATGGTGCGTACGATGTAGTTCTACTAATTACATACTATTAGTCACGTATACCTACAAGTATTTATAGATGATTTCAACTCGAGCCGGATATAAGCATGAATTACTTTTATTATATTTTTGATAAATCGGTTAATGTATGAAACATGGCTATATTTAAGTATAAACTTTCCATTATGGCTTATGTAGAAACAATAATGAAATCGCTTAAATCGAATTGGACTCTGCTTAGATTCTTTTTACATAAATTTGGGGACATGAGGCCTTAGCAAATGTTTTATGAATAGTTACATTCAAAACAGACAAGTGCTGGTTGTATAATAATTACATTGTATGCATTGTGGAGACTAGAGACTACCTGCTCGTATACTGGTTTGCACGGTGTGGCAACGTCGCATTGGCTTTTCGCGCTATCCTACAATGGAGTGGGTTATGTGGAAAAATTGTAATATAATTTTTAAAAGAATGGTTTCTTCTATGACTGACAAATATTTTGCGTCCTTAACTCTTAATTACAAAGGAGTTTGTACAATTCTTGGATTTAATGGACACAACGTATGGCATCCACGTTTGATGTCACTTTGTATTCTACCTGTGGCACGACGACGCTTTTTGATTTCGTTCGGTGTCAGTAGGGCACGCTAGCTGGTTGCGGTCTGCAGTGCAGTGGGGCTACGATATCGTGTTTGCAACAGCTTACATCGTATGAAGTAATCATTCTAATCATGAATAACATAGTGCTCATAAGTGAAATCATACGTCCTACTTACTACTACTGATTATAATATGTACTTAATATTTCTAAACTATTTCTAGTAATGTTTAAATTTTTAATAATAATTTAAATAGATTCTATATGCTGTAGGATCAAAAGATAACGAACGTCTATTGCATATGAACAAGATGGCGCTGCAACTTTCGTGTTGTAAATATCTTCTTCCTGATTCATACTGTTTTATTTAAAGCTGGTTCTGCATGTGGCTCCGTTTGAATATAAACATTACGTCACTAAAACCACCTCCGTTTTATATGGTAGCCCAAATTCCATAATTTTACTCAATCAATTAAAATGCTTAGCTAAAAATGTATAGCTTAATTTTCAAATCGAAACTATTTTCCGTACAATAAAAAGAACCATTTAAGTTTGTATAATTTTTTCAGTTTCATATATTTCCCAATTAGAACTTATTACAAACGAAATTCATTGTATAATTCTGACACCTTTCATTTTTATATACACATTTTTTTTATATTTTATACACTAGCGAGTAGCGACTCGGCTTCGCTCAGCTCGGGTTCGTCCCTAGTTACGTTTTAACGTTTAATATAGATTTCTCAGAGATGAGATATTTTCCCGCAGTAAAAAGTATCCTATATGTTGACTCGGATAACCAGCTAAAAATATGAAAATATTTTTATTTAAAATATTTTTTTGTTATTCCAACCGTAAAAATATGACTAAACTAGCATTGCCCGCGGCTTCCCCCGCATTCAGATGACCAAAAAGTAAAAACCAAATAAAATAGCCCTGTTGTTATTTTTTCTAAGAGTTTTTAATCGTTTTTGCCTTATTTAGTAAGTTACCTTGCTAAAATATAATATATACATAGTATCATCGTGTTTTATTCTAACCAGCTTTTGTATTTTTTCTCAGTAAGGTGATATTTTCCCGCGATAAAAAGTATCCTATATGTTGACCTGGATAACCAGCTGTGACCATACCAAATTTCATCAAAATCCCTCCATCCATCCTCTGTTGTGATGCGGTAACAGACAGACAGACAACAATTCTAAAAACTATAGATTCGGCCTCTGTACCGATAATAATTTCTATTTCAATAAGATTTTCGAAAAAATATTTAATGTATAGATTCGACCTAGTTAGAATTTTATTATACGTATAGATAGATAAACAGAGGAGGTGTCAATGTACCTATCAATAACCCGGTACACAAATATTTGACTAATAAACCAAGCGTATTGAGAGTTTTAAAAATTGTATTTGGCTCCATACCTAATTTGTATAATGCAATCACAGTAATTCGGTTCTCTTTATCACCCCACTCCTTTTAAAATCACAAAATATGTAACAGTATTTATGGCCAGACTATGTATATACGTCTATATGTATACGTTTTATTTCACAGTAACAGATGGTTGCCTAGACACGCAAATTAGAACGTTTCCATGATAACCTTATTTTTGATGAAAAGATTAGAAGGTCGATATTCCAGAATGAATATTATATATTGAATTGATAATTTTAACTTTCAACATTACTCTAGAGTAGGCTGATCTTAACATTAATTATTATTATCAATAAATATAATAAAATAGTAAAAAAGCTCAATCTGTATGTGGAACATTATTTAAAAATAATGACTGGTACGTATTCTGTACAGAATATAGACCCCAAACCTAATTGTTGAAATTGTTGTTTGGTTGTCTTTATATCTCTTTGCTTTTCATCCAAAGAGTACTGAACAGATTTTAACTAAATATGGTAACAATAACTTATTGTGTCAACATTTAGCATACCTTTTATTACAGAGAAATCTCATTCACACGGAAAAACACAGTAACTGGTTTGGTCGAGTTGTCGCTCATACAAAATATCAATGGTTTATTACACAAAACTGTATGTAGCAGGGTTAATAATTAACATATTTAACAATTTAGTGCCGTAAAATGTCAAATTTTCATGGAAAATGCAAAGCAAGTTTAAGAGCAAGTCGCTCATTTTTATCTTTTTACCCGACTGCGCGACGCAAAGGAGGGTAATGTGTTTATGAGCTTATATATGTGGGGGAGGGGCGGGGGGGTGTTGTCTGTCATGGGGGTCATGACCCTCGCCAAAGCCAAATAAATATACTTTTTTAAGAAGTTTGAAATTTAAGAAAAAAAGGATTAATACAAAATTATTTTTTTTAAGTACTTAATTCGAAACAAATTAAGTTTTTATTCGTTATTAACTTTTTCTTTAATTTAAATATGCGCTATACAAATAGTCCGATCGCGATGCGCTATACAAAAAATTAAAACCTGAAGTTTTATTATATTTTCAAAACGTTAGCAGGTATATAAGGAACAAAAATGCCCCCGTTGTCCAGCTACCCCCGAGAAATGGAGGGGTGTAAACCGTTAAAAAATAGCTTTTTTCGATTTCCGGCTTACTGTAACATTCTATCGAAAAGTATTCTTTAAAAAAGTTGTAGGTCTAGTAAAAGATTTTTAGATGAAACTTTTTACAATAACCTCAAAGTTTTCGAGACATTTGCAAAAAACCCGTTTATTTAATTTTTTATTAGTCCTATCTGGAACTTTAGTGAAAGTGCAACTAGTGATGAAAAATAGTGTTCAAAGACTGAATTAACTGAAGAACTGTACATATACTGAGTGTTTTTCTCACCATAAGTGACTGTCACGAGCCATAAGTAAAAAACATCTGTAATGCAGAAGACATACTTCAATTTCCGATTCCAGAACTCACAAATCGTAACTACATATACCTATTATAAATGCGGAAGTTTGGATGGATGGATGTTTGTCTCGCTAGAACGGTTGAATGGATCTATATTCGCTGAAATTTAGCACAGAGATAGATTTTAGTCTGGAATACCACATAGGTTACTTTTTATCCCGGAAAAATGTACGGTTCCCGTGGGACAGATTTGCTTTTGTTTTTTACAGAACAGTGGATCGACTATCTGTTCCACACTAACTGTTAAAAAACGTACCTACGCTAGTTTTAATATATGTAATAATTGCCTATTCAATTGAGCGATGTAGGGAGGTAATTTTTAAACTAGCAAATAGTAATAAAACAGGATTATTTTTGTTATCTATTGTTTAGTACAGTTGGTGTTAACGGGGTTTTATTACATCTTAGAAGAAATTAAAAATAATAATTTAAGCTACTGGTAGCCCCGTGATCAAAATTGGCTATAATTCATTAAATTTCATTAAATTATGGTTAAATTTCGACCACGTTATATCGTTATTTTCTGTCCATTGTCAATGGAATGATAGCGATATGTACTTATCTTGAAATTTTCTTGTCCTGTCCTGTCCTGAAATATCAGGAAAATAAACAAAAATGAACTAAGTGAACAGTCAAAAAATACAAATAAAATGTAATGGTGAAAAACATACTATAAGCTCTAAAACTTGACTACCCTCATTCAGGCCAGATTTTTTACAGACAATCCTATATCATCGTATTCGCAATTAAATAGAGCTCATTTTGATATAAAACTAATTTATTAAACAAATAGGTGAAAATAACTATTATCGATTTACCTGTTTATACCTGCCAACCCAGTAGTAACGCCAGAAAAAAATAAACAACCCAACGTTTGTATATTCTATAGGCTTCAAACTTTCGGTTGGTATTTAATTTGTCCTCATTTAAACTCATGAGTGCAATCTATACGTACTAATATTATAAAGTTTGTGACGTTGTAGGGGGTAATCTCTGGATCTTCTGAACCGATTTAGATGAAATTTGATAAGAAGATAGTTTGAGACCCTGAAAAGGACATAAGATAATATTTATCCCGGATATCATACCTTAAGGGGGTGTAAATGGGGATGAAAGTTTGCATGAGGAATCGAGGTAGGGACGAACCTTTTTTTTTTTAACGTTGGGAAATGCATTTACGCACGAGGTGTGGGACTCACCGGCAAAGCCAGTACTACCCACTAAAACCCAACAAAACCTTCCCCCTCTGCCATGTGGGGCGTCGCAGGATCGCTTACGCATTCAACTACGACGCCCCGACGGTTGGCCGAAGCCACTAACCATGAGGCCGCCCCAAGCGGGACAACCCCATTATGGGAAGACTTACAACCCAAAAAAGTGAGGCCGCTCCTAAGTCCACTCTGCTATCAGAGAAGTACCAGGAGCAGCCCCACACCACACAAACACTGCCCTCCGAAGAGGGCCACCTCCAATCGGCTGCAGAGGACAGGGAGAGCGGCAACGAAACACCGACACTCCTCTTCCCCTGCAGCCCCACCGCGTCCGCCATCAAACGGTGGCGGCCCCGTCTAGGCCGCGGAAGGTAGGGAGAACGGCGCACCGAAATACCGGCACTCCTCTCCCGCCGCGGCCTACCCCTCCGCCGAATGCGGGCCTGCGACCACAGTCCCGCAATCGGCACCCATCATCCGGTTGTGGGACCAAGCGGTCCCACCACCGGTGGCCGCAACGTCTTCGGCTCGAGGCCTAGACGAGCGGCCCCATCCAAGCCATTTGGTCCGCGCCGGATTTCTCCGGTACCACCCGCCCCTCTAAGCGGGTGGCATGCCCCTATCCGCCACCTGGGGACGAGGTAGGGACGAACCTGAGCGAAGCGAGGTTAAGTCGCTAGTATTTAATAAAAAGTCAATTTTCAATTTTTTATTAAATATAGTCTGGCCAGTAATTCTTTAGACAACTCATCTAGATATATTTTCTAATCTATACTTAATATTATAAAGAAGTAAAGTTTGTGAGTTTGTGACGTTGTAGGGGTAATCTCTGGATCTACTGAACCGATTTGGATGAAATTTGGTAAGAAGATAGTTTGAGATCCTTTTTTATCGTCAGGAAAAACCCGGTTCCCAGGTACCCACTTGCCAATGGGGAAGCGAGGCGGGTTATGTGGGGCTTCTGCCGCGCAAAGATGGTAAGCGCGCGGTAGCCTACCCACTAAAAAACCTCACAAAGTGACACCTCCGTCGCCTTAAGGCCGGGGCCACGGGTACCAAAAAGACTTGTCCGCGACCCTGACAGCGAGTGTCTGTTAAGGCTCCTCACAAAGTCATGGGCTGAGACTTTCGTCCACCCCCGACGGCCTCCTCGGGCCAAACTAGTGGACGGCCGACCTCCCTAAGCCGACCGCTCTCTGGCACCCCCTCACCGCCCACCGAAGTGGGCCACCTACATCCGGAGAGCGGCAACGACACACCGACACTCCTTTTCCCCTGCAACCCCACCGCGTCCGCCATCTAACGGTGTCGGCCCCACCGAGGTTGCGGAAGGCAGGGAGAACGGCGCACCGTAATACCGGCACTCCTCTCCCGTCGTGGCCTCTCCCTCCATCGGTCGCAAGCCTGCCACCACAGTTCCGCAACCGGCCCCTATTACTTTTTATCCCGGAAATCATCCCTTGAGGAGGTGAAAATGGGGATGAAATTTTGTATGGGGAGTCAAACTACGGACGAACCCGAGCGAAGCGAGTGTGAGTCCCTAGTTTGATATAAAATACTTTTCATCCATTAAACAAGTACGTGAAGGTTGTTTCTAGTGCGGATCCTTTACTAATACACTTACCATTCTTATAGTTCGTTCCATTTAAAAAAAGTACGTATCTATTAATCAATTCCGAAGTTCTCAATACAGACGCAAAGTCATAGTTACAGTTTTCAACCCGGACGTTTGATCGACAACGAGGGTTGTTTTAATTCAGAATAATTTATGACATGCCTACGTCATTTCAATTAAAAATATTCACAACGTGACTATTTCTATAACTGTATATTTCTTGACCTGTTTCTCTTAGAATTCTATTTTAATTTCACGTGTTCTACTGTATTCCGAATTAACTTTGTAACTGGAATGGTAGTAACCTCTTGAAAATATAATAGACCGTTTTATCATTCAAGCTATTTTCTGAACAAAAATAATGTTACTCGATTTATATAACATTTTGAAATATATTGTTTAGGCATTTTTTTATTGAACTTAATCGATATAGTTAGGTGGCTATGAATTTTTATAACAATATTTTAATATGTAAAAACTAAAACATCAGTCGCTTAATGTTTGAAAATTTAGTAGGTATTACTCTACGGATATGTGGAACACAGTATACTCGTACTTGTGATGTGGAGTTGCTATATTCGAAACAAATTCGTAATACTTAGTTTAATACATAATCATCAGATGTCGTCACAACTATTTAAGCTGATGCGCAGACGGTGTTTGCGTGTGTAATTTTAAAATAAACAAATCACTGTAAACATGAAAAGAAAATACATAGATTTACTTTATTCTTTAATATGGTTGCGAGTTAGTAGATATTCTAATTTCTACATATTTTCTTTACTTTAAAATAGCACGCCTTAATCATGCTTAATAATAATCAAGATAGTTGTCAGTACATGACACGAGCAATCAATGGGAAATTGCCGTAAATGAGAAAGAAGAAGGATGTTTCCCTAAAAGAAATTGACATTTCTAAATAATGTTCATCATTTTTACCAGTATGTTATTACTTTTATTTATATATATATATATATATATATATATATATATATATATATATATATATATATATACATATATATATATACTAGCGACTCACCCTCGCTTCACTCGGGTTCATCCCTAGCTTGCTTCCCCATACAAACTTTCACCCCCATTTTCACCCCCTCGACGGATAGTTACCGGAATAAAAAGTATCCTATGTCCTTCCTAGTCTCAAATTATCTTCTTACCAAATTTCATCGGTTTAGTAGATCTAGAGATTACCCCCTACAACGTCACGAACTCACAATTCACAAACTTATAAACTTTACCTCTTTATAATATTAGTATAGATACATTAACGTATTATATATGAAAAGTAACCATCTTAAAGAAATATCACTCAATGATAGGTTACATGCCTACGTGTATGTCGTATGTATTATCTCTTTAACCATTTGTCCAAATTATATGCAGTAAAAGGGAAAAGTGTTTTGTTTTAAACATTTTAGACGATAAATTTCCTTATTTTGATAAGAATTCATAATTATTGATAATATGACCAATAAACATGACCTACCGATTTAAATTATTTCTTAATATAAAAAACATCTTTTTGTGACTTAAATATAAAAGTTAGATATATGCTGTCGCTGACTTTTTTGTAGGCATTATTAAGCTCTACAACTTTTCTGTAGAACATAATCATATACCTCTTATGGTTAAGGCAGCGTTCGTAAGAAACGTTTTAGTTCGACCGTTTTTTCTCCGACTTACTTTGCAAATCCGACTACCATGAAAAATTCTTTTCATTCTTCGGGTTAATATATAGCCTATAACACTCAGCAAGAACGTGGCTTTCTATTGGTAAAAGAATTTTGAAAATCGGTTTAGTAGATCCAGAGATTACCCCCTACAACGTCACAAACTCACAAGATCACAAACTTTGCCTCTTTATAATATTAGTATACAAGCGGCTCACCCTCGCTTCGCTCGGGTTCGTCGCTAGGTACGTTTTAAATAGATATAAATTGTTATTAGCCAGCGTTAGCCATACAAATTTTTTTTTTCGTAAATTTTTCTGATGTTTTAATATTTATTATCCTATTCCGGACTAACTAAGAAATCCAAAAATTCAAATCTAGCCGTTCTTGAGTTTTATGTCACGTCACAACGGACACGCAATCGAACGGGATAAAAAGTATCCTATATCCGTCTCCTAGTTCTAAACTACCTCCCCACTAATTTTCAGCCAAATCGGTTCAGCAGTTCTTGAGTTATAAATAGTGTAACTAACACGACTTTCTTTTATATATATATATATATATATATGTATATACACATATATATATATATATATATATATATATATATATATATATATATATATATATATATATATAATATATACATATATAATGGGCGACGGAAGTAAACATAAGGAAGCAGTACATGTAGTAAGTGGGAAGTGAAATATAGTGAAACTAGCGACTCGCCCTCGCTCCACTCGGGTTCGTTCCTAGGAACGTTTTAAAAGTTCGTATAGATTTCTCAGAGATGAGATATATTCGCGCAGTAACAAGTATCCTATATGTTGACCCAGATAAGCAGCTATCATCATAACAAATTTCATCAAAATCTGTCCTGTAGTTTTCTCGTGACAAAAATTCTAAAAACTATAGATTCAGCCTCTGCAGCAATAATAATGATCATTTCAATAAAAATCCCGATTACATAAAAGTTAACTAAAAAGATGAAAACAAGTTCATGATGGAAAATAGTGATTATGATGTTCACCTGACCGATTCCGGCCACGGTGGCCAATCTCATTGAGACTAGCCAACTGCGCAGGAGATATTATAGTGCACAAGTGTAAGCGCAGACACAGTTCACTCTCTATTCCTGTCACTCTCATACTCTGGTGGGACGACCACTCGCACGACCAGTGAGAGTTGAGGCGCACGACCGACGACTTTACGTGCTTTCTGAGGCACGAGGGTGAAACACCGCCAACTTCCCAACTCCGGGCTGTTACTGAGACTTGGACCTCTGGGTGTGCAGCCGTACATGCTAGTCACTACACCACTGAGGCAGTTGGAATTAATAGTATTATGCAGTCGGAGAAACACACGTTTCTTCCTTGCCTCAATATGTACATACTCGTATGTATGTCTCCGACTGCATAACCGTGAACTTGATTTATCTTTTTAGTTAGCTTTTATGCAGTCGGGATTTTTATTTTTATAACATATTTATTTATATTAAATGTATTGTATTCAGCCCTTTTTAACGTCCCACTGCTGGGCACGGACCTCCCTTCTATTCGAGGGGGATCAGGCCATAGTCCACCACGCTGGCCAAGTGCGGGTTGGCGGACTTTACATGTCTTTCGAAAACTTGCTAAGTTCTCTCAGACATGCAGGTTTCCTCACGATGTTTTCCTTCACCGTAAGGCAAGTGGTAATCATGTTAGAAATGATTTGCACATGAAAATATCAGAGGTGCGAGACCCGGGATTTGAATCCGCTTCACTCGGTTTCCCAAGCGAGAGCGTTACCACTGGGCTACCACTGCCTTATATTAAATGTATATTTAATAAATTATAAATTAAAATTTAAAAATTCATCCGTTCGGGAGCTACGATGCCACATACAGACACACACACAGACACGTCAAAGACCCCGTCGTTTTTGCATCGGGAGTTAAAAATAATGTTAAAACGTAGAAAAGACAATGGTGGAAAATAATGATCTGAGTGACTGAATTAAGTTGTTACTATGCGTGTAGCACGATTGTACGTAAACTACTAAAAGTGATTCTCGCGCGTGACCAGCTTTAATTTCTTAGGGTTTCTAGTGAATATGGTATCTGCCGCAGAGTTTTTTTACTAATTATATAACATCTGGAAAACCTATTATTACGGATATTGTACAGTTGTACATCTATTTTTGTACCTTAGACATTTGGTGATTCAAACCTGATAGAAGTCAAAGGACTCATCCTCAACTATAAGTCTTGTATTAGTGCCAGATCTAGTTTCGCAATAGGTATATTGTGCAGTAGCAAGCCTGAGTTGAGATGATATGTTTTATATGACTGTGATCTTTGATTTAAAGCTTTCAATTCTTGAAACAAAGTTGAATTATAATTAATATAGTCCTATAATGAAATAAAAAAATAGATACACAGAAAAAAATACTATCATTTGATATATAAATGATGAATATACGCAATGAACGTATAAATATTAAATGTAACAAAAAAACTGTAATAGCTGGCACCCCCTATTTGCGGCTACTAATACATAGGTAGAGTACAGAGTAGAGAGGTAATTTATTAGGTATAGAAAAAAAAATAGCTTTAATCTATCTATCTATATAAATACAAATGAATCACCGAAATATATGTACGCGCCTAACTTCGGATCGACTGCACCAAATTGAATAATTCTTTTTTTTTTGTGTTTGTTATTGTCAGGGACAAACTTTGTATAGAAGAAAATAAAAATAATAATAAAATAAGTTTTTTTAAATGTCATCATAAGTAAAGTGAGTGAAACAGTTTTTATCGCGAAAATCAACCCTTAAGGGGGTGAGAATGGGGATGAAAGTTTGTATGGGGAAGCAAGTTATATAGCAAGCAAAGCTAGTTTGATATATAAATAACGAATATGTTATATACGCCATGAACGTATAAATGTAAAAAATTATTACTTGCTTACACCGTTTTGCGAAGAGGTTAAGGCCAAGTGCACAACGGCATCAACCATTTTTTCAAGTTCTATAGGTATATTTCTGTGAAGTGGAGTATAATTTTTAATAACAAGTGAATCGCTTTAGTTATAAAAAGTCAATTATTATTAATTTAATTGAAAATACTATCGAGCACATTTTAATATAGATGTGTGTATACTTATAGTCTATTCTACACTAACCGTTAAAACGTACCCAGAGACGAACCCCAGCCAAGCGAGGGTGAGTCGCTTTTAAACAAACATTATCAGTTAAGTAAGCTTTAAGAGATGTGATATGAACTCGTAGGGTGCCTCAAATACTTTGAACTGGATTTACGAGTAACTCTACATCAAATATAATATTGTAAGTAATCAAAATGATGTTCTATAAATATACACAATTATCTTTTAATTAGGTTCAGTTTAATAATGATGGAACCCTTATCGTATAGTAAAAATGATTAACACCTTATTTGTTTTTTTCTTTATATTAATTGTAATTCTTTATGTATGTATGTAGAGCAAGGTTGATGCGTTCGACTAACATTAATATAATACGAAATAACTTGAGAAACGCGTTATCTATTATTTAACAAGTACTGGTGCTAATTATTTTTATTATTCCTGAAGTTATTATAATTGAACTATAAATTATGATCTCTTTTAAGTTATCATCACATTGTTATACATCCATATTTTTTGGTAAAATAAACGGGGCATTCACTGAATAGTTGTTTTCAGACTGTTTGTAGCTTTTTTATAAAAAATTCTAGATGATAAAAATTGTAAAGATTTTTCTGTACCAAACAATATAGTTTGGGAATGACTGTTCTTTGCTATCAGCGGGCCTCGTCTGTGACCCAGTGACCTAGTTACGCGCCAGAGCAGCTATCTCTTATATCGTCCACAAGTATATACGTAATACATTGTACAAGCATATTGCGTTCATATGAAAAGAATATCTTTTGGTATTACAAAAGTTCCTATACTTAGATAAGTAATATTCTAATTCTACAATTATGAATACAAATTACCATTAAAAATCATGCATCAAAATTCAGCATTTATAACAAAGCCATGGCTTAGTTATATAAATAATCAATTCATTCAAAAGTTAACATTTGTTAAGCTTGTAGGTAAATAAATTATATAACGATACTGTGTAGTAGAATTTCAGAAACAAATGACAAATACTTGTGAGGTTTCGTCATGTTCTTCCGTTCATGTCGGTCACGTTCTCGTTTAAGTATCTTCCATTTTAGGACCACTTACATAATATTTCGCATGTAATGTATATTTTGTTCAGGAGGAGTGCCTACTTATTAATTAATTATTAAAACGACACGTTTGGCTCAGTTTGTAGTGATCCTACTTGCTATGCCAGGTCGCGGGTTCGAGTCCCGCCGGGGGCATTCATTTGTGTGATGAGCACGAATGTTTGTACTCCAGTCATGGGTGTTTTTATTTATAATATGTATATATTTAAAGTTATATATGTGTAGTGTATCAACTATCTGGTATCTGTAACACAAGCCTCGTAGCTTACCATGGAACTAGGTGATGCTGTGTGTTAAATGTTAATGTACCAACACATTTATTTTATTTCCTGGGCTTTACTCGGAATTTTGACCAAAGGTACAATTTTCTTTTTTAATTTAGCTTGAAAACAAAAAAAACTAAAAACTTAAATACAAACAAAATTAAAAAAATGCGTGCGAAATTAGCGACTATATTTGCTTGGAATACCTAATGCGAAAGAAAACCGCATGAAAACTCGAAAATATGCGTTTTCCCAGACATAAGACTAATCTAGATCGATTTTTCACCCCCGAAAACCCCCACATGCCAAAATGCCAGCGAAATCGTTAGAGCCGTTTCCGAGATTGCCGGTATAAATAAATATACGAGAATTGCTTGTTGAAAAATATTCGATTTAGAAAAGTCTGTCTTGTAGGACTTAAGTAAATTAATATTGGCACTTCCAGAAGAAAAAGGAAATGTTATTAACATCCATATCTTTTATCTTTGAAAATATAAGAAAAATGTTAACTATGAATAGCTAATCTATATAAAATAAATAGTACATCTAGTTTGCATTCTGTATTATACGTGTACTGTATCGTATGTAACGACGTACGTTTTTGCACAATACCCGAATTTCCGAATCGTTCAAAACAGAACTCAATTATTTAGCGAAATTGTACACCAAGTGCCATCCATAGTAGTCCAATCGGAATCCGGTTTGGGAACAAAATATTGAAAACCTGAAGTTTTATGATTTTAAAATGCTAGCAGGTATATAAGGGATAGAAATTCGTAAAATGGCCCCCTGCCCAGCTACCCCCGAGAAATGGGGGGACGCAAAGCTTTGAAAAATAGTTTTTTTTTCAATTTCCGGCTTGCTGTGACGTTATATCGAAAAATGTTTTCTACAAAAGTTATAGGTCTAGTAAAAATCTACAAATTTTATAAATAGCACTTTTTAAAATAACCTTAAAGTTTACGAGATATTTGCAAAAAACTCGGATTTTATTTTTTTCTTGGTTTTTAATTTTTAGAACATTCTTTTGATTTCCAAGAAACTAAAGGAATGTAATCTTCAAATACATATAATAATTATTAAAAAAAATAAAATTGAAATGTTTAGTCATTTCCGAGAAAAGTATATTTGAAAATCACCGCCAACTTCAAGTGGACGTTTACATTTAAAAAAATTCGTTCAATTTACAGGTAGGACTCATTATTTTTGTCTGGAACTCTACTTTTCGAAAAAATAAAAATATTGTATGGTCATCCTGTAAAAACACCCTTAAAATTTTGAAAATTGGAGGAATCGATAATTTTTACTTAGTAAACTACATTTTTTTCAATTGACTAAATGTACTTTATTGACCAAATTTTTATAAACTGATTACACCAATGTATTTTTCGGGAAAAAACGAAAAAAATCGGATCCTTAAGTTTTTCATTTGACGCTTATTATTTATACAATGACGCCGTAAACATTCCAACTTTGCAATTTGACGAATCGTGGAAAAATAATAAAAGTTGGAATTCACGTAAAGTATACAATTGCTTTTGTATTTTTTATGTTCTTTTTTTATGTTGAATCTATTAATGTTATAATTTTTTCGAATTTACCGGTGTTTTATTATTATTTGATCGCTTTTGGAGTTAACTTTATTGATTTTTCTGAAAAATTTGACTTGAAGGTAATTACAGAAAGAAATGAAATTCATTCAGTGTAATCTAGTTTATTCATTTGGTAAAAATATATTTAAAAAATTTAAGTTGGTATTTATAAAATTTAGTCATAATTTTGTTAAAAAATCATTAAAAAATTATTATTTTTTTAATATCCCATTGAAATATACACATAATTTCATTCAAATTGGTAAAGTCCTTTAGGAGGAAGTAGGTTAACAAACACACGTACAGAAGAATTATATATATATATATATATATATATATATATATATATATATATATTTATTTACAATCAACAAACTGATGAATCTTTGTACCCCACTATAGAAGACACTATACGAGCAATTCAATCCATTAAAAATAACAAATCTCCGGGAATGGACGATATCCAAGGCGAGCTTATAAAATATGCCGGAACTGGTTTCGAGAAGGAGTTTCACCACTTGGTGCTCCAAATTTGGAACTATGAAAAAATGCCTGATGATTGGAATACATCTGTTATCTGCCCCCTACATAAGAAACGCGACATATTGGAGTGCAATAATTACCAAGGCATATCTCTTGAACACCGGTTATAAAGTTTTTGCCAATGTGCTTTTTAATAAACTAAAGTCATATGTAGAATCCAGCTTGGGGGAGTATCAGTGTGGGTTCCGTCCAAACAGATCCACAGTAGACCAAATCTTCTCGCTTAGGCAGATCCTTGAAAAAACGTTTGAGTACAACGTGAACACTCACAATCTTTTCGTAGATTTTAAGGCTGCCTATGACAATGTGCACACAGGTTTCCTGTACCAGGCTATGATGGAGATTGGCATCCCAACAAAGTTCGTGGGCCTGACGGAGATGACTCTTAGAAACTCGCAGAGCGTTGTTAGAGTTCAAACAAACGTATCAGAACCCTTCAGAACCAATGACGGCTTGAGACAAGGGGAGGCGCTCTCGTGCCTACAGTTCAACATCGTTTTCGACAAGTGTATTCGCGACTCAAAGATCGAGACCAAAGGCACTATCTACCACAAATCCGTTCAAATTCTAGGGTATGCGGATGACCTCGACGTGATAGGTAGATCTCTACCTGCAATGGAGAGTGCATACCTTGCGCTAGAAAAATCAGCTGCGGAGGCCGGTCTCCAAGTTAACATGGCTAAGACTAAGTACCTGAAAGCGTCAAAAGACCAGCAAACTCTACCTACTCTACAAGGAGTTAATATTGGCAACAACACCTTCGCTAGCGTCAATGATTTCGTATACCTGGGATCCTTAGTAACCGATAACAACGATGTGTCTTCAGAAATAAGTAGGAGAATAATGGCGGCTAACAAGTGCTACTTCGGACTACTAAGATACTTTCGTTCGAAACTTCTTTCAAGAAGCATAAAACTTCTCTTGTACAAAACCTTACTAAGACCCATACTCACCTACAGTTCCGAATGTTGGGTGCTGAGCAAAAAAGACGAAAATTCCTTGTTGGTATTTGAGCGGAAAATACTACGACGCATTTTTGTAGCTGTGATGGAAAATGAGAGATGGCGAACGCGTTATAACCACGAGCTATACCAAATGTACGATGAGCCAAACGTAATTAAGACCATAAAGATCGGGCGCCTGCGTTGGGCAGGGCACGTGTTGCGAATGGACGAGGCCAGAGTACCCAAGCGCCTTTTAGAAGGCCGACCGGAGGGCCGCAGAAGTAGAGGCAGGCCCAAGCTCAGATGGTTGGACGGCGTCGAACAAGATATCAAGATCTTGGGAGTAACAAGTTGGAGAAGGAAAGCCTTTAACAGACCGGACTGGAGAGCTTTGCTGGACCAGGCTAAGGCCCACCCGCGGCTGTAATGCCTCAGATGATGATGATGATATATATATTTATATTGCGCCGCGAGATGTACATACTCGTTTGTATGTCTCCGACTGCATAATAGTATATTCCTTCGTGAACTTGTTTTCATCTCTTTAGTTAGCTTTTACGCAGTCGGGTTTTATATTTTTATAATATATTTATTTATTTACAGCTTTTTAAGTATATTTAAGTATGAACATTGGCGAAAATGGTGAAACCAAATTTAAATCATTATGTATCCTAAACTGTTATTTAAAATGAAAAATGATGAAAGAAACCTAATAATGATTTTTAAATATCTATTCAACGATACTCCTCTTGACATATTAGTTCGTCGATTTTCATTTTTTCTGTCACATTATGGCGTCCAAAATCGGCCATTTTGATTTTTCAAAATTTTTATGCTTTCTATTATATTTGCGCCGTCATGACGAATCAAACGATGTGTCATTTATCAAAATCGGCCTACGTGTTTGGTCTAAATAGTGCCACAAAGGTATAAACCCGCATATGTACATACATATATAGGCTGATAATCACATTACCCTCCTTTGCGTCGCGCAGTCGGGTAATAAAAAGTAGTTTGCAAACATTTTCCCATATTTCAACCTTTCTCATTTTAAAAGACAATAATTAATATTCAAAACTATTTCCATTTATCCACACACACGCACGCGCACACGCACATGCACACACACACACACACACACACACACACACACACACACACACACACACACACACGGGCGTACTTGTAGTCGCAAGTTTCATAATAAATTTTAATTTTAGATTTTTGTTACATCATTAAGGACTATAAATCTAAAGGTGTGTTAAGGTATTTTATTAATTTTTAATATTTAAATTGATATTTTATATAAACTGGTTTATGCATAAAATTATTTAAAAAATATATTATTTTGTTAAGGCTCATTTAGTACATAGCAAATCATTAACAAACTTTTCATTTATGCCAATTTTTTATATTCACTTTACATTTTGATTGCAAAACATAAAATTCGACAATTTTTAACAGTACCGATTTCGATGATTTTTCAGGTAATTTGTCTTCTTGTTAGTATTTTTTATACCTATTAAAATTTTTATCCTAATAGTCACTCTCAAACCTTTGATATTATTTATGTTGTTAGTTAATTTTAAATAACTAAAATATCAAATGTAACACATCCATTAAGCGACATGTTATATAAGTACCTCCATAAGGTATTCATAAAAATACATTTTCTTATACTATTTTGGCTGGAACAATTTAAAAGAAAACGTGTCAATAAAAATAATTCGAATGACGCCCAGCCCTGTTGACCTGACATACATGCCGTGCCAACAACTGCGACATACTTTCAATGCTGAAAATTTCCTAATTTACTGCAACTCGGAATTACAAAACTTTTAAATATATCTCATCGAAAACAAAGACTCTTATGACAAAAGAATATATAGTTAATTAACATATAAAAGTGTTTTTTTAGATAAAATTCTTGTTATATTCATATTTTGTAATTGTTGTTAGAAAAAATATTTTTCTTTATACTACTATACTATATTTTCTTAACTTATTAGAATATAATTGAATAGAAAATTTCATTCAAATGTCTATGAAAGAAGTAAGCTAGAATATGTTGAATCATCATCTCCCTGACCAATCACTTGGGGTCGGCGCAGTACATCTTTCGTACCTACTGCTAATAGTATTTGGCAAAAGCTTTACGACCGGCCGCCTGCCTGACATCAACCCTTCTTGGGAATGCTATTGTTTATCACGGAAAGAACCCAAGGTGCGATGACTAGCACATCTAATTTAGGTTTAGGTATATAAAATTATCTAATGACAGTAATTTTTTCATCACTTTCATTGGCACAGTCAATTGCTTGACTTGGTTAGGTGTGCCTTAATAATGGAGAGTTCAATGTTTTCATGTAATTTTCTGATATATTTTGAAATAAATTTCTAACATACCTACAATAAATTTTATTTTAACGTTATCAATTTTTAACAATTTTATAATATTTTTTCATATGAATGCTAGAATATGTTGAATACAGGGTTTATTTTTTTCTTAAGTTAATGCTAAAAATTGCGCATTTAAGTTAAGAATAACCTACTAGCGGTTCCCTACGTAACAACTTCGTAGGGCTTCCTGCTACCTATATTATACCTTTTAAGTAATATTTCGTATCTGTAGAATGAAACTATTTTGATTACATACGTTCTTATTATTATAAATTTTAGCTTTCTGCAGTTCTTTTCCACATAAACTTTAACTATGTTAAAGCTCATTCGTCGTACGGTTGAAAAGGATACTAAGTTTTCTCTCCATGTATTATTGGTATATTAGATTAACTATCTCGCCGAATTGTTTTACTTTCTTGATGAAATTTGACTTGATACATAGTCTGGAATAACACATAGGCTACTTTTTATCCCGGAAAACTATACGGTTCCCGAGGGATAATTTTTTTTTATTTTTTGAAGCTGCGCGAAGCAAGGGTGAGCCGCTAGTACTTTATAATTGTTGAGAAAGTAACAAAATATAGGTATACATATCTACTATCTAGATACTGTCGCACAAAATGATGGAGCGGCAGGGCGATACCCAAATACGGATGCTATATGGTCTTGTTATGTTTAATTTGCATAAGTCCACCATATAGCTATATGGTCGTAAACCTGACTCTTCCTTCTGGTGCAGTCGGTGTAAACAGAGCTAAATTTAATTTCAATCAGTTGAGAAGATCCCCAGATCTGCCAGAACTCCTCCTCCTAAAAACTGTACAGAATTGGATATTGTATGAGAGACTTTTGTTAGTAACTGCTTTAATATAAAGTTAAAAATGGATGGCTCAGCATACATATTTTTTTTGAAAAAATGAACTTTAAAGTTGCAGTTTACAAAAATCGTTGAATTATTAATTACACGTACTATATTAATAGTACTACTGAACCGGTTCGATCGGTTTTAATAAACCGAGGGGGATCAGTAGCATGAAACATTCAAATAAGTTTATAATATAAAAATAAAAATGTTTTTTGTGATGTAACGAAAATTTACGGTTTTTGGTGTTTCTCATTTACTTGATTTAGCTATAAGAAATTGCTTCTTGCCAACTTTCATGAAACCAGGACAACAGAAAGTACTCTACAGGTTTTGATTTCCTTGCCAGTGTCAAAATATACGGCATAGACGGCCGTAACTTTTGATTAAGTTGATTCAGAATGTTGCATGATTGAATTGATTTTCGCACAGCTTCAAGAGATTGCTGGCCTGAATATTTAATATTAATTTCAATTTGATATCTCCACGCGATCCTGTGAAAAAGGGTTTTGACAGGCAGATACGGTGAGGTACGGAATAACCTGTGCTGCGCATTGCTCTAAAACGTCTTCACGGATTTTAGACCGCCCTTTATTATAAGAGGCTTAAATAAAAATTAACACCGCTGACAGATTGCTTAAACAAAAGATTGACTATAAGGGGCATTTCACGTGAAGCGGACAACGAAAATAAAGTGAGGTTGTGAAAATTGTTCATACTCTGGTCAGTTATAGTTCTAGTGGACATGGATGTGCAAATACATTATTTTTTTCGTATGATGCTTTATTGTCGAGTTATGAGCTTTTAAAAAATTACGAAGTATGAAATCCGTACTTTTTGAATGCTTATTATTTGTATCAATTAATTTGTAAAAATATCTAAAAAATATCGTTTCTGAAATTTAAAAGGATGCAGTTTTTAATTTTTTATCGAATTACAAATTTGTTTCTTTATATGTATAGTAAACCGGAAGTGAAGATTTCAAATGGATGTTTGAGTAACTTCAACATAATTTTTTCTCAATATTTTAACTTTGAATTAAAGCTTTGAATATCTTAATTATTCACAAAAAAAATTATAACGTGATCATCAATAGTTTAGGACTTAGATCATATTGAGTACATACACATCGCACTGTTTATGCTAGCTATTAGTGACTAAACCATCGACAACTTATAAAACTCGATGACACTAGTCATGAATAATACGTCTAAAGCAATAACGAAACACCAAAAAAAAATTGTATGTTTGATCTAACATTATATACAATATACTAGCGACTCCTCCTCGCTTCGCTCGGGTTCGTCCCTAGGTTGATTCCCCATATAAACGTTCATCACCATTTTCACCCCCTTAAGACATAATTTCCGGATTAAAAAATATCCTATGTCCTTCCTAGGGACTCGTCATACCAAATTTCATCTAAATCGGTCCTGTAGTTTTTGAGTTTATTCGTTAGAAACGTACAAAAATACAAATCTTTCCTCTTTATAATAGTAGTGTAGTAGAAGTGTACATGTAGATGATAACGAAAATTGTTTATCCCTTTAAAAGTCTCAGAAAGCCTTTTCAAACCATTATGAAACTTTAATTTTGTTCAGTCAAATTTTACAATAGACCGACTAAGATTGATCTGATTTTTGTTGGCGATCCATAACGTAGTACTAGTTGTAGACTTAATAAAAATAAATTTCAATTATATTTAAAAATATATAAAAATACACCAACGGTAATGTAGAGATGTAGAGAGTACGATGAAGAGTTACACTGTCCTCTTGGAATCATTATATTAGCTCGATAGTATCAAATTATGGTATTGGCATCTGGATTTCATACATTTACAAATGGAGCTAATAGAAGCGTGTTAAAAGTTAAAACACAAGCCGCAAAGGATATCGATACTGATAGTTGCGGGATACTGATACTTGCGGAATACTGATATCGTCAAAAATTCTTCTTTCTTTGATTAATTACTCCTATTTTATTAATTATTTCATCGCCTTTTGAAATCAAAACAGTTGGTACCCTTCCATCGTAATCATTGTATCCTAATAGATCTATAGTTTTTGTTACACTTCTCAGGGAAACATGTTTAAATTAAGAGATGCGGGCTCAATAACGAAATTTGTTTGCGTAACATTGTACACGTGTGACTTAATTTTACTTAACTACCGGTATACGTACAACTTGGTACCTGTGGTTTTGTTATTGTAAAATTGACAAATGTTTAAACTAATAATTATAATAATATAATATACTAGTGACTCACCCTCGCTCCGCTCGGATTCGTCCCTACTTACGTTTTAACGTTTAGTAGGTATAGATTTGTCAGAGATGAGATATTGTGCCGCAGTAAAAATATCCTATATGTTGACCCGGATAACCAGCTATCCTCATACCAAATTTCATCCAAATCCCTCCAGTGGTTTTTCCGTGATGCGGTATCAGACAAACAGACAGACAAAAATTCTAAAAACTATGGATTCGGCCTCTGTATCGGTAGTAATGTCTATTTCAATAAGATTTCCCAAAAAATATTTAATGTACAGATTCGGCTTAGTTACAATTTTATTATATGTATAGATATTATATGGATACATACAAAATGTTAAAGATTTTATTTGTACTTACATACAAATAAAATGACATAGAAGGGTTTATTTCGTTAAGCCTCTCCTTAAATTGCAACCCTGGGTGGAGGGTTTATGTTCTACGGAATTGGGATAATATTAATAGAAGATTTTAAAAATTAATAAATTTGGATTATTTAAATAGAAGAAGGCTATTTTTTATTTCTAACGTCTAATCTTTGTCAGCGTTTAAGAAAATTTAAATATCAACGATTTTTTGCTGTATGATATTTTTTTCCAAATAGCTGCCTGCGTATGCGCGAGAGTATTGAAAAAACGTTAAAAATATAAATGTTTATAAGATCATAACAGCACAAATGACATGATCGGTATGATGGCAAAATGCATTTTGCTATATTTCACATTATTATACTTAAATAAAATAATAATCGGAATAAGTAATCAAAATTAAATTCCGTTTACAGGGATAAACTCCGCTCAGAGTGGACAAACAGACATGCGATTCCGATTATCCACCCCAATGGCTAAACGGAATCACCTCAAAATACGTATGCTGTATTTTTTATAGTATTATTTTTCACAATAGTAGCTTTTAAATTCTCTTATAAATTGCTTTCTTAGGTTATCCCTAATGGACCAACCTTGATGCTTTCCCTTTGGATACAAACTAATAGCGTCCTTAAGAACAATTTGATTAAACTACATGCGGCTCCGGGTATTTAATCCTCAACCACTAAACAAGACTCATCATTTGTATTGAAGCGTGTTGAACTTGATGCTCAAGCTGCATCATTAGATCTATTTAATCTAACAACAAACAGAGATGCTCGATTATACAGACATCTTTAGAATTGATTTGTATTGTTGATATATTGGTATCTTAAGCATGACTAGAAAATAAATTCATGAAAATATTTAATGATATAATTATAAATTCATAAAGCGGCTCTTTAAAACCATTTTGAAATGCAACAAAACTGCACGAACTTCTTCGATACCAAACACAGCTTTTATAGCTAAATTGCAGTGCCTGTAGATTAGTAGAAAAATATTGTATGGTTAATTCTTGATTTGATGTTCATTTCTACACCATCGTGCAGGTTTTTATTTGAATCTAATTCACAAGTACCTCGATTGACTCTTGATTTTGTCTGTTTAAAGCTGTTATTTTATTCCAATAAACCGTAATTTGTATTTAACCAGCCTACAATTTTGTCTATTAATATTCTACGTAAGTAGATAGAAACAAGGTAATTTACAATAGCAGAATACTTTATACTATCAAAACAATTTATGCAGAAACTAATTAATAATTTAATATAAATAAATGTCTCAGTAATAGAATAAAAATATTAAAATATACCGATTAACATTTTATGTTTGTTATTTTGAAAGTAAGTCAATTATTCACTTGTGCCATGTTGATCCAGTTTGTAATCAATAATTACTGCACTTGGAGCGTAATTACTTCAATGACACCATTTACCTGATGCCTTTAATAAATAATTTAAACTTTTCGTCTACGTGCTACTACAAAAATAAAATTGTAATAGACATATCGCCATTAACTACTACTTTTTTAGTAGTAGTTTCCTTTTATTTTTTTTATTTACATGTTTATATAATATTTATATAATTATATGTAATCCTATCCCACGGAATCGTACACTAAAATGTTGACCGGGGATATAAGGTACCACCATGCAAAACTTCATTTAAATCGGTCCCACAGTTTCGGAGATTAGCCCGTACAAACAGACAAACAAAAAAAATAAAAAATCTGGATTTATTCTGTTTCTCTTCTTACATCCCCTTGACTCGGTTTTTAGCAAAAAAAATTCTATGTATAGACATTCGACCTCGATAGTTTTATTATATGTATATAGATAAATAAAAGTTGAAAATGCGTTTAGAGACTTGAGACATTACTATTTTATACGTAGATAGATTAAAACTTTTCGAGATTTAATCTCGATAATAAAAAAAATTAAATAAAGAACTTAACCTAGACATACTCCTCCCTCGTTACCAAACGTAATACTTGTATGTGAATTTATGTTATTTCTAAATAAATATCCTATATTTAGCTCATAAGCATGTTTGATTGCTAGCACACAACAAATATAAAATAAATATTTATTTAAAGTCTGTATGATCGATTGAAATATGAATATCGATATGCAATTTTTTACATTTGCGTGAGTGTAAAGACATTCTGCAGGATACTTACATATATGGGTACTTAACTTGGTAATAAATAAATATTTATTCAACACAGATCCTGATATATCCATACTAATATTCTAAATGTGAAAGCATTTTGCTTGTTTGTCCTTCTTTCATGTCGAAATGGAGTGACGGATTGGCGTGAATTTTTGTGTGGAGATAGTTAAAGGGCTGGAATGGACCTGCGGCCGACTAGCAGCCTGACACCTGACGAATTAAACAAAGGGCCGCAGCGGTATTGCGGCGTCAAAAACACATGTTATTAGAATAAATACGCCACGGATGCAATTAAATATTACTTTTTAATCATTTTAAATACAATAATAGGAATGTATAGTGTTTTATATAATTTAATACCAAATTTTTAAATTCAGTAATGTTCGTGTCCGTTCTTAGCGTAAAAGGTCATTTAAGCCAAGAAAAACTAGAAAGTATGCTTGATTCTTGCTGATTTTTTTACTGAAGCTTTGTATAATATGTATTTATTTAAAATTATACAAATTTTGCAGAATCAAATATTTAAAGTCCATAAAAGCGATAGAAAGCAAACTGGGAGCTCGTTGATTTTTTTATATATTATTGTACTTATATATACTAACAGAAAACCTTTTGAATTAGACAGGATCAAGCCGTAGTTTATTTGTAAAAAAAAATTAATATTGCCTCCTGGCGCGTTCTCATACTAACATTCAAACGTATGAAAATACGAGATAGCAAACTCAGATCATGTTGATATTTTTTACCGCTGCAGAAAACACGTAATAATACAATCCAAAAAAATATTTATGATCGGAATTACTTGAAACTTGGTATTGATGCCCTTCAATAAAATTAATTAAATACGTGTTTTAACATTTTTCCAAATTCATCCTATAAGTGGGTAAAATAGGGAATGTATCCTACCTTTTTAGAGTTTTTTTTAAATTTTAGCGCAAGCGAAGCAGCTGGTTCTGCTAGTAGCTTTATGTGTATAATACAGAACATTTTAAAACCACCCGCCAAAACAAAGGTACTCGCCGTAAAGATTAGAGCGACAATATTTAAAAAATATAATTGTAAGTAATTTTTGGTATACATATTTAATTATTATTAACGTATCATATATCAATATATTATTAACGTATCATTATAAAAAAATATGTAGTAAACATTAATTGTTATTAGTTTCTTTTGCAGTAGTAATATGGCGTAGTAATATTTGAACTTACAATAATATTCGTAAAGAAAAAGCTCAATACTACACAAATCCCTCTAGATGATTTTAAGTGAATATATTTGTATAAAACAAAATTCGTTTTAAAATAGTGAAGGCAGCGTCCGGTTTTTGTGTATTCAAAACGACAGTTTGAGCATTATATATCTGTGTCAAGGTATGGATCGACTCTTGCGCAAACCGTTTTTTAATACTACGCTTGGTTGCGAAGTAATTAATTCGATTCGGAATGTCGCAACAAATGATACCTGCCGTAGTTTTCGTGTATTTGAAATTTATGCTTCTCGATGAGTGGATTTGAGCTTTTAAACTTCCACGCAAAAATATTTTTTTTCTAGACTATGGTAAATACTAGGAACATAATATACGATTTTAAAATCAAAGATTTCAAACAAATGAATTTTGTTTCCATATTTTATTAATTGCATAATTATTTTAAAAATATGTATATCCATACCTTAGTATAAAAAACAATATCAGCTGTAGATAACTAAAATTTTAAATAATTAAATAAAATTAACAACTTCAACTTAATAGCCCGGTGGCCCTGCTCTCGATAGCTCTCCTTAGATGGCTCACAAGCAGACTAGGTCGAGGAAAACAACTGCGATGTCAGTGTCATAAGTTGGTTTGACCATTTGAATACCAGGTAATTTACTTAACCAAAGCCAATTTTCTTCATATACAACATTTTATTCCAAAAGAAAAAACGTAATGTATATGGACTATTTTTATATTACTAGTATATATACTGTATGTGATTGATATAACTATTTGTAGAGGGGGAGGCTATGTGGTCAGCCGTATATTACATACATACTTATAAACGATGTTTGTTCGAAATTTGTTGTTGCGCGAATGACCTTAGGATTCAAGGTACCAAAAGTAAGTGCCACAAAATTTTAAATATCTTGAATCAATGAAGACATTCAATTACAAATGAGAGTTTTAAAAAAAAACTTAATAAGATAAAATAAACAAATTAATAAATTTATTTTTGTGCTAATAAACCTGCAAATTATATATAATTTGCAGAAATTTCTGATAATATATTTAGGACATATTTTTTTCGTTTAATAATTCTATATTCTGATATTTTGAAAATGCTTGGGTATATTGATAAAATCCCATATCTCAGATCATAGTGATTCTAAAATCTCCGACTTTCGTACATTTTCTGTGTGTACTATAGTTTTAAATTACGCAAATTTAAATTATAAATAAAATATCTTTGATTTCCTTATGACGACTGATCCCTTTCCTTTGATATTGTATCTAATATATTATGACATGATGCACTTCATATTTTTTATTTTTAAAGTTTGGCCTCTAAATTAGAATTCATTTACTTACGCAATATGACATTGAGGCATCCAACTCTTAAAAATATATTTACGAAATATTATCTCTTTCCTTCTAGTAAATTCGGCCGGTAAAAAGGCTGATTCTATAAAATAAGTCTTTTTCCTTTTGTGGTAATGAGTAGAGAAAATATCTTTATGGGTTCATTTAAAAATAATATAGCTATTTCATTCACACCAAAAAGAAATTGATGCTTAGTTGTATATGTATAATAATAATAATGAACACTATTGCACACCACACAAGAAATAAATAAAGAAGTGAAATATAAAACAACAAAAAGATGCACAGCAGGCGGCCTTATCGCTAGAAGCGATCTCTTCCAGGCAACCTTAGGGTAGAGGAATCAGTATATAAAAATGGTAGACGGCGTACTTGCGTAAATACATACGTATATACATACATACATACATACAAACAGTATAATAGAAAAATATAATCAGTATGTTTATTTAAGTTACGTATTTCAAATAAATACATATAATATCAAATATATAGTGTATATATATATATATATATATATATATATATATATATATATATATATTATACTAAGACAAACTAAAGAGATAAATAATGCGTTTTTAACATGGTCTTAAACTTGTCTAAATTATTAGCCCGTCTGATGTGTTCTGGTAAGAGTTCCATAGACGTGCAGTTTTCACAGAAAAGGAGTTAGTAAGAAAACAAGAGGAGTGAGAAGGAATTATGAGGATGAACGTTTCACTAGAAGGCTGGGAACGAGTATGAGAATTCCTTAGAAGCTCGAAATGCTCTTTGAGATAGGAAGGGGTAGAAGGATTAAACAGCACGCAGTAGAGGAAATGAAGTATGTGAGTATTCCTGCGAAATCGGATTGAGAGCCACTTGAGCTTTTTGCGAAAGTGAAAAACGTGGTCATATTTACGGAGACCGAATATAAACCGTATGCAAAGATTTTGAAGGCGCTCAAGTCGATTCAGGTGCTCCTCTTTAAGGTCAAGAAAACAAGTATCAATTACTATATTACATAAATTAGGATAAATCTTTAGTTTTCTTAGAAAAATGATCGATCGAAATCGATGTATAGAAAAAAATATTTATTTTAAAGAAAATTATACGTTTAAAGCGAGCTTCTGTACACATCTCAACTGCATGAAAATTCTTTTTTTTTTCATCTAAAAAAGTTCAAATTTTTGCATATTATTATTAAAATACAAGACTTTATTATTAATATTCATATTACGAATAAATGTATTATGTTATACAAACTTATTTAAAAAAATATATTTTTACTATAGACGACTAGTATAAATAAAATTAGAAAATGTAAATGGAATAAAATAAGTTTTCGATAATGGAGCCGATTTAAAAAAAATACAGAATAAAATAATTGACCGGGCGAGCCAAGCGAGCAAAACGGTATTCACTTCACACACACTTGCGGTATTCACTTAGACAAAACTTTATCTTGGTCAGGGCAAATAAAAGAAGTGAGTAGGAAATTCTTCTTTAAATTGGGTTCTTTGCGGCGTCTTCGTACTATATTTCCCATTCCTACCAAAATTATGTTAGCAAATTCTCTTCTCCTTCCTATCTCTTCTCGATTATGAAGACGCAAGCTATCTTAATCTGACCGAGGACCATCTAAATAAACTTGATCGACTCCAAAATCTTGCAATTCGATTCATATTAAATTTACGTAAATATGACCACATTTCTGAATATCGAACAAAACTCAAGTGGCTCCCAATTCGCTGTCGTCGGAATCTACACATTCTCTCTCTTCTGTACTGTGTGTTGTTTAATCCAACATATCCGCCTTATTTAAAGGAGAAGTTTGAATTTCTAGGAACTCGTACAAATAGGTTAAGATCTTCAGAGAATTTGATGCTAAGAATACCTAAACCTAAATCTTGCGACAAGCTTTTATATTAAGTAAATAAATTGTGTAATGTAATAAATTGATGGCTTTTATTTTATTTAAAGTTTTTTTTTCTTTTTAGAGCATTTAAATAAGAGCTTGTTTTAAAAATGCTTCTCAAAGTGCAGTAAATTATTCACATAAATTTAGTGGTATATTAATTGTAGGAAAAAAGTTTGTGCTTGCGAGGATTGCTGTTGTCTGTTCACAGAACTACTAGTTATTAAATACTAGCAGAACCCGCGTCTTCGCTTGCGCTAAAATACAAAAAAATCTCTAAAAAGGTAGGTTACCTACTTAGGTTCCATACAAACTTTCATCCCCTATTTTACCCCACCATTTTATAGGATGAATTTCGAAAAATGCTAAAACACGTATTTATTTATTTGTATTGAAGAGCATTAATACCAAGTTTTAAGAAATTCTTATCAGAAGTAAATTTTTGGATTGTATTATAACGTGTTGATGTGGGAATGAGATGATCTCCCGCAATAAAAAGTAGCCTATGTCACTCTCCAGATCTCCCAACTATGTTCACACCAAAAATCACGCCAATCCATCAGTCACTCCGTTTCGATGTGAAAGAACGACAAACAAACCTACTGTCACATAATATTAGTATGGATCATATCATTCTACTCAAATGTTGTTTGTTGGTTAAGCTACAACTCACTGTCAGTCAAATAATTATAATCGCTTCTTATTGTTTGCTAATTCCAAACAAGTAGTTCCTACGCTTATTGTACAGCTGTTGATGTCGCAACACGTTATTTTAACTATGAGAACGTATAAAAGGTGCTTTTTGCTCTTATATTGTTTCTTTAATAGGACCACATATACAATATATTCAAACTTGGCATTTGAGCAATATTACTATTACGAAGTTAGTATATAAAGAGAATTACGACATGCGTATACCACAAAATATTCGTTAAATTATTTATGTATAACGTGTGACGAATAGAATGCAGAACAAAAATGAACCTAACGTAGGTAATAAATATATGATATTGTATATTTATTATTTACTATTATTATTGTTTTTGCCTTTACCTATTCGTTTTTTTTTGAATAATTTATGCATAGTCAACTAATTTCAACAATTTGGCCAATACATTAGTTAGATGCTTTAACATTACTAACAACAGGCTTCAGGCATCGAGTGCAGCTTATCTCTAGGTGTAACGTCACTCGACGCCGACTACAATGGCGTCTGACCTTCGCCTACTTACCCGCTCGTTCGAATCGAGCCTCTCGGAATATTTTCAAAACACACATTTATCTATTCATCTCGCTCTTGATTCTGTCTGTGAACATATAACTGTCTCTTTATAAAATTTATTATGATACACTCTGTTTATATGATTTGCGTGAAGGGTATACCTTTTAGTCTCTATGCACCTATATAGTCGTATCTTTAAAACAGTAATAAAAGAAATATTTTATTTACTGTTCATACAACCTGTATATACACAAAAATGATTTTGAGTAAACTATATAAATAAAGAAGAGAGAAAAGTGAAAATCTAGGGGATTGTTATACTCTTAATTCTTTACCGGCCTATATTTTTCAGCTCGTATTAATTGATTATATTTATTTATTATTAAATAACACATAGTGTAAATGAAATAAATTAAATCCTTTAATAAGTTGCATTATTTTAACTAAAATACCAATAATAATTATTATCATTTCTTGACGTAACTATATTGAATAAATATGATATATAAACATGTGCAACCTACATAAAATTAATGTCAACTGCATCTCTGTTATCCTCTGCCCTGGATTGTATGAACTTGGCCTACTTGTTGTCATATATAGATGAATACCTAATAATTTTTATATAAATAGTAGTAATAAATACTCTCCTTGCTAACAAACATGTTATAGCATACATGTTCGAGATATATACGGCTGAGTGATATGACAAAGCCCACAAGGGTATCGCCAGCATATTCTTAAAACAATCAATGTTAGTGTTACATTGAAACACTTATTTACATAAGGTTACTAATTATACTTGTAATAATTATAATCACTTATTGAGAATAAGCTTCAAAAATGTTATTTTTGTGTAATAAATATTAGTATTTTTTAATGTATTTTTAATCGGCATAATATACCTGTATATTTTTATTTTTTATCGCCCATGATGTAACTCAAATGCTATTATTGATGTTGCTATAAATAATTGGCTACATAATATATTATATACATGTCCCAGTATATATGTTTACATATTATAGTTTGATAAATATGTTCTTTTCTTGCTTCGAGTGGGGCAAGGGCACTGTGTCACCTTTACCCACACTCTTACAGCGTTGGAGGGTATGAATGTGATTCCATTTGACCTATTTTCAACTTGATCTTGACCCATCCGACCCAATTTCTAAGTAGAAATACGTAGCTAAAATCTTCCTTATTGTTCAGAGACCTAAATATTTATTATGTAACTGTGTAAAGTATGTATGCAGATTGTAGGTAAGTAATATGTATATTCATAAAACTATTTAATTTTCTCCGATACCTAATTAAAAGAAAGATGTTTAGTCTTGTTTTGTTTTCCTTTTTAAAAAATTATGGTACTGGCATTCTATATAATAATACAAATACTTTTTAGTACATAGCTAGTTCTAGCATAAACGACATACGTTAGAAATTTTAATGTAATAATAATGTGTTCTACAAATATCCGTTCAGGAATGACCGCTTAGCTCCCACTTGTTGAATTCACCCTGAACTATTTTTATGAACTTGGCCTACATTATTCTCAACCCTGTAAGTCCACAAGCATGTGCTGTAGTATTATTCGTAAAAGAAGGGGAATGAATGAATGGATGGAAATGAATGGAAGGGGAAGGAGTATTTACCTTTCCAAGCCATCATATGTATAGGTTAGGTTACCATCCATCATACCATCAGTACGAGTATAATTAAAATTGACCGGAATCGGTCAGGAGGACATTATGATTAAAATAGAGGTCTATAACAAGCATATACCGTTGACATATTAAATAAAATACAATCATGTCGGCACGGTTTTAAATCCCTTTGCATTCTCTGTGCGGGTAAATATAACAAAGATTTCTTCCCGCTATTGAACAAAAATGACAGATGTCATTATCTCTCAGTCTCATATTTTTTGTTTAATAGGAAGTAGATAATTCAAGTGTTTCATTTTTATTGCAGAGCTCTAGGCTCGAAAATTTTAGTTGTTAGAACTTTTACGTGAAATTAAATTACATACCTATATGTCAAGTCAGACATGTTTAGTTAAAACTGAGAGGTACAAAGTTACTTTTTTTATTCGTAACCAAAATATTTTTTCAAAAATATCGCTATGAAATTAGTGTACCTAACTTTATGTGGCTTGAAAACGTAGATACAACGTTTTTATTTAAAAATACACATTCATTTCACCTACGAGTACATGTTTGCAGAGCATGATCTACACTACAGTGAAATTATTGTTTACAAAAGATTCTATAGATAGGTACAGTAATATTATAAATTGGTAAATTTGCAGCTTTTGCAAATTTTTGAGCGACTTAAAATTAGCGTCTATTCGGAAAACTTAAGTTTAAATCGCATTTTTTGTCGATACAATGTCAAAGTTATTTTTGATATCAATTTTACCTACAGGTACATTAAAGATTTTTTTTTAACGAAACAAGGAAGAACATCAATTTTTCTACACGTAAAAGCTTCCATTGTACGGTTCTTAAAACCCATCCATACCTCTTGCGTCAATGAAGTATGTAGCTGATATTGATTAAGGCACCACAAAGAAATTCTTCACGCGACGACTGACCTCCCTCGTCCACTAAGCAAGCGTACCTATATATATACCTATATGTATGCGTTAACGGATATTACTCGTCATATATTTTATAGACTGTTTCGTTTGAAAAAGTTTGGTGTGAAACTTAAATGACTTCACATTTCCCTTTTTGATATTTTTCTTTAATTAAATAAAATTGTAATTTTAATGTTTTCAATATTTTATTTGAGAGAGAGTGGTTCGACTTGCCTATTTAATATGTTACTAAATGAAGAGAAAATTAAGTAACTACTATAAAAATGTATAAAAATTGAATTCTTTAAAAAAATCTATCGACTAAAGTAATTCAAACCATGTATTGAATATTTTGATTGTACTAAATGAATTTAAGAAAAAAATTCATTTATTCTGCTTTTTAACTTTATAGTTTATAAAATCTTATATTTTATTATATAGAGCGCTCGAAAGGCCAGCTCTGCGAATCACTCTCGCAACAATCTCAGGGCTCCAAAATTATATCTGTATAATCATTCTAAAGAAACTTAAAAAAACTGACTTTAAAAAAAGCACTAAGAAGTAAAAACTGATTGGTAGTATTCATTTACTATACATAGCTAATAAAATATTTTCGAAGTCGATGTGCTTTGCTTTGTATCGGCTGGCACCTACTACGAAATTTTTTTGTTAAAAATTTTTTATTTTTCCCTTTTTAGTGTATACATAGTAGTAGCAAAGTAAGAAGAAAGTATTATAATAAAATAATCGCGTAAACCGTTGAAGTTACTTTGATGTCCATTTTTATACGAAGACTTACAAACTAAAATTCGCTTTTATTAGTAACTAAACTAACTAAACTCTAAAATCAGCTTCTAAAGTGTTAGCTTGTTAAATCAAACAAAATAAGCCCAAACTCAAAGTATCTATTATTAGGCGTTGAAGAGTTCCACCTATCCACCTTCTCGCCTTACCATCAGATCAGGTTAACGATACCGAACCACTGCACTATCAACGGAAATAGAAACACTTGCAAAGTTTCAAGTCAAAATGACAATTAGATATAGGTTATATTCATCATTAGCTATTTTTCCACCCTTAGGGGTGGTATTTTTAAAATTTAAATGAGACCAATCTGAAAGTATACACTTTCAAACAAAACAAAAATTGACCAAATCGGTTAATAAATGCTCCGTCATTTATTAACATTTGTGAGGTAACAAACGTATAAAAAAACATACAGCCGAATTGAGAACCTCCTCATTTTTGAGGAAAAAATACAATCTTCTTCGAAATTGTTGTTTCGGTTTCCACATCATAATTAAGTTTTCATTCATATATAGACTTTATTAGATATCGTAATGACCTTGACATAGTCTTGCTTTTTACAAAACCATATACAAACCTTGTTAACTTATACTATTGTATAATAGACCTTGATTCTGTTTATTTTACTTTTAATAATTTCGGATGGCTTAAATTTTATATTAAAATATTATTTTCTATCCTGTAAATATTACATTATTCAAGAATAGTTCAGAGAAAACATGCTAGCACATACTGAGGAATTGCTTGAGGAAAATGCAGATAGTATTCCGCAGACAACTGTGCCGAGGTCGCTGCGTTCTTGAAAATGGATCGATATTAACATTACTGTGTAATAATTAATAAACAGTCATCATATTGAAATAAGATTTTTTAAGAACTTTCTATTTAATACTAACTTCTGAGTAGACAACCACTCAAAATAGATTTACTCGCCCGTTTACGTTATTGCAAGAACAAAGTAAGTATTAACTTACTTTGTTCTTGCAAAAACTTACTTTTTTTTTACTTAAAAAAAAAAACAAAATGATATCTCTTCCTTTTTTAAAGTAAAATACATATGTTTAAGAAAAATTCTTAATTCTGGGGAACCTAAAATAAGTTAGTTCACAAAAGTTTGTAGTTTCAATAACATAATATTGTCATTTTCTTCCTGCGATACATGAGTCACTGGATTTTTTTCTTTCGTATCCGCTTCATAATAAGCACCACAAGTATGAAACGTGCCACTTCACTTTTAATATCATATGTTTTCCCTTGTTGCCAATATTATCTGAGAGCTATCTCATGTTCATTTATCAGTTAGGTAATCATTTTCCTATATGCCAAGGACAATAATTAAGAAAATATAGCAATTTCAACGGTCTAATACATTAGATCACTCTTTTCCCTTAGCTCCCTAAACACTTTGTTGTTCATTGTCAGTTACCATATCTATACTAATATTATAAAGAGGCAGAGTTTGTTTGTTTGCTTATTTATTTGTTTGAACGCTCTAATCTCAGGAATTAATAATCCGCTTAGAAAAATTCTTTTTGCATTAGATAACTTCCTCAACAAACGGGCGTTTATTGAGGAAGGCTACCGGCTATGTATATGTCATACATACATAGTATATCTATTCCATACTAATTATTAACCGTTAAAATTTACCTAAAGACGAAAACGAACGAAGCGAGACCCTAATTTTTTTGACATTAGTAATTTTTTTGACAAATTCTTTGAGCATTTGTAAGGTCTTGTTCTGAACATAACAAAAGTTATTAAGTTATAATGCTTTAGGAATATTAAAAAATGTCTTTTTTTTCTCTTCATCTCTACGCAATGTTGCAAACCTTGATAAAAATATTTCTTCAATTAATCTTGAGGAGACTATTCAACCTCGAGTAATTATTATCCTTTTAGATTGAATTTGAAGCTGTATCAGCTTTAGATTCGTAAAACTGCTGAAAAAAAATTTTGCTGTTCTGATTAAAATAATATGTTATTACTTGAAAAAAATGAATCCCTTATAATATATGTCCTTATTACAAGCCAAAATTTCTAAAGAATATTAAAAATATGAAAATATAAATAAGTGTTATAAAATCAGAAAAAATAAAAAAGGGATTGCACTCTGTACAAAGCTGTCTCTATAGTAGGTAATCACTGACGCATCTTCTTCATCACCCTCCCTCTAACTTTTAAGGTATAAAGTGAAAAATTGCAAAAACAATTACGTAAGTTAAAACATCAAATTTGTTTTGTTCCTACTATTATCCTCGGAACCCTCGGTGCGGAAGTCAGACTCGTACTTGTCCAATTCGTTCTATTACGAAGAACTTTTATTTATTTATTCTTTCTACGGTATTCGCCTACATTTATTTCACCACCGAAACTTTGTTTTTTGCGTATCCCAGATATTCAAGTTTTGTTGACTCATTTACGTATATCGTGCTGTGATATCACTGATAGCGCTGATTATGTGTTAACTTTTAAGTTTTAAGGCATCCATCGTCAACAGCTTTATCACATAGCCCCTTGATTTATTGTAATCTGATAAACAAAGACTGCATAATACCTATGTTCCTTCGTCAACTTTTTTCATTTTTTTCAAGTTCGCTTTTTACGACGTCGGTTTTTTTTTATTTTTGTAAATATTTTTTTTTATGTATAGATACTTTTCATAAAAGAATAATAGTTGAAAATATCATGTACCTTATGCTTACCTAAAAGCAGTAGGGACCTAAACGATTTATTTTAAAACAAATATTACTATTATTAAGTTTGAAAAAAAATTGAAGAACTCTAACCCGCATGTGGCCAGTGTGGGAACCCCCTCGCATTAAGGGTAAGCCCACGTCTCCCTCGTCTTCCTTCGTCATCCTCTAAAAGTGCCAACAATATTTTTTTTATTACAATCTTCATTAACATACTGACTTTAAAAAAGTGTAAAACTGACAATTCTAAAGTCCTATTTGAATAAAGTATATTTTGTGTTTATTTATTTTTTGATTTTTCTACATTTGCCGTTTGCATTGACAATATGTTTTATTTATGAAAGATTGTAATTTTATGACTATCAATTAAAAACCGTGAAATGATATAATGTTTCTAAAGCCTAGTTTAGACACTGTATACGGTATACTCAGTGAATACTCTGAGTGTCTCTGTGAACGCGAGTAAGTGTCTCTAACTGGAAATTTATTGTGACACTATACTAACTGGTGTTGTATCAGCGGCTGTGTGACCGCGTTATGATCCAGTGTCTTGTATGTTTGAAAAGTTTTCGAACAGGTGCGGAATTTTCAATACATCGCACCGCGTAAAAGATAGTACTTCAAAATTAGTTTCACATTGAGCACGGAATTTGAACAGCTCGCACACAATTTCCGTACATTGATATACAGACACTACTCAGAAACTAAAACGTAAAAACAATTTTAGTTCACAAGAACAGTCAGAAATTAATGTCTGACATTTATGTCGTATTCTAAACTTAGCTTTAACGCTTGAATGTCACGAGACATGCTATACTCAATTTGTAAAATATGTGCGCAAACATACTCGTATGTTCACATTTATTTGTATCTTTATATAATATGACCTGTAATTTTTATAAGGTTTCGTTTTAAATAGATTGCATGTTACTATAAGCATAACTATTTATCATTTACAAATGTACTTTAAATAAGTTATATCAATGAATATTTGAATAATATAAGTTTTTAGATTTTATAAAAATATTCTTATTTTTTTTAACCGATTATAATGTAATTAAAATTCTTGAACTTAAAATTAGAAAATACAAATAGTGAATTGTAATAGGAATAATTATTAATGGAAATACTATATTATATAGTTCAGATCTGTTATTTGCACTGTTCAATTTAGTACCTAACCAACGCCATTTAACGTTATAAGTTCGGTTTCATTTATGCTTGCTGTAGGTAGTAATGCAATTATTTACTAGATATTAAATGATATCCGAAGTTAAAATAGATTGAGCTATACATTTATTGCACACGTAGGACGCACCAAGTGACCTCGGCAGACCAAAAGCAGTACCACTGTCACTGGGTAAGTGTGTCAGTGTGTCAGTAGGGCGCGCGTCATCTGCGACCGTGCCTCCCCGCGGCCCGCAATTCCCCGCACCTCGCCCTCTCCTACCGCACCAAGGTCCCAAGAGATTGCAGTGGGTTTACTCAATAAATCTACATTTTCTTAATGGGCCAAACTACATACTGGGCAATACCTACGGCCATTGAAAGAAGAGCAGCCTCTTGAACAGGCTAATTGGATATGAAAAAATCTTATTGAAATTATATCCCAAATACCTATATAATTAGCTGTACTGAGCACTGTTTTAATGTAACTGTACATTAATAACAGGTAAATACAAAGTGTAAATATACTAATGAAATATAATCTCTCTGTCAAGTATATAAATGGTTATGTATGTCATAAGGAAGGTTAAATATTAATTTCTAGGTTAGTGAGGGATACATGGGAAAATTCAAGCTGTTTTGAACTAGATATTAAATTTATGGTATTATATATATATATATATATATATATATATATATATATATATATATATGACATATCATATTGATTAAGTACCTACTTAATTTTAAAATATACTAGCGACTCATCCTCGCTCCGCTTGGGTTCGTCCCTACTTACGTTTTAACGTTTAATATAGATTTGTCAGAGATGAGACATTCTCCCACAGTAAAAAGTATTCTATATGTTGACCCGGGTAACCAGCTATTATCATACCAAATTTTACCAAAATCTGTCCAGTGGTTTTCTCGTGACGTTGTTAGTAAATGAATTAATCGTGACATAAACATATAGTTATTAGTTATTAGGAACACACATAAATTTACGTTTATGTATATGTTTTGTGTCGTTTTATTTATGGCTAAACCTATTGATACAGTAACTGTACGAATAATTTATCATTATTAATACAGTGACTGCACGACTAAAATTATGTTTAATAGTCCGGCTATAGATTAATAAAAAAAAATATTTTTACGTTAAAAAAAAATTAAGCCGACTTCAAAATAAAAATCGACTTCCAGGCAGTAAAAAGTAAAAAATAACTGAACTGGCTTTCATTTACTATAGATACCTAATCAGATATTTTCGAAGTCGGTGCTAGCCTACAAACAATACTTTAAGATATGAATATCTAATAGGTAAATATGACAAGGTATGAACTCTAATCTTCTCTTCTATATATATAGATCAATTGCTGTTCATTAGTCTCGCTAAAACTCAAAAACAGCTGAAACGATTTGAATAATTCTTTTTTTTGTTTTGTTAAAGGTTTATCAGGGATGGTTCAAATATAAAAAAATATATAGAAAAAACTCATGAGAACAGCTGGAAAATCGAAAAGTTCAGAACTGGTTATTTTGTATGGGAATCACTACTTCGGATTACTTTCAATAGTGGTAGACAAACCATACAACAATACGTCAAGTTTAAGTTAGAAAAAAATAATATATGTGGGTATATGACAGTATATAGTCAGTCTATCTATTCTATACTAATCGTTAAAACGTACCTAGGGACGAACCCGAGCGAAGCAAGGGCGAGTCGCTAGTCTATACTAATATTATAAAGAGGTGAAGTTTGTGAGTTTGTAATGTTGTGGGGGGTAATCAATCTCTGGATCTACTGAACCGATTTTCAAAGTTCTTTTACCAATAGAAAGTCACGTTCTTTCCGAGTGTCATAGGCTATATATAACCATACAACAATACGTCAAGTTTAAGTTAGAAAAAAATAATATATGTGGGTATATAACAGTATATAGTCAGTCTATCTATTCTATACTAATCGTTAAAACGTACCTAGGGACGAACCCGAGCGAAGCAAGGGCGAGTCGCTAGTCTATACTAATATTATAAAGAGGTGAAGTTTGTGAGTTTGTAATGTTGTGGGGGGTAATCAATCTCTGGATCTACTGAACCGATTTTCAAAGTTCTTTTACCAATAGAAAGTCACGTTCTTTCTGAGTGTCATAGGCTATATATTAACCCGAAGAATTAACCCGAACTTTCATGGTAGTCCGATTTGCAAAGTAAGTCGGAGAAAAAACGATCGAATGTTATGTTCTAGAAAAAAGTTGTAGTGCTTAATAATGCCTACAAAAAGTCAGTAACAGCATATTATGTCTAACTTTTATTTTTAAGTCACAAAAAGTAGGTTTTTATATTAAAAAAATAATTTAAATCGGTAGGTCATGTTTATTGTTATCAACAATTCTGAATTCTTATCAAAATAAGTAAATTTATCGTCTAAAATGTTTAAAACAAAAGACTCTTCCCTTTTACTGCATAAAATTTGGACAAATGGTTAAAGAGATAATACAACATATTCGTAGGTATGGAACCGCGACCGTGCCGTAATCTATTGAATGATATTTCTATAAGATAATTTTTTTTTCATATACAATACTAATACTATACGTCAATCTATCTATACTAATATTATAAAGAGGTTTGTGAGTTGTGAGTGTAATCTATGGATCTACTAAACCGATTTAGATGAAATTTGGTAAAAAGATAGGCCCTGGGAAGGACATCGGATATATTAATCGCGGAAATATATATATTATATATTTTTATCCCGGAATCATCCCTTTAGGGGGTGAAAATGGGGATGAAAGGTTGCATGGGGAAGCAAGCTAGGGACGCACCCGAGCGAAGCAAAGGTTAGTCGCTAGTTTTATATAAAATGTTATAGGTACATCAATTTGGTGATGTATTTATACATAAATATATACATATCGAAATAGATTTTTAGGCTGTATCGATATACACTAAGTATCTGTACAAATAAATATTAACGTACATAATCCATTTTAAACCTTAAACCGTGCTCTATTTCTATTTGTGATAGGTTCATTAAAACATGCATTGGGGCTCTGGAACCACAAGGATAAGACACGTACTTAAACAAAGAGATATATCGTTAAGAGTTCTATCTATTCGCTTTTTACAACCATTGAATTTTATTTAAGTTCTCAAGTTTATATGAATTTTGTTTTAAACAAAAATAATATTACAATAAACAAATGCTTCTCTGAACTTTAAAAAAAATCTATTTTATTAATTGCCATGACAACTTGTTAATCTATACATATAATAAAATTCTGAGTCGAATCTGTACATTAAATATTTTTTTGGAAAACCTTATTGCAATAGTCATCAGATCATCATATATCTATAGTTTTTAGAATTTTTGTCTGTGACCGCATCACGGACACACTACTGGAGGGATTTTCATGAAATTTGTTAAGGTGATTGCTGGTTATCCGGGTCAACATATAAGATACTTTTTATTGCTGGAAAATATCTCATCTCTAAGAAATATATACTAAACGTTAAAACGTTACTAGGGAGGGAAGGTGAGTCGCTAGTACCTACTAGGTATAGTTTGTCTTACTAATCGAACGCAAAATTAACTTTGTTTTCTGAATCTTTAAGAAAAAACTATGAAAACCCTACTTAGTTTGGCATTCAATAAAACTAATATTGTGAGATACCTATAGGTATCGCACGAATTTCGCATGATTCGTCATTACATAAATGGCGCGGTCTGTTTGCATTATACTTTACTTCAATAAGCCTAAATTTAACATAGTGCAATGATAATTAATAATTTTTAAAATACCAGATTGTACAATCTATTATGTATTTTTATTTTCAAATAATGACTACATAATTTTATCGATAAATAAATTAAGTTCAGACGCATCATGAATTTGCTTTTTACATTTCTCAAACCAATTAGTACATTATCAATAATAAACATAATCTACATTTTATTTCATTAATATTAACTTTGCGTCTGAAAATATTATCTACCTCATCTCATTAATCATAACTTTGTAGCTGAAATAAGGCAGGGTCACTAAGTTGTAAAACTTTCAATTTAATCGAATAATCAAGTTAAATAGACCCAAAAGGTAGCTTAAACTCCTAGTAATGGAATTCTCTTTCTGCCTGGCATTTATTAGAAGAATGCCAGTACCAGGAGTTTAAGCTACCTTTTAGATATTACGTAGGCATAAAGAAGAGACAACGTTTAGTGGTGGAATGGAGTGCTAAAAGAATAGACATGAACGCATACGTTACTCGTAGGTAGAAGTGCATAGTAAAGTAAACGTTAAGTTGTTTAGGTATTTAATGGTATGCTTGGTTTTATATAGGTTGTAGGTATATACAGTTAATAATTACCAAAATTCCCATAACACTAAATTAATCTATCATCATATAAAATAACCATGCAATTATATTTAATTGCAGACAGCTATTCTCCCGAGGTAGCTCTTTGTTTTGTTTGCCTTAAATATGTATTTGACACTCGTAACTAAACCTCACCGTAACATTCTATTTAAAAGGATCAAATAATTTCGAAAATTATAATATTAAATGTTTGTCATTTTTAAGTAAATATTAGTATGTAGTTATTTATTATTTATAGTATTTCAATAAATCTTGGTAGGTATGTATAGCTATGAATATCACGAGCTTATCACAGGTATAACAAGTACAGTTTGAACAAATAATAGAGGTTAAAGTATGAAATTGCCGATTTGTACTGAACAATTGTTTTTTTTTTTTAATTTAACATATTTATTTAATCCAAATAATTATAATAAATAAATAAATAAATAAATGTTGGGACATTAACACACAGCACCATCTAGTTCCATGGTAAGCTACGAGGCTTGTGTTATGGATACCAGATAGTTGATACACTACATATATATAACTTTAAATACATACATATTATATATATAAACACCCATGACTGGAGAACAAACATCCGTGCTCATCACACAAATGAATGCCCCCAGCGGGACTCGAACCTTCGACCGCTGGAACAGCAAGTAGGGTCACTACCAACTGAGCCAAACGTGTCGTCAAGTATTTCCATTATTACCATTATTATCTATACATTGCTGCCATCAAATAGGAAAGTCATTTATGCCTTTGCGATAGAACTCTGGTGATCTAAATTCGACAAACTGTGTGAAAGCATTTTGTACTGCATCCTGAGAAGAAAACTTTTTATCACGTAGAAAATTGTCCAAATCACGAAAAAAATGGTAGTCCATTGGAGCAAAGTCTAGCGAATACGGAGGGTAACGAATGGTTTCCAATTGCAGTTCCTGTAGAGTTAAAACGGTTTCTCATGCTGTATGAGGTCTGGCGTTATCATGGAGCAATAATCGTGAAGATCGATTCATGAGTCGGGGCTGTTTCACTGCTAGTTTTGCTATCATTGTTCGGAGTTCGGCACAGTAGACATCTACCGTTATTGCTTGACCAGATTGGAGAAAGCTATAGTTAATAACACCAAGCTAAGACCACCAAACAGTTACTATACCTTTTTATTGGTAAGCTTTGCTTTAGGACACTGTTGCGGCGTTTGACCTGCTTCCTTCCTTCATCTCTTTCAATTCATTGTTATTCACCTGTGTGGGCGTTCTTCCACGTGGTTCGTTCTTCAAATCAGTTTCCATCACGAAAGCGTTTAAACCAAAATCGCACGATGCGTTCTTTAACAGTCCCCTCTCCAAACGCAACATTGATATTGCGAGCTGTTTCTGCCGCGTTAATTCCGCGTCGGAACTCGTATTCAAAAATTACTCGAATTTTCGAAGTATCCAGACAAGAAATATTTCTTGTCTAAGCTGAATAAAAAAAAAACAACTGAAAGTCGATAATCGAATTTAGCACATTTTTTAAAAGTAGAACTACATAGGTACCATGTGAAAAAAGTTTCACTCAAAAATCTCAAACCATGAAGGTTCTATGTCAATTCGAAGTACCTATTACAATAAAACGGCAATTTCATACTTTAACCCCTATTATTAACTACTAGTCGCAATTTCGTTGGCGTAGGCCGACAAGGGCTTTATAAAAGAAAAGAACGAAGTCTTAAATATTTCCGTTATTATGAAAAAAAATCGGTTGTCTAAAGACATTAGTAGTTTTGACACCCCTTTCTCGCAAGAAATCTTTGGGGTTCATTGATTCAAATTAAGTTAAATCTTGACGTAACTATTAAGCAAAAATCATATCAATAACAAGCTCATGGATCTTGTGAAAAATCCATCTAGTTATTTTTTTTTAAATAGCAGTAATAATTGGCCGCCCTTCTTCTCCCTAGGGAATCTTTTCTTTTTGTAAGATAAAACTTAATTTAATACCCGTTTCAGTATGTAGATACTAAAATCTATATTCGTTAGAATTTTCAAAATAAACAATCAATGTACTGATTTGCAATGTTTGTTACATTTTAAATGTAGTTATATGTTAAGTATAGGGCCTATCCCATAGGAAACCTTACAACAATTTTTTACATATCTATTTTGAATTTAATATTAGGTAGGTACTTTATGTGTGATACGCGTAGGGAAGAAAGAAATTCGACTTTACCTTCACTTTTATCTTTTATCATATTTTTTATCATCACCGTTAAAATCCTAAGATGTTTTTAAGTTTAGATATATAAATTATGTTATTTCGCTTACTGTCTTTACCGGACTGTAAAGAATGTATAATTATATACCAAACCGGCTATTACACCAATTCTAGGAATAGTGTCTCTATCGTGACGTGAACGCCAAGCCTACGAATGAATTCCATCTCTATCAAGCTGTGATATTGAAACTCTAGAATTTAAATGTATAAAAGATCACGATTGGTATATTATTTTACCGGAATAATACTTTAAAGTTTAAACATTTATTTACATTTTTTTTAATTCCGTGAGACATAAGTCCGTAAGTGATTGTACATATTTGTACATATTATATGTACAATCACTTACGGATTATAATAACTTGTAATGCAATTAATAATGATCTATTGTGTAAGATTTTTTGTGGAATTTATAGATGTAACAAACGAAAGAAGCATATCATCCATACTTCCATACTTAATATTATAAACGTGAAAGAGTGTTTGTTTCTGTGTTGTGGAGATAGTTAGAGGGCTGGAGAAGATACTTTTTAGTGCGGGACATTTCCCCGGGAAAACACGTTATAATACAACCCAAGAAATATTGATGATCAGAATTACTAGAATCTTTGTATTAACGCTCTTCAGTACAATTAAATAAATACGTGTATTAACATATTTCTAAATTCATCCCATAAAGGGGTAAAATAGGGGATGCAAGTTTGTATAAAGCCTGTATTTTTACCCGACTACAAGGAAATGGTTATTTATGTTTTTCGCGCCTATCTTTGTATGTTTGTAATATTCTTTATTCCCTCATAACTTCCAAACCACTCGATGGATTTCTTTAATTGAAGTATTTAGTTTAGTAGTTACATTCGTCTCATTAGTCCAAGTATTCTTAGATAGGTGACAAAAAAAAATTAAATATGGGGGCTGCTAGATTCCGTAATAAAATAGAAAAAATGAAAATCGACGAACTACGAGTATGTCAAGTCTACCGTTATATGTATTTGTTATTATCGTTGAATAGGTATTTAAAAACCATTTTTAGGTTTCTTTCATCATTTTTCATTTTAACACCTTCAGGTAAATTTATAAGAAATTAATTAAAGTTCTAAGAAATCTATTGTTAACTGTAACGCCGGCGTGTCCGCGGTCGTAGAGGGACTAAATAACAGTTTAGGATATATAATGATTTAGAGTTGGTCAACAACCATTCTCGCTAATTTTTCTACTTAAAAGTATACGTACATCTCGCGGCAAGGATGAAACGTGCATTACGTACATATATTGTATTGTATATGTATTACGTACGTTATTATGTATGTACGTACGTCTCCGGCTGCACAATAATAGGGCTTAAAGCCTATACTAAACGTAAATTAAAAAAAATCGTAGTTAGTAAAAACATAGGCGAATTTTAATTTCCTCGTTCGTTCCTTAAGCTGAAAACCTCCATAATTCGGTTAATTTTAACCGAAGGAAAAAAAGTCATGATACTTTTTTGATGTAAAATTCTCTACACATTTTTATTACAACTTTTTGGTCTAATTTTTACCGTTTTCGAGTAATTGCGAAAAAACATTTTTGCCTTGCCGGGGGTTACAGACACAAATCTTTTACACATTGTTTTTGTATCATTAAAACTACATTATATCAAAAATGCAAAAATGAGTGCCTTTTGATTTCAGATCTTATTTGACTGGACTTTAACCTATTTCGGTTTAATCAATAATGGGTATGTACATAAAAAGTCAATTTATCATACCGATTATCATGTAACGCTTACAATATTTAACCGACCTTTTCGAAAAAAGATAGAGCTTTCTATAGACGAACCATTTATTTCCTCGCTACATTCTATTTGAAAAAGATATTCCATATTAAACCATCTTGAAGTCATAAACGCATACAACGTACTCGTACGTTCATAAACTATCTTGTCAAATATTCAACACAGAGAAATAGAACGCTCCTTTTTGAATATTTTGTGTCAATTATTGTGTGATGTTTTAATTATACCTATCTCATATGTATAGTTAAAATATCTATTTATTTTATCATAAGTAATACAACTTTCTTATAAATTATCGACTTCCCTTGTTTCCAAGCTGATCGCAGTGCAAGCAACTCCGTTTCTACCAACAGCCTTGTGCCACTTCCACATATTCAGTATATTTGTATTTATGCTCATTATGCGTTATGTATTGATTCATCGAATCTCAAGAGTCTCATTCCTTTAGGTAGTAAAGAATATGGTTATTTAGTAATTGATATGCAGATGTTGTAACACCATTTAGTTAATATCAAGTTATAAATTGTTATCTTTAATTACATTTTGATATTTAAAAAAAAAAACCTAATGGCCTAAGAGCCTGTGAACGCCAGACACATTTATTACACACCATCAAAAATAAAGTCAATTCTTAGCGCTTCAAATTTGGTGACCATTTGCAACATTTTCTTAGAAATGCCTCCCAACTTGCTTGGAACCTTTTTCATGGTGTGTAATAAATGCTATGCTAGCAGTCTTATAAATCATCTAATCATTACCCAAGTATTATATATTAAAATCAGCTTTTATACTATAACGTAAGTAGAATTATTATTTCATGAAAAGGGTGGTGTCTGGCAAGGGTTGGCCACGATGTTAAGTGTCTGGCATGGGTTTGCCACGATGTTAAGTGTCTGGCATTGAATGACGTGATTTTTAATAATATTCTGAAGGTAATACCAAAAAATCACACTGTATTATTTGACGAATTTTGATCGGTATTTTACACACCTTTAGTACCGTGTACCTGCCAAAGCCACCATAGCCTGAACTTCATAATGGTCCATCGTTCTTATCTGTGTTGGGAGCATGCGCTGACAAACTTTCAGCTTTTATAAAATGACGAAGGTCTGGCGTTCACGGGCTCTTCCTCTATAAAGTTTACGTTTATTCGTAATTAATATTTGTATGCTAATATTTAAAGATTTTTTTACGTTGCAAGATGCCACTGGGCAACGGTTGACGTAAGTACTTTTTAAACGATTAAGAAATGATTGAATGCATCAGAAAGAATTTAGGATGCTTTTATAAGTATTATTATGCAGAAATAGTTTAAGTGCCAGTCGTAGTTTCGTAGGCACTCGTTAAATACTTGACTGGCCAAATTAGAGATTGGTCACAATCCACATTTGTCAAATAGGTACCTACTTGATTATTCGAATTCTTATATCGTCAAATTATTAGCTTAACCAATTACCCCGTAGTCACTAAAATTTTGTAGTCAAGACGAAATGGAAACCATAAGACACAAGCATAGTTTTATTAAATTTAGAGGTTTAAAAAGCGTATTATTAACCGACTTCAAAAAACGGCTATCAATTCTATATGTGTGTACTGTGTATGTAATATTATTGTTAGAACTGTAAAATTTTCACATATGATATAATCTGATAGGGCTTCTATCTATGTATGTATGTGTATGTATGTACTACGTATGTATGTATACACGTCAACATAATCTAGGGATATTTTAGAAATTGATGAATTGAAAAGAAATTCTAAAGAATTTCTTACCCTAATTCTTCTTTTAATAATAGATCATTGACGATCGTTCTAAGGTAAATGTTCGTTAGCCCATTCTAATCTTCACCTGCGATTGCGTTGTCGAAGTGCTGGAATCCGAAGTGGTCTACGAGCATGAAGGTTGACTTTCGTTCGTGCAGTCTCCTCGTGACAGTTTGATCGCAAACCAGGACCTGATGTGCCGACTGTAACCTTAAAACCAATTGCCTAGCCGTAACGTTAGGTTGCTTTCTCGGCGTAATTTGTAAAAATCGGTCTTGTCTTGCGGTGGTTACCCGACTATTCTTAGTGTGCCGCTCAGCCACCTCGCCAGTGTCCCGATAACGAGACCTATGTAATCTTGATATGACGATTTGACTGGTGCCAATGGCATCAGCAACATTGCATTGTTTCGCGCTCGCTTCCAGCATGCCTATTGCTCCCAACATCTCTTCTCTGCTTAAATATCGGCGTTCCATGGTAGAGAAAAAACCACCAGTATTCATTTGATTATCAAAAGTGCAAGGAAGAAAATGTATCGTTACAGTCTATTAAAATTTTGCCGCTTCAGCCATTCTCTTTTTATTTCAATTTAGAATACAGAGAATAAATGTACCAGGAATAAATTGACGTTTAAATCTTTTTCAAATTACCAGTACTTTTAAAGTTATGCTAATATAATAAACATGAAATATCCCTAGGCAGCGTTGATGTGTGTTACATACACATGTGTGTTTTTGTCCACGCATTTATTCGAAACTTGTTATCGGATCGTGATCATTATTTTTTATTTCCTTACATTTATTTCAACTTGGAAAGTTAGTAAAGATTTCATCAAAATCGGTACAGTTTTTTTAAGATGGACCAAAACCTGTAACTAAAACTGAAATAGTTTTTTATAATTACTACTTATTACAAAAACTGAAATACTTTTTATAATAAGTAGTAATTACAAAAAACTATTTCAGTTTTAGTTACACGTTACACAAAAAGTAGTAATAATAATAAAATTTTAAATAATAATAAGTAATTTTTGGAGTCGGTTTAATTTTTTTTAAAGTAATTTAAAAAAGTTACACCGACTTCAAAAAGAAATAATACTAAAAAGTAAAAAACTGAACGGGGGTTTTTATTTACTATAGATACCGAATCAGATAGTTTAGAAGTCGGTGCTAGCCGACAATGCTATCTAATAAGTAAATATGACAGGGTATGAACTCTAATTATAGTTAAAATATTATACATCAATTAGTGTGTATTTATGGGTATCGAAATAGATTTGCTTTGCCTTGCATCGGCTGGCACCGACTTCGAAAATATCTGATTGGAGACCAAGCGAGCGCGCTACCACCGCGCTACCACTTCATTTACCACTAAGTGTCATAGAGCAAATAAAACTCTTTGTAATCAATGTATAATAATCCATACTATATTCAACTAATATAAATTATAGGGACCTACCCTCGCCTTCGCTCGGGTGCGTCCCAAACTTTCATGGGTTTTAATTTTTTCGCGCGGAACCCTGATTTTTTTCCAAAAAAAAACCTACGTTACTCCTTATAACATCAGCTATTTGCCAGTGAAGGTCCCGTCAAAATCGGTCTAGCCGTTTCAACAGACAGGCATACAAAAAAATAAAAAAATGATGTTTTCTTCTAAGTACATCTAGTATTTTTATAAATATGGAAAAACGATCACTGTTAAATAATATTCATGAATATTGCTTAGCATATTATACCTATCAACTGTATCCAAATAATTTAATCCTTATGGTTAACGGTTATGTCTGATTCTATCACGCAAAGCCACTTTTCTATGCAGCCTCATAGCAAGCTAGGTCTCATCTAATAAATCGTCGTATAAACATCCCAAACTAAATATAAATAAAACAGGTGTACGACATTGTACAATAAGTTGACTAATCACGCACCTATTTGATGAATTAAGGTTTTGATGAATAACCAATCTGACGAATCGCGAATTTGACGAATTAAGCTTATATATAAATCTATACATAAATAATAAAATTCTAAGTCGAATCTGTACATTAAATATTTTTTTGTAAAATCTTACTGAAATAGACATTATTATCGAGACAGAGGCCGAATCTATAGTTTACCACATCACGGAAAAATCACTGAAGGGATTTTTATGAAACAAATGGTATGGTGATAGCTGGTTATCCGGGTCAATATATGATGTTCTCCTAGCCCATTCCGGCTACGGCGGCCAATCTCATTGAGATTAGCCAACTGCGCAGGAGATATTATAGTGCACAAGTGTACGCGCAGACACAAGTGCACTCTCTATTCCTATCACTCTCATACTCCGGTGGGACGACCACTCGACACGACCGGTGAGAGTTAAGGCGCAAAACCGACGGCTTTACGTGCTCTCCGAGGCACGGGGGTGAAACACCGCCAACTTCCCAACTCCGGGCTGTTACTGAGACTTACTATACAGAAAGACTCAATAACTAAACTTGGCCCGACCCGGGACTCGAACCCAGGACCTCCGGATGTGTTGCCGCACATGCTAGCTACTACACCACCGAGGCAGTTAAGGGTCAATATATAGGATACTTTTTACCGCGGGAAAATATCTCATTTCTGAGAAAAAATACAAAAACTGCAATATAAAAGTATACTTATATGTAAAACCTAAGAATTTGGTTTTTAGTCATCTGAACGCGGGCGGAGCCGCGGGCATTGCTAGTATATTAATATATTTCTGTATTTATATATACTTATATATTTTACAAATGTCAAATCCCAGTTGCAGGCGAGCGCAACAAGAATAGGCTAGGTACTACGATATATGCAATAGCTATAGAAAAAGCGTAAAACAAAAGATTCAAGTTGTTCCTTTTATTAACTTGTGTAAATACAAACAGACCGATTTTTTTTTTATAATTCTTTGGACTGAAATATCATGCAAATCATAGATTCATTTTTATTTTAAGTATAGATATGGGAGTGAGCATATTATTTTGTACTTCTTTCACTCAGTTGTATTTTAAAACTGGCTTAATTTTTTCTCAAAAATGTATTAAGGCTATATGTTAAGTATTTTTTATTGCAAAAAGTTGAGGAAACACACACAGTTGCTCTAATTATCCTGAATCTATTTGCTTTATTCGTCTAATAATAATTAAAAAAAATTATATATGAAATAATATAAAAATATATAATATGTTTTTCTTGTATATAATTACGCTTTGATGTTTTTTTCTTAAGACAACATTTTATGATCAATTCTATTAAAAGTACAATAAAAACAGTACCTAAGCAATTAATGTAATTTCAATATAAAAATATAATATCTTATTTTATCAACGCTTAATTTTGTGTTGCGTGTACATATAACCGACGCTGTCATGTGGGCCGCATCATTGAAATGTTTTGTAATACCGCTAAAATCGTGGTAACGAGGCCAAGGCTCTACTTATTTACATGTACATGAGAAATAGTGTTCTCAGTGTATACGTTTTACTAAAATATAGTTCTCGAATAATAATTTTAATAACTAAATTGGAATAAGATGATTTATTTAGATTTTAATAAATTATTTCTGGTTTCAATGAATTGTATTAATTGTAAACTAGGTTTCCTTTCATAGCTTAATATGTTATATTATTTTCGCTTTATGAGGATGCATAATATGGATAGATATTGACAGTTTGCAGAAGATAACCACGATAGCTTATGTTTATTATCTTTTGATTTTATTTGGGTTTATAAAAAGCGAAAACATTTTAGGGAACATATACTTCGTTGCTTTATTTTTTTTTCCTTCCTTGTAACAATAAGTAAAAGGATTACTTTACTATCCGACTGATTTTAGACTTTTATTACCTGGCCTATAATCGACGAACTATGTCAAGTGGGGTATCGTTGAATAGGTATTTAAAAATCATTTTTAGGATTCTTTCATCATTTTTTATTTTATTATTTAAATTAGTTTCAGTTTAGGATATATAATGATAACCAACCATTCTCGCTAATTATCCTACTTAAAAATACTTAAAAAGCTGTAAATAAATAAATATATTATGAGAATAAAAAAACCCAAATGCATAAAAGCTAACTAAAAATATGAAAATAAGTTCACGAAGGAATATAGTACCTATTATGCAGTCGGAGACATACATACGAGTATGTATATGTACCTCTCGCGGCAAAGATCAAACGTGTATGTCTCCGACTGCATAATACCATATTCCTTCGTGAACTTGTTTTCAACTTTTTAGTTAGCTTTTATGCAGTCGGGTTTTTTTTATTTTTATAATATATTTATTTATGAAAATATAAGGATTAATAACAATTGTGTGCATAAAAATTGTTTTGCAATTCCTTTAATAATTGTTTTATTACTTAACCTTAATATAATCAACTGGCAGGCTCTAGGTGCGGCCATCTTTTCGAAAATTTGATTACATACATATATATCGTATCTTCTTGCGTCAAGCCGTTTCAGTGTGAAAGGGTAACAAACAAAAACAGACGTGTGTACGCGTGCACGCGCTCACACACGCATGCACACTGTTAAACTTTGAACGACAAAGTATTATGTTGAAAAGTAATTAATTAGTAGAAAGGAGACAAAAATTAAAACTGTTAAATTCTTTTTCTTAATGTTTTATTATTTTACTAGCGACTCACTCTCGCTTCGCTCGGGTTCGTCCCTGGCTTGCTTACCAATACAATTTTTCATCCCCATTTTCACCCCTTTAAGGGATGATTTCCGGGATAAAAAGTATCCTATGTCTTCCCAAGGTTTGAAACTATCTTCTTATCAAATTTCATCTATATCGGTTTTGTAGATCCAAGAGATTACCCCCTACAACGTCACAAACTCACAAACTTTACCTCTTTATAATATTAGTATAGATGATGAACATAATAAAGAACGGTTCGTTCATTTCATCGTTCTGTCGGTAATATCTTCCTCCGTTCGTGTCATTTAAAACAACATTTTATATATCTCTATTATACTTGAATAACTAGTTAGGTTACCTCCATCAGCATATTCACTGTGTCAGTTACTTTTATATTCTACTAACAGAACCCGCGGCTTCGCTCGCACTAAAACTACAAAAAGTCTCTAAAAAGATTCATACAAACTTTCATCCCTTATTTAACCCCCATACAGGATGAATTTCGAAAAATGCTAAAACATGTATTTATTTAATTTCTTTGAAGAACACTAATACCAAGTTTCAAGTAATTCTGACTATAAATATTTTTTTGGATTGTATTCTAACGTGTTTTCTCGTGGGAAGTAGATAATATCCTGCGGTAAAAAATAGCCTATGTCACTCTCCAGCCCTCCAACTATCTTTACACAAAAAATCACGTCAATCCGTCTCTCCGTTTCGACGTGAAAGAAGGACAAACAAACAAACACACTTTCACATTTATAATATTAGTATGGACTAGTGTTGCCATGGTAACCGTTGTTATTGTCTGACAAATGACATAATATTATATTCATTTATAAAAATTAGCTTTAGTTTGATATATAAATTATGAACATACGCGATGAACGTATAAACGTCCCAAAATATGACCCGCTTACACCTGGCTGCGAAGAGGTTGCGGCCAAATGCGCAACGGCAGCTATCATTTTTCAAGATCTCTACGTATAGATCTGTGAAGTGGAGTATAATTCACTGTAATAACAAATGCATGGTTTTTATTCTAAAAAGTCAACTATTATTTAGTTAATTAAACATACTAGTTATATTATTACTACTATTGTCCCTTTTATTATTGTATATAAAAAAATGATTTCGATTAAATACGTTATGAACGTAGCAATCTTGCAGTGGGATCTTAGTCCAACAGTGAAGTGAACAAAATTTTGCAAAACTAAAATAGATAATATTAATTTGACACATGTTGCATTCATTTCAATTATCACAATTTCCAAATAAAATTGAGGGTCATTAATTCCTTTTCTTTGTCCTTCTTTCATGTCGAAACAGAGTGTCGAATTGGCGTGTTTTTTTGTGTGGAGATAGTTGGGAAACATAGGCATTTCAACCGCGGGAGATTATCTCATTTCCGTGGAAAGACACGTTATAATACAAATATTTATTATCAGAATTACTTGAAACTTGGTATTAATGCTCTTCAATACAATTGAATAGATTCGTTTAGCATTTTTCTAAATTCATCCCATAAAGGGGGTAAAGTAGAGGGTTGTCAAAATACAAGATATTTATATTTATCTATACTGATATAATAAAGAGGTAAAGTTTGTGAGTTTGTGACGTTGTAGGGGACAATCTCTGGATCTACTGAAGCGATTTAGATAAAATTTAGTAAGAACATAGTTTGAGACCCTGGGAAGGACGAAGGATACTTTTTATCCTGGAAATCATCCCTTAAGGGGGTGAAAAGGCGATGAAAATTTGTATTGGAAAGCAAGCAATAAAATGGTTTAATCAAAATGTATTGTACACTAGTTGTATGTGCAATACTTTCCCGCGGAAGGATATAATCGAGTAGGTTTTATATGAACTCCCATTAAGCAAATAGCTACTACATGCAGACATTGAGTAAATCTTTTTATCCCAAAATAAATACTGCACTTCAACATGAAAAAAAACATAAGCTTTACGTAGCTAGAAACTAGGTAATCGATGAATCCTTATATAAAATGTAATTAATTTTAATTGATAATCAGGTTAACGTATAAAATACATTTTATATTAGAAGTAGAATGGTGTCATGGGTAATAGTGCATAAAAGTTATACTTAATCATTGCGGGACATTAGGCTCAAATAACTTTTCGGACTCGTTTAAAATAACGTATGGAGATTTAGGAATTGAAATTACATTCACCAAATAGTTAATCATTGCAATATTGTTTCCCCGCCAGACTAATTTTAAAAATAATCCACGATTGTATGTTGTATGCGTATGCGCCGCATTCATTGTGTCGAGCTTTAAATAAAAAAGTGTGTCAACGTCTAATTATGCTAAATGCTTACCTGCCTTATTCGTACTATATTTGATGGATTTTGCACATTAGTATAGAACGACGTATATAGTGTTAGCATTCCCCGCGGCTTCGCCCGCGTTCAGATGACCAAAAACCAAATTCTTAGGTTTTACATATTAGTATACTCTTATATTGCAGATTTTGTATTTTTTCTCCGAAATGATAGAATTTTCCGCGGTAAAAAGTATCCTATATGTTGACCCGGACAACCAGCTATCTCCATACCAAATTTCATCAAAATTCCTCCAGTGCTTTTTCTGTGATGCGGTAACAGACAGACAAAAAATCTAAAATCTATAGATTCGGCCTCTGTATCGATAATAATGACTATTTCAATGAGATTTTCCAAAAAGTATTTACTTAATGTACAGATTCGACTCAGAATTTTATATATATATATATATATATATATATATATATATATATAAAATTATATATATGTATAGATGATGTCTATTGAGTCCATACATTATTTGTATGTAAATAATTACTTTGCTTGTTCTGTTGCTGAATTTAAGGACTACCTAACAGACAGTTATTTGTCTTTATTAGTATCCGTACTAAAGCATTTTCAAAAAGTAGAAAAATATGTACCAGGTTAGCCAAAGGCTTGTCAATACGATTAAAACGAAAAAGTATTTAAGGAGGCAGTTGTTCCGTGTACCGCCCGTCGACCTTGTATACCTTTCAGAACATAAGTTTAATTGTGGTAAAAATACTCTTATTGTGACTCCTTGGTGTTCAATGCTTACCTTCTTCATTTAATGAACTTACTATTAATAAAGTATATAACGTTGTGACTGTTAGCCTAGATATATACATTTTCCAGTGCTCCAACTGTCTCCACACAAAAAATCACGTCAATCTGTCACTCTGTTCCGATGTAAAAGAAGACCAAACAAACAAAGTCAAAATGTATATCGTAAAATGAAAGTGTCAAATCTGCAAATATATTAAATACTTTTTATTAATTTTAAGGTTGCGTTTATAATTATAAAGAAGTAGTAAGGTATTAAGGTAAATGATAAATGTGATTTTACATTTTTTCTTAAAATATTTTCAATATTTCTCTTCATAAAATCTTTCCTCGGACCTCAACGAATATTTGAAAAAAACTTAGCCGAAATGAGTTTCTTTCTCAACATTCTCGAGTTTTGCGCACATAGTAGTATTTTAGTCATTCATTTTTATTTAAAAGACTAGCATTGCCCGCGGCTCCGCCCGCATTCAGATGACCAAATCCCAAATTCTGAGGTTTTACATATTAGTATACTCTTACAATACAGTTTTTGTATTTTTTCTCAGAAATGAGATATTTTCCCGCGGTAAAAAGTATCCTATATGTTGACCCGGATATCTAGCTATCACCATACCAAATTTCATTAAAATCTGTCCAGTGGTTTTTTCGTCATGCGGTGACAGACATACAGACATACAGACAGACAGACAGACAAAAATTCTAAAAACTATGGATTCGAACTCTGTATCGATAATAAGGTCTATTTCAATTAGATTTTCTCAAAAATATTTAATGTACAGATTCGACTTACTTACAATTTTGTTAAATGTATAGATTACTTAGTAAACATTCAGCTGCGCTCTGTCGCTTACCTAAATAACTTTACATACTAACAAATTAATGTGCTATCACTAGACGCATCGATATTAAAAGTAGCCTATGTCAGTCTCCAGCGCTTGTAGGTACTACTAGTTGCACCGTTTCAGCAAACGATAAAATAAAAAAAAACACACTTTCGCATTTATAATAATAACTTTTTAATTTTAATTCGTACCAAATAATCTTTAATGTACAAAAAACTTATAAAAAACCGACTTAAAAAACCGTTAATTGTAAAAACTTAAAAATAACCGATTGGTAGTTTTCATTTACTATAGATACCTAATTAGATATTTTCGAAGCCGGTGTGCCTTGATTTGTATCGGCTACCTAAATGAAAACTACCAATCAGTTATTATTTACATTTTTTAATGTATTTTAATAAAATATTCGCTTAAACCGTTTAAGTTAGTTTGATATCAATTTTTATGAGACTGAAGACTGACAAATTAAAATTCACTTTTTTAATAACACTAAAAATTCTGGTTCTAAAATCCAATTCTAACGTCAAATAAAACAAAATAAGCCAAAACTCAAAGTATCTACTATTAGCCGTTGAAGAGTTCCAGCTACCCACCTTCTGGCCTTACCATCAGATCAGGTCGACGATACCGAATCACTGCACTATCAACGGAATTAGAAACACTTGTAAAATTTTAAGTCAATATGACAATTAGAAGTGGGCTAAATTTTCATTAGCTATTTTTCCACCCTTGGGGGTGGTCTTTTTTCATATTTACTTTCGAACAAGAAAAAAAGAAAGTATGTTCTTTCGAACAAAGAAAAAAAGGCCAAATCGGTTAATAAATGACCGAGTTCTAGGGTAGCAAACATAAAAAAATACGGCCATATTGAGAACCTCCTTCTTTTTGAAGTCGGTTGAAAATAAGGACGCCAATTTAATTCTTTCGTCATATATTTGTCGTCCTAACAGTATTATTAGAGCATACATATTATAATAATAGTTATTGGTGTATAAAATAAAATGAACATTTATTTACTTTGTTACAAGCCGATTCAGGTTATAAATAAAACTGGGGTGAAACGTGCATAATTATGCAGCCGTCTCAAAGAAACTTATCTTCAGCTGGACAAAGAAATTTATGTCATCGAAGTAAATGTGTATTCTGAAAATGATCTAGGTACATTTGGAAATTTATCTGCAACATAATCTTCAGACTGAACTTATTATATGGTAAACGTGGCATATTTGTATTGTTTAAAGCACCTATAGACGATCCTAAAGCTCATAAGAACCTGTTATTAGCTTATAAATTTCAAATATCTGTTTCTATCATTCTTTTTTTTATTATAAAAATTTCCTATTCCCCAGTCGTTTGGACTTAAAAACTTTAAATGTAGTTAATTATATGAAACCATTGAGGCACGCATAGGTCTTCAGTATACACTGCACAATAGTAACAACGTGGACACAGTTAATATCACAATAAATGCTAAACAAATATTTTTATATAGGTATACCTTATTTATACTTGGAAAATTTTAGAAATATTTAATTAGTTATATAGTAGAAAAAATCTATTGAAATTCTTCACATGAAACGCGCACAGACAGGTATAAATGAAAATTCAATAATACTCGTAGATATATCTGTTGTTTTCATCCACAAAACTATAATTATATTCTGCTATTTTTGCTAACCGACTTCTAAAAAGGAGGAAGTTCTCAATTCGTCGGAATCTTTTTTTATGTAAGTATGTTCACCGATTGCCCGAAGACGTTCAGGCGATTTGGATTTTTTTTTTGTTTCAAAGGGTGCACTTCCCATATAAATTTTATCGAGATCAATCGAGGCTTTTTAAAAAATCAACAATAAATATATTTTTAAATAAATTGCTTATTCGAATGTTATTAAAAAACTTTCTTCTTACAAATTATCTGCTTATTACGTCTACACTAAAAATGGAAAAAATAAAAACTTAAAAAAAAACCGATTTCCAGGCACTACAATGTAAAAAATAACAAAACGGAGGTTTTCATTTAGAATAGATACCTAATCAGATATTTTCGAAGTCGGTGCCAGCCTATAATATTTTAAGATATGAATATCTAATAGGTAAATATGTATATTACGTATCGAAATATGTTAGATTTGCTTTGCTTTATTCAAAACGAAAACCGCCGTAGTTATTTTTTACATTTTAGTGCCTGGAAGTCGGTTTTTTTTAGTCTTTTGACTATTAATTAAGTACTAATTTATTGCACATGACGTGTAGCGTTGGCAACGTTGAGTCTATCCTTTTTTACTTTCTTGGGGTACTAAAATTTAATTTGCTGTTAGCTCATTTTGAAAAGAAGTTAAAGAATAATAATTGGGAACGTATAGAACGTTATTCCTGAAGAGTGTTATTACCAAAATAGGTAAAAAAGTCAGGCCACGCAAATTATTTAGTGGTAAATAATATAATAACATGCGATACAAAATATAAAGAACAGTACAATCATGAAATAGAATCTTTCAATTTCAGAAGTTGTGAGATAAATGATAACAATTACACACGCATGTAAAGACAGATCTAACCTAGTCTAGCTCATTAGATTGGGTCTAATGTACAGCTTCCATTTCAAACACATTTTTATATTTCACGAGAACCCAGTTCATACATCTTTTTTCCTCAAATTTTAAACGTTCGAATGAAACCGTGTATTAAATCACTACCTAATATCTCTATCGTATAAAATAATATATTATGTATTTGTTATAAATAAATATTCTATGCAACATCCTTTCTCCTGTCTGTATTAAAGGCCGTATTGAAACTTTTGAAGATTAAACCGTTGTTAATTTAATTTAAATAATAGCAATTAAACTATTCAAAATATCTTTTTAGCAAATATATGTTTACATGAAAAAACAACGATTATTTGATTATTAAAATTACTATACGAAATGCATTATGTTTTATTGTAAAATATACTTAAAAAGTAGATGGATATAAAGGGTCAAAAACGCCATACCTTTTAGCTACGTGTTGTACCTATATAACATAACGTCCAAAATTGTTCATACGTGGGTCGTGGATGTACGGGCAGTTCCATTACTAACCTTACTAATTACACAATTCATGTATCAATATGAAAATAATATTTAAATTCAAGTGGTGCAGAATTAGAAATAAGGATTTCCATTATTAATAGGTTAGGAAATTTTGAGGGCGAGTAAAATCGACCAATCTCTGAATGAGGTCGACTGTTTCTTTGCAGCTACAGTTGTGTAATTCTTCTTTGTTATTCCAAACATCTATATTGGAACGGAAAATACTGACTAGCTCCTTTGTCTAAGTAGGTGAAAGTAGCATAGCAACACAGAATTGGTCTAGTTATTATTCATTTATTAATATACCCAAGAGTACTTGAACTGAAATTGTTGTATACAAGTTATAGAGGCTTTACGCACTTGTACATGTCTCATTTTCTTTTTTATGTATATAAGAAATATCTAATTTAAAAAAAAACTTTATTTGTCATACAGAATTTTCTCTTCTCCCGCTGAACCCTTTCTATTCCTGAGATAAAAGTTACCTACTATATAGAATTCTAAATTCATGTAATTATTCTCGCATTGCGACAACGCCTAAATATAAGAAGATGATAGACTATAGAGTAAAAACTTAGGTATACATATGTACTGTTTAATAGAAAGCCATCCAGCAATTTAATGTGCCTTAACAGAATGTTTGTAACTCTTTCGACGTCATCATGCAACCAATATCTGGAAATCTTTGCTATCCAAGGATACTTTGTGTTTAAAGTTTGCAAGATTTAGCGATTGATTGGTAAACGTAGTAATTTAGGTACACTATAGTAAACCTAACTTAACTACATGCATTATTATATTATTGAACCCCTATTTCTTATCCCGTGGTTACCTTTATTTTCAGTAGATAAAGTAGTTTATGTAAATATTTATCCCAAGTCAATATACCAACCCACCTATAAAATTTTTGGAAAAGTCGGCCAAGCAGTTCCGAAGATACAGAGAGTATACTTTTTAATGTACTTAGTAGCCTCTGAAGAAACCGTGCCACCATTTTATATGCACCTACTTAGGTATAATTTGTAGGATGTACTGAGTGTAATTGAAGCCCATTCTTAATTACCTACTAATAATTATTAAAAGGAAGAATTAATTATAAAGAGGCAAAGTTTGTTTGTTTGAATGTCAATCCATTACTCCGTTTCGACGTGAAAGAAGGACAAACAAATAAACAAACACACTTTCACATTTATAATATTAGTAAAGTTATTTAAGTCATGCATGCATGCTGTGCTATGCACCGTAGCACTAAAACTATCTACGAGTAAACTATAAGTAATGGTGTCAGTTTAGAAAAATAGACAAAACCACTATTTATTTTGAAAATTGACTAAATTATGTAATTTTCGTGAATATTTTCATTATAATAATTCCTTATGGACTTTTATATTAAAGTAAATCGATTTAAGTAAAATTATATCTTTCCATTAAGTTAAGTTTACCGCTGTAATACGTCGTTTTTTAATTGAATACCTCATCACGACATTTAAGATTACCATAATATATTATGTAAATACATAACATAATTTTAAATAAAGTTCCGATATAAAATCCTAGGTACAGTATGCGTGACGTCCATAAAGTTGACCTGAATAAGAGCTATCATTGACCCACTGACCTACTGCACTTGGCTCGCGTTCCCCAAATCTGCCCCACCCTCCCCCAGCCTCCATAGCGACACGCAAGTTCATTTGATCGATTCAAATGGCCCTTTTAATGTCCCTTTCCGACTTATATACCTATAACCATTATAATATGTAGATAGATTTCCTTTATATTGTGTTACTAGCAGAAATATGATGTCGTTAGTACATTTTGTGCAGACACATATTGCATTTGAGGCGTTTATGTTCAAAGTACTTATGTATGTACTAATTTATTAATTTAGTGTAAGTTCGAAAACTTAGTATAGTAAAACTTTGTGTAAATTTGGACAATCAATATAATCATACATAAAAATTGTTTATTTAACTTAAATGTATTTTTTTTATATTTGTGAAAAAGACTACAACATTAAAGATTGTCTTTATCGATAATGTTAGTAACTTTAAGAGTATAATCATCACGGTTACTGACACTATTTTTAAGATGTTGTTTTTACATATTATATGATTAATAATTTTATTAATATGTTTTAAAGTAAAATCTACGTTAAACGTAAAAGTTCAACGAATAATTAGAATCAATCCCGCATTGATAGTAATAGGATTTAATAATTTACATTGCCATGTTCTAATACAAGCGTGAATCGACATGCCGCCTATTACTCCACTGTATTACGATGCGTTACATCAACGCGCGTCACCGGACGCGGGGAAAGTGTGACGTCAGATGCGCGCATGCAAAGAAAGCAAAGTTGCGCGTGCGACGGTGCGACTCGGCAAGTTGGAGCACTCTTGCTTTCGTAGGAGGCCGCGGCGTCTGAGCGATAGCGAAAACGACACACTTGCTATACCTACCTCCACTGTCACTTTTTCATCCGGTATTCAAGTCTTGATTATGAAATCGAAACTTATTGACTCACACGGCTTATACACTTTTTCTTAATGCGGATTTTGAGGGCAGTATGACTTATTATTAAAAGAAACGTGTCGAAACTGGTTTTAAATTCAATTTAATTTACTTCACGTTTTTTTTCTATCTTCCCAGTTCTAGGACTGTATTATAGATTTTTTATTTTTAAATGTTTATAAAATATATGCTTAATATTTTATTATGATCGAAAATGCACTTCACATGCATGGCATTTAATATTTTTTGGGTATTCCTCTATATAGATCTCTATGTAGATAACTCATATGGAATTATTGTTTACTCACTAAACAAAATGTATCTACCAAGATTATCGCCAAACTATCATTTAGCTAAAGACAATTGAGCTATACATATGTATATCTAATAGGTGCAGTCCAACTTAAGCAATTAAAATAAAGTTTAAAGAGCTATTAAATTTTATTTACTGCCAGTGAAGTAGAGCTTTTTTAAATTAATCTGTCCTTACTTATAAAATAAAATACTTATTTTAATAAATAAATGAAAAAAATATAGGTTATTTATTACATATGAATATATTTGGAACACATTTATGCATAATTATATTTCTTTTTTCAATCAACAAGCGCCTTTTCTGAAACCCATTTCAGTGCATGCAAATGCAAAATCCTGTAACATTTGGTAGATTTTTTCTTCTCTAACTAATATCTAAATGACAATTTATATTGGTACGTGGATTAAGGTAAATCTTGGCAATTACACTAACTTAAATAATATTGATTTGTAATACATATTATACTACTTTTGAAATGTTTTAGTATACAAATATTTCAAACTAATTTTTACCTCAATATGTATTATAGCCATTTGAATTCACATCAATAATCATACGACTATTTTCATCAATATTTGAATTAATTTCAGTGGCTATGATTGTAAATAAAGTTCTATTTATCGAATCGACCGATTTCAATCCAATTTGCAGTCATGGAGATTTTCTTCGAGGATATGAGTTGCACGTCTGCATATTACAGTCGACTCACGTGGATGCTATATGCAGTTCGCTTAGTATATTAGGACACGTTGAAACACGTTACATAGCGAGCACAAGGCTGTCACAGCCAGTCACTCGTTCGTGACCCGTTGACTGATTTTAACCAAAACCAGGTCAAGATCTTTAATTCATTTCGCTTTTGATATTGAATAGCTCTCATTGCATTTTAAAAATTAACCTATTGTGTTAAATATGTTATAGACACAGTCGTTCATGATCATGACCAAGTTTCTGCGCAATGTTCAAAGTATCAAATTTGAATTACTTGCAAGTGTTACATTATGAAATATTAATGTATAAATAACTATGTTTTAAATATTTTCAACAATAATTTAAGGCGTTTTCTTCTCTTTTTATTTTCGTACGATACTCGATAGCGGGACTCTGTCGGGAATAACTTTTTTTATTACCTGCTGTTACCCTGGTGAAAGTAGGCCTTTCATAAAATCCTGTTCATTTATTATAGTTGTATTATATCTTAAGTTTGAAAAAGGAACAAAAAATTTCTACATCGGTTATTATTTTGTTTAATTTGTTCCAATATTAAAAATTATGGTAATCATAAATTGTCAGTAAAATAGTATAAAGTTTGTTTTTAAAATATATATTGTATTTGCAGATGTGCCTGAATTGTCATATCAGTTAAGATTCAATCATCAAGTCATATTTATTTTTTTACGTAGAATTTTCATCAAAAATTGTGTACTTGTAGTATACAAAGAGTTTAGGATACAAGTATGAAATCGCTAATGAGCGACATTTGCAGTGCGAATGTAAACATTAAGCAGTAGCTGGTAGAGATATTATGTTGAACGTTCGCGGCAACCCTGCCCTGCTGCGGCAACGCGCGCAAGTGGGTCAGTGGGCCGCCCCCCGCAGCCGCCGCACCGGCCCGCCCGCGCGGTGGCGCAACCGCGCGAACGCGCACTAACATAGACCTGGATCGCGGGAAAGTGGGTCACCGACTCACTTTCACTTATTACATGGGCTCCTAATCGTTTTCCATTGTACGGACGGGCGGGGGCTCGCGGGTGGCGGCGGGGCGCGCATGCGGGAGGCGCCGGCACGCGCGCCGTCGTCGCCGGCCGGCCGCCAGTCGATCGCGGAACGTCTACTCGGCGGCACGTACGCCGCCGTCACATCGACACTCGATACGATCGTAACAACGCGCGCTGACAACAAATTGAACCGACATTGCCACACTGTTCTCTTACATTTTACTTTGGCGTACGAATTTCGCTCATACGAAGTAGGCGTAGGAAAAATGTGCTGGATTTATGTGTCTTCAACAATAGTGATTGAACAGGTGCAGCCCGCGAGCGGCAGATAGTGTTGCGGTCAGACCGCCAGTGAACTCAGTGACTGTGTGAACGTTGTCGCGGTTGAACGCCGCCGTAGGGATTTGTAACAAGTAGCCGCTCTGTGCGGCCGAGCATGACGATGGACCAGCAGACAGGCCTCATGTCTCTAAACATGTCCCCATTCGATCTCAGTCCCGGCCCGGAAGGGTCAGGATCGGGCAGTGGACCCTCAGGGGCCTCTCAACAATACGTGCCCCAGGGCGCAGCTTATCAATGCACATCAGATCAACAGCCTTTTGGCTATGCGAATCTGGACGCTTCATATTTATTTCCGACAGGTGCAGGCAGCGAACCTGGAGCATACTTGCCTGCCGCTGGCACAGTTTGTGACCAAACCGATACGAAGGATGTTATTGAAGAACTTTGTCCCGTCTGCGGAGACAAAGTCAGTGGCTACCACTACGGACTGCTCACTTGCGAATCTTGCAAAGGCTTTTTCAAAAGAACCGTTCAGAACAAGAAAGTGTACACCTGCGTTGCAGAAAGAGCCTGCCATATTGATAAAACACAGAGGAAGCGATGTCCCTTTTGTCGCTTCCAAAAGTGTCTTGATGTCGGCATGAAACTTGAGGGTAAGTTTTTATGATATAAGATTATTACTATAACTTTATAGACAAACACAGAACAAAGAATGTAACATGACTTTATACGATAAGTCATTTAGAAATGAATATTTCAAATATGATTTTTCGCGACACATATGTATGTAGGTCAGGTAGGCGGCAGTAGCGAGCGGCCCAGATGTATTACATCATTTAGCGCAAGCAAATGCAGTAAAACTGAAAGTTCTTAGGGCGGGCAAAATAATTTAATGTGTATTTTCTGAAGTAGGTATTTTATCTCTTTGTTAAGGAAGACAAGTTAAAATATGAATACTTTCTTAAATTTAGGCGAATATTTACATTATAAAAGAATGCTGAAAATGAATGGAAAGATAGTTTTATTTATAATTAAAATATGAAACATAAAAATATACAGTATTCTTAAAATAGATAATGTCATTAAGACTTTTAATAAGGTAATTAATTATCTATACAGATAAATAAAATTAAGTGTCTGTTTGTAATGTCAAAATAACAGCTTTTTACTAAATACATATGAAGTTATATACAGTATTTACAAGAAAAACTCATTTTTTTAATTTTTGTCTTGTCTGTTTGTTCCGGCTGACCTCCGAAACGCCTGGACTGATTTTGACGGGACTTTTACAGGTATATAGCTGATCTTATAAGAAATAACTTAGGTTACTTTTCTTTTAGAGAAAGAATTAGGGTCTTATTAGTTTTAGGGTTCAGTTCAAAAAAATGAAAACGATCCTAGGGACGCACCCAAACGAAGCGAGGGTAAGGCACTAGTTGACAATATTATTACCTTAAAATATGCTGTTAAGTAATTTTTATATCACTAGGACAAATCTACATAGTTACACTTAATAAGTTATTTGGAATAATAAATAAAGAATTGTTACTTTATTAAATTCACTGAAAAACTTTATTATAATTTTAAGAGTATGATGTCTTCGAGTATATTTAAGACACATACAGACACTTCCAGTAGTAATTATAGACATGACTATAAATTCACTTGATCTCAATCATCTTTACAAATTTAAAGCTTAAACACGTCAATATGGCTCTATATCGCTCATTTCATTAGGTTTTTATGTAGTACAGGTAGAGTGACCTCAATTACATATCAATACTGACACAATTTCATTTTATTTTTCTTTAGCATTTTTTTCTGTAAGCCCTTTAGTTGCATACAGATATGGTTGGATATGAAAACAAAGACCATATATATATATAACCGTACGTATATAAAACAGTTGAACGAGACAAGTAAAACCACGGTTTTGTATTACTAGCGACTCACCCTCGCTTCGCACGCGTTCGCCTCCAGAAAAACGAAAACAAATCTATCCCACGGGAACCGAACATTTTTCCAGGATAAAAAGTAGCCTGTGTGCTATTCTATCTTTGTGCCAAACATTCAGATCCGTTCACCCGTTCTGGCGTGATTGGGTAACAAACATCGATCCAAACATCTAAACTTTCATATTTATAATATTAGTAAGGTTAGTAAGATTGGTAATGCGCGTTTGTGTATCATTTCCAGTACGTGATTTAAATTTCTGGCTCGTAGCTCATCTACTTAGTCTTCATTTTTACTTGCCTCGTAACGTAAAACCCCGAGTCTATTATGGGGCGAGCGAGCAACCTAGTAAGCAATTTTTTTTTAAATTTCGTAGTATGCTTTGGCGAAACAAAAGAGAGCTTGAGACTTCGCTCAAGATTGTTTTAAGTTAGATTATGACACTTTACAACGTTAACCGTTGTTCATTAAAACTACTTACGTTATTTGGTTCTGAAGTCATACACTCACATAAAGAGCAAGTAATCGAGCTATATTAATTATATATGTTCATTCTTATACATTATGTAAGCATATTGGAAAATTGTTCAAATTAAAATATTAAAATAAATTATGATACATACTAAAAATCAATGCAAATTTTAATTTGATGTAAAAGCTATTCATAATTATAATTAAAATTTAAAGTTATGCAGTAGCAACCAAAGTCAGCATTTTGTTGACCGGATATATCGAATAATTAAGTTGTTTCATCATTTTGAGTAAAATAGGTAATGATAATAAAATACAATTATGATTATCGCTAAATGGATAATGTCACGTGTATTCAATTTTATATTAACATACAAAATTACAACATTTTCAATGCTCTCAGCAGCGACTTTGACAACAAAAGCATAACTTGGCCATCAATAAAGTACATAATTGATTAAACAGTAAATCACTGTTTAATTAAGTTATAATCAACACATAAAAAGATATGAGAAGTCAGCACAGGTAACAACAATTTAAAGGTTAATTTGTAGTTAGGTGATCGCGTGGGGCGTAGTTTGAAGCGCAGATCGTTCTAAATTTAAAACGCGCGCGGCCGCAGAGCGCCCTGACCTACTTGCGAGCGGGGCCGCGATGCGGCGCGCGCGCTGCTGCCTGTGCGTGCATGTACGCAACGCGGTGTTGCCGCTGTGTGCGTAAGTTGTTCACGATTGCGCGTTTCGCCAGATGCTGCGATGTTTGCAACACTCAATGCTTACGCTGAAATTTGAATTGAACGTACCATACTGATTTTTGACTAATATAGACAGACTAGTCTTCTAGATGTCTATCTTTCTGATAGAAATGCTGTTAGGCAAAATCAGTTGACGTTATAATCGAGAAATAATAAAATGTTTCTGCATAATATTTATAAATAATATAAATATTTGCGATTATTTTCGTCGCCTAAGATTTTGTGTATGTTTTCAAAACTCATTTCATACACTAATTAAGAGGTGCGGTCTAAGTGGGCCTCATACGTATTCGTGTACCTATTGGGTAGTATGCGACTAATTCGAAGCTTGTTACGCCCTTATATATCTTTATATTCTTGATGTTGAATTAATTACTTGAAGATGATAATATTATACTCACAACACAATAAGCCCCTTTTATTGAAGGGATCGCTAATGTTGATAGTTTTCATTCATCTCCTTAACCCAATAATAGGTTATGTTATATGGTTTACTACATTAAACCATTACGCGGCTTCTTCTATATATTTATACACTGCAACTTACTTAGATAATTGGGTTTACATTTCGTAATGTTTAATATTTAACTATGACATTTCTCTTTTTACCACTGCTCTAGTTTCTTATTGTTACGAATTCTCCTAAGGAACATTTTATAATATATTGGAACTAGCTAGTACCTATGTTTCTATTATTATATTTTAAAATTCATAAATACTTTTATAGGTATTAAAAGAAAATAAAGCGACTCAGTATGAAAAAATAACATTTGCAATAAAACATATGTCAGATGACACAATTCTCACAAATCGCTGTCTGACCTCAATCGTGGTTGCGAGAGGCGCAGTGCCTGCCCGACCTGCAACGAGCCTTGTGCAATGCCAGCGCTCCATCCGCGCCCGCGCATCTAGCACTCTGCGATCCGTGTAGAGAACCACCGCTACCATTACTTGAAATTAAAATTTATGTAATAGTTAATCGAAGTCACTAGACTCATTCTGTTACTATGTTTTAATCTTGTTGTTAAGCAAATGTACTTTAAATAATTGACCTCAATTTCGCTTAATGCCTCTGTATGTCGTAAATAGTTGCTACTGAATGTTTCTGTACTATTATCTAGTCAATTTTAGTATTGTAAATAAAACTTAGACATACGAAGTAACGATATTTTCTTGGAAATAATTTAATTAACATTTCCTTTATTTTTATTACGTAATTTTCAAATAATTGTTTAAATTGTCTGCAATAATAATATATATAGAAATTATTTATAATTGTATACGAGTATAATATACGTTTAAATGAGAAAATATTATTAAAGTAAGTAGTAAAAGTAAAATAAAGTCAAGGGTTGCGCACCAGGCGCGCGCAAACGACTATCGTACATTTCGACACAATCGACCGCCGTCGGTGGGGTGTGCTGCGCAAGCGGTGTTTCATAAGACGCCTCGCTCGACCTGTCGCAACGGACTACCCAAATGTGACCTGAACACGTATCACATTACACGTCCCTAGCTATCCATGCCGAATTTTAAGCATCTTAACGTCTGTAATGCTTGTTGCTAAATTCTTCAAAATTTTTTTGCCTTATATTTAATTTCAAATTAAAATGCCGAGCAAAAGGTCTCACTTCTGTAACATTTTAGTTATATGAAGAACGAATTGTCGTAACATTGATCTTGTGCACAAGATCAGGATAACAATGATCTCTAGTAGCATTCATCGTTCATTTCCGTGCTGTGTATGTTTGAATTGGTATTCATAAAATGATGATTGTTGACGTGCAAGTGGTAGTCCACGTGTTGCGACGCGAAACTGGCAATCTATTCCCCTACCCGGCCATCGGCAGCGATAACGCAGTGGACCGAGATTAACAATAATGATCGTTGTTACATGGACCACAGCTCGCTCCGTGCATGCTACCTTACGTAATCTATAGCTATAGCTCTCCCAAACGACAACTCCTAATTTAATATATTAAATTTCAATAAGAAATTGGAAGAAGAATTATCAATATAATCAATTTGCTGTTAATCGTTTATGAACCTTGCTAGAGAAGTTTTCAACACTCTTGTAAGAATCTTTTAAGATTCTCTTTTGATTGACAATGGACACAACAATAGACTAAATGGTTCTTAACTATGGTGATCTGATAATTTTATATTTCCCATAAGATTTAAAAAATATGCCAATCGCAGAACATAATTTTTGCGGGGGGTTAAGAGTTTGCGGCGCGCGACAGATGTTAGATCACAATAAAAACGCGCGCGCCAGCAGACTATTTCGGCGCACTGCCTTGACCCGAATTGGGTGTTTCGACAGAGCGGCCTCGCACACCGGGCCTTTCTATTTTTTAGGTATTACCTGTCTTATTATTACGACAGCTTTGGTGGTGCCGCCATCTTGAAAAGATTTTGGTGCGCAGACGATTCAGGGTTTGTAAATTGCTTTCCTCAGTACTACGATGCAACTTAGAACGTTCGCCATCTTTTCGCGATCCTTACTTCTATGAAAAGTGCATATATCTATATACTACAAGTAGAATGTGGATCGAATAAGAATCTAATTTGTTTCTCGTTAAAGAAAACTACTTAAACAAATGGATGAGATCTTGACATAGTTCGACGAATGATCGCGGGTGATGATTTATCTCGACAGTGTTGTGTAACGAGCGCGTTGCCGCTATCTGGGCGCGCGATCGAGTACATGCTGGTGCGGGCCGCGCGGGCTGTCGGCCGCGCTCGGCGCGCGTCGGAGCGGCGTGCCCGAGGCGCGGGGCGGCGGGCGCTTCAGCCTTGACCAAGTTTCACGACTCGTCGCTCGGTACAAGAAGCGATCCCCACCTCTTCCCGTCCTTTCGGAACACACTATTTTTTATCTCGTTGACACGATTACTTCATTTAACGGCCCTGATGCATGTGCCAAGGTCACAAATATCTTTACATTAATTTTTGTTTTATATTGATACGTTGTGACTATTATATGGTTTACTATTACATGGTTACGGGGTGAAAAATTAATATGTAAATAACCAACAACCGTGTCGATGCCGACCTTGACCCATCTGTAACGAGAGGGAAATATTTAGATACAAATAGCGACAGAATGTAAGGTGAAATGTTACGTATGTAACTCTATTTTTGTACCCTGTGTGTTTGTCACTGTTTTGTATGTTTTTGATTTGTAAAAATGACCTTGACCTTGATCTAGTTTAGTCGTGTAATAAACAGCTGACCTCGTTTACCGCATTATCGGATACTATCGCGTGCTCATTATAATAACATTAGATGATTAAATTCATTGGAAGTGTTCTTAATTCCAATCTTAATAGCTCCTTATGATTACGTTTTGCAATTCGATCAATGTACTTTTGTATAAAGACATTATATACATGCGTCATAATCTTTTAAATAATGTATTATTTTATGGATATAGTAAACAAAATAACATATATATATGTATATTTTCTAATTATATATACATAATAATTATTAGAAAACATGACACACAACTAAAAGTTCTAACATTATTGTAAGCTAACTTATTAGCTAACTACTAATTACCCTCGCTTTGCTCGGGTGCGTCCCTAACTATGCGGATTTTGTTCGCAATTCATGGGTTTTAATTTTTTTTCCGTGAAACCTTCAATCCTTTTCTTAAGTAAAAGTAGCCTAAGTTACTCAAAATCGATCCAGCCGATTTGGAGATTAGCTGGAACAAACAGACAAATTTTTTTTTTTTTATTGTAAGTATATACTTTCATATGTATTTAGTAAAAAGCTGTTATTTTGACATTACAAACAAATAATTCAATTTTATTTATCTGTATATAGATTTGAAACTTATCGTCTGATTCCAAAATGTACTAGCAACTCACCCTCGCTCCGTTCAGGTTAGCCCGTCGTTACGTTTAAGTTTTAACGTTTACTTAGTACCTATACATTTCTCAGAGATAAAATATTTTTCCACAGTAAAAAGTATCCTATATGTTGACCCGGATAACCAGCTATCATCATACTAAATGTCATCAAAATCTGTCCAGTGGTTTTTTCGTGATGCATTCCCAGGCAGACACACAAAAAGTCTAAAAACTATAGATTCGGGCTTTGTATCCATAATAATGATTAATTAATTTATTATAATAATAATGATTAATTGTAATAAGATTTTCCAAAAAAAAATTACTCTTAAATTGGTCTCACAAGAATAGGTACTTAACCAAAGTTGTAGAGAATTTTATTTTCAACCAATAATGGTTTAACAATTTTTTTTTGATATCTATAGTTTGTCAGATAAACCATAAAAACCATTTGTTCCCCCTTTTTCCAAGATGGCGGCCGTGAAACAAGGACCGCAACCCCACAAACTTGGATTTAACTTAACACTAAACCCCTCCTTGATATCTAAAAAATAAAATTGCGTTCTCTGACAAATGCACGCTAAGCCCAAAAAATTTAACATATCAATGCACTATTCTTAATAATTCCAATCTTAATAATAGTTCCTCATGATTACGTTTTGCAGTTCGATCAATATACTTATAAATATATCTTTTGATAATTATCGAGATAATTATCAGTTATTACATTATTTAAAATATTATGACGCTTGTATATGTTTTTACTTTTTATCAGGGTTCGAAACGATATTTATCATTGATAATTATCATGATAAATATGGGTTGATAATTATCTTTGATAAATATAATTAAAAATACTTAATTTGTAACTCTTCAAATTGTCGATCAGCTAACTGAACTCTCTCAATCATATCAAAAAACTCAATCAGCAAACTGAGTTGATGCAGTTGAGGAGGATGAGGCTAATATTCCACTCATTAAGGAGTCTGCCCACTACACCGTCTCATATCATGACCGTAATATGAATGTATCAGGCACGGAAACAAGCGACTCGGACTACTATGCCCACGTAATATGAACGTATCATTCGCGTATGAACCGCGTATCACCCGCGTGTCATAACCGTATAGTTCCCGTTTTCTCATTCGTAGTAGTTCACTTGTGTTTTCGCGTGAGGCAGCCGCGTCAGGAAGAGCGAGTGAATATTATTGTTACGAAAATTATTTCCTATACGTTGCCTATTAGAGAAACTTGTCCCACAGAAAATTAACAATGATAGCTTTTGTTTTAGACGCGAAAAAAAAAGAATAACATCAGTTGATCACGACCTAAATATAATTTGAAAGAAAATATTATCACTAGAAGACAAGCGACAACACGTTTATAACGGGCTTCGAACGGTCATCATACGCAGTTATAACCCGTGTGCTCGCTGTTTCGTCGTCCGCGAGCACCGGTTCGGCAACGTCGCGTGCCAGGCACGGAGCGTAGCAGCACCGGCAAAATATTCTTGCCGACAATTACAGTTAGCTTTCTATGCACGACACGCGATAGTGTTGGTTGGTGACGAAAAGGTCTTGGTCGGTGATGGAACGATCTAGTGGGCATAGTCTCATACTTTTCAATACAAAGAATATTTTTTTTGCCTGACACGGTCCTAGCACGGTCATGGTATGAGACGGTATAGTGGGCAGAGATCTTTAATTTAATTAAATAGTGTCTATATAGTTGGTTAAATTTATTCTGGTTTTATTTCATAGTTTGTATATGTCAAAATAATGAAAATAATAATAATAAAAGATTACCTTGATTGTTAAAAGAGTATAATTTATTCTAACGTAAATTATGATAGGCAAGTAGTCAAATACCAATACCTACACAAGGATTGCTAAGTTTTTATCTGTTTGATAATTATCGGATAATTATGTGATAATTATCGCGATAATTATCAAAAGATATATTTATCTTGATAATTTCATACCTTGTTTTATGGATATAGTAAACAAATATGCATAATGAAATACAAATTCGCAAATCTATATTATAATAAAATTGTAACTAAGCCGAATCTGTACATTAGAAATTTTTTTGGAAAATCGTATTGAAATAAACATTATCATCGATACAGAGGCCGAATCTATAGTTTTTAGAATTTCTGTCTGTCTGTCTGTGTGTCTGTCTATTACCGCATCACAGGAAAACTACTTGAAGGATTTTGATGAAATTTAGTATGGTGATAGCTGGTTATCCGGGTCAAGCCTGTACTATAATAAAACAGTAGAGGTCGAATGTCTGTACATAGCAAAATAATGCTAAAAACCGAGTCAGAGGGATGTAAGAAGACAAATAGAACAAATCCAGATTTTTTTCAATTATTTTGTTTCTCTGTCTGTTTGTACGGGCTAATCTCCGAATCTATTCGACCGATTTAAATGAAATTTTGCATGGTGGTACCTTATATCTCCGGGCAACATCTTAGATACTTTTATCCCGGAAAATTAAATAGTTTCCGTGGGATAGTTAAAAAACTTATCATCTCATTCCAAAAAATATAAAAAAATGAGAACAATAATAAGTAATTAAAATAATTTCAATATCTATAAATATCTCTCGATGGATCTTTAATAGTCTCAAATAAAAATTACAGGTAAAATATTAATTACATCGGTAGGTATTTTAATATCTTCTAAATAGTTTTTCCTTAACTTCATTGCATATAAATGACATAAAGAAGTGAAGAATATTATTTCCATAAGATAAAGAATGAAGAAGAACATTTTATTTTTTGAAAAAAAACAAAATGGTGTGGTTACAACACTGAATACTGATAAGTTTAAATATTTTTATATAATATTTTAAAGTAATTTTGTAATTTTATTAATAAAATTACATGTAAATCCATATATCTTAAATCTGTATAATATAAATCCATAATCTTTAATTTGATTATACCTCTCCGTCAATTTGTGGCTTATAAGAACATAAATTGTTTCATGAATCGGTTTGCAATACGAAACTGGTGGAATGAATTGCACACAGCACCACTTAAATCCGCTACGCTTACTACGCGTCTCTTTTGGATCCTTCTCGGTGCCCTATAACTGCGTCCTTATCGCACCGAGGTGCGCTGGCTACAATAAAAACTGGTTGTTATTTTTAACTCGTGGGTTGGGCGAGTCGACAATTTACTGAAAGCCCCCTTCCGTGCCTGGTTCATATATTTATTTACAGTTCACAATATACTTCTTAGTAAGACTAATTTGCGCCTTGCCTGCCACTACAGGAATAATATTATAATGAACTTCACTGAATGTCCGTGTATACTCGTATAAGAATTTAGTTTCTTATTCAAGTAAGAAACGGAAATTACAAAATGTATGCATAAGAAACAAAAAAAAATACGCATTTAAATGGATGGCCTCTATGAATATACTTTTTCACTTGCAACATTTTTGATAGAGTACTCTATCATATTTTGATACTCTTAGAGAAAATCAACCGAACATAAATTGTAGTTATCGCAAAGAGCGTTTGCTGGAAATTTGGAATTCAGCCAATATCATAAAGAGCGTTTGCGCTTGTGTGCGTTATAAGGCCAGCGTCCTAAATTTCAAGCCTAAATTATTAATATTGAATAACATATTTAATACTTATCTATGGCGGTAATCTATGTTCACTCACTTAGCGGTGGGTGAGCATCGACACATTATCTTTTAAAAACTGATAAGGCTTCCCATCCAGACGATACGAGATTCGGGATGTTTACACAAATTTTGTGACTTGCATCACATGATAAATAAAAAATATAAAGTAATTTATACTTCCACTCGTCCTAACGTTACTTAAAAAAGAATCTGTTAAATTTCCTAAGCATTTAAATACCAAAAAAGACAAATTATAAATAGGTATAGATTGATGTGCTTTATTATAAATAACACTTTATTTAGTATGTAGACAATTGTATCAGTCCCGCTTGAGTTCCATGAATAGTTAAGATGTGACATCTATGACGGCAGCGATTACGTGACCTTTTAGTGATACGAAACCGTTCGAATATGTCATGAAATATTGTTTGAATATTCCCATGAATTATTTAGTTTTATTAGTTCTTAATTCTTATATAAGACTTGTAAATGGTATTTTATGTCTTTACGTCTTGAAAAAAGTTTATATGTATTTGAAAACTTTAAATTTTACAAATTAGTTTACTTTAAGTTTACAAAAAAACTTTTAATAATTTGTTGTCAGCCTAAAATTATATTAGATATTAGCATTGCCCGCAGCTATGCCCGCGTTCAGATGACCAAAAACCAAACATGTTACTGTACTCTTACATTGCAGCTTTTGTATTTTTTCTCAGGAATGAGACATTTTTCCGCGGTAAAAAGTATCCTACATGTTGACCCAGATAACCAGCTACCAACATACCAAATTCATCAAAATCCCTCCAGTGGTTTTTCTGTGATGCGGTAACAGACAGACAAAAATTCAAAAAACTATAGGTTCGGCCTCTGTTTCGATAATAATGTTTATTTCAATAAGATTTTGCAAAAAATTATTTAATGTGCAGATTCGACTTAGTTACAATTTTATTATATGTATAGATTTAATGAACCGAACACATTTTCAAAAAATGTTTTTTGTTTTCAGCTGTACGAGCAGATCGCATGCGAGGTGGTCGGAATAAGTTCGGCCCTATGTACAAGCGCGACCGCGCTCGTAAATTACAAATGATGAGGCAAAGACAGATTGCCGTGCAAACGTTGCGTGGCTCGCTGGGCGACGGCGGACTAGTGCTCGGGTTCAGCTCACCGTACGCGTCAGTGCCTGTGAAGCAGGAGATTCAAATTCCACAAGTGTCGTCGCTGACGTCGTCACCGGAGTCGTCGCCGGGTCCCGCGCTACTGGCGGCCCAGCCGCAGGCGCCGCAGCCGCCACCGCCCGCGACGCACGACAAATGGGACACGCACTCGCCGCACTCGGCCTCCCCGGACGCGTTCACCTTCGAAGCGCCCGCCACCACTGCCGCCACGCCCTCCAGTACAGCAGAACCTACCAGTACGGAAACTCTACGGGTCTCTCCTATGATTCGTGAATTCGTTCAAACTATCGATGATCGAGAGTGGCAAAATTCACTATTTGGACTCTTGCAGAGCCAAACTTACAACCAGTGTGAAGTGGATCTCTTCGAATTAATGTGCAAAGTGCTGGACCAAAACTTATTCTCTCAAGTGGACTGGGCGAGAAACACCGTGTTCTTTAAGTATCTAAAGGTGAATTTCCAGATAAGTATAAGTATCCCGTCCCTAATCCCTGAACCCCGGTCCTCGGTGTACACCCATTGGCTTGCGAATTTGTCATCATGCTGCTTTGCGATATGCACTCCCTATGCGAGGGGAGAGTAATCTGTGAGCAATGCGAATTCTTAACGAAACCCTATTATTTTTCATGTGATTAGTGTGTAGAGACGCGTGTGACGCATTGAGCGGTGCGGTGCTGGTCGCAATCGATACCCCACTCCACCCGCGCCCCCGCTCACCACCAACTGGGTCAAGTTCCCACGACTAGCGTGCTGCCTGCCGTTGCCATCGTTTTTTTTATGATTGTACTTATACTTCAATATATATATATTTAAACTAACCGAAACGTGCGACGTGCCTACGTACATTACATGATTGCGTAATCTGAAAATTTGTTCCGATTCAACAAACTTTTACATTTCCATTCTTCTAATGAGAATTTGATACTAGATTAATCGTTTCGCATCAAACGTTTATAAATATTATAACATTAAAAAAAACTTCGTTTATAATTCACGTTTTGTAGTGGAAAGGCCTATATATTCTATAGGTGTAGCGTAAGTTCTATCAATCAACAGGAATCAATCGAGGAGCACGGTACTGCGGAGGCAACAGTCTCCGTATCGTGGTTGCCGTACGCTTACGCAAGAGTCGCAGCCGGTCACGTGGACGCGCGACGTTGCCGTGCCGTGCACCTCGCCTCGTCTCACTCCAGCAGACAGCCTCCATTCTACAACTAGCAATTTTCATTTGTTCTAAATGACGCGGCTTGTTTACGACCCATTCTCAGAATTAGGACGAACGAACGTGCATGAATCTCGCTAGCAGTATTCACTCAATCTGTTTACGGAAATCGTTTTTTTTATCGTTATTATATCCTAAATGTCAAGTACCGAACAGGATAGGCCGGCCATCTCGTTGTCAAAAACCCGGCCCGGCTAAACCATGTACTACGGTGTATAAAATAATAGGGTAGACGCGAGAGCAATGTTGATGACCTGCGCTTTCTCCAGACGGATATGATGTAACGGTACGGCGTGCGGGACGGCAACGCTGCACTTTCGTTGTCGCACTTGACACATTGCCCGTGGCCGAGTTGCCGCGAGAAAGCACTTTTTACCGCCCGCGTAACTACCGGTAACGGAGACGCAACTAGTAGTGCGTTGCTTTCTCTTACATAATTTTTTACTGGTTACGATCATTATTGCATGGTGCGGTAAACTTGTACTTGTTTCTATACTATGTTGGCCCAAATATCCGATTTTATAATATTATTTCGTGAACCTAAAGCAATTCAAATAAAGTATTCCATTATCATAATAATTATGACAGGATGTGAGCTTTAGTATTTTTTTTTTGGAAGTATAACGCAATTAGGGTTTAACATTTTTAGTTTTTTTTATATATAACAAGCTTAGGCTTGTTTCAAATCGATTTTCTTGCCGTGTGTTTTTAAAACTCCATTTCTGTACCGAAAGTAAATTATAAAACATATGATGTTCTGGCCAACATAAGTTTTTAAATAAAACAATTCTTATTAGATACTAATTAAATAACACGCCAAAAATTTTAATATCATTTTATAATAATATTTTAAATATTCGCAGAGATCTTTCTTATTTATAAGTGTCCTGATATCAGTTAACTGTAAAACAATTGTAGAAATTTATTGTTATCAAGTTTTAAGATTTTAATATAGATTGGACGAGATACCAGTGCCTATCTGGCACGCGGCTAGCCGACGCGACTTTGACCTACATACGAGTATGATACGTGTGGCGAGTAGTATCGCGCCAAGGGAATAATTACTGTTCCAACGATTTGTTTTTCATTATACCCGCATCATTGGTTAATGGTTATTGCTGTTTAGTTTATATATTAAATAGTAAATAATTTAAATATGTATTTATAATTAAAATTAAACTTCAAATGAGACGATCGTACAAATATAAGACATGTGAAATATTATAACCTAACGAATGGCTCTAATTGGTAGATTAAGTATAAAATTTTGACAGTCCAATCTCGATTCATCGTTGAGCAAGCGGCGTGCGATGTGGCAATAGCTTCGGGTTCTAAAATTCAGTTATAACATTTCGTAAACGGCAAATTTTACGCGCTCGCGCTCCGCCCCGTGTATTCTAATGCAACTTCGAATGTGGGTCACGGAATGACGCTGCGAGTAGCTTGCGACTTTCCAGATAGTAGTACGGTCCAAGATAACATACAGAAATTGCTAATGTATTTGGCACGAGCGCGTATAACCACCGATAAAGATGAATAATACTAGTATGTATAACATAAAACACTACAAAGTATGTATCATTAAGGCGATTAATGGCAGGACGCGGTAATTGCTTCACACGAGACTCTACACGTCACATGTTACGTTGCCCTTACTACTTCCAATAGGAGCTGGTATTAGAGATCGAGTAACGAGGTTTTATTTATAAACTAATGATGTTACTCAATATATAATATGTATCTTAATCAATACAAAGCTTACTTTATTCTGGCAAGCGAATTGTGTTTTTTATATTCTTGCTGGTGTTCTCAATAAATCTCTCGTACTCGATGGCTTCATATTGGTAGAAACGTGTTACGTACGCACTAGACACGTAAAGCAATGCGTTTATCGTTTGTTGCAGGTTGATGACCAGATGAAACTGTTGCAACACTCGTGGTCGGACATGCTTGTGCTGGACCACCTGCATCAGAGGATGCATAACGGCCTACCAGACGAAACTACTCTCCACAACGGGCAAAAGTTCGACTTGCTCTGTCTGGGCCTCCTCGGAGTACCCTCTCTCGCTGAGCACTTCAACGAGCTACAGAACAAACTTGCGGAACTCAAGTTCGACGTTCCGGACTACATCTGCGTCAAATTTTTGCTTTTACTTAACCCTGGTCAGTATTATTTATTGTTCTTATAGATATCATATCTCCTGATGCAATTACGCGAATGACATGCTGATGTATTTATTTGTAAATTTTGTTTGATTTATGCCTTATATATCATATAATTCTTTTCACTTACCTCACTTCGGTCACTGTGTTGACATTTTACAAACTGTGTTGTTTTTATTTGAAGAGTTGTCTTGGGGTTTCAGAGGTAAGAGGCATCGTTAACGTAAAGTGCGTCCGAGATGGTTACCAGACTGTGCAAGCTGCTCTGCTCGACTACACGCTTACCTGCTATCCAAATATACAGGTAACTTATCTATACTGGTATAATATTATAAAGAGGTAAAGTTAGTGAGTTGTGACGTTGTAGGGGGTAATCTCTGGATCTACTGAACCGAATTAGATGAAATTTAATCAGAAGATAGTTTGAGACCCTGGGAAGGACATAGGATACTTTTTATGCCGGAAAAGTTTGTATGGGGAAGCAAGTTAGGGATGAACCCGAGTGAAGCGAGGGTGAGTCACTAGTAGTTTATAATGTGCTGACTCTTCCGACATGTCTCCTGATATGTTTAAATTATTTTATTTTTAAATTACATTGCAAGTAAACATTACTTTAATCAAGAAACTGAGAATAATCAAGAAATTAACAATAAGCTCATTTCAATATTTCAAGATATATACGAGTATATGCCTTGCATTTAAAATTAAATCAAAATATCTGTATCTGAACATTTTTCTACAATGAGTTCTTAATTCCAATTCTCTTTATTTATTCAAGGGACAAGAACTGTAATAAAACTATTCCTTTCATTTATATATAAAATATTCACATTGATTGAGGCAATTGTGGGACTCAATATTTAGAATACATGTTAGAGACTTAGTACTGTGCGAATCAATATATTTGGCTCACTAATAGATGTGTCTGTGTCGTCCACTTTATTAACGAACACAATATACATTCATAGAGTTCTAATTGAGGCCATTAGTTGCTGTAGTGTTGTGTAGAAAAAAAAATGTTTATTGACTTAAATAATGTGCGTAACAAATAATTACAAAAGGGGTGTAAACTCGCGTACCTGGTCAGCAATAAGGGTTCGAAACGATAATTATCATTGATTGATGATAAATATGGGTTGATAATTATCTTTGATAAATATAATTAAAAATACTTAATTTGTAACTCTTCAAATTGTCGATCAGCTAACTGAACTCTCTCAACCAGCTCAAAAAACTCAATCAGCAAACTGAGTTAATGCAGTTGAGGAGGATGAGGATGATATTCCACTCATTAAGAAGTCTGCCCACTACACCGTCTCATACCATGCATGACCGTGCTATGAACGTATCGATAATGGAAACAAGCGACACAGAATTAACAATGATATTCATTGTTTTAGACGAGGAAGAAAGAGAATAACATCAGTCGATCACGACGTTACTAGGTTCACGCCGTTTTGAAAAAATATAATTTAAAAGAAAATATTATCACTAGAAGACAAGCGGCCACACTTTTATAACGGGCTTAGAATGGTCATCATACGCTGTTATAACCCGTATGCTCACTGTTTCGCCAAAATATTATATATTAATATGTCGGCAAAATATTATTGCCGACAATTATTGTTTAATTTCCGTGCACGGCACGCGACGGCGTTGGTCGGTGACGGAACGGCCTTGGTCGGTGATGGAACGGTCTAGTGGGCATAGTCTCATACTTTTTAATACAAAGTATTTTTTTTGCATGACACGGTCATGGTATGAGATGGTGTAGTGTGCAGAGACCTTTAATTTAATTTAAATAGTGTCTATATAGTTGGTTAAATTTATTCTGTTTTTTTTTAATAATATTAAAAGATTACCTTGATTGTTAAAAGTGTATAATTTATTAACGTAAGTTATGATAGGCAAGTAGTCAAATACCAATAACCTACACAAGGAGTGCTAAGTTTATATCTGTTTGATAATTATCGGATAACTATCTTGATAATTATCGAGATATTTATCAAAAGATATATTTATCTTGATAATTTCATACCCTGGCAGCAATACCCAGTACATCCAACATAAAGAGGTAAAGTTTGAGAATTTGTGACATTGTAGGCGGTAATCCTGGATCTATTGAACCGATTTAGATGAAATTTGTTAAGAAGATAGTTTGAGACCATGGGAAGGATATGCGATACTTTTTATCCCGGAAATCATCCCTTAAGGGGGTGAAAATGGGGATGAAAATTTGTATTGGGAATCAAGCTACCGGGAAGCTACTAGGGACGAATCCGAGCGAAGCGAGGATGTGTCGCTAGTCAATAATACAAAAAAAATATATTTTACAATCAAAACATTTACAATAAATTATGTGTTTGTGTGTGTGTGTGTGAAATTATTGTCATTATTAAAAAGAATTGTTTTCTATTTCAGGATAAGTTCGGCAAATTGGTGATGGTGGTGCCAGAGATTCATACCCTGGCGGCGCGCGGCGAGGAGCACTTGTACCAGCGCCACTGCGCGGGCCAAGCACCGACGCAAACACTTCTCATGGAAATGCTACACGCTAAACGCAAGTGAGTTACATATAAAATAACACTTTGATTCGCAAATCGCCTAACTCAGTCTTAATGCAATTTTCAGGAGGCACTTAAAACTATATTTCAATAGTATAATGGTTTCGGAAAACATAAAATGTTAGATTATATCCAAATACCATTATTAAAAATATATATATTTTCTAATTCCTTATAAGTATTATTGAAATATTTACGTTTTTGGAAGCCTTTCAAAAGTTAACTAAGACGGTGTTAGCCGAATGGTATCAATATGTACATTGTGTAACTCTTTGATCTATGTCGCCAGCGCCTCACAGTTATTAAGTACATTTATTTATTAGAACTATAATATTTATAAACGTATCTCTCGTTCCTTGTTTTCGCTAATATATTTTTTTATATTTGAATATAAAACATCTGTCGTTATTTAGCATTTCTAATGTATTTGTTTGTATGATAATTAAGTGTATAGAGTGCAGCTGTGTAATAGTTAAAAAATGCAGTCACTGTCTCGTTCTAGGCCCAATGGCGCCGAAATGGTTAACCGGAGTGTGGAGCACACCTCGACTCTAGACAGATTGTACGTTATTCTATATATAATATTATAAATGTATTAATTATTTCCATTTAATATTTTATTTAACATATATATATACATATAAGTCGAATTGTCAGCGATTTTTTGCTTACATACAAAATTGATTCCAATAAAAAATCAAAAAGTATATTTATTCTCATTACGGTAACTAATTACGGCAATGCATATTTTATAGCAATTTTTGAAAACTAATAAAGCGTTTACTCTACGATTAGCGAATCAGCTGGCATAAAAAAATATTTAAACAGTATTTCATTATTTTGTTTAAATTAATCATCAATCAAGTAATTATAGTCATCTAATTTAAATTATATAATTAACTTATTATATAACGTGGCTTCTTTAATCATTATTTATGAGGGTTCTAACGTTTCCTTCAAATTATATGCTCTTAAGCCCTGAGTATTGGGCTGGGCAGTGTGTGGTTATGATAAGTCATTTTCAATTATTATTATTTATTTAAATTGTTTAAATGCAACTAGGAAAAAAGTATTAGATGTCATTCAAATATGCATAAATTTTATTAGTGTACTAATTTATTTGTGTACAGTCTATTATTATTGGAATCAGCTTATGAATTTTTGAAAAAAAAAAAATACTTAACATTCAACTAGCTGACAATTCTATTTACATTTTATTTTATTCTCGTAGTTAGTTTTTCATAAAAGCATAAGTACTATAGATGCAAAGGACGCGCTTGTTAGAAACATATAAAATTAAAGTTATTTAAATATAAAGTTAGTCAAAATAGAATGCTAGCTCTGCAGTTTCCATGAAGACTATATTATTGTGAGTCTGATCAAAAGTAGACTTCACCTGTTTTTAAAGTACTGCAAAGCTCAAACAAACATTAACAATAAAAACATAAGTTCCAAATTTTATTAAGCTACATACAAACAGCCATAACAGGTTTAAGTTTTACATTTATAACTTGTATAAAAGTAATATGCTTTTTTTATTGAACTGTTTTATCAAGTTAAATATTATTCTAAAGCTATTGATTCACATATAAATTCTGTATAATTTTGGCTATTCGCTTTTTATTTCACGCATTGAGTTTAAATTGCCTAAATAATATCCATTGCATCTCTAGGAAGTGTTATATCACAAGCTTTATTCATAATAAGTTTTGTTTAACTATATCTTACATAATATTCTAAGTAACGGGTTATTTTAACTTTCTAATGATATATATATCTCACATATAATTACAATTCCTTTTCTTCCTCACACAACATGTATATATATCTCACATATAATTACAATTCCTTTTCTTCCTCACACAACATGTATATCTAGGTTTCAGCGTATTTTGGTGTTTTACTCTTATGTAAGGAAACTGCTTTAACCTGCAAATCTTTTTTGTGATTTGTCAAATAAGGGCTTTACAATGATTGCGAATTGTCTTTTAGTTATATTTCAGTGATATAATTTAATTACTTATGGTGGTGACCTGTTAATATTAATTGCTTGGTGATAAATATAGATAGACTAGCGACTTATCCTCGCATCGCGCGGGTGCGTCCCTCTGTACGTTTTAATTTGAGCGGAACTCTAATTCTTTTTATAAAATAAAAATAGCCTAAATTATTCCTTGTAATATCAGCTATCTGCTAAATAAAGTTCCGTCAAAATCAGTCCAGCCAGTTCGGAGATGAGCCGGAACAAACAGTCATTTTTCAGAAAAGATCCATAATCTTCTATGAGATCGCAAAACAATTTTAGTATCTTTCTTACAAGTAAAAGTTTAAGTAAGGCCTTTTTGTAGTCAAAAGTATCCTCAGTAGACTATCCCTAAATACTTCTGTTTCAAATTTTATAAAGAGCAAATTGCACTCCATGGTTTTGCTGTAAAAAATTAACTGAGTGAGAAATTAATACATATATCTATCTGATTAGTCTATCTATATTTTTGATGAAGTTAATGCTTATAAAGTTGCATTCCACAAAGCTACGTGCTATGTAATTTAGGCTTATTTTTATATAAATCACTGAAGTAACTGGTATGACTAATTTTTATCCTCTGATTACTAAAAATAAAAAAATAAATGTAAACATCCTAAATACGTTTTATAAATATAAATGATTAAAAATTATAATTTCGAAACTTAATTGCTATAAATAATGCAATATTGTATTGAAAATGTAAAATGAAGTCATCGTCATCTGTGGAAATAGCGATATTGTTTTTGTGACCTTTGAGTTCATACAACAAGCAATTTCAGTTTTGTACGATTTTTAAATTTTACATTTTACTCCTTTTCTATACATATAATAAAATTGTAAATAAGCCGAATCTGTACATTAAATATTTTTTTGAAAATCTTGTTGAAATAGACATTATTATCGATACAGAGGCGGAGTGTCTAGTTTTTACAATTTTTGTCTGTCTGTCTGTTACCGCATCACAGAAAAACCACTGGAGGGATGTTGATGAAATCTGGTATGGTGATAGCTGGTTATTTTTTTTTTTTTAATTTCCCCTCCCCTCCGCCTTAATGGGACGCCGCAGGATCGCTTGCGCATAACTACTACGGCGCCCCGGCGGCAGGTCTGCCTAAATAGGCAGACCACCAAACCAATGGGGCTGCTCCACAGTCAACTCTGCTACGCCAGAGAGGTACCCGGAGCAGCCCCATTAAACCTAACTACCGCCCAACGATGTGGGCCACCTCCAATCGGCTGCAGAGGACAGGGAGAGCGGCAACGAAACACCGACACTCCTCTTCCCCTGCAGCCCCACCGCGTCCGCCATCTAACGGTGACGGCCCCGTCTAGGCCGCGGAAGGTAGGGAGAACGGCGCACCGAAATACCGGCACTCCTCTCCCGCCGCGGCCTACCCCTCCGCCGAATGCGGGCCTGCGACCACAGTCCCGCAATCGGCACCCATCATCCGGTTGTGGGACCAAGCGGTCCCACCACCGGTGGCCGCAACGTCTTCGGCTCGAGGCCTAGACGAGCGGCCCCATCCAAGCCATTTGGTCCGCGCCGGATTTCTCCGGTACCACCCGCCGCCCTAAGCGGGTGGCATTCCCATAGCTGGTTATCCGCGTCAACATAATAGGATGCTTTTTACCGCGGGAAAATGTCTCATTTATGAGAAAAAAATTTACAAAAACTGCAATGTAAGGATATACTAAAATGTAAAACCTAAGAATTTGGTTTTTGGTCATCTGAACGCGGGCGGAGCCACGGGCAATGTTAGTCATATAGAAAGGGCTCGAGTTAAGTACTCAATCAGTAGGTGCATGCAAGCTACATAAAAATGATAAATATTAAATACTATGTTGTCATAAAGTTTTTCAGTGATTATTGTAAAAACGCTCACGTCATTTGATATTAACTTGCTCCAATTTTAGGCGATAACACTGTTATTGTTCTAGAAAATTCGTATTCGTAAATATACTGAACTTAACCAGTTAACCACCATATTGAAGTGAAAAATTTCACGTTATCAAGAAAATAATAATATAAATATATTTTTTATATTATTATTTTAATGGATTTTTGGTTTATATTTATATAAAATTTAGTAATATTTAAGTTTTATGGTGTGGAGAAATGTGCTATGATTTTTTCTTTTTATATTGGCTTTTTTTATGAAAGTGCAAGTTGTTCTTTCTTTTTTTTTATTTACATTTTTTAGAGATTTAGGTTATTTGCTTTGGATGGATTTTATCATTTTTTTATCGATTTAGTTAAAAAATTGAAGATATTTGCTCTTTGTGTGTCAGGTGCGGTTTCCTGCCGAACGACACGATTGAGCCGCATTCGCCCATATAGAGTAAGCATTCAATGTTTGAGATTTAAGTCCATTCTCGCACTACTTCGATGCACATCGTAATGTAATTAATTGACTCTTGGCACATTCACTGGCAAATTAAGCACAGTTGTAACGAATAATATGGCACGTAACGTATAGTTATAATTTACAGGCGTCTCTGCGGCTTAATCGTTTAGTTCTGCACTCAATAAAATAGTAATTATAGCTTTTAGGTTTAAATTAATCTAAAGACAAAATAAAAAAGTTATTTCACAACAGTTTTGTGTAAAAAAGCATTAACCTAAGTATATTTTATTATAATTGTGTAGATTCATATTAAATCATAACTTTAAATTTACATTCATCTTATATATTAATTGGTATTTTGTATACTTAATTGTAAGCATAGTTTTGTTTATGTAAAATATATAATTCTTATATATAAAATACCTCCACAGTAGTAAGCAAATAGTTACTTTCCTTGTAATACTCGTAATGTTATCCCATATTCGTCGCTTATTTCACGATTTCATGTCGTTCTTCATTTTGTCTTTGTTCCTGAATATAAAAAAGAATGTTACTCGCACACAGTCACTAACATAAAAAATTGGTGTTGTTGTATGGAGACTAGCAGTGGTGGTGGTTTTTGTAATATTTCATTAATAACAGAATTGGTTATAACTATCCGATATATAGGATATACTGTGGTGAGGAGAGTTGATCGCACGCACAATATTCAAGTGTCAGGAGACTAACAGTAAGTTGTTTGCTTACTTTCAGATCCTGAAACGTGAGTGAAGAAGGATTGGAATATCGTAGTAGCGCCCAGCGCCCCGACACCATATTGATTAACATGAAATACTATAGTTTAAGCTTAGATTTTAATTTGGTGTGTGATTAAACGTAATAAGTTATTTTGCGCCGGACGTCGTGCGCCGAGCGCCTAGTCCCAGTACAGATAAGACGTTCGTTTATCTGCATAATCTCTGTAACATACAGCTAACATCTCTCGTGTAGCTACCATTAATTTATTGAGCAGTCTATTTACGGTGTACGGATAATCGAAACTTAAATAAGTACCTATACCTATGTTAGATAAACTAGCTCGTCTTCACTCTGATGCGTGTAGTGATGGAAAATATTACAATACATATTTTAGAAAAGCGTCTGTGATTTTAAAGAAGAAATTTGATGACCCGCTTATTATAAGAGGAGATGATCATGTTATATGTAAAGATTAAATTAATTCGCATTGTTGTTTGTAAGCAAGGGCGCGTCGCGCTGGCTCGCGAGCGGGGCGCGCCCTCCGTTCTCTTTACTTACTGTTAGTTGTACGCGTGTCGAGTGCACGCGCCGCGCGGGCCCGGGACTCGCCGACTGCGCTCCTGGGCTCGGCTATTTTAAGAATTTATTGAAGTTGTCATTTGAAAATTAAATTCTCTATGTATATCACTATAACGTAAGGTTCGATTACGACGAAAGTCGAGTTAAAATTTACAGTTGTTTCATTGAGATGTTTATCTAAATGTTATTAAAATTGTCTCTATTGATTTTATCGGCCGTACCAGTACAAATAATTATTATTATTAATTAAATCTGTAAATATGACAAATAGAAAGTAACAGTGATTTATGCTACTTATATTGTAATTATGTAAAATATTTCTCAAATACGTGCAAGAAGCCTTAAAAATCATAGATTTTTAAAAAAATATGGGTACTAGCGTCTACAGGTTTATGGCCGGAATGGACGATGTATTTTTATAAATCATATTCTTTATTAACATATATAATATGTTAACTGAAAGTACATTATTTCGTATTTTTCTAATATAAATATAGTAGTGTACGTATTCAATTATATTGATCAACTTTTAATGTGGAAATGGTTATACATATTGTATTAAAATAATATTATAATATAGTGTTATCGTTGTGTGATACCTGCGTACATATGCGTTGCAAATTTGATTTGAGAACGTTTTATTTTTATAATATAAAGGCGCCAGTTGTAGGGTAGGAGAGCTAACGGGCGCGCGTTCGTTTGGGTACTGAGGTACGGTTTTAGTTAATCGAACATGTGATTGACGGTTTGTGTTGTAAAGCTAATGTTTATATATTATTACTTCATTATAAATTTTAATTATTATAGTATCACTGCACCAAGTGCGAATCTATAGTTGGCCGCAGCAACGAGTAAGTACACAGTAGAAGAGTATGGGAAACGTTAGTCGTGTGTTCGTAAAATAGATAAATTTGGCACCATCATTTATATTTAATACCGTCCAGTGATAACTAATGTTAACGTCGCGATTACATTTGTATGCGTTGATTCTGATTGTATCATTCAGTGCGGACCGGTCGCGTAGTGCGAAGGCGACCTGATTGATTGCAAATACGGTCTGACAATAGAATGAAAATTAGTACCTGGTGTATAGCTTAACGTATATATTAATACGATCAGACTCTAATAAAGTTCCTTGAAACGTTGTGGTCATGGTATCAATGTTTTATTACTAATATTTTAACACATCAGCACAGTTTTTAAGTACGTATATGCTTTTTCGTCATATGCATTGATTTTGCAAATTAATTATCGATTTGATCGTGAATGTCGTCTCCCATTCGTTGGCTGGAGTAGAATCATTTAGAAACCCCGCGTGTGCGTCTTGATAGTTAAGGTGTAACGTAACTTGTACATTATGTGAAGCTGCGATTTTTGTAAATGTAAGTTAGATAGTAGAAATTCGACCACGAATCGTGATTCGGAGATAGTTTTATATAAACCGTACGTAGCAATGGACGTGAACGTAATCTCCGAATAGGTTTCCGACGGACAGACAACGCACGCAGCTTCACGAGCTTTAGACGCTTTATCGAATGCAAAGCTGATCTGTGATGGTATGACATAGTTAGGTACATTTAGGCTGTGTGGGTTTTACTTGTCCGTACTTTAGGTACAGAACGACAGAGATTGTGACCAATTTTAAACTAACTTCAACTTGTCCATGTCCGCTTTAACATTTGGCTTCTCCTATACTAAAAGTGAAATAATATAAGTAATCTGCGAGTGGTTCTTTTATTGTGTATAAATAACGTTTACTCCCCGTATTTATTGTGTTCACACAAATGCCTTATATTAATTTTACACTTCCCACATTACCATTTTACGTTACCATTGCATGCAGTATTTATATATTTGTAGTTAATCATTTTTAATTAAAATTATTATTATTATAGTATTATTTTCTTATTTATTCACATATGAAAATTGCAATCTGTTATGTATTATGTGATTTACTATTATATTCATTTTTAATATACACCATTAATATAATGTGACAGTTTTATATTTTTTGTGCATATGTTATTATTAGCATGAACCCAGTTTTTTTCGAGTAATCCTTAAAATCAATTGTTATATTTTTATGAATAAGCATATATATTGAATGAAATGTATTCATCTGACACACCAGTGTGATAAAAAAGTCGTGTGCCATTAGTTAAGTGTTCTATACAGGGTTTGTAGACGCGGTCCACTCCAGACCCATCGCATACAACACTTCTGTTCAACGTGAATAATGATTTTACGTTTACTTTCCCATTTTATTTATTAAAATAATTAGACAATAACAAACTTTAAAGGTGCCAGTGTTCATTCATATTCGATCACCTGTCCGATCGCTACTCTGTGTCACGCGCTTTTTTGATAAATTAACACAATTAATACTATTTATTAAAATCATTATTATATGTATGCTTATAACTTTTAAAACTACTGTCTAATTTTAAGATTAGGTTGTAATATACAGAATATGTTGTACTTTAGCGGTCATTTAAGTAATATAAATATACATGTATATTTATGAATTAAAGCGTTAAGTATTTGGAAGTGGTAAGGTACATACGAGTGCTCTCCGTCAGACGGCAGCCGTCGGCCACTGTTCCTTCGCTCAGATTCGTAGCCGCCACAGCCGCCAAGCCACCGCAGCCGCGCAGCTGGCCGACCGCCCCCGTGGTGCTCGTGGGCCCCTTGGGCTCCATGGGTGATGGGATTGTTGCGTCACACACATTCCAAAATAACCCTAACAGTCACGCTCAGTGCACGCAACGCACGCAGCGTCAACGACGTAGCGTAGACGAACGTACGAATGCGTTACAATTTGTAAGTTAACCACTTTGTTGTTCATTAACGATAAGTTAGCTTTAATCTCAGTCGATGTTGTTTATTTAGTCTGTGTATAGTATTCTATTGGTTTAAGTTAATGTGAGGACGTGAATTTGAGCGAATCGACAGGCCTAAGCCTGATTGGGTTCTTGTTAGTTGTAATTGTTAAGTACCTAAGCGATTATTTCTGTTGCACCTAACTTTATTTCGCGAGCCGTGTTAGTTGTATTTTATTAAGTAATTGTACATATAGATAGGGCGAGGTAAACAGTTTACATTCATCTTTAATGGTTATTGTTGAATCTAATGATATGGGGCTGGTAAATATCAAAGCAACGTTGCATGTGCTGTTCAATAATCTGTCTCATACGACAATACATATAAAGTGGCTATGTATATTTCACTGTTAGAAGGCAGCGACGAGACACAGTCTCGTTCTCAGAGTGCCAGCCAGCAAGCAAATCGGAACGCGTCCCTCGCATCTCGGTCCAGTGACCTCTTATAATTATTATAAATTTATAGTACATACATAAGGATCCCACATAAAGTTAGCCTCAAAAGTTAATGTGTTAATCTGCTCCTCTATTAACTGAACGCAGATGAAGCGAACACATCACAAGTGATGATGTTTATTCATCACTTCGAACATCACTTTGTATGAGACGCATATGACTCGATTTTTGTAAATAACTAATTTTTCTTATAATTTTATAACTTCTTTTCTGCACAGTAGGCTAAAGTGCATAGAATAAGAACTGAGTGAAGTACTTACTTAATGGTAGTTCAGTTAATACCGGAGCAAATGTTATATCTTAACGTTGTACCGTGTCATTACCTCACATATTGTCTTTTGTACATTTTAAAATATAGTTATTGTTGTCGCTGTAACTTAAATTATGTTTAACTTCCGTTTAATTTTGAACGTCATTAAGTTTTTAACTGGCAACACGGCAATGATCTATTTTTAGAAGTCCACTTAGACACATGTATATGGCGGTGAGAGAAATCACTCGTAAATCATCAGTATATTTATTTTCTTTGTGATTAATAAATATTGCGAGACGCACCTACGCGCCGGTGGCGCTAGCTCGCGCTGCCGACCGTTATTGTAGAAATAAATAATATTTTCGTTTAGACGGTTGTTTTTTTTTGTTATTCACCTAACATATACCGAATCTATTAAAAAATAAGATGTTCATAATAATTTGATGAATATGCTATCCACATATAAAACGGTCAGTGTTGTGGCCGACACCTCCCTCCCACGACTCGTGGCACACCCGTTTCTTTTGCTGCCTGCACTTGGCTCAAAGACATCGTCCCGAATACCAGGGTAGCATAGACATCGAGCAACGTATGTACATTGTACACACTTCAACACTTATAATCGATCGCCAGGTAATTTTGTCATGAGTATTAGATCACGAATCTCGAGGAGTGTTCATTATATGTGTATCAAAAATATATGAAAAATTAAAGTTCTGTGTGTTCAATTATAACGTAGCCTTTCTCCTTTATGTAGTGAAACACACGCCTGATAAAGTTTCAGACCTAGTTCCATCAATGTATGGCAGCAGGTGTGCAAGGTACATATATCTAGGCCATGGAGTGTAGAGATAAGGAGAACCGTCTGTGTAAGAAAAAATGTTCATCGAAAGGCATTTCATCGAAAATTATCTTAGGATGGCGATACCGTAGCTATTCGCTAAATAAAGAAAGCGCCAAAAGTTACTAGAGTAGGATAGAGAAGTAAACAAGGAAAAAAATATTTTGGACTACGTAAATAGATGAGGTTGTATATTCTTACGCAAATCGTGAGGTGCTGGGTTCGAATTCTGGATCGGACCAAAGTAGTTACTGGGTTTTCTATCAAGATGAGTTCTGAGTAGGTACGAACGAAATTGGAAGTCGCAACCCCGTCCGTGCCTCGGAGAGCTGCTGGTCCTGCACCTTAGCCGCCGACGACGCGCATATCAAATGTACGACGTTCGTCGTCGTTTGCGCACATTATGTGTTCATAAATTTAATAATTGACTGCTTGCGTTCGTTTCGCACACGTCTAACAGGCATAAATAATATAATAATATAAAACGCGCATCGTCGATGCGTTATAAAGTCATTGTGTGCATAAGTCTACCTTCCTCCGATCGTGTCGAGTTGTCGTCCCACCAGAATATGAGAGTCAAAGGAATGGAAAGTGATTTCTATCTTCAGATACATGTGCACTAAAATATGCCCCCGTAGTTGGCTAGACTTATTGTGAGGTTCGTTAGAATCTCTAAAAAGTCATCGATCAAATTTTTTTGAACGATGAATAAATACAAAAACCACAATATGAATTAAGTATTATTTACTCCTTGATCATTATAATCACTCCACTTAAAGAGTTTGCGACCGAATATTATGGTTGCATTCTAAGTGATCCGTCGAGACGTATAGTTTCACCGTTCAGCATAGGGTTCTGAATAATTGCTTGAACAAAGGCCGCGAATTCGTGTGGAGCGCCGAGGCGCGGGGGGAAGGGTACACTCGCCTCCAATTGTCGGATGGCCGCTTCCGGCAACTTCTCTAATAATGGCGTTCGAAATAGTCCTGTAAAAACACAATGTTAGGTTTATAGTAAATATATTTAAAGATTTTACACAAAAGTAAGAAATGTTTATAAATAAGTACCTACACATTTCAAAATTTAGATAGATACCCCCATAAAATCAATTTCACATAAAGTAGTTACTAACCAGGGGCAATAGTTACGACTCTGATGCCTTGCTTAGAGAGATCTCTGGCGATTGGTAGAGTCATTCCGACTACACCTGCTTTAGATGCGGAGTATGCAGCTTGACCAATCTATAAAAAATACATTGGCTTTTTAGAGTTCTTCTTTGAGTTCCTTTTATCTATACATATAACGAAATAATTTTATTATTGTCACTAAGCCGAATTTGTACATTAATTTTTATTTAAGAAAATCTTATTGAAATAGACATTATTATCGATACAGAGGCCGAATCTAAAGTTTTTAGAATTTTTGTCTGTCTGTTTGTGACCGCATCACGATAAAACTACTGGAAAGATTTTAATGAAATTTGGTATGATGATAGCTGGTTATCCGGGTCAACACATAGGATACTTTTTACTGCGGGAAAATAAGTATCTCATCTCTGAGCTAAACGTTAAAACGTAACTAGGGACGAACCCGAGCGAAGCGAGGGTGTGTTGCTAGTCCATTATATAAAATTATACTTATAGCATACCTGACCATCGAAAGCAGCAATACTGGCAGTGTTAATGATAACTCCACGTTGGCCATCTGCATCAGGAGCATTCTTGCCAATCAAGCCAGCTGCCAAGCGGATGACGTTAAAAGTGCCTATCAAATTTACCTAAAAAGTAGCAATTATATATTATAAATAATTATAGTTTATATAGAGATACTTTACACCATATTTATATAAATTATAATTCCTATTACGTAATATTAGAATTTACAAACCTCAATAACTTTCTGAAAAAGTTTTAAGTCAAAAGGTTGATTTGTTTTAAAATTATATGTTCTTATTCCTGATCCGATTCCAGCACAGTTGACTGCCACATCTAGACGTCCAAATTTATCCACTACTGTTTGCAAGGCTTTCTTTACATCCAGTTCTGATGTCACCTAGGAATAGTCATTATATAATTTATTTATTTTATTTATATCTATATTTCATAAATGCACAGATCAGATCACAATTGAATAATTTGGCTAGTTTGAATCGTATTCTAATGGTGCATCTCGGAAATATGTCATTTCCAAGAAAAATAGAAAATACCGTAAAATTATAAACATATCAATAAATATCAGATAGTGAAACAATTGCGTACTGTATATTATAAAACTGTTCAGCGAAGGGGCCACGAGGTCAACAGTGATTAATGAAACTTTTCAATTTAACTACTAATTTAAACTCTTCGATCGGGCTTATTTGGTTTGTACGGGTTGGATGGTATCGGAAACTAAATTTTTTTATTTGTAACTGATAATTACATTCTAATGTAAGAATTTTCACGCCGGTTTTAAATAAACATTTCGTAAAAGATAATATTTTTAACACTAGTATAATAAAGAATGTGGACTTGAGCGAATTGATAGATTATATACATAGATATTGTTTTATTTATAATACTAGTATTATTATTTTCATTGGCCGCTGCTCCGCCCGCGTTCAGATGACCAAAAACCAAATTCTTAGGTTTTACATATTAGTTTATTCTTAGTTTTTGTGACGAAATATTTCTAGGGAGGGGCCACAGAAAGTGTGACACAGCGTGACAATGGGGGGGGGGGGGGTTTGTCAAAAAAAGCTGATTTTAGTGTGACGTATTTTATGAACGGCCCCATTGCAGTTTTTGTATTTTTTCTCAGAAATGAGATATTTTCCGGCGGTTAAAAGTATCCTATATGTTGACTCGGATAACTAGCTATCACCATACCAAATTTCATGAAAATCCCTCCAGTGCTTTTTCTGTGATGCGGTAACAGACAGACAAAAATCCTAAAAACTATAGATTCGGCCTCTGTATCGATAATAAAGTTTAGTCCAATAAGATTTTCCAAAAAATATTTAATGTACAGATTCGGCTTTGTTAGAATTTTATTATATGTATAGTAAATGAGTTTATACACCACGGATGTTGTGCCTTTTTTGATTTATTAATTTGTAGTGATTTTATTTTCATTTTTTAATAAAATTAAGTATTATTAATGGCCAATCGCCTAGGTAAGGTCAAAATACAATAGAAATATACATAACTAATATTAAGCAAATAATATTATTTTAGAACTTCTATTTAACTTACGTCCGTAGGGACAAAAGCCACATTTTGACCTAGTTGCTTAGCGGTATACTGGCCGTTGCTGCTGGGTAGGTCACAAATTATGACAGATCCCCCTTGTTTTACGAGTAGTTCCGCCGTCGCTCTGCCTAAACCCGATGCTCCACCTGAGACTAGTCCTACTAGACCCTGTAAAGTTTATAAATTCATAAATAAAAATGATTTGTATTCAAAAAGATCCACTAAAGACAAATAATGTAGAAAATTATAAATAAATTACAACACACTTTCAACATTTTCGACACTTTGAGTAGTAGTTTTAAGGATTATATGCGTGGTAACGTGCTTGGTTTAGTAATTAAAACTTTAGTTTTCTCGTGTAGTAGTTATATAACTACTTCATATCGTGACTAAACTCTTGACTAAAGCATTAAGATTGTTTCAACCTACAAACCATCTCATTATCATTTTATTATTTATAAATAATGTGTTATCATTGTTGCCAACATACTAAGTTAGATAACAAAATTCTCAGTTCGTCTACTCTATAGTGTTTAGTATAGTGTTTAGTACCTAAACGGCCTTCTTGCATTTGTATTATTTTTATTCAATATTTATTCAAAATTAGTTATAATTTACGCCAGTTTCATTTAAATTAAAATAACAGGTCAAATCATATTAACTTAATCAAATGTTGTTCAAACGTCACAGCAATCAGACAAACCTACACCTAATCAGACGACCATACCCATGGAATTCTTAGTAAACCTCGTAACGTATTTAGGTACGTTACGTAGTACTTATCTTATTTAATTTAATATGTCTTTAATGTGTAAGGTTTCGAAATTTTAATGTACATGTAATAAAACAGTCATTAATTGATTATGCTGGCCACACTGACGACGCGAATGCACAAATAACTAAGACCCTATCCCTATTAACATTGTCGGATGTGAAAATCGGCAACTTTACAGGAGAGTGCGTCAAAGTTTGAATTGTTGATATTTTTTTAAATGTACAAGTTAGGTTAACAAAAATTACTTGTGGCTATTTTAAAAACTACTCGTAAAAAATATTTTTTTGTTGCAGCTACTAAAAGAAGAGACTTTTTAAGAGTGATTAGTGAAATAAAAAGAAAATGACAAATTTGCATATCCGACAATGTTAATAGGGATAGGCCAGTTGTATCTTTATAAATCAGACAGTTAAAAAATACGAAAATGGGAAGGCCTATAAAAAAGAAACAAAAAGAAGTACAAATAAAAATAGACAGACTAGAAAAACAGACAGATCGGCGGGCAGTTGTCGAGAGCCTGTCGATGTCTTTCGAGATTTTTAACTGAAGAAAAGAAATTATTGTGGTTTCATAATAAATTGTAATTAAATCTAATAAACATATTATGTACCTTCAGTCAAAAAGTAGTTTACGGTCGAGATAAAAGGTGTCGCTACCTATCCTACTTTGAAAAGTTAATAGATCTATACATATATTTTTTTAAGTTTTCTAAAGACCTCACAATCATAATATGATACACATAATTAATGTTTCTATTGGGAAACAAATATTTCACCTATTTTAAAAATTGAAAAACGAATCATGATAAGTTTTAGTTTATCCTGATTTATTAGTTTTTAATTATAAATATTTAATTCCTTCATTCGTATAAATACATATTTTTTACTTGAACCTGAAGACAATTTATAGCAGTGATCATTAAGAATTCACTTGAGATTCTATGGTTATCAGAATCAATGAATGTACAATCTTCAATATAATAACTTAGAGAGCATTTTTTTTTTATTTTTCCATAATTAAAGTAATCTGAGTTGCGAAATATTTAATGGACTACTTACTTCAAGATGTTGAATGTTTTGAAAGGATTAGGTAAATAGAAAGAAAGATTGATGAAAAAATATTGAAGGCATTCATATCCTTTTTGAGGATAAAGAACTAAAATTTTTCAAAAAATTGAAAATGTGATAGATTTTTTTGCAAGGTAATAGAGTTGGTAGAGTTGGTAACACTGCTTGGTATATTTAAATGACGCCATTTAGATTAATAATTTATTCTTTTGTAATAAATAATAGCAATGAGTTAGTAATTAATTACCACTTTGTTAGGAAATTCGTATATTAATTATGTAGGTACGATACAAGTACTTTTATCTGAAATAGATGAGAATAGAAAATATTAATTGTTTATAATATACTTACTTAAAAATGCTAATGGTAACTATAGAAGCAAATGTTAACGTTCTATTCCCGCTGCTTCTATTTTTGATAATTGATATGCTTACGCTAAGAGAGTTACGAAGGACCACATTAACAAGAATAAAAGAGAAGTATTAAATTAATAATTAAATTGTTTTAGTTCTGCTACCCCAACTTTAACATTATATAAGTTTGAAAGTTGATGCTGGTTTTCTCTGATGTAACCTTTAAATGTAAACTACCTATTGTAAACTGAAGTCCTACTAGATAGTAAACCTAACGTTTAACTAAAAACAGACTTTTTATAGTCAGTTCATTTTCTTTGATGATCGTACACTACACGTGACTTTTTAAATAATTACCTACTATTTTTTCAGTAATAAATAATAATGTATATATATTTTTTTTTAATTTTCAAACTCTTTTTGAATATTATTGAATTTATTTTCGTATTACAACCTTAACATCTACTTTTACAAGTATTAGTATATCCATACTTTTTTTTATTATAAATGTGAAAGTATGTTTGTTTGTCCTTCTTTCACGTCGAAACGGAGTGACGGATTGGTGTGTTTTTTTGTGATGGTGATGGGAGATTTTCTCATTCCCACGGTAAAACACGTTATAATACAGCCCAAAAAATATGTATAATCAGAAATACTAGAAACTTGGTATTGATATCCTTCAATACTATTAAATAAACACGTGTTTTGTATCCCGTAAGTGGGTAAAATGGGTGGTAAAGTTGATAAGAAACTCCACCATTTTTGTTGTTAAAATTAAGAATTTAAGATAAAAAATAAGCAATACATGTTATCAATCAGATTATTCGAAATTCATCCCCTAAGAGGGTAAAAATATTATTAGGGTCAAGTTGACTTTAAAATCAGCCTTAATGCTATTGACGGTTTATTAACGGAACATTTAAAAACTTAAAAAGACCTGTTTTTATAAATTACTTTTGACTAAATAAATAGTAAATTAGTAATCAGGAAATTAAATTAGCTGTGGCCTCACTTTTAGAAGGTGGTAAAAAGGCTTACGCTGCGTTTAAACTCCCGCTCAATCTCACCCGAGTTGAAATCCCCGTACGAAATATATTTAAACAGAGTAACATAGCTCAGTTCTCCGAAAGTGCACACTTACAGTGTGAGATATAAGAAAGAGAACGGAGATTATTTCGAACCCAAGGGAAAATTATGGACCAATTCGACTGGCGAGTGATAACGATAACAGACATAGAGAGCGCGAGAGAGAAAACCTATAAGCTAGAGTGTATCCGGATGTTTCTAATAGGTACAGATACAAAGGAAGTCTTGGCTTGGCTTTGTGAACATACTACACGGAGCCCCAAAAACAACAGTGCTAATGCTTTTAATAAAATCCCGCTTAAGTTCTTTGAAAGGTCAAAAATAGAATATAGGAAAACACCAATAAATATAGTTTACCGTTGTGGCTCTCATACACTAAGCACGCTATCGGGTTAATGGATATTCTATTGTACTAATGAAAATCGAAGAAGTCCAAGCTGGTCAGTATTATGTTCTGCAGTAACAATTCATAACTTAAATCAAATCAAATTCAAAATTGTTTTGATTTGATTGATTTAATAAGTAATAGTTTATGTTACAGATCCGTATCGATATTTAGACAGTGGATAATAACAAAGAAGACTTCAGTAGGCATTGTTTAAAAAATAAGTTAGCCTTAACTTTAAACTTTAATTGAAGACGTTCATTTTATCATACTGTGTTGGACTATAGAGTCGTTTTCTATTGTCGAAATGTGGACGAACATTGTCCTTTTCCTTTGTTTTTTCAGTATTTCTTGTACAAGGAAAGAATTCTCACCGATCGAAAACAGAAATGATGAGGATGACATATCCATTGAAAATGAATATGATTCTCGAAACAACAATGTCAGCTGGCATACAACTACAGCAGGATACACAACAAAAGGAGAAATAGCAGTTGAGAAATTTGTAGATACTATGATGGCCAGCGAAAAATATTTAAAAATGATTGAAACAGTTGAAAATAGATTAAGTCATTTGGAGAGTGTGTTTTTAGTAAGAACAAATACTATTTTAAAATATATGACTGAGGTATTAAGAGTAATAAAAACTTCACCAGTGGATATTTTAGAAAACGCCCTGCAATCTCTGAAAACTGATTTAGACAAACTTAAACGATTAATATCACAACAGATGAACGAAAGCCCAAATTTAAGAGGTAGGTAATTTAAAATAAATTAGCCTAAGATTCAAAATAAGCTTGTACTCACTTCACTGTTTACCGATTGAAAGGTATTTTGTAATGAACAAGAACCAAATCGCAAATAAGTTGCTTTGCAATCGGACTGTGTCCTTATTTAAATCTAAACGTGTAATAAAATTCTGAGTCGAATCTGCATACATTAAATATTTTTTGGAATATCTTATTGAAATAATACATTACTATCGATTAAGAGGCCGAATCTATAGTTTTTAGAATTTATAATTGTCTGTTTGTAAGTTTGTCTGTCTGGGAACGCATCACAAGAAAACCACTGGACAGATTTTGATGAAATTTGGTATGATGATAGCTGGTCAACCTATACTAAACGTTAAAACATCGTTTCCGAAATATTTCGAGTTAAAGATAGCTTACCTGAGATTTGAGAAGTATTTAAACTGTTGAACTGTTGAATACAACTAACACGTGATGAGTTCGTTTTTAATGATATTCATCGTCTGAAAATATCACGGAAACGTGATGCCTTACGGCAATGTATTTCTTATGCTTTACCATTTATTTAACAGTTTTATATGTGTTCATTTTTCTATTCTTTCAAAGTGTAGAAAAAAAGTAAGGATTTTGTATTGGTAATTTTAAAAGAAAATGTTAGGTTAAAAAAAATCGTTTTTTATTATTATCAATTAAGCATAAAGACGAGAACAAAAAAAGAAAGGACTGAAGATGATATTTTATAAATTTGATGTAGTACTATATGGATTTATAAAAATCCATTGTACAGTTCCCATTATTTTTGTAAAGTATACACTTAAATATCTCCGGACAGAAAACGTCGTACAATGTGTTCTTCCCTACAAAAATACGATGAGGTCGACCGTTTTTGTTTACGGTGGCCAATCTCAGTGAGACTACAATGTCAGATTAACTGCGCTGGAGATTCCATAGTGCACAAGTGTACGTGTAGACACCAGTGCATTCTCTATTCTTTTCACTCACAAACCTGCTCCGGATGTGTAGCCGTACATGATAGTTACTACACCACCGAGGTAGTTACTATCGAGGTACCTACTACTAGTTGCAAAATAACAGAAGTAGTCCCTACTCATGCGCCCATGAAGCGAAGAGAGGGAGAGGAGGAAAGAGAAAGAGAGAGAGAGCTGCCGAAATCTTGAATAGGAAGTCGTATCAGAAGGCGAAGCGTGGCTACTAGTAGGCCTTAGACAAGGTGAATTAACGACCTGGTAAAGTCGCAGCCAAAGTGTATGACTTCACGCGGGGAGACTTGAGGATCTTTAGGGTAGACCTATATCTTGTATAGATGGTAGAGATGATGAGAGTGATTGTAAAATTTAATAGGTACTTATATACATCAATACTGAACGGTTATGTGAAGGTGTCTATGAACATTTTACAAAACCTATAACAATTTATTTCTTACACCGCATGAACCTCTACAGTAGCTTTTTTTAAATATATATAAAATTTCACTGTTGATAGAAATACTACCTATCCCGTATACGCTTAATTTGATTCATCTGGTGTATAAAAGAAGATTATTTATACACAATAATATTACGATGAGTAAATATAGTAACTATTTAAACATAATATGGTGTTTATAAACAATACATAAATATTTGTCTGAGACAAACAATAAATCAATTGTAGGTAATTATATTGTTGTTTTAACAAATGTAAACTCGTTGGTAATGACCATGACAAATCCAAGCGCCAGTTGCCTTACATCTTTTTCATTTGCCACATCTCGAAATGGTTTCAAAGTGTAAAGTTTTGCTGGTTGTGCTCGTTTTTACCAAAGCATCTAGTGATAATATTCGTGGAAAATCTGGAAAGAGAAAACAGCATTTATACTCGAATGACAATATATGGAAAAAGGTATATGAGACGGAATTAGATGACGCGTTTCTCGTCTCAGATAGGGACAAAAACTTCACACGAGCGGCCCAATCCACTTCGACCTCTGATAATGAAGTAGTAATAGAAAAGCTTATGGAAGCTATAACAGCGAACGAGAAATATTTAAAAAAAATTGAAAACATAGACTTTAAACTAAACAGGCTTGATATAGAAATACATGAAAGGACAAATGCGATATTGAAACGTTTGACTGAGGTAACAACTACAGTTCATAGTCCAGGCGATTCTAAGAAATATAACGCCTCTTGGGATGATCTAAAAACAGATATAAGTCAAATTAAACTTTCCTTAGAAAAATACCAACGGCATTCTGGTAAGGACTCAAAGGGTATGGATAGTTTGTAGGTCCTTAGTATACGAGTATATTAGAATGAATATTAAAATCTATATATTTCATTTTTATACAAACTTTTCTTTGATTAATTATTTTAGTGGATAATAAGGAGTGCAGTTTAGAAGTAAATTTAGATAGTCGGCTTTCATTTCTGGAAAGTCACATGAAGTCCGTTATGAACAGCGTAGATACAATAGCAAACGTTATCGCAGAGGTGAAAAATCGTCAGCGCACACGAAATTCAAATAAGTAAGATTTTTATAACAACAATGTATTTTTTTTGTATACAAACAATTATTGAACATAATTAATAAATGTAAACAATACACAGACCTGAGGTGAATGGTGCCATCGACCCCTCTTTTCTGATCAACGAGTTCCGGAGAGTCATTCACGAGCAGAAAACAAAAAAATGCGATTGCAAGTTAGTACCATAAGATGAATACTTTGCCCCTAAATAGTAACTAAATACTTCATAGTACCTACACAGTACTCTAAAGTCAATATCTTTATTTAAAATTAAATATGATCATTAAAGAATTTTATTTTTATTAGAAATCAGCCAGTGAAGAAATTGAATTAATAACCTCTTGTATAGTACCTACTTCTTAGATATTTTCTCTTAAAATAAATTTTAAATATTTCAAGTTTGTTTGTAATTATTTGTGTATATTATTTCTTTATTCACGATAATTGAATGAGGTAGAAGGATGTCTGTAATGGTTTTTGTTTAATTCAGAACAGCGCTGATTTAGATTTTTAGGCTTATATATGTCTTTAGCTATCCCATAAGTCATATATGAACATTTCGATTATTTAACTATTGTGTCTATTTTGCGGACAGTTAATCTGTTATATTGTTACGAGCTAAGGTTCTGGGATCCGAAATTCAAGCATATCCTTTGTAATATAGATGTGTAATTAATTACTTTAGCTTTAAGAGAGCAACGGTTTCCGCACACGCACAGTTTTAGTTTATTTCAGTCTCTGAACGCTATTTTTCCACCACTAATCTCACTTTCTCAATCAACTTTTCAAAAATAGCTACAAATATGATTCGAAATTGAATTGGATCCTATCGTTTATTTCTAACCGACGTCTCATGTTTATAACCTACCTAACTGCCTCATGCCTGCGTACATAAATATTATGTACATAGTTTTCGTCTAAGTATTAAATAGATCAACATAATGACAACTTTTCATCGAGGTTCCTACCATGTTACACACCTACACCTTATTCGCGAAAAATAGTATAAGAGTAAGTATATTATTAGGAAGAAACTAGCTAACTTTTTTAAAATCAGAAGCATTTTGAGTTTTCAATGTGTTTATTTCCCTTCCTATTAGGTCTGGTCGTGTAGATCGCGCGGAGCGGTATCCTACAGATTGTCAAGAAATTCAAACACAAGGATTTAATATAACTGGAATTTATAAAATCAAACCTGATGAAATGGAACCATTTTATGTTTTGTGCGATCTAAACGCTGCAGGCGGGGGCTGGACGGTAGTAGATGTTTTCATTAATTACTTATTACTATAATTTTATACATATACATTGGCATCCCCCAAAGTAAGCTAAAAGAGATCAGGATACATTTGCCTATTTAATAGTGTATCTGCGTGTGGTACATAAATAAATGGTCTCTAACATAAAATTATCATAATATTAAAAAAATAAAATTATTATGAATATATAATTTTTATTAATATATATTAATAAATTTTAGGTAATACAAAATCGATTCGACGGTTCTCAAGACTTTTTCAAAAACTGGTACGAATACAAGCATGGCTTTGGTAATTTGGCCGGCGAATTTTGGCTTGGCTTGGAGAAGATTTATTACCTTACAAATCAAAAACTTTACGAATTAAGAGTGGAAATAGAATCGCAACATGGACAAGAAGCTTCAGGAACATATTCAGTGTTTACTCTGGGACCAGAGTACGAAGGATACCGAATAAGTACTATTGGAACATTTCGTGGAACAGCCGGTCAGTTGGATATTTTAACGGGGTTAAATATAATCCTAATTTTATCATACCATATCATCGTATTCTTATTATTCTATTTCTATGTATGTAGGTGATTCTCTGTCGTACCACGCTGGTCAAAAATTCTCGACTTACGACGTGGACAATGACGAGTGGAAAGAGGGGTCTTGCGCCAACGAACATGGCGGAGCGTGGTGGTATAAAGAATGCGATAAAAGGTATTTTAATATTTTATAAATTTGTCATAAACTAAAGATGTGTTGTTAAAATGCATACTTTCTCTTTACAGTAACCTTAATGGAAAATATTTAATTTCACCGGATGAAAGTAACGAACAATCGATTTACTGGGTCTCATTCAAAGGTTCACATTCACCGTTATATAAGACTAGGATGATGATAAGACCGCTCCCGGCCAGCCGGCCGATGGAATATAATGAAAGAATACTGGTAAATAGTAAAGCTGAATAATGAATTAATAGTCGGTTTCCAGCTTCTGAACGTAGTAAAATTCATACATTATTTTACTTATATTACGAGATATTATAAATGTGAAATATCCATTATAATTTACGTTCCAGAGTACCAAATTATCAATTGACAAAAATCGCGGGAAGGATACGAAGAGCTCTTACCATGAAGCAGTGCGCGGGCGCCTTCCTTATCGCTTCGACGACGGTCTGCATGCTGACGGCTTCTTCCCTAATTACGCGTAAAATAGTATAAAACGTTTACAATGCACTTTTTAATGCTTCTTAAAAATATTACATATTACACATTCAAATATATCATGAAAAATGAAGCTCAGGTCAAGTCTCTCCATCATAGGCAGATTTACCTAAGCATGGCTTAGCTACTTAAAAATTTAAAATGGAATAAAAGAATACTAGAATAAATACTTTATGTTGGTACCTACCTATTCCTTTTATTATTATCTAGAGAGATACGTTTGAAAAAAAGTTGGCCGTCACAGGATGCCCGACAGATGTGAAACATCTATAATATTAGAATTCATAATTAATAAAACCTATAACGAAATATGGAGTACAGTAAAAAAATAGTTTCGTTAGTAAAATGTTTTTTTTTAATTATTTTAATTATAACAATAAAAATATTAAAGAGTACCTAAGTGTAATGTGTACCTACGCGCGCAAGAAGTGAAACTTCTGTAGGTTAACGGTACTTTTAATTAATTAATAATATTATTATAATATAATTAATTTATGTTTTAAATAATTAAGATACCCCAGATACTAAAAAAATATTTTTTGATCAATTTAAAAACTGAAACAATATATTATTATACAGATTGGTATATTTTTTAACAATATTTATTTGATATACATAATTCCATCGCACATTTAAAAATAAATGGAAGAAGTATTTTTTTGATAAATATCTATTTTTATTTAATTTACCTACTCTTGAAATATTCCTATAATAGTTTTAATAATTTTAATTGACTTAATATTGAGAATATATATATTATTTTTACAATGGAGCTGTATAGTATGCGCGTTATGCCTATTGCCGTCTCGACTCAATAGATTTTACTGCCAAGGCGCGCCAATAGATGTTTCATATCAAAAAAAAAATTATATAAATAAAAACCAGATTGCGTAAAAGCGAACTAAAAAGATGAGAACAAGTTCATAAATAACATAGTATTATGCAGTCGAAGACAGAGTATGTAACTAACCCCTTTGTCGGAGACATACAATAGGTACACGTAGCAAGATTCGCAAGTAGTTTAAAACATGTACATACCTACCTATTACCTACTATGATTTCTGATTACTTTACTATTATTAATACTTCGACTATATTAAATTTAAAAAGCAAACACTATATATAAAAATTTAAAAAAAACATGCCTGTGGCCAATGTATGTCTACCACTCGCCCAATATAATTGAATGAGCCCAAATTTAAAGACTTTACTAGCAGCCATTGAAGAGTTCCACTATTCACGTACTAGCTCTATTGACAAATCAAAAGTTGGCTAAGATCGAATTACAAAGTTGCAAGATATTAATTATGCGTGTTAAATGAAACCTCTCCGATATAAGTAATATAAAAAGGGACCCCTTTTTACCAGGAACAAATCACTCAAATGTCAACAGATGGCGTTATATTCCGTTAGCGTAAAATTAATCTTTAGATAAAGGAAAATGAAATGTGATTTGAAATCAAATTATCGTATTTTCAGTCATTACTGAGTTTGAATAGCGATTTAAGTGTTTTTACCACGGTCAAAAATAGCCCCGACTAGGATGTATAATATTAATATGCTGTGTACAGGAAGGAGAAGGATAGAAGAAATTTGGAATTAAAAAAAACAAATATCAGTCTCATCCGCTTTATTAATATTAATCCCAACGTGAAAAGTCCAGCTCGTGAAGAGTTGAGCAAAGTGATAGGACAATTAACATACAATTTTATTTCATATTTTACGTCTATAAAGTATGAAAGATGACAATATACGACAAGTACGTTACAACGAAGGGAGTGATCGATCTCGCACTATCGAATGTCCTTACCCTAGTAGCCGCTCCTATATTCACACCCGCGACTACGTGCTTCACTAACTTTAACTCATGGCAGTGCTCAAGCCGTTGCGAGAATTATTCAAAATTTACAAACAAAACATTGTCACTACGACACATTCATTTATAATTCAAACAAAATGTTTTACTTATTGTTACTACTACCATGTACGTTCCTATACGTAGACATTAACTTAATGAGAACCGAAGCGATCGCACGACACATGCGCCAAAACTTAACTAACACATAAGCTTCATTAAGAAATATGTATAGATCGATAAAACATGAATCGTGACGATTCTAAGGGGAATTCAAAAATATTTATATTTAACAATTACATATATCGATAACATTATGTAGTAGGTAAGTAACCAAAGTACATTTCCTAAACTAATAATAATAATTAGTTACAAATTGTTACAGATATCATTTGACATGCAAATCACGTAAAACAAATTCGAATTCCCATGTATCAAGCTAATGGTCACCGACCTGCGTCCGGTCGTGTGTCTGCTAACATTATTTACAATTGTCATACAAGATCTCCTATATACATAAACACTTGTAACACTACTTCTGGTTGAGTCCTTGTTCTGTTCACGTACTTGTATAATGTATATATATTAGATTTATCATTGATTTTGATTTGGTGTTTACTTAAAATATATATAACTTTACAATAGTTTTAGATCATTAGAATACAACGCATCACTCCACTCCGCCACTCGGTCAGTAACACTTCGGTGAGCACTTCCACCACACTTCTTACTACTATTATTTACAAAAACTAGGATCAATATTAAAGATCAATCTCAAAAGTCGATACCGTTATCTTAAACAAAACATTAAATTATTAAAAGTAATATAAAATAATAACGCACACCATTAAAAAGAACTAAGTAGCACCATAGATTTTATCGTTTATGCCATTTCAGTTTTTGAGAAACAATACATAATATACAACACACCGCGCGATAAAAACACGAACAAACGATTGCACCTGCAATATCACACTTAAAAATAATTTTTGACCGACTTCCAAAAATAGAGGTACAGAATTCGGCTTGTTTTATTTCAATTTATATATTGTGATTTTCTTGATTATATAAAAAAGGTATTACATAAATATAAAGTTAAAATGTGAGGTATAATTTACATTTGAAGTGATTTTGAACTTTGAAATCGTGAATGTTTTTATTAAAAAAGGAAATATAAATCTAATTGAAACTAAATGGCTAATGGTATATTATAATCGAGAGTCGGATTAGACAAAGCGACGAACATTTCGATGAGACAAATTATAACTTAATGGATACCATGCAATAGAGCGAGCAGACTGTAGTACCACAGTCTACTAATCCAAACAGTCGTCTAACGACAGCGTTTAGACAATGACAAGTACACACCCGAGAGGGCACTATAGTGCTTTAATTTTAAAGCCGTTTGCCATGAAAATTGGTATTTTTGACGACCCTTGTTACATTTGACAGCCATTCCATTAAAATCAACAGAACTACCCGGCTACTGGATGGACCTTTATACTGTGGTAGTACGTTACATAAACACGAGTAAGCGCACTCATTTACTCGTCAATAAACAAATATCAGTCTATATGAGCGATTGAAAAATATGATTACAAATTAAATATTTCGTTAGTTATATTTAATTTAACCTCTCACAATAGATATTTATCATAAGTGATGGACAATTTATGTTAGATTCAAGTTAAAACAGAGCATTAGCACCGAATATAAAATTGACGCCGATTTCTTGTTCTATAAAGCAACTATAATTGTAAGCATACATTTCAAGCGCTGATACTTGCCTATTAAAGAGTTACATACACAACATATAATGAGTAACTACGCTATTACAGAAGATTTTGCACTAAAACGGTAACAAACAAAATGTTTTACAACACTTCATATTTGTATATAATAATAATTAACGTAATTTATTCACTTTAAAATATACTTGTGAAACACTTATCACTGAAATATATATAATTATAATAAAATAAAAGATATTGTTAGTTTCTATATTTAGCTTTTCCCCGAAAACATACTTATGCAATGTAAAGGTGTGAGTTTGTTACCGCTTCGGTCATCTTCAAAGGATATTAAATTAAAAATGTATTTTGCGGAAACACGCAAATCACTTAACACTAAATAGGCGGAACTTTCGACATAGTCCTAGGTTCATGATCGCAATATACAAAGAAAATATTTAATAATTACATAAACAGAATATATGAATACAGCGTTTGTAGCACAGAGATAGAATACTCTTGATTAGTCATGTGGCTAAAGCGCAAATGAGCGACGTGGTCATAAGGAAATGTAAAACTAACGGATATCGTCGAACAAAATGTTACGTATAATATAAATGACATGACATTTAAGCGTTCATCACATTTACTGCACATACTTTAATATATAGCTACAACTAAATTGTATAAAGAAGTCGAAGTAACCATCACTGGAGGGAATCCTCTCTCCCATACATATTTACATTAGGCGGTACAAGACATTTAGAAAGATAATAATATTAAACAAATAAAGTAACACGTATCACTACAAATTTAAATGTAAATATTCCGTTTCCAGTACTTATATATGTATATACACAAGGCATATCCCTCATGGCGGCTAGCGAACGTCTTAAATATTAAAATTGTGTACACAAAATATTTACAAGTGGTTCATTGGCGTATTGTTTGTTGTAAATTGTTCAAAACAATATTGTTCTAGGTCACGAAATAATTACAATAGCTTCAGCAAGTATGCGACCGCAGCTTCATGGTCACTTAACACTCATAAGTCCTCATCGATCATTTCCAACAACCTGAAAGCTAAATCTGAAACAAAGAGATATTTATCGGTTACAATAAGAATACACACTATTTTTTAAGTTACAAGTAGCTTTGCATGACTATTTAGTTAATTAGCCGATTCGTGAGAAATGCCGTGAGGCCAGAGCGTGAGAAAATTCCGTCTATTAAAAATATCACAGATAACTTTTATATTATATAATTCTATATTTAAAAAATAAACAGTAGAATGTATGAAATCGATATCATTTTATTCAAGAGCATAAGTGTAGTTCTCTGATTCGATTTCAGAATACATAATATACATAGTACATACATATATGTAGTATGGGTTAGTTTAAATTTGTGTTTTAGTGTTATAATCTAGTACAGTTCCTTCAAGGTCTCATAAGAATAATAAAAACCATAACGTTTATAATAATAAACATAACGTGCAATTATTAGATTGGGCAATAATGAAGCAAGTCCATTCAAATAGTTATGTGTCTTAGGAAATTTACGTGATCACGTGAAATTGTGTTACCTAAAATTAGACACAAGTAGAGCAAGAGCAAAAAAGATAAAATGTACTAACTAAATGTAATGTATGCAGTTACATAACTAGAGTGCTCTTGACAAAAAACAATATATTATATTTGTCTACTAGCGGCTCATCCTCTCTTCGCTCGGGTTCGTCGCTAGGTACGTTTTAAATAGATATAAATATTTTAAATAAAACTATCTTTTCGGATTTTGTCGCGGATTTATTTGTATTTTTGTTTCCCGACGTTTCGAATGCTTTACAGCATCCATGGTCACGGGAGAGACCGTCAGACAGTCTCTCCCGAAAAGATAGTTTTATTTAAAATGTCAAATATTCGCGTAAATCTAAGAAAGTATTAGATATAAATAGTTATTAGCCAGCGTTAGCCATGTAATTTTTTCCGTTAATTTTTCTGATTTTTTAATAATTATTATCCTATTCCGGACTAAGAGAAACCCAAAAAATCTAATATTATAAAAATTGGTCCAGCCGACTTTGTTTTATATACCTTACTTTATTTTTTTTTCTGTATTGAAACTTCCCGTGTACCTAAGGAACATACGAAAAAAAAATGTAGCTGAATTAATCGAGCCGTTCTCGAATTTTACGCTACATTCATTTTTATTTATATAGATAAAAAGAAATGATATACATAAACAGTATTTTAATACAGAAAACTCCTGTTAAAACTGTCTTAAATGAATGAATGAATGAAATAAACTTTGTTCAATAAGACTTATTACAAGTACTTTTGAAGCATTTATGAATTTTAATTGAATATGAAGTTAGTCGTCATTGGCTACAGTGTGAAGTTAAATCTCCTTATTGGTACAGTGTGAAGTGATATCTATATTCAAGACATTTATTCCGCTATTTCTTTACACACAACTCGTGTCCTATATCTATAAGAATAAAAATTACTACAAGCTTTTATTTAGTTTCACCTATTCCGGAGTCTGTAATCATATCCTGCAAGTTGAAGACCCACTTCTCAGTGTCCGATTGAGCTGAAATTTGGTATACATACACGTTATTTTATTTACCTCAGTCATGGTCAGCGACCGTTTGTTCTGTTTCCGGTCGGAGGGAATCAATGCAGGCCACAATCTTGAGAGCAGGTCCAAGTTTCATGGACAGCGCCATGACCAAGTGCTCCGGTTTGATGAGGAGCAGGGCCTCGCCATCAACCTCCTGCATGAGGAACTCATCCGCATATCCCGCGCATCCGGGTATGCTACGGATGAAGTCGCAGACTTCACTCACCTGGATTTAAGGAAAATTCTTGGCATTAAAAAATGAAAAAATAAATAAATAACATGTAGCAAAAGTGCTTTGCGGTTTAACAAGTTAATTAGTAAGGATTTTTGATAAAATCTATACTAAATTTGTACCAAATTAATACGTGTTAACAAAACGAAATGCTCAGACTGTAAATATTGAAAATGATCTTTTTGTAGCAATTTTTTTTATTCGGCCAAAATATCAAACCATTGTCTTTTCGCTAGCACAAGAAATAGAAAGTGTTCTATTTCTTTTGTAATTTAGTTCATAGACCGATACTAAGAACATGTACGATCCAGGGCTCGAACCTAGAACCGTAATTCCATAATAGAGAACCATTGAGGAATAAAAGTACATAAGACACGTACGGTCCATTTATTAGCGTTGGGTATTTTTGGCTGCGCGTCGTCCGCGGCCGGCTCGGGGTCGACCGCCATCGGCTCCGGCTTGCTCGCCGGCGCGCCCTCCGACTCGTTGCTCGAGCTTATACGCGGCAGGCTCGCACCGTTGTCCAGCATCTGCTTTTTGCCTAACATTTAAAAAAAATTTTAGTCGATACTCGATATTTACATGGCTTAAGGAGTTACATTTACTTACTCTAAGTTCTTATTATGTTATGAGATATCCGTACCGTGATACAAGTCATAATGTTATCTGTAATTATTAACCTGTGACGCACCAGAAGAATGTAAGTGTGATTCGAATAAAGGTGACATATTGCAGTGAAACATCTTTAGAATCGTTGTGATTCGAAACTCGATGAATTGGAAATGCGACATAAAAAGCAGCAACAGCGGGGCATTAATAAATAAATATTATTTTTAAAAGAGCAACTGTTGAGTTACTAGTACAGAAACTTACGAGGAGGCTCATCAGCTGAGGGAAGCTTATTTTCTTTATCTTGTTCTTTGTCAGCCGATGCCCATTCTCGAAGTGGTCTATTTACCTAAAATAATATAAAAATAATAATTATACAACATTCATCTAAGGTTATCGAATATAATTGGTAAATGCTAAAAGAACACTTACTGCAAATGGTTCTCCGGCTTCTTGTATGACGTAACCTTCTATGACGTGGGTCAAGATATTGGGTTTCACCATTGCTTTCGGTAAACCTTTATCTGTAAATAAAGTTTGTTTTAATATTTACACAAAAAACCATTAAACGACACAACTGATATTTATTATATTCTTTATTTAAATAAATGGCTTGTATAGAGGAAAGTTATTTCTAGTATATATATTGTTCTTCCAGAGAAAATGCATAAGAACGATAATAGAGTACGTACGTCATATATACATACAATATACACACATAGTACATCAGATCCATTAAAAGTGAAATGGTAGATATAAGTATTGTATTAAATATATATTATTAGTGGTATATAAGTAAAATTACCATGTACAGCTTGTTGGTTCATATGTCTGCTTGTACTTTGTGACGTTTTAAATAACGCTGTGGAGGTTCCCGACGAGACAGGCGCGCCTATAGATGTGGTGATGGTTGACGTGGAACTGGAACATGCTACCGTCGTCACCACCTGTGATGAGAAAGATATAATTTTTTTCATTAAATAGTACATAAAGCTATTAGATTAATATTTTTGTTTTAAGAGAGAAGACGTTAAACAACATGTTTTTTAAATGAACGAAAAAAAAATCGAAGCTATATATTTTATATTCGTAGATTCGCTATTCTTAGATATTAGGGAGTATGTTCGATGACCATCAGTGTTTGATGTTTCATTACGATCCAATCACGGTAACGGCTATATGACAATGTCCAAATATTTTTTCTCTATTCTAGATAGGTGGTGATTGATGATGGTCAACAATAAAGGTAGCTTATAATAAATTAAAAAAAAATATGTTATGTCGGTTCCAAAAGGCTATTCCTTGTTTTTTCAATGTGATATTTAACAATATCCCTACTAGTCAGCAACCTTAGCTGTCTGCATCCAGAGCCAATTAGAGTTTGTCGTTGTATTTACTCTAATTTAATACTTTCTTAGATTTACGCGAATATTTGACATCTTAATATATATATTTCTTGTGTGCGTGTGTATGTGACTGAACTCCTCCTAAACGACTGGACCGATTTTGATGAAATTTTTTGTGTGTGTTCAAGGGGATCTGGGAATGGTTTAGATTCACAATTTTGTGTATAAATATGTATAAAAATGTAAAACTTAATTTTATAATAATGAAAGAATCATACAGCGCCATCTATCGCAGCTTATTACACATTACGTTTTCATTGTTAAATAACAGCGCCATCTAACGTTATAGTTTAGCAACTATTATAAAATAAAATTTGTTTAATCAAATGAATAAACTTTATTTTAATTAATTTTTAATTTATTAGTAGTTGTTTATTTTGGAATGTTTTACATTGGATCCGACAGACGGCGCTACCATCGCAGTGTCAAATTTTAAATAATATTCGAATTTTAATTTTAGTCTGTCAAATTAAAAAAAGTTAAATTAAATAATAATACCTATATAATTCTTCTGTACGTGTGTTTGTCATCTTACTCCTCCTAAAGGGCTGGACCGATTTGGATGAAATATTGTATATATATTTCAATGGGCTCCAGGATTGTTTGAAAATACAACTGGACCCGGTAGGTGAGGCTGCAGTCGGTGTGTCAAAGTTTTTTTTTTTGTAGTTTGAACGCGGGCGACGCCGCGGGTACTGCTAGTTTTATATAAAACTATCTTTTCAGAATATTTCGCGGATTTATTTTGATTTTCGATCGTCTCAAAGGCCTTTGAGACGTCTATAACCTTAGTCTCTCCCGTAACTATGACTACTGACAAAGCATTCGAAACGTCGCTTCGGGAACCAAAAATCAAAATAAATCCGCGAAATAGTCCGCAAAAGATAGTTTTATTTAAAATTATTATGTTATGATATATCCGTACAATACAAGTCATTATGTTATCTGTAATGATGTAATATTATTAACCTGTGGCGCAGCAGAGGCGGTCTGTTGCGCGCTACTGGTCGGCGCGGCGCTGGTCGGCGTGGTCGGCGCGCTGGCCGACGGCGACGACTCGCTGCTCACTGACGACTCCACTTTTGATGGACTCGTCTTTGTCGTCTCTGTCGGTGTGTTTGGACCTGAATTGGAAGCAAGTTATATTTAACTAGCGATTTAACCCTGCTTTGCTCGTGTGCGTTCTTAGATACGTTTTATTTTTTTTGAGCGGAACCCTAATTTTTTTTTAAATAAAAGTAGCGTAAGTTTCTCCATATAACATCAATTATTAGCCGGTGGAAGTCCCGTTAAAATCAATCCAGTCATTTCGGAGAATAGCAGGCATAAACAGACAGAAAATTTAAAAATTGTGTTTTTCTTATAAGTACCATATATAATTTATATGCATTTAGTAAAAACAAGTGTTTTAACATTGTAAATAGACAATTTAATTTTATTTATCTGTATAGATTTACAAGTTAATATAAGAATTTAAGAACAATATGAATTTAATGATAACACAAATTACAGTTTTAGGTTCCATGGATTTTTTAAATTGGTTGGCATTTTTTAAATTAATTAAAAATAAAGTGCCGTTTATAGCATAGTGTGTACAGATCATCCGTTATATTTTTATTTGTAACACATGTTTTTAAAGTTTTGTTAAAAAGTAACTGCTTTTTGAAGTTATACTTTTTCTTGGATGTTTGGAAAAATTATGAGAGTAAAATTTTTACTATGCCCGCGCTCACCGACAGCCAAAAATCGACATGACGTTATTATTGTCTGACAAATGATACATAACATTCTTTTCTTAAATGATATTTATAAATATGTATATGATTGTAATATGCCTAATATGGCTTATTTATTTATTTTATTAATTTATCATTCCTTTTACAAACAGAGAGTTAAATATGGGATGAAATTTTTAGCTATTTTTGTTCTCAAAGTAACTTACGTGCATACATAGGTACACACACGTTTTTTTTTAATATACATTATGGGCATAAACATATTAAAAATCCAATAGGTACTTCGTCTGGAACTAGACTATAGATATCGTATAATATTAAATACATATTTTGATGTAAAGCAAAACTAATAATTACCAGTAGATGTGGTTGTAGATACGGCGGCATCGGTCACATTAGAGCTAGCGGGGAGTGAGACGGACGGCGTTACCGCGGTCGCTTCTATGCCTTCTGCACTCTCCCCTTGAGTCGTTATTTGTTGGACCACCGTCTAGAAATCATTTGATTAGTGCGCATTATATCGTTTATTCATATTTCTTTTACATTAAGATATTAATTACATTGATGTAAATTTTTGACTAAAAGGAGAATAAACTAAGAATCCGTCGAATTTCATTTTGGTTCATTAACCTGTAAACCTTAAAGTTATTTAAAATATATCAGTTACGTATGTACATATGTCTATATATACCGTTGCTTGTATTTGTTGGCCTTTATCGTCCTCGCTTTTGACGTGCGCTACGAGTGTGCTAGTTTGGGGTTGAAGCGGTAATATGGACCCTTGTACCGGTGCGGTAATTAGCCCAACTGTCCCCTGTTGTAGGGTTAATTGCGATGAGCTAAGGTTATTCGCCGACACCTAGTAATAATAAAGTTATTAAATATTTTTGGTGTTAATAATGCTTAAGTCAATGAATGAATGATAGTGAACTGTTTCATTTAGATTTTAAAAAATGCAATTATACTGATATAGTTAGTTATGGCAAGAAGTATTACAATATTAATAATGAAATCAATTATTAAATGCAAATCCATATATATGCTAAATACCACTGTAAATACACAATTTATATGTTATTTATACATATAAAGCAGGACAGCAATAGACATTTCCATTCAGAGATAGTAAGGAGCAGAGGTTAGACAGTAAAAAATGTAAATAAACAATTATGTTTTGATCGCCTCCGTTTACTTTCTTTATTGCATGTTACTTTGTAATTACTTCATGCACGGTCTACGTACGAGTACGGCTTTGTTTACCTAAACCAACATGCATTCTCGATTCTTTTCTAAATACACAATACCATGACAAACATTCATAATGCTTATTGAATTACTATTTATAACTATTATTATATTATAATATTATATAGCTTGAATTTAATATGTCAAAATATTGAGATCATTTCGCAGCGAATTAAATTAAATTATCTAAATCTATACAATGACCAAAAACCATTTTTTAAATACTTAATCTTTTTATTTAGAATAAGGTTGTTGAAATCTTATGAAACTCTTTAAGAAATTCAACGTTTACAACTAACAAAAAATTAAAAATTAAGAAACACATTAAATATTGTATCTTTATAATTTTAGAATGATCTAGATTCTAGAATATGTATAGAATGATTATATTGTATTACGTTATGACTTCTTGTAAGGAGATCATGATAGAAACACATATAAGAAACGGTTTAACATTCATAACATAGATACATCATCATGCCATATACAGCACGAGAAACATTGCGTTAGACTAAAATGAGAGATGCGAAACCGCGACTAAGCTAGTAGTAGTGAAGCAATAAATGAACCGAGAGGAAAGAAGGGTGACACTTCATGCGGGAGTATGCGCGGGGTTGCGGGGGTGCGGGGGTGTTGGGGGTGTTTGGGATTGTATTGGGGTGTGCGGGATAGCAGCGGCGCTACCTCGTGGTTCAACACGGCCGGCTGTAGCTGCATGAGGGGTGACAGCAGATGCGTCGTCCCGAGCGCGAGTCCCGGCTGCCAATCGCATCGCATCGTCACACCGTTACCAATACAACCCATATTTACGTTTAATTTCACCAATACGCGTCAAGGCTATCGTGCAGAATACACAATATTGTCAGTTGAAGAATATAAATTGGAGTATTGCTTAGTTTTTTTTATTACTCCATGAATAAGGACATGTTTACATATTATGGGGGACATATATAGATTGGCAAGAAAATGTTTGTGCATTAAATATAAAATTGTGTGTGGGTGTCATTTCTCAATTTATAGTATGCTCAGTGACAAAAATACGGTTAAATTGTTATGTTATATTATTCATATATCAATGCTTTATAATGAAAAGCGAATTTAAAATAAATGTAAGTACGAAAAAATAAAAATATATAAAAATCTATTTATATATGCGAATGCATTTATAATGGAAACATTTTCTCGTCAATTTACAAAATAAAATCTAGCAAGTATTAAATTATTTCTAATCACTCTGTCCTTCATAAATATTTTTGATATCTAAACATTTTACAACATAATAAATCTATAATTCATCATACATTGTGCGCACTAAGCAAATGTAGTGCAAATTTATGAAAGGCAAATTAAATCTAAACATGGGTTGATTTTAAAGGGTCATTAGTACAAAATGTTTATTTAAGAGTACTCATAACATGGGATGTTCTTATTATGTGAAATTGTAAATATCTATATAGGGGAATGCTCACTCACACTTGCTAATTCTAACACACTCTCAAAGGCCACCTCCAATACTATATTATAATATCATGCAATTCATTAATGACTGATATAATTTGTAAGTGGGCATACCAATTGGTTCGTGAAAAAACTATTTAAAACAATCTGTTATTTTAATATCAAGCTTTTATTGCATATATTAGTATTAGTTATTATGTAAGAGTTAGATGGTTAATTTATTATAAGGGGAATCCATAAATTACGTCACACGTTAAGGGGGATGTGTCAACAAAGTGTGACATCACGTGACAAGGGACAGGGGGGACTCATAAGCTTCGTTATATATTATACAAAACATTAAATGTAAACGAATTTAAAAAAATGATCTTGCTTTACCCTATAAAAGGTATATATTGTTTTGTTGGTGAATTCTTGCTGGGCAGCAAGCGGCTCGTGGTGCCATGATGCTGATGTTGAGTTTTTATTTTATTTTGTTCTGGGTGGGGCGGTTCAAAAAATCATTAAATTCGTGTGACCTAATTTATGGATGGCCCCTAAGGATCATTTATAACTTTCGTTAATCTACTACTTAACAAACTTTAAATATACTATTAGGTCCTTACATGTGAAAATGGTGTTTTGTCGAACTGGCCACTTTGATCTCAAATATCTGGCGTTTGGTTAGGAATTCCAAAATCAATTTTATTTCAAATTTAGGCTTGTGTATTCGTGTTTCGAATTTAGTGTAGTAGTAGAATATTTTCGCGCCATTTGATTTTTCTCTGGCATCGTTCGCAATATGGAAAACTTAAAATATCGCGTTAATTACCAATAAGAGTTCCACTATGGCACCACAGCTGCAGAAACACTGCATAGGATTAAAGATGTGTATGGGGAAGGTTCTGTAAAAAAAAACACGAACGTTTTTGGTTCCAACGTTTTCGATCTGGAAATTTTGACCGACAGAACTAACCCCGTGGACGACCGCAGACCGATAGAAAAAAAAAACAATTCCGATTAGTCAGTTAAAACCGCCTTCAGAGATTTTATTGATTCTCGCTCCCACAATTTTTTCAGCACAGAAATCAATGAACTACCTATAAAATGGCGAAAATGCATAAAGAATAATGGTACATATTTTGATTAATTACATAATTTTTTTTTTGCGTTTCGCTTTTTTCATGTAAACACCAATTTCATATGTAAGGACCTTATATTTACAATTTCATATCGCAGCTGCAAAGTATATTATAACTTTATATTTTTAATTATTAAAAAAACCATATAAAGAATGAATTAATTCATCAATACAAATTAAAAGTCATTATTAGTATAGAGTCAGTTTCAAATTTGTACTTACCGTTTGCATTTGAGCGGAATGGTTAAGAGCCTGTTGTTGGACGGCCATTCCTACTGACGTCTGTACTAACCCACTACCAACAAAAGTCTATAAACAAAAATAACATAATTAATACACAACATAATTAATATTATTAAAAGCAGGATATATTTAAGAATTTATCTCCTTTAAATAAATTATTGGTAAATTACAAAAAAGGAACATTTTTATACAAAAAATAGTTATGAATACACCCTGAAACAGTGAATGTGCTACGTTTTCAAACGTATACTACTACACATTATATATTAAACAAATTATAAATTATAATGAGCAAAGCTATAATGGCACGTTATTACATTTACATTTAATATATAATAATACATATGTATGTATATTTTATTGCTAAGGTACATAATATGTATTTTCTATATATTACCAACCAAAATTATGAAAAATGTATGTATTTCGGCTTCAGAAAAAGATCTATCTTAAGGATGGGTACTCAGTTTTATCGCCCCTTGAAAATAAATCGGTATAAGAGTAAAAGTTATTTGTTTTAGATCAATTATTAATGAATATAGTAGTCGGCCCTTTTTTAACGTCCCACTGCTGGGCATGGGCCTCTCTTCAAGACGAGGGGGACCAGGCCATAGTCCACCACGCTGGCCAAGTGCGGGTGGTCAATAAATATAAAAGATAAAAAATATATATTAAAGTGTTCTAACCTGTGGTTGTTGTATCGTCTGTACTTGTGTTAGTGTAGTTTGGGGTTGGCCACCACTTATTTGCCCCACTAATGTACTAGCTTGGGCCATTCCACCGAGCTGAAACATTATTAAATGTGAGATATAGCTTTCAATATCTGCACTAATATTATAAAGTGGCATAGTTTGACAGTTTGTATGTAGAGGATAATCATTGAAAGTACTGATCCGACTCTCAATATTCTCTCACTAATCTATATATATATATATAATAAAATTCTAATAGAGTCGAATCTGTTTAGTTTTGACTTTATTTTAAATTATTATGATTTCTGACAGTATACACATTCTTACAGTAATAAAAAATAGTCTATAGCGCTCGGCGGTAATATATATTACTCATACTACATTTATACTAATATTATAAAGAGGTAAAGTTTGTGAGCTTGGGACGTTGTAGGGGGTAGTCTCTGGATCTACTGAACCGATTTAGATGAAATTAGGTAAGAAGATAGTTTGAGACTCTCGGAAGGACAGATGATACTTTTTATCCTGGAAATCATTCCTTAAAGGGATGAAAATGTAGATGATAGTTTGTATTGGGAAGCAAGCTAGGGACGAGCAAGAACGAAGCGAGGGTGAGTCGCTAGTAATATTATAAAGTGAAAGTTTGTGAGGATGGATAGATGGATGTTTGTATCTTTTTCACGCCAGAACGGCTGAACGGACCTGGATGAAAGGCAAAGAGATAGATTATAGTCTGGAATAAGACATAGGTTACTTTTTATCCTGGAAAAATGTACGGTTCTCGTGAGATAGATTTGTTTTTGTCCAGGGTCTATCCCGAAGCGAAGCGAGGGTGAGTCGTTAGTGTAGCATAAAAATGATGTATTACCGGGTGTATTTGCTGAACCATGGATATAGTTTGCGGCATTCCAGTCATAGGCAATGTTTGCGCCACAGAACCCACTGGTAATGTACTTTGTTGCATACCCAATGTCATACCTAAAAAACAACACTTTAATTAAAATCAATATTATAGAATTACCTCCTATTTCTATAATATTATATAATAATATTTGATACAATTAATAAAACTATCTTTTCAATTTTTTTCGCGGATTTATTTTGGTCTAGAACTGAAAACCAAAATAAATTCATGAAAAAAATCCGAAAAGTCATTTAACTGTACCGATTTAAAATAGCTATAATGTTATATTAAGCAAAAAAAAGTATATCTTGTTCTAAAAATGTAAACCTTGTTGTTGATAATGCTGAACCATTTGCTGAGTCTGCTGTTGATGGATGAGTTGCTGTTGTTGATGCTGTTGCTGCTGTTTTTAACAGTTGGAATAGACATATATTACATTGATAACTAAAATAAATGAATTACGCGGCCGTCTTCGTTGGCGTAAATATTTTAACGATTATTGAAAATAAAAAAAATATATAAAAGCCTGCCCAAATTTAAAATGCAATACTTCATTTTAATTTAACATGTATGATGATTTTCTCATCGCAATCAATTTCTTAAATAACAAATTAAAGGAACAAACGCAAAATAATATCTACAATAAGTAATGTATATTAATAATATTATAAAGAGGTAAAGTTTGTGACATTATAATTAGTAATCTCTGGATCTACTGAACCGTGTTCGATAAAATTTGGTAAGAAGATAGTTTGAGACCGTGGGAAGGACATAGGATACTTTTTATTCCGGAAATCATCCCTTAAGGGGGTGAAAATGGGGGAAAATTTGTATGGGGAATCAAGCTAGAGACGAACCCAAGCGAAACGAGGGTGAGTCGCTAGTAATTGTATAAAATATAACAAAGTGCCCAAACCCTCATTCCCGTGTATAACTGACCTGTATGGCTTGTTGTTGCAATATGGCCTGCTGCTGTATGTTCTTAGTGAGCGGCTGTTTGTCCGCAACACTCGTGATCTGTGTCATTTGACCGCTAGAGTTCATCACCAGCAGTCTGTATTAGAAATTGTATGGATCATGAATGTACGCACACAGATAAATAAAATTGAAGTGCCAGTTTGTTATTTCGAAATAAAAGCTTATTATTAAATGCATATAAAATTATACACAGTATTTATAAAAAAAACACAATTTTTCAAACTTTCTTCGATCTGTTTGTTCCGGCTAATCTCCGAAACGGCTCGACCGATTTTGACGGAACTTTCACCGGCAGATAGCTGATGTTACAACGAGTAACTTCGGCTAATTTTATTTTAGTGAAAAAAAGTGTGTGTGTAGTTATGTACGCGCGTAAGAAGTTATAGTTATACTTTTTTGGCATAACAGAACAAAAATAGCTAGATTTCATCCCGTATGTCAAAAATCTTTGTTTGAAAAAGGAATGCAGCTAACTTCATCATGTCGCATTTTGGCTGTCGGACGTGGTGTGCGCGCGCATTGTAAAAAAATTACTTTCATATTTTTTCCAAACGTGCCAAAAGAATTAAAAGAATTAAAACGTTCCTAGGGACGCACCCGAGCGAAGTGAGAGTAAGTCGCTAGTTTGTTGTAACATTAGTGATTTATATAATTCTATAGGATATCGTCACGTTACTGCATATTTGTTCAAACCACCAATACTTTTATTACTTTAAGTACAGATTTTTTTCCCTAAGATGTTTAAATATGTATAGATAATTAAAGTTTTAGGCTATTTTTTAAATAAAATGTGTATTTAATACCAATAGAATTGATATTTAAAAGTCAATTGTTCTGTATTTAAAATCCCTTTCGGTAAATTGGATGTTTGGACAAAGAAGCACGGCGATACTGGTTTCTATTGTTTAAATTTTACGGCTATTATTACGAGTACATATTAGAAGCTGTACGGTTCCCTTATTTTGTTATAATATTGGTGATTTGTATAATTTAATTTATTTATGTGTAATAAAAATAAATACCGTGTTTACTACAAAGAATTCAAAATGTCGAGAACCAAGAATCAAAATTATCTAAAAAAAATCGGACGGACGGATAGCGGAAGCTCATTAATAGAATTCCGTTGGCACCTTTCGGGTGCGGAACCCTAAAAATAGTTTTGTTTCTATAGAGTAATTTGTACTTCATAGATCCAGAATATTATTTGAAATTTTTTTCAACACAGGACAAGACGGTTAATTTAACAAGCTAAGAATTGCTACATCCGTTTAGGAAATAGAAGGTAAGCAGACATTATAATTATATTAAATATAAAAAAAAATTACTCTATTATAACATACTGTTGTTTCGGTTGTTGTATTTGGTGTTGCATTTTGTTGGTCTGATTGGCGGCGTCTTGCTTAGACGTGGGCGCCGGCGATCTCACCCCGGGCTTACCTCGCTGCTTTGCCTGTTTACATTATATCACACTACTATTATAAATGCGAAAGTTTGTATGTAAGTCTATATTATATATATATATATATATATATATATATATATATATATATATATATGTAAATGTATGTAAAATTATAGCAAAATACATTTTAAGGTAAGGTTCTTGCATGGACCCTTCGCCGCTGATATACATACGTATATATTTGTAACCCCATCACGCTGATACGGCTGGATTTATTTTGATGAAATTTAGCACACAAACTATGGCCGGGAACAACACCTAGGCTACGAGCGATGTGAGAGTAGTAACATTTTTATATATAGTGGTTCTAAAGCCTTCTCAATATTTAGTCATTATTAATGCTTGTTGTAACAAGAATTTTGTACACCAATGATAATTGAAAGAAAAATACTTATGAATAAATTATTTTATTCATAAGTATTGATCAAATTTGCATAAAGATATGTACCGTTATTTCATTTCCTGAAAATTTGTGTTTTAGTGATTTGTGTGGTGTAACAGTAGCCAGAGAAAAATAAATCTTATATTATATCATAATATAGCAAACCACTAAATTATCCAAAGAAAAAGTATATTGTAACAAAAATATAATTTATTCATTCCTCGAATATATTTACGTTATGAAGCGTTTTGGTCGGTAGATCATCTACTATTTTATACACGAGTAAAACCAGTACGTAGATAATACAGAAGCACTAAACTTAACCAGTAACCTGGTAGGCAGTGACGCGCTCCCTTGGGAAACCGAGTGAAGCGTGTTCAAATGCCGGGTCTCGTACCTTTGATATTTTCATGTCGTCAGCGAATCATTTCTAACATGATTACCACTTGTCTTACGGTGAAGGAAAACATCGTGAGGAAACCTGCATGTCTAAGAGAACATAGCAAGTTTTCGAAAGACATGTTGAAGTCAGACGACCCGCACTTGGCCAGCGTGGTGGACTATGGCCTGATCCCCCTCGTATTGAAGGGAGGCCCGTGCCCAGCAGTGGGACGTTAAATAGGACTGAATACATACAATACAAACTTTACCTGATTCTGAGCCTGATTGGCATTAGTCTGCGTGGAGACGGACGAGGCCGGGCGGATGCCGGACGGCAGTATGTTCGAGAGCGGACGCGGTGTCTTTGTAAGGCCGTCGGACGACGCCCGCGGCTTGTTCGACGTTGTCGCACACGCCACCGTTGCATCTACACGAATAGTTGAAACGTTAGGAAAATCTAATGAAAATCTAAAAAAAAATAAACATGTAAATACTGTTTATTTTTTTATTTCATTATAGTTATCGTAATGTATGGGGAAGTTGTAAATGATAAAATTATGTACACATATTTGTAATATTTAAACAATGGTTATATTATCATGGATATATATAAATGCATTTTAGTATAGTTCTATTATATAATGGACTATCGATTTAAGATTATAATTATTAACTTCATCTTATATAAAAATGTAGTCAACAAAATTAGAGTTTTTTTTTGGAACAGGCAAGAATTGGAAACATTTCTGTGTAATTCTTAAATAAAGTGAATTTCCGTAAGGCCATAAGTGCAACACGTATTAGAATGAATATTTAAATCACACAAAAACTATTGATAACAGTTAATAACAGCAAACAAAATTTTAATCGCTATTCTTGCACAAAAATGCAATGATTAATCGCAGCAAAGAAAACACACAATCGCTGGTTTTTAAACAAAACAATTCGCATAGCTGACACAGCTATTAAAAATATTTATATCATCCATCACACAGCCAACAATTATGTATATAATGTAAAGTGATACTAACTGTTGTGTTGCACGTTGTTTTGAGGGGAGTGCTGTATGAACATGGAGGTTGATGCGTCGGGTTGTCCACCCCTTATGAATATGGGGTTAGGGGCTAACAAACCCCCCGCGGGGAGAGTCCCCGCCTGGAGGCCTCCCGTCCACATGTGCGGGAGGGCCCCGGAAATCTGCCACGGAGCGAACTGCATAGTTTGACTGCCAGTCTGTAACCACCGCGTTTATTAACACATCTATAATCATTTCAATGACATATTGTACTGCATAATAAAGTCGTTTTTGAAAATGTCCTCATTTAAATTTGAACATAAACGTTCGTTCGATATTTCGGATAAAATTGAACCATCAACATTTAAAATAAACTATCAATTTTCTTCCCTCGTTCTGCTCTGCAAATGAAATACTATTCAAATACAACTTTATTCAATAATAAACTTATTTTAAATTATACATAAAAAATTAAACCGTAAAATTTATATTTTACCAAATTAACCATAGTAAGAATGTAAAAAATTTATAGTAATCTTGATTTCAATACATCAATTTATTACTTTTCATTTTACAAGACCTGTTAAATATTCAATATAAAATCTGTTAATTTAAAGTTATATTTTGAATATGAAAAAGACAAATAAGTAGGTAAGTATATTGAAAATAAAAAGATCTGTTATAAAGTTAGAAATTTAGTATGTAAAATGTAAAACCACACCATGAATAACACTCTTAACTGTTCATATAATTATATGTATTCACTTGCAGCGCTTTAGCAATTTTATGGCCGTAGCGAAGATTATGAAATTATCATCGCATTTGCATTTAAATTAAAATTCGCAAAGCCATATAATATTACATATGTATATAGGATATTATAGCATATAAGTAAATTTTCCTTGATTAGTGGAGTTCAGTTTCAGCAAATTATAAAAAAGTATGATTTGAATTTAAAAGGAATATATTTATTTGAAACAATCTGAGCTAATGAATAATTATTAATTATTCAATATTATATAAAAATAATTAATCACTATAGCGGACGTTTTTACTGATATAGATTATATATTTATATGCGTCCAAAACGAATTCTAAAAAAAATTGCTATTAAAATGAAACCAAAAAAAGGTGACACATTTAAGACAACTGAGCCTCGACAGAAGTGGTGGTAAAACTTCTCACTAAACAATATAACTAGGTTAAACACTCCACATAAACAAACTCATACACATTTCTAAAACAAATATATCAATCCTAACATATAATATATTAGTATATCCTATATATCTCACCTGCAATGGGCTAATGATTTGCGCCTGCGGTTGCTGGCCCAGCACCGGCTGCGACACTTGCACGCACTGCGCCTGCACTGGCACGGTCTGCGCGTTGCCGCCGCCCACTTTAGTGGTCACTTTACCGCCACTCATCACCTGGTATTATAAAAATAAATAACATATTAATATAATAAATAAATAATAAATATCTTGGGACATTAACACAGCACCATCTAGTTCCATAGTAAGCTACGAGGCCTGAGTTATGGATACCAGATAGTTGATAAACTATACATATATAACTTTAAATACATATTATAAATAACACCCATGACTGGAGTACAAACATTCGTGCTCATCATCCAAATGAATGCCCCCAACGGGACTCGAACCCGCGACCGCTGGCACAGCAAGTAAGGTCACTACAAACTGAGCCAAACGTGTCGTCATATATTAATATTATATACGATAGTGAAATTATTGGTCAAGTGCGAGTCGGACCCGGTGAGTTTTCTCAGATATATTTCTGTTAGGTTAGGTTTTATAATGAATAGCGGACGAAATCCTTATCGCGTACAAGAGTATTATTATGGTTTTACTTCAAGACTTAAACTAGATAGACTTTTGGATTAATTACAAAAATTTTACCAACTATGATTTCAAGCTTTTTTTTCTTGTCGAATAAGTGAAAATAAGTAAAATATAACTATATTGTAATACCCGCACTTAGCTAGCTTGGACTAAGGCCTGTACCCATCGCGCATTGAAGAGATGCCCGTGCCCAGCAGCGGGACGTTAAAAATGATTGAATACAACTCAAAAGATTGCCAACTCTAATTGATGTTTTGTAATTAATATAGTTACTATTTATACGTGTAAAAAATTATATCTTTATTATATATATATGATCCGAACCTTATGCATTTCCGCCGATTTCTGCTGCCCAATGCCGGATACAGTCGGTTGAGAGTGCGCCGGAAGTATGCTCGGCTGAGAATTTATCACTCCCAGGGGACTAAATACGAACGTCTGGTTTTGTGTTGTAGGGATAGTTGGTATCGTAGTGTATCCAGGGAACGGTGCTATAAATACATTAAAAAAATATTTAAATCCCAAAAATATAAAACATAACAATACTCGAAACAAACTAACACTTTCACAATCACTAACAGAACGATTGTCTAATAAAAAGTTGATTATGAGTGTGTTACGTCGGACAATTTTTAATTAGAATGTCCTTGTACATTTTTATTATATAAATGTTTCGACATGCGTTGCTTATATATTTTTTTATTTACAATAACTTGATTAAAGAGTTTTAAAATTTTATATATCTTATTTGGAAAGAATTATAAAATGCATTCGTTAATATAATAGAATAATTTATATACGTCAAATAAGATCTGATGTTAGTAATAATATATGTTTACTAATGGAAACAATGATAAATGTAAATGATTTTTAAAAAACTGCGTGAAAAGCCGAAATAAAAACGCACGTATAATAGACCCACTACTGCTTAAAAGCTGTTTCTAGCCTACAGATTTCTCTAAGTTAACAATAATATATAATATTTGATCGCAAAAAAGCTCAACCAAATCCGGTTTCAATTGCCAATTAAAAAATTAAGAAAGAAAATTTTATTCCCTAGTAAAACAAGACATTGACATTCACGATAAACGTATCACGAGACTCGAAAGTAATAAAGTCATTTGAAACATTTTATAAACCTTGTTCCTGGTAGGCAGTGAGACCTGTAAAATTAACTATAAAACTAAATAGTGTTGTCGTTCTTTTGCTTTCTATATGCAGTGCACACACAATCAGTTATATATAATGTTTTCTATTTAAATAATGTGATGTAATTAAGCAAAAAAAAATATATAAAGTATGTAGCAAATATTATCTATATTTATACATATAATAAAAGTGTAACTGATCGCTATCCGTACATGGAAGATATTGGAGAAAAACTATTATTGGAAGTCTTTATTAACGCGATAGAGCACAAATCAAAGACTTTTTAAATTTTTATCTGTTTGTCTGTGCGTTTGTGCGTGCTTATTTAGTGTATGTTTTATTTCATTCGGTTTATAAATAAAAAAGTTATGTCAATTTAAAGAATCACGTAGGGAAGAACCCGAGCGATTCAAGGGTGAGTCGCTAGTATCTAAATATTTTTAATGAGAATTATGTTTTGATTTATTTTGTCAAGATATAACTAGAATATTCGTTACGAATTTAAGCATATGTTAAAAAGTAGTTTCCAGTCCAGTAGTTTTCTCGTAATGCGGTAACAGACAGACAAAAATTCTAAAAACTATAGATTCGGCGTCTGTATCCATAATAATGACTATTTCAAAAAGTTTTTAAAAAAAATATTTAGTGTACAGGTTTGGCTCAGTTAGAGTTTTACTATATGTATAGATGTATTCGAAAGTTATTTAGATATACAAAGTAGATTAATAATAATAAATAAATATAGTTATAAAGGATCAATATTTTTTTATTTCCACGATCTATTTATTGATGAGTGCGAGAATACCAACAAGAAAGATCAATACATATTTTGTAAAAGGTATAAATAAGTGAGTGGAAAATACCAAGCTTACGCTAAAAAACATAATTCAATAGAGACTAAAAAGTATACCAGCGTTAGTTGAACCGCGTGGAAAGTAATTAAACATATGTATGAAGGAACCAGATCTAACATAGTGATGTAACTTTCACTTACCGGCTTGGCCTTGTAGAACTTGTTTTCCTTGTGTGGTGAGCATGTGCGGTGCCAGTTGGTTGCCCTGGAACGGTTTCCCGGCTGCTATCACCTGAAACAAAATTATATATTATTTTAAACACATATCATTAAATACAGACCGCAAATACAAAGTATTATTCTCGAATTATGCTTCGCTAAGTGCTTTATCTCTTTCTATATGACTGCAGTATGTAAGAGGCCACCATGAGAGTGTGTAAAGCACTTTTCATAGCAAAAGTCTGTAGATGATTTATTTTATTATAATATAGACGTCTTATGTCCAAATATACACAACATTTAACTTAAACATTGTTATTAGTATACTAATTATATATTAATATGGTAACTAAGTTATTTATAGACACATATGACAGCCTTTTGAGAGCGTATTTCAAATAATATACCGTAATCCATTACCTGTATTTGTTGAGAGTTGATCCCGGGATGAAGAGCAATGTTGCCAGGCATAAGCAATGGCCCCTGGGCATTGTACAGTTGCTGTAAATAGGTGCTGTTCTGCAATGGTTGCTGAATCACTTGTACACGACTGTGGCCCCATTCCGCACTATAATAATATCAATTGAGAGAAAGCTTAATTATTAATATTTAAGATAAAACATTATCAATACTCTATATCTTTGAAATAAAAACTGTCAACATAAAACTTGGTTCATAAAACCTTTCTACAGCCTGTTCTCCAACAGTCTTTTTTATTGCCATATAATATTTAAGATACATTTTGGTCGAAATGATTGTTAATTTATGCCTGAGACACTACAAAGTAATTGTTGACATCAAATTTTATATTGGCCTCACTAATAAACAAAGAACCGATGATGTGCAGGGAAGTATACAGCAAGACTGCTTTAAAACTAACTGCTATTGATTTACAAGTGAAACTCTATTTCTATACTAACTTATAATTAGACTCAAACGATACTGGCCAGCTTTGAATATTTTATAAACGACCAGCTAAGGCTGAGCCATACTAAGACAAACTGCAACTTCATTCTAACAGTTGTTAGTTTCCTGAGCCAAGTGCTTACTTATTTATCTTGTTCGATCGCACTAAGCCTTTTGTTGTCAGAAACTCACTATAGTACCGGTCGCTATGTCGAAAAATTCTTTAAAATCTAACTCCTTGAATACAACAGTTTTAGTGTAAGTTTAAAGCATCGATGACAACTTATTATTGTCATAGAATTTGAAAGTGCATTTTTATAAAAATAACTGTTTTGAGTCCTGTACCTAGGTTTATGGTCTTTTGATCTCAACAGTTTTGTAGAACATAATTCGGAAGCATGCGTTACATTTATGGTAACATTTACGAGATTTTATTATACTATATTTTATTATGTGCTCATTGCACAAATTAGACAAATATTTTTATACGTTAAATTGATTAGTGTTTTAATTTTCTCTTGTATTAGCATCTACATATATATATATATATATATATATATATATATATATATATATATATATCTGAATATTACACCTTACTATCATAAAAAAATAAAAAAATAAAGAGACATAGTATTATACAGTCGCTTCGGAGACATACAAAACACGCATCAAAACTCGCAGCTAGCATAAAACATGTACCATACATATGTATGTCTCCGACTGCAATGTTTCTTCAACAACTTGTACTCATCTTTTTACATCTCAGTTAGGCATTTTTTAGTTTTATTACTTTAATTTACTAGCGATTCAGCCTCGCTTCACTCGGGTTCGTCCCTAGCTTGCTTCCCAATACATAATTTTATCCCCATTTTAGATAAAAAGTATCCTACGTCATTACCAGGGTCTCAAACTATCTTCTTACCAAATTTCATTAAAATCGGTTCACCTCACAAACTCACATAGATAGCTCTTTGTAATATTAGTATAGATTTCTTATCCTAAATTAGTTTCAAACATATATAACAGATTCGGTTTCGGTGTCGGTTTCAGTCATTTTCGGTTAAATCAGGCCAAGTTCTCAGTCTCGTTCTCGGCGAGAATATCGGCCATGGCCCAGACTTCTTGTGGTCGTGGTTGTGTAGTTGTATTTAGATTTAGACCTTATCGCTCTATCTATCGACGCGAGGTAGAATTAAATGCACGATACCTACTCGCGTTTTTGCATACGATTAGTAACTGTATATAAATAATAAATAAATATGTTGGGACATTAACACAGCACTATTAGTTCCACGGTAAGCTACGAGGCTTGTTGTTGAGGATTGCTGATTGGCTTAACGTCAACAAACGCCGGCTGCTCAGGGAAATGAATACTTTTCGATTTCATTTATTTTTGAAGTGTTTTAAATATATTTGATCGTAACTCAGAATATTAAAAAAATGCTTGAAAATCACACTTTTTTTGTATTATTTTCAGATCCTTTTAACATACTAAATGTTACTACGTCATGTTTTAGTCTGGGTCGCGGCCGAAAATTTATTTTGTTGTCGGTCTTGGTCTTAGTCTAGGCCGAGACAAAAATACAAGGTTTCAGTCGGACCTTACCAAACAGCACTATATATACTATACCTTATCTGTTGTGGATGCTGTGTATTGGGTGGAAGGCTTTGCAGAGGCGGCATAGTGGCTTGCTGTTGTATGCCACCTGTCGCTTGCTGCTGTACCTGAAATATTAACACCATTACCATCTACGACTTATATGTACGTAAACGTATAATACTCGTGCAAATAAATATAGGGATTAGAAATGGCGACATAAGCTAGCTGGTACCATCACAAAAAAAATTTCATCACGTTATAACAGTAGGTACTATATTGTGCTTTAATATTATGTCTATGTACAATTTTTTAGGTACTATTGTAATATATAAAAATAGTTATGCTACTTTTGTATAATATGTTTTGGGGACATTATAGATCGTTCTATGAGTAAATCTTATAAATGCGAAAGTTGCGAAAAGAAAGAAAAGATGTTTGTTACTCGATCACACCAGTTCTGCGACGTCCCATTGTAACGGGGGAGGTTCCGTTGAGTTTAGTGAGTATACTACCTTTTCTAACCGGTGAGTCATAACCACCTGTATGTATGCAGGTGATATACATAAATGCATTTCTCAACGTTAGAATAAAAGATGGAACATTTATTGGACGACGTATGTTCAAGAAACCTAAGCATAGCATTAGCATGTTTACGTTCCGGTAGCTATATTCAGAACGTAAATGTTTATCCACTCCATGTCTCGAGAGATTTTGAATTATAAAGGGATGACATGACACGATTTACTTTAAGACCACATCCTACACATATTCTTTTTAAAATTGTGGGTAAATTTTATTAAATAATTATTTTATAATGGATGATAAGTATGTCTTATATAGCTTTATTTTATCTAAGCAATGAGTGTAATAAAACAATATCAAACACGTAGCTTTATTTTTTATTTGCATATGTAATCATATATTGAAAACTTTTATAATCCCTTACAATAGTGTCACAATTACCAAAAACATTAACTATCTGTTAAATAGCGACTCCCCCTCGCTTCACTCGGGTTTGTTCCTAGGTACATTTTCAAGTTAAGTATGGAATAGATAGACTATATGATATTATATAATGATATATAGCCTTCCTCAATAAATGGGCAATTTAATGCAAAAACAACTTTTTTAAATCGGATTTGTAGTTCCTGAGATTAGCGCGTTTAAACAAACAAACAAAAAAACTCTCTTTATAATATTAATATAGATGTGATAAAAATTAACTAAACCTGTCACCACTATTTTCGTTTAAAGTAAGGTAGTAATTATTATAGGAAAATATTTCCAAAGTATGTTTGTGTTATGAAATAATTTCTTCTGAAGATATAACATGTAATATGAGAAAGATTTATTTATATTTATGATTTAGTAAACATCTGCCAGAAGTATATCCTATCTAAGAAAAGGATTCTTGACAAATATTAGTGTTTAAACAATATTATAGTACCCGGGCGACCGAGCTTCGCTCGGAGATTTTGGCCACAGATACAATTTAAAAAAAAATTACTAGAATAAGTATAAAAAAACTGTGAAAACTTTGTATCCGAGCGGGATTCAAGCCCGGACACCTGTGAATGTCAATCTTGCGCCTTGGCCGCTTGACCACGACGCTTATGCCCGAACGTGCAAATTAGCGATCATATTTTGCGTAGAATAATGCGAAAGAAAACCGCATGAAAACTCGAAAGCACACGTTTTCGCCGACATAAGACTAATCTAGATCGATTTTTCGCCCTCGAAAACACAAAAACACCCACATGCCAAATTTCAGCGAAACCGTTAGAGCCATTTCCGAGATCGCCGGTATACCTAAATAAATAAATAAATATACAAGAATTGCTCTTTTAAATATATTAGATTAGATAGAGCCATATACATAGTATTTGTTTGCAGTAAATAAATAAATAAATAAATAAATTCTTTATTGACATAATTTTACATACACAGGTGATTAAGAATTCCCTAGCCCCTGCGCTCGTTAAAAACTGTATTGCAGGAGCCAGTGTCATCCCCATATGATTAATGACAGGTTTATGCCAACACAGTGATATATGTACAGACAACAAGAGTAACATTAAGAAAAAAAAAATTAGCACACAAAAAAATAATTACAAAATGAAAAAAAAAGTATGTGTGTGTGTTTGTGTGTGTGTGTGTTTGTGTGTGTGTGTGTGTGTGTGTGTGTGTGTGTGTGTGTGTATGCGTGTGTATAAGTGAGTGTGTGTTTGTAGATACTATATAGCATTTTTTATAATTTCTTCTGTCGCATCATAATCTAAACTTTTCAGCCAGGTAATTAAAAATTTTTTCAGTTTATTGTTAGGATGCTTCTTAACTTTATATTTATTATTAAAAATATTATAAATACGTGGAGCCACAACATTGAAATGCTTTTTAGCAAAGGAGGTTTTAACTTGTGGAATCGGACAACGATCTACCCTTTTAGAGTCAACTTGTAAAGTAGGCACTATTTTTTTATGATATCTCCGGATTGTTTCATAAATAAACATTTGTCGTATAGATAGTACACCAGTTTTCTCATATAAGGAGGTGGTAGGATGCCTAAAGGGCAAGTACAATAACACCTTCAGTACAGCTCGCTGAGCCAGTTCGGCCACGATAAGGTGCGTTTTGCCTGCACAACCCCAGGCACTTATGCAATATCTAATAATACACTCAACAAGCGCCCTGTAGGTTAGGATTAATAGCTGTTTATTGGCCACTGTACGTAAATTTTTAAATATGTAAATTGTTTTCCTGATCCTGGTCGCCAGCGATGCTATGTGAATATTCCAAGAAAGCCTTTCATCCAATATAACTCCAAGATATTTGATGTGGGTAACGCGAGATAGAGTTGCACAGTTGCAAGTGCTGTAGTTCATCGCACGGTTACACGGAAAACCGTGTATTTTAAGTTCTAAACTATCTCCGGGATTACCTGAGACTGATTTACTAAAGCAAACGTACTTAGTTTTGTTGACGTTAATGGAAAGAAGACTATTTTCAAGCCACGCTGTCACTTTAGCTAGGCCAAGTTCTGCTAGTAGGAAGACCCCTTCCCAAGTACTACCATGGAACACTAGCACTGTATCATCTGCATACATGGTTATATCAAGTCCTGGCAAGATAGTATTGCATAATTCGTTGATATAAATGAGAAAAAGAGTAGGTCCAAGTGTACTGCCTTGTGGAACTCCGTAACTGCATGTGGCATTGTCACTAACATATTTACCAATGCGTACACATTGTGTTCTACCAGATAAATAGTCCTTAAACCAGTCCAGGGCAACTCCTCTTATTCCAACATTCTCCAATCTGCTGACCAATATGGGCACGGACACCGTATCAAAAGCCTTCTGTAGATCTAGGAAAACTCCCAGGCATTTATCACCTTTATCAAGCTGTTTCATCAATGTCGTTGTAAGTGCCAGAACTGCGTCTTCTGTCGATTTTCCTACCCTAAAGCCAAATTGGTTATGATTAAGGAGTCCATTTTTTTCTAGGTAACTGGTAAGTCTTTTGTTAACTATTTTTTCTAGAATTTTTGATAGAGTAGACAGGATAGATATGGGTCTATAGTTGGTAGGATTATTTTTTTCACCAGACTTATAGATTGGGCATACAACAGCTCTTTTAAATTTATCAGGGAAAATACCTGTCTCCAGACTCAGATTGCACAAATATGTTATTGGATTAGCAAGTGACAAGATGTTTTGTTTAAGTATGTTTGTGGTGATATTGTCCCATCCAGGGGCACTGTGCGATCTGAGTCCCAAAACAATGTTTCTGACCTCGTGTGGATCTGTTGGGATAAAAGACATTGAATTCAATGGCCCAGATGATGTTCTAGCTAGTCGTGCCAATTCATTTTCTTTACTGTTCAATCGATTGAGAATACCCTTGGCAAGAGTACCTCCTATTGAAGTAAAGTATGAATTAACCGTTGTAACGGACTCGGAGGGGGAATCGTTAATATTAAGAAGCTCCTCGGAAGATACCTTATTCTGGCTAATGTTGCATACTTCCTTTATTGTTTGCCACTGTTTTTTAATATTACCAGCATCGTTGATCAACCTTTCTTCATAATATTTAGCTTTAAGACTTTTTATTAGGTGGTTACACGAATTTCTATATGTGGTATATTTTTGTTTCAGGTCAGTGTCATTAGGAAACTTTTTAACTCTTCTATGAAGTCTATCACGTTTTTTTATACATTTAACTACACCGTATGTTATCCATGGCTTGAGTGGACGATTTCGTTTTGAGACTGTTCTTGATGATGTGTTATCTTCGATAAGTAATAAAAGTTTATCTATGAGAATCTCACATGCGATATTTATGTCAGCGGTTCTATAAAGATTCTTCCAGCATTCATTATTTAGGCTGTTTTTAATAGCTTCATGGTCTATCTTTAATTTTTAATATGTCATGTCATTTTTATTTACTCTTGCGTTGCTTATGTATAATAGTATAGGTGAGTGATCAGTGATCTGCTGTTCAAAGACAACTGTTTTCCAAGCATTAGAACACTTCACCATAAAATGGTCTAAACAAGTATTATTTCTGGTGGGCAGATTGATTCCTTGTCTTAACCCATACATTGCCAACAGATTAAGATAATCTTGAGTTGGACCACTAGAATTATCATTAAGGGTGTCTATGTTAATATCACCAGTTAGAATTATATTTTGTGTTTTTATGTTGCGTATAACTTGTTCCAGTGAATTGAGATACGCGTTGGTTTTTCTGAAACTCGGAGGACGGTATGAACAGACTAACGTGTATTTAGTGCTAATTGTGACTGTAAGGCAGTTGCCTTCTGTAAACTCTGGTTCACATGAGGAAATGCTGAGTTCTTTGCGAACATATGCCACCACACCATCATTTTGGTTGAGTGATTTCTTGGTCCAAAACATGTTATAGTCATTTATAGAGGGCGGAGGATTGTTTACATTAGTCCAGCACTCAGTTAGCACAATTATGTCTACTTGTATATTTATCGCTGTTAAAAAGGCCAGGAAGAGATCTAAATTACGTTTTATGCTTCTTATGTTAACAGTAATTATGGATAATGAGTTCTTGTTGATGCAATCTGTTTTAAGTATGTGTGGGCATTGCTCAGAATCACTCAAAGAAATACACTCAACACTCTCAGTCTCGTCAATTTCATGCGAAATAAAATTATTTACTTTATCGAATTTTGAACGTGAGATAAGGGCACTGTTTCAAAGCCTTGTAAATAGCGTTAGCTATTATATGTACAGAATTTAAGATATTAAGTAACATATTATTTTTAGTACGATGTAGAAATTTATGCAATATAGCCGCAATTAAAAATGTAAGATTTTGAGTTGGTACTATAATTAATATATTTAATATATTTGTAAAATTTATTTTTGGTGTAATTCGATGGTTTAAGAGTAGACTACTAATACGCTGAAGGTAATTTACATAAAATTGTTTTTTATAACGTAGTTTAGATTTAATAATTATTATAGTGGTGTTATGTATAGAGGTAGATATGTAGTAGTGTAAATTGTGTTTAAGTGTAGTTAAGTTATACAACAGTGGAATACAATTCCGAAAACATGTTTTCAATGGTATAGGTAAGTATATTAAACAGTTACGTATTAAATTATTAGTTATCTTAGCACTAAAGTAAAAATTAATTGAGCAAAAATCATAACAGTGAGTTGTAGTTAAAAAATATGTAGGCACTAGTCATTTTTTTTGGTTTAATTTATCTAAGTCGGACTCCTCTTCTATTCTAGTTGCCTTTTCACCTTCCTTTCGACGTAGATATATCTTCCCATGTGAAGCCCAGCAGTACGAGTAGCCGTTAGCTTTTGAAAATTCGCGAGCTTGGTAGTATAATTTCTTATTTTTAGCTGTCAGACATTCAGAGATGTAGATAGGTGAGTAGCCTTCCAGTTGAATATGGGATGCATTGAGCTTGTTCGCTTTGTTTTGTTTATTAAAATCTTTTATGCTTTTAATTAACTTGTCCTTTTTCAGTGTACTACTAAACTCTACTATCACAGGCGCTCTTGTCTCCGGGTTCTTACTATTTAAGCGAAATACATCTCTTAAGTCATTGGTCTCAATTTCGGTTTTCATAGCTATGCCAATATTTTTTATAGTGGTCACAAGGTCTTCCTTTGTTTCGGTATGTTTTTTTGGCAGGTTCCTGACTTCAATGCTGGTTGACTTTAAAGATTTTTCCATGTTTTCAATTCTGCATTCCAACAATTTCACGTATTCGTTACGACTTTTCCTTTCCAACTCCATTTGCTTGATCTTTTCGAGTAACTCATCATATTTATCGCTAATAAACTGTACATCAGCGCGCAGTTCCGTGTTTTGTTTTTTAATCTCTTCCAAGTTACTTTTTAACTGACGAAATTTATCATTCTGCTCCTGCCTAAGATCAAACAGCAGTGGACATAAAATATAATATTTGTAAATATAAATTCAAAACATTGTTTCGTGATATATTTCCGGTCTTTGCTTTTTCCTGCTTTTTGTTTACAAAAGTCATACTAAGATTAAAGGCAAAATTTGTTTATATTTGTTGTACCTCAGTAACGAGGAGTAAAATTTTGACGGAACCCAAACTGTCTAAAAAACAGACAAAAAATTTTTTAAATTTAAATTGTAAAGAAATTGGACGACTCTTATTTGAGATTTTTTTTGTTTAATTACATTATGTATTTTGTTTTTTTATAAATGTATGTATAATACTAAAGCAAAAGACATTTTACAATTATGAAATACTAGCGGCTCACCCTCGCTTCGCTTGGGTCGCCTCTAGAAAAAACAGAAACAAATCCATACTACGGGAACTGTACATTTATCCGGGACAAAAAGTAGCGTACGTGCTATTCCAGACTACAATCTATCTCTGTGCTAAATTTCATCCAGATCCGTTCAGCCGTTCTGGCGTGATTGAGTATAACAAACATCCAAACATCCATTTAAACGTTCATAATTATAATATTAGTAAGATAGTAAGAAAACCTCATAAAATATTGTACAGTGGAAAAGTGTAACGTCATTACACCAAAAATAATAATACAAAATAGGACGTATTTTGTACTACTGTTTTATTTATTTTGGGCGCCATAAGTGGCGATTCACCAACACACACAGTTATGCACAAAATTAACTAAACGTAGTCTCTGAGCATTATTTTCTACCAATAGTTACCCTAACACTATGACGACATCACTTTTTCGTATTTCTTCTGTCTTGTCTTAGCTTCAAAATCTAACTGATCTCTCGACACACTGCCGGCCTTTTCATTATATGCACAAACAAAGAACATTCTAGTGTTAAAAAATTCGAATCTTTTATAGTAATTTCAAATTCATTTGGAAAAAGGTTTGTTCCTCTCTTACACACGGCAATTTACGGTTAACTGTTCTTGTACGTTAATTGTCATGTATTAACAACTGTCTTAGGATGTATAAAGCATGCTTCAGACATTTTTAATTATTATTATCCGTGAAATGACGTTACATACTCTGCACTACGCGACACTGCCCTGCCCTGCCATGACGTGCTCGTCTCGAGCATCGTTGTTGTGATACTTAGCCAGTCGATCGGATCCACATGAACAATCTCGGCCGGGCTTCACGACGTACGTCATATCAGGAAAGTGACATTATTGATTTTAGTTATAACCTCATAAGGTCACTCCCAACTGGACTGCAATGTTTAGCCATTTTCCCATTCATCTCACTAGCTTATGCCGCCATACCAACGATACACACTCAAAGCTTGCCTCTGTCGACTTCCAGTCGTAACGCGTTTTCATACGTTTACTTTTCTAGAGTCCTTCCTGCATCTCGTGTCTACTCATGAACATCAATAATTTTCGTTTATAGATCGCTAGCATATTCGGTGATGTAACTGGGTGTATCCGGCGGCTACCACTTCACTTAAGTGGCGACTTCTGCCAGTAAACGCAGTTCCCTCCCAAAATTGGTAAAAGCAGGTGTAATTGCAATACAGCTGTACGACGTCGTCCCAATCCTTTTGGTGATTATCCACAACCTTAACTAGATGCCGCTCTAGCCTGATTAAACTTTCCCACCATTCTATGAGATTCTGAATGACATGGCATAGTTCGAGTTTTGTACACCCCGTGATTTTATATACTTCTTGAAACACCTTTGATTCGAATAGTGAATTACAACTAGAATGCGATGTTTCCAGAGTTACTAATCGGAAATGGTCCTGATTCTCTCCTATGGCGCCCCAACGTTGTATAATTTCATTACCCTTCAGTTTCTGGTTTGGGGGCCCTTGACGGATGCACACTGCACGCAATTTCGACACATATCCTCGGCAGTGTGACCACTAAAATCGCTCCTTGGTCTTGTATAGCGTTCTTTTTACATCTGCATGACCACCGGAGGTTCCATCTCGAAGTAAAGATGTTTCTTCTGTTCTTAGAGGTCTTAATCATTATCCTACATTGTCAGGTCTCATGAGTAAGTCGATGTAGCAGTTTGGCTAATTGAAAGTTAATAAAATATGTACACTACATAAAATAAAACGAACGATAAGTACCGTGGACAATTATTATAGGTATATTATAGCAATACGTCAATTATGAATGTGTCCGTAACTATGTAATAATAACCTATGTAGCTCTTATATCGTCAAATTAAATTATTAACATCTGTATGTAAAATAACCTAAACATAATAAGCCATTCCAAACTAAAATGGAATGAGATACTTACTAAAAACATGGAAAACAAAATATTTTTATATCCATATTAAATATTAATTTCAATCATACAAAACAAATCTTCTACTGTCTGATTTTTCATTGTAGTTAAAAGGACAAAACTAGGTATAAAACTAATTTTGTATGAAAAGGAAAAGCAAGAATTTTTCGTCTTATGGTGCTATAGTAATATGGAGTTAGAATTTTGCATTGCACCTGGGAGTTGGGACGCGCTTAGAACGCCTCATTATGTGAATTTGACAATAAATTATGTATTAATAATAGTTCCGTTATTCATATACTTATATAATACAATATATTTTTATATAAGAAATGATTTGTAATAATTTAGTTATATATTGTTTAATTTATAATTATTTATTTTTCTTGGTAGATTATTAGATTTCTAAAAGGTAAAACGGTGTGAATATACATATCATCGTTCACTGCTGTATTAGTTCAAACAATTCTAATGAAACACGTAATGAAAAAAGCTTTTTTAAAAGCTTCTTTAAAAGTTTATTTTTATCATCGTATTAAAAACGTGAGCAGGAGAAGAACTGTTCACTTATAAATGACTATATTTACTTGATGTTGCGCCATACTGCTCGGCATGGAGGACACTACGGTGACAGTCTGGTGGTGTTGTTGTGATGGTTCATGCTGAGACATGCTGATCTGTTGCTGGACCACTTGCGATTGACCATCAACTATCTGTACATATACACAGATTAATGTTAAGACAAATAAAGTATATAAATTTAGAAATGAGATTCCAGACAATATAATTTCAATTTTTAAAACAGAATTTACAATAAATTTATTTTGATCTCTCCTCTCATATATACACACAGATAAAGTTCTAGTTAAAAGGTAATCAATGTTAAAATAAAACACTATATTTGGGTTATTCATTTGTTAATAAAAAGTAAGAATTTAACAATTAAATAAAACAGAAGTTATAATAAATTTATTTTATACATACTTGCTGTTGTTTGATCTCTCCACTCATGCCGGTCTTCTGATTCTTGTCAAATAGTAGGTTGACGTTATTTTGAGGAGATGCAAGGAAACTAAGGTTGATTTCCCCAATACCAGGAACGTTGAACTGCTGTGTGTGCACCGGTTGATTGTTTACAACCTGTTTGAATAATTTTTGGTTTAATAACAAAACAAGGATGATCAATTACAATAATTTTCCACTTTAGTACACATTTATTTTTGACAACTGAAATGCTATATTAATGTGATGATCAGACATAAATATTAATTATAGCAATAATACAAAAAAAATATAATACATATTATGATAACATATATGCTATGCTATTTGGATGTGACAGATGATTTACTTAATATAATAGAGTGCTTCAATTGGTCTTCATTTACACAGATAAATAAAATTGAAGTGTTTGTTTGTAATGTCAAAATAACATCTTTTTATTAAATGAATATATAATTATATATGGTATTTATAAGAAAAGTACATTTTTTAAAATGTTTGTCTATCCGTTTGTTCCCGCTAATCTCCAAAAGGGCTGGATCGACTTTGACGGAACTTTCACTGGCAGATAGCTGATGTTATAAGGAGTAACTTACGCTACTCTTATTTTAGTAAAAGAATTAGGGTTCCACTCAAAAAAATTAAAACAGAACTAGAGAAGCACCCGAGCGAAGCGAGGGTAAGTCGCTAGTTGTATATATGATCAAATCTCTATAATACAAATTGCATTGTGTAACTGGTTTTAAACATCTTTAACAATTATATTTCTTGGATTTTATTGCCTTAATATAACATCATCCTCCACAACAATGAGTTGTTGATGAGTATTATCTCTCAAAGGCAGAATTCCATATTTATTTACTAAATATTTATATATAGATATAAAAATATAATATGTAGTCAAATATATAAATAACTAATGTTTTTTTTAACCTGCAAAAACTTCTGCTGTTGCAATTCTTGCTGCTGTGAAATTTGTTGGATCTCAGTCTTAGGCTGTTGCTGCTGTTGTTGCGGCTGAGATTGCTGTTGCTGTTGCGACTGTTGCTGTTGATGCTGTTGTTGGAATTGCTTCTGTAACTATATTAGCATTATGAATTAATATCTATTATTGACCTGAGGCTGATTTTTGCTTTAAAATCTCCTTTTTTTATTTTTCTTGAATTACTTTCAAAACTGATATAAATATCAGGTCTGATAGTAGAAAAATCTACAAATAAGTGGTGTAGACTATCAAAGTGCTTAATTTCATGAATAGAAATATCATTTTCCTTTATAATATAACATTATGTGTTCAATAAACCTTAACACCTCAACACTATGTTTTCTGTTCCCATCCCCTTGCGAAGATACAAATAAAAAACTTAGATGGAGATGAAATTAATTGGTGAGTGTTCCTATTATATGTTTGAGCATGCCATTTTTCATTATGTTCTGTACATATCTGGATTTACCACCTTTACAGACAATTGCATGAGATTGAACTATAATAAGTTTAATCTAAAAATGATCTCCTAGTAGATATTCTAAATGTATTGGATCACTGTTGAAAGCAAAATGTTCAATTATACAACTTACCAATTCTTGTTGATCCTGTTGATTTTTAAAGTGTTGCTGTATAGCCTGATGCTGACGTTGTAAAGCTTGTTGTTGTATTTGTTGCAGCTGCTGTTGCTGCTGCTGTAATTGTTGTAACTGTTGCTGTTGCTGCTGCTGTTGTTGCAAGTGTTGGAATTGCTGTTGTTGTTGCTGTTGTATTATCTGCTGTTGTATCTGTGTAGATTGATTTATAAAGTTGAATTAAAAAAATTAAACACAAAATTAAATTTTTAAAATATATTGTACATAAATACAAATTAGTAATGTATTTCATTTGTGACAAGCAATCAGAAAAATAATTAAATAGTTTTATAATTGAATTAAGAATGTTTAAAACATTTTGTAAGATGAAAAATATCTTAATTATTTTCTTATAATTATTTTTCACCAAATAAATATAAGAAAGAAGTTTTTATATTCCAAGCAGAAGTACAATATGAAGTGATAGGGTGGAGAAAATGTTTTAATATTATATTTAATGAAATATTTTTTATACATTACATTATCATATTTGAAAAAAAAAATCTTAAAATATTTCAAGTGCCTATTTTTTTCAATTTAATATCCTAAATATTATTTTAGTTATAAAAGCCTTACTTGTAATTTATCATCCTCTTCTTTTTGATTTCTGTATCTAAATTCTTCACTTTGTGATTGATTTTCAGGTTCTGACTTAGGTTGTTTAAGGTCAGATCTGCGAAAAGTATTATTTTGTTTGTCCAATGCAAGAAGTGTATTGGCAGCTTCGTATTTGTCCTCAAATGTAATCCCCGCTTTTTCTGCAAGGGTTTCTAAATATTGAAGAGGTCTCTTAGTAGGCTTTGATTGTGCCTTAGATTTATCAGCTTGACCTCCTGGAGACTGTTTTGGTATAGTTCTAGTTATAGTGATACTGTTTTTATTACAATCATCTTTCTTATCATTTTTAGGTTCCAAGGTAAAATAATTTTTGGGATAATTGTTGTCTTTATCTTTCTCTCCGTTGATGTTACTGTTTTCTATCAATGTTATAGTTGTGGAATTAGCAACTTTTATAGTTTTGTCTTTTGTGTCCTCTTTCGATTGGACTGGTGAACTAGAGCCATGTGTTGGCGAAAGAAGCTGTGTTGGAACATGCTGTGTCACGGATACATTAGCATTTTGATGATCTGTATTATGTTGTTTATCAACTGGTTTAACCAATTGCTGCTGAAAGCTAGGACTTTGTGGTTGATCTTTATCTTGTTCTTTCTTTTTTTGTATATTATCTAAAATTTCTGACCTGAAATAAAATAATAAAAATTTCCAGTAAGTGCCAAATAAAAAAAATATAAACATGAATACTCAATATTTTTAACTAACTTCTATCGTTTCATAACCACTTGTTGGTAATGTACCTGGATATTTCAGCCATTACTCAGGAAATAGTGCTACATAAAATTATAATTATGGCTATTTTAATCGTTTACCTAAAATTTCTATTAAATATCATCGAGTTATCGTTCTAAAATCTAATTTGGTCCAGTCAATTTAAGCACTTTTGGTAGTAACACAATGAAAAATACACAAATAACATATAAGTCTAAACGATTCAATACATAGCTAATATATAAGTGTTTCGTTGTATTACATAAAAATAATCAGTAAAATAATACGTAAATAGGTAATAAAAAAATAAAATAGCACAAAAAATCGAACCGCATCAATTATAAAACTGTCATTCGCTTAATTGTCAACGTCAACATAACATCAAAGCTGTTTTTAAGCATGAGACACACTTAAAATCGTAATTCTTAACAAAAAGTTAAATTTTATGAGATATTAAATATATATTTTTTCATTTATATATTTTATATTATTTGAAAAAAAAAAACATCGAAGTTACCATCCATTAAATACATATATGTAATAACTTCTTCATAGATTTCAATTTTCTTGATAGTGACGTGCTCTAGACTATACAATACGACGATTTTACCGATCACAGAACATAATACGGTCCTACGCTTGATTTTGAGCATTGTTGAATAATAATAATTATTAAATCTACTTTCATAATAAGACTAACTGATTAAAAATTCAGTTAAACTATATTTAGTAGGCTTTATCATGTTTAAGAACAATTAAACATAACAAGCATACGGACTTACATGCATACACTTACATACTTTTGTTGTATTGTTTTATTATAATATTAGTAGGGTGCTTTCATAATTTACTACAATTAGTAACAAGAGACCCATGCCACATGTTTTTTGCCATACGTATACTTACCATCTCCATTATAAATATACAGTTATGCACCTATTTAGGGACAGATACCTAAATAAAAACGGTCCGTCTGGCATTATTTCACAAGGGGAAGCAAAAAATAATGAAAATGTGCGAGCGAGAAGGTTTTATGCAGCCGCGTGTGGTGAAAGAAAGAGATTTATGCAACGCACTAGGGGAGTTGGAGAGCGAACCGGTTCTGCATGTGTGCAGACAGACACTACCCCCCTTCCCCTCACCAGGCGACCCTCGGTTACGAGGGCCGTGTATTGTCGGCTTTTCCCCGAAGCGCTTCAATAATAATAATACGAGCTTACTCCCCTCACTATATACCCCAAAAGCCCTTGCAAAACGGTTTTTATAATAGCTTGAATTGACGAATAGCCACCAATTATACCAAATAAACACAATTAAACTAATAAAAAATATTTCACTTTTATGAAATAGCGTAACCTTATTTGTTTTATATAATACTCGTACAATTATTGTAGATTTGAAATTTGCTACCAATGTTGGTATAATTGAACAAATGCGATTCATATTGATGACGAATAAATTCCTCAGCCCACCATCTAGCCACACGCGACGCACTCAACCAAACTGACTCGCAATCATAAAGTAAAAAATAACATAAAATACCTTTTGGTGTAAAAACCATAAGAACAACGTTCCATCGTTTCAAAATAAAGGGTTAACTTAAACGTAAGCGCCGACCCATGCGGCAGTAATTAAAAGAAAAAACAAACAAAAAGGTAAGGATCGAGACATTCGCACAGGTGAAAGTGAACACAACACTTATTATCGACGAAAACGACATACAAACACACTTTATCGACAGTCCGGTTCCCGTCTCATCGTTACAACAACCTTCTTTACGAATGGCGAAATAAGACTGTAGAGAATGCGCGCGGTGCGCTCTACCACTGTCGCTTCGCACCCTCCCCCTCACCCCTCTACAAAGCAACGCTCTCTATCACGCATCTCCAATGGTACGCCCGCTGCAAGTTCTGTTCCGTCATTGGCCGGTTCAGTTTACGACCGTTCCACAAACAAAACCGGTTGCCATGAACGGCGCGAAAGGGCGCGAGGAACGAAATTAGCGTTTCTGCATTATTATTATTACTTATATTGCTGTCTCTGTCTTCTTTTTTGTAAAAATTGAGTACGCGGATGTAAAAAAATACACGCGCCATAATCTCCTACCGTACTGTTTTATATTTTATTGTGCTTACGATATTTTTATTCATAATAACATTAATAAACCTGCTTTAAAAGTTTTATTTTATGTACGTCAACTTCTGAGAATTACATACAATTATTTTCAACATAATTGATATACTTTTAAATTTGTTCTCTAATATTTATTTTATTTAACGAATTTATTATATTTTTAATTGTAGAGAAATATATTTGCTTACATACGGCTTCCTCATTGACGCGCAATGGCTTCTTTAAAACACCCTTATAGGTTATTTTTAATCCCTATGCAACAAGGGAAAAGTAGTAAGTATCCCTAGTATGTACCGAACAGAAAGCACACAAATTATAATATCCAATATATTACCTAGCTAATTATTTAGACTTAAGTAGGTAATTATAAAAAATATAACAATTTTACATAGATAGCATGTAAGTGCCTACACAAAATATTCTTTTTAATTTTAATTTAAGAACTTTTATTTATAAAATAATTGATACAGCAAAATGGGCAAGAAACAATTAGTTTTAAAAGGGTTATTCAATTTAAATTATATCATATTTTTTCAATATTTACGGTTTTCCTTTATGATTTCTTTAATATGGTTTCATTTCCATAATTTTGATTATTTAATGATATTATTATAATCTTTTTGATTATGGTTACGTATAAGTAATATTTAGTTTTTTATATTATGCTTTTTTTCTCTGTAATGGCTTATTATTTTTTTAAAGCAAATACCAGATACCTATGACTTAAAGTAATTATACAAGCCTACAAGGTTGATGACATGAAAGGGTTGACATGAGTGTTGAAAACAATGTTAGCGCCATCTCTGTGCAACTTGTAAAATGACTTCAAGAATCTAATTTGCGCCATCTATATTCACATTAGCGAACTTTTAAAAAACATCAATAAACTCCAAATTGTATGCTCTGTACATTATGCGCATTAATTTAATTTAAAACAAGGTACCTAGATAAATGTTAATAGTTTTAAAAAAAACATAGCTAACACGTATTACACAGTGTCAATAAATATTGTACTTATGTGCTAAAATATGTTCAACGGTGGAGTAGAGAGAATGGTTGGAAAAAAAAATTTAGATGCTAGCTAATAAGATTACCTATTTTAATTCAACTCATTGATAATATTTTTTTTTCGTAAATACGAACAAATTTTATTTTCGAATAATACATTATAAATTAATAGTTCTATATTTTAAAAAAAATATGTACCTATGTAAAACTTTTATGGTTTTAAAACATCATGATTCAAATATATATTTTAATTTTATTGCGTTCTTCATGATTAAATTTAAATTATTTCCTTTTTAGTCAGAAACAGAAAAAAAACACCCGTAATTTAATCTATACAGATAAAGTTGAAATGAAAGATGAGATTGAAATTATATACGGTATATATATACGGATATTTTCTTAAAAAATGTCTGTTTGTCTATCTGTCTGTATGTACCGGCCAATCTCTGAAACGGTTAGACTGATTTTGACTGGACTTTCATTGGCAGATAGCTGATGTTATAACTTAGGCTACTTATTTTAGTAAAAGAATTAGGGTTCCGCTCAAAAAAATTTAAACGCACCCGAGCGAAGTGAGGGTTAGTTGTTAGTAGTAAATAAATGATAGGGATTTTCTACCTTCTACATTTAATAATTAAAATAGTAAGTTTTTGTTAATACATAATATAAACACATTGACATTGAAGGTTTAAATACTTTTTAAAAGAACAGTTTTTTTGATCCATGATATAATATAATACCTACCATAAATGTAAAATCTTGGTATTTAATCGACCAATTAAGTAACGTAAGCAAACAATTACATTTGTCTATTCATTAATCATAAGAAACTACTACATATTAACAAGATGACAAATTGTTATAAGAAAGGTGTATAAGAAAATCTTTTTTTTAAGTGTCGTTTTTTTTTTAAATTACTCACTCACCAAGATTGTATATTTTTTGGTGTAAGTAATACTTTAATATCTATTTCATGTAGATAGAAAGTAGGTGTGTTGGCTGTAAGATGTTATCACTATAATTTACCTTGGCTAATATTTTATTAGTTATACCTATATGTTCCTTTTTTAACGTTAGATGTACTCGTATGTATGCCCTTTTTTATTTAACTTTAAGCATAAAGAAATAAGGAATTCTTATTTCTTGGTATGTACTACTATTATGATTTGATTAGATATGAATTATGAGAAGAAAAATTTGCATTTCCAAATTATTTTTATGTGTAATAAATTATGTAACATAATGTTTCTTGGTTTATTGCTAGTTTAAAGAAACCTAATACCGCAAAAAATCCTTTTCATTATTATTCCACACCAAACGGAGATTTTTTCTGTTTCTTCCTTCATCCATTATTCTTTTTTTATCTCTTTCGCACTAGTATAAGTTAGCATGTTCTCGCTCATGCTACTGCGTGGGTGTGGGCCCATCGGCCGATGAACTCTACAACAGCTGTTTTCGTCAAAGTACGTACTCATATAATAATAATTATTATAAAGACAAAGGTAGTTACATAAGCGGGCTTTTTATGATTTGATATCAGGTATGGATGTTCCTAACTTCTCTATGCAGTTAAGGTATGTAATAGGTAACTACTAAAGCGCAATAAAGTTATTACAAGATAAAACTAAAAGCTTATCAATTAACATAGATTAAGAAAGTACTTATGGAATTTTTATATCGTAGGTACAGGCAGATTCATGAATAATTAATACCAAAAATGAACATTTATAAAAAAAATATTATCTTTTTACCTAAGATATTTAATAAATGAAATTTAATCTACAATTGTTTAGGTGTATGAACAAATTTTAATGAGATAAAAATATTTATGACTAAGAGAAAACAAAAGTAAAGTATTGCATTTGTTTTTAGTTTTCTACATAATACTCGGTGCATTTATTTAGTTCTATTAGTTAGTTAGTTTGTTTGTTTGTTTGTTTGTTTGTTTGTTTGTTTGTTTGTTTGTTTGTTTGTTTGTTTGTTTGTTTGTTTGTTTGTTTGTTTGTTTGTTTGTTTGTTTGTTTGTTTGTTTGTTTGTTTGTTTGTTTGTATGTTTGTTTGTTTGTTTGTTTGTTGAAATATGTTGAAAGCTTAATTTAAGCATCAGACATTTATGTGGGTTAAATAAAGGTTTATTAAATTTTACATTTTTATAATTATTACTAAGTAAGTAGGTACATATGTTACACGTCTTATTAAAGTCTTAATGTTCCAGTGAATAAACACCCCTCAGGAAATAGAAACGACTTGTTGGTACATTTCGCAGACAATATGTAATTATAATGATAGTTAATATGAAATTCTTGTAAAATATGAAAGCGTATATTAATACTATTTGTTATACCCATAATATAATAAGACGGAAAAATCTAAATGTAGCTCAATCTGTCGTCATCTTCAAAAGTTCACCTAGTTATATACTTACATATTATGTTACGGGCAACTTGGTTAACCGGGCAGTATTAATATGGATGGACTGACTATAGTGAATAAAGACCAAAAGTATCGATCAAATTGATAAACTATTTACTTTAGCCGACCCATATTAGTAATTTCCGATGGCCCGTGGTCCATTTATACCCAAGTTTGAGATAGCTTGAATATATCACTTTGACCGGGCAGTATGAATACTTTCCTACTTCTAACCGGGCAATCTAATAAATTCGGATAACGATGTTACAAAAGTTGATATAACTCTTCGAGAATGTGCTAGAAAACACTCTAATTTTGATGGACAAGGCTTCCAAACATTTCTTTGTTGGAAATGGGCTTACTCTTGATCTTCATCTTAGCTCGAAGGCATAGATAAGGTCTACGGTAGAGCGAGTTTGCCCAGGTGAAGCCGTTAGCACGCACCTTAAAGAGTTTCAGGTTATACACACTCGGAAAAACAAATGCAGGCAGGGCATTCCACTCCTTGGCTGTGCGTATTATAAAAGAGGACGAATAGCGAGTGTGAGTGGTCGGAATGTCAACCAAGAAAGGATGGTATATGCAGTGCGTCTGGTGTTCCGATGGTAGAATAAGGATGGCGGTATGAGACCATGGAGCTCGTGAGCACACTCCCCGAAGTATAGTCTGTTGAAGACCGACAGACAAGCAGCTTGGCGACGATGTGCTAAGCTGTGAACCTTAGTTTTCACGAGCTTTTCGTCGCCGTTTAGCTTTTTGGCTCTGCGTTCCACCGAGTCAAGTGCGGTAAGTTAGTACTTTGTAGAGCCATCCTATAGGTGACTGCAATACTCCATGCATGATCGGACTTGAACTTTGCACAATGTGCGAAGCTGTTCAGGCGTGAAATATCATTTATTGCAATTGTACTCATGAATGCAATTCAAAACGTTGTAAATGCAAGAAATCACACATTATACTTTCTTAGATTTACGCGAATATTTGACATTTTAAATAAAACTATCTTTTCGGATTATTTCGAGGATTTATTTTGATTTTTAGTTCCCGACATTTCGAATGCTTTACAGCAATAATGGTCACGGGAGAGATTAAGGTTTTAGACATGTCAAAGGCGTAATGTACTTGTTACAGACAGTACCTACCCACAATTTTACAAAAATGATTTCTAAAATTAAAAAATGGCACCTTCCTGAGTTCCTTACAATATTTGTTGATTTTATTTCTAAACATTTTAATTTTTTTTATAAGTATTATAATTAAATACAGTTATATTATTTATTTAATTTTAGCTGTTGTTATTATAAATATTACAATTTTAAAAATATTTCAGTAATATGTATAACCACGAAGAAGTTTAAAAATTAAAAATATTAATTTTTATTTAACTAACATTATTGTTTCATATGTAGTTTAAAAAATTAAATTATTAATTTAGATTGCTATTATTTAAAGTTAAAATATTAAGCAACACTATTGATATCTTTAGAGATAAAAAATATATGTAATATTAATTTGAATTACTGTTATAGCGATCCTCACAGTATGAACTAACTATATCTGGTCTGTTATAATTGTTTATGTTGTTAGATTTTATTATGTTTATTATAGGATCCCACGATGATGGTAGTACCCAGCCATTTTCCCTATTGAAGTTTGGATGTTTTTTAATTTGAATAGCTTCGCGAATCATCCTGGGGCGATAACGGTTTTCTTTCGCGAGTATTTGTGGGCTATCATTGGTGCCCTGGTGCCAATGCTGGTGCAATTTTTGAATTTTTGAAATCATTTTTGTAAAATTGTGGGTCTGTCTGTCTGTCTGGAACAAGTACGTATATAACTAATTCTAATGGTCATATATCTACTTGAAACGTACAACTTTTTGTAATTCTGATAATAATATAGTTATTTAGTATCATCGAGCTGATATGATGTTGAGGCCAGAAGGTGGATATTAGAAGTCTTCAATGATTACTAGTAAATACGTTGAGTTTGAGCTTATTTGGTTTCATTTGACAAGCCCAATACTTTATAATTGGATTTTGGAGCCAGATTCTTAGAGTTGCTGATAAAAGTGAGTTTTAATATGTTAGTCTTATATATAAAATTTCCATGTCACAATGTTTGTTACCGTACTCCTCCGAAATGGCTTTACCGATTTTTACCAAATTTTATATGCGTATTCAGTAGGTCTGAGAATCGGCTACTATCTATTTTCCATACCTTTAAGTGATAAGGATAAGGGTGGTCCTCCCAGACCCCACCCCAGGGACGAACCCGAGCGGAGTGAGGGTGAGTCGCTAGTCTTTATATAAAATTTGACAGTATATTAACATAAATAGCATAATCGAATAAATATATTATAAAAAAACTTTCTTCTTATAAATCACTAGCTTATTTACATCTACACTAAAAATGGAAAAATAAAAAATAAAAATTAAATAAAAAGCGACCTCCAGGCACTAAAAAGTAAAAAATAACTGAACTGGGGTTCAATGCTGGTGTTCATACTGCAAAACTCGTTAAAGAGTATTTTTCAGAACGTAATATTCAATTATTAATGTGGCCAGCGCGCTCCCCTGATTTAAATATTATTGAAAATTGTTAAGGTAAACTTGCACATGGTGTGTACTTAAATTGTAAACAATTTAATAATGTTGAACAAATAAAAAATGCTATCCAAGATGAGTGGCCTAAGTTAGATCAAAATTATATCAAAATCTATATAAAACGCTGCCAAAGAGATTGATTGTTAATGTTAATTGAATAAAAAAATAAAATATCAATAAGGTTTTTTTTCTTTATTTTACCTAACTGTGCTATAGTTTTGTCGCGTCGTTCAGGAGGCACGATTTTACGCGGAACCTATACGTAAACAATAGCTGTCTCTTTCTAATATCTACATTAATACCTTGACGCACCGTCTTTAATCGTAGAATATAAAAGCTAAAAACTTTTTTTTATTTAAGAGTTGTAATAAAAAATGTGTAGTGTGCTAAAGTTTTGTCGCGGGGGGTATATGCCTATTGAACCATTTTACTACCCGTATTTTACCTATCCTAATTAATTGAGCAAATTTTTTTGATGTCTTCAGTCTTATTTAAAGTCACTTCACTGCAATCCTGAAGTCATTTGATGCCTGAAGCCATCACTCTACAATAGGTAGAGTTCCCTATATCGTTCTAACAATCGTCGTTCATGCTAGAGATTACAGCATAACCAACCCAATTTTTGATACTTTTACGTATAAGTGCACTTACAATTAGTAACAATATTATAATAGGTATATCTCATTATATGAATAAAAAAAATACTAATTCGGAAGAGACGGTTTAATTACAACCAGTCATCTAAATACATAGGTAGTCCAAAGTGTTTTTTTAGATTCACTCTTAAAATTTAATTAGGAAGCTTTTAGTTGGTAGGTAAATTAATACTTTTAAATCTAACTATTGATAGGCTGACTAAATTTCTATATAGTATTCTTACGTAACCTATACGAATATACAAATATTATAAAAATGTGTTGTTAGAGAGCTGGAGAGTGACATAGGTTACGTTTCACCGCGAGAGATTATCTCATTCCCGTGGGATAACACTTTATAATACAATCCAAAAAAATATTTATGATCAGAATTACTTGAAACGTGGTATTGATGCTCTTCAATACAATTAAATAAAATATACGTGTTTTAGCATTTTTCGGAGTTCATCCAATAAGGCGGTAAAACAGGGGATGAGAGTTTGTATGAAACCTACTTTTTTAGAGTTATTTTTCGTAGTTCTAGCGCGAGCGAAGCCGCGGGTTCTGCTAGTATTTTATAAGTCGAAATGTGCGATTTCTGACAAAGTGATGTATTATTGAGAGCTAAGCGTAGTGGAAAACAATTTGAGATCTAATTTTTCTTTTTTATTGTACAATTAAAAAAATAAAAATCTTTGACTTACGTCAAATTATGAATTTTTGTGCAATTGACCCTGGATATCTTATGTGCTCTTACAAGGCAGTAGGGGGAATAAAAATGGCCGAAATTCGGTGTGTGTTTGAATGGTATTGACTGGCACCGACTTTAAAAAAATCTAATTAGATATCTATAGTAAATGAAAACTATCAATTAGTTATTTTTTGCTTTTTAGTGTTTTTTTGAAGTTGGTTTTTTAAAGTTTTTTAGTAACAATAAAAAATCTCTGTCTGAAATCCAATTCTAACATATTGGACTTGTCGAATATTCACTTCACTCGGTTTCCCAAGTGAGCGCGTTACCACTGGACTACCACTGCCTTCCACTGGGCTACCACTGCCACACTTTTTTTTCTTTATTATAATAAAATATTAACTATTTTTACTTATTAACATTTGTTTTCTAACTAGCGGCTCACCCTCGCCTAGCTCGGGTTTGCCTCTAGAAAAGCACAAACAGATTTATCCCACGGGAACTGTTCATTTTTCCGGGATAAAAAGTAACCTGTTGTTTGACCGGTAAAATCAGGTATCAGCATACCAAATTTTACTAAATTAGATGCATAAGTTGTTGTGTACTAAGCTACGAGTATATAAGTTATTATAGTTTTTTACTTTCCCACGAGAACTCTTTAGTTTTCCGGGATCAAAAGTATCTTTAGGTATATATATTAAAAAGAAGATGAACAAAGATTGCAACGTTTGAGTTAGTAAAAGTGGTCAGTGATGTTTGTATAACTAAAACTATGTAATGAGGCTTACTGGGTTTTTTCCTAAGTATCCTCCACAGAACTGGAGTTTTAATAAGTAAATACATAACGAATTTATATATTATAGTTATTCGTTTGAACCAAAATGATATGTACTATGATTTTAAAAGTTTGATCCGTATTAATTAATTTAGAAAACATTTTTTGAGGAGAATTGTTTAAAGTTAAATTGTAGCAGTAGGTATGCAGATTGACCTTATTATGGTTTCGTAGCTTAAAGGTAAATACGAAACTTTAACTTTGTCATGTCTGTCTGTCTCTATGTCACAGCCACTTAACATAATATATGAGTTGAGGTAAATATTATGTAGGTGTGTCTCAAGTGATTCACTAGACAATTTTACAGTCAATTACGAAAAAAAGAAACTAGGCACTTCATACATGCAACTAACGGATGAAAGAAATACAATATAATGAAGAAAATTTTTGTAAAGAAGATTTATCGTGGAGTATTTTTCGAGATAATTAATAGGCATAGGATATTTTCGGTACCATGTGTTTAGTTCATATGACAGTTCAGATGAGTAATAAACATTACAACCTCCTTTTATCTATACATATCTATACTAATATTATAAAGAGGTAAAGTTTGTGATCTTGTGAGTTTGTGAGTTTGTGGGTTTGTGAGTTTGTGAGTTTGTGACGTTGTAGGGGGTAATCTCTGGATCTACTGAACCGATTTTCAAAATTCTTTTACCAATAGAAAGCCACGTTCTTTCTGAGTGTCATAGGCTATATATTAACCCGAAGAATGAAGAGGCTTTTTCGTGGTAGTCGGATTTGCAAAGTAAGTCGGAGAAAAAACGGTCGAACGAAAACGTTTCTTACGAACGCTGCCTTAACGATGAGAGATATATGATTATGTTCTAGAGAAAAGTTGTAGAGCTTAATAATGCCTACAAAAAAGTCAGCGACAACATATGTCTAACTTTTATATTTACGTCACAAAAAGTAGTTTTTTATATTAAAAAAATAATTTAAATCGGTAGGTCATGTTTATGGGTCATATTATCAACAATTATGAATTCTTATCAAAATAAGTAAATTTATCGTATAAAATATTTAAAACAAAAGACTTTTCCCCTTTACTGCATATAATTTGGACAAATGGTTAAAGAGATAATACAACATATTCATAGGTATGGACGAACCCGAGCGAGCTGTTTGTCTGTTTTTCTGTTTGTACGGGCTAATCTCCGAATCTATTGGACCGATTTAAATGAAATTTTGTATAGTGGTATTTTATATCCCCGGGCAACATCTTAGATACTTTTCATCCCGGAAAATTAAAGAGTTCCCGTGGGATAGTTAAAAAACTATAACAACTTATACAGCTTAGTACACAAAAACTACTGATTGGATTTTAATGAAACTTTACAATAATATATTTCATACATGACAAAAACAAATCAGCTACTTTTCATCCCGGAAAATTAAAGAGTTTCCGTGGGATAGCCAAAAAACTATAGTAACTTATACAGCTTAGTACACAACAACTTACGCACCTAATTTCGTAAAATTTGGCATGCTGATACCTTATATTACCGGTCAAGCAACAGGTTACTTTTCATCCCGGAAAAATGAACGATTCCCGTGGGATATATCTGTTTGTGCTTTTCTAGAGGTGAACCCGAGCGAAGCGAGGGTGAGCCGCTAGTACCTAATAAAATGGTAACTAAGCCGAATCTGTACATTAAATATTTTTTGGAAAATCTTATTGAAATAGACATAATTATCGATACAGAGGCCGAATCTATAGTTTTTAACATTTTTGTCTGTCTGTCTGTTACCGCATTACGGAAAAACTACTCGGAGGATTTTAATGAAATTTGGTATGGTGATAGCTGGTTATCCGGGTCAACTTAAAGGATACTTTTTACCGCGGAAAAATATCTCATTTCTGAGAAAAAATACACAAACTGCAATGTAAGAGTATACTAATATATAAAACCTAAGAATTTGGCTTTTGGGCATCTGAACATGGGCGGAGCCGCGGGCAATGCTAGTTTAAAATATGTAGGTAGATAGATTTAGAAACTTGTACAAATTTTGACAATTATTACACATGGGTACTTGGTCAACAGTCACTGCTAATACGCGATGTGGATATTTTTACAGATAAGTAGTTTTTACAGGTAGGTATTTTCCTCCAATAATCTTATGAAAATTATTTTAGTTTTCAGGGAAATTGCAGTACTTAATAGAGAAATTTATCTTACTCAAGTAATTTCGTAAATTGTTGTAAAATTATGATAGAAATATTTTTTATATTATATTTCTTTTTCAAGAATATATTATAAATATAATCATAATAGGTAAAGAACAACGCATTAGCTTTTTCAAAGGAATCTAATATTTAATGCACAAATTCATCTCGCTATCGAGATTACTTCGCTGGGGCAGTAGAGACGCGGCTGCATCGATCGTAGGGTGGCAGGACTCGGTGGGGTGCGTGCGCCCGGCCCTGCGCGTTGTCACCCCGACTCGGGCGATGTTACGTAAGGTGAGTTATGTTCGTAAAATGACGTAGAGGGACATTGACCGAGCTTTGTCGACTTTGAAACTTTCAATTTGGAACTTTTTATTGGAGGATGACCAAGTTTTACTTATATTTAATAATTTATTTTTAAATTATGCAAGAAAAAGCCAAATAAGATTTGTGATTGTAATATGAAAAGTATGACTACAATCACATTACACAATTAAAAAATACAATTTTTATATCCGTATTAGGTAGGTAGGTACCTATAAAAGTTATAATAAATTAAAGATACATGTATTGTATAGGTGGGCAGGACAAAAATCTGGACATCGTTGTCAGTTTAATAAATATTCACCCAAGATTAGTAAATACGAGTAATACTCGTATGTACTTGTTCTGTTCTTCAAGCCGCAGAACAATAATCTATTACAATTTTATTAAGGCTAGGTAGGTACCTACTATAGCATTGCCCGCGGCTCCGCCCGCGTTCAGATGTCCAAAAACCAAATTGTTAGGTTTTACATATAAGTACTCTTACATTACAGTTTTTGTATTTTTTCTCAGAAATCAGATATTTTCCCGCGGTAAAAAGATCCTATATGTTGACCCGGATAACCAGGTATCACCATACCAAATTTCATCAAAATCCCTCCAGTGGTTTTTCTGTGATGCGGTAATAGACAGACAAACATAAATTCTAAAAACTATAGATTCGGCCTCTGTATCGATAATAATGTCTATTTCAATAAGATTTTCCAAAAAATATTTTATGCACAGATTTGCCTTGTTTACAATTTTATTATATGTATAGATTGTGACGATAACAAACTTTTGAACTACGATTACAGATGGAACTCAAGTAACTATGTGTTACATATTATAGTTTGTCTAAAGAAAGACTTTGACAAAAGTTTTGACAGAAACGTTCATAAAAAAATAAAAAAAATCCCGCTTATTAAAATCTTTTAATTAATCAATGTGTTAATGGTACAGTTTATTTTTTAGATGAATGATGTCTGATTTTTCAAAATTAAGCGATAATTTATATAGTACGCTAAGGAGGATGAAATATTTTATATCATTACATAAATAGTAATAAGTAATTACTAATTATATTGACAAAGTAACATAAGATTTAATTCAGCCGTTTCGTTTTGGCAATTAGTAGGCGGGTACATATAGACAAGCTAAAAAAATATTAATGACATTTCGGTTTGGATAAAACATAGGGTAACTATATTAAAATCACATGAATACGCTTAAATTTTATTCATAAATTTAGACATACACGTAGGTATAAATCACCATATACACATACTAAGTAATAGAAGTATATTACCTATTTCTTAGTGAATTATTTACAAAGTAAATATAATCATCCTTTTACTTATTTCGATGAATGATGAATTTAGCTTTCAGCTTAAATTAGTTTTCAGTTTTAACTTTTAAGTAATCTATACATTTAATAAAATTGTAACTAAGTGTAAGCCGAATCTGTACATTAAATAGTTTTTGGAAAACCTTATGGAAATAAATATTATTATCGATATCGTGGCCGAATGTATAGTTTTTAGAATTTTTGTCTGTCTGTCTGTTTGTCTGTCACCGCATCATGGAAAAACCACTGGAGGGATTTTGATGAAAAATGTTATGATGATATCCGGGTCAACATATATAGGATACTTTTTCCTGCGGTAAAATATCTCATCTCTGAGAAATCTATACTAAGCGTTAAAACGTAAGTGGGGACGAACCCAAACGGAGCGAGGGTGAATCGCTAGTACCTACTATATATGTCTAATAGTGTAAACTATAATGATAAACTAGGATTAAATTGACAACCTAGCATTATATAACTATGTAATTTGTTGTTTGTATTTTATGAAATACAAAATTAAAAAAAAAACAATTTTAGATTAGACAAACTAGACGAGAATAATATTTAGAAGGTATCTTTAAATTATGATCGGTAGAATATATTATGTATGTACAGTCATGAGTATAGATAATAGATATATGACAAGATCAAGGGGTTCTTACACTACTGATTTTTTATTCGAGATTGTTTTACTAGAGTAACTTATAACAGATGATGCACGCTCGCAGTACACAAATAGTTTTGACAAGCGCTATTTTTCACTATTACATTTCACCACTTTTCTTTACTTTTTCACTTCTTCGTATTTCTTCGCAAACGTCTCTTAAATTCGAACTTCAACTGATGACAAATACTGTCCCTTTCCCACTAGCGGCTATTTACCATTAACTATCCTTGTCGTTGATTATCATTCGTTGTTAACCATGCTTGATTAGTAAAATACCCTAAATTTATATATTTTAGGGGTCACAGATACTTTTGACGCCAATGTGGCATCTACCAGTCAGAAAGTTTTGCTATTCCTTCGATGTCATAGATATTTATCAATGAATCATGCAATCAAATATTATTGACGAACTGGAGATACATGGTCATATACCTATTTATGCTCGTGACTGTACCAAAATAACATGATAAGATTTCAAAAAAAAATCTGTCAATGACTGTCTGAATTGACCTGAGGGTCAAGACATAAACACAAATGAATCAAGAAAATTGATATCTGCAGACTGCATATATGATTTGTTAACTACGTGAACTTAAATGTACTAGATAGAGAATGCTTGAAATGACTTTTTATATTATTTTCTACACATCTATGTTAAATAAGCATCTGTACTTAAATATGTATCGTCTATTTAGAAATCGATTAAAAATGAATGTCTGTTTGGCATTCGGTATTTCTATACAATGCATTTAATTTTATGACACTTTTAGTCGAGTGTAATTAGGTTTATACCTCGAAAGCCAGCTGTAATGAATGGATTTGACTGATTTTGGATTTTTTGAATTTCTTATACCAAGAACTTAAACGTTGTACCTTTTGAAACCTTCCGCTAATGTTTTTTTGTGTTTAATGATTGTCCCATGAAAATGATACTACTTCTAGTGTAGTACATTCCTTTTACACCTATATTTATTTTTTCTTTTCATCTTATCACAGTTTCTATAAAAAAAAATGACTTACCCACGCTTTGGTCGGGTGCATCCCGTTCCCGTGCGTGCGGGATACGTTATAGATATTAATAGTTTTTGCAAGTGTACATTAGGAGAAAGACTTATTATGCTTTTGCAGATTTTCCGTAGGCCTTATTAAAACCTACAAGTTTCTAGTAGGTATATTGTTTTGATGTATCTCTGAAGGTTTAGCCAGCGTTAGACTAGTAAATTCCTAAGCACGACTTGATAGAACCAGTTATTGTGATTTTCCGTGGAAATGAAAGTTTTTCCTGAGTAAAAAGTATCCTAAATGTTGACCCGAGTAATAAGTTATCACTAAACAAATTTTATTTAAAATCGATTCAGTACTTTTTGCGTGAAACGCGCACATCGATTTCGCTAAGTTACTGTTTTATTATATGTATAGATAAAAAGTAGGTAGTGCGAATGTACCTTAGAAGATAGACATATTCTATTATGGATTTTATTGTAGGTGTTTTTAAGACCTACAATTTTCTAGCACATTGTTTTGATATATGTTTAGCCAGCGTTTGCCAAATAATAAGGGCTAGGTACTTGATAGAACCTCGTTAATTATAAAAAGTTTTATATAAGAATTCTTGTATAAACAAAGTTAAAAACTATAAAAGTTATTATGTTCGTAAAATAAATATTTAAGAAATCTGATTATTATGTGGATTTAATTTTAATTTTAATTTTTTTATATGTTTATTTTTGGTGGATATTTTTAGAAAAAATGTTTTTATTTTTAATATACGGATTTTCAAAACAACGGTAATTTTTAACGGGTAAACTTTTTAGTTTATGGTAGTAAAATCCCTAAAAAGAAAAATATAATTCAAATCCATTCATTATATATTACTGGGTTCCGTCATTTTTCATTTATAATAAATAATTGCAATACTATTTAGTCACAGGCCCGTTACAGTTAATCGACAAGAAGATTAATTACAAGAAGAAAACTTCTCGCACCTATTGGGACGAGAAATCTTACGCAGTAATCATGGTTACAACTTACAAGTAGGCAAATATCTTCTCAATTTTTCTTGCGAGTTTCAATAACATATCGCACTGCGATTATTTTCACAGGGGTACCTACTAAAATGATTTAGGCATATGATTTGCTCAACCAGAATATTTAATTAAAGGAAAAGAAGAATGGGTCATTAGTGTGTGCACATATTACAGTCTTAAATAAGTATAAGACCACGATCCTTGATGAAATCGATACCTATACTATATATACTACATTTAGAAACCTGCAGAGATAAACACACTCCCGATGAATTAGTTTTATTTTAATTACGTAAGAAGATTAATTATAATATAAAATCATAATGACTAGGGGTTTAATATTGACGCAAATTTAAGGGAGACATGCCAGAATTAGCTAGGGCGGGCCGCCCTAACTCCCCATTAGTAACGCCAATGTTGTTATTTGTATTGTGTTATACTCTGCATTCTTATTTGTCTTTTGTACATAAATAATTTAATTAAATAAATTAATCTAATAAAAAAACTTCACAAACAACGAATAAAATAATTTACTCACGAAATAATTACTTATTTGGTTTAAACCACACTTCGCCATTTTCTTTGTTTTGAAAACCAAATTATATTATTACGTTAATATTGTTACTGAGTAAATCTTGGCAGAATGAAGAAAACAAAAATTTACTAATAATTGTCCTTTTCGTAGCACTTTCCCCTACATTAATTTGCTAATTTATATAACAGGTGTTGTTCCAAGCAAAGTGCTTCGATGCAACCTAATAAATACAATCGATATCGGCATGACTTTATTAAAAATCGTTTTTATAAAAACTCAATTAAGTAAGTAATTCTAAATTTACATAATTGTTTCTTAGTGAAGACTTTTTAATTACGTGGACATATTTCTAAAAAAAAATTAACTTTTATCCTGAATATAATAAATTCTAGGAATAATTAAAGTTATTGCATCATGTTTAAAATTCATCCGACTAAAAACTAATAATGATAAGATGTTATTGTACTTAGCGGAAAATACACGCCTACCTAGAGCTTTAATAAGCACTCGAAGTCGGAGCTTTAGATAAAAATGCTTTTATTTTTATAGGTACCTATCTTAAAGACTTTTATTAGATACTCTATGTCAATTTTGCTAATTGTATTAATTTGGAAGTATATTGGGTAAGATAATAATAAAAAAACATTCAAAATAAACAAGAATCGTGTTTTTCGAGTAATTATATAATGTTTTTTGCTCTATCTTTTTCGCAATTCGCACTAAATTGTAGGGCTAACTAGAGAGTTTAGAAAGTATAAAAATATATAAATTATGAATATTTCAACTGTTATTCAATATAGAAGTAGAAGACACAAATACATCGTGGTATAGTAGAGACCGACTCGGTGGGAGAGTTCGATCCGCACTTTACTAAGGTTATTTTTACAATAAATATTTAACGTACCTACATACTTATTTATCCTATAATAATAATAATAAGTATTTATTTCAGATCAATAATCCATAGTAAATTGTTGTTTATATTTATGAACACAATTAAATTTAATAATAATAGAAACAAAAGAATTGCACGGCAGACATCCAAAAGAATTAGAACAATCACATGTACATAAAGAAGCATCCTACAAATGGCTTGATTTCGATGGCTTATTTCCAGAGACTGAAGGTTTCTTAATGGCCATCCAAGATCAAGTCATATTAACAAAAAATACAGAAAATACATTTTGAAAGACAGAACAGTACAAAACGATGTATGCCGTAAATGCCATCTTAAACCAGAAACTATCCAGCATATAACATGAGCATGCGCAACACTAACACAAAATGACTACACACGGGCATAACCAAATAGCTAATATTATATATCAAAAACTTGTTCAAAGATACAAACTCACTAATGATCCGCATACACCCTACCATAAATATACACCACATCTGTATTAGAAAACCAGACATACAAATATGTTATGATAGGTAAAATATGACCTATCATAACATATGCCTATTTTACATACATGACATATGATAGGTAGACTATTTTAACAGATCACACAATTTATAACAATAGACCTGATATCACCTTTGAGGCTTTGTAGATAAGAATAATAAACAAACAAATATAATAGATATAGTAGTACCTAACACTAATAACTTACAAGCAACAATCAGTGAAAAAATAAGAATATACACAGAGTTACAAGAAGAAATTTGGAGAGTTTGGAAAATGACTAATGTTACAATAGTACCTACCCATATTAGTGTCTACAACAGGCGTTGTTCCGAAACATTTATTTAATTCTTTAAACGTTCTTTCTTTGCCTAAATTCTCATATTTAACTCTTCTGAAAGCTTCTATTTTAAACACCTGCAGAAAAGTAAGAAAATGTTTGCAACTTTCTTCAGGTAATTATGAAAAAGTACAACAAGCCACCCAGAATTGTTCAGCACTTGGTTCACGGCCGTGCAGGGTATCAAACCTGAGATATCAAATTTGATGTAAAAAAATAATAATAATCTAACAAAAAGTTCTCCCCGATACTTGAGGGTACTTACTTGACTGTTTGCAGCCGCATCCGGCGTCCAAGCATCGGCGAGTCCCAACGGTCTGCCAATGCACTTAGGATGCCATTGATAGTGTCACGCATTCGCTACATCATGGAGGCACATTGCTTCCGCATGATTGTACTAAAGCTGTTACTACGAGCTTCAGCAAACATGCCTGATGGACTACAATATCGTGGCAGCCCTATTAGCACCCTAAATCCATTGTTATACTGGACGCACAGGTCGTTGTATGTCCTCTGCGTATAGTTTGCCACAAACTGCACGCATAAAAAGTTTGAGAATACGCCTTAAACAGCGTGATCTTAACGTTGTCAGTAAAGTGTGCGAACCTACGAGCCAACATATTACATCGAACAGCCAACGCCAAAGTTTACGTACAACCTGCGTTTACGTATAATGGAATACCACCTTATAAATATATTACCTAAATTATTAGGAAGGGATGCAGAGTTGTTTTTTTTTGAATAACTTATATTGAATGTTCGTCATAATATAACTTTCATAATAGGTAGGTATGTGTATCTAGTATTTGAGACTTATATATTTATATGTGCAGATACCATTTGCTCTTATATATATGCCCTTGTACGTATATAATACTAGCATAACCCGCGGCTACGCCTGCAGTCAAACTCCGAAAAAAATATACTTTACCTCTTAATAATATACTTATATTATTAAGAGGTAAAGTTTGTGAGTTAGTGAGGTTGTACTGGTTAATCTCTGGATTTAGATGAAATTTGGTAAGAGGATAGTTTGAGACCCTGGAAAGAATGTAGGATACTTGTTATCGATATATTATAGAAAATAAATTTAATTTCAGCGATTGTAACTCAAAATATCCAGTATCTTAAAAGATGTTAAACGCAAGTCTATTCTGTAAATAATTTTTCATTATTAATTTTTATCCCCACATAAACAGCACAACCCCCTTTTACCCTTTAAGGTAATGATTTTCAAAAAAATATATTTGTATTGTTATCTTTTTATTTTAAAGGTAAATACTACTTTCCGTGCATTAATTACAGAGGTTAATACAAACTTTCAGCCTCCATTTACCCTCTTATAGTATTGAATTTTGAAAAATGGTTAAACAGGTATTTATTTAATTCTATTGAAGAGCATTAATACCAAGTTTCAAGTAATTCTGATCATAAAATTTTTTTTGCCCATATGAACTTTATTACTGCCTTTCACCCCTTTAAGGGATGAATTTCAAAAAAAATCTAATAATATATTTCTTATTTATGATTCTAAAGCTAAATACCACTTTCTGTGTATTTCACTTTAAAAATGACAGAGTTTCATACAAACTTTAATTCCCTCATTTACCTACTTAGGGGATGAATTTCGAAAAATCCTTTCTTATCGGATGCCTACGTCATACAAACAAGACATCCTCCAAGTTTCAGTCAGTCAGTCATTCAGGACAAAGCTTTTTATATTTTTATATCTTTTATATCTATAGACACTTATTACTGTAAGTAAAACCACGTTGTTTTCCTTCGTTGAATAAAAAATAATGCCATATCAACTTATCAGATAGCTCCAGGTAGGTATACCTACCTATTATTATGTTAAAAAAACTTTTTAAAAAGAAATTATTATGAAATATAACATAAGATATAATTATTTAGGTACCTACATGCTCTTTAGTTTATTTACCTACATGAAAAATATAATGAAATAGTTTATTCCTTTTTAAATCTTTTTTATATACTTATAGAGATGTTTTACAGACTAAAACATTTATTTAAAAGATACTTGCTATTTATGTAGTTAAGTAAATAATAAAGTTCTTAGATAGGTATATATATTTTTTTTACTTAAATATATGAGTTAAGTTTTTATTTATTATAAAGGATATAATGTTCTTATTATTATTAATTTATCCCAAAGTATGCTAAGTTCCATAAGTAGGAGTCTATTGCATGGTATGTACATAGGAATGTTGTCATTAGAACATTATGAGACCGCTTACAAGGAATCAAATAGGTATATAGAGGTGATACGCCCAATCTGACTCTAATTCTCCTCCGTGGAACTGATCGAATCAATATACGGCAGTTGAACTTTCGTGAATCTATATCCATTTTTATTTCGGAGTAAGTCTAGCAGCGGTTAGTTAATGTGCCTATCCATCTTTGTATCTACCAAAGCAATACAGGCAGGTATGACATTAACAATTGAATATTTTCCATTCAACATATTGTGCTCTCTTACAGCATTCCTATCTTATACATTTTTTTTATTATTATATCCGCAAATTGATCTTAATAATATTTTATAATGTACATACAATTATAATACGTCTTTATTACTTTTTAACATTTTACGAACAAATAATTACATTTACATTTTTGTTTTACTACAGCAAAAACAAGGCGTCCCAAATAAAAAGCACGGTCACGGTAACAATAGTAGATCAGGTAAAAGGGGACCCTGTCGTCCTTTCGCCTCCCAAATCTAGCCACTCACGGAATACTTGTTGAGGAACGATTTGGCAACGCCGCTGTCACTAGCGAGCGCCCGGGGGCATAGAGCTGGCAACGCCGCATAGCCGGGATACGTTCCACTCTAAGACTTCGTGGGAGCGTGCCACTCATCATTTGGGTCGCCATTATAATTGCTATGCGTTTCGCGGACGCTGACGTGAATGGCGCGAATCACTTCATAACCGGTCGAGTTTAGTATTCAGTGTCAGTGAGTGCCTATGCCTCGACGTCAGTTTCTTATTTTGTGCCACCAAATAATCTTTGTTTAGATAATCCCATTCCGAGCGATAAGTGTTAGTGTAAATCGAAATGAGATTTTGAGTGTGCACACTATGTTTTTTTGGTTTATTTTTTCGAGTTAAACAATCTTATGTGGAATGTAGCAGTTAATTTTTAATGTTTTGTTTCGTAGAATTACTTAGACGAATTGAACTTGATTATGTATATGAATTTGATTTAATTAAATCTTTGTTTACTTATCTTGATTTGCTTGTTACGTGACATAGAATTTGTAATTAAGGAAGCACTAAGTAGGTACCTACAGTACCTACTTTATATATTATTGTTACAACAAAATGGTAACATTAGTGATTCAGCTAGACAGTTTAATATTCGGAAACACATATTAGTAATTATTATCATCAGATGCAGATGATTTAATTTAACATTTAAAATTTTTAAAGATGTTAATAAATATAGATCTCTACATTTTTTTATTTACGCACAGCCTAAACTGCTGGTCCTAGAGACGTGAAATTTGGAGGGTTGTTCTTTGTGAAGTATAGTTGTCCACTAAAAAAGGTTTTTTTGAAATTTCACCTCTAAGAGAGTGAAATGAGGGGTTGAATTTTTCGTGAAACTTTTTATTCTCTAGGTTGATTAACTTGAAAACTGGTACACATACTCTTCAATTAAAATTATGCTACATGTGTATCACAGTTTTTCCAAAATCATCCCCTAACAGAGTCAAATAGGGCTTCGAAAATCCTATATGGCATGGTAGAAGGATAATGGCGCGCAGGGTGGCATTGGCGTAGGTCGTGCGGGAAAGCGGCGAAGCTATGTTTCCTTATTTACTTATACCATACCGGAAACCAAAAAAAATTTTTTTTTGTAGTTTTAATACTAGCGAAGCCGCGAGTTCTGCTAGATCTAAGCATAAAATTGTTAAAAATAGGTATGTATTTGACTCATTTTATTATATATAATTTTAAATTTACACATAGGTTGGTACTAACTTTACTTTCTTAAGATATATATATTATACCATCTATCTCTAATATATAGGATTCTCGTGTCACAGTTTTAAGTAACAAACTCCTCCGAAACGGCTTGCTCGTAAACTATTTTTCACATGCCCAAGTGATAAGGGTGGTCCACACCAAATTTTATTTTTTGGACAAAAAATTTTATTTTAATTTTTTTATGATTCGGCATTAAAAATTACATACAAACCTATCACTAGGGACAAAACCAGTGCGGAGCGACGGTGAGTCGCTAGTTTATATAGGTATGTATTCAAAATAGGTTCAGACCAAGGAATAATATAGACAGTGTCATAGAACTCAAAATGAAGCCAAACAATGTTTTAAAATATGTAGTAGGTATATAAATGACAAATTGTAAACTGAATGATGAGTTATATGCTACTAGCAGAAGACGCGGCTTCGCTCGCGCTAAAACTACAAAAAAATCTCTAAAAAGGTAGGTTTTATACCAACTTTCATCCGCTATTTTATTCCCCTTAAGGGATGAATTTCGGAAAACTCTATAACACATATATAATTAATTGTATTGAAAAGCATTTATACCAAGTTTCAAGAAATTCTGATCATAAATGTTTTTTTGGATTGTATTATAACGTGTTTTCCCGTGGGAAAGAGATAATTTCTCGTAAAAAGTAGCATATGTCACTCTCCAGCCCTAGAACTATCTCCACACAAAAAATTATGTCAATCTGCCAAGCCGTTGCGACGTGAAAGAAAGACAAACAAACAAACACACTTTCACATTTATAATATTAGAGGTATGGATAATAGTATAGTGTGGAAGTATGGATTTCAGATGCAGTTTTTATAATAAAGTTATATTATATAATAAATATTAATACATAAATAAAAATAGCCAACAGATTTTGTTATAAATAAAACTTTAAAAGCTAATATTATGCTATTTCTCTTTCAACGGGAAGAGAACTAACGAAATAAATTATTTTCATTGAGAACATTCATCATTATGTAATACACACATAAAATTTTCCTTATTCTTTAAAGAAAGTAAACGACCTGAAGAATAGTATCAACAATATAATTAAAAAATTAAACAGCATATCACGCTTTTATTTTTAAACGACTTCAAAAAGGGGAAGTTCACAATTCGGCTGCATTTTTTTATGATTGCTACCTCAGAATTTCGTCATGTATTAACCGATTTGGACAATTTTTGTTTTGTTTTATAGTGTATACTTTCAATTTGGTCTTATTTGAATTTGAAAAAAAATACTACCCCTAAGGATGGAAAAATAGCTAATGGAAATTTAACCTACTTCTAATAGTCATATACACTTAAAACTTTGCAAGTGTTTCTATTTCCGTTGATAGTGCAGTGATTCAGTATCGTCGACCTGATGTGATGGTATGGCCAGAAGGTGGATAGCTGGAATACTTCAACGGCTAAAAGATATTTTGCGTTTGGGCTTATTTTGTTTGATTTGGCAAGCCTAACACATTAGAATCGGATTTTAGAACTAGAATCTTTAGTGCTACTAATAAAAGCGAATTTTAATTTTTAAGTCTTCGTATAAAAATTGGCATCAAAGTAACTTCAACGATTTAAGCGAATATTTTATGAAAATATGTGCTTCTTAATTTGCTACTACTTTGTTTACACTAAAAAGGAAAAAATAAAAACTTAAAAATACCGACTTCAAAAAAAAACTACAAAATAAAAAATAACTGATTGGTAGTTTTTATTTACTATAGATACCATAGATACCTACCTAATCAAATATTTTCGAAGTCCGATATTATCTATAGTAAATGAAAACTATCAATAAGTTATTTTTTAAATTGTTAGTGTTTTTTAAGTCGGTTTTCTTATTGAATTTGATATTTATTTTGGCGGACCTGTCTATATAATTCGATAGTCTGAGACCCACACGTTAGTTATATGCATACATATGTATTTGAATAAAAGAGTAGTAACCACTGGACAGGTTTTGATGTTTGGTATAATAATCGCTGATTATCGGGATCACTATTATAGGGTCCTTTTACTGCGGGAAAATATCTCATATTTGAGAAATCAATACTACACTTTCAAACAATCAATTGCCGTTCGTTAGTCTCGCTAAAACTCAAAAATGGCTGGACCGATTTAATTATTCTCAGAGATGGTTTAAGTGTAAAAAAATATAGAAAACACAAAAGAACTGATGAAAAATCGAAAAGTTCAGAGCTGTTTGTTTTGTATGGGATTCACTACTTTGGATTTTTTTCAATAGATGGCGTTACTGGGGGATCTATCATCTACAACAATGCGTCAAGTTAAGTCGGAAAAAAATCTATCTATTCTATACTAATCGTTAAAACGTACCTAGGAACAAACACGAGCGAAGCGAGGGTGAGTCGCTGGTACATAAAAATAATCTCCTTTGATTTTTATCGTAGAAGCAACAAGCAAAAAAAACCCTTTTCAAAATAGTACATTATTTTTTAAAACTTAACACATTTATTACTTATTCCAGAATAGCTTATTTTTTAACATATAATCTTGTTATGATATAATTAATAATCTAGTACATACAATGTAAGTATTAGTATAGCATCAAATATTTATAATTGATATTGTTTTACCATATATTTTACTGTGGCGTACAAAAAAACTGCATATGAAATAAAAAAATAAGTATTACGAGGCAAATGTTTTTAATTTATTAAAAAAAGCCAAACACAATTTGAAATAATTTTCTGGAAATTAACCAAAAGCTTTCATAATGGGATGTAAGCATCGTACCTATTTGGTCTATAGTGGTGTCCTTTTATCCTGTAGTAGTATAGTGGTGTCCTGTGGTGTACTCAATAAACAAGCAATTAAGACAGTTTTTATCCCCAGGGGCTTTCTGCAACGTGACTAAATAGCCGATATCTCTAGTTATAAAATCAATACATCAATACAATTCTTGTATACATATGTATACCTACCTCCTACTTACATAGAGGTAGCTTTTGGTGGTCGTGGAGGAAAATATCACAACTAAGATTTATGTAAAACAAGCATAGAAATCACGTAGAAATAGAGGTGAATCCTTGATGTGAATGGTATGAATCTAATTGTAGGATCATTTTATTTAAACCTCTAATGAACTAAGATTTATATTTAATCTAAGACTGAAACAAATATTCTCACTGAACGTTTTCAAGGGTAGAAAACTTTACTAATGGTAGAAAGTGAATAGGAGGGAGGTACCTATGCTTACTTAGATTGTTTATTAAAACGTAGATAAGGTCGATCGAAAAACTATTTTGTCACATGTTGATTAGTTGATTTGCACAGTGCACTACACTTCACTTACTCAAACGTGGCCTTTAGTACACTCTACCATCTTAAAAGGTTTAAGTTTTTTTAATTTTCAGTTGAAAAGCTAAGTAGGTATTAAGTTTTCTTGTTTATGAAGTTTTTTGGATTTCATGGACAGGGTATTATCCTGTTCACGAAATATAATCTTAGGTTCATGAGTAAATCGTGATTGCGTACCTATAGGTATACCTACTAATGTCATAAATATTTTACCTTTCAATTAATTTAAAATGTATAAGTTTTAAAAGAATAAGATTTATTATTTTGACTGGAAACTACAGAACGTGATTTTATCATATCACCCTTATGTTTGGCTTGGTATAAGGAACCAAGAAATATGGCAAGAGCTAAACTGGTTTTGTTTTAAGTTCTACCTAACAATACAATAATAATAATAGTTACATTGAAACGGATTTGGTAAAGGTGCTAGTCTTAAGTAAAAAGCAGTACTTAGTGAAACACAATTGCAAGTAACAAAATCGAATTTGGGCTTATTTGAAAAGTTGAGAGAGTTATTATTTAGTAGAGTTACATTGAATTATAAAACGAAAAACTATTTTGTCACTGAAATTTATTGGGATTACTCGATATTTACACTATAAAATGTTTTTTATAATAATATGATACTAATCAAATAATCAATATTTCTACATTGAAACACGTGTAACTGAGCAAGACTAGCTTATTCAGCTTATTCTGGCTTACATTACAAGAGTTATTATTACAAGAGTTTAGAATATACATCATTGTGACACAGTAAAGGTGGGATAAAATAGGAATGCATTTGCATTTGAAAACAATAGGTAGGTATTATCTTAATATATATCGCAAATATATAGATAGTTAACTACTAATGAACTAAATGAAAATATAATAAAATCTAATTTAATATTAATATCTAGTCAAATTACCCCTTACCATAAAAAAATGTAGTGGTAAAATAACTTACATTTGAATACATTTCTCCTTGCCAAAATGGTAGGTACCTACTTATTCGTATTGGCTTTGAGTCAATATGACTGTATGTATAAATACTCACTTATAACTATTTTGTAAAAATCAAGTTACATCGAACTATAACGTTCCTGTACCTATAGAATCTTCAATTTATTATTAACTAAAGAACCCACGTGAACGTAACAGAAGGACAAACAAACAAATAAACACACTTTCACATTTATGATATTAGTTTGGATTACCTAGTTATTTTAGAGGTAAGCGCCTTCTGAGTTTAGCCGATAAGCAGGCATAAGCTTATCGGCTAAATCCTGGACCTAAAAACTTATGATGAATGTTATAAATGCTTTAATATTTTTAAGAAGAAGCTTGTTATTTTAGTCTAAATTTGAACTAGGTACATATCTTTGTCCCCCGACATTGTTAAAGTAATATTTCGTATAAGTATTAAAATTTCGTAAAAAATTATGCACGTCTCGTGCATAAATATATGCACGTGATCAATCCCTGAGAGCTATTTTTCACTATCACATTAATCCATTTTACTTTTTCACTTCTTCGTATTTCTTCTCAAACTTCTCTTAAATCCGATCCAATATTTCAATATTTTTTTGATACACACCCTAACTACACAAACTCTACACCTTAGTCAAAATATGTGGTTTGGCCGTATCGTTACTACAACTATTGAACTACTGTATAACAGAAAAGTAATGAACATTGAATAAATTTTTCACCTTATGCCCATGTGACGGTAGCCAGTAGCCATATACTTTGACTAAAGTTAGACTTTACAAACTCTACAACTGTAGAGTTTGTAAAGTCTAACTTAAAGCATGAGAGTTAGGGCGTGTAGAGCTAGAAGCTTGGCTCTACATGAGATCTGATAACTTTTTGACAGTGCGGACCATATGGTTTGGTCTTGGCAACATTTAATATGAAATTGTTTTTGGTGGGATATTATTGTCAATATAAATTTCAACATAAAATTTGTTAATGAAATATGCATAAATAATAATTAAAACTGTAGAGCATACTTGGCTTTTATACAATAGCAAGTTTAACCAACTTAGCTTTTATAATACCTATCAGGAGCAAGTAACAGAATATTTCTAAGATATTTTCACCATTTTTCGATGATTAAAGTTGAAACAATAAAAGTCAACACTTATCTATACTATAATAAAACAGTAGAGGTCGAATTTCTGTACATAGCAAAAAATGCTAAAAACCGAGTCAGGGGGATGTAAGAAGACAAATAGAACAAATCCAGATTTTGTTAAATTTTTTTGTTCCTCTGTCTGTTTGTTTGTTTGTACGGGCTAATCTCCGAATCTATTGAACCGATTTAAATGAAATTTTGCATGGTGGTACCAGGTGGTTACAGGTATATCCCCGGGCAACAAAAAATCTTAGATACTTTGCATTGTTGGCCGATTACCTTACCGATCGTCAACAACTATTAAATCTCGGTGAACATGTTAGCTAACCTTCAAGTATCTCTTATGGAGTTCCACAACGTAGTGTTTTAGGACCTACCTTATTCCTAATTTATGTGAACGATCTCTGTAACCAAAGTATTCAAAATTGTAAAATATATACATATGCCGATAATACCGCCCTCATCTACAATGCAAAATCTTGGGAGGAGCTAAAACTTATTGTTGAATCTGGGATGCGTCGGGTTTCTTGCTGGTTAAGATCGAATCTATTGACGCTAAATATAAACAAAACCAAATATGTAACAGTTTCAATTCGTAATACTACACAACCTGACCTCCATTTCAGTTTAAAAGTACATACATGTAATTATCTGGACTCAAGTAGTTGCCTTTGCGACAAAATCTCTAAAGCCGAAAAGATAAAATATCATGGAATTATTATTGACAAGCACCTCACCTGGCGACATCATATAGAGAGCATAGTTGAGAAGATGAGGAAATTTATTTGGATATTTAAAAAACTTAGACATGTAACGAATGAATCCACTCTTATTATCACCTATAAAGCTTTAGCGCAATCTATACTAAGCTACTGCATTACTGTTTGGGGCGGTGCAGCCAAAACGCATTTAATAACTTTAGAAAGGGCGCAAAGATCTCTGTTAAAAGTGATGTTTTTCAAACCTTATATTTTTCCAACTTTCGACTTACATAATAACTACAAATTGTTAACCACTCGCCAAATCTACATATTAAATTGCGTACTTAAAGTTCAACGTCACTTACCTTTTATTTAGGGGTAAGGCCGTTTGTCCTATCCCTACCAGTATAACCAAATTTAAGAAAATGCAATTCAATTGTCAATCGGCATATCTTTACAATAAGCTTAACAGCAGACTTGACATTTACAGTATTTCAAAAACCGAATTAAAACGTGTACTAACTAAAACTCTACTGACATTGAACTATGATGCGACTGAAAAATTGATGATCAATCAAAACGTCGTATAATACATGTTCGAGCATCCCATAATTACGCACTTTTATGTACACACACATACACATGCACACACACACACACACGCACACGCACACGCACACACACAATCGCAAACTTATATATGTAATTTATTGTAAATATTTATTTTATTTTCACTCTGTTGACTTTCTAGTCTTGGTGAATGAGCGGGGCACCCAGTAATACGGGTCTACACCTAGTACAGGGGCCCTTGAGACTAGCTTGGAATGTAATCTTTAAGTCAATAAAAGTATTTTTATTTATTTATTTTTTATTTTCATCCCAGAAAATAAAAGAGTTCCCGTGGGATAGTTAAAAAACTAAAGTATCTTATACAGCTTAGTACACAACAACTTATGCACCTAATTTAGTAAAATTTAACATTCTGATACCTTATATTGCCGGTCAAATAACAGGTTACTTTTCATCCCGGAAAAATGAACGGTTCCCGTGGGAACTAATAGATCTCTATTAGTATTTTTCTAGACCCGAGCGAAGCGAGGGTGAGTCGCTAGTTATGAAATGAAACTACATACTACACTGGCGTGCAAAAAAATCGGGCCACCCTTAATTTTAAGCATAATTTTTTGTTGACAATTGTTTGGTGAAAAAAAATACCGCAAAGTTACTCGTAATTAAGGAGATTAGACACCTTTGTTTCCTTCAAAAAAGTCATAAAATTCCTGGAAATGCACATGTGCGCTTAATTGCAGTCAATTAGCAGTAATTAGTGAATATTTGCATAATATGGATTGAAGCCACAAATACTGTTTTTTGTTATTTTAGAAGTTTACTTGAGTTCCAATTATTTAACAAGATACTTCTACTTTGATCTGAGATTATTAGAAATACTGCAAGATGGATCTGACCGAGGCTGAATCATCTCGAATTGTGACTTAGCTTGAAACTGGACAAAGTCAACGTCAAGTGGCTCAAGCTTTTTCTTTGAGCCGTTCTACGGTCCAGAGAGTGTACAAACGTTACATAGAGACTGGTGGCTTTGTACGACGACATGGTTCCGGCCGACGAAGAGCCACATCAGAGCGTGATGATCGATTTATTGTGTCATCAGCTCTAAGAAATCGTCATCGCACAGGGGTTGACGTTCGAAATCTCCTGAGAGAAGTGAGAGGTGTTAATGTTAGCAAGTGGACAGTAAGGCGCCGACTTAGAGCCGCTTCCCTGACGCCACGCAAGTCCGCAACTGGCCCCAAACTCACCCCTGCACATCGAATTGCAAGATTACTTTTTGCCCGAGATCACGTGAATTGGAATTTGGAGCAGTGGAAGAAGGTTCTTGTTACTGACGAAAGCAGAATGTGTTTGCATGGTATCGACGGCCGTAATTTTGTTTACCGGCGACCAGGTGAAAGATATGCACCATGCACTATGCGGGAAACAGTGTCATATGGAGGAGGCTCAGTTATGTTTTGGGCAGGATTCTGTTACGAAGTGAAAACCGAGCTTATATTAATAGAAAATGGATCCCTTACAGCCGCTAGGTATATAACGGAGGTTTTAGAAGATCATGTGATGCCTTTTACTGGGTTCATTGGAGAAGATTTTCTGCTTCTACAAGATAATGCTCGTCCACACACTGCTATATCAGTAAGGCAGTATCTTCAAGAGGTCGGAGTGTCTACTATTGCCTGGCCAGCGCGAAGCCCTGACCTCAATCCGATAGAGCAAGCACTTTTCTTTTGAGATGGTCCCATACCATCTCAAAAGAAAAGTTAGAAGTCGCGTAGTAGTCCCGAGTAACATTCAAGAATTAAAAAGCGCCTTATTGGAAGAATGGGAGTCTATTACACAAGATTATCTAAAAAAGTGTGTCAAATCTCTGAAAAACCGATTAAAAGCTGTAATTAAAAAAAGAGGCGGTAGTAATACGAATTATTAAAAATCATAAAATCAATCGAAATCTTTTAATTTTCCCATTAATTTGCGGCTTACATTTTTATACCAAACTCGCGAAAAATCATTAAATTTGATTTTCCTCTATTTTCGAGCAATCATTTTTATTTAAATTATTTAACGATTATTGATTTAGGTACCTAGGACATACAGCTACCCATATATAATAACAAAATTAATAAAAAAATATCATATCTTAAGTTTGTCCATTTTCTCTAGGTGGCCCGATTGTTTTGCACGCCAGTGTATTTATTTAACTAACTCTTGAAGAATCTTTAAAATGAGGACTGAATTAAATAAGTTTATGCCATGAGTTACAAGTTACAATTTGTGTAATATAAAAAAGTTGATTGTAATATTTAATATACGTATTGCGAAGCATTTTAAGAAATAACAGAAAGTATCACGTATCTTAATAATTCTTATGGCTAAATAGTAATCATTTCTATAGAGGGAGACTAAAGAAATTTAATTCTGAAGACCTTACAAGATATTAATAAATTTTGCTTTATACATTATTATTACAATATTAGGCCAGTAGTAGTCTAGTGGTAACGCGCTCGCTCGGGAAACCGACTGAAGTGGATTCAAATCCCGGGTCTCGCACCTCTGATATTTTCATGTGCGAATCATTTTCAACATGATTACCACTTGCCTTACGGTGAAACAAAACATCGCGAGGAAGCCTGCTTGTCTAAGAGAACCTAGCAAGTTTTTGGACGGTATGTGAAGTCCGCCAGCCCACAAATATTGGCCAGCGTGGTGGACTATGGCCTGATCCCCCTCGTATTGAAGGGACCCTGCCCAGCAGGGGGGGGGTAATCATCAATCAATCATCATCAATAATCACGGGGACGACTAGTTTTTAAAGAATGTATAGCCTCAACAATCTGCTTAGTAGAATCACTAGTCGTAGTGCTTAATTCAACATTACAATTATTATCGTTTGACGCCGTCACCGATGTCCTGTTTTCTAATGCATTTAACCGAGTAACAATAGATCGTAAAGATTCACGTAATTCCAAATTTCATGAAATACTTCTAGATCGCGAAGTACGAGTAAAGCGAGTGCAAGATCTTCGGCGTCGTTTCGAAGTATTACGCTCCCTTGAACGGCTACGCACACGCTTTCCTTTACCCATTATCACAAATACTTACACCGCAATATGAGCTTATACTTTTTCAATAAAAATGCGTAACAATAACCAGAAATTAACAAAAGGTGAAGTGGCCGATCCCACTTCTGATATAAACACAAAAGAACAATAGTAGAAACTTATTTACATAAATCTAACAATTAATTATTTGGTTTTAAGCACTTGTATTAATTTCTGGTTTGTAAATACAATTCTACAAAAACTATCCAGTGATACACCGATTCGTATATCGCGCCAGCTCGAGAAAAAGTAAAGTCAACTTGACAAAAGACTCTTGACAGGTTGATGTAGTCACAGATTAATTATCGAATATCAAAATAGTGAATTTATCCTTATAACGTTTCATATTTCGATCCCAATATGCATAATATTGATTCTTAGTTCGATGAGTGATGTTGAATGATTGTCGCGCATATGTCACTGCCTCAAGGGTGACGCTAAGTCATGGCTAGATGACTGGGTTACCGCGGATCGTTCATGGAGTAATTTTAAGAAAGATTTTAAATCCTTATGTGTAAAAATATTAATATGGCTACTATTTTGTACGACGTCCTGAGTACTAGTTCGGATGCTTACCCTACTTTTGCTGAATATGCTCGACGATCCTTACTGCGTTTGCGTATGGTAAAAGGGTTGAGTGAGGAACTTATAAGCGCAATCGTCATACGTGGAATTACTGATCCGCATATAAAAGCATCGGCTACAAATGGAAAACTTATGCCCTGTGATATAGTTAATTACGTATCTACCTTCATTAAACTAGCTGTAGTTAAAATGAGCGTCCCTGTATCTCACAATGCCGTGGAAAGGGGAAGGGACTCCTGATGAATGTGCTGCTTTCTTTGTAAGTAAGTAACGTACGCTTCCTTGAATACTAGACCTTTATATGTTATGTCTAGTCTTGTGTGTATACTAGACCTTTATATGTTATGTCTAGTCTTGTGTGTATACTAGACCTTTATATGTTATGTCTAGTCTTGTGTGTATACTAGACCTTTATATGTTATGTCTAGTCTTGTGTGTATACTAGACCTTTATATGTTATGTCTAGTCTTGTGCCTATACTAGACCTTGATGTGTTATGTCTAGTTTTGTGTGTATACTAGAACTCGAATTGAAACCTTGATGTATTATGTGTAACTTTGTGTAAACCCTTTACCCTGTGTTTGATATATCTAACCTTTTGAATGTGCAATCTATCTTTATGGCAGACTGTACTTTGACAATGACTTTTTGCTTGTAACTTAGGTGCAGACCACCCAGATGAGTTAATGATTCCCTCATGTGCAGATGATATGTATGTTGATATTGCTGAAACTCGAAACCATTGCAATGACGAAGATGCTCCAAATCAGCCTGACGAGGGCGTCAGAATGTCAGGAGAGGCCGTATAAGGATAAATTCACTATTTTGATATTCGATAATTAATCTGTGAGCAAGCTCAAGCTATCAAGATATCAAGAGTCCTTGTCAAGTTGACTTTACTTTTTCTCGAGCTGACGTGATATACGAATCGGTGTATCATTGGATAGTTTTGTAGAATTGTATTCACAAAACAGAAATTAATACAAGTGCTTAAAACTGAATAATTAATTATCAGATTTATGTAAATAAGTTTCTACTATTGTTCTTTTGTGTTTATAATATATTTACACTTAGAATTTGTATCACAATTTTGCTAGCTATTAGTAGGTACCTAGTACCTACCTATACTATAAAGAAAATTTCTAGAGTTAATCAATGTTGGTCAGTTAGCTATTTTTAAACACATTTTATAGAGAAAGAAACTATAAAAAATCAGTAAACTATTTAGACATATATTATGTGGAGATACTATAGTATCCATAACTTCTAACAGCGTACCTACAATTATCTTTTTGGCTGTAGAATTATCGTTAAGTACAACCACGGTAATGCTATGCATATATTACCGTGGTACAACGCTTAGCCTTTGAAATTATACGTTGTTATTCCTATCTACTCAGTACCTAATCACTATTAAACTATAATGTTTGTAAAAACTCTATTTAGCACACGACAGATTCGAGTTTTTTTAAGATTCATTAATCATTACTTAGATTATTTATATGTAAAGAATCATTAATATGTTTTAGTATGCGAATATGTCGAATGTTAATAACTTTTGGTTACAATTTTTTAAGGATTGGCAGAAAATTAAAATATTTTTTTTATTTCTAAATTAAACTTCTGTACTCTGTAGTATAAATGTAAAGAGGCTTAAAGAAAACACCTACTAATTTTATAAAGGAAGTTATTACGGATGAAGTTTAATTTATGCAATCAAATCTATTATTTCACTGAAATATTAGTTTATCAATTAAGACACCGTGGTCCGTGGCTGACTAAAGCAGGAACTGACAGATCGTATTACAAAAAGCACGTATAACTAGTGAGAACGACTCGTCACTCAAGAGTCCCTGAGATACGAACTGGCTGTATTCATTAATACTTGATCATATTAATCAAAAAATAACTATATGACTTAGTTCATAAGAGTTGATTTTCTCTACGCCTCTTCATAAGTTATACATACTTAACTTATTTTTCGATAATAGAGTCGTAGTCGGTTTTTATATCATTGGAATCCATACAAATATTATAAAAGTGAAAGTGTGTTTGTTTGTTTGTTTGTCCTTCTTTCACGTCGAAACGGAGTGACAGATTGGCGTGATTTTTTGTGTGGAGATAGGTGGAGGGCTGGAGAGTGACGTAGGCTACTTTTTACGGCGGGAGATTATCCCCACGGGAAAACACGTTAAAATACAATTCAAATAAATATTTATGATAAGAATTACCTACTTGAAACTTGGTACTAATGCTCATTAATAAAATTAAATAAATACGTGTGTTAGCATTTTTCAAAATTCATCCTATAAGGATATGTATTTGTATGAAAGTACCTTTTTAGAGATTTTTTTGTAGTTTTAGCGCGAGCGAAGCCGTGGTTCTGCTAGTATTTTATAAGTAAGCATTGCTTCTACATTTTCATTGAAATTTAAAAATAAAAAGAAGAATTATAGTTTAGTGAACCTAAGTATAAACAAGAACAATTTTGTGTAACAAGAAAAGACAATTTTGACGTACAATTTCAATACAATATTTTTTAAATACTTATCTATATGTATATTACCTATGCTTAAAAATATCTACTGTATAATTTTATAAAAGAAAAACTACTTATGTTATGTACCTACCAAATAATAGGTACCTTCTGCCTGTAGAAAAAAATGAAACCTCATTATTTCAACGTTATATAAGAACTTTATAAATTATTATGAATATTATTTAGAATATTATCATCGAAGAAAACTAAACCTTACCGTCTATCGCCTGAAAGATATTTTTTAGAATACTACCTATGTACTACCTATGTAGGTACATCTGAAAATGAGATTAGAAATGCAGATGTGTTTAGATTTTAGTACATACATACATTTATTATTTTTATTTTCTACCTACTGAAGATGGAGCGCAAGATACAGAAAAAATATACAGAGGTGAACACCTCCTACTTTTTAAAATCGGTTTAAATGTTATGTTTCAGGGATATTAAGAATAAGATATTTTATAAACTAATTTAACAGTGCAGGATTTTTTGAATCTGGCCATATTATGGTAGGTACTTTATTTATCAATTAAGACTGTTTGAAGCTCATACAATATTGCCACTTAAAAATATTTAGGTAGATACGTTTCTGTATACTTATCATTATACATAGTTGAGATCGAGCAGACTTATCAGTTAGGCCACTTAATTCCTTCAATAGCTTTCCATATTAACAAATAATACTTAATTTTGCTAATTTGAATAAAAATATTATTATATGGGAGCAAGAAAATTAGATTAATAAAGTGGGTTCCTTGTTCAGTAGACGTTTGTATGCTCAATGGAAGTGGGAATGTAGCTAGGAAACTAGCTTTTAACTAGGACTCCTCAAACATATTTGCAAGTTAAATTGTATTCCACTCCCTAAGAAAGTTTTGTACAAAAATCTACATTTTCTTCTCGCAGCTACCTAGATAGGTAAGATTATTTTTAAATCTAGTAAGATTTTTCATAGCTATTGGCATTATTTGGTTAATACAATAAAAAAAATACCTGTAATACCTATATGAATCTATACATATAATAAAATTGTAACTAAGTCGAATCTGTACATTAAATATTTTTTGGTAAATCTTATTGAAATAGACATTTTTATCGATACGGAGGCCGAATCTACAGTTTTTAAAATTTTGTTACCGCATCACAGAAAAACCACTGGATGGATTTTGATGAAATTTGGTATGATGATAGCTGGTTATCCGGGTCAACATATAGAATACTTTTTACCGCGGGAAAATATCTCATTTCTAAGAAAAATACAAAAACTGCAATGTAAGAGTATACTAATATGTAAAACCTAAGAATTTGGTTTTTGGTTATCTGAACGCGGACGGACTTTTTAAACCATACTAAGGATAAAAAGAGGTGACATATTATTTACAAAAATTTGAAAATATTGGATTACCAATATTTTTATGACTTTTTATTTCATTTACGTACAGGCGTAATTAAGTAGATAATAGATATATAATATTATTTACCAGAATTTCTTGTCACCAAGATTGTCCTATAGTAGAGCAACGATTACATACCTACCTTTTAGTGTACAAAATTACAATTATTTTTTTATTTTTTAAATATTAAATAAAGAGGTTAAGGCTTACCGGGCCTAATCTCCATATTTAATATTTTTACGACGTCATTCTCGTTAATTTCGGGTACGAGTCATAACAGTACGCGATATGCAAGCGTTGCTCGTAGGTCAGGGTCATTAGACCTCACTTGGTGACGAGTAACAACACTGTATGTGGAGATAGCAATATTCAATCTTATGATTACATAAATAAAGTCGTTTAAGACGATTTATAAGTTGTTACTTAAATGACGAATAGAGCAATATTTTATACCTCGTAATAGAGCTGTTCGAGTTAGTGTTAGTATCAAGTTTCTTGAAAAGTGTTCCGTGGAATATAAGGCTTCGAATGTATTACTACTATATTTACAGTAGAGTATTTATAAGTTCGTTGATAAGTCACTGGAGCAATGTGTTTAGATGTCGGAAAAACAAACAAAGACTCGTGCATACGATAACATGTCATTCTTTGCAATCATAAATATTTACTGGTTCAATGACACATCTTATTGGGATATCATGCCTACTAGCGCCATCTCTTAGTGATTCGCGTAAACGTTAATTATATTAGGAGTTAAGTACTCACGTGAAGAGTCAAACGTAGTTTAAACTTTTAGGAGGCTCTACCGCGGCATTCCATTACAATGCACATGCACAATCGGTTATAGACATTTGTTATTAAACAAATGACGGCTACGAATCGCGTCGACGACACATTCGTTAACAAGGGCCCGGAACGGACTGTGTCCGGGCCGCGGCTCTATCCCTTTCGTGAGGGCCGACACTCGGGGCGCACATTGGCTGCACCGAGAGCCAATCGCGTCGCACGCCGATCTTCTTCGCCACTGGCCCGGCGTCACAACGGTAAAAGCGGTGGGGAAAATTGACAAACGAATTCGCCTACGCCGCTTAACACTTCTCCCGCCATTCAATCTACACATAAATTGGCGTCTCAGGCCACACCACTCTATGTGAGACACCAATCACCTGCAACCTCTCACTTGGCTGACGATGAAATCTCAATATAATTCTAAGGTATACTGACATTTTATAAAGCAAAAATTTAATAAGATTGTTTCTTCTGTGTGTGTGATTGTTTTGTTGTAAGAATAGCTTATTTAAAAAAATCTACAATTACTTTTATTTGTATTTAACTCGTTTATTTTGTTATTTATAAAGAAATTAGGTTTCTATTAATGTATTTATTATAATTTATCACATCGTTGTTCTTTTTGAACATTATAGAGCATAAAAATTGCTTACGAGTATAGTTTGTAACAACTGACGACACATATGGCTCAGTTTGTAGTGACCCTACTTACTGTGCCAGCGGTTGCGGGTTCGAATCCCGCTGGGGCATTCATTTGTGTGATGAGCACGAATGCTTGTACTCCAGTCATGGATGTTTATATTCATAATATGTAAGTACTCGTAATTAAAGCAGGGTTCGAAACATATCATTGATAATTATCTTCGATAATTATTATGATAAATATGGGTTGATAATTATCTTTGATAAATATAATTAAAAATATTTAATTTGTAACCCTTCAAATAATTGTCGATCAGCAAACTGAACTCTCGCAATCAGCTTAAAAAAACTCAATCAACAAACTGAGTTAATGCAGTTGAGGAGGATGAGGATGATATTCCACTCATTAAGGAGTAAGCGACACGGACTACTATGCCAACTAGAATGTATCATTCGCGTATGAACCGCGTATCCTCCACGTGTCATATCCGTATAGTTCCCGTTTTCTCAGTCGTAGTAGTTCACCTGTGTTTTCGAGTGAGGCAGCCGCGTCAGGAAGAGCGAGTGAATATTTTTGTTACGAAAACTATTTCCTATACCTATACGATGGCTATTAAAAACTTGTCCGACAGAAAATTAACAATGATAGCCATTGTTTTAGACGAAGAAGAAAGAGTATAACATCAGTCGATCACGACGTTACTAGGTTTAAAAAAAAATTAAAAGAAAATATTATCACTAGAAGACAAGCGATAACAGGTTTATAACGGGCTTAGAACGGTCATCATACGCAATTATTACCCGTGTGCTTACCGTTTCGCCGTCCGCGCGCACCGGTTCGCCAACGTCGCGTGCCAGTCACGGAGGCAAGTAGTCAAATACCAATACCTACACAAGGATTGCTAAGTTTATATCTGTTTGATAATTGTCTGATAATTATCGCCATAAATATCAAAAGATATATTTATCTTGATAATTTCATACCCTGATTTAAAGTTATTTATGTGTAGTGTATCAACTATCTGGCACCTATAACAAAAGCCTCGTAGCTTACCATGGAACTAGATGGTGCTGTGAGTCAATGTCCCAAGATATTTATTTAACTATTTATTAAGTTACTTCAGTAGTAATAATATAATAATATAAATATACCTATGTTTGATTCATTTTTATTATTTTTACATTTAGGTAGGTACCCCTTGAAATAAAACTCTATAAATTAAGTTTTAAGAATTGGCGCTTGCAAACCGGCGAGGTGGGCTGTGCCATTGAGCAACAAGTTACGGAGACAAAAATAAAATAAAATTGCAGAACTTTGTTTGCAACTTGTTTTATTAACTTTGTGAATTTTATATCTAATAGGTATGATTATATAAATATACCTAATATTAATATATTTTTTCCGCTTCCTATGAAAATATTGTTAATTATAAAAATACACAGGGCATATCTATACTGAACTACCTAGAACAGAGTAGGTATATGATGAACCTACCTAGGAATGTAAATGAACACAAAATATCTAAGTATATATTTAATAATAAGTGTTTATTAAGGTAAAAACAGTAGGTACCTATTTATTTATCAAATATCTACTATAATGTCATGACAACATATATCAGTCGATAGTCGATACCTACTTTAATAGATACGACATAAGACTAGGTATAGAATGTAGGTAACTAGGTACTGAAAATATTTTTAAACTATTTCTCGTCGCAACGACATTTCATCTTTTTACGTTCAACGCTTGTTATTGCATCATCAACAGCTCTATTCACCTCCCACCAAATACCACCACCCAGGACATTTCGAAAATAAGGAGGCACGTTATCTTCTCTAAGGAGATACCTGAAAAAAGTTATAAGTAGGTATTGCAAAGTAAAATAAAGTCTAGCTGTAATTGCAATTCTGTGATATGGACGTGTCATTGGTTTAGGACGTAGTACTGAGCGGCTAAATTATAGGGCACTGGTAGGGCAAAAATTTTAATGAAAAGTGTTCAATAAAATCCTAATCTAGCCATTACTATCCCGTGATCCAGAGATCACGTACTTTCATAGAGCATGCACCTGCGGTTACTATTTACATAAGTAGGTACATCTAGATGGTTAGTGGATAGTTTCAAATAATTGGCTGCCGTGGCTGAAATTCGATCAGGAAGACAATCATTGAATTATCAATCCTTAGAATAGGACCTACCTATTCGTTATTTAAAAACATACTTGTTAGATAAGTATTTTATATATAGGTAGGGTAAGTAGGTACCTAATAGAAAACGCTAAATTTGACTGTAGCTAAACATATGAAATTATTGCCTGATACTCGTAGATAGGTACATATATTGTAGTCGTAATTGTAGAAAAAGCTCTATTGAAAGACTAGCGTTGTGTGTGCAATGAAGCATTTTCAATGGAGTAATACATAATTGAGACACATTGATACTTTTACAGTTTTATTACAGGTATTTCTTCCGAAATATTCGCGTTGGTTGATAATAAATAACTATACTTAGAAATTGGTTACTATGAACCGTAATATTTTTACCTGTAAAATTGTTCCTCTTTATATTCCTCCGCACGACGACGCCAGTAGCGCTTAAGATTCGGGCTCATCTCTTCAGCGACTTCGGCTTCCTGTATTGCGCTTCCTTTTTCGTATACTTTAAATGCTTGAGTTTCTGAAACATTTTTTACTATTGTCTATAAGTATCTACAGCGCTTTAGTCTTTAGCATGCATTATTAATTTATACAAAGAAATTTAAATTCTTTGCAACTACGTAGGTACCTACCTACGTAACTATTTCAAAAAAATCTGGATTTTTAATTTAACCATTTCTAATAATAAAAAGTTGTTTAATGTTCAATAATTATTGAAAATCCATAAAGACAGCATCAGTTAACACACCCGCACAATTGACATCACTGAAAGTGCTGCATTTATTACGTTGACTCCCTTCACCTTTCCTTCATTTAAACTACATATAGTGGGTATAGGTACTTAATAGGTATACGTACCTATACATAAAATATTTAATGTGGTCATGATCTTTATCTTTAATGAAACCAAAATTATTATTTTATTGAAGAATACAATATATATTTAAAGCCTGCAAAGCTATTTCGAGAATTTTTCAGGGCCAGGCTACTCAAAGAAAAAAATTGAAATAGCCTTGAACTTTACCACAATAGGAGTAGCTGAGATCAGAGTTCTAATGTAGTAGGAAAAAGACATGAACGAATTAACCACAATTCGTTCATGGAAAAAGATTATAGTATACCTACATATGTACCTATGTACCTATCTAATATTGTAATTAATTTCAAACGGCATAGAATTATTAGGTGAAATAATAGGTACCTACCTACGCTTTTGCTTCTCTGCACGTAAGTAAGTTACTTTTAGTAGTTTGAGATGGATTACCGAAACATATAAGTAGGTACCTATATAGTGGGTATACCTACCCGTATAGCTTTAAAATAAGCTTTAAATATTATATGGGAGCTTAAAATTTTCATAAAAACTGTCGCCGCAATGAGTGTTTATATATTCTTGTGGTCACCTAATGTTAATAGACGAATATAAATAAATAAAGATACTTTTCTAAATGTCAGCCTATGCTACCATGTTATTAAACGATATTTGTATCTCTATTAATAAGACTGCACCTTCATCGAATTCTTCTTCTCTAGAAATATCTTCTGGGGGCGGTGGCGCTCTTGTGGTAATTGTTAGTTTAGCTCTGCTTTGAATATCTTCCATCAAACGATTCTTCATATCTTCATATACCCTGTTTTTAAATAAATTTCGTTAATTATATGAAAAGTACATATGTACCTATTAGTAACTATTGAGACCGTCGCTTATTTGTTGAGGCAGTTCAGCCTTCACCTATTATATAAATAATTTTGACATGGTAGTTGATTTAATAACGAGTGACTCACCCTCGCCTCGCTCGGGTTCGTCCCCACATTGCTTCCCTATACAAACTTTCATCTCCATTTTCACCCTCTTGATTTCCGAGATAAAAAATATCCTATGTCCTTTCCAGGGTCTCAAACTATCTTCTTAATAAATTCAGCTAAATCGATCCAGAAGATCCAGAAAATACCCCCTACAATGTCACAAACTCACAATCTCAAAACTTTATCTCTTTATAATATTAGTACGTACCTATAGATAACCGTACCGATATGATGACAATGCAGTTCTTTGATCGAACTGATCCTGAGATCATGAGAGGTGGATTAATGAAGTATGGTGGGATGAAAGGGACATTTTTGATATTGAGGCTCTAGAAAGTGTTTGAGATAATATTTGGAACTGGTTGAAGTCGAATGGAAAGCCTCCATTATTATACTACTGAAATAAAATGTACTAATTCTCGTTTCATTATTCTTAGTTATTTAATTCCGCATCTTAAAAAAATGTGTACTTTGTCCCTTTCAATAATAGCCTGTATTGAAAGGGACATCATAGTTTATGAAAGGGACAGTACATAATATCAAGGAAAATCACTTTACACTTTGCTACACATGTTCTAAAAATATCAAGTATTTGTAAAATAACTACTTAGGTATGTTTCAAAATAAAAAAGTGTCTGGAATTATTATTATTAAGTCATTATTACTTTTTTATATAAAAAAAATAATTATTTAAAAAAATATTTATTGTTGCTTTTTTAAAAAACCGCTCAACTGATTGCATTATATGGGACCGCCTGGGAAGTATATCCTTTAAAACAAAAAAAAATTCTTAATCGGTTCAGGTGTCTTCGAGTAATCGGTGAACATACATAAAAAAAGATTCCGACGAATTGACAACCTCCTCCTTTTTGGAAGTCGGTTAAAAAAGTAATAAACTTAGGTAGTTCTTCTTCATTGGAGGTATATTTGTCAGTTCTCGGCAAAACCAGTGAGGGTTTTAAGAGACTGTGGTCGGTCTGTCACAAAAGAAGATAAAAAAATTTCATCTTGACAGCCAATCTGACAGAGATGCCGTTCTATTTTACGTCATTCACTGCATCTTCAATTTTGTGTGCATCAACACGCGTTCTCTTTTAAGGTGGCATTTTTAATCTGTAAAAATAGCAGTTGTGAAACGTCCCGTTCATAACCGTTTGTTGTGTCCCTTTCATAAATATCATACCAAAATTGAAAACATAACCACAAAATTTGAAATTTTGGATTAAAATGTACTGACTTTTTATACTCGTATCTGTTGATCTCTAGCTGATCATAAACAGTGGATAACGAAAAAATAATTAACAAGCAGCACTCGGCAAAACGTTTCGCCATTATGACAGAAAAAATACTTTTCAATGCCAATAAAAACAGTTACACGACTACGCCAACTTTGAAATGACAGCAGTGTGAAGTTAGTCGCGAACGAAAGCTTATCAGGACTGTCATACGACACATATAGTGTTGACCCGAAATTGTTTTTATTCTGCCAGTTATTTAAATCGTCCCTTTCAATACGTGTCCCTTTCATACCATTTCTCCCTATTAGATAAGTAGGTATGTAAGATATTTTTATTAAATAAGAATCTTAAATCAGAACTTAAAACTGTTTTGTCTACATTTCTTGATTTCAAAAGAGTAACATTCGGACTAAGTTCACTTTTACTTCAGAGAAACCTTTACATTTCTACTACATAATGTATACCTAGTAAGTACCTAACTACCTGATAGGTAGGTAGGTACTTAACACAAAAGCTAATTTTATAATAAGTAGGATGAAACAATTAGATAATTTAATGGCAAACCTATGTGCAATAACTTGTACAATTTCGTCACTTTTGCGCTCATTTTCAGTTCTAAGATCGTGAACAGGCACACTTGAAAGGGTTTGACTATCAGCTTCCATAAGATATCGGTATCGTAGTATGGCAGTTAGAAGTTCCTTAGCACCGCTCAATTGATCTCTTTTGTCCTCTCGCCACTGTTGCTCTAAAGTTCTGACAGAACAAATAAATATATGTTGGTATTTTATTATATTCATACCTATTAGCTATTTAAGCAAAGTAAATTATTAAGTAGGGTAAATTGCGTGCAACGTAATAATACCGTAGTATAAAAGCTCTAGGTAGTCTCTCTGGTAAAACTGAGTCGGGCTTCATTGATTTAGGTTTAAATCTTTTATAAGGACGCATCCAATGATAAAATCCTTTTCCATTATCAACTTCCAAATCTTTGAACGTCAAATATTTTGGTTTGTCAGATAATTTTGACTCCATCAACCATTTCTAAAATAGATATTAAAAATATATTTTTTATTTTGTATAAGATGCACCAACCTACTATAATATTGTAGGGTGTAACCTACCTATATTCATATATATACTTACTAATATTAAAATAACAATAACTAAATTACTTACCTCCGGTTCAGTAAGATATATAGGAGTTAAAATAGTCCAAAGGCTACGATAGTCTCTAAAAGTATCGAACTCATTTATGGAACACCAGGGGCGCTTTTTACATGATAACTTAAATTCTTCTATATTAGATCGATGTATTAATTCTGAACATGTTAGTTCACTGGTTAAGAAAGGAAAACAATTATTGTAAAAAATTAAACATTCTTATATACAGGTACATCAAACCAGTGAATTATATAAAGCCCTGAAATCCAAACTTTTGTAAAAAGGGTGAAATTATGGTCTAATAAACTTTGAAAGCATACGGGTGCCTATCTGTAAAAGAACTTTCGAAAGTAAAATAATTGTTGTTTGTTTTACCAGCGAGGGTTCTAAGCGTGGCATGAACAATAATTTACAAAATAAAAAAAACCTGACTGCGTAAAAAGCTAACTAAAAAGATGAGAACAAGTTGACGAAGGAACGTAGTATTATGCTGTCGGAGACATATACAATATACATAGACGCAGCTACATATTATGAAACAAGTACATTACCTACACGTTGTTGCCCTACATTTTTTTTGAACAATGCGTGCTCTATTGGGTTAAATTCAAAAAATAAATCGCTAAGTTTCTGTTAACAAACTTCATTAATTTTGTAATAGCTGAAACTCAAATATTTTAAACTTTTCTTACAATTTTTAGTAGAAAAAATTAATTAACCCATTTTCAATTATTCTGATATTTATCCGATTTTCTACGGGTTGAAGTTTACATGCACGTAAGTAAAAGACAAAGAGTAGGTATACAAAACAGAATAAAGATTAGTCAAGCCAAGTTTGAATGTAAATTTCGCCTTTTTACGAAAATTTCGGTTTCAAGACTAACCATATCCGATTAGGATATTTATATATTACCGTCTAAGTACAAAAAATTTTAATGAATTTGCTTGACACATTTCTCTACATTTCGTATGGGGTATTACAGAATCAGATTTATCTTTGGTAGCTTCATGTTCATTCATATTGGGTAATTCAGATTTTTCAGATTCATTGTAGTGTAAATTATTTTCCGATGATTGTATAATACTGATATTGCCCTCTTCATTAACAATGATACTCTTACCAAATGAATCTGTCATTTTTAGCCAATTTTTTTGAAATCCAGTCACGCTATTAATTTCATCAGAAGCGATTTTAACGTCACAATTGTTATATAAATTACATTCCTTGCAAGATACATGATTAATATTCAAGGTCTGTCCATTAAAACGTCCAGATGTTGCGTCATCTAATGAAAATTCATAATTATTGTCACTATCTATTGTAACACAAGTATCATTTGGCGACTCAATAGAAATTTTGTCATTGAATTTATTGATGGTAACTGTAGTAAAATTAGGATGCTCTATTACATATATCAAATGTACTGAAACGTAACCATCTTTCCTATTTCCGTAATTTTCTATAAAATTACCGGAATTGAGAGTATCTGCACTATTTTTATATGATGACGAAAAGCTTTTACGTGATTCTGAGCCTTTCGATTTCATCGTATCTGTTTCCAGATTTACATCAAAAAGGGATAAATATTCTTTTTCTTCGTCTGTCCATTCAGGAAATATGTCGTCATTATCAATTATGAAACTTGTAGAAATTCTTGTATTATTAGGAAAAGTTACAATTAGTATACCATCTTTATTTAATAGTGTATTTGTTCCATCCATACGTCTTGAAAATATTTCTCCCAAACAAAAATCCGTTGCAGTTTTAATTAGAACTTTTTCTGTGCTATGTATCTTATTATTTATCCACTTTTCTTTTAAACCGTTAATTTCTATAATTTCAAATTCTTCGATATGTAATTCATATTCAGTCGCTTTTGAATCAACTACTCGTTCATTACCCTCTAAAATATTCTTAGATGATTTAGAAGAAGTTTTTGTGGGTTTTTCCTTTCCTTTATTTTTTCCTTTTTTACTTTTATCCGAACCAGTAGCACTGTGAGCATCTTCTAAAAGTTCCTCACTAGTAGCTCTTTTTTCACATTTAGTTATTTTAAAGTACGAAGAATCTGGTTTTAATATTTCTATATCCCCGTTGCTATTAAAAATGATTGTCTCTCCATCTAAGCTGATACATCGCATGTCTTCAGTGCGATTTAGGTAATTTGTAACATAATATTGTTTGATATGTGAAATATTTGGAGAATTATTTTTATAGACAGTTTCTGTAACAAGTCCTGTTGGCCAAGTTATAATCAGTGAATAAAATAATTTAGATTCAAAAATCTGCGTGCTTGTATTAACTAAATCTGGAGACGGAGACTTCCCAATGTTACTTTTATGTATTGTTTTTCCAGAAGAAGGATTTACAAAATAAATTGGTACTTGAAATGATTGTTTTTTTATATACATAAGTAATTCATCTTTTGTTTTAACTCTATATGATTCAGAAGTATCAACTATATTGGGATCAATAAATTCTCCTAGGGCTTTGTGCATCCAAAATTCATTATAGCTATTACCAGGAACTATATTCAATGTAACGTACTCTAAGTTCATTGGTATTAATAAGGAATAAAAAGTTGAAACGCGTGTGCCATCTTCAGAAAAAAATGATGAATCTTTTCCAAAAATTTCAAGTCTTCTGTCACTTAAATTATAACCAGAAAATTCTTTCCGAATGGTTTCCACTTTTCCTTCTTCTACAGAGAAATTAGCTTTTTGTGGTGGAAAGGCAGGAGACTTTATCCTTTTGCTACTTTTGGAATCTAAGTCAGTATGGGACACAGGTGAATTTGTTTTTTTGGAAGACAATATTTTTGTATTAGAAGTTTCTGGACTAGCCACTTCTAATTCCTTCATTTCTTCATATTTTAAAGAGTCCTCCATGAGTAACTCAAGGTCTACATCTGTATTATCTACACATGATTTCCCAGTTTCTTGATTTTTTGCATCCTTACATTCTGATTGTGTTTTTATTTTAATATTTTCATCATAAGCGTCTTCTTCTTTTTTTATCCAATCATAATGTTCCTCTAAAACAAAATCAAAAAAATCTTGCAAGCATAAGGGTGTTGGAAGATGATAACGCCATTCTTCTCTGGCAATTCCATTTTTATCGTGACTATTATAAAACATCAGAATAAAACTATCAGTGACCTCACAATATTTGTAATCGACGCAGTTAAATTTGTTAAAAGCATCGAGTATGATTTGAAAGGCATTAATTCCAACAAAATCTTCAAAATACTCAAAATCATCAATCATATGACTAATGGGTTTTTGACTTGTTATTTCGGCAGCTGAGGCTAACTCACTGATATCAGGACAATCAAAAAGAAATCTTATTCTGCATGTTTCATCATCAGTTTCAATTGTAACAGATCTACTGAATTCTTCTACTTCTTTGATTATTGAATGTAAAGAGGACGATTTTGAACTTGCACATGTATAAAGCGTTGATTTCGGTAAAGGTTCAGCAAGAACACTGCGTTTTAAGTAATTTTTTTTGAATTCTGTTATTGTTGATGGCAATAAATGTTCTTTTTTCAGCGAACTTCTATTATTATATACTTTACGAAAAGCTAAAATGTGTATGAGCCTGTTTAATTCATCTGTTTCTATGTCATTTCTATCAAAACAAGATAAAAGCATATTGATATGAAAATTATTTTTGGCTTTAATCTCTCCGACAGGTTTATTTTTATTTATCCATATTTTATTTATAGGCATGCCTGATAGCATGGAATATACAATATTGTTTAAATTAATGTTGCTCAAGTGAAAGGTTTTATATTTATAAAAGTCGCCATGATCTATTATAATCGGGTTTTTATGGTTTTCATATTCTTCTCCATAAGCTACACGATACTTATTTTTTGATGTATCTATTTTACAAAGATTACTTATCAAATTGCTTACAAGCTCTTCAGATTTATTACAGTATCGTTTTTGTTCCATATATTGGTCACTTTGTGCGTTTACAGTAGAGTAAGACGTTTTACTGTTATTTTCACCAATAGGAAGATTCTGTTCAGACACTGTTTGGAGAATTGCATGCAAAACTGAGTAAATGCTAATTGATTCTAAAGGTTGCTCTTCTATCTTCGAAAGATACAGTTGTTGATATAAATCCTCTTTTAATTCTTCTGGTACAGTAATTACATCCATATTATTAAGGTAGTGAGAGTGTTGTCGGGTCAAATCTTGTATATCGTACAATAAATAGCATAGCTCATCATATATTTTTTCATGACATCCTGATAACTTCTCTTCACTCCAATATGGTGGTGAAAACACAAGAAAAGCTGTATCCTTAAAATCATCTGCTGAATTTCTATTTATACGCAACTGTTGCAAGTCTTCCCAAAATTTAAGAGATTTTTCTTCTAGCATTTCAGTTTGACTTTGCCTTCTTTTAGTAGCGCGAAATAAGCTGGACGGTATGGTTGTAACTGTTGGATCTATTCGTATTTGAACTACTGCTGTTAGAGGTATCCCAATTTTTAGAAGACATCCAGCTAGCCCGGGTTCTAAAAATCCTGTTACAGCAATATACAAATCAGGACCATCGGCAGGAAAGTCGTCGATATACACTTTATCCCGCCATTCTTCACCTGTAACTCTGAGTAAAGTACTATATTTTTTATTTTCATCTATTTCAGTTTGTTTGTCTTCGTTCGAAATTTCTCCTTTTTTACCTTTAGGAGGTGGTGGTGGTAGTGTTGGTGGTTCTGACTCAGGCAACTTAACATTAACAGTGCCTCTCACTTCTGCTCTGTTTATCATAGTAACTGATTCTCTTTTCATTCCTTCACGTACCTCTAGTCTTTGTCTTTTAATAAAAAGATACTCATCTTTCATTTTCAAAATATTTTTTTTGATAATTAGAGCCATTATTTCTGTTGGAACATCTTTCTTTTCTTTTAAATAAGCTTGACCTTCTTCAAATACTCGAAGATTATCATCTTTAACTTTCTTTTCCCCTCCAAGTTGATTGACCATGAATATTGTTTCTGTCTTACATATATTTTTAATAACAAATCTTCTTTCTTCAGCTGCACAGGATTCAAACTTATTCAAGTAAATATGATCTTGGTCACTTCCAGCCGCTTCTATCATTATTACTTTAACTTTCCACGATTCATCATCTAACGGTGCTTCTTCTATGCACAATCTCCAATAATTATCATCATCTGTTATATCTTTAACTTTTTTAGGTGCCATTAGCTAATTTATATAAATATTTATAATATTAGACGCTGACGTTTATTTTTCTTCAGACAAGAAATGATTTCGAAACGCAATATAATCTGCCAGTGTCACTAGTAGGTATATAAGACTAATAATTGTGTATAATTTTTAATATTTTTGTAAGGTAAATAAATTTAATTCTAACTTTTGAAGTTATACTTCTTTTGAAACGTTTGGGAAAAAATATGAGAATAAAATTTTGACGATGCCCGCGCACATCGACAGCGAAAAAGCGACATGATGAAGTTAACTGCATTCCTTTTATAAACTATTTTTGTTCACTTACGCCAAAGAAGTATAACTTCTTAAGCTGGCTTCTCACGGCGCGTGATATCGTGTGTGTGAACTTGAAGGTAGTGGCTCGACGCGACTCGGGGTGGTGCGTTATGGCGCGTTCTATCCGCTAAATGTCGGTAACTTCAAGGCGCGGCACGAGCGCGCTCGTGGAGGCGCGGGCGCGGGCTCACGCTATTAAACACGCTCATTTCATTTCGAATCGTTCGACCGTGAAGTACTTGTACGTGTGTAAATATTGAGTGGTCGAATGACACAATTGCCGAATTTTTTATTTTATACGAAAACGAACCATCTTTGTGGAACTCGTAAAGTGCGGAGCACAAAAATAGAAATGACCAGCACGATTCCTGGACATTGCTCCATGTCTGGAGGTGGCTATGCGACGATTCACATGACATTTCAGGTGTTGCGTACCTCCTAAGAACGGATGACGCGGGTTCGCCCGTGGCGCGTATTTGTACGAACAAATCAATTCGGCGCGGCGGGACCCGTGATATCACGCGCCGTGAGAAGGCAGCTTTACGTGAGTACCTACATAAGTAGGTATACACACACGTTTTTTTTATTAGCCTTTATCTTTATCACGGCTCTAAAAGTCAGTTTTATTTATTACTAAAATAAAATGCTCATGTTTAGATGTGATCACGAGCATATAGTTAAACAGGAGGCTCCTGTCTTACGAGTATAGTATATTAATTAGTCTTCTGTCTTCGAGCAAAATGGCTGAACTTTAAGTAAAATTAAATGGACGAAGGATGATGATAATGATGTCAAAATGTTAAACATTTCGTTTGAGCCATTTGGCTATTAGAATTTAAATCCTATAATTTAGTAATAACAGAGAAGTAAATCGTTTTTCTTTCTCAAGTTTAATTTTAATTTTTTTTAAACTATTATATTTCAAAATTAAAAAGTCTTTGATAATCTTAGCCCAGTACCAGTTGCTTAGATAGGGGGCGGCATTATCACAATTGCACGCTGGCGTTCAAACAGCTAGTGTCGGGCATGCACCTGGCAGTATATTTTCCACGCTAGTCGACCAATCAAAATTCCTATTCAGCAATGAAAATTACTTCGCAATAACCCGATAGATGTGCTAGTAGCGATTTTTGTGACAAATTATTATTAATTTTCTATATTTCATGTTGGTACACAATATTTATTGTAAAATGTTGCCGCCCTTTAAAAATAAACCACTCTACCCACGCTACGCCACTGACAGGATGTAGGGAGCATTTTTTGCTCGAATTTTATATTTTTCTTATTAAAATAAATTTAATTATATATTTATTAAAAATTGCAATTACATATACAAAGTTTATAAAATTTCAGATCATGGTCGTATTTGCTATTAATATTAATTAATTTATAATATAAATTATCTCGAACAAAACTATGGACAAAAAAAACTAGTTATTTGAATTTCAATAAAGCTCTCAATAAAATCCAATAAGTTATTGAATTCATTATTTGAGAAGCACGTACACCCTGACATTTTTGCTGCATTGATTTTTATAGAAATGCTGTCAAATGCAAGGGTTTTCAAAAATAGCAATTTTGATGGCGACCGGCACCGCTTTCGAAGTTATAAAACTGTAGTGAAATGTCGTGTCAAATTAATTATACGCGTCAACCCTAAAATCGATTCCCACCTGTCAAAAGTATGACGTATCACATATGCATGCGTACCTAACATTCTCACACGCTCATACATATTACATAACGCAGTCTACAAATCCATGCAATACAAATGAAGGCGTCTAGGCTCAGACAATCTTGCAGGTCATCCGTAGTGAGACGCAGGTGAATAGCATCCAACTGTCATACATACATACGTTTTTTATGAGAATCGGGAAAAGGCTTTAGGGTTGAAGAGTATCTCTGTTTTCCAATTAGAGCAGTACAGCGCGTATTATGTGAGGCATAATGCTAACTTCGAATGTTTCGACTACAGCAACGCTCCGCTCAATCGAGCATTTTGAAAAGTACTGCTTTGGCGTGATGCGCGCAAGGATACCAACTCTGTAGCAAAAAATATAAGTAATGTTTTTTCTTCAAGGTGGCATTGATCAAAATTTTATTTACATTAATATATATTTATTAGATAAATATTGTTTTAAATTTATTTAATAATATTTATTTTATAATTTATAGTATTATTATATATTCATTAGTTATATTTTTTCTTTCAACACTTAACCTAGTATCCTCTGCTGGTGCACTTGAAAACTAATTCACGTTCCAATTAAGCATTAGCACACTTCGGCATTGTGCGCCAAAGTGCGGCATTATGCTCTGTAATTGGAAAACAGGGTATAACTGTAACTTGCCATGACCAATCGGCGCATAATTTCTGTCACGGAAGAGAAAAAAAAGGAAGTGACATGTTAATATTTTGTATCAGAACCTGTATCGCCAAACTCACACAAATACACGAATAATATATTGCCCTAAGCAAAGAAATAACCAATCAAATATTGGTATTTTTTAGTCAAAACTGAGATAATTATAAATATCCCATAATTAAAATGTCTTTTCCCACTATAAATAAGATTTATTTTGCTCATAATGTATTGTATTCTAAAAAGTAAATTCCGCTTCTCGTCCAGAGATGGCGGTAATGTTCAATGCATACAATTATGAAAACAATAATAAGGTTGACATTCGCATCGCAAGCATCGCTATTCAGAAAGTGCAGTAAGTGGGCGGCAACAGAAATATTCCCAGGAGGGTGCATCTGCTTCTTCACATTAAACTAATAACTAATCTTTAAATGATTAACTTTACAATTTTTATTCATATGTTATTTATATAATCATTTTCGCAATATCTAAATTTAAACAAGGATTTTACTAATACAATTTTATTTCCTTAACTTTTTCTAAGTAGGTATATATTTTCCTTCATGGCAGGGAGGTGCAAGCGCAGGAATAAGTATCCGTTTTTTTATTTATTTTAAAATGAAGTAAATTGCAGCTGTTGTATTTGTTTTAATTGTATCTGTAGGTAACATAAGATACATCGATAATTTTAATGTTTGTCAACTGCCTTCATCTATAGGTACATATAATAAAACTGTAGAAGTTGAATGTTTGTACAAAGAAAAAAAAATGGTAAAAACTGATTCAGAGGGAAGTAAGAGAAATAGAACAAATCCAGAGTTTGTTTCAATTTTTTTTTCTCTGTCTGTTCTGTTTGTACGGGCTAAACTCCGAAACTGTTAGACCGATTTAAATGAAATTTTGCATGGTGGTACCTTATATCTCCGGGCAACATTTTAGATACTTTTCATCCCGAAAAATCAGAATAACAAATAGACTACTTTTTATCCCGGAAAAATGTACGGTTCCCGTGGGATAGATTTGTTTTTGTTTGTCTAGTTTTAAATATTTAGCGGTATTGTATGAAAACATCTAATTTTACAATAATATTAAGTTTATTTACATATATTTTTTAACAAGAAATGGATTTCAGTATGTATAACTTTTCTTTATCTAAACTACATAATTTGTATAGAATATATTTATCATTATAAATCAGGTAAAAGTTTTTCAATCCAATCTTTTATAATATTCAGTCCTTTTTTATTAATAGAATGTCCTAATTGTTCCATGACATGAAACTCTCCTTGAACGCCAAGAGCTTTAAGTTCTTTGAATGTATCTTGACCCCAAGCCATGTCTACTAGGTCATCATAATCACCATGAATTTGTAGGAGAGGAACTGAAACTTTAAACATAAAATGAGTTAGACTGTATTTACAAAAGTTAAAGATTTTTTTTATTAAAAATAACGACTAATTTTGTCATTTTCAGTGTAGATGTAATTAATAATAAAAAATAATATATCTATACTTCTTCTCCCTGCCCATTTCCCAATCACTTGGGGTCGGCGCAGTACATCTTCTGTACTGCTGATACTACTGATAGAATCAGCAGTACAGAAGATAGGAACTAAGAAGGAAGATAGAAACTACTGATAAGATTTACCAAAAGTTTTGCGACCGGCCGCCTGCCTGACGTCAACCCTCCTTGGGAATGCTGTTGTCTCTCTTTATCTGAATGATATCGCGTAAGTCTTGTAATATGCACTTTCGATTTTTTTTTGTCATTTAAAACTTTTTTTTATACTTTACTTAAAATTTTCATGTTTTTTTTCGGATATATTTTAAAATAAATTTTGATTACACAATAAATGTTGTTTTGACGTTGTCAAATATGAGGAAAAATAAATAATATATCTATATATATTACAAAATTCCAACTGAACCGAATCTGTACATGAAATATTTTTTGCAAAATCTTATTGAAATAGACATTACTATATATCGATACAGAGGTCGAATATAAAATATAAAAAACCTATAGTTTTTAGACTTTTTGTCTGTCTGTCTGTCTGTTACCGCATCACGGAAAAACCACTGGACGGATTTTGATGAAATTTTAACTGGTTATCCAGGTCAACATGTAGAATACTTTTTATTGCGCGAAAATATCTAATTTCTCAGAAATCTATGCTAAACGTTAAAACGACGAACGGGACGAACCCGAGCGGAGCGAGGGTGAGTAGCTTGTGATTTTTATATAACTCTCTTACAATGATCTCTTCTGATGCTGAAATCCAATGTTCAAATTAAGTACTATTATACCAATACTGTCAATATGTATTTATTAAAACATTGATAGTTTAAGTTATTTATTATGTCTTAATATATTATATATACTGTCTTACAATTGTTAATATTATACCATATAATAGTGTCAAAATTATTACTTACTAACTAGGATTTATAACTTAAGTAATGTTATCATCGTGTACACAATTACTTAATATTATTACATAAATTACACACATTTTTCTTTAAAGTAAAATTTAATTTGAGTAATGATAAACACTATATAGTGCACACATTATGATAATTATTATGATAACAAGTAATTAATTTGCTAATTAAGTATAAATTCTGTTTTTTTTGTTAATTTGTTATTTAAATTGTGAATAATTCTGTTTACACTCATTTTTCTTAAGGTCTAGTGGCTCACCTTCGCTCCGCTCGGGTTCGTCGCTAGGTACGTTTTAAATAAATATAGTTATTAGCCAGCGTTAGCCATATAAATTTTAATTTTCTTTTATATTAATTTTTCATTTTTTTTCTTTATCAAAACCTTCTGTGGACTTTAAGGAACATATAGGAAAAAAAATAGCCGAATTGATCCAGCCATTCTTGAGTTATGCGCTTACCAACATTCATTTTTATTTATTCATTCTATTAAGTAATTAATTCTATAAAATCATTTTATTAAGAATTTTCAGTACTGTTCTTTCTCTCTCTTTTCTTCTTTTATTAAAAACTAATATGGATATTTTTTTCTCTATATTAAAAAAAATACAGCAAGATTCAGCCAAAAAAATTTAAACAAGATGGATTACATATACTAATACCCTTAAATGAAATGACATGAATAAATAAATCAAATAAAATCAATATGAGTAATTTAGGATATCTTACCATTCGTAGGAGATTCTTTGAGTTCTTTGTAAACAATAGAATTGTCATTAAGAAAAGAACTGAAAGCAAAAACTCCAGCAACATTTGGATCCCATCTGTATGCAGTGTGAAGAGCTAAAGCACCACCCATTGAAAAACCACCTGAATTATATAAAATATTATAATGTATAAGTATTCAATATATTTAGGTTATAAAACATAACTAGCAACACATCCTCGCTTCGCTTGGGTTGATCCCTAGCTTGCTTCCCAATACAAACTTTCATCCCCATTTTCACTCCCTTAAGGGATGATTTCCGGGATAAAAAGTATCTTATGTCATTACCAGGGCCTCAAACTAACTTCTTACCAAATTTCATCTAAATTGGTTCAGTAGATCCAGATATTACACCCTACAACATCACAAAGTCACAAACTTTAGCTCTTTATAATATTAGTATAGACAAGGACAACAGATTCTATCATAGTGTATTTTCTGAATAAACTATATTTAACATGTAGCTATATATTTAGCTCATTAGACTGATATTTAGAGTGCAACAAAAAATATCCAATTTATAGGGCTTTAATATTAATTCTTACCCACAATTATTCGATTGCTAGGTATTCCAGCATCATTTTCATTTTTAATTAATTCCTTGACATTTACTTCAATTTTTCTCAATGATTCTAGCACTTCTGGTGCTCTTTTATTAATGTCAACACGATCAAACCAAACATTGCTCATTAAACCACCTGCTGGAATATACGGTTGCAATGGGGCAGTGGGGAATAAAATTTTTATATGAGGAAATGTAAAATTTTTTGCCATTAAATGTACCCACTCTTTCATATGGTCTCCAGCAGCACCTTGAATATTATAAATAAAATTTTATATGTAATTTATAAATTGTTAATTTTTTAATAACAAATCTACGAAAAATATTAACTTTGAGCCCATGGTTTAAAATTATGTATTGCATTAAATAAGTAAGTAAAAGTTTATTCTAAATAGATACCTGAACCATGAAAGAAAATAACTGTCGCAGTATGTTTTACTCCAGTATTTTTTGTAAAATGTAAGGCACCTAATTTGGACATTATTAATATAAAATATTATATTTGGTTCACAAAACAAAATAAACCTTCCTCGTATTATGTTCAGGAGGTTATATAAACATCAATATTTGAAGCTGAGATCGTTCTGTTCAAAATAAGTTCAGTGAAAATTAAAATTATTTCCTGATTAATTAAAATTTATATTTTAATTCGAAAGGTTATATATAATCAAAACAAAACTTTGAACAATACTTTGTCCTATTGGTATTCTAATTTTCTAACAAATATGTAATCTGTATCGCAGATAATCAATAAATCTGTATTCCATAAAATATATTGCTACATATTATATAAACTGTATTCTTTAATGTCTGACCTTTGACCAATGCCAATTACCACTGATTAATAATCATATAATATATTATGTATCTATTTGAACCAAGCCCTATGTCCCACAAGGAGTTTTAAAAGTTTATGTAATATCAAATAAATATGAAATTATACAAATTTATGTATAATAACTTATTTATGATGATGATATGAATTATTATATCTTAACAGATTTTTAATTTATGTTTACTTTGATTCACTTCCTGAAACTGAATCCAATAAACCTGATAAAATCTGAAAAAAAATGACGACACGTTTGGCAATTGGCTCAGTTTGTAGAGACCCTACTTGCTGTGTCAGCGGTCGCGTGTTCGAGTCCCGCTGCAGCTGGGGGCATTTGTGTGATGAGCACGAATGTTTGTACTCCAATCATGGGTGTTTATATTTATAATATGTATGTATTTAGTGTTATATATAGTATAGGTATAGTATAGTGTATCAACTATCTGGTATCCGTAACACAAGCTTACCACGGAAGTAGATGGTGCTGTGTGTTAATGTTCCAACATATTTATTTGTCTTAAAATAGTTATTTTTAAAGCTTAGACAAAAAGAATATTTAGACAAAAATCTCATAATATCTATGCTATTTTGTTCAAAATATTTATAAATAATAGTTTATGCGATAAACGAAGAAAGTTTGTATATATATATATTACAAACCTTTCTCGTTTATTGCTATTTCTATTAATGAAAATGATGTCAAAATCCGTTGCGTGATTATGAAAAAGCAAGCGGATAAACAGAGACAGGTAGCAACTTTGTTTTGTACTATGTATAGATGACAACCTAAATAGATCAACGACTTGCGTCTGAACTAAATGTATTTTCCCATTAAAATGAGAGATTTTACCTCTCTAAATGAATTATGTTATTTTTAACCCTGTAATATCATGTTTCTTCGTCAACTTGTTTTCGTCTTTTTAGTTCACTTTTTACACAGTCGGGTTTTTATTTTTGTAAATTTTTTTATTAAGAATATTATATGAGAACGAACGGAATGAATAAAATGTTGTATTAAAATAATCAATATATCTTGTAAGTTATAGTCGGTAAGAAAAAAAATTGCATTATATAACTATTATTTTTTATTTTGTCTGTTTTTTTGTGTTCTTCATACTAACTTTCGGAACAACCTACCGCTGAAAATTTCCAAGCGTTATATGAGACAAATAGATTTAATGTTATATAAGGAAGTACAATAGTCAATATTCAATATTAATAGATATTACTGATTTAATAATAACAAATGTTATTAATTATTATTAAAAATAATTTTACGCAACAGTTCTTATTGAAAAAAATAGAAATATCACATGAAGCTACATACAAAGGGTAAATAAAATGACAGTCAACATTTATTTTGAAGCAGCTGTATTCACCAAAATACCTCCTCGGTTTCGGTATATTTTATGAAACAACGCAATAATTTGGATTTAGTTTGAGGTTCAATTTGGAGTTTAGTTGTATGTTTATTATCTACTTCGCTGTTATCAAAAATATCTGGCACTTCTAAGAGAGAAATACATTTATTTAATAACATACTTTCTTTCTCTTTCAATCCTAATAATCTCGTTTTAGCGGGCGGATTCCAATGAAATTTATTTTTATTTCTGATTCTGTCTTTTAATGATTCATTGTGTGTCTTCAAGATAGTTTCTATTCCATTGTCAATTTTATACGTATTTGGAGCCGGTGTTTGAAAAGTATTACTCTTAAAGCGAAGGCTTCGAGATATAGGTCCATGATGAACTGCAGGCAAGCATTTTGGGCTTTCGAGATTGTAGTAGCCGGGCCCAGGCGTATTTCCCGCTCCGTGTACAGGAATCCAGTTAAACCAAGTTTGAAATCGAGGCTCTGAGGAAAAAAATGGACTACTGTATTGAAATTGAAGTCGTCTTTCCTTTTTATTCATTAATGGTGGTAGATCTGCCGGACTAGGCTCGTGTAACTTTTTAAATAGAGGCTTCATTCTTATAGTCTTGGATCTGAATTCCCATGAAGGCAAATCTTTCAGTTTATTCTTACTTTGACTTTCTTGTGCTTCGTTAGCAACGAATTCACTGTCACTATCGGCGTCACTTATTTCAATTTCATCTTTGAATCTTTTTGTAGAGGAATTGAATGGAGCTAAAGTGCAATTAAGAAATTTACGTTTGCAAGTAGAATCATAACTTGCAGGGCTAGGTCCGTCACCGGAAGAATATTTGAATCTCACAGCTTTAACTCCGAAAGCTGCAGGTTTTGGCAGTTTTGCGTGACAATATTTTAACGGTTCTTCACCTTTTTCAAAATCTCTCTTGATATTATACTTTGCCGGACCAGGTATTTCATTGTATTTCGAACTAATGAATCTCTCCGCTTTAGGACCTAAAAAGTTTAAATTTGTTCCTTTTGGTGATGTCGGCTGATAGTTAGCTGGTCCAGGAAAATTTTCCAATATATTCTTTCTTTGAACCATTTCAATAAATCTTAACTGTTTAGACCTTTTACGTTTTAACTCTCTTACCTTTTCAGCGCATATAGTTTGATAAGCAGGTTCGGTAGTAATTTTATAAGCTGCTGGTCCAGGTGTAGTTTCTCGAAGTTTATTAATTCTTTGTGAAGTCCATTTACTCCATTTCCATCCATGATAAAATGCACTATGTTCTTTCACATCCGTATCGTAAAATGGAGGATCATCTTGCTTAAGCGCACGTATTCTGGATCCATCAGGAAAAATCTTATAATTTTGGTCATGTCCACAAGCCGAGAAAGGACCTTTACTTTCTATAGATCTTGGAGTAATACCCTTAAATATCTTTCGTGGAATTTTTCCTTGACAAATAATTTTCTCGTTTTCTGATTTTTCTTCTTTCTCGCTACAGCATTCGCAAGTGGTATCTATTCCGCATTTGCATAAAACTGCTTCTATATTCTCTTTACTCAAAAGTTCATACGAGAAGCGTGGGATTTTGGAAGAAATAGATGTACAATTTGGTATTCTCTGAGATACGTCACCGCAATATATGGCATGCGTCCATAAAGTAGACGCAGTCCCAGTATTTCTATGAGTTTTTGAAAGAAAAGGCACTTTATTAGATCTAATCAATATCGAATTGGTTCTCTGATAAACACCAGCGGGTTCTAAAAGTGGAAATGATTTTGGATTCGGTGGAAATCGCTCACTTAAATTGTATGCCATCTTTAAATATATTTTTTGTGTAAACAAGTTTGTATAAAATAATCTAAGTTGTCACTTTTCAGCGTATCTATTCACATGACACGATTTATTAGCTCATTTCTTTAAAAAAAATACGAAAGATGATATAGGTAATAATGAAGTTGCTATAGTTTGTGTAATCTAAGAATGTTTTTTTGACATTTGTTTCTAGGCATGTAAACAATTGGTAGGTAGGTGTATTATAGATACCTAATCAGATATATTCGAAGTCGGTGTGTTTAGAATTGTATAGGCTGGCATCGACTTAGAGTCAAGGTATATATGATTCTGTCTTAGGTTAATATATGATTAAGTAAATATAGTAAACTGACAGAATCCTCGGCTTCGCTCGCGCTAAAACTACAAAAATAAAACTCTTAAAATGGTTACTTTCATACAAACTTTCATCCCCTATTTTACTCTATTATTGAATTGCGAAAAATGCTAAAACATGTAGGTACTTATTTAATTGAAGAGCATTAATGCCAAGTTTCAAGTAATTCTGACTATAAATATTTTTTGGTTGTAATAAAGTGTTTTGCCTTGTTAATGAAATCATCTCCCGCGGTAAAAAAAAACTAAGAAATCGATTTATTGGGAAGAGATGGACTGCGGTTATGGAACAAAATGATCATTTTAAAGCGGCGGAAGTGAATATTCCAATATTTATTTATAACGTTGCAAAAGGTGTATCTGTTAATGATATCAATAGTTACATAAAGGCAAAGGCTAATATGTGTGTACCTATTGATCAAATAAATTCAAAGTCTTTAAAAGATTATATATCATTCAAAATTTTCGTTCCAAAACACAAACTAGACTTGTTTATGCAAGATAAATTTTGGCCTGAAGGAATTGCCTATCGTCGTTTTATTGATTTTAAAAGAAAAAGGGTAGCCACAAGTGACCTAACACGGCAATTTGTATAATATTAAAGAATTATAATGGTAACATCTAATGATCTCCACACAAAAAATCACGCCAATCTGTCACTCTGTTTTGGTGTGAAAGAAAGACAAACAAACAAACAAACACACTTCCATATTTATCCGTTATATTAATTTAATATTATAAATATGAAAGTTTGTGAGTATGTATGGATGTTTGCTACTCTTTCACACCAGAACGGCTGAACGGATCTGGATGAAATTTGGCAGAGATAGAATATAGTCGGGAATAACACATTAACTTTTTATCCCAGTAAAATGTACGGTTTGGTTTTGATTTCCTAGAGGTGAACCCGAGCGAAGCGAGCGTGAGCCGCTAGTTTATAATATTAGTATGGATATGGATGAAAATTACCAGTTATTTTTTACTTGTTTTTTTTTTATTTTTTTTAAGTTTTTAATCGACTGCGACCAAACCCAAATACGTGGTGGTATTAGGTATACCTTCTATTATATTATTTTAAAGAACAGTATTTAACCGGAGTTAAAATAATGCAATACAATATTATTATCGATGTTTTTTGAGGTCTATCCACTCTCATACTTTTTAATAATTATATCAATTTTCATTTTTAATCATTGCAAACATGCCACTGACAAGACTGCGTTGCTATACTACCTAGTTTAAAATTAAGTATGCCAATTAAAAGTATTTTCTGATAATATGAAATGTTGAGTAAATAAATAAAACCAAATCATCAAAAATCAATATTTTTTTATTTTTATGTAATTATTTTTATTCCAAAAATACTTTCTTTAATTTTTTTAATACATATATTATTAAAGTTACAATTTCCAAACATACAAAATATATTTACATATTTTTCTTAAATTTATCACAGCAGATAAATCAGCTTTGTTGGACTGTAGTTTTTTAAACAAGACTCAATATACTAATGTAAAGTTTGGTCACACCTTAATTATTAATGACGTAAAATATTCCATTGACGTGATCATTTATAATAGTGGTGAAGTCCTTACGATTAGGTCCCTAAATAAACAACGAGATCATAAAAATCTAATTAAAAATCTAATTCATTCTACAGTATAAAATTATTTTTAAGAGGCATATATATATATATATATATATATATATATATATATATATATATACAAAGTGGATTTTAAGTTATACTGAATTATGATAGGGTGGAGAAAGACTAAAGGGGGACTGTTGATTTATTATTATGTATAGTTTGAGGGTTGTTCAAGTGGATGTAACATGGCTTTATTATTTAATGACTGTTAATTGCTTTGAAAAAAATATATTTAATTTTTGCTTATAATTTTGACATTTAAAATTATAATTATACAATTGTGTAATCATTCCTTTGTCTACAACAGTACAAATGTAAATTGGATGTTGAAGTTATTTATTATTTAATAACACATTATTGGTGAAACATATAAAGATATAATCCTAAGCATTTTTGTACAGTCAGAAATAATGCAAAAATTTATGTAATTAAAATTAAGGAACATAAAAGAAAGTAAAATTAACATGAAAAATATTAATTAATAATTGTAAAAAGAAATCATTCTTTTCACAAGCTTTTATTTAAATGCTCTAAAAAGAAGAAAATAAACTTTAAATTAAATCGAACCCGACAATTTATTACTTTACACAATTTATATCATATAAAAGCTCGTCGCGAGATTATCTATTTTTTATTTATTGGAACATTTTAGTGCGCTTTTAATTTAAATTTTTTGTGAAAACAACTTTAAGCATTGCCTTTAAGGTTCAATTTACTTGTTGTATATTTATTTCAATTCAACTAGAATTATTACCTAACCACAATTAGTGACATAATAAATTGTATTCTTCTCAGCAAACCCTTTTATTTGATATTCATATCATGAGGGTGCATAGGAAAACATAGTCCGCCATCTTGGGGCGTCCGCCATATTGGATTTAAAATGACGTCACTTAGCATTGTCATGCAAACTTAACGTACTCGTATATGCAAAATTTTAGCTCAATCGATTCGGAGGATTCGTGCTTTAAAATTCAGTTGCAAGATTTGGCCCAAACTAACATACTAACATGGCAAGTTAAATAAAAGCTTGTAATATATAATACACAATTCTATTTATTTTATTATATTCGATAATTAACATATATTGTATTCGATTGTTGTTTACCAAAGTCTACTTGCAAATTAACATAAAATTGGCAAACAGGCGGTCAAAATGTCATTATGAAAAAAGTTAGCAGTTTTAATATTTTTTAAAGAACTAACTACTATTTGCTATAACACCAACAATAATTATTTAATTATTTTTAAACTCATCTATTATACAATTTTCGTTTATTATAGTTGAAAAGAAATGGAATGTTTAAGTTTTCTTGAATAAACCTTGGAAGATAAATCATTTCCATGTATTATATTTAACTTGTTGTTAATAAGATAAAGTAAATCTATAGACGAGTTAGTGCAAATATACATATATGGCAAAGGTTTTCCTTTGTAAAACATGCAACAAAGCAATTCATAAAAAACTTACTACTATTTTTATATTAAGTATTTACGCTTTAAAGATTTGACCAGCAAACTATAACAATGCGAAATCTATGTGGCGTGCATCGTATAAAGATAACCTACTTACCTCTTTACAGAAAATAAATTATTAACAATATACTTATGCAAATTATATAAAAATTACAAATTAAGTATTATATTCATTGACCTAATTTCAAGATGGAACGATCGTATTTCAGAGACTTTTAATGTCATGGCGATGGATGCAAGGATCAAACCCATTTCTTCTCTACATAAAGTGCACGCCACCAAAACTTTAGCAGGCTTACCTCATATCATCTCACGCTATAATTTTTGACTAACAAAAAATCGTAACAGAAATTGAGAATAACATATTCAAAGCTTTTCAAGTAACGAAAAACATTACTTAGATCTATTAAAATACTACAATACTTCTAGCTTATAGCGAGCTAAAAATACTTCTTAGCTTTAATGGATCAATTAATTATTAAATTCATACAGTATGATGTATACAAATGCTAACCTTAATTTTTTAATTAGTCAATAAAAGATACAAAAATGCTTTCCAATAGTCCAAGAAAAGAATTTTTATATATTTCCCATAGACCACCTTTGGTCGGTGGGCGCGTCTGTTGGTTCCCTTATAGTTGAAAAGTAAACTGATCTATCGGACTCCACATTCATTACATCAAGTGTCCTGGATACTGCCAACATGCGCTTCAGAAGACTACACGTTGAAATCATTAATATCTAGAAGGAAAAACAAATTTGTGGTATTATAATATTATATCTAATATTCCTTGCCAAAATTCATTAATTTCAGTTGATACTATACATTACATTTTTATTCAATTAATCACATATTTAAATCAATAATAAATAATATATTTGCTTGATCGAAAGTTAAGTGGTTTACATTTTTTATAGACATAAGTCGTGGTCCTTTCGTCATCATGTGAAATATTTTATTATATGAGTAAAATTATATTTTAAAACCGAAACTAAATCCGAATTGCGAAATTTAGTTCACAGTTGCAAATATGTGCTTACATTGAAAGCAGTTATTTCACAGAATTATATAATTTTTATATTAAGTTGCTCGATAAACCTTAGGTGTTTTATTTGATATGTGCTGAAGTTGAAAGTCACACAAAAACTAACGAAAGTTTTGGTTCCTTCCGTGCTTGCTTCCAACCGTAAGTTCACTTCTATTTCATTGTAATCTTTCCTTCCTCTATATTATGCCCGTCAGCATAGCCTTCAAGTTTTATCAAAAAATACTTCGACTTTTATGTCAATTTAGGTTTTAAGTGCAATAGAAAAAATATAACATTTTTATTGTGTTTATGCATTGGCTCGACATGAGTGTAAATATCGCAGTGATAGCCCAGTGGTAAAGCGCTCGCTTGGGTAACCGTGTGAAGCAGGTTCAAATCCCGAGTCTCGCACCTCTGATATTTTTAAATTCATACAGTGAAGGAAAACATCGTGAGGAAATCTGCATATCTGAGAGAACATAGCAAGTTTTCGAAAGACATGTGAAGTCCGTCAATCCGCACTTGGCCAGTGTGGTGGACTATAGTGGGATGTGACCGTGCCCAGTAGTGGGATGTTATGAAGGGCTGAATACTTACATACAAGAGTGTAAATAAAGTACGTACCTTTATCTCAGGTTTAAGGGGTAGTATGGTTATGAGCCACCAAAGCCAATGGGGGCCGTCTGCCGTCGACCACCACACATGTGGGGTATTGTATATATCATAATACGGCAATGGACCGAAGGCGGTTTCAATTTCCTCTTTCACCGATTCATCCATATTTTTCAACCAAGTCAACGCTTTATATAGTATTTGGGCGTCTACTAAATGTATATCTGGGATTTCATCCTCCGATGGCATAACATCGTTTAACACTTCAATACGGGCTACGTTACATCTAAAAATAAATGTTTTTTATTAACTTTTGATGTTACTTATTAATTTTATTATAATATATCAGAATAATTAAATAATAAACATTAATGTGTAGTTAAAAATCTCAAGTTCAAATATTTTAATATGAGAACGAAACGTTTGGCTCAAATTGTAGTGATCCCACTTGCTGTGCCAACGATTCCCACTGTCGAGCTCGAGTCCCGCTGGGAGCATTCATCTGTGTGATGAGCACGAATGTTTGTACTCCAGTCATTGGTGTTTATATTAATAATATGTATGTATTTAAAATTATATATGTGTAATATATCAACTATCTGGTATCCATAACACAAGCCGCTTAGCTCACCATGGAACTAGATGGTGCTGTAGGTTAATGTCCCAACATATTTATATTAAAACTGATGGGGCAGATATTGAGTTTAATTTAATATATCGGGTGTCCCAAAAGTCAACATCAAGCCGGTGTCGGGTGATAGGTCAAGTAGTGACAGTATTCAGAAAAATAATAAAAAAAATCTTAGTCATCTACTTAAAAAATTGTGGGTATTTGAAAACAAATCGAGAAATTTACTATCTGGTGACAATCTTTCAAGAACTGTGACCATAATTTGTTATTTTTCATCAATTTAATTTTTGTAATGTAACCTTGAATAGTCCTTCTATTAATCAGAGCATAAAAAAGCCTTAGTTCTAAAGAAAATTATCACTTTTTCCCCCAATCATGAACTCAAAATATCAAATCACTTGAATTTAATTGCTTGTACTTGTACAATTGCATATTAATAGATACTTTATTTTTTAATTATGGTATTTGTGAAATAAGTGTATTCTCTTACCCTTGCTTTACATATCGCTCTAGAACTCTAAACCTAGACACGCCAATGGTCGATAGTATGCAGCGATTATCTTCAAATACAACGCAATCACAAATTTCAAGCACCTGAGAAAAAGAGAAGTTAAATTAATAAAATTATGTAATTAAATTAGTGAATAAAATGTAAAATATAATAAAAACAATGGTATTATTAAGTTTCGTATATTCTAAAGATTAAATTAAAATGGCTTAACTCGTAAATAAGTTTAATTTATATATACATATGTACATAAATAAAACTTATTTACTTTATGGATTACAGAACTTCTTAGGCTGACAAATAAGCCAAAGTATAATTTTCTTCTATTTTTATCCCATAGTAATATTTTCGGGTGTATGACGTATTCTATGAGTGTACGATTATTTCCTCACCATGCTTCGTAACTTTAACGGGTTATAAAAGATCATGTTAGATTTCGTTACATTTATCTGGTGGGAGTGAGATAGTATGCAATATTGATGTCATGGCCAGTTATATATTTCTTTACTATTTATTATGGTCACGCAATACACCCGAAGGGCATGTATAAAAATTTCATTAAATGTAATTAAAAGGCAAAAACATGACTGAATAATTGGAATGAGTATATTAATTAATTTAATTACTGAGACTAAAGAATTATTATTGGTGGCCGCCAAAAGTAAAGTCAAAAATAGGAGCGTAATTTCGCTGTTTATCATAAACTATTTTCGATTCTGCCATACAGATATTTTATTTTATTAAAGTATAAGAAGAAAGTAGAAATATTCTTTTGTATTTTTTTAACATTAGTTCTTGAAAGAGAGAGATAGCACAATATTAGCTTATTTTTTAACATATATTTACTTATTACAGTAATAAGTTTTCTATTAATATTCGTGCATATTACATATACATACGTTTGTATTCTATAACACTGCCTATTTATTTCTTAGTCTGAGTTTAATTATAATAAGTATTATATTACAATTGTATACATTACATTATTACATTCCTCTGAATCATTAACTCTTTTATTATATAATTATAATAAAATTTAAAAATTCGAACAAATGATTTAATTTGTGTTTGTTTTAACATAATAATTTGTTAATTTCAACGTAAAATAAAATATTTACTCATCTACGATATTCATATTATTGACTGCATAAAAAAAATATATTACACCCCTCTTCCTGGAACGCCACCCCTACTTTCAATTTTTAATAAAACATAATTAAATACATTATACATAATTGCATATACGAAACGAATCTATACTACTGTTTGGTTAATAATTTCTTAGATTTATGCGAATATTTGACATTTTAAATAAAACTAGCTTTTCGGATTTTTTCGTGGATTTATTTTAATTTTTGGTTCCCGACGCTTCGAATGCTTTACAGCAATAATGGTCACGGGAGAGACTACGGTTTTAGATGTCTCAAAGGCGTTATATACTTTTACTTACCCACAATTTTACAAAAATGATTTCAAAAATTCAAAAATGGCACCAAAGTACCTTACAATATTATTTGATTTTAATTATGAACATTTAAAAAAAATACCGTGACCATGATTGCTGTAAAACATTCGAAACGTCGGGAACCAAAAATCAAAATAAATCCACGAAATAATCCGATAGTTTTATTTAAAATACTGTTTGGTTATTACGATTGGCGATATAATAACTTACAGTGCCATAGTCGGCGTACGTAGCGCCTTCTTCATAGGCGAGCATTCCAAATCTACGAGATCCCGACTCCATTACACGACACACCATCTCCCAATACTTTGGATCGGATATGAACAGCGGGCATGGCATTCTGTTGAATTCCAAGAGAAATAGTAAAAAACGCTATGGGATCTTGTAACGTAGAAGGTATTGTTTACTAATCTATACCTACTAATATTATAAAGAGGTAAAGTTTGTGAGTTTGTGACGTTGTAGGGGGTAATCTCTGGATCTACTGAACCGATTAAGATGAAATTTGGTGAGAAGGTAGTTTGAGACCCTGGGAAGGATATAGGATACTTTTTATCCCAGAAATCCTTAAGGGGGTGAAAATGGGGATAAAAGTTTGTATTGGGAAGCAAGCTAGGGACGAACCCGAGCGAGGCGAGGATAAGTCGGTAGTTTATAAATATTGCTAATATGCACTATATATGTTTTACACTTGAAATAAATTGGGAATTCTCGAAAGCTTTTTTTTGTATAATAAAATTGAAATAAAATAGCTAACTGTCATTTTAAATTTAATATAATATATACATATGTACATATATACTACATGTATTGTAATAACATTTAAACTGGCCTGTATTAAACGTTAGTCAGTCTCTTTAGTGAGATAATTATAATTTAATCAAAAATATATAATTGAATAGCAAAAAACAATACTCACCCAGGAAAAGCTACATAGCACGTGACAATAGGTATGACGTTCGAATTATCCGGCACCGGAGATACGTCAATAGAAGCCAGTATAGATCTTATGAATTGTGTATCTCGAGTCTGAAAACATACAAAAACCAAATAACCTTTAACTTCTTTTAAACATTATTTTACAAGTGGTCACGTTTAGAAACATCGGTCGAAAACGTTTTTTGGTCATGCTTCTAAATATACACCTGACCTGACAAGGACTACTCATTATACTTTGACAACACGTTTGGCTCAGTTTGTAGTGACACTACTTGATGTGCCAGCGTTCACGGGTTCGAGTCCCGCTGGGGACATTCATTTGTGTAATGAGCACGAATGTTTGTTCTCCAGTCATGGGTGTTTATATTTATAATATGTATGTATTTGAAGTTATATATGTATAGTGTATCCACTTTCTGGTATCCATAACCCAAGCCTTTTTTATACTTGTGGTTGCTATGCCTTGAACAAACAGATGGATTTACATGGAGTTAGTTCGATAAAAATGTAAAACATTTTTCATAGTTATGTATTTGATAATACGCTTTTCCTGTTCTGAAGTTAAGATATAATTGATATTTGCAAAAAAATGGGATAACATACATTTATGTGAGTCAATAGTAATTTTGATAAAAAATCTTGTTATAAAGCTGTTGGAAAATAATATTACTCGTAGTTTCGTTTAATTTAATTAAATCTTCATACGAAAAAACGTCAAATAGAGATCATAATGAATGATTATTAAATATATAATAATGATAGCAAAATAACATAAACAGAGTACTAACTAACCTCCTCTACACTGAAGTCTTTCAACGGTCCCAAGCAGAGTGCACAGTTCCTCTTATAGTAGAGAGAACGTTCAATGCATCTCCTACAGTAAGTATGGCCGCAAGGAGTGGACACGGGGTTAGTGAACGTGCCAGTGCATATAACACACTCTAGGTCTGACGGTCTCAGCCAGCTGTACGTGGACTGCTCTCGAACAGACTGACTGAGTTTACGCCATACATGTCTCGGTTCATACCCATCGCACAGAACCGTTATTGTCTATAAACGGAAAATAATTGCATTTAATGTGTGACAGCATCTTGTTTTTTGATTTAAATTGAGATTGTCATTAATTTATATAGATTTTATTTTTTCTTTCCACACACTTTCCACCAGGGAAAGAAAATAGCGATTTAACTGCTTTTACGATTCGGTAACTTAAAGAGGAATAGTGGATTTATACAAAAACATTGGATATGGAATATTTTTCATTCGCCATTATTGTCATTCGTTTTTCATTTGATAACATATTTACTTGGTGTGTTCCTCACAAAACGTGACGCTGGCAGAATGGATTGCGTCTGTTAACGCAACTATGAGAAATTATATGTAGAAAAAAATATCAATATTAACAGATACAAAAACATCCGTATAACATTTTAACTTTCGACTTAAGAGACTCACTTAACAAGATTAAAAATAATATTTCATAAAAATAGATCTTATAAGATACAATGAGATGATTACGAAATATAAGTAAAACAACTGTAATATCAATATCCGATTTATGTATCATCCGACCAAAACAACAACACTTAATTTTATTTAGATACATATTTTAAATAAAAGCATTGCAAGATATCGAGATTTGTTAGGTGTAGCAACAAGGTAAGATTTGGAGCAAAATATAAAGAAAAGTTTTTTGCACATTCCGTTTTTCATGAGCAATGTCGTAATTAAAAATTGTTTCCACGTGGTACGCGAAATAAAATTTTGTGCAATCGCAATGATTAAAATCACGCTAAATTGAAAAAGTTTCTACATGGCGATTTCACAAATGCTTACAAAAGTTACAATAAAGAATATTAATAAATAACTTGTATGGATTTACATTTTTTTCCTTTCTATTCTTTTACATTCGTTTATTGTACATTTGCGAATATTTAGAATATTTAAAGACTTTTATTTATTTATTTATGTACCATAAAGTATATGTTATACAAAATAAAGTAAGAAAATGTTGACAAAGGACAACTTATCTCTTTAAAAGATTTCTTCCAGAAACCCTTCAGAAGTGAGAAAATAAGTTAATTTAGTGCGGTGTAGGTACAGTACAGCATTAAACGGAATTGACTTAATATTAAAATATATTAACTAAATATTATAATTATACAAATATATATATATATATATATATATATATATATATATTTATACACACAAATCTATACTACATATATACTATTTTTGAATACATACATACAAACATATACTTACATATACATACATACTTGTCTACTATAATTTATATCTGATTTGATAAATAGTGCTGTTTAATTCTAAATTTAAATGTTAGAATGAGGGATCATCTTTGAAAATATAATCAGGCAGTGAATTCCACAATCTTGCTGCCATAACAGAAAAAGATTTTTCATACAATGTTGTATTGTAGTGAGGAACCACTAATTTGGGCAAATTGACACAAGAACGCGCTGGTCTGCATCTAGGGGGCACTAATGTAAAGCGCTCACTTAAATAAGAAGGTGTAGAAGTTTTCAAAATATTGTAAAGCACACATAATACTCGAACGTTTCGGCGAAAACGAATAGGGAGCCACTTCAGTTGACGTCGGAAAATACTTATGTGATCAAATTTGCGCAATCCTTTTGCTTTCTCCAAAACTTTTATATGAATTTACATTTCCAAACTGGTTTAGTACCATTATAATTACATGGTCAATGTAAAGATTAACATCATTAAACCACCTTTATTACCATAACTAGAGACTTCACTTCATTCGGGTTCGTCCCTAGGTTCATTCCGCATATAAACTTTCATCCCCATTTTCACCCCCATAAGGAATGATTTCTGGGATAAAAAGTATCCTATGTCCTTCCCCGGGTCTCAAAATATCTTCTTAACAAATTTCATCTAAATCGGTTCAGTAAATTCAGAGATTATCCCCTACAACGTCACAAACTCACAAAATTTACCTCATTATAATATTAGTATAGATTTGTGTACTAATTTTCATCCTAAGTAGTTCAAGCCTCAAGAAATAACAAACATACACACACGCACGTAACATAGTAGTGTAGTAGTACGATTATAGTACCTGTGCCAATAGCTTCCTAGCCACGTGCGCGAATGGTTGGGTGGAGGCGACGCGGGCCAGATGGGAAGCTGCTTCTAAAAACTTGCCCGCACATATCAGCTCTCGTGCTTTACGATGTCGAGCCTGCAACACATATACAATATACATCTTTTAAATCTTTATAAATTACACCATATGTCTTACTCTGTTGTAAAAACTATATTATAGTAAAGTTTCATCGAAATCCGTTCAGTAATTTTTGCTTGAAAATGTAACAAACGCATCTTTACAACACAAACTTTTGACGTTTATAATATTAGTAGTATTTTTCTTACAAGAATATCACAAAGAATAATATAGTCATGAAGACGAGCTGCTGTAAATATATATCTATTTAAGCTGCAGGTCGCGCGTTCTTTGTCACACAAATATATTATATTGTTTGTGTGTTTTCGCTAAAGTGTATCGTAGAAGTAAAATGGGTAATTTTTTTATTAATTCGCAGCATGTTTATAAATCTTATTTATAAAGTACGTACAGTATTTAGGTCTTATTTCAGTAATTATAAATAAATTCAAAATATTATGTAATTGCTAGACTATAATTGACCCTTATCATTGGGAGCAAAACATCAACATATAAACACATGGCTTCAATTATATTATATATTTACGCTTAGTGGTTGATGACTCAATCTTATTACGTCAAATATTTATCCATAGAATATCGGGTGATTCCTAGAATCGAAACAAAGCGTTGCAAGTGTAGTGGCAGTCATTATATTCTAATGACTAGCATTGCCCGCGGCTCCGCCCGCGTTCAGATTACCAAAAACCGAATTCATAGGTTTTATATATTAGTATACTCTTACATTGAAGTTTTTGTATTTTTCTCAATAATGAGACAAATTTTCCCCCGGTAAAAAGTATCCTATGTGTTGTCCCGGATAACCAGCTATCACCATACCAAATTTCATCAAAATCCCTCTAGTGGTTTTTCTGAGATGCGGTAACAGATAGACAGACAGACAAAAATTCTAAAAACTATAGATTCGGCGTCTGTATCGATAATAATGTTTATTTTAATAAGATTTTAATTATAAATATCTAATTGGCTTGGTTACAATTTTATTATATGTATAGATTAATGAATGAAAGTGCTTTCAAACTAAACTAAAAAACCTTGTATATCAATGTCATGTAACTTTTTGCCTTGTTGCGTAACGTCCAATCATTTGAAGTATTGCACACGGCTTGAGATGTAATCAATCATGTTTCAGCGAGATTATTCTTATGAAACTGCCCACGTTGGTTTAGATCGACTTATTTAACAAATATTTCAGTATAATACGTTTATAAGCGTATATTTATTTCATATATTTAAGCTCTCGTATACAACTTTTAGGCACATTAGAATATTAGTTTTGAGTATTTGTTATAAAAGTTACACTAGCGACCTACTTGTTATATAGTCCAAATTATAAATCAGCATTCTCTATAGAGAGAAGAGGAAAACCTTCTAAAAAGAAGATAATTTAAGATGCCATCGTAAAACAGACTGACAGGCTGAGAATATTAGCTATTAGTTGTAAAATGAGATTATATTAAAATATCACATATATTGTTTTTATTATTATATTATTACAATTAGTTTTCTGTATTTGCAAATGAAATTGAGATGGTTAACAAAAAAAATAACTTACAAAACATACAATTGTGGTGCAAATAAATTAAAATATTATGTAAGTGTATACTTATATTTAGAGTCTATAGAAATAAAAATGAATGTTCGTATGTTTGTCCTATATGCATTCCTAAACCATTGTTCCGATTGTGATGAAACTGAGGCGGGTTATCCTGTATACGCCTGAGAAAGCTTCTGGTTCATAAAGTTTTTCTTTGAACGTTTGTCTTTCATGCTTTCCTAAGCCATTCAAACTTAGAGACGCACCAAATACATAAATTAAATTTCATTGTATTTATTTTGGATGAAATATTGCTATCGCTTTTTTTATATTTACATTTATTAGTGATCGCATAAAATCGCAACGCATAAATAATAAAAAATCAAAGTATTTCGCAAATAAAAAATCAACTAAAATTAAGGAATAAGTAAGCTTAAAACTACTTCATACATGTTCAATTTTAGAAAAATTAATCACCTGCACAGTCATAGGTTCACGTGGGCGCGAAAAACTATGCGTGTAGTAAGTCATGGATGCCGAATTATGGGTCTTTCGGTATTGCGAGCCACGCTGTACCAAGCATCGTGGACGAGCTACTAGAAGAAAATAATAATTTCATTATTACATAATAGGAAATAATGCGTAATCAAATATTAATAATAATTTTTAATAATGAACACTCTGTAAACAACTTGTAAAATGAAACGTAACTTATTCCGCACCAAATAAGTAAAATTGGTGCGCATTACATAACGATTAGACGTAGTCTAAAGTGGGACATGTAGAAATATAAGTTGTAAATGTTCATCGATTATACAAACTATACGTAATCCTTTTTATATTATTTACAAACTGGATTATGGTATTAATTGATCTGAAATAAGTCGATCGGCTGGCAAGGACATGTACTGAATATTTAATAACTTTGTTTTAAATGGCTCTATTTAAAATAATCCCAATACATCTGCGACATTTAGCCCGCAAAGCTACATAATGCTCGATGTTACGTAATTTTGAATGAAGTCAGAGTTTGCATTGCGTTACATAACAATATTATCCAAGCGATAAGCCGTGGCGGTTAGTGCCTAACAAAATAAATTTAATCAAAGTATTATCATACATAGTACAGCAAAAAATAAAATTAAAATAAAGATAATTTACTGTAAAATAAGTTAGTGGCAAAACAAAATAACTTGTATAAATAAAAATTCAAGGCAAGTTAATGAATATCATTGTAATACCGTGACCAAATGTTACAAGCCAGACCGATACAAATATCAGCATATCAATTATTGTGTTATAAATTGAAATCCGACCGCATTCAGATGACCAAAAACCAAATTCTTAGGTTTTACATATTACTTATACTCTTACATTGCAGTTTTTACATTTTTTCTCAGATATTTTCCCGTGGTAAAAAGTACCTATATGTTGACCCGGATAACCAGCTGTCACCATACCAAATCCCTCCAGTGGTTTTTCTGTGGTGCGGTAACACACACAGACAAAAATTCTAAAAACTATTGATTCGGCCTCTGTATCAATAATAATGTTTATTTCAAAAAGATTTTCCAAAAAATATTTAATGTACAGTTTCGGCTTCGTTACAATTTTATTATATGTATAGATTAACTGACTGATAATATAGAACTATAAAGAAGCAGTGGCAGTGGCCTTGACTCAGTAACATATTCGCTTACCGCTTGTAACTTATTACGTAGTTTGGACTACATAACAGTATCTATTCAAGTTCGCCATAAATATACTTGATAACAACCTAACTTAATTGAATGTTTGAAATTACAAAAAAAAAATAAAGGACGAGAACTTTTTGTTACTTTAATCTAAATATATCCTGTATATATTTACGAATATATATATGTGACGTTAAAAATACACTGAAAAAAAAAAGTTCCAAAAAAAAGGGTAGGTACTTTATTGTGTCATCGCATCGTAATATATTGTGATGATTTTATATGAAAGAGTGTGATGAAATAAAAAGTGAGTGCCCCAAATGGACTTACGTACCTAACTACCTACTAAAGCCAACGTAACCTGCGACCTAGCGCTCTCCATTGCGTCGTCGACAATGTACTTATATAACCGCAATGTAACAAACAAATCGTCGATTTACATAATACTTGTTGGAGAACGATTATTATTATTGTTCACGCCCGCCCACATTATATTTAAGCGTTATTATAATTATACAAGTTCAAATAATTAAGTTAAAATAAAATGATAAATTGTTTTCCATAAAAGTAAAGGTTAAATTTAAAATTCACCATTGGCCAAAATGCAATAAGTAATCTTACCTCCAGAAACAGTCACCTTTTTTTCAGTCGTTCTTGCAATTGATCCAGGATCTGCTATTCTGTAATAGAAATGAATACATAAATACACTGTAAATAACAAAAAAATAAAAACCGACTTCAAAAAAAAGCACTAAAAAGTAAAAAATAACTGATTGGTAGTTTTCATTTACTATACATACCTAATCAAATATTTTCGAAGTCGGTGTGCTTTGCTTTGTATGGGCTGGCACCGATTTCGAAAATATTTGATTAGGTATGTATTTAATAGGTAGGCTTTAATTACTTAGCCAAAGCACACCGACTTCGAAAATATTTGATTAGGTATGTATAGTAAATGAAAACTACCAATCAGTTATTTTTTACTTTTTATTGCTTTTTTTTGAAGTCGGTTTTTATTTTTTTGTTAAAAAGTTTTTATTTTTCCCTTTTTAGTGTAGACAGTAGTAGCAAAGTAAGGATTCTAATGTGTTAGGCTTGTCAAATCAAACAAAATAAGCCCAAACTCAAAGTATCTACTATTAGCCGTTGAAGAGTTCCACCTATCCACCTTCTGGCCTTGCCATCAGATCAGGTCAACAACACCGAACCACTGTACTATCAACGGAAATAGAAATACTTGCAAAGTTTCAAGTCAATATGACAATTATAAGTAGGTTAAATTCATCATTAGTTGTTTTTCCACCCTTAGGGGTGGTATTTTTTTTTGAAATTTAAATGGGACCAATCTGGAAGTATACCCTTTCAAACAAAACAAAAATTGTCCAAATCGGTTAATAAATGACGGAGTTCTGAGGTAACAAACATAAAAAAAAAAAAAAACATACAGTCGAATTGAGAACCTCCTCCTTTTTGAAGTCGGTTGAAAATAAAATTACAAATAATATTATAAATGTGAACCTGTGTTTGTTTGTTAGTCCTTTTTAACCGTTAATACGTACCTAGGGATGAACTCGAGCGAAGCGAGTGGGCCGCTAGTATACCTATTATAAAAATTATAAAAGTATAAAAAAACATTACTTTAGTAGAGGAAATAACATTTACCTTGGTTTTTTAATATATTTGGTCATTTTTTGTACTAGCTCCCGCACAACTGTATTGACAAATGCATTTTTTGGTGCATTAGCACCGCAAGGACAAGCACCATTTAATTTTATACAACTGCAAAACAAAAAAATAATTATATTTGTAAGTGATTTAAACCAATATAATTATTGAATTATTGTAATACTTAAATTAAATATGTTATACCTGAGGCATCGAGAGTGACCACACTCTCCTGTGACCGGTGAAGTAGGGATACGAGTACAATCTAAACAATTCAGCTCACTTAGATTAGGGGATTTAAGATAACGTGACAGTTTTACTAAATTTTTAGCTAATTTTTCTGCTCTCAGAGTTGGTGATGGTAATTTGTTAACGAGACGCAGTAACGGCGCCAGTGATTCATTGTCACATTGAAAGTTCTCTATTACTGTTTTTGCATTTGATTTGAGCGTTTGTGCACGTACGTCTTTAGATTTCAAGACTGAATCAAGCAAAGATTCCGCGACTTGGTCTATGTATATCTCATTTGAAGAATTATATAAATTTTGGTTATTGTTATGAATTTCTCTATGAGACGACTCCGACTCGATTTGCATTGATGATTGGAAACTATCTATTGAGTCGTAATCTTCGAACGATAGAGTAGAAGATATGACACTGCCATCCTCAGAAATTTGAATCAAATTTTCCACTAAGTTATGATCTGGGGATAAAGATGGAGTCCTATTTTCTGTATCTTGCTGAATCTCTGACAAGGATTCTCTGTATGGGCTTCTGTCCGAAATTGTAACTCTATAGGATGATTCCTCTTGAGTGCCGAAGTGTGCAATATTTGTTTCTTCTGAACTTTGCAGATCACACTGCGCATCAGATGAGGATATAAATAAATTTGAAATTCTGTAAGGTTGAAACCTTTGACAACTTCTTCTGTTGCGATTTCTATGCCGTGGTGATTGTAAGTTTGTATTCATTTCAACAATATCACTTGAATAGAGTCGCGGTAAGAAAGGTGAAGTAATAACAGGAATTTTGTAACGTACAGTTGTAGTTGAGCCGGAAAAAGACTGTAAAGAAAATAACATATTTTAATGGTAACAAAATTATACATATATGTATATTATAAATAGTGTTACGAAATATGACCTCTCAAAAATAAAAATACTATAGGTACATAAAAGTTTTATCAAAAGAGACTTCAACGATATGCGATAGTTAGCTAATGCGATTGATTACGCTTGTAGCGTTATTGTAATATCACAGAATCTTATTTCATATGCGTAAAGCAATTTAAATACATTTAAAAAAACATATTATTGAAATCATTAACTACGTTTTGACCTAAAAGGCAAAATTTACTAGGTTCAGTAGAAAAAAATATTTAATTTGTTTTTTTTCTTTGTTATAAATTTATTGTGTGGCTTATTATGACACGCATTCGATAAGAGTTAAATTGAGTTAATGAAAACAATTAAAATCGTATTAGACTTTATACTAAAATACTTATCCCTTTATAGAAAACGCCGTTAAAAATATTAAAAACTAATTTTATGTCATAGCAGGATCAACATACAGACTGAGGCCTTACGGACCAATGCGTGCCAGCCTTGATCTAACAATATAGCGACTAGCGAGTCTCTGGAGACGTTAGGCGAGACATATCGCTATTAAACCATTGATTGATAATTCTATCGGCACAATATTGAGTCGACATTTCACATGGCAGTAACCATAATATGATAACTACAAAATTAAGTAAACTTTTCTTCTGCAGAAGATTATCTTCATGTCGAATAGTCACGTCAATGATCATTACTCGGCAAATTAATAGGTCTACTAGCTCGAGCTCAAGTCTGTAATAGTAGTTACCATTAATTATATACCGAAAGTGATTTTTTTTTCTTATAATGCATTTAAAACAAAAGATATATTGGGAAATGCAGAATCTGTGCAGCAAAAGAAATTAATATACGTACGCAAAAAACAATTAATTTATGAAGTATGCATATTTTACAATATAAAACATACTGTGTATTTGTTATAAAAGTACTAATAATAACATTTTACAGATAGTAGCGAGAGCAAGAAACGGTAAACATACACTTTTCTCTTATCTTCAACCTCCGTTGTATACCTATGTACTCGAGTATTTTTCTATAATTCTAAACTCTATGCATATACATTAAAGGTTGTTGCCTTTGACACTTGTTTCAATATAATATTTCAGAAAGAAGATATTTACAAGAGAAAACTATACCTACTTTGTAGACGTAAAGAAACCATAGTAAAATAATTTATATTATGTAAGAAAGAGGCTTTTACGATTATAACAATTAGTTAAATAATCGACATTCTATTTTACTGTTCTTATATCATATACTAACTTAAAACATGTATGTTTAGGTACTTTGTATATGGACTAAGATCCCACTGCAAGATTGTTACGTTCATTGCGTATTTAATCGAAATCAATTTTTTATATACAATAATAAAAGGGACAATATGTTTTGACCGGGGTGCCTATTCAAATGTGCCCGCTAGTATGTTTAATTAACTAAATAATAGTTGACTTTTTGTTTTTACTTTGAAAATTTAAAGGTGGCATGGCAACTGCTACCCTCCAGACAGACTTGCACTTTTATACCTGCCTATGATTAAAAAACTGCTGGTAAAATTCTCATCTTGCCTAAAATACCTGCGATAAAATGTCAGCCAGCTCTCGCAATATAAGTTGTATGAAATTAAATAACAAATTTAGAAGAATAGACTTTTAGATGGGTCAGGCTACTTGCAATTGGCATACGTAGCCCTCGATGTGCATTTTCTTTTTGGTGGTGGAGTGTTCAGTAGCGCCCGGCAATCCAGCCGGGTGTGAAGCAAAGAGACGTGTAGACCTTCTTGGTGGACCTCCGAAGATGTATCATGAGGGTTGCGTCTGGTATTTCTCTGATAGCAGAGTGAGAAATGACGGTAACCCTATGGTTGTTGTGTCTTAGTTGGTAGGCCACCCGTCGGAGTGTCGGGGTTGAGTCGTAAATCCTACGGCACCTCATTAAGACGGAGAAATTTGGCATAGACTTTATAGTACTGACTTTTCTAGCCGGTGAGTCGCCAAATAATGAACTGCACAGTTCATGATAATAAGCGTAAATGCATTTTCGAACTATAAAAAGACCAACAGACACTTGCCCAACTTAATAATACAAATAACAATAAATGCGTATAATTGAAAACTGCCGGCCATTTCAAACAACTGTAACTAAGAAGAGAGCGTTTGCGTTATGAAACCTATTGTAAAATTTTCCAGAATATTTTTCCAGCAAAATTACTTTTATTTTACATTTACAATAATATAGTCAGTCGAGTGCTACATATTTTAACTAAGGCGTAGAGCTTGTGAAGTTAGGACGTGTAGAGTTAGAAGTTTGGTTCTACCTGAGATCTGATAACTTTATGACAGTACGAACCACGTGGTCTCGTCTTGGCAACATTTCACATGAAAATGTTTTTAGTGAAATTTCACTTCTTTTTGTAAGTGTTTACTAAAAATCTTGAAATATGTATTTTATTATTTATAACAAGGAGTCAGAGAAGGAGTAGGAGTGAGAAAATTTTCAGACTTTTAGCATCAGAATTTACGGAAGCCTCATACAAAATTCCATCCCCTACTTTAAAGGATTGGGGGTAAAAGTTCCATGTTTTAGATTTTTTGTTATTTATGTACTAACTAGAAGAACCCGCGGTTTCGCTCGCATAAAACTACAAAAAAAATCTAAAAGGGTAGTTTCATACAAACTTTCACCCCTGTTTTACCCGCTTATAAGATGAATTTCGAAAAATGCTAAAATACGTATTATTTAATTCTATTGAAGAGCATTAATACCAAGTTTCAAGTAATTCTGATCATAATTTTTTTTTGGATTTTATTATAACTTTTGTTGTTTAATTAAGTTTAATTGTTTTCCCGTGGGGAATTAGATAATTTCCCGCTTTAAAAGTACTTTTAAAGTTACCTATGTCACTCTCCAGCCCTCCAATTATCTCCACACAAAAAATCACGCCAATCCGTCACTCCGTTTCGACGTGAAAGGACAATAAAACAAACACACTTTCACATTTATAATATTAGTATGGAAGTATGGATACTACCTTATATAGCAAATTTCAGCTTTCTAGGACTTCAGGAAGTACCCTAAGAATTTTGATGATCATAAGTGAGACAATGACGAAATCGGAGTTTTTTAGATATCAATAAAATCTAAAGTTTAAGATTAACTTAACTTAAACTTTATATGTTTAATAAATCTACTATTGACATCATATTCCGAGAATTTTGTTAATCTGGTATAACCTAAATAAAGTTATGATGGTTCAAAAAAACGACGAAGCGCGCTTCGTGAAAAGGTAGGTAGTGCCCTTGCGCTTCACTTGACTCGTCTTGGCGGAGGCACTGCTGTGCCCCTCTCAATAAGTGTGCGCGTGTGGCTGACTTAGCAGTCGGTTGAAAATAGATCGACAGTACCGACTCGGTATAGTGTGCGCACTGCGCACACACATTTTTTAACAGATCTTATTAAAATTCCGTAAGTAATCTGCGGGGGAGAGTAGGACACTTAGTCAAAATTGTTCGTTTGCAGTAATTAAGATGAATGCGGTGATTGCCTTTGTACATATTGTTTAGACTCTTAAACTCAACGTCGAATAATTGTTTTTATATATTATATTCACTTTGTCATAGTGAGAGTGCTTTAATACTTCAGCTACGAAAGCATTATCTACAAATATAGTAAGATCCCGTGAACCCCAGACCTTCGTTATTTTATAAAAGCTGAAAGTTTGTCAGCGCATGCTCCCAACACAGGTAAGAACGATGGACCATTATGAAGATCGGATTATCGTGGGTTTGGCAGGTAAACGGTACTAAAGGTGTTTAACATACCGATTTAAATTCCTTAAATAATAAAGTGTGATTTTTTGGTATTACTTTTAGAATATTATTAAAAATCACGTCATTCAATGTCAAAATCAAATAACATCGTGGCAACCTCATGCCAGACACCCTTAATGTTCATGAAATTATAATTCTACTTACGTTATAGTATAATAGCTGATTTTTATATATAATATTTGGGTAATAATTAGATGATTTTTCCTCACTAGCCAGACATTTTTGATAGTTCCAACCCCTTGCCAGACAAGCATGTAAATGTTAAAAAGAGATTCGTGATTAGAATGACTGAAAAAAATGCTAAAAACCGAGTCAGGGGATGTATGAAGAGAAATAGAACAAATCCAGTTTTTTTTTAATTTTGTTTTTCTGTCTGTTTGTGTGTTTGTACGGGATAATCTCCGTAACTGTAGGACCGATTCAAATGAATTTTTACATGGTCGTACCTTATATCCCCGGACAACATTTTAGATATTTTTCATCCCAGAAAATTAAACAGTTCCCGTAGGATAGTTAAAAAACTATAGTAACTTATACAGCTTAGTAAACAAAAACAACTGATTGGATTTTAATGAAACTTTACAACAATATAGTTCATACATTAGAATAGCAAATAGACTACTTTTTATCCGGTCAAATGTACGGTTCCCGTGGGATAGATTTATTGTTGTTTGTCTAGAGGCGAACCCGAACGAAGCGAGACTGAGCCGCTAGTACATTATAAATATTGAAAATTAGTAAATAAGAATAACTATAAATTGATACTGATCTAAACTGTTTGTAATGCTTTTAATTTATACATACAACGCAAGCTATATATTATGTATATTGTTTTTCTTTTTATATATATATATATATATATATATATATATATATAATAGTAAAATGTTTATCTTACATATACGTTTATGTAAATTAGAATACATGGAAGATTTTATTTTTGTTTTTTGTGTAAATTACAAAAAATAATCTACTAAACAACATACGACGTAAGTACTTAGATCATTGTTTTGTTACAGTAGGTATATTCGTAATTGAAATTCGAAAGCAAGCATTTTGATATCAACTTTTTAAAAAAACTGTTAATACCTCTGTCTCAATTTAGCCTAATCTCCTGTACATATATTTTATGTGTAAACCTATCGTAGGCTTTGTAACTTAATATAATTAACTTAAAATAGCAGTTGTCATTATATTTCTCGTATCAAGGCAATACGTAATACTGAACTTGGCCTAGTAAGAGCGGACCGGTTGGAAGGCTGTGAAATGGACGCAATAACGCTAATATTGTTTCTTGCAACGCCCCATTTACAACATAACGTTGTGAGGAAATTATTAGTTAATTTAGTAAGTATGGTCTTTTAAAAATATATTCCTAGCTCACTACGATTGGTTTTGTAAACAAAACTCATTGATTTATTGTCTAAAAAATATTTTAGACAATGAATCAATTTGGAAATAATGGCGAATTAATATTCTCTAGAGACAAGTGTCTTCGTATTTGGAGGCTTTTGCTGGATAAATATTGAAACACTTGGTAAAACAAACTATAAACATAAGTAACTTACCGCATTATTTGGAGAATCTGCCGAAGTAATTGAAGAGGTGGACAGTTCTCCCTCGTCAATTCCCTGTAACCAAAATAGGATTTTTAGGATAACCATTGAGTGTAAACATTATTATTATCTGTTTATTTGACTTTGATGACAAAATATAAATATTTAAGGCATCCTCTTTTATCATATTTAGGGTTCTGTACCTCAAAAGATAAAAAAGAAACCCTTATAAGATCACTCTCTTGTACGTCTGGCCGTGAGACACCACCGATTTTCTCAAGTAGGGGTGGACCTAGCAAGTTGAAATTTATACCATATACTGAGGTCTATAGTCCCTATTAGGTGTGTAAAAATCAAGGTCCTGAGTCAACACGATAAAATGATATGGGCAAATTTATATTTTCTTGAAAACTTGTAAGTACCAAAATTTACCTTAATTTTCAACTTTTTTTATTTTTCGGAATCTTAACTTTACTTGTGCTGTAAGACCTTGCTTTTAACCAAAATTGACAATTCTAGGTCATCCAAAAGTACCCTATAGGTTTTGGGTCGATAACCTATATAGTAGTTTCCGTTGACCTAGAATCACGAAATTTGGCAAAAAGCAAGATCTTATAGCACAAATAAAGGAAAAAGTCCAAAAAAAATGTTGAAGATTAAAGTTAAATAGATTTCCTACAAATTTGTATGGAACCCTCGGTGGGCGAGTCCGACTCGCACTTGTCCGTAATTTTTAGGTTATTAATAATGCTTCCAAAACATATAAATAATATATAAAACACGCGTTATAGTCGTTATATAATACATTAAAAATCAAATAAGTCGCAATGCCAAATTTGTTTGAACAAGAACATGAATTATCAATCATAATTATAAATACATACATATATGGTAGGTCAAAGTTGTTTAGTAAAATATTTATGAATTTGTAAGTACCTTTTCGTTACAGAAAATAAATTCAAATCCAATTCGCTCCGAAATAACACAACACACGGACGGGCGACGTACAAGTTAAGTCATCGTCTGGCTGTTTTCTTACGACGACGATTCTTACGCAAAACAGTAAGCGGGGGGCTTACATAATGCGACCTACTGGCACAGTGACTCTGTAAGTGCATGCGCTTGCACCGAATGTAATCTAATTCTTTTATTGTAATAAAGGCATTTACTGGAAACGCTCAATTTGTATGTCATTTTGTCAGTCAATTTGTTAATAGAAAACTTCTAAAAAATATGTATTTATTAGCTGAAAGTAAATTTTTTTTTTCTGTAGATACGTAACTCGTCAAACAACTTCAAAAAAAATCGCAAATTAATCAGTGTTACACGTGTTAATTTCATAATATAAAGGTCTAAAAAATAGGACGCTACTTTGTCTCTGATATATTATTACAAGCACTAACTTTACACTGTTAGAAATCTTAAACTTGATTACGCGATTTTCGCTGTGAAAGACAAATTAAAATAAAATCTACGAAAAATGGACTTATTATTTATTCGTAGGATAAAATAATATATATTTTGCAGGTGTAAAACAAAGTCGGCATTCGGAACCAATATTATATACTTACTATATGTATTTAAATTCTAATAGTGAAATAAATCTTTTATTATTACAGAAACGCAGTTAAGTCTTTATTTTTCAAATAAGATAATAAAAATTACACTTACAATAAAAAATTACACTTACAATAAAATATTAACTCACCTGTAATAATAAAAGAAACAACATTTAAAGCATCTATTTCAATCTAAATAACAATAAAGTAATAATTTAAACTCTTCGAGGAAAATTTTGTAAATACTTATTATATCAATTATTTTATTAAATGTCAAAGTTAACAAACTAAAAAAAAAGTAAATTTGGAATCAATCAAAAAGTATTTATGTAAATAAAATAAACTTAAAAAAAAGCACTTGCATATGAAGTGGTTTTCTTTACATCTCTCCCCCTAGAAAGGAACAATTACAAGTGACAATGTACGTAATTGTTCATTTACTAACGAACACTGGAGACAATTTTGTAATGTGGTAGAAATTTGATTCCGTTTTTTTGTGTCCGGTATCAACTTCGTAGATTGAATTGGAAATCTTCTTCAGAATTCTATATGGTCCAATCCTCAATTCATCCATTTTCTTTCTATTTAGTCGATTTCCGTTTTCCACATAGACCATGTCTCTTACTTCCAATTTATATTCTTCCCTATGCAGGTCGAATATTTTTTTATTATAATTGTAAGATTTTATTATGTTTTTAAGAGCTAGTTTTCGATCTCTTTTCAGATCTTCTCTTGTACATTTTGTCTTCAATTCTAGTGGTAAGATATTCACATTTTCACCTTCCAAAGATCATATCAATAGTATAACTTTGTGTCACATTTTTTATTAATTTAATAAACTCACTGGCGCTTTGCTTTCTTGATGTGAGAATATAAGCATACCTTGTGAAATGATCAACCAAAAGATGTAAGTATTTTTTTGTTGACCGTGATCCTCCAAAGCCACCAATGGTATCAATAGATATTATTTCAAATGGGCGGGTCGCTGAACCTAAATGTGACATTAAGCCATATTTTGATTTCCTCCTTGATTTGTTTTTTATACATATTTCACATTCATCACACATTTGTTTAATGTTTGCAATGATATTCTTTGCTGTGTAGAATGGTGTTATTTTATTTATCATCTGGGTTCTCCCAATGTGGCAGTAAGTTTCGTGAACATCTTTTATTAAAGTTTTGCTTAGTTCTTTTGATAAAACGATTTTTTTTTCTTCTTTTATATTTTTTGTAATAAATTTCATTGTCCAATATAGTTTTCCATTTTGTACGTTTAGATTCGTATGCTGGTCATTTTTAATATCTTCCAGGCTTATTAAATTTACTACTTTTAAAAATCGTCAGTATTGTCATAGGGTTCTAGAACTGGATTTCGGCTTAAACAGTCTGCTTCTTGGTTTGATATTCCTGGGTTATATTTTATTGTAAAGTTATATTGAGATAAATAATACATCAAATCTCCTAGTTCCACATCAGTTCTAGCCTTGATATTCATATTTTCTAATGGTTTATGGTCGAGTATACCGTAAATTGTTTTCCCATAAGCCAGTGCTGCCAATATTTAACAGCTTCTTTTATTGCTAGACATTCTAGATATATTGCCTTTTTCTTTTTTTGAGCTTCAGTTAATTTTCTTGAAGAATAAGCAACTGGCTTACTTTCCCCGTTTATATTTTCTTGTTTCAACACTGCTCCCACACCTTTGATACTTGCATCTGTGTAAATGCTTATTGGTAGTTCAGGGTCAAAGATATTCAGAATTGGTTTTGAACATAGCAATTCTTTTATTTTTTCAAATGATGCCTGACATTCTGTGGACCATATGAATTTCACATCTTTCCGTAATAAATTATGTAACGGATGCAGGATAATTGCACTGTGTGGTACAAATTTATGATGAAAATTTACTTTTCCTAGGAACTGATTTATATTCTTTGGAAAATGGTTGGAGCGGTTTTTAATCCAAATGGGAGACACGTCCATTGAAAATGGCCTTCTTGTGTCACAAATGCAGTTTTGTATCTGTCTTCAATTTTTAAAGTAATTGACCAAAATGCTGAATTTATATCAAAAGTAGAAAAATATTTTACAGTTTACAGTTTTTACCATTAAATCCTCAATTAACGGAAAAGATTGTGATTGAGGGACAACAATTTTGTTTAAATTCTCTAAAATCTATGCATAATCTTGTTTTTTTTTTCATCTTCTTTTTTATATGCCAGAGTTGGTGGAGCAGCAAAAGGGCTATAAGATTCTTCAATCAAATTTTTCCTTAATAATTTGATTTTCTATTTCTTTTCTATCTTCGATTGTGCATCGGTATGGACGTTTGTAACAGTATTTATCCACCATTAGATCAATATGAGCTTCATAATCTCGTACTGTACCGATGTCACATTTATCTTTAGCGAATACAGGTTTGTATTTTTCTATCAACTTATCAATTTCTGATTGTTGACATAAATCTAGATGGTTTACTAACATTTCGAATCTATCCGAGTGTATATGTTCGTTGAAATTTATTTCACATTTGTTTATGTGTTTTCTTTCTTCTTTTAATACTTCTTCATTTTTGTCACCTAGTACATCAGGAATTTCGACATTTGTTAAGTTAGAAGTATCAGTTTTAAGTTTTTGTTTTTCATATCCTCTTCATTTAAGATTACCTCTTTTTCTTTTGGATTGTAATATTGTATGATCTTTAATTCTTCATTTTGTATTAATTTGAAATTTTTGATACAATCCAAACCAATTAGAAAATCGTGATTAAAATTTTCATTATCTACTACAAAAATATCCATAATTCTTTCAATATTGTAGATCTTAATTTTTAGTGTTACCATACCCTTTGTTTTCTTCTCACCATTAATAGTCCTCAAGTTTGCTATTTGAATATCCCTTGTATTTTCTTTTGGCTGTATCTTTAATAATTTTGCATTTATTAATGACACATTTGATCCTGAATCATAAATTCCAGAAACTTTCAAAGTATCATTTAATAGTAACTTAACTTCTATTAATGGTCGCACATCTAGTTTTTTGGATTCTTCTCATTAAGTTCAACTTCCAACCTGAGTTATTTACTATTTTTACAATTGCCTTGTTATTTTTCCCTTTAAACCAACAACTTTCTTCAGGATGGTAACGTTTCCCTTCTTCCTCGTTGATACAAATTTGGCATGGCTTCTTTTCTTCAGTTTTATGGAACTTATTGTCAGGATAAAAAGTATTTTTTTTTGTAGTTCTTCTTCTTGTCAACCAGATATTCTATTTCAAATTTTGCTATTTCATTGTAGAGGTCTTTCGTTTCTTGTAATGTTCCTCTGTTAATTTTATCAGACAGATAATTGAGTAAACCAAAAGCTATAAGGTCTATAAGTGTCCCAGTGTCAATTAATTTTCTTACTTCTAGTAGCAATTTTTCTTTTTTAAAGCATACTCAAGTAGTGAACCTGTTTGGTATTTAAAGGCAAGAGCATATCTAATGGATGACCATCCTTTATTAGCAAACATGTCACAAAAATCTTTCTCTTTTTATTAGAATGTTGCTGTACCAATCAACACTAGAATATTCCAAATTTTTTTTTAATATTTCAATTTTCTTTTTGTCTTCATCAATTTGGAAACATTCACATTCTTTGTTAAATTTCTGAATCCACTGGTAAGCATTCGAATTTCTGCCAGTAAATTTCTCAATCATGAAGTCTTTTGCAATAACTCCTAAATTTTCAGTCTCAGATTTTGTTTGTTTTCTTCAAGAAATTTCTCTAATAGTTTTTCCAACGTCTGATTTGAGCTACTGGCTATAGATTCTCCAATATTTGTTTTTTCTAAATTTTCTTCTAGGTAAAAATCATTAAACTGTAAATTTTGTTCTTCATCCAAATAAATTTTTGATATATCATCTGTTAAGGTTATCCATATTTTCCTAGTTTGATATCTTTTATTTAATGATTTTTTGACTTTGACATAGTGTTGTTTTTATAATTTCTTGGTGTTGTGCAGTTATTTTAATGTATGTAGGACTTAATCTTCTTAATAGAAATTATTGACTTACATCATCTTTTATGATTATATATATTACTTAACAAATTGTTTAATTTATTATAAATAATAACTATTATTACATTCACTTTAAAAAATCTCCTCTTTTTCAATATAAATATCAGCATTATTTTAATGAAAAAAACTAATGACAGTTATAAATGTACCAAACTTTTATTTGAAGCTATTCTCTTTTTTGAAGGTATTACTGAATTTTATTTCCATCATAAATCTTAATTATATTACTATTTTACTTGATGTAATTTATAACTCTTATCTCAGCTAGATGATTAGCCTTATTTTATTTAATTCATAACAATATATTTATATTGTTGTAATTAAGTATAGTAAGAAATCAAGTCATGTTATTAGATAAGAAAAATAGTTGTTAGCTTCATATTTAAATTATAAAATATTATTAAAATAAAGCACAGCAGCAAACATTATCTCTGTAGATTTCCAAAATTATTTAATTAGTTTTCGTTAAATCTTATTTTTGTAAGTCATAAAGACCTAGTAATTGTAGTTAAAGAATTGTTTATAAAGTTTAGAAGAGGGAAAGTATTCAATAAATAAATAGTTATTTACATTCAAAGTACAGTTAAACAGTATGTTTCTTTTTAACTATTTAGATATTAATAACAAGAATGCAAAACATGTAAAAATATAATACTCTTTAAATTATTTAAGTAAAAAAACTATGTAAATGAATTGTTTTGTATTAAAAAGACACAAAGGCTATTTATAAATCAATCAGATGATCTTTGATAAAAGGCTTTCAAGCACACCAAAAGAAACAATACACTTGTCAATGTTGCATGGGGCATAGAGAAAATTTGCTAATCACTAGTAAAAAGAGACTCCCATTATGATCTGATTAAGGCAAGTTTTAAGAACCTCATGTTTAATTTTTTATGTTTCCTTTAAATAATTTAATTTGCAATTACCTCTACTCTTTTTAATTGCCACCTTTTTGTAATATGTATTTATTTTTTTCAAATTAGCATAACAACAATGCTATCTAATATCCAATAAAAATATACAGAATGATTTTATAGCTTCATTTAAAGTTACTAGGTACTACAAGGCACTTTCCAACTAAATTTCACTATAATTTAGTCATCAACACTACACAAAATATGTATTGTCATCTATTTCTTCACATTATATAATTACTTACGTAATATTTACAAATCAAGGATAATATCATTTTAAATAAAAATGGAACATAATTACATATTAATAGAACAAATTGAAAATTGATTTCACATAAAAGGTGAACTTATAATAACCGGCTTTATCCACCCGGCAAATTTAAAAAATATTACTATTACTAATAGACAAATATACACCTACCTCGTCCTCGTAGGATGAAGATTCTGAATGATCTAAAGGAGCGTGCCACATATTTTTATAAAAAAGTTTAGTACTGAGATGCAATACACAGAAACTAAAAATAACTTGTAGTAAATTCACAAGCGCTTGCCGCCATGTGCCTCGCTCACATAAAATTAATACAATGAATTATGTAGTATGTACCTATTACAACACAGTAAACGTATAGTTTATCTTTTTAAATGTAGCATTATACTCTATGAGTTTATCTGACAAGTGACAATTTTAAAACAAAATGACAATTGACAATTTATTGAAGTGTTACTATATTTACGTTTGTAAAACAATAATTTATATTATTATTACGCAAATCACCCACTTGTGAAAGGCGAAAAAATCGTTATGAGGCCAAAATAATATTTAATAATTTTTTTTCGCTTGAAGTTTTCTGTTTATGCGGGAAAGTTGACCATATCTTAAAATTTTTATGCTTACATAAAGCCTTTAAATTTTATTCTAGACCGCTGAAAGAAATAGAAAGAATTAAACTATTTGTGGGAGAGGCTAGTGGCTAACAGAAATAGTTTCTTCAGTAAGGAAATAGCAATATTAGATTATAATATGTATACAATTTGTGTATTTCTTAGTTGTCTTCACATACTTTAAAGAAATGCTACGCATGTTGTCCCACAAGAAAGTTAATTTTTTTTTATAAAGGTATGAGTAATAATCTACGAATAAATAATAATTCAGGAAATGTAAATGCGTTAAAAAAATGACCCAACAAAAGTCGTGTCCTAGTAGGCGGTGCTTAAAAGTCGCGTCCAGCGCGTCGTCAGCACTGATGTAAAAGTTCCCGATTCATCGGGAGATCCACTGAATTTGGTTATTGTTACCCGATTAACCGTTTTAACGAACGTATCTCCTGATTTTTTGCATTTTCAACTAATGTTAAATAATATTGATATATAAAATGGAAAATAAGGTTATGGAATCATAAATAACAGAAACTAAAACGGCTGGTACCAAATTCATAGCCACTTCTTTTTAATTAACAATGAAACTGTTTTACAGCAAAGAAATAACAACCACTAACTAATTAAATCAAAGCTAATGCGTTTCCTAACTAGATAACAAAACATATTTTCAGAAAGTCAAACTGTGACTTGTCAGTAATAAAAACTTAAAAAAACTGACTTCCAGGCACTAAAATGTAAAAAATAACTAAACAGGGGTTTTCATTTAGAATAGATACCTAATCAGATTTTTTTGAAGTCGGTGCCAGCTGACGCAAAGAAAATCTAATATATTTTGATACGTAAAATACATATACCTTAAAATATTGTCCGCTACATCTGTGAATCATCATATGCCAGCATGTTTTGTGAAGTGGTACAGGAGCCATGCAACATTAAAATATCCAGGAATCACTTTTCACTAGTAAGTAGTAGCAAAATTATAATTATATGTATTAAAAGATGTTCAAATGACAAATACGTTGTCAAACTGTGGTGGCCAATACTATGCAAATTGAATTTAATCAATTTTTGACCTTATTTAGAAAGTATTTTTTTTTACTTCTTAATGAATTATAGTTATTTTATAATGGTAATGTATTTTGCTTATTTTTTTTAAAATACCACAGTACTGGTTTGTACAGTAAGTACCCTCTGTCTTACTATTAAAATAATTACGTTAGTATATCAAATCTGAAATTAAGCTGTTTTTTACGCAGAGGATTCGTCCCGAAAAAACGTCGAAATCTTTAAAAGATAATACAGAAAATGAATAAATAAATAATATTCAACGATTGCAGTTACATATAATGTAGGTTCGGCTTTTTTGACATATGGAAATCCGTACTAATATTATAAATATGAAAGTGTGTTTGTTTCTCCTTCTTTCACGTCAAAATAGATTGACGGATTGGCGTGATTTTTTGTGTGGAGATAGTTGGAGGGCTGAAGAGTGACTTAGGCTACTTTTTACCACTAGAAGTTATCTCATTCCAACGGAAAAACACTTTAACAGCTGGAAAATCGAAAAGTTCAGAACTGGTTATTTTGTATGAGAATCACTACTTCGGATTACTTTCAATAAAGACTAATGCTGCTTAAATACCGGCCCAACGATTCGTTGGTCTTCGAAGTTCGTCCAAATACATTTAGTGGTCGAGCAAAGGATCGTTTGGCACCAGATTCCGGCTTGCACTCGCAATTTGATCATGGGCGACGACAAAATAATTATAATTGCTAGTTTTATATACTATTCGCATTGCCCGCGGCTCCGCCCGCGTTCAGATAACCAAAAACCAAATTCTTAGGTTTACATATTAGAATACACTTACAATGCAGTTTTTGTATTTTTTTGAGAAATGAGATATTTTCCCGCGGTAAAAAGTATTCTATATGTTGACCCGGATAACCAGCTATTATCATACCAAATTTCATCAAAATCTGTCCAGTGGTTTTCTCGTGATGCGGTAACAGACAGACAGACTGACAAAAATTCTAAAAATTAAAGATTCGGGCTCTATCGATAATAATGTCTATTTCAATTAGATTTTCCAAAAAATATTTAATGTACAGATTCGACTCAGTTAGAATTTTATTATATGTATAGATAACGAGTTAGCAAGGACAAGAAAAATTTAACAAAAGCGAAGATGGTGGACAACCACATATTTTAAGGATAGAAATGTCTATGGTGGAAGTAAAATGATTACAGACTTACAAGTAGAAAAAGAATACCGTTTATATGACAACTTTAGCAGAATGTCTTCTCAAGATTTTGAATGATTGTTGGATAGTATTGGACCAGAAAAAATAACAAAAAAAGACACAAATTATCGTAAAGCAATCCGTTCGTTCGTTAGTCTTCGGTAACTATCCACAATGAGTTCGATCTAATGGCTCAATTTCTTTGATGTTATCGCCACACTTCAGATGCTCGTTGGCGTTCATTAATGCTGGGTACACACCGACTCAACGAACGCCAACGAAGGATATTCAGCGTTGGCTACCGCACGTTTGTTGGCCTTCGAAAGTACGTCCAAATACATTTAGTGGTAGAGCAAAGGATAGTTGGCACCAGATTCCGGCTTGCACTCGCAATTTGATCTTGGACGACGACGAAATAATTATAATTGCTAGTTTTATATACCATAACGAGTTAACAATGAAAAGAAAAATTAAACGAATCATCATTACTCCACTCTTTGTTTTTCTCCATAATTGACGTATACGGCGGGAAATATAGGTATATTAGATTAGACGTCTGCACCCTACGCTCTCGCTTCATAGGAATCGTTCGTTTGGTAGCCATCCACACAAAGTTCGATCTAATGGCTCGATTCCTTTGATGTTACCACCACGCTTCAGATCGCAGGCACATGCCAACGAACGATCGTTGGCGTTCACTAAATAGTCCAGACAGGACCAAAAAACCCATTCGTTGGCGTTCGTTGGGTCGCTGTGTACCCAGCATTAGTTGTCCAAATAGGGCCAACGAAACCCATTCGTTGGCGTTCGTTGGGTTGGTGTGTACGCGTCATAAAATAAAGACCATTCTAAGCGGACCCGAGACGATCAATCAATCAGTCAATTTTACGTTAATATCGATTGCCATTGATCGTTTACAAGTATAATTGCAGCAATAGTCACGTGATTGAAAGCAATTGATGGAAATATTGATTGATGATCATTGACAAGAGCCATTGAAGTTGCCAATTGATCGTTTACTGAGTCATTGAATCCGTCAATCGTTTCCGTCATTCAGCTGCGTAGCTGCCCTCAGATTAAAGAGACTACTACCATTTTATTAAAAAGGAGTTAATTCTATAGTACATAATAGAATTAAATTATAATATAGTCTTATTATTAACCTTATTTTCTTCATCATTCATTTATAGTTTAAATCCACGTTATATATGCTAAATTTCAAAATTACCGCTCAAACTCACTCGTGTCTTCCTCACAATACGTGGCACTGGCAGATTTATTACGTCTGTTATCGCAACTCTAAGCCACTAAACAACAAAAAAAGAAGACGATTGACGAAGATAACTGTTTCTGTGAAGGTAACTTTTCGGGTAATTGCATTGAGCAGGGTAACAGCGGGTATTTTAGTTTAGCTGGCAACATTTATCATTATCATAATATTAGCATGTTCATAATTTAAAAAAAACAATTAAAGAGCTCATCGAAACACCTTGAACACATAATGTTGTTGCAATATTGGCCGTGCGGGAAGTTATCCGTAAAGCAAAAGGTATCGTGGAATACCAGCCCAGTGTTCAAATGTTGCAAGCCAAAATATGGTCTTCTGACTCTACTAAGCCAAGTACCAGCGGAAATTGATTAATTTGATATTTTAAGTTTTTTGTTTAATGTTTGATTCAATAATTTAAAGCTGTTTAATTGAGAATTGATTACAATGCCTTCTTTTTTAAAATTATTTCTTTATTTTATTCTATACAAAACATGCATTAATTATTAAAAAAAAAACACTATTTTCACGAGATAAACCGGGTATTTTGAGGTTCATTGGTCGAGTAAATAAACATCTGCTAGCTGGCAGCCCTGACCACAGAGTATATTTAACATTGAAGACTGCGAAGTGCAAAGTGCTCTCGGCTCTTGCCTCTCATTTATTCAGTATTCACTATTACCAATGTACTCTGTGTTCACTATTCACTAATCGTTATTGAATGTCTAATGTCTTTTGAGAACAAGTTTACATAGAAGTGATTAGTGCTTATTTTTTATTTTCCTAGAAATTACTGTTTATCATAGTATCCACAGTTGTCTACGATGACATAATTGATTATTGTATCTGAAAAATATAATATGTGATGTGTCTCGACTTCTTGATTAACTGAATCCTGTAGTTAAAAACCAAAGGCACCATGGATGAAGACGGGGATGATAAGGATGACTCAAAAAGGTACCTGAATACATTAATTTTAGCATCAGATTAAAGTAACCATGAAAGTAGAGTAGAACTGTATTTTGTGCACATTCAAGTTTATATTTACTTGAGACATTACAATAAGTATATTGAGTTTATATATGTTGTAAAAGTTCATGCATAAATCCTACCTCATAATATAATGTGTTCTCATGAATAAGTATTATCAGTCATCATTTGTTTATTGCATAGTTTTTATTATTTCATCTTCGCAGTTAAATAGCAATTAAATTAAAGTTTTTTCAAACAAAATTGCTTATCTCTCATAATATGCTTTAGAATATTAAAATTACCTAGTATTTTTTAATTTGTAATTTGTAAATATAAAATAAAAATGAACATTTAGCTGCTGTTGCATATAAAGATTATAGTTCCTGGAGAAGTGATTTAAATTTTTGAAAAGGGGGTAATCGAGAGCCTAAAGTGAAATAAAAATAAATAGCAAATGTAGGAGATAAAAACTGGTCTCTACTATAAGTCTATACTTTAGAATAGTAAAAAAAGGATCTAGAATAAACAATTTTTTTCTAAGCTATGAAATACAAAATTGAACCTAAGCAATTTGATAGTAATAAGATAAACTAAAATAATAAATAAATAAAATAATTACTAAAGGTGTATACCAATACACCTTTAGTAAAATAAAAATTAATATTGTCTATTAATTTTAAAATAAAGAAATACAACCAAAACCTATTCATTACAAAGTTTGTGTGTAAATAACACGTAGCTTGAATTTAACAAACAGTTGAGTTTAATAGTAAAAAAAAAACTTAAGATATTTAAGAGAAATCCAAGTGAGTTGGAATTTAACTTAAAGTGCTGTAGTAGGTGTAGTAATTTAAAGTAAGAGTTCTCATCTTCCATTACCAAATGGGATATGTTACTTTGTTTGGATTTAATCGATATTGAATCACTATAGGTAGTAAGGATGTTAAAGTTTGTTGTATTTTAAAGTATAAATAAAAAATCATTTGTAATTGCTTACATTGGGCAAAATAGAGAAGCAAATATTGTAACTTTATCCCTCCTTAAGTCTGTCTCTTATTTTCCAGTGCCAGGTATTTGCTGCAAAAAAATATAAATATACTTTTTCTTTATAAATGACATTTTTAGAACAATATTTTGAGGTATGATTTGAATTTACTCAACTAAATTGTATACATCTGCTAAACTAATCATATAAAGACCATTTAAACTTACAAAAAGAAAAAAATTCTACTCATTTAATATATAATATTATCTAACCATTTAATATACATCTAAAATTTTAAACCCTTAATACCTCAACGATCGTGGACACACCAGCTTTACAGTTAACAATAGATTTCTTAGAAATATAATGAATTTCTTAGAAATTTACCTGAAGGTGTTAAACAGACTTCAATGATAAGATAGCCTATCCCACAGTTATAAAAATTAATTTCATGATTTTAAGAGCTTTATGTAAATTGAGCTCCATTTCTCACTATCTTTGTAATTTTGATAACACAGTTATAGAAAGTAAAACAGTCAATTCTGCTTTCTATATAACTGCTTGATTTGGTGTCTTAAAAATTGTAAATAATGTTTTCTTTTGTGTATGATACACAAAAGAAAAATAATTGTAATAATCATGATAATCGTATTTTACTTTGTAAATAATTAATTATAATTTACCCAGAATACTTTGTTCTAAATTGCTAAAAAGAAACAACAACATACCTTTTCTCTTCTTTATAAACAAAAAGACGAGATTATGTTGAATATAGTTTATTAAAAATAAATATTTAAATATTATATAGAATTTAATAAATAGTGAAAAATGGCTGTTGTGTATACAGGCTAATCAAACATAAATGAAAAAATACAACTTGTGCACCATCTATTCTTATTACCTTTTCAATTATAGTTCATGGTATTTCAGCTTGATGGATTGGTTAAGAATAAAGTGCATTGAAAATATTTTTTATAATCTTAAATAATTTACATTTTTCCAGGAGAACTCGGAATTTGAGCGAAAAGAAAAGAAGAGATCAGTTCAATATGCTACTCAATGAACTTGGGTCTATGGTTTCTTCAAACAATAGAAAGATGGATAAGTCAACAGTCCTGAAGTCTACTATATCTTTTTTGAAAAATCATAATGGTTAAACATTTATATTATTTGAGTTCCATTATCTTGAATATATGAAGAATATCGATATATTAATATTAAATACAACAATTACAGAAATAACTGTACGCTCGAGAGCTCATGATGTGCAAGAAGATTGGAAACCAGCTTTTTTGTCAAACGAAGAATTTACTTACTTGGTATTAGAGTCACTTGAGGGATTTGTTATGGTATTTTCTGCCGCGGGCCATATTTATTATGTATCTGAGAGTGTGACATCATTATTAGGACATAATGCGGTAATCAATATATTAATTTAAGATCAATATTGTAATATATTTTTTCAATTTTAATAACAGAATAATATATATAATCCATATTTTCAGAATGAATTAGTGAACAAAAGTATTTACGATTTAACATTTGAAAGTGATCGCTCCAATTTGTATGGGTTGTTGCAAAATCCACCTAATGTGATCCATCCAGCGCAACCTCTTAATTCAGGTTTGTTAAATACTATTATATATTTAAGGAGAAAGTATTTGTGTGTGTGTTGAATTACTAATTATAAATATTATAATAATAATTAATAAGCAGCTCCTGCAATTGCGGTTTTATTATAAAAACAAAATATGCGATTTGGAAAGTTATTAAAAAAAGTGATGTCATAAAATATGTTTATGATGATATTTTTACTATTTCATAATTTCAAAACAGGTGCATCACAATTATAGTTTATTTTATAGAATAACTAGTTACCCACTCTCGTTTTGCTCAGCTCGCATCACTGGAAGTGATTATTTTTTCCGACTTAATTCATCAAATATTATAATATCAGGAGATTATTTTTGTAATATGCTTATAAATTATGGCTGTCCTAGAAAATCCCTCTTTTTACTGGTAAAACCACATGAAAATCCGTATAGCAGTTTTTGAGATTAGTCAATCTCAAAAACGCCTGTCAAGTGTAAGATGATGCGTCCTCCACGCCTTGGAAAATTGTGTGTTCTATTCCTTGCATGAGAGGAATGTCTAATATATATGAATGTATAATATATATATATATGTCTAATATATATATATATATATATATATATATATATATATATATATTAAACAAATTTATATCAAGTGGGGTTGTATTAAATTTATTTATGCTAAAATAGTTTTCATATATTATTATGATTTTAGCTATGTAATACTGCTCTGCGAAATATGCCTAATTCTTATTAGAACTAAATAAATGAATTATTTTACTCTTTGCGATGTAGCACTATTTATCTTTTTTTAAGTACCTAATATGCTAATTGCTAGTTTTAATTAACTATGCGTTTTTTAAAATGTATTTTATTTGTTATATAAGTATAAAAACGAATATTTGTCGAGTTGGAAATAGAATAGGATGGTAGCACATCCATTTATTTCATAGCTTGTTATGCTACATTAGCACACTAGGTCTATGTTTCATAATTTTTATTGTAAAGAAATCATACAATAATAAATAGACAATAATAATGATTTTAAAATTAACTAGAAATAAATAAAAAAATATGGTATATGTAGAAACATAATAAACACTATTTTATATTAATATTAATATTTAATATTGCAAATGCGAAAGGAATATCATACTTTTATCATTATTAGTATTCGCTAAACTAAAATGCTATTTTATATAATTTTTTAAATGAAAGCTTGGCGAATTTGAGGTACCTTATTAGTGTGGTCGCAGACCACGACATAGGTGCCGGATTTTACTGCAAATCTTTGCTGCGATTGCGATACGAAATAGCTAATCTATACATATAATAAAATTCTCACTGAGTCGAATCTGTTCATTAAATATTTTTTGGAAAATCTTATTGTAATATTCATTATTATCGATACAAAGGCCGAATCAATAGTTTTTATATTTTTGCCTGTCTGTCTGGTAACGCATCACGAGAGAACCACTGGACCGATTTGATGATGATAAAATTTGGTATGATGATGGCTGATTATCCGACATAGTTACTTTTTATTGCCGGAAAATATTTCATCTCTGAGAAATTTATACTAAACGTTAAAACGTAATGAGGGGCGAAACTGAGTCGCCAGTAAATTTAAAAAATTATAGCTATCAAGTTTTTCTATTCATAAATCAACGTTAAATTCGGTAATGAATAGATCGCATAGTGGGTTTCCTTCTCCGTCACATTCAATTCTATACAATATGGCATTTTGCTGGGCTACAATTTAGGGAAGGATATTTTTTTAATTTATTATAAATATATGGTAAAGTCAAAGTAGGTATATGACGTCTTCACTTAATTTTAACTTACACATACGAGTTCTTTACAATTAACTAGTTAACTGTTCTTGTCGTTATTTGTTATGTGTTGACCACTGTCTTAGGAAGTTGGGATGTTTAAAGCATGCTTCAGACGTGCCATTTTTAATTACCGACGCAAAGAGAGGGGTCTTATAAGTTTGACTGCTATGTCTATCTATCTGTGGCATCGTAGCTCTTAAACGAGCGAACTGATTTGGATGCGGTTTGTTTTTATTTGAAAGCTAGATTCTTGGCGATAGTTCTTAGACATGTTTTGTCAAAATCAGTGCAACCATTTACTAGATATGAGGGATGAAAGTGGGTATAAAAAATCAAATATTTTCAAATATACCCAAGCGAGGTATCAAATGAAAGCGCATAATGTGTACATTTTAATTAGTCATGTTTTATCAAAAACGGTTCAACTATTATAGAAATGGGGGTTAAAGTGGTGATGAACAATCGAATATTTTCAAATATACCCAAGTGGTATAAAATGAAAGGACATTATGTGTTTATTTAATCCCCGACGCAAAAAGACATAAGTTTGACGTGACTGTTTGTTTGTGTGTATCTGTGTGTCTGTTAGTGGCAACGTAGCTCCTAAATAAATGGACCGATTTTGATTTTTTGTTTGAAAGCTGACGTGATCGAGATGGTTCTTAGCTATAATTTATGAAGATCTGTTTAAGCGTTTGATGATCATCACTCATTTCTTACTTGGCAATAGGATCTAAAAAGTTTTCACAGATCCGATTGATTTGTTTGATGTACTGTTACTTTGGTGGTATTTCCAAGACATGCTAACCTTGAGTACCTTGGGCTCATAAAAATAATCTCAATGAGAGTTATCTCTTAGAATTAGTGTTCGCGAGTAATTTAAAAAGAGTGAAATAAAAATAAAATTATAAATTTTTAAGTAACCCTCGACACAAAAAAATCCTCTAAAAAGTAAAAAAATAAAATTTCTCTCTTGGCCTTTTAAATTCATTAAAAGTACCCATTAATATTTTGATGACGAGCATCGCTGAGGATTTTTTATTTTTGTAATTGAAATGCACGCATCAGGTGTATTAAACTTATAATAAATTGTATTATTGTTGCATCGTCATTTTGGTACGTTTATATCGATGGTTATTACATATTTTAATTCTGATATTGTAGGTAAATTCTTCTCCCTGCCTATTTCCCAATCACTTGGGGTCGGCGCAGTACATCTTCTGTACTGCTGAAAGGATTTAACAAAAGTTTTACGACCGGCCGCCTGCCTGACGTCAACCCTCCTTGGGAATGTTTTTTTAAATATCATTTTCCTTAATAGGACCGTCAATGTCAAATTAAGAGTTTCACCGTTATAACAAAACACGTGTTCTTCAAGGTTAAACGTTCTTCGAGTGCCGAAAGTCCATCTCAATTGTCAACAATGTTTTGTGGCTTGAAAGGGATTTTATTCATTAAGATGAAACCATAAATGCAGCATCTTACACAACTACTATTCGCTATTTTATGAAAGCAATTAAAAGAAAAAAATAAAACCAGGAAAGTAGATTAGCATGTTGTTTCTTCATACAATGTTACTGTCAAGCAGAATTTTTACAAAAAAATCTGATTAGAATTTAATATTATAGAAATCAATTAAGCCCAAAGTTGAAGTAGATAAACGAAAAAACAATATTATCATTTCGTAATTTGTAGGTATGTTCCTCTCTAAATAAAAACAGGAAAGGTTTAACTTTAGTCCTAGATGCATTTCGCATTTGTGATATTACGGAAGATTTCAAAGAGGGGCACTTTCACAAAAATATCATCATACTGTTAATGAAAACCGTACTGAATATATTTTTTGGAATTAGCCCGAATTAATGTCAGCGCAGCGAGAGACGTTTATTTATAATATGTAGTGATTAGTATTTCAATCTTTTTTCCCTTTTCCTATTCTCTGACATTCCGCGAACTTTTTGGTATTCCGTCGTATTATAATGTAATAATAATGACCGACAAAACAATGTTTTTAGATTAAAATAAAATAGTATTAAGGTTGCATTGTCTATTTTCCATGTTTTGATTATTTTGTATTGTAATCAATAAGTAAATTGTATAAAATTATGTTTATTTATAAAATATACTTTTTCGTTTTAGAAAATGAGATACAATTCCAATGCCACCTTCAAAGAGGAGCTTTAGATTTCCGAGATGAGATTACATATGAATTGGTTCAATTTAGCGGCCATTTTCGTAAGTATTAAAATAATAAAATATTTAAAAATTTGATATGGACCATTTGAATTATAATAAAATAAAATATATAATATTTATAATGGGTAAAAAATAAAAATACTTAAATTCTATTTCATTTACAATACTCGTATAAGTGTAAAAATATCCCCAGGAATAAAATTATGGATTAATTGTTTTTTTATTATGATTGTGAAGACATCATAATTTTTCTATCTTTCATCTAAGCAAAGGGATTTATAATATACGGTGATTGTTAGTAGTTGTTTTTATAAATAACTAGTGACTCACCCTCGCTCCGCTCGGGTTATGCCTAGGTACGTTTTAACGTTTAGTATAGATTTTTCAGAGATGAGATATTTTCCCGCAGTAAAAAGTATCCTATATGTTGACCAGGATAACTGGCTATCATCGTAACAAATTTTATCATAATCTGTCCAGTGGTTTTCTCGAGATGCGTTCCTAGATGGACAGACAAAAATTCTAAATACTATAGATTCGGCCTCTAATCTATCGATAATAATGATACAGAGATCAATAAGCTTTTCCAAATAATATTTAATGTACAGATTTGACTCAGAATTTTTATTATATCTATTCTTCTATATAAATAAAAATGAATGTAAGCGCATAACTCAAGAATGGCTGTACCAATACGCCAAAAATTTTTTCGTATGTTCCTTAAGGTCCACGGAGGGTTTTAATAAAGAAAAAAAAGGAAAAATTAACGAAAAAAATAAATTAAAATTTATATGGCTAATGCTGGCTAATAACTATTTATATCTATTTAAAACGTACCTAGCGACGAACCCGGGCGAAGAGAGAATTTATTAATATTTATTTTATATGCGATACTTTACATATACGAACAGAACAAATTCCTAAACATTCCAGGTACTAACATGGAGCAGAATGAAAATAGTGACGTTACATATCCACCAGATGATTCGAGGTAAGATATTGAAGCACAATATCGTTTATAAGCGTATTTAAATATATGTACATATAAAAATGTAAAGTAAATACATGATCGAACAAATTTTTTTTGAATAAGATTCACTAGAATTCCTGAAGTTTATTAATATAGTTAAATTTTAGTAAAACCAAAATCAGTCTTCAGTAAGAAAATTAAACACATATTAATTTTTTTTTGATTAAAAATATTTTTAAAGTTATATTTATAAAATTTCTATATAATAACTTATCTAAAGATGAAGTGAGGCGTTTTCTCGAGCAGAAGACCTTGCTTAAATTATTATTATTATTTATTAGTTATACTATTATTATTATATAGTATCCCAGCGACTTACCTACACTTCGCTCGGGACAGTCCTGTTTAGACACGTTTTATATAGATAAAAATAGTTATTGTCAGCGTACTTTAGGAGATAGACACATGCTATCTCGGACTTTTGTGTTTTGTTTTTGTGCAAATACACCGTCTAGCCTGCCATTTCTGAGTGTGAGTCTGGCAAAGAAAGCTCAAGGTTAAGTTCTTGGTGAACTGAAAAAAATATTAAATTATGATGCATCACATTCGTAGCACTCGCGTAAGGTATTTTTTAACACTAGCCTTCAAATAATATTTTTGATCGACTTCGATATAAAGAAATTATTCATTTGTGCTTTTTCGTGTATGGTACGATATTTTCGTCAATTGTGATTAGATTTTTAAGATTATATTTTTAAACAAAAAAGTTATAGGTTTGTAGGTGGTCACAGATAAATTAAAGAAAAATCCACACCTAATGGTGAATTTCTTCTTGAGCCTTTAAGATGATAAGTTTGTCAAGTTGAGTGTATGTTTTAAAAAGTTCCTAATTATTTAATACTTTCTTGGATTTCGTGACTATTTGACGTTTTAAACGGGAGAGACTTTCCCGTGACTGCTGTAAAGCATTCGAATCGTAGTGGACCAAAAATCAAAATAAATCTACGAATAAAACCGAAAAGGGTTTTATTTAAAAAGTAATTATGTATTTATTACTGTAGGTTACTATTCGTGTGCACGGGCCGGCTCTGCACGCCTCAGTTGATACGAGACGTGTCGCTAGTAGATTCTAGCCAGAACGAGTTCACATCGCGGCATAGTTTAGAGTGGAAGTTCTTATTCCTGGATCACCGCGCTCCACCCATCATCGGATACTTGCCCTTTGAAGTGCTTGGCACTTCTGGATACGATTATTATCACTTCGATGATTTGGAAAAAGTTGTTACTTGCCATGAAGCTCGTAAGCTCTTTTGGTCTTTTTATCTATTTTTGAATATTTAGCGTATTAGATATACATATTTTAAGTAACGCTTAAGTTTGACAATGCCGGGATATAATGTATGCTATAATAGTAATGCAAATAAATAATATAAAGACCGAAGTAAGATTAATACTGTATAAATACTTGTAAACTATACATATAATATATATTTTACTTAAATAATGATATTTGACACTAATATGTAATTTGTGATTGATTGAAAGTAAATTATAATATTTGTTCATTTTTAGTAATGCAAAAAGGTGAGCTAACGTCGTGCTGCTACAGGTTTCTTACAAAAGGGCAGCAATGGATTTGGTTGCAAACCAGATTCTATATTACTTATCACCAGTGGAACTCGAAGCCTGAATTCGTTGTGTGCACACATCGAGTTGTAAAGTAAGTTGGTTTTATAATTAAAAATAAAAATAACAACAATTCTCACTACTGTCTTGCAAGTGATAAGGGTTTCCTTCCTTTATTTAAAGTTCTCTGTTTGCGCCATCTATTGATAAATTCTGAATAAGTAATAATAACATTAAAATTGAATTATTCATTATAGCTTTAGCTTTGCCAAATATAGCAAAATTTATCATAGAAAACTTAAAAATTAAATGAATAAGGAATATATTAAGAGTAAAGTCAAATCTAAAGTTCAACGTAGCTCTTAGAATATTATATCAGAAGTTACCTGCGTGAAGTTTTTCCTATTTAATAAAGTTCACTGATAATGTTATATAAATAATGATATGGTACGCATAAAATGATTTGCTCCGGTTGATTATTTTAAAAATCAAATATTAGCAATTAATAAATGTAGTGTGTAGGTACAAATGCACATATATATTTAAATACTGGTGGCCGGTGCACTACAAAAAGAGGAAATTTGCTATTTTATTTGATGAGCAAATTAATAAAAGTATTTTGAAACGAAATGATGGATATTTTATTGAAGTTATACTGCTTTTGGCACGATTGGAAAAAAATATGAGAGTAATAATTTTTGATGCGCGCGTCATGATGAAGTTAGCTGAAAGCAACATGGTGAAGTTACCTGCATTTCTTTTACAAACAGAGGGTTGTGACATACGGGATGAATTCTTTAGCTATTTTTGTTTTGTTACGCCAAAATAGTATAACTACTTGTGTGCGTAAATACGTAGTACACACACGTTTTTTTGTGTAACCGCAACATGCTCTTTTTCCGTTTAATGTTTTGATAATTTAATGATAAAAATCAATATTTCCAGCTTTGCCGATATAGATAAAAGCACAAAACAGGAAAATGGTGAAACTGACGTGAATAATGAATCAGAGCTGAACGGAAATACCATGAAGGAGAATTCATCTGAAGATGCTTTAGTCTCCATGTCGCCTTCTTACTTGTCTGAGGCTAGTGATGCCTTTGGTAACTCCTATCAGTCTTTATCTCAGGCAAGTGTACTTTTAATGTTTCTGTACCTAACCTTATTAATATGGCTAAATAAACAATTAAGTAAACGCATCACATTAGAATGGCTTGACCGATTTGGCTTTTTAAGTGCGACAATAGTCCAAAAAAATGTAGTTAATATTGAACATTTCTTACTATTCTATATAATTTTTATATGACCTCAAAGGTCTTAAATAGCTAGGATAGGACAACGTCTGCCGGACTAACTATCTTATACATATAAATAAAATGAAGGCATAAGCACATTAATTGAAAACGGGGCAACATAAATAGTCTGGAATTAGTCAGAAAAAATATATATTGATGGGTGCAGTTTAGTATATGGGACACAACAGCTTCTGGAGGAGTGAGCTATATTTTTGAATCCGCTATTGATGATAAGGAAAAATCCCATAAGGAAGTTAACAAGACCGAAGTTAAGGAGACTTTAAAATATTATGTCATTTGCTGTTATTGTGACACTTCCCATTGTTCTGATAATTTTATGTCCGACACAAATCAATTATATATCATAGTAGAGTATCTGGGTTTGAAATAAAAAAGACCTAACGAGAAAGACGGCTAGCCTTCTCACGTATCATGATCCAAATCTCATCTGTCTCCTAATTGTATACTTAAAATTGCAAATATGAAATAAATAATCTACTTAAGTTTCAAAAATAGTCAACTTACATATTAATTATAGTTTATTATTTTAGCTTGCTTTTTATATTTTAATTCAATATAATCCTCAGCCGGCATCAGTGAAATCAACAGCAACGTCAGCGGGTAGTACAGGAGCCACCATCGCATCAATTGGGACTTCGACTACGGCCGCAGTCTCCTGGCCTACGAGAGCTTCTCACGCTCGATACGTAGCGGGTTCTGATTCTAACTCCATGTCTGGCGACTCTAGGTCGTCTCAACGGAACAACTCGCAAGAGGTATAAGAGTATTATTATAGGTGGACATTCTCTATGAGTATTAAGTAGTCACATGCTGTGATTTTTTTTCTATTATTTTTTGTCTATGTCTATAATAAAATTGTCATAAAGCCGAATCCGTACATTATTTTTTTTTTAGAAAATCGGGAAAAAGTGGGAAAGTATTTTATTTTTGAGAAAAAATACAAAAACTGGTTGGAGTAAAAACACCCAAACTATAAATATTTGAGCAAGATAATTTACAAAATAATGCAAAAATAATTATAAATAGCTTCACATGAAAAAAACTATATTAATAGGCGAGATTTTATTCGTTTAATTTACTCCAAAAATATTTATTTATGTATTATTAAGGTATTCGTCAATTATAGATGTCGCCATGTGTTTTTAAAAGGATTTTATGTTTTATGTTTAACAATTAACTTTATTAACCAACTTCTGTGTAACTTAACCAGTAAATGACTTATCAGTAGTTCTTCTGTTTCAACGCTATTCGGTTGTTCTTTAGTCAGCAAGTTAGATACTTAAGTGTTTCAATTTACGGTGAACCCATGTTTTAAGGCCATAAATGTAACAGTATAGGCATTTATGACCATTTACATTAAAGGTAGGTCTGCTAGAGTAGTAAGATACGCCAACTATCTCTATATGCTTTAAGTGTAGGCACTGATACGTATAAAGATTATTTTTGATTACTTCATGTTAATTGTGTGTATCTTTGTAGATCAAAAAATGGTATAAACACAAATTTTAAACAAAATTATATAATATTTTTCATATTGTTTAATATTTTCTTTATATAAAGACTAAAATATAGATTTCTATTTATTCATTTTGTATTTATGACTTAATGCAGCTCGGATTTTCTTCATTCGCAGCCACGTCTCAACAACTGATGGTACTTAACAATTTATTTACTACTAACAAAACACATCTATTATCGCTTGTTTTGGTACTGTTTACAGAACTGTATACTTACATGATTTTTTTGTTATGAAATTTAAATATTTAACACCTCCAGGTAAATTTATAAGAAATTAATTAAAGTTCTAAGAAATCTATTGTTAACTGTAACGCCGGCGTGTCCGCGGTCGTGGAGGGATTAAGATAATGTTAATAATAAAAAATATTGTATTATAGCCACATCGAGTTTCCGAAACATTATTAGTGCCGCAACACGGTATAGGCGCTCAGTACTTAGAGCCCTCGCCGTATGTCAGCGCCGTGGGAGTGCCGGCAGTACTTCCCCTGTCACTCCCTGCCTTGCCGGTCCTAGTGTCCCCCGACCAAGCCCAATTGCAGGTGAGCACATGTTAAGGTAGCGAATATGTATTGTATGAATTTATTCAGCCTTTTTTAATATCCCACTGCTGGGCACGGGCCCCCATTCAGTACTAGAGGATCAGGCCATAGTCCACCACGCTGGCCAAGTGCGGGTTAGCGGACTTCACATGTGTTTTGAAAACTTGCTAGGTTCTCTCAGTCATGCAGATTTCCTCACGATGTTTTCCTTCACCGTTAAGGCAAGTGGTAATCATGTTGGAAATGATTCGCACATGAAAATATCAGGTGCGAGACCCGAGATTTGAACTCGCTTCACTCGGTTTCCCAATTATATTTAGCTTATTATGTACATAACGTTTAGAATTTTCTTAGTTTAGACTATAATTTCTGCCCACGGCTTTTCCCACCTGATTAGTGTCTCTGTTTTATTTCTTTTCTTGAAACATTCAAGGGCAGCGCCATCTATCGATAGGTTCAGAACTAAAGTGTAATTATTATCCCATGAGAACACATTAGGTGGATAACAAATGTTGTAATTAATCCATTACAAAGTCTGTCTACTAAATATTCGTGATTGAGCTACACACATTCAAATAATTTTACAATTTTTCAAAGGTATTAAACTAGCAACTTACATTCGCGTCACTCGAGTGAGATCGATGCCTAACAATATTATAGATACTCCAGGATATTCTATTTGTTTACTTTTCATTCAAGTTCGTCAAGTCGTTTCAGTGTAGCATTTATTATCAAAGTCCGGTAATACATTATTTACACGTTCGCACATTTATGTTAGTCAATATATAACTATAGGGTATAACCTTAACAAATACTAACCTTACGATATTTAAGTTAGCTTGTTAGATCGATCAATAAAGCACTAGATACACAATCCCATGCAAAGTTCTTTAAAAACTGTCACAAATTGTGTTTAGGTAATTATTCTAATTGAAATAAATATACAAGAATGTAAATTGAACTTTAAATGCAACGCTTAAAGTTGTTTTCACAAAAAAAAAGAATTAAAAGCGCGCTCAGATGTTCAAATGAGCGCTCATTCAGTGAGAATATTTTTTGTCGTTGATTGTGTATTTAGTATTTTTTGATCTATGGGTTGTTAGAGCTTTTTTATTTTGATTGATTTGATGATGCGAGTACACATACATACAAATATTCGCATTATAATGAGTAATCCCATAATATATTATTTATGTTATTGCTAGAAGTAGGTAAAATTGAGGTGTTAGGAACTTTATTATTTACACGTTCACATGTTTTCGTTACTCATTATATAAACAGATTAGCGAATCCACCTCGCTTCGCTCGGGTTCGTCTCTAGTCTGCTTCCCAATACAAACTTTCATCCCCATTTTCACCTCCTCAAGGGATGATTTCTGGGATAAAAGTATCCTATTCCTTCCCAGGGTCTCAAAGTATCTTCTTATCAAATTTAATCTAAATCGGTTCAGTAGATCAGAGATTACCTCCTACAACGTCACAAACTCACAATTCCCAAAGTCACAATATCACAAACTTTACTTCTTTATAATATTAGTCTAAATGAGCATAGGATATTTAAATTAGGCTGTAAGATCATATTGTTTGCGATGATGCGAGTTAGTGGCCGTGGCAGGAGCAGTTGCAGCGCACTCACCGCGAGCTGCAGCAGATGATTGTCCGACAGCAGGAGGAGCTTCGGCAAGTCAAGGAGCAACTACTACTGGCCCGACTTGGAATACTACAACCTCTTATGAATGTAAGTACTTATATTCGCAGAACTTCAACATGTTGGCTTTTTATAATTGTAATCTAAGCTAAAAATAACTCACATAGTTATTACATAGTATGATAATCCCTGTTCATTAATTTTAATATTAATGTTGTCAAATGCAAGGGTTGTCATAAATATCAATTTTCATATAATATGTTACAATTATATCCGTTAACCCTAAAGTCCTAAGTGTCATAAAAAAGTAAGTTTTACAGTCTAGAATCTTGATGATTCTGTTAGTAAATTGAGGTTATATGTAATACAGTCTTACATATATTTTTAGTTTTCTATTAACAATGTCTATCGTAAATAATATAAAATAAAAATAAAATATTGTGTGAAGCAGTCAGAGAAAATAAAAAATATTTTTTTTACAAATCACTTTATATCACCGATTTATATCATACACTAGCATTGTCCGCGGCTCCGCCCGCGTTCAAATGACCAAAAACCAATTTCTTAGCTTTTACATATTAGTATACTCTTATAATGCAGTTTTTGTTACATATTACTTGTAGTAGTACTCTTACATTGTAGTTTTTGTATTTTTTCTCAGAAATGAGATATTTTCCCGTGATAAAAAGTATACTATATGTTTACCCGGATAACTAGCTATCATCATACCAAATTTCATCAAAATCTGTCCAGTGGTTTTCTCGTGATGCGGTAACAGACAGACAGACAGACAAAAATTCTAAAAACTATAGATTCGGAATCTGTATCGATAATAATGTCTATTTCAATTAGATTTTCCAAAAAATATTCAATGTACAGGTTCGATTTATTTACAATTTTATTACAAGTATAGATAATATAACTATTAAGTTTTAAATCTATACCCCTAACAATTATTTAACAACACTTAAACGGAATAATAAGAATGCAGAATGCAGAACAATAAATTTCAATCCCGAGCAAGACATTTATATATCCCACGCAATCCCCATCCACTCTCCTCTACTCTACTCACACTTCACATCGCTATACTAGCGCCTCCTCTCCAACACCCGCTCCTCACTTCACTTTACTCGTTACAATTGTTAAGTAAATTTACTTTGGTGAGATTTACAAATAGGTATCTATTATTTTCAGGTGCAAGATCCATATGCTAATCCAGAGGAAATTCAACCTAATCAGCGTATACTCCCACAAATATTGTACGAGGGAACCTCCCGGCCTATGTACCAGCCTCTAACACAGGCCCCGCCCACCGGACCCGAAAACCAACATCAAATGCCACCACAGTAAAAAATATGTTGTCCTGATTTGTCCTTATAACAATATATGTTACTGACAGTTTTTATATGCCACCGCATATAAAAATATGTATTTTCTGTTTTTGTCAGTTTAATATGTGTGGTTTTACTCCCAAATACTGGAATTTTTTTGTATGCCGACTCAGTAAAACGATTGTGTTAACCTAAGGTTACGCTCTTTATAATGAAGTATGTGTTAAGTATTGCGGTGTTATTTTATAGTTATACTATAAATAAGTTATCAGCGGATTTTCCAAAAAGGCGAAGTTTCTTAGACTTTCGAGAAGAGCATGTTTAAATAACTGCTAGTTACCTGATTTCTCTTGTCCCAAAACGATTCTGAAAGGAAATTCATATTTCCTTTACTTTACCGGACCTATATTGATAATATATAACTCTCTCGTTACTACAGTATCCAGCGGCTAAACGCACTTATTACTAGAGCGAACGGGTCAAAAAACGTGCCACATTACGATGTTGTCTCCTGCACTATATGTGCATACGAACTATCGACTGTATGCAGGCCGGATCTCATTAACTAAGATTATTATACTTCCTTGTATGCACAAATGTAGTGTTTAATCTATTAAATAATAATATATCTAATCTAATCACCATATGTATCTAATTATCACTCTAGCTGTTAGGGATACCATTTTATGCCATAATCTACGTGCAATACTACTACTGTGTAATATGGTTATTACGTGCACTTTTATATATAACGTCCTATTAAAGTAGGTAAATGTCGATACTTTTTCGATGAAATTTATGAAGTTTTGTATGTTTGCGATAGTATCATATAAATAATATTATAACTGCAGAGCTAACCAGCTAGCCTATGGATATGAGAAATAGTGTTATATAACGGGCCTAAAACAGTGCAATTAATATAAAGTAAAATTACAAATAATATACATACACTTGAAAAAGATAAAATACGTACATATGTTGGTAGATATACAATAACTTATATATTATACATACTATATATCATTAAATATATGTATACGTACATATCAAAATATAAAAATATATATAATAGTATATAATCCTCGCCAAACTTTTTGGCCACCTTGAAATGTCGCCCTGAATTTGTATCAGAAGGTTCTTTCTAGTTTTTTTTTAAGTTATAGAGCGGCTTTGTTGGTTGTGTTTAGGAAGTTTGTTCCAGAGCAGAGTAGCATACACTGAGAAAGAATGCGAAAAAAATTGTTACCCTTTATTATGTCTAGTATCGACGTAGCACAAGACTGGAACAAGGGTGTAGGTAGAATTTGGATACGAGAACGAATGTAGGGAGTAGAATTTGGGTTATTTAAAATATTGAGGAGGAACGAAAGGGTGTGCATATCACGGCGAAATCGGATTAGGAGCCGTTTTAGTTGAGCACGAAAGTTTGATATATATGATCTTAAACCGTATTCTAAAACTAGACAATATTTTATTTTAATTATCACCTGAATAATTTATTAAATCTAAATAATGTACTTAAATTAATTCAATTAATTAAATTATTTAACTGTAATGAATTCGTGCTCATTTGGTGTCAGCCATGTTTGGACATATTTAATAAATTATGTAATAGATAATTAATTTGTTCAAAGACAAAAAAAGTGTCACATACTCGTATATTTACAAGTATCGTATATATCCAAATATATATTTAGTTATGTGGCCGTGATATTTAAATTAAAAGCAATTTAACAATAATATAATATGAAGCGCTGTATGCGTTCAAAGATCTCAAGAAATATGGAAATAGCAAGTACGATGGATGCGGTTTAACTTTTTACATATAACAAGTTACCATTTTACTTTAAGTATTGATGAATATGAATTTTTTGATATAATGTCGCGTTAAGTTAAACGATTTTCTTTGAATATACTTGAGCTTTACATGCTTGATAAATATAAAATTTATAGGGATATTAAGAACGTTTTTAAATCACCAGTAATACATTTTAGCTGAAGCATTTCATGAAATAAAAATGTAAGACATTTTTTTATTTTTTTTTTATAATACTAACCTGAAGCTAATATCGGTTTAGCTTAGAAATATAATAATTGTTCATGGCTCGATTACAATCCCAGTTTTTAAATTTCTTTCTCGGCACCAAACATTTAAGTGTACCTTGTGTGTCTTGGAATTCTTGATGACCTTAGTCCATAGATATGATATTATCAGTATTACCGATCAAATGCTTACAAAATAATTACTTACAAAATACAAACTGACGTACATACATCCCAAATAGAAAAACGTTAATTAGAAATGAGAAAATATAATTGTCGTTTTTGTTGCTATCTCAGTAATAAACAACCAAATAACCTTTGCGCCAACTAGACATAGTTATACCTATGTACGTGAATAGAATTTTGATCTAAATCTGCAGAAATTTTAGCTTGGTATTGCGTAAAGTAGCTTTGATTTTGCGTAGTAGCATAGAAGATTCATAGCAGTTATATCTAAAACAGAATATTAAGTTTATCTACAATAGTTTATTTATGGTGGCGTTTGGAGTTTTAAGTATATAAATTATCTTTTTATTATCATTTACTTTTTACTATATAAACTATTTTGAACGAAATTTTGTGCAATTATAGAACTGTAATGCTTATGTAAGATACTTAAATATTTATATTTTAAAAGAATAAAACAAAAATATATTGATCTAGATTTCGTTTTTATTTAGTTACATTTAATAAATGGAAATAAATATCTTTCAATTTCCATTGATTTTTTAAATTTTGAACGGCGCTAGTCCATATTTGTTCAAATTAATATTTATTTAATTTTTTTTGTTACCACTATTGTTGGTTAATGATTTGGCTTTAAACGGTTAAAAATCAATATTTTTATTATTTTGTTAATATATACATATAATTATGGCTCAATTTGATATCATTAAAAAATTTACTTTTTAAGTTTATTATTATTGTTAGAAATTCCGCATTGCTATTTTGTTAGAACTGCGTGACGAAAATAACTATTACAATCTACTGTTTAAGTTAAGCAATATCGCATTTACTACATATTTGTGGCATATTAAGTATATTGCATTTTCGCGAACAGTTTTATTCGGCGAAAAAGTACACAATAATCGTACCTTATTAAAATTAAAGTGTATTAATGGTTCTGTGGCAATTATAGGTTTAGACTTTAGTACAAGTACTTATTGAAGTGTCGATCACTTTTTGAAGAAGTGAAACGAGTGAGATGGCAATCATTAGAATTATTATAGTAGTGGTATGGTACTGATGGTTACTTGTGTTATTTATTATATAGGATATTAAAGCAATTATTGCACTATAGTGTTGATATTATGATTCGGGAGATACAATTTCACTTTTAGACACAAAAAACAAGAGTCAGTGGAAATATCAGTTGTGGGCCTGGCAAAAGTGCAAGACAAAATGTTATTAAAATTATTTTTCTATTCATTCTATTATTAGCACAATTAATAATTAAATTTAATAATAATAATAATAATAGATAAAAAGCTTAGCCATATTAGATGATCCAACGACTACCTGAAGAAAATAGCTGGTGGTAGGAATTAAACGTTTGGAAATGATTTTATCAGTTTCAATGGTACCTCCCAGAACATTATTCTTCCTATGTGTCAAACTTGTAATATTGTTTGGTTGTTTATTTTTATGAAAACTTTAAAAGATTACCATGTATTTTTTAATATGATAATTTAAATAATAATATTCATATATTGATATGCGAAAGCGTACATATGTTTTGTTTGATTCTATTTGTTAATATACGTCTGGATATATCTATTTATTGTTTCTTAGAAGTCTTGTATATTTTTTAGAATTATTTTGTTGTTTTCTAGTACTTGATACTATACATTAGGGTTTTATATTTAGATAGACGTGGCGTTCGTAATATTTATAACATTAGACCAGTATTGACAAAACAATTACCAAATTATTTGTGAGTGGTAACATATCCTAAAGTATTTTTGTACTAACACTAGGTTAATCAAAAACTTGATTATACATTTGTTTATTACATACAAAAAGATAAGTAAATTTTATTTCCTATCTAGTTTGATTCACGTTAACATATTGCCAGTGTCCAGTGCTCCACAAAGATTAGGGCATAAAATATATAATATAGTAGATTGATGTAATAATTTAAGTAAATATTCATTATTGGATTATTAGATTTACTTATTAGATGTGAGTAAATGATCTATATATTTGATGTGCAATTTTCTACAAGTTATCGGTGTATGCCACTTACAATATATGTACCTACCTATATTATCTGTTTTAAAATTAGGTGTCTATAATAGGATTTATCATAAATGTGTTGATAAAATGTATTAAGCATTTGAATTCTATATTCGTGGTAAAATATATTTTTGAAATTTAGAAAGACTCGTTTTTAAATAATATTATTTGTTATTTCCAATATTTAAGGATAGAATACTTTAATGTCCATTGTCTTATATTATTTTCACGTAAAAGGTGATGTGTGTGGTGAAAAATGAAACTCATGTGGTATTACATAAAAAGGTAAATACATAATATCTTCATGATATTCCTTACGTATATAAAAACACTTTAAATTGGGAGATATAATAAATAAAATCATATTAAAAAGTCTTGCACAATAGTAATGTAATGATAATATTATTATTGTACACTTATAATATTAAAATTCACATCCTATCAAAATCAATTCTGCTGTTATAATTTAATCTAATGAGGGCCAAAATTTTGAGATATTTAGAATTTTGTACATATCATATATATAGAACGAGGCATAGGCAAATCGAATATATTTTAGATCGCTGTTTAAATCTTTCTTTTTTTCAATATTTGCTGTATATTTTCAACTGAAGATATATTATTAAATTCTGTGGTTAATGGGCGGGAATTTTTTTTTGGCAATTAGAAATTTATCAATCAATATCGCTATATACCTAAGTAGGTATCATGTAAAAATGTAACTGATTTAAAGTGCTATTCATTTTATTTTACTTTTGCATTGTTTTATAACTTCTTAATAGTGCGCTTTTTTTAGGATTCCGTAGTCAACAAGGAACCCTTATAGTTTCGCCATGTCCGCCCGTTCGTCCGTTTGTCCGCAGCTTAGCTCAGAGACTTAGTAGTAGAAAGCTGTAATTTGGCATGGATAATGGATATACATATTATAGTCGCGCCGACCAAAAATGACGGCAAAGTCGCGCGTGGTAAAAAAGTCTTCTTGGTCCAAAATATTGTGATGGGCAACTACGGAACCCTACATTGCGCGTGGTCCGACACGCACTTGGCCGGTTTTTTACATTATTGTGATATAGTTATTATTTCGGATGTTGCATACATTCTTTCATATTATTATTGTGTAATACATTGGTTTAAGTATAAGAATTTTTAAAGAGTGTGTGGTTTTGAGTGAGTAATAATGATGGTTGGTGCTCTTAACGTATTTGAATGTATTTAATGGATATTGTCTTTTTATATTTTTAAGTAGAAAATAATTTCATAGTTTAAATAAATTTTGGCAGTAAGTTTGCTGTCGTCTACCTTTTTATCCCATATATAAATATTATAAATACAGAAAGTTTGGATGGACGTTTGTTACTCAATCACGTCAGAACGGCTGAACGAATTTGATGAAATTTGGTATAGAGATAGATTATAGCCTGGAATAACACATAGGTTACTTTTATCCCAGAAAAATGCACGGTTCCCGTGAGATACATTTGTTTCTGTTTTTCATGTATAAAATACATTTTTAAAAGAGATTTTTGTAGTAATATCTTTAAATAAAACTATCTTTTCGGATTATTTCGCTGATTTATTTTGATTTTTGGTTCCCGACGTTTCGAATGCTTTACAGCATCCATGGTCACGGGAGAGACTGAGGTGTTACATGTTTTGAATGTATAGTTGTTACAGACAGCCTACCCACAATTAACAAAATGAAAATTGCACCAATTACATTACAATATTTTTTAACTTTAAACATTTTCATAATTTTAATTATAATTGAATATGGAATATTATTTATTTAATTTTTGCTATTATTCTTATAATAATTCCAATTTTAAAAATATTTATTAGTAATCTATAAATAGTGTTGCCATTATTATATTTATAACCATAAAGAAAAATATAAAATATAGTATTAATTATTTAAGCCATATAATTGTTCTATGTGTAATTTAAAAAGTTAAAATTAATTAAGGATAATAATTTTAATTTAGTTTGCTATTATTTAAAAACAACTTACTAAGCAACACTATTACTATATACTTTTACAAATGAAAAATATTAATCTGATATGCTGTCATTTTGATCTACACAGTAAGAACTTACTACATCTACCTGTCTAGTTAGGTGTAGGTAAAATAAATCCGCGAAATAATCCGAAAAGATAGTTTTATTTAAAAATGTCAAACATTCGCGTAAATCTAAGAAAGTATTATTAATATCTTTTGAAAAAATGAAGGAGTATGTCATGATATTTACAATCATTTTGTATATATATTTTTGTATAATGTATTTTTTTTAAATAAAAAGGCTAAGGTCCTTAGGTCTTTTAACCATGGAACTGAAAAGTGGGTGACATCAGAAATATACATCTGTTAGTAGTAGTTTTAAACATTCACAAAATGGGTGATTCTATTTTACAATTTGTTGTTTTATTGATGCAGCAATAAGTGGAAAAATTTGGGGTACACATTAGAGCGGCAATATAATACGATTATCTGCTACACATGCAAGTTATGTAAGGCACTATTAAAACAATTGAATTATTTCGCGCTTTTTCTCAGGATGATCAAGCCTGATGAGATAATAGAATCATTTACAAAATCGGCGTAAATTTTGAGAAATGACCTTATTCACATAGTTGCTTTTGAGCTCTCTTTTGATTAAATTAGATAAAAATCGAACAAGTACGCGTGATTTCTTGTTTGGCGTCTGCAGACATTAGTCAGATATACTCACTGCTATCACTTGACTACATAATAAATATGCTTAATCATGTATATTAAGACATTGCCTATTATTGCTTTCGTTTTATCGCCATCGTTGAGAACTTGCTCACTTAAATCCACAGACATTTTACTTTTCGTAGGTTGATATTTTGTACCCATACAGATTGTATGTAAATTTTACTTAAATTATTAATTGTTAAATTAATAGATAAATTTTGAAACATTAAATTAATTGCTTGCCATATTGTTATATATTTTTTAAGAAAAGCCAAATAGTGCACCATTGATTTTACTTTACTTTTAATTTGCTGGCGACCAAAAATAGGTATCGCAATGAACAATTATTCAAAATTAAATATTTTTATAGGGGAATGATTTGAAGACATAAAAACCGATACATTTAATACTGTACCTACTTCATTTAATTAATTATTATAAAAATATTACTTATATTTATGACCCAGAATCATTCAGATATTGCATTCCCATTAATTTATTATAGTGACTTTAAACTTTGATCACCAGTTTATTTCATTTGTATAGACAATGTACATGTAGAGCAGTTGGATAATTAAAAAAAATATATTTTTATCCTCAATTTTTAGAGATGTATGTACTTCTTAAAAATATATTGTAATACATTAATGTTTTTAATTATTAAATGTTAGCGTAATTTGGACTTATTAGTTTTTGTTATTTACGATAATGTTGAGGTTTTTAAAAGGGTGTCAGTTTAAAATGTTCTAGCCCAAAAGTGGTTTATGAAAATAAAAATATTATATACCTATACCTATTTTTTGTTATTATTGTAATTTTATCTAAGATAGTAATCTAAATGTGAAATTTACGAAGGAACTTAAACTAATATTTATTTAATCATTTTCATATGTTAACCGTTTTTAAGCTGACACATTTGTAATTATATACTTTTTATTTCTATAAACATGTGATGTTAATGTAAGTAGTTGAGAATACCCTCTAACTACAAAAATTTTTTGACCAAAATTAAACGTCGTTTGTAAATTAACTATAAATTGTGGATGTAAAGAAAACAAGAAAACAAAATAAAAACATTGTAATTTATTTATTCTCCTTATATTTTATACTTTAGCATCAGAAATTGTTTACATACTAATTAACATTATAGTAGTTACTTGTGCTCTATAATTATTATAAAAATATATTTAGTAAATATACTTGAATATTAAATTTCAAGCCATTTTTTGTCCTTTACACATACGCCAGTAATAGCCCTTCAAGTTGATTAACTCACTGTGCGTTCCTCTCTCGATGATCTTACCTACAATATTAAATTGAACATAAATAAAAAAAACTCATGCATACATCAAATGGTAGGTACTTTACAAAGTCACGGCCATGGGTAAACATCGATTTTTATCGTCGTTACAAATAACGAAATAATAAAACGAAAAAAAGACGATCTAAGTCTTACGTACCTTTATCTAAAACGCATATAATATCTGCATCTTTAACAGTAGAGAGTCTATGGGCTATGGTGATACATGTTCTTCCCTTTGCAGCCTTTTCTAGTGCCTCTGTGACTGCCTGAAATGTATCAATTTAATTATATTTTGGCTATTTTTACCCGACTGCGGCAAAACACATTTTTTTTAAATTATATTTTGATAATAATTTATTCATACACTTTTTACAAATTAACATAAATAGATATAAATGATGAAGAGATAAATTAGCTCAGATATTTAATTTGAAACCTCGTGAGCTAGGTTAAAAACTATGTTTCAGGTTACGGTTTAACAATGTATTTCTTAATGGGACAAAAATGAAACATGACTTATATGTAACAGGACTAGTATGATTTTTTTTTGTTTTGAAATGGGCGTACTCTTGACATTCATCTTAGTTGGAAGGCATAGATAAGGTCTACGATGGAGCGAGTTTGCTCAGAAGGAGCCTGTTAACACGCCCCTTAAAGAATTTTAGGTTATACGCACTAGAAAAACCAGACGTAGGGAGGGCATTCCACTTCTTGGCTGTGCGCATTATAAAAGAAGACTAATGGTGCGAGTGGTCGGAATGTCAACCAAGAAACGATGGTATCCTGCAGTACGTCTGGTGTTCCGAAGAATGGCGACGGCGGTATGAGACCATAGAGCTCGTGAGCACACTCCCCGAAGTACAGTCCGTAGAAGACCGACAGACAAGCAGCTCGGCGACGGAGTGTTAAGCTGTGAAGCTTAGTTTTCACGAGCTTTTCGTCGCCGATTAGCTTTTTGGGTCTGCGTTCCACCGAGTCAAGTGCGGTAAGTTACTACTTTGTAGAGCCATCCTATAGGTGACTGCAATACTCCATGTATGATCAGACTTGATCTTTGTATAATGTGAGAAGATTTCCAGGCGTGAAGTATCGTGTAATCTTTTTAGGGATATCCAATTTTTTGAACGCAGTCTATGCTTTCCACTCGATTTTTTCGCCAAAATTAGGATTTGCACTTAAATAAAACTTAAAGCTTACATTAGTAACTAGACTTACATAAACATTATTATAATAAGTATCGAAAAATGTAAGGAAATCAAATGCCGGACTATGTGAAAAGGTAATGATAGTCTTCTTTGTATACATATAAAAATTATACAGATATAAAAATGTCAGTCTCTTACTCTTTCACTATTGGCGTCTAAGGCTGAGGTAGCTTCATCAAGTAGAAGCAGTCGCGGCGAGCGTATGAGTGCTCTTGCAATACAAATCCTTTGCTTCTGTCCCCCTGACAACTGAGCGCCGTTTGCACCTAAATTTGTGTCGTAACCCTATGGAAAAGACAATGATTAATTCAACTTAATCTTACAATGATTATGTATAATATGTCAATCTATACTTATAATAAAATCGAAGAGGTCAAATTTCTACATTAGCTTTTTTAAATTCTATGGATTTATGCTGTAACTAGCAACTCACCTTCGCTCCGCTCGGGTTCGTCCCCACGTACGTTTTAACGTTTAGTCTCATAAATACGATATTTTTCCACATTAAAAAGTATATGTTGACCCGTATTTAGTATGATGATAGCTGGTTAGCTATCATCATAGTACTCATAAAAATCCCTTCAGTGGTTTTTCCGTGATGCGGCGATGCGCGATAACAGACAGACAGATAAAAATTCTAAAAATTATAGATTCGGCCTCCGTGTCGATAATAGTGTTTATTTTAATAAGATTATCCAAAAATATTTAATGTATAGATTTGACTCAGTCAGAATTTTATTATTTGTAGAGATATCTCAAAGAATGTGTATCGGTTATAGTAAAAATTATAGAATTACGCATTAGTTTAGCTAATTTTGACTGCGAGAAGAAAAATGATTCCTTCTATATAATTAATGAAATTGTATGCATGTGATAAGAATGCCTAGTCTACATAGATTAAATTATTTAATATTTATTTATTGTAGAGCATTATAGATATTAATTACCTTGGGCAATGACACAATGAAGTTATGAATATTTGCAGCTTTGGCAGCTGCAATAATCTCGTGCATTGTTACTTTACGGTTATTGTCACCGTATGCTATGTTTTCCGCAATGGTGCGATCGAATAAGACTGGTTCTTGTTGAACTACTCCTAATTGCCTCCTTAGCCGTGGAAGTGTGACTGAAGTTCGGGTGTCCCGCCCATCTAACTCCTACAAATATATTTATAAAATTATTTATTACATAATTATATATTTTCGACGACACGTTTGGCTCAGTTTGTAGTGACCCTACTTGCTGTGCCAGCGGTTGCGGGTTCGGGTCCCGCTGGGGGCACACATTTGTGTGATGAATATGCAACGACCACTTAGCCCAATAAACACCTCACGCAAGGCGAACACTTTCAGTCAACACGTTAGACAAATACGTCTGACCGGCGAACACATTGCTTGAGACTCGTGAATTTCCGACACAAAAAATACAACAGACTCGCAACATGGCTTCCTGTACAATAAAATGGTATGGAAATAGTAGCCAAACATGTAATTTAAAAAAAAATGGGATGACTTTTCATAGGTAAGTGAATTTTAATTTCCAAATTCATTAAATGTAATTAAATCAGAGCTCAAGTTATATTGGTCGCAACGCAACTCGCGTTGATGTATTCGGACATTCTCGGATTATGCATCCCTTTCTTTTCAATGCAGTTCAATGTTCCTATACTTTTCTTTAATTACCGGCACGTGTAACTAGTGCTGTACCAGTTAAACTATAAAATTTGTCGAAATAAGTTATTTAATTATTATAAAATGCATGATTGTATTGTTACTTTTTTTTTGTTTATAATGATAATTTTAATTTTACTTCTTCTTATTATTATGTATTATTATCAATTTCTTTTGTATAATGACATTTATCTATAATAATAATTACTAGTTTTTTTTTTAATTTTTGTACTTTTAATTCATGAATATTTATATACACTAAATGTAAAGAATAAATAATTGTAATAAGTACCTATTTTTTTTAAATAAATAATAAGTTCATGTAAATAAGTAGTACTTTTATAGTTATACAGAGTGTAAGTGACAGTTTTCCGAAAACATTAACCATGGATATAACTGTAAATAAACCTTGAATAAACCTGTATAAATAATATTAAGTATTCTATTATTATTTCATTATAGTAAAGAAAACTTGTCTTAATTAAAAATATTCTTTAAAACAGAAAATTATTTTACTAAATACGATACCTACATTAATATCCCAACATATTAACATATTAATTATATAATTACGAAAAGGGGTTTCCAGCATTCCTCACCAAATAGGAATTATTTTTCCATGGAGTTGGACATCAGCCACGATAAAGTTGGTATGAAAAGATAGGTTTATTTTGAAGTAAAACTTAAACATATAAACAACGTTTTTTCCGTTCATTTGTTTGTTCAATCTGTTATTTAAAAATAATTAAAATAATTACAAAATCACCTAAGTGCGAGTTGGGCTAGTGTAGGTACCTACCCGTAGTTTGCTTAATAATTACTTTCACATTTACAAAGAACAACATTGTTCAATATTCAGTATTGAAACGAGTCTGAATAAGGAATAGGTATAAACCTCGCCAAACTTTTTGGCCGCCCTGAATTGGCGCGAGCCGCTGCGCCGAACGAACGAGGCACGCGGCATTTTTGTGTTTCATCCGCAGCGCAGGTGCCAGGTGCGAACTCGTCCAGCGTAGTGTGCGTGACTGTCTACATGAACTATATGCACACAAAACACTCGAGGAAATAATTCTTAACTACTTTGTTATTTTGTTATAATATTTATTTTGTTGTGTTTAACTTTTGTTATATGCCTTATAATTTATGAAAAGTAACCTCGGAAAGTACTTCTATTTGACATTGAAAAGTCTTTGTGGATGAAATGTATTTAATTGCCAAATGCTATTAATTGACTTTATTTATCAATATTATAATTATATTTATTAAAACTAAGTAAAAAATTATTGTATATGAAAAAGTAATAAATAACAGTATTATGTTATTTTATTAACATACCTATGTATTTATAATTGCGTTAACCATTGTCCACTCGAATGTAACTGCGCGAGGTCTTGCTAGCGCGAACTTCAGGGCGGCACAAAAAGTTTGGCGAGGATTATACATTCGGTAGGTACATTAAATAATGAGTTTTTAGTTCTCTCGCTGTTCTTTCAGTACGTCATTAGCTAAATCTCCAAGGAAATGGTTACAAATAAAGAGATTGAATAAAACCATAAGCAAGTTATAAAAAATCTATTACGAGTCCGTCCGGTCCTTCTATACAATTTGATTTGCTTAATTTTTTTTAAATGAAAGGTACTGATGTGCAGATTTGTCATGAAGTATTGGAAATAATCTAACTTTCACCGTTCACAAGTTATATTCAAACGCGATTTCCTCCTGTACGTTTCTTGTGTTTTCATAACTTTCTTTGTCCATATTTCCGGTTCAAATTGAGGTATGTACGCGGTTCGTTTTGGTCTAAGAACACTCGCTGGAACGAGCTCTCTCATTTAAGCTTTTGTCCCACTTAAATTGGTTGAGCTGGAGGGAAGCTAGATGTGAACATTCAACTTGACTTTCATATATGAGCGTTATGAACACAATGATACAGCAAACGAACACAGGTCCTCTAGTACCTACATTTTTAAAGTAATCATGGGTTTCATATGGGCATTAATCTTACTACACTACTACTAGTAAGACAAAAAAAACTTTATATAATAATGTCAGCATTTATTTACATTTTTTGTAACTCTTATTTCTCTTTCTCTTAGCCTCCTTTCTCTTTCGAACTCTTTCATTCTCAAAATATAATCATCTTTTTCGCAGTTCATGTATGCGTGTTTTTCATTATGACATTTGTATAGCAAAGGCATGTTTTTGTATCGACAAACTTGATAGTCCAAAAGGTAATGAGCGCAATAGTCCCTATACTTCTCTGGTATACGAGCAGAAACTAAGTGTTCTTCACAAGCTATCATTTCACGTTTCGGTCTGTTACATTGGAAGCCAATCTTGCTGTCAAAAGTAGGCTTGTCATCCATTTTTAAATCTAAATGTCGTGTTTTATACGTTCCCATTATTTGTCCCATATTTACAATTTTTAGTACGTACTTTCTATATTCAGATACTTGACAGCTAAAGTCAACATTTGTAAATTAAAAAAAATATTTCACATACTTGGTTGTCGTGCCAGTATAAAATAATGTTACTTGAATAAGAAGAAAAAAAAGAAATGTAAAATTAACTTACTATATTTCCACTATCTGGATCATAGAATCGTTGCATTAATTGCAGTACCGTAGACTTGCCACAGCCAGACGATCCAACTAATGCAACCGTTTTACCAGCCTCCACTTTCAGGTCTATTCCCTTCAGAATTCTCTGGTTAGGTCTAGTAGGATAGCTAAACTCTACATCTTTGATAAGAAAGTTTCCAGTTGCTATCTGTAACGTAGGTAATTTTTAAATGAAGTTAGAAAAAGGATATCATACAGAAACGACAAAAAATCTTTTACTTAAATATACATTTAAAATATATAAATAGTTTTACCCAGTCTTTTCTGTCTTTCAGGCCACTTTCAGTTTTTACTTTAGGTTCCCTGTTAATAATTGATAGAATCCTTGCTCCACAAGCTTTCGCAGAATTAAAACTAGGTGCGTAAACTAGAGACTGACCTAACATATATGCCCCATACAGCAGGGCTTCGTTAACACTAAAAATAAAAATGAATATATGTAATTATTTTTTCGTTTACCATAAGTCAAGAATAGGGAATATGCGTGTTTTTTTTATTTTTTATACAATAGCTAACATCATTATATGTATTATTCAAAAAAAAAATGCAGCTCCAAAAACCTAAAATTTAGTATATATTTTTTATATCATACCAATACGGATATATACTTATAATTAATACTGATACTTTAAACGCACATTATGATATATACAGAAAAATGACGAGTCAATTTATCGCTCTGTTAAGATAATACTTTGACGTCGTATTCGGTCTGACCAATGACGTACGTTTCAACTACTTTGAATATCCTACCTATATTTGCACATTTTTATAAAAAAAATATTAAAAAAGAAATAACATTAAAAATGTTATTATAGGCCCAATTCAAAAGCAATAAAGATTAAAAAAAAATTTTGGTCTAGTGCGAATCGGACTTGCGAGAGTTCCGTACAAATTTGTAGAAAATCTGTTTAACTTTAATTTTCAACTTTTTTATTTTTTGGAATTATTATTTTATTTGTGTAAAGCACAAATAAAAGAAAAATTCCAAAAGACCTTTCTTTTGCCAAATTTCGTGATTCTAAGGTGAACGGGAACTACCATATGGGTTTTCGACCCAAAAACTATAGGGTACTTCCGGTTGATCTAGAACTGTCAATTTTGGTTAAAAGCAAGGTCTTACAGCATAAGTAAAGGGTAAATTCCGAAAAATAAAAAAAGGTCAAAATTAAGGTAAAATAAAATAAATATTAAATAATTAATATTTAATATTAAATTTGGTATTTACAAGTTTTCGCGAAAATCTAAATTTGCCTTTATTGTGTTGACTCAGGACCTTCATTTTAATACACTTAATAGGGACTATACATATCAGTATCTGGTATAAATTTCAACTTGCTAGGTCCACCCGTTCCTGAGAAAATCGGTGGTGACCCACGGACTGACAGACGGACAGATGGACAAGAGAGTGATCTTATAAGGGTTCCTTTTTACCTTTTGAGATACGGAACCCTAAAAATCACACGCATATTTCGTATTATTTTAGTATGTACAATGTACATTGTACAGATAATAAGTACATATACTTATATAAAAATATTTAAATAAAATAACTTACAGTAATACAATTTTATATTCCAGTCCTTCATTAGCCACTAGTATGGCCCCATAGACGGTAGCGCTGCAGTACGACATAAATGGTACATATACTCCTAAACCCAAGACTAGACCTCTCCATCTTGTCTTTTTGGCGACAGCAGCACATGAGTGTTCTAAAGCCTCTTTAAACTTATTCAAGAATGTTTTTTCTACACCTAAAATCATTTAGCATTTAAATAGGTAGGTCAAAAATGTATATATACATTTTACTGTTTTGTATACTTATTTGATTTTAGAAATAAAATGTATTTACTAAAAAAATATGGTACCTAAACTTTGAACAGTCTTAATACTTATAACTGCTTCTGTTGCAATTGACGTTGCTGATTCCATAGCTGCGCGCTCGTCTGTTTGTGATTTTTGAGAAACTATTCCCTCTAGCCATATACTTCCGACCATCTGTTAATAAAGTAATTAGAATATTAATACTATGCAGTATACACGCATAAAATTTTTATAAATCGTACAATTCTTATATATTAACTAGCAGTACCCGCGGCCTCGCCCGCGTTCAAACTTCCCATCGCTAACAAAATTCACAGGATCACCCGCTGGGCTAATCTGAAGATTATATGAAAATATCAAAATCGCTCCAGCTGTTTTGGAGTCCATAAGAAACATACATACACACACCGATTTTTATTTTATTTAATTAACCGTTTAAATTTATTTATTCCTCAGAAAATGGAGACTTTTATGTAAATTTAGTGGCACACCGATTGCAGCGCCACCTACCGTGTCCATTTGTATTTTCAGACCTTGCAGGAACCCATTGAAATATACACACAAAATTTCATCTAAATCGGTCCAGTCCTTTAGGACGAGTAGGTTAACAAACACACGTACAGAAGAATTATATATAAATATAAGACTAGCGACTCACCCTCGCTCCGCTCGGGTTCGTCCCTTCTTACATTTTGACGTTTAGTATAGATTTCTTAGAGATGAGGTATTTTCTCGCAATAAAAAATATCCTATATGTTGACCCGAATAACCAGCTACCGTCACACCACATCAAAATCCCTCTAGTGGTTTGTCCTTGATGCGATCACAGACAGACAGAGAGGCAAAAATTCTAAAAACTATAGATTCGGAATCTGTATTCATAATAATTTCTATTTCAAAAAGATTTTCCAAAAAATATTTAATGTACAGATTCGGCTTAGTTACAAATTTATTATATGTATAGATGATGTCTCTTGAGTCCATACATTATTACAATGTAAATAATTACTTTGCTTGCTCTGTTGCTGAATTTAAGGACTACCTAACAGACAGATATTTGTCTTTATTAGTATCCGTACTAGAGCAATTTCAAAAAGTACAAAAATGTGTGTAAATGACAAAAATAATTACTAGAGGTAGGAAAGCAGTGCCGACAAGAGTTAGCTTCCAATTATAGCAGATGGCCATGATGAACCCAACTATTACAGAGCTCATGCCCTGCAAGATGAGACCAATTCTCAGGCCAGTAGCGCCTTGAACCTCGGCTGCGTCACTGCTTAATCTCGCGCACATTGCTCCTACTGTGTTCGAATCTTTATCAAAGAAACCTATTTCCTAAAAAATATAATATTTATTAAAAAAAAAACCAAAAAAAACTTGAAAAGAGGTATTAAAAAAATGAATGAGGTCTCGGTCCTAGGAAGTTTCTCTTGGACCACCGATATTAATCCCAATAATTAACTCTACATTCTTACCTGTCGCAGTAATGCTGAGAAATACTGTTGTCTAAGGCGTTTAGTCATCCTTAAACCAGCGTTTGTGAATGCTGAACTTTGCAGGCACATTGATAGTCCAGCAACTGCCGCCACTACGAGGAACATGCCTGAATAAAAGTCTGCTAAATATACGATTTCATTACGATCAGGCAAGATGAAAATCTGAAAGTTAGGTAAAAACATAGCTAAATACATCTTACGTGATGCTTATAATAATTACTATATAAAATAAAGAAATACGTACTCCCGACATAAATCCAAAAAGAAGTGCAAACACAGGGAAACAGGATCCTTGAAGAAATGCAGCAATTGAACCTATTACTATATAGGGCCATTCAGGGGCATTTAATTTTAAAAGTTGCCAATCACTAACTTGTTGTACTTCCTATTAAAAAAAATAACAATGTCATTTCTTTATTAAAATTATATAACACTTTGTATATCGATTAAAGTATATAAATTACGGACCTCATCATCATCTTTTTCTTCATCGGAGTCGTAATCAGCATTGTACATGAAGTTTTGAAGACCAGTGGACATAACGGACGAGATAGATCCACGCGGAGTCATCCAGTCGTGAGACTCTAAATTGTTTACGTCATTGTTATTGGGGGTACATATTAAATTATTACTTGTAACATTTATTGTATTAAAATTTTAGAAACAATATTTAGTTGAAATATTGGCAACTGTTATACCTATAATACCGGACTTTAAATTGGTGAGTTAAGTTTTCCACCGTAGCTACGAAGTGTTTTCTAATTAAAGATTAGCAGAACCCGCAGCTTCGCTCTCGTTAACACTACAAAAAGATCTAAAAAGATAGGTTTCATACAAATTTTCATCCCCTGTTTTACTCCCTTATGGGAGTAATTTCGAAAAATGCTAAAACGCGTATTTATTTAATTACATTGAAGAGCATTAATACCAAGCTTCAAGTAATTCTAATCATAAATAATTTTTTGGGTTGTATTATGGCGTGTTTTCACGTGGGAATGAGATAATCTCCCGCGGTAAAAAGTAGTTTATGTTACTCTCCAGCCTTCCAACTATCTCCACACAAATTATCACGCCAATCCGTCACTTCGTTTCGACGTGAAAGAAGGACAAACAAACAAACACGCTTTCACATTTATAATATTAAGTATGGATTTATAATAGCTTTGATTTAAGATAAACTTCTTATCTATACATATAATAAAGTAGTAGAGGTCTGTACATACAAAAAAATGCCATAAACCGAGTCAGGGGGATTGGATGAAGAGAAAAAGAACAAATCCACATTTTTTTCAAATTTTTCGTTTCTCAGTCTATTTGTCTGTTTGTAAGGGCTAATCTCCGAAACTGTTAGGCCGACTAAAATGAAATTTTGCATGGTGGTACGTTATATCCCCGGTCAAAATTTTAGATACTTTTCCCGTGGGATAGTTTAGAAACCATAGTAACTTATACAGCTCAGTACACAAAAACTACTCATTGGATTTTAATTTAACTTTACAATAATATAGTTCATACATACATCAAAATAACAAATAGGCTACTATTTATCCCGGAAAAATGTATGATCCCCGTGGGACAGGTATGTTTTTATTTGTCTAGAGGCGAACCCGAGCGAAGTGAGCGTGAGCCGCTAGTGAATAAACAAAAATTAATGGCTAAATGTGTTGGTAAGCGCAAAACTCGAGAACAGCTGGACCAATTCGGTTACTTATTTTTTCAAATATAAGTCTGAGGAAAGTGCTTATGAAGAGAAAATTAGAAAAATTCTACGGAAAAACGTTAAAATCACATTATTTATTTTCCTTACTATTTGTGATTATGAATGCAACCTTAATATTAATATAATCTACTTGAATGCATTTGTAGATTTGACACTTCCTCTTTCTACAATGTATCAACAGTTTGACTTTGTTTGTCCTTCTTTTACGTCGAAACAGAGTGACGGATTGGCGTGATAGTTTCTAATAAGTTTAATATTTAATTAATATTCTTTAATTGTTAAATATTAGTTTACCTCTCTTTGTGGAATGATGTCTAACTAATCTTCTAGTGGATCTTCGCTTAACGTCTAATCTGGGTACTAAGGTCAATTCACCAGCCTCTACTTCCCCATTTTCTTCTTCTGGTAAAGTTTCTATAACATCTGGTTCCTTGTTCTCATTACCCGTAGTTACAAGTTTATAGTAAAAACCTGTAAAAGAAATAAGATGTATATTTTGGCGAAGTTACATATTTTAAATTAGTATTATTATAGATAAATCATCTAAAAAGGTACCTTTAGCTTTCATAAGCTCTTCGTGAGTTCCTTGCTCGACGATTATTCCTTGATCCATACAAATTATACGGTCAGCGTTAACAATAGTAGATAATCTAAAATCATTAATATATCTTATTGTTATACATGTTTTAGACAAGAAACAGAGAGGTTAGATTTTCTTAGTTGCTATTTTCGACCCTAGGTAGGTTATAACGTTACGGTTCCTGGGGGAGAAGCCAACTCCTACCAGGCGTGTCTCCAGGTGGCGGATAGGGGAATGCCACCCGCTTAGGGTGGCGGGTGGTACCGGAGAAATCCGGCGCGGACCAAATGGCTTGGGTGGGGCCGCTCGTCTAGGTCTCGAGCCGAAGGCGTTGCGGCCATCGGTGGTGGGACCGCTTGGTCCCATAACCGGATGATGGGTGCCGGTTGCGGGACTGTGGTCGGAGGCCGGCGGAGGTGTAGGCCGCGGCGGGAGAGGAGTGCCGGTATTTCGGTGCGCCATTCTCCCTACCTTCCGCGGCCTAGACGGGGCCGCCACCATTAGATGGCGGACGCGGTGGGGCTGCAGGGGAAGAGGAGTGTCAATGTTTCGTCGCCGCTTTCCCTGTCCTCTGCAGCCGATTGGAGGTGGCCCACTTCGGTGGGCGGAGGTTACGTTTAATGGGGCTGCTTCGGGTACCTCTCTGGCGTAGCAGAGTTGACTGTGGAGCAGCCCCATTGGTTTGGTGGTCTGCCTAGCGCTTAGGCAGACCTGCCGCTGGGGCGCCGTAGTAGTTATGCGCAAGCGATCCTGCGGTGTCCCACTAAGGCGGGGGTAAGGGATGTCGGGCTTCAGTGGGTAGTACCGGTTCTTCTAGCCGGTGAGCCCTACATCACCACCTGGGGGATCAGGTGGTATGCGTAAATGCATTTCCCGACGATTAAAAACGAAAAAAATTAACGAAAAAATTATTAATTAACGAAAAAAAAGGTTATAACGTTACAGTACCTGCCTATCAGTTACAAATACCTTACCATCTAAAGATATTTTGGTGTATGTTTTTAAGTTGCAGAAGTGTTATATTATACGCAGACTAAATATTGACTTTATCGAAGTAACTTCTGCGACTTGTTAATTGTCAGTAGGAAATCTGTTCACTGTCTTCATATAAACATAGAGTTTATGTATAATTTATTTTCATCTCCACATTTTAATCTCATCACTTAATTCCTAAATAAAACTTATCGTTCAAAATTAACTAAAAACACGCTTTACACCATTTGTAACATATGGGACTTTTCAAAAGGATTTAAGTTAGCTTAAACTTGCAGTTTTTACTTACAGCTAAATTAAAAATTTCCACTATCTAATTACACCTAGCTCTATCATCGATTTTTAAACTGTAATTACATAGTTCTAAGTTTATTAATTACGCATGTTTATAAGAGAGTTAAAAAGGTATAAAACTTAAGCAAGAATGTTTTGATGCTCTTACTGAAAAGTAACTTCTATAACATACCTATGTGACACCATAAGTGTAGTTCGTCCAGCGCTAGCTCTATCCAGTGCTGCTTGCACCTGTCTTTCCGAATGAGGATCGAGGGCTGATGTCGCTTCGTCTAAGAGCAAAACTGCCGGCTCACGTAACAAAGATCGGGCGATAGCAATTCGCTGTTTTTGACCTCCTGACAAAGATGCCCCCCGTTCACCGATTATAGTGTCGTAGCCCTAAAAATAATTAGCCCGTAAATTATTATCCTGCTTCCGATGTACAAGTACATAAACAGATGAACCTACTGTCCCTTAATGTGATCGCCACGAATTTAGTTTTTTTAAAGAACAGGTTTTTAAGAAAACCCCTACGTGTATAAAATCTTTTGCTCCAAGACCCAAGATCCGTATAAAGGTAAAATGTATGGTTATCAAATTAAAAAGAACGTCGTTTGTCGTCATAGTTCGTCACTTTTTTGGGTTTTTACAGTAGTCGAATAAAGCATATTATCTAAGTTTATACAGTATACTACGTTTATATGTTGTAGAGTTGTATGGTATGGTAAAAAAATATTATCGGAATACCAACATTAGATAGATGACCGATAAAATCGTGGGCGTATGCCATTTCAGCGACTCTCTGAACGTCTTCCCGAGTTGCTTCAGGGCTGCCTATAGTTATATTTTCGTGAATAGTGCCACGAAATAGTACAGGTTCTTGTCCCACTACCCCTAAACAATAAAAAAAAGGTAGATAAATATTTTATTTTCGAAATATACAATATAAATGGAATAAACTTATTGAAATATTACCTAGAGAAGATCGAAGCCAGCCTAAATTTAAATTCTTTACATTTTTACCATCAAGTTTAACAGTGCCAATATGTGGGTCGTACATTCGTTGCAGGAGTTGTAAAACAGTCGATTTGCCGCAACCTGATGATCCTACAAGTGCTACGCACTCTCCAGCCTTAATGTTGAGTGAGAACCCTTGTAGAACCTTCAATGGATATGAATAAAATAATAATATAGGTACTGTACGTATTTTTAAATAATACCTACTTATGTATAGTAATGTTTTACGCTATTTAAATGCCAATTTCATTTATAATAGATAAAAATAATAGTATAATATATAATTACTGTTTATAAGGATATCTTATAAATCTATACATATAATAAAATTGTAACTAAGCCGAATCTGTACATTAGATATTTTTTTGGAAATCTTATTAAAATAATCATTATAATCGATACAGAAGCCGAATCTATAGTTTTTGAACTTTTGTCTGTCTGTCTGTCTGTTACCGCATCACAAAAAAACCACTGAAGGGATTTTGATGAAATTAGGTATGGTGATAGCTGGTTATCCGGTTCAACATATAGGATACTTTTTACCGCGGGAAAATGTCTTATTTCTGAGAAAAAATACAAAAACTGCAATGTAAGAGTACACTTATATATAAAACCTAAGAATTTGGTTTTTGGTCATCTGAACGCGGGCGGAGCCGCGGGTAAAGCTAGTATTCAATATATTTATAGACTGTTGGGGTATGCAATAGCAGATCGGAATTAGGCACAAATGTATGGTTCTCTTTTTCTTTTGCCAATAGATATAAATATACATACGTATGTTTAGTATAGGCATATGTTTAAAATTAAGTCTTGTGTTTTCATTATACCTTGACATTAGGCCTGGATGGATAACTGAAATGAACATCCTCTATCGAAATCTCTCCGATCACTCGCCGTGGTTGGACTCCTCCTTTTTCAAGGGCATCTATTGTAGGTTCTCTATCTAATAATTTAAATATGGTAGCTGCAGCACCTCGAGCCGAAGCAAATACTTCTGCATGGGGAACGCAAAAGGTAATTGACTGTGTAGCCATGTATACACTGAAAAGAATCTGTGAAAATTAACACAACTGCTACAAATGACGAACGTGTGCACTTACACTTAAATATAATATTTTTTTATTTGTGTAAATAATGTATAAAAAAACTGTAAAAAATATTTGCATAGAACTAGTAAAGCTTAAGATAGGGGCCTTACACTGAAGACAACACCAACAAGATAAGTTCGATCGTCGGTGGGCTTGTCAAAGTCGATGATTACTAATCTTGCACCATATGTGAGACCAATGGCATTCAAAGAATATGTTAGTAGCCAATTAAAACCTGTTCCTAATCCTGTATATAAACCTCGCTTTCGGCCGTACAGCTCCGCTGGCTCTAAAAGACGGCAATACCTATAACAAAATAAAGCTTTAGTATTCGAGACTCAAACCCTAAAATATCAAGCGTGGACAACAGTTCAAACATAATAACATAATAATATAGTTTCATATATAAAAAAAATAATATAAATAATAAAACTGAGAATGATAAATCAAACTTCATGTATAGTTCTATACCTGTCTACTTCTTTAGTCTCTCCACCAAAAGCGACGACAGTTCTGACAGATTTTAGGACTTCTTCAGCTTGCTTACCAGCCTGACTGTAGGACTCCATTTCTCGAATAGATGATTTAGTTTGATACTAAAAAATAAAAATAATTATGAAATAGCTTATCTAATCACTAGTTACTTAGTATTTATATATATAAATATATGTATGTAAGTCTGTAAAGAATTTTTCAAATCAGATTAGTAGTTCCTGAGATTAGCGGATTCAAACAAACAAACAATTCTGCCTCTAGTATATATTAAATATTACGATTATCATAATAATATACAAATCAAAAACGTATGTATATAAGCTACTAACATTGGATAAGATGACGGATGCCGTTATAGAAAATGGTACCACAGATACACATGCAAGAGTCAGCTCCCATCCCATAGGGAAAGCCTGACACAGGCATATAATAGCAGTTCCGATTAAATTTGCTACCACACCTAACTTTTCTCCCATACCATCCTTGAGTTTCATCATATTTCTGTAAAAAAAAAGACTATTAAATTCAATAAATGCGTATACTTATCAACTGATCTATTTAATTTATGTTAAATTTTTTTCATTGTAAGCTTCCCACCTGAATAAAATAATAAAACAGTAATTCAGCGAAATCTGTACATGAAACATTTTTTAAAAACAATGACTGTAGCGTATTGTGTACAGTATATAGATCCCAAAATAATAATTATTATTTTATTTGTCAAATTATATGTTTGTGTGTGCGCGTTTGGTGCAAAAAGTACTGGAGCAATTTTATCTAAATTTTGAGTAGTGATAACTTATTACTATGATCAACATTTATTATCACCTTTTACTACAGGAAAATCTTTCATTCCCATGGGAAAATACAATAACTGGTTCTATCGAGTCGTTCTTAAAAATTACATGTGTAACGCTGGCTAATCTTAAGAGATACATCAAAAGTATGTACTAGAAAATTGTAGGCCTTAAAAAGCCCTACAGAAAAATCTGCAATAGCATAAGTCTTTCTCGTAAGGTACACTTGCAATAACTATTGATATCCATTCAAAACGTACCTGGGGAAGCACCCGAGCGAGAAGAGGGTAAATCGATAGTAAATTATGAATAATTTATCATCAGTTATACATACATATCATCATATTATAAAACTGAAAAGCTTATGTTTGTTTTAGCAAACGGACTTAAAAGCTGAGCTATTGAAAATAACATTATGTAATAATAATTTTATGAAAACAGGCACACACGATAGGTATAATTTTTAAATACTTACTCAGACATTTTAGATGCTAAGTTAAATTCAGTATCTGTGTCAAACCATGACATATCCTGCCGAAGTACGGCTTCCAGGAATAACAGCCTTATTCTTGTAATCTACAAAAGAAGTGAATTTCATAAGATTAACATTTATTAAATTTTATAATTACTTTTTTTAAGTTTCAGAACAACAATCACATTGCTTTATTAGTAATTTTAATGTGATCCAATTGTTTTAGATATTTAACTTTAACTAAAAATAATTAATATAAAATAAATATACTAATAAATGAATAGCTCTAAATCTATATTCATGTCGTAGTCGCATCATGAAAAGCCAAAAAAGTCATATATGTAATCCTTTTCAGGAATATTACAATTATATTTACTTTATTTTATACTAGCGGCTCACCCTCGCTTCGCTCGGGTTCACCTCTAGGAAAACAAGAACAAACTTATATACGGCAACCGTACATTTTTCCGGGATAAAAAGTAGCCTATGTGTTATTCCAGACTATAATTAATCTATCTCTGTGCCAAATTTCATCCAGATCCGTTCAGCCGTTCTGGCGTAAAAAAGTAACAAACATTCATACATACTCACAAACTTTCACATTTATAATATTAATACGGATTCTTCTTATCTACCTCTTATGACTTTTAACATTGCTGTGTATCTTAATATATATAGATAAAATAAACATACTTTACTCTTTAAAAAAATATTTCTAATTTGCAAATCGGGTTGAAACATGACATCATTACCCACAGATGTTTCTAGGTATAGGTAAAGCCGAGATAGATGCCGCAGTTAGGTGCCTCGATTTTAAAAAACTAATTTCCCGAAATCGCAACAAACTAATGAGCACACATATTTTCAATCTATGTATTTTGTCTATGCGTGCGATCATCTCCGCAGCGATTGTGACGAACGCCGCAAAGTTTTAAGCGCAAGTTTTTAATGTTTCATAACTTTATAAGTAGCATTAATTTATATTCCTTTTTTTATTATTTTTGTACACTGATTCATTGAGTCCACATATAGGTAAATGTCAAAAATAGTTTTGTTCAAAAATAAAAGTTCCTGGTAAAAAGATAAAAGGTAAAAATAAAAGTTAGCTTTTATGTAGTCAGGATTTTTATTTTTACAATTTATTTATTTATTTACAGCTTTTTAAGTATTTTTAAGTCTGAAAATTAGCGAGAATGAACTTTAAATCATTATATATCCTAAACCAGGGCCGGATTTAGGGGTGTGGAGGCCCCGGGGCATATCGTATAAATATTAATGTCAATATTTGTCAATATTATTAACAAAAAAAAAATTATATGGCTAACGCTGGCTAATAACTATTTATATCTTTTTAAAACGTATCTAGCGAGAACCCGAGCGAAGCGAGGGTGAGCCGCTTATAATCCAAAGTTATTCACTTGTTTTAACATGATATACTATATGGAAATTTTTAAATTTAAATATGGTAGACTGTATTTAAGGGTTTCAAAATGAAACTCCAATCAACGGGAGTTTTACCTTCCTTAGCTTTTCTTGCTAGTTGCCTCTTCTATTACTATCCGACGAATGGTGCACAATGAGCAAAACTACGTTTTTTCATTTCTAGTTAACAATATTATTAGAGTGAGTCTAGATTCTTATCGCATTGTACATTAAAGGGACGTGACTTAAGCTAGATTCTGCCACCATGTAGACTCGTCATCCGTAACATACATCATCAATTTAAATATTATTAAAGAAGGAAAATATTATTTTTGAGTGCATGCACATTTGATGATAATATTGCAGACCTTAAAATTATAAAATAAATAAACTCACGCTAAAACCAAAAAAACGCATGATTATAATTAATTAATCATAATCCCTCTGTAACCTCTTTTAACGTGACTGCGATGAACTGCGGTGAACGAATATTATAGATAAAATGTTTTTAATATTTAAGAATAATATTATCAATCATATTAGTACAAGTATTATATGTAAAAGTGAGAAAAAAATTGAAAAAAATTTAAATAAAAACGTAAAAGTTGTCGTCAGTCAGAATTTGATTTATTTTAATTTCTTTTGTAGGGGCCCCTCTCTTGCGGAGGCCCCGGGGCTCTAGCCCCGGTTGCCCTCCCCTAAATCCGGGCCTGTCCTAAACTGTTATTTAAAATGAAAAATGATGACAGAAACCTAAAAATGATTTTTAAATACCTATTCAACGATACCCTACTTGACATCGTTCGTCGATTATCTTTTTTTCATTTTCACATTATCGAATCTAGCAGCCCCCTTATGTTTTTTTGTCATCTATCTAAGAACATTTGGACTAATGAGACGAATCTAACCATATTTTAATTAAAGAAAGCCATCGAGTGGTTTGGAAGATATGAAGGAATAAAGAATATTCCAAATAAAAATACAAAGATAGGCGGGAAAAACATAACCCTTTCCTTGCAGTCGGGTAAAAAGGATAGTCGCCTCAATCGATATCAGTATAGCCTTACCCCCCATACCTATCTATACATATCACGAGTATTTTTCAAGTTCTGTTAAAATTTTCATTGCTTGAAAAAATCAATGAATTTCTTTTAATCATTTTCAGTGTTAATATAATTTAATATTCTTCAGAGGAGTACCTCCTAAGACATAGCAATGTCTTACGTATATTTTTAAATTTTAATGCCAAATGAAGATTTCGAGCTCGAGTACTTTCTTGAATATTATTACGCTTGGATTTCCCTTGGGTTTAATATATTACGAAGGTATTTAATTATGTTAGGTTATATTACTACAAGTAAAACATTTTTAATATGTATTTTAATTATTTTATTCAATAGAATATCAATCCTTTTTAGTATTTTTATAGGGCGTCAATCTTTACAGGTAGGCCTCTGTCCTCCTATAGGTATCTCTATCTAAAAATGGTTTCGCAAAGACTTAATTTCTGCAACATCGTTAATTGTTAGGTCAACAAAAATAATTCGTAATGTAATGTAATGATTAACCGAACTGTATTTTAGGACTTAAGTATTCTAATTTAATAGTTTTTAAATTAGGTGTCCTTTTCAAAAAGCGGGGCATCTATCTCGACTTTACCTATGATCGCACCGATGACTTCACAGCGATTTTCAACGTCTTTTATGCAATAATTAAATGTAGTTGTTTATTTTCTAGTCTTTCTTTATATATGTTTGCTTCGCTGATGATAATTTCACTTTATTATAATAACCAGATAAAGCATATGCTTGTATTTTTCATAAGTAATAATGACTGCACTCTAATTCAAAAATCTAAACATTAAAGTAAGTAGTAGGTATGATATATTTGTGAAATAATTATTATTACTCTGACTAATTTGCATGTTATTTAAGAGTATTATTTTCTAAGAAGTACTATGTACTATAAAATATTCTAGATAGAATAACTAGATAAGTAGTTCTATCTTACTTATGCTTTCATTTCTTTTAGATATATTTTTTTCATTATTTTGAAATAAAAATACTGTTTCACTTTTCTGAAAGATGCTGAAAATAATGATACAAATCTAAATACATATGATTATATAAGCGCTTGAAATAAACAAACATTGCAATTTTATATTATACCTACTAGATGGTAAAGCTTCGAAGACAATATGAACAAGGTCATTAATTGAGACAATTGCTTTTGTTTACAGTTACATAAAACAGTTACGAAGCAGTATATTTATGAATCTTTGAAATACATTGATTGATAATAATGTTCAAAATACATATGTATATGTATACACTGTTCCTGTACTGGGAAGCCACTAATGCATTTGTTCTTATGTTATTTGCGTGAACTGATCGTACAATATTTTGCTTTATAGGAACTAAATCCAGGTTCGTAACTCATGAGATGCATGGAAGGGTACGTTATGAGGCATCTATACTATATTAGGTTTATTAAACATATTTTAGGAACACAATAATGATTTTTTTGTAAATTTATAATAAACCTATTATAAATTGCGTTAATTCAAAATAATAAAACTCGAAATAAAAAGGAACACTACTTGTAACGTATTCGACTCGCACTTTCTAATTAAGAAATATTTAAGTAGAAGTAAAAAAGTAATTCAATTACTTCATGCAAATCTTTACAAGATTAAATGTTTTAAAAGTTATTTAATAATATATAAATATTTATACAGATAAATCCTCACTATCTCTGTCTGTGGTTTATTTAAATTCCACGTGTACTACGGACATAAAAGGAGTTTGTTGTTATATTACAGATTGACGTACCTGACGTAAGGCACTCCAGCTGATAAGAGCAATAGAAATCATACTCAGTAATATAGATATAACGATACTGACAATCATTCCAATGGCCATCGCGGTTGCATCTTCAACGAGAGCCTTCATATTTTCTTCGTGTGAAGCATTGCATCTGGACACAATTGAATATTTTAAACAGAATAATATTTTTAAGATCTTTGAAAAATTACATTTCCTTTTTTTATTTATTTTTTTAAACTAATTATGGGATTAATTTTATATAAACGTTTAGCCATTTATAATGAAGACTACTACTGTTCATATAAAATCGATGTAAATTATTAAACGTATATAAAAGGGGTTTAAAGCTGATTCAAAGGCCTTACAATCTCCGTCCTCCTCCAAATAACGTAGTCAAAGGCATATAGCTGGAGAGTTCATCCTGTCGTGCTGTCCTCTCTACAAAAGCTGTACTTAATTCGCCGAATTGTACCAAGTTGTAGCATACACCGCCACCACTCAGTACACCCGCCAGAAAACCCAAAATGGTAGCCATTAGTTCTATCCATGTTGCATAACGGAACTGCAATATAATAATAATAATAGTATAATGTCGTTTATACTACAGATTACTCACTGGCTAGAAAAGCCGATACTGCCCGACTTGAACTAAAAAAAAAAATAGTTTTTGGACTTTTACTGTATCTAAAATACATGTAGCATGAAGATTTAAATTTTTAAATCCATTTTTTAACCGACTTTACAAGGAGGTGATAATAAATGCAAGGTGAGCAATATATAAATATGTATAACATTAATAATCGAAGTTTCAGAGGTCAACATAGAGAATTCTTTTTATTGCGGAAAAATATCTCATCTCTAGAAATATATACTAAACGTTAAAACGTAATCCGAGAGTGAATCGCTTGTAATTAATATATTCGTAATAGTTTTATAGGGAATAATAATATAATAGTTTATACAACTATTATATTGATATGCGTCCCGATATATATAAATAATGGAAATAAAAATTGCGGCACATTGAGTCAGTACTCTCAGCACATTACGATTTAATCAACGATGATTTATTCGCTTATAGCTTTGTAAGCATTATTTCTACTTACAAAGATGTGGCGGTTTATTTTGATTATAATATATAATTTTAATAAAAAATAAGCTAAAACATTAATAAAAACGAGGGAGTCGATAATTTGAAAACGAAATAAAATTTATTATTGAAATTATCATTTTTTTTAAGGGAATGAAAGTAATGCATATAATATTACAACTTTATTCTTTATCTGCACAAGTTACATTGATTATATGGATGAGTAACTAAGAACTTACTATTTGAAAATATGACACCTTTAAATCCGGTTCTGTGTCAGATGATTTCCTAGAAAAAAATACAATTGTATAAATTAAAATTACTTAACCTATTAATTACTATTATATATTCGTTATCCATCTTAACTTGAAGTGACAAAACTTGAACTGAATACGTACATATATCATGAGTAAGTCACCCATGTAACACTATGTGGTTATACATAGTTTAAATTTTAGTAAAGAAATAATTAATTCCCATAAAAACAGACGAAGGCACCGAGTGGTAATGTATATTATATATAATATGAATTCAGCCCCTTTTAACGTCCCACTGCTGTGCACGGGCCTCCCTTCAGTACGAGGGGGATCAAGCCATAGTCCACCACACTAGCCGAATACTGGTTGGCTGACTTCACATATCTTTTGAAAACTTGCTAGGTTCTCTCAGACATGCAGGTTTCCTCACGATGTTTTCCTTCACCGTTAAGACAAGTGGCAATCATGTTGGAAATGATTCGCACATGAAAATATCAGAGGTGCGAGACCCGGGATTTGAAACCGCTTCACTCGGTTTCCCGAGCGAGCGCGTTACCACTGAACTACCTCTATTATATTCTACTTGTATATTTTATATACAACTCTTATACTACTGCCTCTTTTATAATATGTAATACGAAATAATATTTATATAACTTGAGATAGAGATATGGTAGAGTTTTTGACAAATATAAATGCATTTCTTAAATAAAGAATTTTAATTTATAATCAATTTAAATATATTAATAACCAGTAATTTTTAAAATGTATAACTTTACAATTTTTATTGAAATTGGTATAAGCATATTATTAATAACACCTCTACTTATAGAGCCATATAACATTTCCTTAAAATTAAAATAATTATAAAAAATACATGTGATTGTGTTACACGTTTATCAGATAAAATGCAATTATAATTATTGTTGTTTGTACCCAATGCTATTAATAAAAAGGATGTAGAAATAAACGATAGCATAACGTAACTATCTGCATATTTTATAACACTACAGAATTTCAATTTTGCATATTATAAATTCGCACAGCAAAAATAAGAATTACTTTTTTTTTAAATTAGTGAATGAGTACAGAAAATATAATTGTGATAGGTACTTACTGAGATTTCTTTTTCGTGTGGCCCATTTTATTAATATTATTTTAAAAACTCGTTACATTTGGATCACCAAAAGAAATTTACAATGTTCGAGAAAGTTTCAGGTTCGAATAAGCGAGCAGAGTTTTCAGCCGGCGCGTGTCGTCGATTGTCTACTATTAAATATAATTGTCTGGAGTTTCAAGTAATATACCCTTGTTGACGCGATTCATTGTGTTTAAAGATATTAGATATCAATGATGTTCGCACAATTGTATTCACTAGCTTTTACTCCTTTGCTCGTAGGAGTGGGCTTTGGCTATTCATCGTATAAATCAGGTTATTCTTGCCATTTTAAAGGATTTTTTTTTAATTTTCTTGTAATCATATTACATAATCTTACCCTTAACCTCCGTCGAAATGAAACGCAATGAAGTTTTCAAGTCAGTATATTTTATGACAAAAAGTAATATTTCTTATGTTTATACAAGTACATTAAATATTTAAAAAAGAAATTACAAAATAAATAATAATAAAACTGAACCTACATCGTAGTTTAACTGTATTATATTTCTATGTGATGTCATATTTTTAATATATGTACTTATTTTTAATACATGACGGGTTAAAGTTAGTTTAATTTTATGTAATTTCCAGAATTATGTAATCCAATGGATAACATCACATTCCTTGCTTATAAGGATGTTTAGTTAATATCAAAAGGTAGCCATAATGAGTAGTATATAGCTCATAGTAAGTAACCTTTCTCTCTCCGAAGGATCATTTTAGTTTTATTATTATTGTAGAAACAATCTTTATGTTTTGTTATATTTAAAATGTGTATTGAGCAAAAGGAATGTACCTACTCATTTATTTAAAACAACAAAATAATAAAATTTCCAAACGTCGCTTTTAATTTTTACATTTTTTATGATTTTTTAACAAAACTATAACTAAATTTTATAAATATCAACTTACTTTTTTAAATATATTTTAAACTAATAAATAAACAAGATTATAATATAGTATGAAGGAATTTCATTTCTTTCTGTAATTACCTTAAAATCAAATTTTACAGAAAAACCAATAAAATGAGCCCTAAAATCGATCGAAAACTAATAAAATATCAGCGAATTCGAAAAAATATAATATAAATAGATTCTACGGCAAAAAAATACAAAATTACTGGTGTATTTTATGTGAATTTCAACTTTTATTATTTTTTCACGACTCATCAAATTGAAAATTGAAATGTTTACGGCGACGTTGTATAAATAATAAGCGTCAAATTAAAAACTTAAGGATACCATTTTTTCATTTTTTCCTGAAAAATACATTAGTTTAATCGGTTTATAAAAATTTGGTCAATAAAGTGCACTTCTTCAATAATAATTGAAAAAAATATAGTTTACAAAGTAAAAATTATCTATTTCTCCAATTTTTTTAATTTTTAAGGGTGTTTTTGCAAGATGACCATACAATATTTTTATATTTTCAAAAAGTAGAGCTTAAGACGAAAAGAATGAGCCCTATCTAAAACTTGAACGATTTTTTTTAAATGTAAACGTCCACTTGAAGTTGGGGGTGATTTCCAGCCTATCGAGACCATAAAACATACTTTTCTCGGAAAGGGCTAAACATTTCAATTCCTTTTTTTTTATTTATTACATGTATTTCGAAGATTACATTCCTTAAGTTTCATGTAAATCAAAATATTATTCTAGAAATTAAAAATAAAAAACCAAGAAACAGTTAAAAATCGAGCTTTTTTCAAATATCTCGAAAACTTTGAGGTTATTGTAAAAAGTGTTATTGTTATTCCTCTAACATTTTGAAATCATAAAACTTTGGTTTTCAATATTTTGTTCCCAAGCCGGATTCCGATTGGACTAAGATAGAAGTGAAGTTAATAAAAGTGTGTTAATTTTTATGTCCACGTGAAAGTGTATGTCACTGAATAGTTCTCTACTATACAGGCACTTGAGTCAATTTCGCACGGGATATTGATTTTTTTAATATTTTGCACTAGAAATATTTCTATATAAAATGTCTAGTGGGATATTTTTATTTATTTATAAAATAAAGTATAAATATGTAGAATACGTTCAAGCAAAAGTGAACATAAACAAATTACAGGGGATCACTGGATTTTATAACAGATATTAACTAAGAAAACTTTTATAGCGCCATAATAGTCTACATACTCCTATCTATATACGAGCATACTATAATAAAACAGTAACTTAGCGAAATCTGTATATGATTTTTTTTAAATCAATCACTATATATTACGTTTTATGTGCACAATATAAACCCCAAAACAATAGTCATTAATTTTTTTGTCTGTTTGTCTGTATGTCTGTTTGTGTGTGCGCGTTTCACGCAAAACATAATGTGTCGATTTCATCGAAATTTGGTGAAGTGATAACTTATTACTTAAGTCAACATTTAGGATACCTTTTATTCCAGGAAAAACTTTCTTTTCCACGGGAAAACACAATAACTGGTTTTATCGAGTCGTCCTTAGAAACCTTCCGCTGGCTAAACCTTAAGAGATATATCAAAATAATGTACTAAAAAATTGTAGGTCTTAGAAAGGCCTTCAGAAAAGTGTGCAATAGTATATGTCTATCTCCTAAGGTACATTCGTAATAACTATTTTCATTATATATTAAAGGCAATGGTCGCGACTCGCTGACTTATCAACATTCAGCCCAAACTGATGATGATAGACCAGCACCACAAAATAAAAACTACCTTTATATGTATATCCGTACTAATATTATATGCGATAGTAGCTCTGTCTGTCTGTCTGTTTGTCTGTCTGTCTATCTGTCCGTTACCTTTTTATTTATAATTTGGACGAAATTTGGTATGGAAATAGTTTGAGACAATGGGAATAACATAGGATAGTTTTTATCCCAGAATATATGGACGTGAAGAGGGTGGTGGAAGATTGATTGGGGAATCAGTCATTTCTCAAGAAAGGGATATATACTTTTTTATTTTTATAATTTACCCCTTACTCCTATTTACATATATATAGTCTATTTTATACTTATCGTTAAAACTTACGAGTACCTAGGGACGAAACCGAGCAAAGCGAGGGTGAGTCGCTAGTTCATAATAATCTACACTCTCTTGGTAATTGCTTTCCAACCTTTGCAATTACTAAGGACGAAGCAATAACAGCTAAATATATTAATTCATTCATTTGTTTCAGTTTTTACTGATAATATACTTTAAAGAGTAATAGTAACTTATATCCAAGATTTTTAATAAAAGGTAGTGATTTTAGTGACTTCGAAATTTAAAAGTTTCAAGATTTCGGCAATGCTTGATAAAAATTAAAGGAATCTTGCGGCCCCTACCGTCAGTTTCATGATAGTCCAATAGTACGTTAGAGCTGATCTTTAAAAGAACAGGAGACAACTGTGAATTTGGGGCCTGGACTAACTCTTCTTGTAGCCCTAAAGTAATTATCATTTTGTCTTTACAAAATCTATAATGATAGGTACTCGTATATATATACGATATATAGTATTAGACGAAATTAACATAATGCTATTTGGTTCTTAATTTTTTATTTTATGAATGTACAATATTATCCATTATTTTCAGCAGGGCCGTTATATCTTAAGAACCCTTGGTAAATATTTGTACCAAGTAATTTGTTGTAAAGAGAAATTGTAGTTCATACAAAAAATAATATAGCAGTCACGGGGACTGCCGAAAAAAGTGAAAACTTATAACTTTGTAATAACTGTGTCTTTTTTATTTTTTATTTAATTTATAAGTAGCTTGTCAACGACTGCCGAGGCACAGGTGGCTCGGTTTACAATTAACTTCTAAGAAATTAACCGCGAGGTTGTGGTATGAATAATTAAAATTTCATTATTTGTAAATTGTAAATAAAAAAAAAATATTTAATGTATAGATTCGGCTTAGTTATTATTTTATCATATTTATAGATAAGCATTAACCTACGGTACATCATAAAAATATGGCAAGCTCAACCGAGGGAAGAAAATACATCTCACGATGAGATAACAGTTTTTCAATTTACACATTAACAAAATATAATAAAAGGCGCTAATCTAATTAAAGAAGTTTATATATATGTATATATATATATATATATATATATATATATAGTGTATGTTAACACTTAATATATATAACAGTGCATATTAAGATTTTAATTAATAGTCTTCGAGTAAAATGGCTGAGACATACGAACTGACAGAAAATGTCCAGATGGTAATAGCGAAATAATTAGGGTTCCGTTTATTACATCCTTTGTTACATAATATTTAAATAGAGATAGACATGATTACACACAAACTATGCATACGATGCCATGGGTAAAGACTAATCTGCAAGCGGTAGGTACTAAGCCCTAGGTGCTTACAAGTTTACTTTTTAAGAATTTGTTGTCAATTTCTTTAATTCAGGTACCTATTTGGCATTCTTTAATTACCTATTAGTATGAACTAGGAGAAAATTTTGAGAAGTTCAACATTCGAGGAGACTTTCAGGATATGTTAACGAATCTTATTTGTAACTAGCATTGCCCGCGGCTCCGCCCGCGTTTATATGACCAAAACTAAATTCTTAGGTTTTATATATTAGTATACTCGTATTAATAGTATATTAGTTGACCCGGATAACCAGCTATTACCATACCAAATTTCTTCAACATCCCTCCAGTAATTTTTCTGTGATGCGGTCACAGAGAGACAGACAGACAAAAATTCTTAAAACTATAGGTTCGGCCTCTATTAGCGATATAAATGTGTATTTCAATAAAATTTTCCAAAAAATATTTAAAGCACAGATACTGCTTCATTAAATTTTAATGTACGAGTATCTATAGATGTAACTAATTTATAAAGCCAAAAAGATTCTTTATTGATAAATTTGAACACGGGCGGGGCCGCGGGTAATTTAGTAGTAATTCTAATAAAATCATAGAAAGGTCTAATTTGTACATTCAATTTTTTGGAATTAAAACTACGTATTTTAAAGACACATGGTGACACATATCTAAATAATACAAAAATTAATGTCATTAAAATAATTTTTTTAATGAATAAAATAGTGCTATTGATATACTTTTTCAAGATTAGCTATTGTTAATAGTTTTTGACATATTTAGTAAGTTAACTTGATAAAATCTATATAGTATTATCGTTTTTAATTCTAACCAGTTTTTGTATTTTTTCTCAGAAATGAGATATTTTTCTGCGGTAAAAAGTATACTATATGTTGACCCGGATAATCAGCTATGACCATACCAAATTTCATCAAAATCAGTCCAATAGTTTTTCTCTGATGCGGTAACATACAGATAGACAGACAGATAGACAGACAGACAGACAAAAATTCTAAAAACTATAGATTCGGCCTCTGTATCGATAATAATATCTATTTCAATAAGATTTTCTAAAAAATATTTAATGTACAGATTTGACTTAGTTAGAATTTTATTATATGTATAGATTACTGAAACGTTTATAGTATAGTGGTTTCTAAATAATACGTCTTGTAGTAATCGTGTTTAAATTAAATTTTCACATTATATAATATATGGTATCAAATGAATGTAAAATATTCCTTTCGAATCCTGTAGATTAATGAGCATTATTAATTTATTTTATTATTGATTTAATGAGTAGCTAGACCCAAATAAAATGTACGAATTATAAGCAAAAATAATTAAAATCAATAGCAAATATGAAAAGATATTGACGCTCCAATAATATAAAATCTAGGCTAGTTTTCATTTTTTGATCTTTTAAGTACGTAGACTGATATGTGCCGATCAGAGGTCATATTATCATCGGAACAAGTCCTTGAATACACTTTAATATAGACAATAGCATCAATGAGATCTTGTTTATTTTTTTAACGAACCACGCGCGCCTTCACGCCTTGTACTAGTGATTGAAATTGGTTCATGTATTTCAGAATAATCTGTGAAACAATTCATTTCACACAATTCGGTCATTAGTTACACACATTTGTGTTAAATCAGATATTTAAATTTTAACAAGTAAAAGATTCGTATGAGCTAGTGCTAATCTTTATAATTTTTAAATATTCTATAGGTACTTGTAATAGTACGTACGCTTCCTAATGGTATTTCGAGATAATTTTATCTTTATAACATTTACGTAGACATTCTGTTATCTGCTTTTTCACAAACAGATTATAACTATAGTATTTGTTACTTTAAATACTATTCTCATTATCAAGGAAAGTACGCTTAATCCTATCGAAATACACAAGTATCAATCTTTTTTATGCAAAAATAAATATTGAGTATTAAAAAAGTGGAAACAAAAGTAAGTGATCATATTCATAATTTCATAACGTCATGAAATACTCGTCTATTGCACCATATTTTTGGCCGACTTCAAAATAGAGGAAGCACTCAAATCTATATATAATAAAAGGGTACAAAGCTTACATATATTTATAGTACATATTAATATCACACTTTACCTTTACTAATATTCCAAATGCGAAAGTGTTCATGGTATGTCATTTTTTTACCAGTAATTAATGATCAGTATTTATTGGTCAAATTATTGAGTGATTTAAGTAATCTCGAATCTTTTAGTAGTTTCAGAGGGTAATGAATAAAATACATATGTAGTAAAAATATATTTTGAGTACCAACGTCTTAAAATTTTAAACAAATCTGTCGTCAATATAATAGCGTGAGCGTAGTTGAGATACTTCACAACGCTACGAATATCAGTTGTAAATTATAATACATGTTTATGATTGTTAGTCACACACTTTCATAATATACTCGTACTTATCACATAAACTACGAGCACAGCATGCAATATTATGACATGTTATTTCAATGATGTTATAAAGTCTTAAAATTCTTAACATTTTTATTAATATATAAAATAATGAGTAAGTCTGTATATTGCTGTGTTCTTGATTCACGCAGCGGGTTGCATAGAGATTATATATACCGGAGCACGATATAGGCAATTTTCGTCCCCGTACATAAGTAAGCGGGGTAAAGTATGCCTTAATACTACTTACACAATTATGTACATTCGGTAAACGTAATTAAATAATTTTTATTGTGCTTACTCACAGTTTAAAAACAATATATACAATTATCTGGTAATAATGCGGCTGATGATGACGATGAAATTCAATGAAGTTATGAAAGTTTTACAATTTCTTTTTGCGGTGTGTACGCATGTAGAATTTGAGATCCTTGGCAGGAAGACCTAAAAATTTTGAAACCAATTAAGGTTATTGTACCGAAAAGCCCGTAATATGAAACGAAGCGACGGAAATACTTTTGATTTTGAAAAACTAATATAGAAGCAGCGGTAATAGTTGATGCGTGAGATGTTTTTTTGGAAGGAAAATTCGATTTGATCACTGTTGCCGAACTTTACGAATCCTTGCAAGTTTTTTGTAGCTGAACGAGAAAATTTAAAGTATTTTGAAGAAAACTCGCTGTCATTAAACGTGTCATAACAATATATAACAGACTTGGGGAAAAATGCAACCGATAAAGAAAATAAATTAAGATGAAACACCTGATGAAGAAATGAGAATGTCTGCTATTTCTCGTCCTCATTGATAGAATCGTATCCGATTTAGAAAAACGAAAGAAAGGTTCAATGAAAAGTTTTCATTTTGGACCAGAATGAGTGCATTGCCATCAACAACCTAACGGAAAATCCCTTTTCTTGGAAATGAATATGAAATGTATCCTAATGATTGACTGATTTAATTCAAGAATGCGCTCATTTTCAATGCCATCTGTCTTCTGAAAGAATTTTGATAAAATCAGATTCTGAATCATTGGAAAGTCCATCTTCCCTCCTGCAAAAACAGAATTTATAGAACGTTTATCCAAAACTTGGATATAGCTCATTGTACACCAGGGACAAATTGTTCGGGTAAGAGAAGCTTTTCTTACTAAATAGTGGTGAAAAATTATTTAAGAGCCAAGAAAAGCTTAGCTTAGCTTAAGCCTTAGCTATTTCATGCGTAGAATCATAACTAATGAACAAGATTTCAAACGACAATATAATTGATGATTTTGCAAATAGAAAATCGGTAAAAGATTTAGAAAGACTCGGTTGTACATTTTTGGAAAGATTTAAAATGACTTAGTTCCTTATTAGGAGACAGAGGTGCAATATGACTGGATAAAAAGGGATCGAATTAAGCTAACAGTTCCAAAATTAAACAATAATTTCCGTTATGCGGATCACAGAACTTTTCATTTTTAGGGTTCCGTACCTCAAAAGGTAAAAAAAGGAACCTTTATAAGATCACTCTCTTTTCCGTCTGTCCGTCTGTCCATCTGTCTGTCTGTGTGTCACCACCGATTTTCTTAGGAACGGGTAGACCCAGCAAGTTGAAATTTATACCAGATACTGAGGTTTATAGTCCCTATTAGGTGTATAAAAATGAAGGTCTTGAGTCAACACGATAAAAAGATGTGGGCCAATTTAGATTTTTGCTAAAACTTGTAAATACCCAAATTTACCTTCATTTTCAACTTTTAGCTTGCTTTACCTTTTTTGCTTACCTTGCTTTTAACCAAAATTGACAATTCTAGGTCAACCGGAAGTACCCTATAGGTTTTGGGTCGAAAACCTATATGATAGTTTCCGTTGATCTAGAATCACGCAAACAAGCAAGGTCTTACAGCACAAATAAAGGAAATATTCCAAAAAATAAAAAAAAAGTTGAAATTAAAGTTAAATAGATTTCCTACAAATTTGTACAGATCCCTCGGTGGGCGAGTCCGACTCGAACTTCTCCGTAATTTTATTTCCTCTGAAAGCGAGGCGTTTTGTACATAATCGCTTCACTACGACAACAATCTCTTTAAAACTTTTCTCCAATAAGTATTTTCTTCATCAGTCTGGACATGTAGTAAACTGTCGAATCTGCCATCAATTGTACTTCTATTTTTATGTTTTCCATAAATTGAGTTTACTTTTTATTGCTTTTAAAGTTATTTTAAATTTAGAGCAGACATTACGTCTCGAGCGGGATGGAGACGCCTTCACGACATTCATTGGAGATACGTGGTATAGTAAAGTTGGTTGATCTTGGTGGATGTTTTGATATTATAATTGAAAGCTGCTTCACAAAATTATTAGAATTGCCGTTTTAAGTTTATAACATTGTGATTTCCCTGATTAAATTGTGTATTGAGCATTGAATACTTTATTAAATAAGCCTTGATAGCTCCCACAAGATTAGTAACCACTAAAGATGATGTTCGTAGTATATGGATAATACTCAAATATTTTGTAGGAAATTAAAGTACGATCTTTTTGATTGGCTATTTGATATTAAAACAATTTAGCAATATCACACTGGTTAGTTTGTAGCTCTTCGAGAATGGAAGGCGTTTTTCTTTGATAAATCTGGGGCACAGACAAGATGAATTCTACAATCGTTTATGCTTTTATTAAATTAAACATCGTATAAAAATGATGTATTTAAGCGTTACGTCAACGATAAAAAAAAATTTGTGCACTGAACTTTACTTTTGTGAACTAAAAATTGTAGTGCAAGAAATTTAATTTTCACATATATTTTGTAAGGTTTTATTTAATTTTCTACTTCAATATTTGTACTTTAAGCTCCAACCCCCCACACCGCACATTTTATATCAGTGATAGATCAGCAGCAACAAGGGAACCTGTATAGCTACATAGATTTATCTTAAATTTACTAAATGGAAATGTTGAAAATTTGGTATATATAGAGTATATTCATTAAGCAACAACTGTATTGTAATTCAATGATTTAAAATGAAATAAATAAATTAATATGAAAAAAAATATATATGAAAATAAGTTATTCCTGTTAATATCTATCTGCTATCTTACGTGAAACTTATCTTAGATTCCTAAAATAAAATTATATAGACCGTATCCGCCAAAATATGTTAAGATCAAAAATTAAAAATATAGCTGCATAGACAGCAAAATCATGCTGCTACTAGTGTGATATGAGCTATAACAGGAAGTTGTGTGGTTGCTACAGAGACGCACCTCCATCTGGACTTCCTAAGGCGGGTCACTTACCAGAAGTGTCGTTACCATTTGGCACTGTATGGCAGGAGCCCGCTCTGTTTCGGTAACGCGAATTAGAAGACGTCCAGAGTCCACTTAGGGTCCAGGTGCTCCACCAGGTAGATCCAGGTACCTAGGTAGCCAGGTACTCCACCAGGTAGATCCAGGTACCTAGGTAGCCAGGTACTTTATCTGAGCCCGAACCTCCATCCTACATCAGTAGAGAAAGGTATTATCAAAGCACTTCTCAGAGAGTCTCGAACGACAAGGAGTTGAAGACGTTGGCCACATACAATGAGACAGCTAGGAGAAGGGCCAAACACTGAGGCATTAAGGCATTCAGGGAGTCCACAGTCAAGTGGCCGGACCCACTTCTTCGTGATGGTGAATGAGGCGGGTAGCGAGGATTCTCTCGAAGAGCTTGACTATCTCACTCAGCATCATAACCACAGTCTAATAGGCCTTTACGCTGAAGATTAGTCCACAGATGAACACTTCTTCGGCAACAGACACAATCTTCCACAACTGTGAAAAAAAAGAATAAAAAAGAAGATGAGAATGAAAGATGATGGTTATGGTTTAAGGATATTTTTATAATTTTATGAACCCTAAGAAAAGCGATAGAATTGATTATTAAAAATGTATTAAGTGTACAATGAGGCTAATTTTTTTTAGTACCCATTATATTTATATTATTTTTTTTTGTGTTAAAAATTGTCCATTGAGTAAAGGATTCTATAATTTTATTAGCAGAACCAGCGGCTTCACCCACGTTCAATCTACAAAAAAAAACTCTTTGCTTTATGTTATATACCGACTCGCGACATCGCTTAACTCGGGTTCGTCCTATGTATTTATATAATGCTAGCAGAACCCGCGACTACGCCAGCGTTCAATCTACAAAAGAAACTCTTTGGCTTTATGTTATAAAGAAATGTATTCAAATAATATTGTTCATCAAAAATACTAAAATCGCGATTAAAAAATGCGGGGTAGGGGTAGAGGGGTTAAAAATACTTTACGTCCTATTCTCATACCTACCATATATACCTATATGCAAGCCACGTTCTCCCCGCTGAATGGCAATGCCGAATCTTTGGGCGAAAAATGAGCCAGCTAGCTAGAAGTATAACTTAACTGTAACAAAAATACATTAGCACTTTACTTTCTTCGAAAAAACGAGATACTTTTAAGTTATACTTCTTTTGGCGCGTTATGAAAAAAAGTTTTTTTTTGTATCATTAAGGTTTTTTTTATTTCATGTTTGCGGATATAAAATTTCACTGCGACCATAGTCTATTGTGATCGCTGCATTTTAGAGTAGAGTGCCTCACTAAACCCTACTGATGTTTAAAAATTGCAGGATTTTTTAGGGTTACATTCTTTTATTTCATCTGGGCCTAGAAATTGTTTTTCTAGATGAATATGATTTTTCTAAATGAATGCTGTTATGAATGCTTCATCTTCTACGGGAATGTTCAGATTCCCGTAAAAGATGAAGCGGCGTTTCGTCTCCTCCATACATCTTCTACAGGTTCGTGTTTCACTCAGCCCCAGATTGAACATGTAGGTACTTATTTAAGCAGTAGTGTTCAGTAAAGGTCCTTACCAGTATGCGTAAGGTTTTTCTGTTTAGCGTCAGCATAAGATTGTTAAACCTTTTGTCGCAGGCATTAATTAGTGCCTTGGAGAGAATCATTCCATTTGATTAAGTCCAGAACTTATTTGCAGTCTTGAGACACGCTATCGTTAGGGTTCTTTGAGCTAAGCTCTTGGGTATTCCGCAGAAGGGCTCAGGACACTGCTGCATACCAAGAGCTCCCTCTTTAGCGAGCTCATCGGCACATTCGTTGCCAATCACCCCTGCGTGATCCGGTACCCATCTTAAAACTACTTTATTCCTTTTTGCTCCGAGAGGTTGGTGCTTCCAAGAGGTTGATCCACGCACTTCTCTACAAGCTTTGATGAGACCGTGTTTGAGTCTAACGCTTGTAGTGCAGCTTGGCTGTCATTAAAGTTCACTGAGATATGTATATTTTTTATTTTATTTATAAATCATATTTCGATTATTTTTGATATATTAATTTTTTATATTATATTCATGTAAGTAGAAAAAGTCATTTTTGCTTGTCGGTAGTCATTCTCATTTATTACATAATTTTATTTAACAAATAAATTATTCATTTTGAATATTTTCTTCTGATTCTAAGAGCTTGAAATTCTTAGCTCGACTAGAGAAAATATTTATATGACCAATGCAAATATATATATATATATATATATATATATATATATATATATATATATGACGGAGGAGGATTTAGTTGGGATGTACAATTGTACATCCCGTGGAATCGGACGCATGACCTTAGTTGCATACGACAGCTAACGCCACACAGACACTTAACATACTGGGCTACAACAACTACTTATTCTCTTTTGAGTATTGTCATTAAGTAAAGATTAGTAGTTATATTCAAAATAACATCATAATAATAAATGGAACTATACTAAAATATATTGTAATGTGTTTCTTCATACGTACAACTACAAACGTATAATGTACTCTACATTAGGCTTGCACAGTTTTGCATATTATATTATACTCGTATTATTAAAATTTATAAAAAAACATAGTATGCGCATGGTCTATTCTCACAAGAAAAACTACACCGGTCGAGTCGCAACTGCGAGTAGTGAAAGCAGAAATGAGAAGACATACAGATATTGTAGACATACAGATATAATAGGTAAGCATTATGCAGGTAGTATATAAACGGGTCCGCACTGATAAGAAACTATCGGTTCTTATAACTGATACGGTGAGAGAATGTGTATCTAGTTGATTTCACCTATATGTATAGGAAAATGAATATAGCTGAATTATAAGAAATCGAATTGAATAATTGATATTTTCAAAATTTTATTTCGTCAGTAGTTTATTTTGTTGTTTAATTAATATAGCGTCTAGCTAGACTTCATGAAATAATAAATTTTAAAAGCTAAAAACTCTGCCCCGAATGGAACTTGGAAATTTACACAAACTTCATAGGTCTACTCGTATAATAGAACATTATGTCTAATTAACGGTCTATCTTGTTTTCAACCGACTTCAAAAAGGAGGAGGTTCTCAATTCGACTGTATTTTTTTATACTATCAAGATATTTAAAGTTGAAAATTGACTTACCAGAATAGTCTGAAAAGCTCAGGTATTATGGTTACATGAGGTTACGATCAACTTTTAAAATTTTATTATATATCGCTTTTCCAACGTTATTTTCAAGTGCAGATAGTGTAGGATGATATAAGAATATAAAAAAATATCAATGTAAAGATATACTTAAAATAATAAAGTGCATTTTCCAAACAAAATAAATGTAATAAAAGTGGATGATAAAATAAACACAATTACATCATAAGTTTGTCGACCCTAGCTTAAGTCGGCAACATCGCACTGTCCCGGCAAGGGCATAGGTACAACACTAGCCCTACCATAGACACAGAAAAAAAATCGCTGAAATGACATCGCGTCTTGTTTAATAAATAAAGCCATGAAAACCATACAAAATCAAATGTTTAAAGCTCATCGGTCAAAACATTTCTTAGTTGTTATTCTTTAGATCATTATAAAATATATTTTAATTATTCATATCAAGCTTATAACTTGAAATATTTGCTAAATAAAAAAACAGCAAATAATTAGAAAGTTAATTTTCTTTTATCAGATAAAAAATTTGGGAAATTGTTATTTCTTTTTTCAATGTTAAGAAATACTTTATTAGTTTGTACTTTATATTCTATGACGCAAAAATCCTTCATACTCGCGCCAATCGCCATTATGTCAAATCGAAGAATTTAAAGTGTTTGAAACGACACCGCCGACCGATGGGTTCGTCTGTTGCCTACTGTGAGCGATTGCTGCGCTATAGCAATTTCGGAGTAAGTAATTAAATTAATGTATTTTTTTAGAGCATTTCTTTAAGGAAAAATATTTACGAAGGCATTTATTTGTTCTATTATTAAGGTAAAAAAAATTAATATTAAAAAGCCCTAATAATACTAATTTAAATGTTAAATTAGCTTGTTAAAATAATTTATTTTATTAAATACTTATTTTGGCTCGTTTGGAAAAAAATATGAGAGTAAAATTTTTACAATGCGCGCGCACACCGAAAGCCAATAAATAAATATATTATAAAAATAAAAACCCCGATTTTTTTCATTTTCTTTCTAGCTGGCACGATTTATGTTTTCAAAAATAGCGAAGCCCCTTACAAATTAATACGTTTGTTTCTTTATAGTATGTAACGAGATGTGATAGATTATAATTTATAGTGAAATGTTCACAATTGAATATTGTATTCAATTTAAGAATTTTATATTATAATCATACACTTTTAAAAACTTGTGTGTTTAAAATATATGTAATAGGTTATCGGATGGTTTCGTAGCGCTCAAATAGATGAACCGATTTTAATTTAGTTTGTTTTGTTTGAAAGATGACTAGGTCGAGAGTGTTCTTAGCTATAAATCAAGAAAATCCGTTCAGTTGTTCAGCTGGCAAAAGGGAATTAGCAACTTCCACACATCTAATCCAACTGAAACTTGGTATTCGATAACTTCAATGATATTGTAACGATATAGTAATCTCGGCCTGATGCTGCAGCGTCTCCTGGAATCTGCAAGATACTGAACTCTTTACTAAAATACTGCAGAGATATAATGTTTAGGTTCACTGTAATGACCTCGGTGAATAGATTATTGTTTTGGAGGTATTTTTTAAATTTTAAATTTAACTTCTTCTAAATAGATGTTTGTGAATATGCATTGAAGGATTAACATTATATAGACTAATGTCTATATAATAAAAACTAATGTCTATATAATATTGTCTAATGACAATATTAAATTATATTGACATATTAACTTGAGGCGTATTATTTAACACTATTTAAACTTAATAAAACGAACTTAACAAAACACAATTATTTCAATATCACAATCTCATTTTCATTGCAAAAAATATTCCATTAGGTTATTTCATTATATTTTCTAAGATTGAAGGAAGTGTTGAAAAAAGCTCCGCGCGTTTTGATATCTGCTATAAATAGTATGTTCTCAGTAAAGTTCTTAGTAGGTATATTCTTGTTAAGTAGGTACTTACCTAATAAGTAATCCTTAGTAAGTGCTTTTGTTTTCTTATACTTAAATATACATACAACTTACAAACTTTCGTTATTACTTTTATTACTAAAGCTCGCAATTTAAGTGTAATAATAAAATCAATTATTATTACATTTAAATTATGTTACTTATGTTTACTGACTAAAATAAGGCACCCAGCGATAAGGTATGTCGTTAGTATAATATTATAAGGCAATAAGAATCCAGTATGTTGTAAGGAATTATTTTTAATTGCTAGACAATGCGAAAGTGGGTTACTTCTTATCCGAAATTCGGTCGATTCGACTCTGGAGTTCGAGTCTAGAGAGACACATCTGATATCATTAGATAGATTATTTTTATCATCCACTCCACCATTTATGTCTACTAGTCTAAGGTAAATTATAACTAAAACTAAAAATTGCGTATACATATATATACTCGTAAATAATATTTTGATATTTTGAAATTTGTAACAAAATAAAATGAATAGTCCTAGCAGTATTGCAGTTTCGCTATGGTATAGCGTGAATTCATTAGTGAGTTGTGGCATATTAAAGTGAAGGTGTAGGGTTAAGTTATAGAGTCGCAAGGCGTAAGCGAGAGCGGAGTAGAGCGGCGAGCCCTCGTTATCAGCGGCGAGTCGCGCAAGAGCCTAATCACTTTCGTTGCAACCCCGCGAAGGAGGTCGGCGGGCGGCGGGCGGCAGTCGGTGCCGCGCAGTGGGTGCGCGCAGGCGTGCGCCGGATCGCGCGCGTAGCGACCGCTCTCACCGCGTGCTCTCGCGACCCCGGCCACAGCCGGGAATGGAGGCCTGCTGCGCGATCACACCTGTCGAGGACCTCGTGGGCGACCAGGTACGACCGGCTATGGATCACCATCCATCCTCCTCCTCCAACTCGCCAATATGCAAGTCCAGTGTAGCTACCGGCTATGACGATTTCTGAGAGTAGTGACTGCTTAGTTCGATAGTGCGCACGACATACAGCCGATTTTGCGTATAAATAATTGATTCCAAACACGTAAAACGTGACAGTGATGAAATGAATTACCCAGTGCGGATTTTTTGAGTAATTTAACGTTTGCCGAAACAAATTGTCACAATACTTTTCTAATTTATATTTAAAAAAATATCTTATTATAATAATAATAATAATATCCATATTGATATTATTGAGATCAATACAGTGAAAGAGAATTAACCTCTAAACTGTAAGCGATCCCAGTAATATTATGTAAATCATAACATACTTAATTCATTTTTACGCCTATCTAATTATTTTTTATAGATAGATACTAGATTACTTAATACTAAATGGTTAGTATATAATATCTTAACATACTATAGGCGGAAATGCGGCGTAATGGTTTTTATTCAAAGCCCAGCGCTGAAAGTGTTTTCCGGCGGCCGCGGCATAGTTTACGCGATTGTAAAACTCGGGAAAATAGGCACGATTTGTATATTTATATGAAAATAATAAAACAATTGATTTAAATGAGTTCAGAAATCAAACTGATTGTTGGACTTATTATAGGTACTTATTAAAAGATTTTAAGATATATGATAAACGTTTATATTTACTTACAGTGTCTCACAACGTGCGTCTTGTTTATTAATTTGAACAAAACTAGCTATTTAACTAACAACAATTCTTTATATAATTTCATACTTTATTATCATAAGTCATTAAATGCTTATACCGTTTTAAAATTTAATAGGATAAAAACAGAAAAAATATATGTAATTTTTATACTCCATCTATTCTTTATTCCTTGGCTATAGAGTAATTCTAAAAATACGTTAAAAAGTACCAAACTCTACAATATTTATGTATGTATGAAAAAACTTATATATAACTTTTACCGTAAGTTCGATTAAAGCGTAAATCGTGTGTGCATATAAAAGACATCAACGCCGTCCGACGGTATGCATTTTAAAATAAAAATAACAAAATGCTTCTTTTTGATCCGATTTTGATATAATGTTGAACAGAAATTATTTAATAACTTTTACAATATTGTTTTCTACATTAGTAAAATATCCCAGAATAGTTAATCTTCAGGGATAGATACCACATACTAATATCTATCACACTTCGTTCTTCTGTTTTGACAACAGAATTTTTGTCCCATGTAATATTATATGTATTAGATACCCATGTTTGATTATATTGCCATGTAATAATATAAAATATACTATTACTATAACAAATATTTTTTTATTTATTTTTCTAAATAATTAAAAAAAACCTTCTTCCACGATTCTTTCTAATCATGATTTTTTTTAGTTATATCTATAAAATATTTATCTGTAATATTTAATTCACGCGAACAGTAATAAATAAATATTTAATTTTAAATTAACCGAAAAATTACCTTATTTAAATAATCCAGGAATTTAAAAAGTATATTAAACGAAATTTAATCTATTGTTAAGTTTTTTTTTCTAGAAATTATACAATCATAGACAAACTTTAAATTTTAATTAGTTCACTGCACGCATTTTTATGTAGGTAAATATTGACAACTATTTTTAGAATATTTAACATATATACATAAATTAAAACAAATACATTTTTATAAAAAAAATATTTAAAAAAGCGGTAATTGGTTTTAGATAACATAGAAAATTGAAATCATATTTTTTAACACACTCAATTACATAGACAATTATTTATCAGTATTGTGTGTACTATTATATATAAAATTTTGTCAAATTATGCATTAAAATATAATTATGCGTTGTATAATACCTACTTAACTTTTATAGGGTAAAATTTTCTACTATGAATTTTTTAATAAATTATAAATCACGAAACTCAAGCTTTTTAACATTTATTTATTTGTTCAAATCCGTCACAACTTCTTAAGGCATCACCAATTTTCGTGAGTGTCAAAAATCCAGTTTTATAAAGAATAAATAATAAAAGTACAGTTATATGCGGGTGGAGTTAATCGTTTATTATCTACAATAGGCTCTCCGAGCTTTCTTATTCTTCAAATTAGCATATTAGCTGAACGGCTCCGAATCCATTCAATGTCAGTTGTAAATATAAACGAGGTGATGTCTAGGCTTAACTATATAATTATAATTTTATAATTCTTTTGTTATGATTACAACTTTAAAAAATAGTATTTATTTATTTATAAATAAATAAAATAGTACTATTAATTTTAAAAATGTACGCTAACATTTCAAAAAAATACAAAACTAATACCGACTAACAGTTGCTAACATAAAAAATAAAGGAATTATTTTATCGCTCACACTTGACTACTTTTATTACACTTAACAATTTTTATTAATAATTTAATTGTCACTATACGATTGAAAAATAAACAATTATTAAAATCTATCTATATGTTTTCACCCAACATTAACATGAGCTCAAGTGTTCTCTATATAATAATTATTATCGCGTCGATGCATTTCATTCATTAAAGCTTCCTCAGAGTTTTAAAACACCGTCCTAAAGCATTTTTTAATGAATGTATGCGTATTAATACTTCATCATTTTATTAAATTCATAGACTATTAGTAACTTCTTTTTAAAAAATATTTGTTTCATTTTTAATTTCAACTTCCTTGTAAATAATTGGTAAGTAAAAGTAATTGGTATAAAAAAGCTTGTAGATATGATGTTATATTTTAATTGTATGCCCATAGATAGTCCCGGGCGGCGGCCGTTGGGGTGCTCCACACGCCGCCGGCCTCCTCGACTCCTGGTTTCAGATGCAGGTTTGCCTCTTATTATTAATAGATTATTATTATTATTATTATTACTATTTATTTTTATATTATTAATATTTATTATTAATTAATTAAAATTTGTCACGAACAACAGATAATTATTTTTAATTCAAGTTTTACTTAAAAAAATATATTTCCAAAAATATAATAAGAATTGATTTAATCTCCATATTCATCTATAGTGTAAATATATGTATTCTGATTATAAAATTAAACATCACATTTTCCGAATAATGTTGTTTAACAGTAATATGTATTTACTTATTTGTATTCTGCATGCAATAATAAAATTGTCACGTACGAGCGTAGGTACATGCTGTACACTAACATTTGTTACATAATTTAAAGCGATATTTTTACCATTTAAAATTCTGCAAGAATAAATAGTTATTTTGTGTCATTTATAACCTAAAATACAGCTACAAAAATTAAAGATTAATATTTGACGCCATACTATGTCTCCAATATATTTTTTTATCAAAACCTACCGAGAGGTATCAAAATAAAGAGTTTTATAAAAGGCTTACAAAAATATATACAACTTAATAATTAGATCCTCCACGTCCATATCGCTTGACGGGATGGTCCCAACTGGCAGTCACTATGGCTGCTATAACTGGCTGCGCAATTTTTTGGCTGCCCCAGTCTGGCTGCCGCAGTCAGGTTCTCTAAAAGTAGTCAAACCACTTCATCATAGTCATACTTTTTATAACTAGCTATTGCCACCACAAAGGCATTTCCTATTAATTACTCCAATAAAATATCTACTGTAGTGTTAATAATATTTTTTTTACCTTACTACGACTATCTTTAATAACAGCTACAAATGCTAATTAAATGAAAATATAGTCAACTCCAGGAATGGTAGTTTTCACATAGTACACAAACAAATGATTATACAATTTTTAGAAAAAAAATGTTTTATGAATTCATATTCGCATACCTATCTCGTAGCTCCATCGCTACTTGAAAATCTGACGTTCAGAACTCCAACATAGTAGAGTAAATATTATTAATGTTATAAATTTCAGTCGGTAATGGTATAAAGTGCCTAAGTGAAATGCACTGTAAGCTCCCGCAATGTAAGTATCATTCAGATATAAATTATGTACGTAAAATTTTAGCAATTGCAGTTTTGGGTCTATATGGATAGTCGTAAATTTAATTTTTATTAGGTATACTTATTTGAGATTCACATTAGTATACCTTTTTACTCTTCTATAAAAATCTATGTGTTAAGTTAAAAAATTATGTCGACAAAACATACATACTTCCAAATGTTCGTCACAAAAAAGTGGTATTAAAACAATCTAATGTACATGGTATATGTGTATTGTGTATACAGATGTTCATGTTAGTTTCTCTACGGGATAGAAAGGACCTTTCACATTGTGCTGGTAATACTCTAATAATGTAAGAGTTAAAGTTATAGAGGCATTACGTACATTTTATAATAAAGTCCTGCGAAACAATTTTCAGCCATGGCGGCCATATCATTAAGAGTAGCTAGAGATATTATGATGAGAACAAGTGCGTGCTGAATCACAGGTGCAGAGAGCAATTAATGACACTCATAGTCGGATCGGAAGGCAATCTGACACGACACGGGGAGAGATCAGAAGCGGTACCGACAGTTTTATGTTCTCTTTGTGGCTTTTTTAGCCGTGGCTCTTATGGAGAATGTTTTAAGTCACTGGTAAAAGTTCTTAATAAAATTATATGGACAGTATTCAATTTATTTATGACTAGCGACTTTACCTCGGGTATACGTTTTGAATATTTCGATAAAAATGGTTAATACCAGTGTACTTTAGAAAATAGACATATGGTATTACTGATTTTTCTGTAAGCCTTTATAAGACCTACCATTTTCTTGTATATTATTTCGATACTTCTCTTAAGATTTGGCCGATAGCCATGTACAATTCCAAGGACGACTCGACAGAACCAGTTATTGTGTGAATGAAATTTTTTCCTGTAGTAAAGGTATCCTAAATATTGACCCGAGTAATAAGTTATTAATACACAAAATTTAGATAACATTGGCTTAGTAGGTACTTTATACGGGAAATGCACACATTTATACCTCTTGTCAAGCAGACGAAAAGACGTACAGACAATTTTTTTAATATTGTTTGGATACCTACTACACTATATTCTGTACACAACACCTTACAGTCTTTGTTTTCAAAAAAACATTCATGTACAGCTTTCGCTGGATTACTACCCATACTAATATTACGAGTATAAATGCAAAAGTAACTCTTGTTTGTTTATTTGTTTATTGGTTCTTTTGTTACCTTTTTAAGTTTGAGATGCTGGAAAGGACATAAGATAGTTTTTGTTCCGGAAATTATGCCTGAAGGGGGTGAAAAGGGGGGTGGAATGGAAAAATGACTATTTAATGAATGTTTTTGTCATGTATGGGGAATCAATCATTTCTCAAGTAAGGGATATAAAACTCATCATACCTATGTATATAAAGTCTTTATTCCATACTAACCGTTAAAACTAGCCTAAAAACGTACCTGAGCGAAGCGAGGGTGAGTCGCTAGTTTTATGATATGTATATCTTGAATTTAAACCAATAATATTACAAGTGACAAGAATAATATTTTTATACTTACAAACATCTCTCAATTATTATTTTGATCCTACCTGCTAAAGAGAAGAAAAAGGCTTATACATTTTTTAACTACTTGTTTACGTATACATAATTACATACTTATATTATGTGTATTGTACCTATATACTAAGTTTCATTTCATTATTTGCGCTTGTTTACAGAATGTTTAATGAAAGTATGAATTAAGTATAATAAATTCATTTTCCACTTGAAAAACATTTGGTTTACATTCCTGGATGACAAATACGGATAGATTGAGTGTATCGCAACAATTTACACGGTACATAACGTGTGTAGGGACCATTGTCAGCAGCCAGATACCGTGTCGTGCATGGGAATCGATATATGAGTGTATGGGGTAAGACGAGGCACATTAAATTATTATCGATCGATCGATGACAAATTACATCAATTTCCCGTGTAATTTTATTATAATTCCTCTATATATATTTTTTCATCTTTATATATAATGTTGAAAAATGAATATTTTGTCTCATTGTTTGAGATACTCCTAGTACAATCCGATCTCACTCTTTTCTATACGTTTCGCAGATGTCGAAACAAAAGGTGCTTTGTCTTCCACACATAAAATGTTCCTTGGACAAACTTCCGTCACTATAAGCTCCGCCAATTACACAACAGCTGTAATTACCTACATATATTTTCTTAAGCATATATTCTTTTGTTCCTGTTATGTGCTACTCAGTACTTAAAACATTTTCTTTTGATAGCGTAACATGATACCTACTGATTGCTATAATACATAATTTTTTGCTTATAAACTAAAACTGCATTGAATCGCTGCTACTAACTATTTATTTCCCGAACGATGTATGAATTCCGATGAATAGTTTGATAAAGCAAGAAGGCCTTGTACGTAACTGCGTTGTAAGTAAATGCTTTCTGTTATCAACGGACACGCGAGGGGCGCGTACACGCATGAGTGACGCTGTTGAACTATTTTTATAACTCCGTGATTTATTTAAATGCAAAATGTAAATTTTATTATTAATTATTAAATAACTATTTCATGTATTATTTTTCGAATTTATTTCTGCTATCAAAGTACAATAGTATCAACCCTATTTATATAATTTCATCTAAATATTTGTCGTTTTCTTACTTTCGTATGCTAAGAAAATGCACGAAATTTCCATTGAGATATAACTTCTTCGTTAGAGGAATAATCAGTTTGCAATGTCCAAAATAATACGTAATGTATACAACTGAATTATAAACCTAAGTAATCCATTTTGAAATTGGTCAAACAAATATTATTCCATACCTAAGAAGTCATAATTGCTGCATTTTGTATTTGTCACTTATGCTTTTGATTTAACTAGCACTAATTATATTTTTCTACAAAGTATATAATAAGTAGTACGTAACTATCATTTTAATAAAATAAAATTCATATACTTAGTCGTTATAACTTTTTAAAACTCTTTTTTTTACTTTGATATTGTTACTAAAATGTGTGTATGTCAGAAAAGTTTAATGTACATATTATGTATACTTATACGTTTGCGCTGTAACCAACACCGCGTCGCATTTTCCGGCCAATGCCGCGTGTAAAATAATATTAAACGCACCATTAGAGCTGCGCGCCCTGTGACATGTATACTATACCTACGAGTATTATTGTTCTGATTTTTAATTTCACCATTCTTTGATTTACTGAGTAACTTAAATAGTTCTTTTAAAGGCATTTTTTAACAATTTAGAAATTCCTATGTACGTTTTAAATTCATAAGGATGGTTTTTGTGAGTGTACCTTAGGAAATAAGTACACTCATTTTAACGTGGACTTTTTAGTAGGTTTTTAAAATAATTACACTAAATAAATAAATATGTTGGGACATTAAAGTAAGCTGAGAGGCTTGTATTAATGATACCAGTCAGTAGATACATTATCTATACATATATAACTTTAAATACATAGGTACATATTATAAATATAAACACCCATGACTGGAGTAGGTACAAACATTCATGCTCATCACACAAATGAATGCTCCCAGCGGGATTCGAAAACTCGACCGCTGGCACAGAAAGTAGGGTCACACACAAACTGAGAAAAGAGTGTCAAAGAAATGATAAAACTTCCCATTTCAATATCGGCGCACATACGACTCGATTACATTGAACTATAGGCACGCGCCGCGCTGCCGTCGCTCGGGCACGGTACCGCGAATATTGTTTTTTTGGTAATTTTAAATCTTTGATATCCTCTACAATATATTAATACATAGATAATGATTTGCTGTAAAGAGCAAATTTTATCTACATTAAATGCATAACATAACCAACTTATTTAATTAGATAAGGATAAATATTATACTGTCAAAATAACTTCGAAATTATCACCCATAAAAAAATCAGTCATATAAAAATGCTGAGTGTGGGTTATCCGTAAGAAATAGACATATGTCACCGGGGACTTTCTTGTAGATATTTTTAAGATATAAAATTTCGTAATACAATATTTTGATATATTTCGTAAAGATTAGTCAGCGTTAGCAATGAAAGCGCTCTGAATTCCATATTTTTACAAATTATAAACTTTTTTTATATTTTATGTAAATATAACATTGCATGTAATATATATAAACATACAGTAAAGTAAAAACAGTGAATAAATTTTTCATCTTACGCCCATGTGACGGTAGCGAAACGGCCAAGCCAAATACTTTGACCAATGGTAGAGTTTGTGATGTTAGAGCCTGTAGAGTTAAGGCGTGTAGAGCTAGAAGCTTGGCTCTATATGAGATTTGATAACTTTTTGACAGTGCGAGCCATATAATCTCGTCTTGACAACATTTTGAAATGAAAATGAAAACGTTTTTGGTGGGATATTTATTTACAACATTATGAGTTACAGGGTAACTATTGTTTTATATATTTATTGCGTTCAAAATTTATTTCACCCCTCAGGTGTATGTATGGTGTTCTACACTTATTTTGTTTAATTTATATCTTTTTACATCGATAAAGCGGTCCGAATAAATTGACAGTGGCATACGGACAAACGCTTAATATAACAGATGTGACAAAGTAAAGTATAAGGGTTTATTTTTGTTATATTGACTATGGAACCCTGAACAACTGACCTACTAACTTTTATACCTTTTTCTTTAAGAAATTTGGAAAAATAAATTACGAGTAAGTAGTTGATTTGTCCAATACAAAGCTTCCTCCCGAACGCCAATTAACATTATACACTCCAACGACTTTACTCAGTTGCGTAAGCGCAAACGTAAATGAGATTCATATAAAGAAGAGGGTCGGGGAGGGAGGAAGCGGGAATAGTGACAGGATTCACGGTCCAACTAACGAATACAATGATCGCGCTCAATACGTGATCGATTATGGGTTTATAGTAATGTACTAATGTATGCTATGTATGCATCATTATTTGTTACTTTGAGCATCTATACCCGGTAATGTTCAATAAGAAGCATTATTTTATTATATTTAAATTCCTTCTATACGAATAAAGTCTACGATTCAAGTCCATCAGTTTTTAATGGTGGACGTTCCCCAAAAACAGTCCTTATCTATTTGAGTCGATAGTCAAGATATTCTTATTTAAATGATCGTCAACGGTTTCAGAACTCCTACATATTGAGCACATTCAAAAGAAATATAATATCTATTCTTGTTTCAGGAATAAATAACATAGTCCAATAATTTTCATGTACTTTAATTGTGTTTATAGTATACTAGCAGAACCCGCTGCTTCGCTCGCGTTAAAACTTAAAAATAACCTCTAAAAAGGTAGGTTTCATACAAGCTTTCATTCCCTATTTTAGCACCTTATGAGAACAATTTCGAAAAATGCTAAAAGAAGTATTTATGTAATTGTATTAACTATTAAAGAGCATTAATACCAAGTTTGAAGTATTTCTGATCATAAAATTTTTTTTTCGTTGTATTTAAACGTGTTTCCCCGTGGTAATGAGATAATCTCCCGCAGTAATAAGTAGCCTACGTCACTCTCCAGCTCTCCAAATATCCAGTCCTTTTTGACGTGAAAGAAGGACTAACAACAAAACACACTTTCACATTTATAATATGTATTTAGTGTGGATTTATGTGTATACATATGTATCAACTTTTAGCCCAGTCGAATTATGATTTGACTTGCAAAAATTTTTAACAGCAATTTTCCTTCGGAATTCTTTTTGGGGGTCACTGGAAGTCTAAATTTAGATTTTTGGGGTAAAATACCCGTTGCGTCATCCGTCATCTTGAATTTAAGGGTTGATTTTTGTTTATTGAATAACTCGTTTATTTTCAATTTTATACGAAAAGCAGCTTTTACAAAAGTTGTTTGGAATTATATTTCTTACAATGTTAGTTCTTATCAATTTTTTCGTAGGATCGATATTTTTCGATTTATACCCGAAAAGAGAGGGTGAATTTTTGTTTAACTTTACGTTCACTTAACATTGACTCTGAATATCTGATACGCTCGAATAACTGTTTATTTTTATTTTTTTCTACCCCTTTTTACGGCCACCCACCACTAATTAATAGTCAGATTATTATCTTTCGGTTATCTAAAAGACAAAGCGCGTATACACTATGAATGTCTGATGCGCTCGAGTATTTCCATGTGACTGGTTTTTTACTTTTTTGAAAATTTGTACACGCTTTCCCTCCACTCTAAAATGGAAAACTTACATAAACTTTTTTCGTTTTAGAAACTAATCTTCACAATCCAATAGGTCCCCATGACGCTGTAGACCTGCAAAAGAATCCCAGGCTCCCCTACCATTATAGATTATAGCACTTGCTTTATCAAGACAATGCCAATAACATATAAATCATTAAAATTGGTTACGCTGTTTACTAATTACGAGGGAATATAGGATCGGATATATGTACATACTTACATACATGCAGATCAAACACATAAACCTCCTTTGGACTTCGCCGCACTCAGGTAAAATCAACAAAAATCCTATTATACAAATGATACACCAACAAAATATGAAATATACCTACTTATTCAATGATAATGATAAAACCCCGAACTTAGTATATCGGTGTTCAAACAACGATTTACGACAGTACATACTTATGTATCGCTGGAAACTTATCATGGTATCAATAAGTAAACTAAAGGAAACCTCGTTACTTTGAACATGTATCGCTAAAGTTTTGTAAGTACCCACGTACATGGATGTTTACACTTATGACTGTCTACAAGTAGAACAGAAAAGTCTAGACGGCGAAAAGTCCATAAAATTATCACTGTTCTATAAACTGCTCTCGAAATTGTATTGTATTCAGCCCTTTTTAACGTCCCACTGCTGGGCACGGGCCTCCCTTCAATACGAGGGGGATCAGGCCATAGTCCACCACGCTGGCCAAGTGAGAGTTGGCGGACTTCACATGTCTTTCGAAAACTTGCTAAGTTCTCTCAGACATGCAGGTTTCCTCACGATGTTTTCCTTCACCGTAAGGCAAGTGGTAATCATGTTAGAAATGATTCGCACATGAAAATATCAGAGGTGCGAGACCTGGGATTTGAACCCGCTTCACTCGGTTTCCCAAGCGAGAGCGTTACCACTGGGCTACCACTGCCTTTACCTCTCTCTCTCTCGAAATTACTTGTATTATAATTTCTTAAAATAAATCAATTTAAAAATAATGTATATTCAAGTAAATTTAAATATAATGTATATCATTGATAATATAAAAGTAAAATAGTAAAGGTTTCTTAACTTTCACATCTTTATATCTTAAACTAGCGACTCACCCTCGCTTCGCTCTCACTCGTTCCTAGTTACGTTTTAACGTTTAGTAACGATTTCTCATAGACGAAATATTTTCCCTCGGTAAAAAAGTATCCTATATGTTGACGCGAATAACCAGCTATCATCATGCCAAATTTCATCAAAATCTGTCTAGTCGTTTTCTCATGATGCGTTCCCAGACAGACATAACAGAAAAAATTATAAATTCTATAAGACTCTTACAATAAGATTTTCCAAAAAATATTTAATGTACAGATTCGACTCAATTAAAAATTTATTATAGGTATAGATTATATTTTATACTTAAGATATTCAATTCATGATTTTGTCTTTTTTCTATCATGTTATCCCTGAAAATCGTAAATCTGGCACTTACCTACCTGATAGGAATTTTATAAAATATTTTTTAAATTGTGTGATTTTGAAATGTAGACAATTTTAAATTATACAAAATATTAAATACAATAAATAAAGGTAAAACTTTAAAAAATAACATACATCATAATTTATTTTAAGTGTCTTCTAACGAGATAGTAGTTCGACGGCTTCAGCTGTGACTTATGAATACACATCATCTTTTAGTGAATGAGTCATTAAGTCCATTAATTTTTATTGCTTACTGCTTGAGGCCTATGTTGTTATATTGGAGACGATTATTGATTGTATTTAAAGGGTTTTAACTCAAAATAATAGTTTTTTTACATGTCTTGAAAATTTTATTTGAGTATTTCTTGAATTAATTATACAATATATAAAAGATAAGTACATAATATCCGTCAAGTATATTAGTAGCGAGTTGAGTTAAATCTTATTAAAGGGGCTTAGACATGAGTCATTCTAACATCATTGAATAATAGTTTAAAAAAATTATTTAATTTGTTATGTGATAATGATAGTTCTTTCCCTTATACTTTTTTAGATTTCTAATCGTCGACGATTAAAGAATAAAATCTTGCTAAATCCCCCAGTTAACCTACCCATAAGAAATTTTTAGGATTACAATTTAGAAAAGTCAGAAAAAAATGTAATTTAAGTCACAAAACATTATTTGGTTAATGAGTAAAAATACACATTCCTTAGTAAGAATTAAAAGAAACATGTGTGTGTACTTATATACGCACGTAAGAAGTTATACCTCTTTGGCGTACTTATGTACGCACGTAAGACGTTATACCTCTTTGGCTTAACAGAACCAAAATAGCTAAAGATTGTAACTTCATTGTGTCGCTTTTTGGTTGTCAGTGTGCGCGCGCATCGTAAAAATTTTATTCTCATAATTTTTCCAAACGCACCAAAAGAAGTATAACTTAAAAAACGATGTCAGCCATCTTGGATTTGAAAATGGATGTCATTTTTGTAATCAGCGCCCTAAGAAACCTCGCAAATGTCACCCATGTCATTATTGAGAAAAAAACTAATGTCCGCCATCTTGGACTTGAAAATGGATATCATTTTCTTAATCAGTATCCTGAGAAACCTTGAAAATGACACCCATGTCATTATTGAGAAAAAAACAGATGTCTGTCATCTTGGACTTGAAAATGGATGTCATTTTCGTAATCAGCACACTGAGAATACGCGCCATTATTAAACACATCCGCGGATTTCTATGTAAGCTCTCATTTATAACATTATCAATTAATTAAAAAAATATATTAATATTTTAACCGGTATGTCATAACTCTCTGTTTGTAAAAGGAATGCAGCTAACTTCACTATGTTGCTTTCAGCTAACTTCATTATGTCGCTTTTGGCTGTCGGTGGGCGCGCGCATCGTAAAAATTTTACTCTCATATTTTTTTCCAAACGTGCCAAAAAACGTATAACTACAAAAACCTAACAAACGAAACTACTAAAAATCATATTTAAATAAGTTTTAAACAAAACCAAAGCTATCGACTACGTACACTTAACTACTTACACTAAGTTTCTCATGAAAGCTCCTGTAGTAGACATAATAGACGTAATATTTCGTGCTGTTATCAAAAAATGTGAGAGAAATTTTTAATTTTAAATTAAGATTACAATTTTTCGTTTTCGATATTGCTTTATTTTTTCAAACTAATAAAGTCAGTAATTAATATTTTATATGTTTTAATACTAGTGAATAAATAATTTTAGAAATACAAATTGAACAATTGCATATCTTAGTGTGATATATTATTAGAAAGAACAAATAATTTAGATTTTCTTAGTTTCTTCTTCTTTGTAAATTATTCTGAAATATAGATGATGTAATAATACTAATACTATACCATAGTCCATATAACATATTATATCTACATTGTTGATGTACTTTTTAGATTATTACAATTATTAAAGCAAAAAGCAACATGTTATAGTTACGAGTATAATATGATTAATGATGCATGGAACAAAACATTACAATAATTATTGTTACTTAGTGAACGATTCGCTATGAACCGAGTATCTATAATACCTATGAAGTTAATTATTCGAATTTATTACTTAGGTATATATTATTAAATGTACATGTTACCGGCTTCGCGTATAAATATTTTTCTATTTCTTCTATGTTAAACTAAAGTTAAATCCCATTCAAACACGTAGAATCTATAGGTTAACCTAAACCTGTGTTTTTGCTTCTAGTCATTCTAAATGATGATGTAAGTATATCTAAAAAGAGACAAACATTAATTTCTGAATTGCAAAAGAAATAACTATATATAAATATGCATAATTATATAAAATAACTAGTGTTGGGCCGAATGCGGATTGAACCGAATACGAACTTCGGCCGAACATTCGATGTGAATAAAAAATTCGGCCGCAATTCGGCCGAACTTCGGCTCAATTTTACCGCGCTTTCTCGAGCAATTTAAGAATTGTAATTAAGATATTAGAAGAATACTACGTTTATTTCATTTGGTCTATTTAATTGGCAAAGATTTTTGACTCTTAAATTAAAAAGAACTAATTTCATTTTATATCGCATACGTGTAAAGGTATACATGTTCCTACCTAAAATAAATGACCATGTAGAGCTATCGGAATCTGTTTATTTTTAATAGATAAAAAAATTAAAACCTATACGTCTCTAAAAGATTAGCAGGTATATAAGGAATAAAAATCCGTAAAATGCCCTCGATGTCCAGCTACCCTCGAGAAATGGGGGATGAAAGGCGTTGAAAATAGTTTTTTTTTTTTCATTTTTCGCTTACTGTGATTTTGTCCCGTAGATTTTTTTTAATATATCTTTTATTATTATTTGATGAATTTTGGAGTGACAATTTTTTTGTTATTCCGAAAAGTACTGCTCAAGACGGAAAAAATGAGCCATACCATAATTTATCGCAAACGGCTAAACATATTAATTTAAAAGAAATGATCATTAGACTTATAGTCTTTCATAGATTACAATCCCCTAGTTTCATGAAAATCAAAAAAATATTGCAGAAATTAAAAATAAAAACTCGAAACCTTTGAGTTTATTGTAAAAAGTGTCATATATAAAAGTTGTAGATTTTTACTAGACCTACAACTTTTGAAGAGAACATTTTTCGATAGGATGTCACAGTAAGCCGGAAATTAAAAAAAAAACTTTTAAAGCTTTTCATGCCCCCATTTCTCGGCTTTTCATCCCCACTTTCCCGGGGGTAGCTGGACATCGGGGGCATTTTACGGATTTTTTTCCTTATATACCTGCTAACGTCTTAAAGATATATAACTTCGGTTTTATTTTTTTTGTTCCCAAACCGGATTCCGATCGGACTAATGAGAATGTATATAAAAGACTTAGTTTTATTTTATTGCTAGGACAGACATACTTTCTATTTATTTCAGTCAAAATAGTGCAAGCAGGTATTTTTTTCTATTGCCGAATGTTCGGCATTTAAACCAAATTTCGGCCGAATGCCGAAGCTCGGCTCTAGCGGTCGAAATTCCGATAAATCGAATGTAAAACAAATTTCGGCCCATCCCTAAAAATAAATATAAAATCCCAGTACTTAAACACGGTTCCCAGCGCTATGCAATTACCTTGTATAGACTGCGGTATACGTACCCTGTTTCAGTGCCAATTTGCTTTTACTTAGGGATTAAGATTTCATGTATGTATTAAAATTTTATTAGTTTTACAATATACTTGTTTGTAATAAGTTAGTTGTATATAATTTTAATAAATAATGATAAAAAATTAAATTTATTCGGCCAGTACAAAATCTGCCAACTACAATCTAGGTTAGGGCGATGCGACCCAAAATGTTCTTCGTACGAGCGTGCGAGTGAGATGGCACTAGCTGACCTAGAGTAGCAGGTTGGGAATCCGGAAGGTAAGAAACCGGCTCCAATGCATTTTTCCATTCAATGGAAAGCTCTGGCTTTACTTCGCAAACGGGATTTTTGGAGTATTTATGTTTTTCGTTGCGGTTTTGGCATTATAAATTTTCATGTAGTTAATTAAATATTATATTTTGAATAACTGATAATAAGCATATTCACTTTATAAAGAAAATTGTGCTACAAAAATCTTCCTTAAAGTTTGAGTTCGACCAATTATGTTTTGTATGAATCTTTTGGCCCCGTTACTTTATAAAGTAGAAATATTCAAAGACTGTTTTACCGAAAAAAACTTTGTATGGCCTCTCATCATGACACGTATTTTTCTTTAACAATCATTATATATATATATATATATATATATATATATATATATATATATATGTGTATGTATATATACATAGTACAATCGTTATATATAGTACTAGTGATAGTAAAAATATTTTCTTACAAACGCTAGTTTTTTAAATCTAAACGCCTGCAGCTTTACAGTAACCCACTTTTCACACGTAATATAAAGTCTTCATTATTAATTATACGTTATTTAATATTATTTTCCTTTGATAGAAAAAATCCATAGAAAGATAAGATGATAAAAACAGATTGTCCCGGAATTGCAAACTACAACAACCGTCAAAGGGCTGTCTGTCATCCATTCGCGAGGCGTCTCGTTACTTTCTACCCCGCGGCACTGCTTCACACATTCCACGCGACCTCGGTAAAATTACGCTCATGCTTTGTATTTTAGTACATTTTGTTAATTGAATTTATCATATTCTTTTTTGAATGAATTATCACTTTTATAATATTGTACATTTCTTCATAACACTCTGCGAATTTTATCTACATCAGTGTGCCCACGGTCGTTGAGGGAATATTCATACAAAACTATTTCTGGAATCAAACATTTCGAATGCCTCACGTTTCCTAAATTGTCCCAGTTAAAGGTGTCATCGACTTTATGCTTTTGGTATATTTGCGTTAGTTATCTTTTATTGACACATTCAAGCAACTTATCGTTCGGGAAGTCTCAAAAATGTCGTCAAGAAAATTCACTCAATAAAATTTGTCATTTTTTCTTTTAAAAATCCATACTTTAATATTATAAACGTGAAAGTGTGTTTGTTTATTTGTTCGTCTTCCTTTCAACGTCGAAACGGCCTAGCGAATTGGCGTGATTTTTTTTGTTGAGATAGTTGGAGGACTGGAGTGACATAGGCTACTTTTTACCGCGGAAGATTATCTCTTTCCCACGGGAAAACACGTTATAATACAATCCAAAAAAGTATTTGTGATCATAATTATTTAAAACTTGTTATAAATGCTCTTCAATACAATTAATTAGATACGTGTTTTGGCATAATTCGAAATTCATCCCGTAAGGGAGTAAAATAGCGGATGAAAGTTTGTATGAAACCTCCCGTTTTAGAGCTTTTTTTATAGTTTCAGAGCGAACGAAGTCGCGGGTTCTGCTAGTAAATATATAATTTGGATGTCGTAACTAAAAAGCTTAGGTTTTCTTTACCTATCATTATTATTATTTATTTATGTAATTATCATTTGCATGCAGTTGACCTAGTCGGAATCACAATAATAAGATTAATGACAAAAAAGTCACAATTTGATCAATGTTTTTTAGAAAAAAATATTATTAACCACATTTAGTGGTAAGAGAGATAGGGATGATTCTAGCTCAAACTTTATTTTAGGCCTCCATGCCCCTAGAGTTTTGTTAAACAAAACACACCGTTACCCAGCGGTGCGACGTCAGTGGGTCGAAGCGGTGTGCGGAGCGCGGGGGCTCGCTCGAGGCGGGGCGGGGCACCTGCGCGTGCGCCGACGAAAGTGATCGGTGTTGTAGACCACGCAAATTGCAGAAACGACGTACTGATCTTAGCTTTACAATTTAATATTTACTCTTATATATCAGTTTTTATTCATTATTATTTATTCAAAATAGTTTCCATCACTTTTACAAATTGTAAGAGTATTTTAATGAAAAGATTTCGACTTCATATTTTTTACAACTATATATGTTTTAAAAGGAGATTAAAAGCGATTGACAAATAATCCTTAATTGTATAATTATAGAATTGCGATATATTATAGAAAACTTTATGGAGAATGTACTGCCACTTCTGTGGTCATATCTTCTGCGCCAAGTGCCGATTGAATGTTGGTCAGGCGGACTACGGAACAAGACAGGTTAACGTGCCCGATAAACACACCATCGTAATTCCATTCAAGTCTTTTAAAACCTTTTAGTTAGAGTTCTGCCACAAATAATTTAAGCACTTTTTTTCAACACTTTTTCTTAATAAGTGTAAGTGTTGTGCAATTACCTCCATACTAGTCTTAAGTGACCACTACTCATGTCAAATTAAAGATACCATTAGATATATGCTGATGGATCTTTTAAACATTTCCCATTGTAATTTGCTTTGCATCTTCTTTGTATAGGCCTATTAACATTGTACAGTTTAAATTTATATACATACAATAAAAATATATGTATCCTTGAAATATAATTATCACAATAATTCTATGTAACTTTTAGCTTTATAGATTAGTTTTATAGTTAGTTCGTTTGACATAGAAATAGTAATATTTCGGGAACGCACGACTTAAAGAGATGAAGGTAGTTTTATTTTTGTATAAATATCTAGTTTTGTAAGTAGCAAATAACAACAATAAGTAAGTGGCTGGCGGCAGAGTTGTCGTGACAATGGTTGGAATTCACGCAGAGACGTCGGTGGCGGAGCGCGGCCGCAGAGTTGGGCCTAGCGCCGGGTCAAACATTCTAATGTATGACGCAATGCCATAACTGGATTTGCACTCGTCTTACTGATACTGTATGTTAATAGCCTTTTGGATAATCTAAACCTACCGTATTGACATACACTCAAATCATTTCAATGTTAATTTTGTTTTTGTAGACGCTATCTGACAAATAAACATAAACATTGATCGATTTTTATCTCTAGCAATTTAAAAAAAATGTTTAATCATTAATTAGCGTTATATTGAAATATATGGTTGACAATATAATAGTATATAGTATACCCGTCCTTTATTTTTTTTTGAGTCAGGAAACCCTGTTGCCTGTTGGCCTCTCTCGCCCTCTCCGCCGCGTCCTTCTGCGACATCACGGCCTCACTGAAGGACAGGACGGCACCCCAGGACCTTTCACTTTCGGCCATGGCGGAAATCACGGCCGGCAGCGTCAGGTCCGCCCCCACAACACTTCTGAGCGCCTCGCGCTCCATCGCCCAAGCTGGGCACTCCTCCAGCGTATGCTGGGCCGACTCATCGGGACAGTCGTCGCAGTGGTGGCAGCGAGGAGAGGGCTCCCTCCCGGCGACCCGACACAGATACCCCCCGAAGCAACCGTGCCCCGAGAGAGAGAAATAAACCTCCACCACCACCATGTCACCCAACAGTGCCGCAACGCATCCCGAGCCCCTTACGATACGCGTAAAGAGGGGGGAGCCCGCGGCGACCTGGGCGACGATGGCCACCAGCCCGTCGTTGTCGCCTGCGCAGTTATCACGCGGGGGGACCGAATAAGGCTCCACCGCAACCGCCAGTTGTATGGACCACTGCACCAGGCTTTAAACAAGCAAGTCCTGGGCTCTGGCACAGTGATTTGATTCCCCTGTAGAAACTTAAGGGCCATACTTATGTCTCCATCTGTGACACCGACGTGTCCTTACTATGGACTGACTTTTCCTGCCCTTTGGGCCCAGGTGTTGTCTTACGACGTCTCGGCCCCTTTTTTTGAGACCGAATCACATGCAGCACTCCCTACTGCGGAGTGCTGCATACATATGCGTACAGAGGAGTGGTCTGCGCTTCTTTTTGCGGCCTCACATATCGCGCAGTGGGGTTTGGATGTGCACTCGCTACGCTTGTATCCCGTCTGTCCACATCGGAAGCATAGGCCGCTATGGTCTGCCTCGCACGAACATTTCGCGGCAACGTGACTACCTTCGTGGCAACGGTCATCTTTGAGTTCGCGGCTAAAGGAGATATACCTTAGCCGAAACGAAACCCACAAGAATGCGCCCACCGTCTACCACCTTTTTTGCAGCCGCAACAGGGCAGCGCAGCCACGCCGTCCCTAAGCCAGCACGATCGCGGCGGATTTCTCCAACCCGTACTGCCTCCGTCGTGCAACCGCCCACTTTTGCGATAGTGAGGGCCAGTTCTTGTGGCGTCACCGAGTCGTCCAAGCCCTCGACTCGCATCTCCGCGCACTTTGTGGGCCTAGTCACTTGGACACAGCCGTCTCCGAGGACCCCACGTATCCGCTGTGCGAGGGAGCCTTGTCTGCACTGTTGACGCCAGGCAGCTCCAGTATTCTCGCCCCTGTAGCCGCCACCTTAAAGCGGACGTCAATTTCCATGTCCGCCAGGTTAACTTCCCTTTTTATTTGGGCAAACATCTCACTGTTAGTTACCTTTTTCTCGGCAGCGTCTGGCAACAACTTCAAGACTACGGCAGCTGACCGTAGAGCGTTTGGCGCTTTCGGCGCTTTCAGCTTTGAGGTGGTCGCCCGTTTTTCCTTTGGCGCATTCGCCTCCTTCTTCTTTTTGGGCTTCTTTCGTGCCACCACGTGCCACCCTTCTGTCAGATTTACAGGAGTCGGTGGAGGGGGACGAGGCTCCTCAGGATCAGCCGTACGGACCGACTGACTCGTCACCTTGGTCTTCTTCGCCTTTTTGGGCTTCTTCCCTAGCGGCGCAGGGTTCGCTGGAGCCACCAACATCGACACCTGGGTGTTAGTCTCCGCTGTCCTCTGTGCCGTCTCCTTCTGTGGCTTGTCAGCCACCAGCGGAGGGCGAATGCGCTTCTGAGGACGGAGGCGGTCCTCGAGGGCCTCAAACCGGGCATTCATCACGGTCCCCACCTGGGCCATGATTGTCCGGGAAAATTCTTCCACGCCCGCCGAGTGTTGTAGCGGGGGAATTACCGGGGCCTTCGCCTGGGATGGCGCTAGACTCACGTTAGCCCGGGAGGCTGTAACTTGAGCTTTTAGGGCCGAGAGCTCCTTGCGCATCTCCTCAAGTTCCTTCTGCAGACGAGAGTTGCTGACTGTCAACTGAGCTACTTCATCTGACGCGGTCCGTCTCGCGAGGGTATGCACCCGGCGGTGGATATATGGCTATAGTCCTAGCCGCCAACTAAAGGGCCTTAATGAATACCCCTTTTAAGTTCCCAGACTTTTTGGCGACGTTTTCTATAACCTCTATGCAGTCACTGACTTTCTTCTTCAGGTCCAAAGCCAAAACCGCCTCGGTCTCCTCACACTCCACAAATGACACCGATGATGCGTTGGATTGGCGGGAGCTAGCCCGGGTGCTCACTGCTAAGGTCATATCAGCCATCTATTCTTCGGCACGCAATCTCAGCTCTTCCTTCTTCGCCTCATTGAGTGCCCTCTTTGCTTCGGCCAAACCGACGTATTCGCCAGTGGTAGCTGGCCGTCCTCGCCCTTTTTTTGCGACAACCTTTGTCTTGGGCTGTCTATCTTCGTCAGATGACTCAGACCGACTGCCCTGACTTATCCTTGGTCTCTTCCGGGGATCTTTCAGAAATTGGGACCTCCCCAAACTCCCCACCGAGCCCATTGACACAACGTTATCCCCGTCGGATTCCCTCCCAGACGCCCAGAGTCGTCCACCCGAGGATAAGGAGTTCCTCTTCGATATCGCGCTTTCTCCGAAGTCGACACGGGTCAACACCACTTGCGGCTGTCTTGCCGCAACAACCTTCTCTAATTTTTTACCCGTCGCAACACGCGACACACCGCCCATCTAGGGCCGAACGCCAGCACCGCCAGTCGCTGGCACAACGTCATCTCCGCCCGTCGCAGGCACAACGTCTTAGGTTTTTTGTTTTGAATTCTGCATAAGATTCCCACAAGTAAGGGGGAAGGGTGGGTCCATCCGCACAGTGCCCCCTGTCTATGGATAAGCCTCCGCGTAACCCACATAGAGTGTCGGCCGGTACTCTAGCGGGGGTAGCAGTAGTGACCGATCTACCCATCGGCCACGCATCCCCTCGCGCTGCTCCGCCACTTGGGATTGGGGTAATTTTATAGAGGTTTTCTTCCTCGCAGCCCGGGCGGTTATGCCAAGGCTATCGGTCCCAGTTCCCGGCCGCTAGACGTGGTCAACGACACTGGGTTCCGGGATTACGATGTGAGAGGGACGTTGCATAAAGTGCTAGCCGGGCTGCGCAGTTAAGTGCCCGCCGGGCTCACCCCACCTCCGCGCTTTTCTGTCAGGGTGTGCTCCCTTAGGCCGTGGGGTTAACAAACCCCTAAAGGCACGTCCATGCCTGCTGGTTTTGGTCCGCGCTGGTTGAACCGGTACCACCAATGTGGTGGCATTCCCCTATCCGCCACCTGGGGGACGCGCCCAGTAGGAGTCCAGCAACTCCCCTGAGATAGTATACCCGTCCTAGATTATGAATAGTAAACTTAGGATTAACGTGTGCAAAATATTACAATGGCTCTGTATTGTGTTATATAATACAATTTTAATTATTCATTTTTAGAAAAAAAAATTAGGGATTCAGGTTTTTTATGTAACATCTTTTTTGTTATACACTTCGTTTAATAAAAGACAAATAAAATTAATTTTAATTGCACAGTTTTAAGAGTTTTTAATAAAGTTCATTTTATAAACATATTAATGCCAAAAACATTTTGTCGTATGACAATCTTATTTAACATAAAGGCTTCATTGGCGTAACAAACGGTATTGACAAATGGGACTCGTTATATGAGTAAATTCAACGATTCACAAGTCTCTCGGAATATTTCGTAACAGTTGATGAGTGTTCTGAAGACGTTTTCTGAACTACTAATATAATGAGTCAATGGATATGTTACATAGCAAAAGTAGTATCGTACGCCTTGCGTTATTATGACATCGTGCAGTGAGCAGACAGCTTGGCGCGCCACTTTTTTTTCAATAAACCTATTTATTTTCTTCACAAATGTCGGATGACTGAGTAGGCGGTTGTCGAGGCGGAAATTGTTAACTTTCTTTTTTATAGCCTTCGTAAATATAATGTGTTCGTCAAATTACTTTTAAAGTATGCATTTTGGGTTACGTTTTTGCTAATATAAATACCTACACGTAGAAACTTGTATGTGCCGATCAATGAATACATTTTCAAATTTATTTACGTTGATCATATATTATTACATAAATATAATGTAAATTTGCTAAATAATGAAAAGGTTGAAATATCCATAAACAGGCATGAAAATAAAAATAAAAAATTGTCAAAACTTAAAGGTTCGTGATATTTTTAGTGATGAGTCATATTAGTTCATAAATTACGCAATTCATAATACGAGTTTAATTTAATAGCTACACGCAGCATATATTATATTATATTATTATATGATGAGTCACAGTACTATTCACGGTGTTATATAAAAAATAGTACAGTTTATAAGTTAGTTATTGACTTGCTAAAACCATTAATTAGAGGTCAATAAACATAGATGTGATCTTATCTTTTTATAACAAGCTACACTTGGTTTAGATTTTAGAAGATATATTTATATTTTTTGCAAATTCTTTTTATACTGGAAGAACCTCTTGGTGGTATTTGGTTAGTACTGTCATTTAGTAGGTAACATAAAAAATGAAATACAAAATATTATACAATGAAAAAAATTTAATTTTTAGAAATTTTGCAAATAGCATACCCTCGTATTAGCTGTTTGTTGTCTTTTACATATCCCTGCCTGCAAGTGATATTGTCTGTAAATGTATTCCTTGGTCATTGCTTGAGCTGAAAACATTGCTCTACTCCTTTGCAATATTTCATCGTTGGCCCCCCACGTTGCATCTAAAGAGACAAACCTTCGAAACTTTTTTTTACAACCTGCTACCGATAACCGAACTACAAATATTAACAGTATAATTCCGACAAACAATAGCAGTCCATAGGTAACGTATATAAAGCCCGCTGGTTTAACTATTTGATAGTATAATTCACATCCAAATGAATATATCATAAATATAAGAGAGAGGATCCAAAAGATTTTGATATAACTTTTTTGTTTAACACCCAGCATAAAGTGTACGTCTTCAGAAAATTTGTGAATTCCGTACCATATAATAAATACTAAACATTCCAAAATGGCAATAAAAGTCGTTAGCACCGTAAAGTATCGCCGAAAACCAAAAGCTATGAAGTTTACACCACAATTACTTAAAAGTGGAATTGTGATAAGAAATATAACAATAATAACACTAAATGTCGTCAAACCTGGATACTTCGCTAATTTAGGAGATCTTTTTAAAATAACTTCAATAAAATTAAAATGATAAGTTACACTTGTACAAAGTCCTAAAACGAAGTTACAGCTAAAAACGGCCACTAAAAAAAGAGTCTTGTTTTGATATCGGTATAAGAGTCTAGGTATTTTTTCAAAGCTGAACGACATTGGTGTTTTGATCAATGCCACCGGTTGTATCCCGTATTCATAGGCGTAGGGGCAAGTCATCATTGCGACAGTTAAAATATATAAAACAGTGAAAGTGGTACTAACAACGACACTTATTACAACGTCAGAAAAACAAGGAGATCGAAAAGATGCACTTGATGCCAACGTAAACATCAAGCCGGATCCAATGTTCAAATTATGTACAACTTGTATTATAACACTAGATAAACGAAATTTTCTATCAAATTCATAGAAATCTAAATCCAATGATTCATCGTACTTGGCAACTAATCCTTTTTGTCGCATAGATCCCATTAGCAACACCGAAAGTGCAAGTACTGGATAAATTACAAAAATGCTTACAATCCACTTCAGGGACTCGTGTCTCTTGAAACAGCTGAGAAATGTTACAAATGAGATTAAAGCTGAAGCAAGACAAACTCTCCAAGCGATATGATAGCCGGCTTCACTATAGGGTTTAAGTAAATTCTTACGCCAGTATTGATATTCTGGAAAAGTTTCGTAGAGGTCTTCACAATATGGAAATAAATGTTGGTATTTCACGCAATCTTGGTTGACTGTGTAATTATTCACCAAGCTCTTGCAATATTTTGTACTCCAAGATCCACATGTGTAATATGGTATTGGGTTCTCGAAACTTATTAAAAAATAATGTAGAAAGAAAGACGTCACTATATGATTGTAAATAATAAAGCATGCTTGCCACATTACCAATATATAGCCGATGAACGATAAGCAAGGACGGATCTTCCAAACATCAATACAATCCCGGGTCGTAAATTGACCGACTATAGATTCCATATACAATACGGGTATGCCCAGAAATATACAAAACACTGCAAACAATATCGTATATCCTATCGTTCCTTGAACCATGGCATTATTAGGAGTGCTATTAACATTTGATATTCCTATGCATTGACAAATGAGAGCCATGATGTATACTTTTCTTGAATTCCATCGATTGTTTCCTTCATATAAAGCCATCATAAACAACTAATTTGATTATTTATTATTATTATACCTATGGGTTAGTGAAAATTCATGGCCAACCTGATGCACAAAATCTGAACATTGTAGAATGATAAAATTATTAACAAAAATGACTGTGATAATAAATTAACTATTTTTATTAATTTATTTTTAATATATATGCCTATGGATTTATTATTTTTTAAGATTTGGAAAAAATATCATTTTTTTATGTCATTTTTAAGTCATATACAAGATCGGTATATTATGGTATGATCGATGCCTTTCTAATAGGTATTAGTAAGGTTAACAAAATATAGAAAAAGTTATTATATTATACTAGCAGTACCCGCGGCTTCAACCGAGTTTTAAATACAAAAAAAAACACACCCAACTTACTTAGTATGAAGCCAAACTTTATGTTATAACTTATCTATACAGATAAATATAATTGAAGTATCTGTTTGTAATGTCAAAATAACAGCTTTTTACTTAAATGCATATAGAATTATATACGGAAGGTACTTATAATAAAAACACAATTTTAATTATTTTTGTCTACCTGTCTCTTTGTTCCGGCTAATCTCTAAAATGGTGATTCTCTCCCTCTTGATTAAATGGTTTTCTGATTTTGACGGGACTTCACTAGCAGATAAATCACATGTTATAAGGAGTAACTTAGGCTACTTTTATTTTAAGAAAGGAATTAGGGCTCCTGTCGAAAAAATAAAACTGACCAAGAGACGACCCTGAGCGAAGCGAGGCTAAGTAGCTAGTCTATATTAATATTATAAAGAGGCAAAATTAGTTTGTTTGAACATGCTAATCTCAGCAACTACTAATCCTATTTAAAAAAAACTTTTTGCATTAAATTGCCCATTTATTGAGAAAAGCTATACTTACAAAATTTTAAGATATGAATATCTAATAGGTAAATATGTATTTTACGTATCGAAATATATTAAATTTGCTTTGCATCGGCTGGCACCGACTTCGAAAATATCTAATTAGGTATCTATTTTAAATGAAAACCTCCGTTTATTTATTTTTTACATTTTAGTGCCTGGAAGTCGGTTTTTATTTTATTTTTTTAAGTTTTTATCTACTTCACTTTTCCAAAGTTAGAGGAAGAGAGTACAGTAATACAACTCTCATATAATGTTTACGACTTAAGAATCCTGTAGTAACTCGCCTTGTATCGTTGCATACAAAAATAACTATTAACTTTTATGTAAGACCTAATGTTACATATGTAATATGTACATCTGAAACTTACAGTCTCCCTCCTACCCCTCCTTTTTTAAGTTACTTTAACGAGCCATTCTTATTTTGTTAAGCTTTCTGTCCGCCGCTACGCTCGTGTGGACTAAAGAATTTGCTCAGTTTTAATTTTCATTGAATTTATGTTGTCATATCGAATTTGTAATAGTATGTGTATTTATGTTATCACTCTTGATGCCCTAAGCTTAATATACGCTAAAAAGTTGCAAGCAGAAAGTTAGAATTTAGTTAAGAATTTCTTCGTATGCTAGCTACTTTGAACGACTGGTCCTGAGTTGACGGACTGTAAAAAATTTTGCGGAGGTATTTAGGAGTTACCAGTGGTATTCGAGGTATGCATACTGAATCCCCTCGAGCACGTCCAGCAAACACAGTGGTCACTTTAATGTTTTATGGATTACTTACTGTCTAGTCCTTTACGTATTTCAGGCGGCTTATTTATTACAGGTGTGCCAACTTTCAAGGGGAGTTTATGAGAAAGGAGTCCTGGTGATTTAACACTATTAAGGAACCCCACAGGATAGTGAAGTGTTTCATCTATTTGTATCACTGTATTGACAAACTTACATTTACTTATATTCTGTTTCTGAACCTTCAAAAGACTTGAGCAGGACATTGTTATAAGCAGTAGCACTGTCGTTTTGAAGGGTCAGTGTAGCACATTCACACAGCCAGAATGAGACTTCGCTGTATATTAAAAACATCAGGATACACTAGCTCGGTTATCCCTCTTGTCTGTTATAGTTGTCACTGCTGTGACCAACTGTATACATAATTTTCCTTAGGATTTAATATTTAATATATATTATTATTCTCTCTATTCTATACCCCACACAGCAAGTGTTCACTTTCGGAGAACTTGAGCTTGAGCTTGAACTGAACTTTACTCTGTTTAAATATATTTCGTACGGGAATTGTAACTTGGGTGAGACTGAGCGGGAATTTAAACGCAGCGTAAGTAGCGTAGTATTTCCAGATGAGGCCACAGCTAATGCGGATTGCATTAACCCGATTACTTTTTAATTTGTAGGTTTCATACAAACCTTTATCCTCTATTTTATAAATGATATGGGATGAATTTCGAAAAATGGTAAAACACATATTTATTTACTTGTATTAAAAAAACATTAATACAAAGTTTCAAGTAATTCGGATCATACATATTTTTTTGGATTGTATTATAATGTGTTTTCCCGTAGGAATGAGGTAAGCTCCCGGGTGTAAAGTGTAGACTATGTCATTCTCCAGCTCTTCAACTGTCTCCATACAAAAAATCACGCCAATATGTCACTCCGTTTCGACGTGAAAGAAGGACAAACGAACAAACACACACCTATATTAGTATAGATTATGCATATATGGAAAAGTTTACCTACAGTGTAGTCAACGTAAATTCACAAGCGAGCTGCGCAGGTGTCTACTATGCAATGAAATTGCAATTGATAAACGGCCACAGTTTCACTTTATACGCTTAGATACAGCCTGGACCCGTTCTCGTTGTTTCCACAAGGCTTTCATGTTTCACACTCGTCGCTGTATGATACTGCCACTAACTTTATCGTTATCTAGAAAGGCTTCGATATAGTTATTCAATTTTTGCTAGGTATAGTCCTTCTTGCTAGTATAAAAAAAAGGTTTAAAAATATAAATATTTTGTAAATTTGATATAAACAGCTTAAAATACGTATTTGCAAAAGAATATTATAAATACAGTGTACAATGATTATCAAGAAACACTAAAAATTATTTACAAAGTAGACTACGCTTTCTCTATCAGCAAAAATATGCATCTTCTGTTTACTTTAACATCTTATCTATTTATATTATCTAATCATTTCTGCAACGTACCGCAGTATAAAAGATAAAGATAAAGTTAAAAAATATACTATTTTGCCAACCCCACCTTTATTTGTTGACCTACATTCAATTTTTGCGTAATTATTTTTTGATTAATTTTAGTGGTACTTAACGAATATTTTTCTTTAAAAAATTTAGTTCTGTTTAAACTAGAAAAAAGTGTGATGTCACATTATGTTATATAAAGGACTTTTACTTATTCGATCTTTACTAAAATGGTTTTAATTACATAATATTTCTCATTACTAAGGTTTCATCTACGAGAATGCTCAAGCATCAGTTTAACAATTGAGTACTGTAAGTAGAACAATAAACAAACAAACCCACTTTCACAATTGTGACGTTACTTCAGACAGGATTTATTCTATTTTGAAGACGATTTTTTATATTTATTTAATAATAGTTATATTAGCTTTCCAGTGCTAGTTTTGTTGATGCCTAAATTTTTTCTTTAAAATATTTTTATCATTTTACGGCGATACACAAGTGACTTGCTTAATAGATTACAACTCTGATAACAAACTGATGGCATAGTGCACGTGTTTACATGGTTACTTTTGTATTCACGTAATATTAAAATGCAGTAAAAGGTAAAATATTCAATTTCATCAATATATGCATAAATAATAAGAATCATTAACCGTGAATAAATTCATTAACTATGGTATGAAAATCTGTTACAAAAATATCTGCCAAAATCTGTTGACAGGTTTTCTCTCCAATTCTTCTCCTATTAAAAGTCGACTTTTTTAGTTTGAAAATTTAATTATAAATAAATAACATATCAAAAAGATAACTTTGTTTCTTTAATGTACTGTGTTGCATTATTGAAGTATTCAATATATAAATATACCAGCAGAACCCGCGACTTCGCCGGCGCTAAAACTACAAAAACAATCTCTTAAATGGTAGGTTTCATGCAAACTTTCATCCGCTAGTTTACCCCCTTATGGGATCAATTTCGATAAACGCAAAAACACGTATTTAATTAATTGTATTGAAGAGCATTTATACCAAGTTTCAAATAATGCTGATCATAAATATTTTTTTGGATTGTATTATAACGTGTTTTCCCATGGGAAAGAGACGATCTCCCGCGGTAAAAAGTAACCAACTATCTCCACGCAAAAAATCACGCCAATCCGCCAAGCCGTTTCGACGTAAAAGACAGACAAACAAATAAACAAACAAAGAAACAAAGAAACAAACAAACAAACAAACAAACAAACAAACAAACAAACAAACAAACAACCAACCAAACAAACACACTTTCACATTTATAATATTAGTATGGATTTAACAAAACAAATGTACAATACTAATTAATGTATGTACGCAGTCGTTAAATTTTCTATAGTGTCCTATAGTTTCCATGTAATCCTTACTCGTTCTTAGGCAAGCGCTGTTATCACATTGAGTATCTTAAACAAACAGTTCAGATTGGACCACAACTCGCTATTGATTTTGACTGATTACAGACCACAAGTGCCCGTTATTTAATCTATGTTTACAGTACTGGCATTCAAGGGCAAATACAGGTCTTGGCATTTAAAGCTTAAAATGTTTTTAATGATAGTTTCATTTATATTCCTTTCTTTGGTAGATTTATATAAAAAATCCTTATTCATCTGAAAATATCATTTGTTTAACAATGTTATCTTCTTATAAATATATAGTATAAAGAGTAAATTAAAGTTTAAATTAAAGTACTTATATCTAACGGTAACAATACAAAGAGTAAGCGTTACTTACCGTTAATTCCGATACTTTCAATCTAGGGGTTGCACATTATTCTAAATAATAAATAATAAATCTTTCTAGTATTTACTAATGTTGAAAAGGTGAAAGTGTGTTATTTGTTTATTGGTATGTCCTTCTTTCATACAACGGTTGAACAACGTTGGTATCTATATAATTTCCGCCATGGAAATACTGTGGTTCCAATGAGATCATAACCTCACAACCGAGAATGAAATCTGTTTTAGAGAATATTTGAGGCATAGTTTTCAAAAGCATAATATGTTAAGCTAGAAGTGTAGTTTAAATATTCTTTTTTTCTAAATTTGTCATAGGTATCTATAGTTTATTTTCCATGTTACTCAAAAGGTTTCCTTATCTTACCATTTTTTTTGTAAAAAAATTCCAAACAAAAAATTTGGAATATACATACCTACATCGTAAAATTTCATAATCTTCCTATAAAGAATATAAATAAAACGCTAATATCTTAAACAAAATTGCAACTGGCTTTCATGGATAATTTACATAATAATATTAATAATTTTATTAGGTAACACAACACAATGATTAACAACAATGAGGTGAAATACCGACAACCTTAGGACAGAATATCGAAATCGTGACCGAATGTTGACATGTCTAAAATAAACTTTAAGTACCATTATTATAGCATGATTTGCATTATCGGCGTATCTCGCCAACTTTTCACTGTCGATAGTGCTATCCCTCTCTGCTATTGGAGGCGTGATTCGCCATTACGAGTAGAATTACATAGCGAAGTTGTGAAAAATATATCCGTCCTGGTCTATCATAGTGGCGACCCTTGACCTAATGGATCGATTTAGTGAATGTGGTGAGTCGGTGTCTTGAATCGTTTTGTATTAATTCAGAGCAGCCAGATCGCGAACGATCGATTATAATCGCTTGAATGTCACAACTGTTACAAATAAATTACATATAATAGTATAATGTATGAATATACGAAAAATAATTCAAAATTATCTCCATGTGGTTCAGGCTATAGAAATTAATTTATTGTAGTATCATATAGCATATACATATATTGATAATACGTTGAAATTTTTGAACCCTAACCAACTGGTCTGCTGGTATGATTATTGTACACTTACGAAGTAGGTGTTACTCCATAAATCGCAATATTAATATTGTTTTATATTTCGATACTTTTAGAAATCAAGGAAAAATATTAACAATTATTATTTCAAGCTGTTTCATATTTTCGACAATCTCTATATCTATATTTACCTACAGCTATTTTTGATATATTAAGAATAAAAATGCTCTCGTACACGTTTGAAGTGAAAAGAAATCTATGAAACTTTACAGTCAATAAAGTATCTCCGTGCATAACAACAACTAGGTCCGTCAATGTGATTGTTGGTCAACAGTAGCTTTATCAAAAACATAACTCTTGGTGATGATAATGTACATTATTCATGCAAACAGAATAGCTGTTTAATAATAAGCAGTTTTTTTTAAAGTAGCCTATATTCTACTTGAGATTTCAAGAAACTACAAGTATATCAAACTTCATCATAATCGGTTTAACCAGTTTATGCATGATCACCAAGCACATGGATAAACAAACACAGTAACATAACATTTATATGACGTAACACGTTAAAGCTTAACAACTCCACAACGACCATGGTGCAGTGTGTGGTCAAACAATATCACATAATTAATTAACCTTAACAGGACAGTTGCGTCAAATCAACTAATTAAAAGACTAGCATATACTATTATTGTGATTAGTATTAGCTGAAATTAATTAATTATAGTCGTACACTTTTGAGACTAATTATAATCATTATGAATCATTCTTATACCTTTTTGCTTTAGAAATGTATCTTATAAGAACCCTATTTATTATTTTATATATACCAAAAGGAAAGTTTAAATAGATAATCGAAAATTCTCTGATAAAATTTTAGAATTCAACTTTTACCAGGGTACCTATTAGACCTTTTACGCAAGCAAGCGAGCTGAATATACCTATTGGATGTCGTCGTTTAATAGTGGTGATTGGGTTTAAATTAATCAGCTCGAGACTCTATTCCCTACTAAGCCTAAACCATCTGTCCGTCGATCTGTCTGTTCGTATGTCCTACATTTAAAGGACTTTTGCCCGATTTCACCAACAACCCATAAACTACCATCTACGTATAGGATCCTTAGCTTAAAAGTCCCCTAAACTAGCCCCTAAATTAAATTTCGGTTTACGATCGTCTTTAAACCCATATTTCGAGCATCTAAATTTAGGGGGCCCTTTAATATTTAGGTGACCCCTAATGGTCGGTGAAACAGAAACTGTCCCCTAACAGCCCCCTAACCATGTTTAGGGGATCCCTTAAACTTAGGTGGCGTTAGTGAAATTGGGCATTTATCTCTTTTATAGTAATTGATAGCCGGTTTAGTTTACACAATACCTAATTATTAATGCATGTAGGTACCGTAAATCCAGTATAAAAATCCAGTGGAAAAAAACTTCATTCAAGTAAAAATGGTAATACATACCTATGTACAAATATCAAATTTAGTCTGATTATAATCAAAAATAAAAAATCGTATTTTTAACATTTAAATACACACGTAAAAAAATTACATCAAGGAACCCTTGATGCACGAATTCTAATATGAAAGTAAGCTCTAAGATGAAGTAAATCCTGTTTTATATAAGTATAGAATAATAGTTATATAAGTATACAAAAATGTACCTAAGAACTTAGCTGAGTACGTCACTATTTTTAAAATTAGCATTAGGAGATAGTGTAGGTGAAATATATTACTAAAATATAATTACTTTATATAATGATAAAACCTATTCTATATTTAATAATTTTCTAAAATATTTTTCAATAAACTAAAATATCCCATTAACTAACAAGCTTTAACGGAAGCCAAGTTTTAGAAGCATAAATCACAAGAAAGACACGCATGGCTTATCTCATCGTGCTTCCGCGTCCCGGCAGTTAAGATCACAGCCTCTGATCAAACTGAATCTTTGTTAAGGTTTACAAATAGCTCCCTTTCTACAGCTCACTGAATATGCAGAATAAATTTAAACATTTACCCTATTCGCTTTAAACATGCATAAGTAATAATTATAATTAAAAAAATATCGATTACTATTTAGTTAACAAAAGATTTGCTATATATTATATATTTTAAGCGAAACAAATCATAAAACACTTGATTCAAATCATCGGTCAAGTGCGAGAATTCGATAGTTTTATACAAAATATTTATTTTATGTACCTAGGCATTATTTTTTATGGCCATCTATACCTAAGTTTGTATTTCATAGCATCTTAAATTACACTGGAGAACAAAGTCCAATTGATATATTTTTTGTAACTCAACTATATTTTTACAGCGCTTCAAGAAGACATTATTATTCCAAATTTAATGTAGAGTCATTGAGTAAATTAGCTATTTGTGACACACGGGACACAATTTTAAGGATGTAAAAAAAAAATATAATAAAAATTCCATAGTAATAATTTGACTGAAGTTTCCCAAAATGATCAATACAAGAAATGAACATTATTGGTTTTCTCAAGTTTTTATGGGAATAGCGCAAAAATATTATATGGTGCAGTTAGTAACAAGTAAGGCCATATTGAGATAAAACGCCTAGGATCGGCCATTCTGATTTATATACCTTATATACCCTATGAAACTTGCCATATCAAGACGAATCGAGTGACGTACGAATCATCAAAATCGGTTATGCCGTTCGGTAATTACGAAGAGATTGGAAATACTTACATACATATATATACATACATAACAAAATATAAAATAAAAAAATAATAATAAATCAAAAAGATACGTATATAGGTAAGTACATAAAATATCTCTATACAATTCTTTGAAGTATAATAAGGTAATGATCTACATGAAGAAGATATGAGGCATTGTGGATTCAAGCAACGTTGACTATTATCTTTTGGATGACAAATGAACTCAAACCTTTCCGCTCCGCAGGTATAAGTATGAAATAAAAATTGAATAAGAAATAAATTTAAATTGCATATACATTGCCGTATTTATGAGAACCTTAGAATCAAGCCTGTATGCATCCAAGCTGTGTGCAGTGATTGGGCAATATTCACGCCAAATGAGAGAAACGAAGAGTTAAGCCGATTTAGATTGAACTGATAGAAAGGACGAGCACGATGCTAATTCAAAATATAATTTTGTATTTACGTATACCTAAGATAATAAGTTTAAAGTTCTGAGAATATCCTTAACTTGACAGTTACATTGTCAACATGACTGATGATCATGAATCCAAATTCTATGCTATACCAATGTTTAACAGGAAGTGTGATAATGTGAAACTCTCTGTAGATCCTTATAACTCATTATTAGATATAAAGAAAGTATTAAACATATATTTTTAAAGAAAATTAGTATTGATAAGTTATTTGTAGGTATTTATTAAAAATGTTCGAATGATACGAATTAAGGTTTGAGTAAGTTAAAACACGTATAAACATGTGCTTCTATGAGAGGTTATGTTAAAAAAATATAAAACTTTATATGTTATGAAGAGATCGATAACGGACAAACAGCGCAGGGGCATAGAAAGTGGCGCAGCCTACGGGCCTCCTTGCCCGCAGGCCATCTCCATCTGGGACCGGCTGCTCACACAACGTAATCATGAGTTATGTTATTCATCAACTCCGTGTATTGCTTACTCGTAAATACTTTGTAACGTCGGGGCCCAGTCGTCTACACGTGCTACGCCACATAACAATCAATGTTGCGGTTTTAAGAGGACAATAATTATCTGTGATAATTCTTTTTTTTTACACTATAAACTATAATATTTCTTATATAGCTTTAGGCTCAAGTTACGAGTATATGGCAATCACTTGTCATACTTGTACTATTATAATTGTAAAAGTGTGTTTGTTTGTGTGTTTGTCCTGATTTCACGTCGAAACAGATTGGCGTGATTGAGAAAATTGGAGAGCTAGAGTGTGAGAGAGTGATATAGCTATTAATACTAATAGAAAATACGTTATAATGCAACCCACATCAACTAATTATAAAAGCCCTTTAAATAAATAGAAAAAAAAACAACTAATTAACTATTTCATACTAACCGTATCTCGGAGCGAACCTGTGCGAAGCGAGGGTGAGTCTCTAGGCTAGTATTATATAAATCACCATTATTTCTTTAATAATCAAAAAATATTTACAATAAATAATAGAAAAACATTAATTATTGAATAAATAAATCATTTAATAAGATTTTTATTTATTACAAGCAGAATCCGCGGCTTCGCTCGCGCTAAAACTATAAAAACAACCCTTTAAAGGGTAAGTTTCATACAAACTTTCATCCTCTATTTTCCCTTAACGTGTTATCCCTTGGGAATGAGACAATCTCCCGCAGTAAAAAATAGCCTATGTCACTCTCCAGCCCTTCAATTATCTCTACACTAAAAATCACGCCAATCGGTCACTCTGTTTAGACGTGAAAGAAGGACAAACAAACAAATACACTTTCACATTTATATTATTAGTATGGATAATATGTTACTTCACATTGTTTTTAGTGCATTTATATATACCAGAAAATGTATACCTAAGATAAATAAAGTGAATAAGAACACGAATCATTTCGCAAATTTGAAGAAAAAATATAAAAATAAACCGTTTTGTTACGATTGGACATTGATGTGAGTACGGGACTCCAAAAACCATCAAAGCGTTGATCAATAGAGCTATGTTATCTTCCAATCAATCTCCCCACCTGCAATGTTCAGTAGTAAATCTTCATTATTGTCGTTTTTTACCAATTTACTGTTATTTTGACCATTCACCGACGAATCGCCGCGCGCTTAAACGTTGCCACGAGACGTTAATGGTGAATTGGAATGCTATAAACAATCAAATGCAAAATACCTATCATGATTTCACAATTGTATACACGATACGTTCATATTTTTGTTTTAAGTGCCTATTAATTATGCGTGACATAATTATATGGTGAATTTTATATGTATGTATTGTCATAGACACTTGGTAGTTTCTCTAACTTTAGCTTAAGCTATTATTTCCAAATATATACAAATACATATACCTATGTATTTCAAATATTTTATCGCATTATAAATAATTTATTAACTTGTTATTAAATATTTGAACATATGTATACAAAATGATGTACTAGAAGGTACTTAGTAGTACCATGATAATATTACTTATTTTTTAAGATATTTTACAAATCACTGCACGAATTTAAATTTAAATTTTATAGTTCAATTTATAATTTACTTTTATTTAATTAAAATTCCTATCAAAAGCATTTAAATACTTCAAAACTAAAACTAAAATAAATAATTGTTAAAATAAAACTATTAATGAAATATGAACGACATTATTGTCGCGTCGTGGATATTCCAATAAAACTTTATTTACAATTTTCTCTTTATACCGATTTGCTCTAGCGATATCGGATCTGATACGATACATCGAGTTCCTATCCATCAAACTGGTTACGATGTAAGACTGTCTCGGAACGTCATTAAATGCGACCGAAAAGGATTTAAACTAGTCTTAATAAGGAAGGCTTTGGCTTACTGTAGTAAAAGTTCCCGCTGCAGAAGTTTAAGTAAGAATGTGTTGCAGTATGACGCAGTTGTTAACGTCACATGATTTTCAAATTTGAATTTTAACAGAATTTATATACTCACAAAGTCGCAATTCCACTTTTGGTAGAGCTGTCACTATTAGGTTTCTAACGAATCAACCAAAATTACTTTAATTGAATTATGTAACTGCCTTATAAATTTATACTTAAAATTCGACAAGAAGTTTTTACTATCGTTGATGTCTTAAGTGTCAAAGATTCGTAGACGAGACACCACGCTTATTTTGATTCTAAAAATGACTTAATAAGTAATAATGACAATAATAATGAATATGTAATAATCTTAGTAGTTTATCATGGTATATTTGCAATATTAAGGCCCCAAAATATAAAAATTGGAACATAGAAGGCAGAATTTTATGTATGCACGATACAATACTTCTTAGCTAAATACTTCTTATAATGCTATCAAAACATATTTCACATTAAAAAAATTACTAAAAACCTTTATCTGTAAAAATTCTAAGACAGCTGATAGGAGAGGACAAAATAAATTAACACTTTTGAAGCTTATGTAGAATAGGCTAATTAAATGAAAATGAGATAAAAATAACTAACGCACTCGCACGTGAGTGTACCAATGTTAGTACGTGCGCTTGCGACTCGCAGCGCGTTTGCGTGGGCGGTCGTGTCGTTTCCCGCGACCCCGACAGTTATATCAATATGCTGACTGACGACTCTTATATTGATGGCATTCACAATTATGCGCATAATACAGGCACCACACAAGTGTATCATAATACTTTAAACAATAAAATTGCCCATCTCCATGAGAGAAAGGGGACTTAAACCAAATTTCTTCATGAGCGAGTTTCAAATTTAAATTTTAAGGACTCTACATTTTATGCTATGGATATTTTAAAATATATTTATAGTAAACATTCTAATTTATTTTCATTCAAATGTTATATTTGACTCAGGCCCTATATCTCGCGCTTTTTAGAAACTGGCATTGTGCCGCGACTTTTTTTGTGGTTGTACTGAAATTGTTTTTCGTAAAACGTTATGAAACCTGAAAAATGTATTCAATATACTTTAAATTATTATATTTTGCTTAGTTACATGTCTATTTAAATATGTACAATTAAAAACGGTTCGACACATTACAAAGGGACATAGGTTCTTTTCTATCGTGAGAGTAGGTCCAAGATACAACAAGAACTTCTCGTTTTACGCGCTCCCATATAAAGTAAGGGTCAAGTATAGTGGTGGGTGATCAAAAATGAATACACGCGCGAGCAGAGCGGAACAGGTAGAAGGTAGTATATAAATAAAATTAGGATACAAATGTAATATAGTCTTAAAAATGTGCATTATATCGTTCTTTATAAGTATTAGATACCCAGTTCTATCGTAATCCTAGCCAGTCGAGTCCGTTACCTTTGATGGTGACATCATCGCATAGTAATTTTAATTCTGAACTCTATATAAGTGTCTCGATTTTGTTGAAATGAATTAGGATATTGAATTCAATATTTACATAAAAGCATCATAAAATGGCTTTTTTTACTAAACAGCACATAAATGCTTACTTATTTTTACAAAATTCTTTCTGCTCATGTGCTACACTTATGTAAAGTGTTCTAATAAATGTATAAGTTGTCAATAATATTCTGTTTAAAACCTCTTTGTAATATGTTATAAATAAAAGTAAAGACTTAAAACACATAAAAAGCAATGGAAATAAATTAAACTCGAAGAATAACAGCGTAAAATTAAAGACTTTGATGCATATTTACGGCTAATGCTAATGAGGTATCAATAGCAAAAGTTCCGTTATCATTTAGTCAGATTACAGCAATTCGTTTCCATTCATAAAAAAAATCACATCTGACTAATTCTACGAGCACTTTAATAGGCAATAAAATATGTAAGCTTTAAGTAAAACGACTAGTGGCGTTGAACACAAGCGTGCCACACTAAGTAAATAACTAAGCTGGAGCCTCGATTCATACACAGGCTAAATGTTTGTCAAGAGACAAACGGAAAGGTATTCTCTACGTCCTAATACCGAGTGCCAACCACGTAATAGTTTTGGGGTTATTGATCTTTTTTATGTTGTAGTTTTACGTTGTATGCAATAAATTAATTATTAATACTTATTAAGTAAGAATTAATTATGAATACTTTAATTCTACCTTAAAAAGGTATATTAGTTAATAAGTTTCAACATAATATGTATATATATTAATTGAATAATGAGAGATTATTCTGGTATTTAATTGTATATATATGTACCTATTAATAGGTACATTATATCTGTTTAGGTTCATAATAAAGAAATTAATTTCATTATTATGAACCTAAACAGATAAAATACCTGCACTCAATTAATTAGTATGTAAACATTTATCCTAGATTAAAACACATAGTAATTCAAAATATTTAATATGATTTTCCTGCTCAGTGAATGATCTACGCTAAGAAATATAAAAATAAAGTATATAAAAAATTGGTATTATCTACTTACATACATGCATATACTATAGTTCGGACTTTTAAGCATCCGTATGTTTTTGATAAAACTTGACACAAATTTTATAACCAGTTACTTTGATAGATTCTAAAACATCGTCATTTTAGAGGCATATAATAAATACAACTTTACAATGTTAATAATTTAAAAAAGTGTTTAATTATAATAAAAACACTATATACTTTAAATAATATACATGTCTACATATATTTACATTCCACAGGTACAACAATATGTACCTAGTACACTAACTGTTGTTTTAAAATAGTAGTGTATGAGATGTCTGTAAAAATTTTTACTTTATCAAAGCTTTCACTTTACTTAGCCTTTGGATTAATTGAAAATTATAAACAATTGCGACATTTCAATTGTAAAAATTTTACATTAAATATTTATTAAAAAACATTCTATGGATCTTAAAACCTATTACATAATTTGTTTGTAGGAAATTAGAGTTATTGTATTTTTAATGAATATTTAGAGAACTATACGTTTTGCTAAACGAAAAGTAGTTTTATAGTTACACATTACGTCACTGCAGGTCGTGATGAAGCGATTAGCGTTTGACAGACAGTTGGACTTGGCAGGCGCGGGCACGCGTTCTCTATTAAGTAGCTAGTTGTAACTACTTGAAAATCTTACAACTACCGTAGATATAAACTTATTATTATTCTTATATTTATATATTATAATAATAACATACATAATCATGTGTATCAACATTAAAACGTAGAAAAGTAATATAAGATATTGTCAATAATTAAGTACCTATAGCTCTTCTACTAAAAGATCGCTTACTAAATGTTAAGCTTATCTGTGCTTTTCAAGTGAACCAAAAAATAAAAATCTCCCTAATGACGAAATCGTGAGCAACATGCAAACATAAAGCCTCGATACCATCAAACCGTGCGATATTTCCGGCTGCTGCGTAGGCGTCACAGATTCATTTCCAACCAAAAAACATTTCGAAAGGAAAATTAGCTTAATTTACTTCCTTTTCGTAGTTAAACATAAAATATTTTTAATAAGGAAATACTTTTTTTTAAGTATGAGAAATCATTTTGAATCTTAAACCTATTTGATGATGGTCTTTTTTTGTGGTAAGTTTAAAAATATTTGGACATTGGAAGTCATTCATTGAGACAAGTAACGGGTAAATATGTACGAGTATGTATTACCTCGCGTCTCGCCATCGCCATTCAAGACTCTTAAGATTAAGTATACATACAGTCAAGACGTGAAAATTTAATATCATCTTCTTGTACTTTTTTTCGTTTGTTGTTTTTTGTAGGTAATTATTTAACTAAATTGAACTTAGCACTGTTCTTTAGTGTTAGTGTTTTTCTAATTAATTTTTTAGGTGCAACGATATAATAAGTGATTGTTTTCTAGCTATACAATTATATGAAATACTTTTTTTTCCAAATAGCGTGAAATAATTTAATAACATACATTTCATCTAAGGAATCATAGTTATATTTTTTCAATTGAATTATCTAGATATATAATTTTATTTAAAGCTTTAATATTTCTCATTTTTCAATCAATTTGTGTTAATCTCTTCTACACATGTTAATTATTATTTTTGTTCGATATTTGAACACGTCATATTTATCATACTTAAATTGGAATACGCTAAGCTATGTGCCATGTACATAATAAACTATCAAAGCCATTATCCGCCTTTCTTTCGCCGAAGCTGGATAAAAAGACATTTTATTGTATGAGTATGTATAACTTGTTCTACAATGTGTTAGTGTATTTCGCTACATGTGCAGCTCACATTTTGTGAGAGGCGCGTGCGTCACATTCCTTTGCGTACTCATTTAAACACAGACACTAGCAAACATTAGCTGTTTAGAATCACTACTGGTTGATAATTATCCTAATAAATGATATTATTAATAAAAATAAAACTGTATTGTAATTTACATCAGCTGTTCACCGACATACTGACTTCACAAAAGGAAGTGGTTTTCAATTATGATCTATGTTTTTGTTTTGTGACTCGATATTTTTACGTGTGAAAAATTGTAATTATTTTTATTGTGATTATTTTTTAATGACTAGACTTTAATTACTTCAATTTAACGTTTATGTTTTTTTTTTGAAAAGTAATAATATAGTATACCTACTTTTTCTTTTTTTAATGTGTCTCAATTACTTATAGTTAAATAATGAAACATATATAATGAATTTAGAAAACTTAAATATTTATAAATCCACCAAATTCCACATATTTCTCTAAAACTTACCTGTGCAGTTAAACATTTTATTGCAATTTAACTAAGCCTAAAAGCCTGCGCGCGCATTTATTGACGTGTCATTCTACACTCCACCCCGGCTGGCCGCCCGCCCTCGGCCGTGATTGGACGAATACTTGGAAAATGACAATATGTAGTACATTGTGCCCCTATGAATATTTATTTTACCTACATATATGTATATGACTACCACGATTTTAAACTGCACATAATATGAGTATGATATTATTATAGAGTCCACAAACTGATGTGTTTATATACATATATCTAGGTCAACGGTTTCATAATTTACTATATTTATAAAATAAATAAAACATCGATAAACTTTGTGTACTAAAACGTAAACGATTTACGAAATCCACAAAAAAAAGTAAAATTCATTTTTTTAAATTGAATATTCGTATTTATGTAAGAAATTTATGTAGCATGATTACACATTTTGAAATTCAAGTATTATTTGGATGGTCAATGAATGATATTCTATTATATTAAAATATTATATTTACTTATAACCAATGTAGATTTCATTGATTGCTTAAAGTGGCTAATTTAATTTGTCATAAAGATCTCAGCAAAGACTAAGTAAGACACATTAATCAACAAAACACGTAACCTAAACGTATAATTAATTTTATATGTAATGTCCTGTCTTTGCTAATTATCTGATCTTCGTTTCATCAAGCATATTTTATGAAATATATTTAGGTTGCGGAAGTAGTCTTACCGAAATCACCCACACAGACAAAGTATGGTCTTTTAAAAATCAACTGGAACTCTCAATTTACCAATACTTAATAGAGAAACGATAACAGCATAGTCTGTGCGCAGAAATGCTCGTAAAGGTTACTCTTACACGGTGGCCAAAGGGCAGAAACAGAACAAAACATATTTAACGCGCTTGGCTATAATGTCAAAACATCCTCCTAGATATCTACCTATAAATACGAAGATTTTTTTTAAATATTATTCATATAATGGCATCATTTCATCATAACATGACTACAAACACGTTTAATGGTTACTTTATAATCGTATCATAATATTTCGCTCCATTTCCTAACAATATATAATCCCGTATCGCTTTACGAGCTTACATATTATGCCAAGCTAAAATAGAACAAATTATTGCGAGTGAAAGAACACTGTCTCGTGAACCGACACTGCCCCCACATCCCCCACGGCCCCATTCAATTACGTTGAACAAGTTATGCGTTTTTTATTGCACTCCTCTATAAAACTGACGCCTCGATTATTAAGAACTATTTAAGACAATATGACTCGTGTCGATTCGATAGAAAATCGATACTTATGAAGACATCGCTTACTTTTATATTACGTAAAACAGACACAAAGACAATAAAAATATAGTCTTATTCGAAAAGGTTAATCAACATCAAAGCAATACAGATGTGTATACATATGTATATTATATTAATGTAATAATCATTTATTACGTATATACGTAGTACATCATTATTCTTTCATTAATACTTAAAATTTATCTATGTATGAAGAACGCTTCTTTTGGACATCTACAGTGAATAGATTAACTCAGAGACACCGTAAAAGTCGATTAATAGCCATTAGTTGGGTTGGTCATATTTGAAGCAATACACACGTGGAGAAACACTGTAGAGCTTTCCGTTGTCACCTCCATCTAGTAACGTGTCGTGAGTCAATAACGTTTCAGTACTTTGCTTTCTCTGTATGTTTTAAAGTTAAAAATATGTTTTCATTACTATTAGCTAACAATGATTTTATGAAGTTTTGAATAACTAACCAAACCTTAATATTTTTAATATGTAAAATTTTATTTAATTTAACCACAAACATATCAGTTCGTAGTAAAAAGAAGCGAATATCAATGAATAGTTTTTAGTATTGAAACTTACAAAATTTTATTTATATTAGTATAAATAAAAGGAATAAGATATAAACTCTATTTTTATTTTTATTATTACTTTGAAATACTTTTTTTTCAGAGTTTGTAGGTATTATTTAAAAATTTAAGATTTTAGATACAATCGCCGTATTATAAGCTCTATATCTAAGAAATACAGTGATAATAATAGAACATGTACGTCAACTGGATACTACCAAGATGTAAAATATAGGTACCTATATGTTCTTTTGCCGCAAGTGACGTATGGACGTAGGTACATTTCCTATATCTCATTTAAATAATAAGATGAAAATTCTATTCTTTCTAGTCACTCTTGTTTTAAATATATATTTATTTATTTTAGATTATAATAAATTAACAAATATATCAAAAAAATATTGGATAATTTTTTGCTTACAATGTTTAACGATGTATGTGTCGCATAAAACTTAGCGCTTTATAGTTAATTTTTATTCATTCTTAATTATTAAGAGTATATATTATAAAAATAGACACTTTTCCATTATAAAAATATTTTATCACAATATCATAATAGATATATTTTATGTAGGTAATAATTTATTTCCGCAACTATTACACATTCGATACTTATGCTTAAGTGCCAGTCACCGATGATCATGGGTTGGCAGTAAAATTGATTAAACGGCCTTTAGATCCCATTTAGCATTTTATCGTTTTCTTCAAGAAGTTTCGAAGAAGTATTAGAAAACGACGAAATAGGTTGAGATATAGACTTAATTTATTGGCCTTACTTTCTATCTCTAAAATATCTTACTATATATGATATTTTATATATCGAGTAATCGAAGTTACGCAAAAGTTGTTTTGTTTTATTCTTGTCTTATGTTTATATTTTTCAATTCCTCTTCGTTCACCTTATGATCATATAATATGACATATATAACCTAAGCTTTTGCATGAATATTTTGCTATAATGTTCCCATTTTCAATGACAAGAACGAAATCCGAGATGGTCCCGATGGCGAGCGTGCCACAATCCATTACAGAACAGTGGGCCGAGGGTGGCATCTACCGTCCATTAGCTAATTAGCGCCACCAAAACCCCCTTCTTACCAGATTGCTAACGCGCCGTGTCTTTGGTTGCTAATTGATTTTTGTAATTAAATATCTCATGATTTCTGCAATTAAGGACATTAAAAAGTAGTTCAATGTATAACAGGAAAGTCAAGCCAATTTGATAATAACATCTTAATTAAATACTAAAACACTTTTTAGTGTTTTAATATTGAGAGAATTTAATCAAAATAAATTAATAAAATCTATGTAAATATTAATTAGGGTAATCAAATGTATTCAATAACACGTGTTAGATAAATTAATTTTTCATTTAACTATTCTATTGATGTGAAATAATAAACTAAAATATTATATTTATTTATTGCCAAGATCAAACATTATTTAATTTTTAGATATACTTAAACAATTTTTGATGTTATATAGGACCTATTATTTCTTCTATATAGGATACACATACGAGTGCGTAGGCATAAACAGATAACTGTGTATAATATAAGGTACCGGTAATAATTATTCACAATATTTTTAGAGATTTAGATTGCGTATATACCTATATTATTTCGGGTATCAAACTCTCATTATTACTTGTCTGGCCGTTCATGGACTGAGACAACAAAAGTGCATAAAAGTAATCGAAAAATTATAACCTTATAAATGTATAAGGTATCACTCATAAATCACACCCTTGCACAATGCACTATTTCACCGCAATGACGCCATCAAATTAAAAAGTTAAACTTTCCCCCGCAAGGGTTTGTATCATCACGACTATCTAATGAGGTAATGGACAATGTAGGGGGCACATCGACACGTGGCGCACACGCGACCCCGGTCTCCAAATAATTTCATTATTATAAAATGGCTTGAACAGTATAAATGTGTAACACGTGATAATAGTGACCTCGTGTCACATTGATGTAGTCCCACTTCCGTTTCAAATTATGATTAGGTACATGTATTAGTTTTTTAAGTGAATCATTGCATATCTACTATACTTATACTTTTCTTACATATTCTCTATTATAATCATACTTTTTACAGGCATAATATTTGTTACGTGAGGTGGTAGGAGTAATAGATTCTCATTTTATTGTAGGCCGTAGCTATTCGTCCGAATCGGATCGGATGAATAAAAAATATATTATTCGTTCGACTGTTGTCGGTTTATACGAATATACCAATTTTTTGTTTTCTAATGTAAAATAAGTGATTAGGTGCAGGAGTTTCTGTATGCAAAAAAAAATATAAACGAATCATATTTTTTTCGTCCTATTAAAGGACGAATAGACACTGCGTTTATTGTAATTCAGTTCATTTCAATTTACTTGATAATGGCTTCAAAGCGTGCCAGTTGAGCACAGATTACTTCGCCAATTTCAAGTAGAATTCAAAAGGCACGAAGGAGATTGGACATTTTATTGTAAATATTTTGTCACAGAGTATGGTATATATACCTAAAATGATATAAGTATGCTCTACAAGCTTCTGTCACATGTGCGTGAAACCAGGGAATTATTTACATCCTTTAGGGTTGGAAGAATAAAAAAGGATGACATTTCGTCTAGTCCTAGTTGTTATTTGTTCATGAAAATATTTTCATTTATTTCATTCAACATTCTCCTTTCGAAGTAATGTTAGTATCAGTAATTATAATAAAGTAGGTGCACACATATACCTATATTTAAATAATTTCACCTTTAACAATTTATATACATTCAGTGCCTATTTGGAAAACATAGATATGCACATGTTAAATGAATATAAATACATACTCGTATGTACCGATATGAATAACCTAATATATGAATACCACTACGACAAAAACCATTTGAATTAGAATTTTATTAATATTAAAAGTGTTTTAACGCTTTCGGATTCGATATACTTATTTTCTATTTCGACACCAATTTTTAAACTTTACGAATATAAAACTGACTTAAAAGCTCATATTACCATTTGCTTACATAATTGAAACCATTTCTATTATCACCGTTATTAATAGAGGATGGTCATGATAGTTAATTTATAAAACGATGAGTTACAGGCATTACCCAAAAACTGCTCAGCGGGTACAATAAACATTATGGGCGCATTCATTAATAGCTGACCGCTGACAAACGGTGCCTTTGCCCCCCACTGCCCTCTCTTTACCCTATTATTCCTATAAACCACGGTCTCCATGCCCCCCTTCTCTAGGACTGCCCGGCCACCCATCTCCCCATTCGGCCAGGTGTAAAACTGCTCGGTCACGGAAAGACAGACATGCAATGCGGCTAATATGTTTTTATTATTAAAGTAAAGCTACACGTATTGCATCCCTTCGACGCAGGGGGATGACCCATGAATATTTATGCGGTGATTTGTTTATGGCGCTAAATGTTTCCTGTGGTATGCTGTTGTTAATAGTTATAATCCATATACGTATGTAGGTATAAAGGATGAATATTTTTCTAAAATTGCTGTTATTATGATGACTCGGAACTTTTTTTTAAACATGAAAGCACTATTAATACAAATTCTAAAATTCCACAAGCTCCTAATACGAAAAATTAGGTAAAATTACGACAAAAGTGTATTGCATTGCACTGGTTATATCACTGCTAGTGAGTCAGGTACTCTTTCACAGTAACCGTCCACATATAAATAGTACCTATGTTGAAAGCTGATGAGTGATGTGAGAGTTATGTCAAGTTTAGTGCTGAGTTATCTTTATGTTTCTATCGTCAGGAAATCCCGCTTCCTTCTTTATTACAGGATCCGATTGTGGATACGATAACGTTGTTCAAAGCGTCATGTGTTTTGTTGCAAGTTTTTTGCAAAGCATTGCGCTAAAGTTTAATAGTTAACTTAATATGTTAGTAATATGATATTGCCAAATTAAAATCGAAGCTAAATCCATACTTCCATACTTAATATTATAAATATGAAAGTATGTTTGTTTGTTTGTCCTTCTTTCACGTCAAAACGGAGTGACGGATTCGCGTGATTTTTCTATGTGGACATAGTTGGAGTGACATAGGCTACTTTTTGCCGCGAGAGATTTTCTCATTCCCCCGGCAAAACACTTTATAAAACAACCCAAAAAATATGTATGGTCAGAATTACTAAATACGTGTTTTAGTATTTCTCGAAATTCATCCTATATGGGAGGTAAAATAGAAGGTAAAAGTTTGTATGAAACCTTTTTAGTTTGTTTTTTTTTTAGTTTCAGCGCGAGCGAAGCTGCGTTTTCTGCTAGTAATAAATAAAGGAAAAGAGAAAAAAATCATCATTATTAATCATTAGAAATTACGTAAAATTTTACACTTTACGATATAAATAGATTATAGAATGCAGTACAAGTAGGAGATAAAGAGAATTGCACTGAATTTATTATTTATAACGTAATTACAGATTGTTTCGATTACTTGTGTAGTAACTTAATATAATGCGAGTATTTATGTAGCCAATAAGATGTGATTATTACAAGAGTTAAAAGCGATTTCTTAACACGAACATCATTAAAATTTGATATCGAAAAGGTCATAAATTTCCTTCTTACCTACCATTAATATAAATTTAGCATAACTGTACGTAAAGTATTCGGCATATCAAGTGCACTAAATGATGTAGAGATAATACTGTTAATGTACAGATATAAAGGTTTCTAGCGTGGAATGGATTGTGTCGTAATTGTTAGCGTGTTTTGCGCCCGGTCACTAACTGACGCTCGGGGAACGCTCAATGCAGCTTTGAAAACATTCCATGAACTGTGACACGACAGATGATGTAGTATTTTATTTATACGTATTAGTCCTTCATTTGTTTCTTGTTATTGAATTTCCTGATGAAAGATATACAATCTTTTTTATTTTCATGTAAAATTTATAAATGTTTTTTTATTGTAATAATAAATAAGTATCAGTATATAAAGATGACATTTAGAAGTAACTAGTGTTTGCTCATGTCTCCGCACGCGTATTAGGTACTGCGATTGAAAGTAGCCTATATACGTCTGTTCAGCATGAAAGCTCTCTTCATTCTTAATTATCAACTGTTTTTTTTATCTCAAATGCATTAAGCAACTGTTACAGTTTTCGTGCTTCTTATTCTTTACTGGCGACTTACTCTAGCCACGTATTAAATAGATTAAAAAAATATTGCCAGTGTACCTACCTTAGGACACAGACATGAGCTACCGCGGATTTTTATGTTTATTGCAATGAAATGAAATAAACTTTATTCAATTAGACTTATTACAAGTACTTTTGAATCGTCAATTTAATGAAAGCGTCACTGTAGTCAGTCCATGAGGAAGCTACCACCGGCTCGGAAAGGCAGTTCTGCTGAGAAGAACCGGAGGAATTTTCTAGTAGGTACATTGTTTTGATGTATACATCTCTCAAGGTGTAAAGTCTGTAAGGTGTGTGTTGTTCTATAGTAAAAGGTATCCTAAATGATGACCCCAGTTATAAGTTATCACTACACAAAAGGTTAAAATCAGTTGAGTAGCGTATTCGTGAAATGCACACACATATACAGACAAACAGAGAAAGTGACATAAGCTTTAATAACTATTGCTTTGGGGTCTATGTTCTGTAAGTACAAAGTACGTAACCGTCATTGTTTTTAAAAAAATATTTCAAATACTGATTTTATTTGTTACTATTTCATTATAAGTATTTATAAATTAAAAATATCAATTTTTAAATTTAGATATTTTAAATTTTAATTACTAAATCTTTACCGACAAGTAAAATTATCCATTCTTATTACCTATTTAAATTTTTCAAATATTTATGTTAAGAGATGCAGGGATAAAAGGCAGACTACGTGCGAATACGTCAATCCTCATGGTGTAGTTTATATCCTTACCTTCAATCTGTTCAGCGAATTAAACGTAAAAAAGTGACAAAAGACTGACAAACTAACTTTCCAATTTAGAACTAACCTACTAGTAGTAATGATGTCACATTAAAAGTACGTAGTTAATGTAGAACATTTGCTGTCAATTAATTTTTTGACTTCACAGCGCCACCCTCGGGCCTCGACCCGTCGTTTACCAAAAATTATGGGAAAAGCAAACATTACTCGAATTACAATGTCTTTTTCTCCTCTATTTAGCGGTGCCGTGGGACTTAATGTGAAAATTATTTTATTAGTGTGACATGTTTGCGTTGCGCTTCATTAAATTCGATATTCCATTGCTCGTTAATATTTTCGCTACCTTATTTTCATGTTTTTATAACAAAGAGTTTGATCAATTTATTTATAAAAACTCATGTACATTTGTTAAAAAATGAAAAATATATTTAGTAATGTTTCACGTTGTGGTTATTACATAATAAATTAAAATTAAAAAGTCTAATTTTACTATCGGCATTCTTTAAAAAAATATAATTATCGTAATAAACATCTTCATTTGTAGTTACGCTAGTATTTGTAGCAATTACACTTATACTTTTACTACCATTTCCAAAAAACCTACTTGTTTCCATTAACTAGAATTCGCCGAGTGGTCGAACTTCGAACATTATTATTATTGATTTTTCTTAAAAAGGGATACAAAGTTTTTGTATCACGTATTAATACATAATTCTCAATTTGACCACATAACACATTTTAAATAAGAAAGTATTATGTTCGCCAGAGACTTTAACAATAAACAAAAGAGTAATGCGTTGTGTGTCGAATACATGGTAGTGTGTGTAACGTTTTTTTTTATTGATTTAATGTATTTTTATGCATAATTTTTTAAAAATATTAGCATTCTGCACTCCTTCTCTACATAAACTATAAGTGTGAGAAATTTCATACTCCTTCATTCGCGCAATTTACGTAAAAAGGGGTACAAACTTTTTGCTTCATTTATTAATACTATATTTTATAGATAATAACAAATAAAACAACCTAGCTCAATGACTAATTTCTTCAAACAATTCAAGACAACAGACAACTTTGTAAAGATTTTATATTTCGGTTTGAGTAATCTTTAGCATGGTGAGACCTATTTTTATAGGCGGTCCTTCTTTGAGTGGGCGGCGTTTACTATTGATCGCCGCCCGCCCAACGCCACCCAGACCCACAAACAAGGACCATGGCATCACAATGTACATTTTTTATCATAAAATTTGATTCCTCCTAATGTAACCAGTTGAAATGGAAAGTGACTAGTTAAAATGTAACTTTACTAAATTATTATAAATACTTAAATTAAAATTAATTTGAAAGAACTACCTATGATTTTTCATGAAAAGTTATTTGCAGGCATCAATATAAACTTTTATAGTACAAAAGCTTTTGACCTCGCAGATCCTTGCGTTTTTTGTGAATAATTATATCTTTAAAGATAATTTAAAATAGGGTATTATGGATTACCTCCGGCGTTGTATAAGTGTCATTTCATAACCAGTTTCTATTTGCAAATTGAATCTTACGGCGTCGTACGTAGACACAGAATATAGGTTTACAAATGTAAATAATCTTCGCAATGTGTACTGAAGAATGAGTTAACGTGGGTGTTCAGTTGAATTATGGAAATGGATCGTCGGCATGGGCCGACGTGCTGTTCAAACAATGCCATAACGGGATGGAGCTGCTTTAATGCCTTACCAGAACATATTATCAAAAAGTCGACCACGTAAGGATGAGTTAGTTATAGGCAATATGAAAATACTAAGTACATTTAAATATACAGTAATTTAATAGAAGTACTTAATCAATTGTTCAATAATTTATTTGCACTTACTCGTAGTTTTTTTAAGTTTAAGATATTCCAAATTTTTTGTCAAATTATCAGAACAAAACAAAACAAAAACAAAACTAAACAAAACTATTAAATTTATCTTGTAAAATGATAAAACCAAATGTAAAAACAATGAGACAATTCGTAAGAAATATAATTTTAAGACAAAAGCTTTTCTCCCAGAACCAACATATTCTCTACCGCGCATTATATCGGTAACATCACACTAATTTTAAAAAATACGAACACTTGTAAGCTTGAAGCGTGAAGAAGTAATGAACATACTTTTGTCTATATTTATTACTTTTTCATGGTGTAGTGACTCAATGTGTTTGATTTAAGTGAAATTCGGAATGAAAATAAGCTATTGAACTTCTTTGTAGAGAAATAAGTTAGTTCAATAATTACATATAACACCTCACCCAATCTAGACTTAATCTTGCCTAGTAACAAGCTAGGCGAGTATGTATACCTATGCCCCTTTTTCCGAGTCGAAGCAACAAGAGCAGGCATTTATAAAAGCAAGAGAAAATTGCTTTCATATATTGCGACGCGTCACGCAAGCCGTCCGTGATTGGTGGACAAACGTAGAAATGGCAGCGGAAACTCAGAAAGCTTTTTGTTGGCGATAAACGTTTTATGGACAATTCCTTTTTTTGTGCTCGATAATTGGAATTCAACGATATCTACCTCACTAAATTATAGACTGGTCAATTTGCATTAAATATCCATCTGGATTATGAAAAGTTGGAGTACCTACTTGATTAATTTAAAGATAAGGCACAACTCGTAAGCCACGCATTTTATAATGGCTTTTTAAACAATATTTAAACTTTGTATTATCTATCAGTTACGTATAATATTAGAACGAATAGTTACTTCAATATTAGATGATATGACTTACCTAAATAAACGTTCATTATTCAATATGTAAAACTAGTGAAAAATATAAATACTTATATAAATTTTCTGATATAGACATATTGGATATTTTGTATTTGATTTACTTGAAGTTGAAAACAATTGTAAAATTCACAATAAACATAAGTAGGTACAGAAAATATTCAAATAGATTTGTAGATAAGTTAAAAATCCGTATACACTTAAAAAATTCAATGCAGGTATCAACTACTTTGCATTATGTTTCAGTTATCTTTGAATATGAACGATAAAGATATTCTGATATAGATGAAAAATAGTCCAACCGAACTCGGCTGATAAAAAATTATAATACGCAACTCTACGTAACCGACCCACAATCAATAATTATGCTATTGGTCGAAATAGAACGAGGCGTCACAATGCTGCACCACGTCAATAGTGGAACTACTGAATACATCACTCATTATCTCCGGGACGACCAATCATAATATGTATGTATGTACCTACACTTAAAACGACTCCACTGTAACAGTAGTTAGTTTAGTTAGCTCCTCTATTTACTGACATATACCAGCTTATTTTCTTTTCAAACTGGTTATAAAGTTTAAAAGTAATATTTGTAATAATAGTAAATATAATAATAACATAGTAAATAGTATGGAAAGCGATTTACCTCTTCCTAATTAATTATTTATTTGAATAAGTGGTGCATAACAATCTCAGTATTAAGTAACTTAGAATATGTATATGTATTATATATCATAATATTTCATTCGATTCAAATTGGCAACTTCATTGACAACAATCAGTTAAATCACAATAATTCTTAAACCACTTTGGAATTTACGTTATTAAATTAGGTATAATTGCGTATTTGAAATAATATACCATAGCAGCTATGTTACCTGCAGTATAAGTTAATTTATGTTTCACTTTTCAGATATGACCTTTATCAAAGTGCATTTAAGTAGCTAACAATAAATATAGATTCGAAATCTTATATACATTATGCAGTGGTAATCCAGTGGTAACGCGCTCGCTTGGGAAACCGAGTGAAGGGAGTTCAAATCCCGGGTCTCGCACCTCTGATATTTTCATGTGCGAATCATTTCCAACACGTATTCCAATTGTCTTAACGTTGACGGAAAAACATCGTGAGGAAACCTGCATGTCTGAGAAAACCTAGCAAGTTTTCAAAAGATATATGAAGTCCGCCAACTCGCACTTGGTCAGCGTGGTGGACTATGGCCTGATTCCCCTCGTAATGAAGAGAGGTCCGTGCCCAGCAGTGGGACTTTTACATTTGGAAGTACTGTTTTTATAGCCAAAACTTCTATTAATCTTTAACATATACATGTACGTCATTCGGCACTGATAGCTGAGCAAAAAAATCTAGAAGAGAACCAAGAAAAAACCTAAATAATGGTAAAGTATCCGCAGATACCTAAATCCAGAATATACTATAATAATACCTAGATCAGGTTCTATGAACCTGATGTATAGTTTTAACCTCTTTATAATTTTTCTTACTGTTAGTAGGTACCTACATATAGGTATGAAATTGCAAACCATCTTCATTTCGCCCTCGCTTCTTTTTTATATAAATTAAGTGTTTGAAATTCATGTCATATTTAACGAATTATATAAGTATATATCACTGGAACTAGCAATCCGATAAAAAATCTTTTTTTCGCATTTAAGGCTTAGACTTGGCAAAATGATTATTATGCATTTAATTAATAATCTACGCTGGCGGAACCGCGGGCAAACACTAAGGTTTTGTGTATAACACAGTTATACACAACAACGAAAGTCTTGATATGCAAGTTTAATATTCAACATTGTATTATTTATAATAATCTATACTAATATTATAAAGAGATAAAGTTGGTGAGTTTGTGACGTTGTAGGATGTAATCTCTGGATCTACTGAACCAATTTAGATAAAATTTGGTAAAAAGATAGTTTGAGACCTTGGGAAGGACATAGGATACTTTTTATCCCGGAAATCATCTCTTAAGGGGGTGAAAATAGGGATGAAAGTTTGTATGGGGAATTAACCTAAAGAATCAAAATAACTTCGCAAATTATATTTTACTAGCGACTATTTTCCTCCCTAGGTAGTTAAAGGTTAACGCTGATTCCCATATAAAATAAACACCAGAATTTTTCGATTTTCCAGCAATTTTTTTTGGGTTTTTTTTTATACTTTTAAACAACCTTTGACACACCCCCAACAAAACAAAAAAGAATTATCCAAATCGGTCCATTCCGTTTTGAATTTTAGCGAGTCTAACGAACAGCAATTGATTTTTATATATGTATATACCTATAGAAAACTAGGGACTCACCCTCGCTTCGCTCAGGTTATACATGTTGACGCTTAGTACGGAAAAGATTTTTTCGTGACTTTTTTCCTATGTTTGATTAGTTATTCTGTTATTCGTGGAGAAGACGCAGTTCTCGAGTTACAAGTGTTGTAACAAACCCGGCTCTGTTTTATATAGATATATAGATTACTATTGAATCAATTTTTAAATACGAGTTTGATTAATAAAAAGAATCATTTCTACTTACAATTTAAAGATATAACACAAGTACGTAGTTAATCAAACAATCCATGAAAATATCCAACTTTCGAATTTATCATATAAAATTTCATTCACACAAAATTTCATATATTGACATTATTAAGGTCATAACTACGCAAATTTTAATATATCAAGTAAATAGTTTATCGCATTCAAATATATCAAGTAGTTTCCGCATACTAACAAAAGTTTCTGAAGTTCTTACGTTCGTAACCGTTTAATCTCTACTTTAAACATACAAGCTCATGTGAATGAGTACCAATACCCATACATAACGAAACCTAATCATATTTAGATATATTCATTTATATATTTTATAAAACAGAATAGCAGGGTGTATAGAAGCTAGCGCTACAAAGGCCCTGGGCGATCTGTAACACATCTAATCTATGTTGCAATTGCCTAAGCTCGTCTAGCCGTGGTGGAGGAGACGTTGGCGCAATCGTTTCGATCCGCAAAGGTCAAAGAAGGAATTCGCGCGGTCCGGCAAGCTTGCGACACTACTCTAAGGAGGTTCCACTGCGCAAAGGGTTACCGATCTCAGCTGCGCTGGAGCAGGTTGATCTGATATTTGCTCAATAATAGTTTCAAATTGAACGCCATTTTGCGATGATTAAAAGTTATATATTAGAGTTCGTGCACATTATTTAACGGTGATCCATCAGTTTGTTATTATTTACTTAGTAGGTACTTTGAGTCTTAAATCAAAATATACGTACAAGTTACAATTCAATAAATACTTACATGATCCTTTAATATTCCTTTATATTCCTTTTAAGGAATAATTTAATAACACGTCATATCGGTTTATAATATCTACTAAATTTGAAAACAAACTTATTTAAATGTATATACAATTTACATTCTACTATAAATGTTTACTAAATATTTAAACATAAAAACCAAAGAAATACTATAGGTATAATGTAATATACTTTACTTTTTCGACGTTAAAGTATCTGGTTTATTGTCATAAGATAATTTTCATCTTCATTCACACTAGAGTTCAAAGTGGACTGAAATGCCATGCAAAGTTAGCGATTTATAAAAGCAATTCGTAAAGCGTGCGTCTCGTCACCTGCGTCTGCACGTGGGCGCATCGTATTGTATGGTAATACAAAACTGCTCTGTCCACACTGCATGTAGAAATTGGAGACAGGAACAACGGAGACGGTATCATCATATCTCCAACATTTTTTTAAAAAATCTTTAATTTAAAAATATGATTAAAGGCAAAAAAATTAAGATTTAGTTATTAATATCCAGAGATTCAGTGGTTATAGTTGTACAAGTAATATTATACAGTATAAGCCCTTAGAAACTAAGAAAAATAAAGATTCTTATTTAATTTAAATATCATTAAATACTGTAGCAGACCTGCAGCCAATTTTCGATCACAACAATATCTTTGTTAACAATCTCTGCTTTAGAATATCACTTCAAAGCTGAAGCTGTCCTTTTAAAATACGCTGCCTCATGGGATTGGTTTTAGTGATCAAAGGATTTGCATTATAAATGTCTTGAAGCATTCCTTAGAATAAATCTCAATATATACGCATTAATATTTGAATGCGTGACATTTACATCATGGTAATAAATGTAGGTCTTTACAAATAAATGTTTGAATGAACTGAACATATTTACAACTATGTGTTACAGCTAATTTATGTAATGCTAAAACTTGACTCCTTTTTTACAGACATCTGAGCTGGAGTCCCTGCTGTACAAGCAAGAGGGCGCTTCCCTTGCGCCCGCCCACATGGACCTATTCGACGGTGGAACTACTTCGCGCGACGATGCTTTCCTCCGACCCGCCCTCTGGGAGGACATCGCGTCTTCCATCAGGAATATCGATCCTGAGAATGCAAACATGCTTGCTCCATTGGGAGCCACCCACGTCAAGCTCGAAGCTGATGATGCGCTCCTTGAAGAATGCGCTACACCTTTACTCAGTCCGCTGGAGATCAAGACGGAAAGGCTCTGTGCACCACCAACCTATGCCCATCCTCAGCCTCTTCATCATCAACCACAGCAGCAGCCAGCAACGTCTTTTTCAAAATACCCCCAGTCGAGGCTTGTATACATGTCTCCCCTAACACCACCCGGGTCTGATCAGGGAAGCCCAGGAAACTCTATGCAGGTAGTTCTAATACCTAACTATCAATAACGCGTTGCGATCGCTAGCGATTTATGATGGTACCATCTTTTGCATGCGACTGTGTTCTTTTATGTGGCATTAATAAATCTCAGATTTAACTTCACTAAAATGCCAAATATGTTCCACAATTTTCTTATCAATAATATCATACAAGCTAGATGTGTTATCATCTGCAGGGTGGACCGCGTCGCACTCCGCCGCCGCCGTACCACCCTCCGCCACTACTTCGTGCACCACATGTACCACAGCATCCATTACCTCAAACCCACCATCATCCCCAGGTAAAATCACTACATATCTTTAATGGGGTCTCAAAATCCATCATAATTTTAAAGTGTTGTTAAACTTTAATTACAGTTTTTATTGATTTAATTTTTGTTAATCGTTTAATTATGCCAGGCGATGCCGCAGTCCCTACAAATGGCACCGCAAGCGGCGCCGGCGCCGCATCCGCACGTGACTGCCCACCCGCGCCTAGCCCCGCCCTCCGTTAAATACAATCGACGGAATAATCCTGAACTCGAAAAAAGAAGGGTCCATCATTGTGATTTTATAGGTACTTAATTATTATTATTTTTTCCATTCCGAAATGAGAAATCTTCCGAATTTCGATGCTTTTAAGTTCAGCGTGTACTTTGGTTTCATTGATTTTCTTTTAATATCGACGTTATGAAAGAATTTTAAAAGTAGGTATATTACAACATTTAAAAACAAATAATGTTCATTTATTCCAGGTTGCACCAAGGTTTATACGAAAAGTTCGCACCTAAAAGCTCACCAGAGGATACATACAGGTGGAGTATTTATTGTTACCATTTTCAACACTAAATGCGCTGCGAATATTAAAATTACGCTGCATATGCGATAATTTTTTCATGTTTTATTTTTGTAATTTATAGAATATATTACAAATAGTATTAGGTAATACATATTTATTGAAAATATTGATAAATAAATAATACAGTGACGTATTTAATAATGGTAAAATTTAATTTACCTAAAAGTTTTCATAATTTATTCTAATTATATTAAAGCTTACACATACATTGTAGACACATGCCTATCGCGAATGACATTAGTTGTTCAAATGTCAACTGGTATGAGTGTGATTATTTCTATTTCACAGGTGAGAAACCTTATACTTGCCAATGGCCAGAGTGCGAATGGAGATTTGCGAGATCCGATGAGTTGACTCGCCATTACCGCAAACATACGGGTGCAAAACCTTTCAAGTGCGCGGTCTGTGAGCGCTCTTTCGCACGCTCCGACCACCTTGCCCTACACATGAAAAGACACCTACCCAAGACTTCCAAATGACACCCAAGGAGAGGCGGGGACCAAGCATCCACGCCTCAAGCATCTCAAGTATGTACTTCAAATTAAAACTTATAGTTACAAAAATTAAAAAAAAATAAATAAAAACCAATGGAGGTTTTGAACAAATAATTTAAAGGATCTACTTTTAATTCTGTTCTCTTTTTTTTTCAGGAAGAGTGTAGCGAAAACCTCTTTCTAGAGTGCGATCTGGAGTCAAGCCTAATGGACACATTTTATAGCGTACTGTGATTTCACTGCAGAGGGCGCAACCAAGACATTACTATATATTTAATTAATAGATGAACACGTAATATCGACATTTGTTTTAGTTTTGGAGAAATTACAACATTTGTACCATACCATAATCAGTAGAAAAATAAAATGGCATACAAATTAAGAGTAAAATTTGTGAAATTGTAGCGATGCAAATCCATAGTTAACCATAATGTAAATTATATTAATAATTTTAAAAAGCACATAAAGGTACAATCATTACCAAGGAAATCGCTTTACATATCTACATACTTAATTATTATTATAAATTATTAGCACAGAGTCATCTATTAAAGAACCCAAAATATGTAACGGTAATTGATAAGTATTTTATAAATATTTATGTACATTGAAAATGACAATTATTTTTAGTATCTAAGGCGGATGTTTTGTGACACCTCGTTAAAGTACATGTTCGCATGTTCTGTAGATCCAATTCGTAGTTTTTTTTTATGTTAAAGTTATTATTTTAGTTTTTATTTGAGTTCATAAACTATTTCTTATGCCATTATTTTATTTTAATAAAAACTATTTTATCTGGACACTTTATACGACTTGCATTCCATTGCAAAAGTGTTTGATAATTTTATTTTCTTGTTATAAGGAAAGTTTATAATCACATTTAAAGAGTTTAATAGTCTATGAAGCATTCATAAACCTATCGCACATTGAAATTTGCTCAGTGAACTAGCAAAGGGTCACAAACACACGTCGTAAAAGCTCTAAGTATTCATTAGATATGATTAATTTATTGTAAGATTAAATAAATAATATTAAGAAAGCAAGGAATATCCAAGATATTATAGATATTTTTACGTTAATGACTTTAAAAATACTAGAATTAAGCGTTAGACATTAGTTTTAATTTACGAACGCGTTTCTGGATACAACGGCCTGAACTTTTATAAGGTATTAACAATTTTGTATGAGTAAAATGATATCACAATTTTCCATGTATCTATACTACAATACTCATAAAACCTAATAGTAAAGTTCTAGAATATTTTTTACGAAGTCAGAACATTAGTTCTGTTAAGTATAAAATAAATAATTATAATTTCAAATAACTTCCAAATTACTTCAGGTCGTTTTATACGGAACCGCAGCTGTACACTTTCTAGTCTCGATTTATAACAGTTCGTTTTTTGTTTTTTTTAAGCACGTTCATCACGTCCATCATATTTTCCACTAAAACATACAATCGCTGTTCATATTTAATATGGAATAAATAAATATAATGTAGAATCTACGCTTAATTCATATGCACACTATTCTTTATAATAATATGTAAAACATTTAGAGCTCATAATAATAATTGAAAATGCTTTAGTACTTTAAGAATATATACATATATATTAAATAATCCAGCTAGCCTTATTGCCTCCGTCCACTAACACAATTTTATTACAAAAAATGTATTAAAATTGTATGTGAACTAATTAAGAGTGCCTTTAAGTAGACGAGACCATAATATTACAATTATGTGTATATTTTGTCACAATTGCCATCACAAATAGTCACTAGTTTCGAGATAATGTAAGTTGTGCCTACGTTTAGTGAAATCAAATATTATACTTGTTCTACTTATAAATAAATGTCTTTATTATAGCTTTGCACATTTCTGCTTCATATATGTATAAGGTTTTCCATTTGTTACTTTGACTGACTCATGGATTACATTTCATTCATGATAGATTCAATAAATATTCATTAGTTTCTGATTAACATTTTATAATGTTTCTATTTTGTTTTGCTCTAAGCAAATCTATCTTGGGCGCTATCAATTTTAGTCTTGCCACTCCTTCTTTGCATTTAATATATTGTAAATTCCTATTCTAACTAAATAAATATGTTCAATGTAAATTGGAATATAAGCTCTATTTAGGTATGAACTTCGTGAACGTTATTGCCATAAACAATTTATTTCAATGAACATATATGTGTGTACCTATATATTGAACATATGTATTTGTTACTTTATCATTAATAATAATATAACTTATTCATTGTAACAAAAACCTCTGAAATCTACGATCCAAAGTGAAACATCTACCTATAATTTGTTTTAAAGTTTTTTCGACATAACACTGAAAGTTAATAAAATTCATTGTTGTGGTGTGAATACACACATTCTACCTTCAGCTTTCCCGCTTTTGTCTTAAAACAATCAGACCATTTCCTTTACGATAATTAGACAATCAGTTTCTATCGATCTGCTCGATAAATTTAAATGAATCTTAACTATTATTTAACTAATATAAATAAAAAAATAATATAAAATGTATACAACACGCTATAAAATACAAATAGACGAAAATTGCTATTGCTTTGGATTCTACTGTATGCCAAAATGTCCTTCACTTAAATGTTTGAAAATATGCAATAAAGGTACAAACACAGCTCCGTTACTATTTTAACTGCTAATTACGTATTTTTATGAAATGAAATAAACTTTATTCAATTAAACTTATTACAAGTGCTTTATAAATTGCCGAATTAATCTGCATAGAGTTATCTTAAGAATTAAATTACTACTGTCATGTAATTTTAAATAGATATCAAATACATAAAAAAATCGATTCTAAAATCAATTCCCTAATTAAAATACCTATATCTACTTTTATATAAAGTCAATATAGGTATTTTAAAAACTTTCAGTGTATTGTGCTGTATAAACTAAAAGAAATTTTATATTCAAAATAAAATAAACCATGTACCTACCTTAAAGCTATTCTACAAATGATGTACAGTAGGTAAATCTTAATAGTAGTTTTATTAGTTTTGCCATAAAAATCAGAAGATGCCATACTTTAGGATCATACATTTTAGTTTTATAAATAATTTTATTTACTTAAGCTTATACATATTTCTTTGTGAAGAAAAATTTGTACCTCACTTTTGTTCTATACTTGCTTATTCCTCATTATGTACCTATTATATATTTCATTATTCCTTAAAAAGTATAAATGTTAGTTTATATTTACACGTTAATTTTACTTTTAGATATCTAGTAATATGTTGACTAAGTCACAAAATAATTTATTACCAATGACATGTTTTTGATTTCTTTTATATATGAATATTATAAATTGTTTTTATACAATCATGTAAAAAGAATAAACTAAGTGTTTAGTACAGATGACCTACAAAAGGTTTACGTAGCATAAGAGATGCCAGATGAGTGATTTACTAACTTTTTTTATTTCTAATGAACACGTAATTAAATTTTTAATTTCGATATATGTATATAAAAAGTGGTTAGAAAATAAAAGCACCCAACTTTATAAGATAAAAAATATTTCAGTAAAATTTTTCAACAAATGCAAATATACCACCTACTAAGTTTCTACAAAATTTTGAGTGAAAAATTATTCGTAGGTATATATATCTATTTATACCAATAGTTTCCTAAGCATTTTCTTTTAAAAGACAATTGTTTTAGGAACTGTTACAGAAGGATAAAATATGGTGCAAGATTAAATTGTGATGATATTAACAACATAGAGATTTTGTCTGTTTGGTCATTTATGAATATCTAATGTATGTAAAATATTTTGCTGGCATATTCACTTCAGAACAAATTAAATTTAGTCACTTTGATGTTGTGATTTGATTTACCCTATTTTGTCAGTTAATTAATAAATAGGTATTATAATAATATAATTATTCTTTAAACTTAGACTTTTCATGCCTAAGTCTTTGCCTAACGCCTATACTTTAAAAATATTAAATTCATTGTCCGTTTACTAAGAACCATATTCAGGCCGAGAACTACGAACAATTAGGTACCTACATATTTGTATCTGAAGGACAAAGAAGGAAAAAAAATATCCTGAAGTTTAGAAAAAAAGTTTAAAATAATTCACATAATAAAGATATATATATATATATATATATATATATATATATATATATATATATATATATATATATATATATCTTAATATATATATATATTTCTTGTGTGCGTGTGTATGTGACTGAACTCCTCCTAAACGACTGGACCAATTTTGATGAAATTTTTTGTGTGTGTTCAAGGGGATCTGGGAATGGTTTAGATTCACAATTTGAATAATTCAAATTAAAGACGTGTAGACAGGACAACGTCTGTCGGGTCCGCTAGTATATATATATATATATATATATATATATATATATATATATATATATATATATATATATTATAGAGAAAAAAATGATATCTCTATATTCTTTTAACTAGCGGCTCACCCTCGCTTCGCTCGGGAAAAGCACAAACAGATCTATCCCACGGGAACAGTACATTTTTCCGGGATAAAAGGTAACCTATTTGTTAGTCTGATGTATGAACTATATTGTTGTAAAATTTCATCAAAATCCAATCAATAGTTTTTTGTGTACTAAGCTGTATAAGTTACTATAGTTTTTAGACTATCCCACGGAAACTTTAATTTTCCGGGATGAAAAGTAGCTGATTTGTTTTTGTCATGTATGAACTATATTATTGTAAAGTTTAATTAAAATCCAATTAGTAGTTTGTGTGTACCAAGCTGTATAAGTTGTTATAGTTTTTTAACTATCCCACGGGAACTCTTTAATTTTCCGGGATTAAAAGTATCTAAGTTGTTGCCCGGGGATATAAGGTACCACCACGCAAAATTTCATTTAAATCGGTTTAATAGATTCGGAGATTAGCCCGTACAAACAGGAAAACAGACAAACAGCTCGCTCGGGTTCGTCCATACCTACGAATATGTTGTATTATCTCTTTAACCATTAGTCCAAACTATATGCAGTAAAAGGGAAAAGTCTTTTGTTTTAAACATTTTAGACGATAAATTTACTTATTTTGATAAGAATTCATAATTGTTGATAATATGACCAATAAACACCTACCGATTTAAATTATTTTTTTAATATAAAAAACTACTTTTTGTGACTTAAATATAAAAGTTAGACATATGTTGTCGCTGACTTTTTTGTAGGCATTATTAAGCTCTACAACTTTTCTCTAGAACATAATCATATATCTCTCATCGTTAAGACAGCGTTCGTAAGAAACGTTTTCGTTCGACCGTTTTTTCTCCGACTTACTTTGCAAATCCGACTACCATGAAAAAGTCTTTTCATTATTCGGGTTAATATATAGCCTATGACACTCAGAAAGAACGTGGCTTTCTATTGGTAAAAGAATTTTGAAAATCGGTTCAGTAGATCCAGAGATTACCCCCTACAACGTCACAAACTCACAAACTCGCAAGATCACAAACTTTACCTCTTTATAATATTAGTATAGACTACTACATAGATTGTCACGACTCACGAAATATGAATATTATGTAAATCTGATTATTGGCTGAAAATTTTGAACGGTTCCCGTGGGATAGATCTGTTTGTGCTTTTCTAGAGGTGAACTCGAGCGAAGCGAGGGTGAGCCGCTAGTTTCTATATAAGATTCAAATGGAATACAAATTGATCCAGCCTATTTCACTTGAAATGATACTGAAAGACTTACGGAGAGATAAACATGGACAGACAAAATGACAGATCCACAAAGAATTTGTCTAAGATATTTTTTGTCTTTAAAATCTATACCTACATATAATTAAATTGTAGCCAAGCAGAATCTGTACATTAAATATTTTTTGGAATATCTTATTGAAATAAACATTATTATCGATACAGAGGCCGAATTTATAGTTTTTAGAATTTTTGTCTGTCTGTTACCGCATCACATAAAAATCACTAGAGCGATTTTGATGAAATTTGGTATGGTAATAGCTGGTTATCCGGGTCAACATATAGGATAGGACTTTTACCCCGGGAAATGTCTCATTTCTGAGAAAAAGTACAAAAGCTGCAATGTAAGAGTATACTAATATGTAAAACCTAAGAATTTGGTTTTTGCTCATCTGAACGCGGGCGGAGCCGCGGGCAATGCTAGTTTTACTATATAATTGAGGAATATTACTTAATATTCCTCAATTTATATTCAATAAACTTCCAAATGGTTGACCAATTAAAGAGAAAAGCGTTAAAGCAAAGACAGCATCTACTGCACAACTGCAAAAAATATCTATACCACATAGCTTTCACTTGCTACTAATTCTTCATATCTCTTAGATAGATTTTTTCTTGTCTGCGAGGCAGGAGCTACTTCTAACTTAAAGGTGTACAACAGAGTTCAATCATGCGACCTATATTGCTATATATAGAACAGACCTATCTATATCGATCGGTTTTACTACTGCAACATACACAGACGACATAGCGGTATTATTTTATAATGATAATGCAATATCTGCTTCAAACATATTGCAGCGAGAACTAGGCGAGATCAATAAGTGACTTCAAACCAAAGTGAAGTCCATGCAAAACCAGTCCGTCTAAAGCAGTACAAGTAACCTTCACGCTAAGAAGAGGTTTCTGCCCGCCAGTACATCTTGGTTTACTATACTACACAAAGACAGTATTAAATATTATCTTCTCGTCTCCTCTTGCCTTTAGCCTCTTGGACAGCCACCTTACATGTCAGAAACATATTAAAATGAAAAGAGAAAAACTCAACATCTGATTACAGTCAAAAAAGACTGATATCAGATCCAAAAAGAAAAAAAAAATTAAGACAATATTTTATATATTAATAAATTATAGTACACTGTGATTCTATATATCAATAAAAAATGTAGCAAAAAATGCACTCATTACTGCCTTAAATATATTTCAGTTTAAGAAACAGTGAAAGTTCACTCAAAAATGTTTAATTTGATTATTAAATATTTAATAGTTTATACCTATTATATTGTTTAATATTTTTCGCTATATATCATAATTGCGCTTTTAGGTATCAAAAATAGAAAGAAGTGTTTGATGATTTATCTTATAAATAAAAATGAATGGTTAAATATGTTGCTATAAAGCGCAAAACTCGAGAACGGCTGGACCAAGTCGGCATTTTTTTTCAAATATTCGTTGACGTACGAGGAGGGTTCTTATGAAGAGAACAATTGGAAAAGTTTCAAGGAAAAACGTAAATATCACGTTTTTCTTTTTCCTTACTACTATATAATTATGAACACAATCTTCAAATTAATATAAACGACTTAAATGCATTTGTAGATATAAGACTTTCTCTTTCTACGATATACAGTTTGACGTTGACTTTGTTTGTACGTGAAAGTCACGTCCAAACAGAGTGACAGATCTGTGCGAGGAGATAGTTTCAGTCTTGAGAGTTGGAGAATGGCATAGGCTTCTGTATTTAACATACTCACCATACTTATATATGTATATACACACATAAGTCTATCTATTCCGTACTAACCGTAAAAGCGTACCTAGGTCGTCCCTCGGGTTCGTACTCAAGCGACGCGAGGATGAGTCGCTAGTTTATTAATAAATATATATGTATAGTAGCAGTAATACTTTTTGTAAACTAAAAATCCAAGCAAAATAATTAATCCCTCCACGACCGCGGACACGCCGGGGTTACAGTTAACAATCGATTTCTTAGAAATTTAATTAATTTCTTAGAAATTTACCTGGAGGTGATAAATATTATGATACATGTATTGATTTTAGAAATAATTGACTAATTTTAAGAATATCTCCTACTTTCATAAATAACGCTTAACACGCTAAACGTGCCATAGCACCAATATACTGCGTCGCCAGATAACGCTAATAGGAAAACGGTAACATCCCTAACACTTTACACAAATAAACAACCGTTATCACACACATCATATAAGAATAGGTTTGAACTAACTACACTCATTTCGTACTCGGGTTTCTAAAACTAAATTTCCTACATTCTATTCAGAAAATGTTTTACGTTTGACCTCATTATTATTTTTTTACTTCAGTGGTGTGAGAAGTGAACATTTAATAAAAATGACGGAAAAATTGTTTTGGTCGTGTATTATAACTTTTGTAGTAACGGTTGCAGCATTTACTGTTTTAGATGACGACATTCGCAACGATGACACTTATGATGTTGATAACAATTACGAGGACAGACAGGGAAAAATACGTAAGTGCATAAAATATATCTATTGTATGCATAGGTAAATTTTTTAAACGTCAATCTACATTAAGTACTGCATTAAGTCAAACCTTCTATCCAGAAAACCTTTATATTTTTAATAAACTCTATAATTTTCTATATACCTGCTTTTAAAAAAGAAGTAAAACTTTGGCAATACGTTTTGTTTTATTCTTATACCTGTATAAAACTAAAATAAAATGAAGACGCAGAATTATAGCTGCACAATTATGATCAAGATATAAGATAAGAGTAGATACTCTATAGATACATCTATCCTGTAAGTACCTATCGTTTGTCGGTAAGTATATATTTGCGTTTAACCGATAGGCATCTATATGCCAATGAATACATATTATAAAGTATGCATTTTATTTTATAGTATTTTATTTTCAGTGTTTCCCTTCGTAAGTATAGTAAGATTTGCGAATGTGGACTGTTCGAGTTCTAACACCATGAATGGGACGTGTCTGGCTCGACGTGAATGCAATAATCTAAACGGCACCATAACTGGCACTTGCGCATCTAGGAGAGGCCGATGTTGTATCGGTATGGCCATCTTTATGATATTAAGTAAAATAATAATTCAAAATAAGCGTCTCAAATCTGACAAATTACTTCAGAGTAACAGATTCCTTCGAAAATTTGACTAATTATCTATCTTTCGTTTCAAACATTCTTAAACGAGTATATGCTGATATTTCAGACATGTTTTATATAACTGTAACAAAACAATAAAAAACCATATTAGAACATATTTTTCAATATTTCGTTTTATCTATGATAGTCATTGGACTTACTTCTATTAATAAAAAATTGGTTTTAGTTTCACGTTCCTGTGGCACGACGACGAACGTGAATAACACCTATTTTACAAGTCCCGGTTACCCAGCCGCGTTCGCTGGAGGTCAGGCGTGCACAATCATTGTTAATCGGTGTAATAGCAATGTTTGCCAGGTAACTTATAATTATGTTATTATTATGAAAAGATAGAAAAAAAACCTTTTCGGCTTTTTGTACTTTGAGCGTATTGTACTCGTAGATACAATACGATTCTGGATTTCTATATCACATTAAATTGTCTCATGTTAAAAATAATTAATTTAGTAGATTGTAAAAGATGTACATACATATATAATAAGTATATGTCTATACCTACTAATAATTGTAAGTGGCGTTGATTTTTAGCTACGCATAGATTTACTGGACATGGTATTAGCGCAGCCGAATGGTGACGGCGTGTGCGCGACTGACTCTCTCACTATAACTGGTGGCAACACTATAGTGCCTATCCTTTGTGGGGACAACACTGGACAAACACTGTTTGTGGACTTTAACGACGATGCTGCGATTACTATTACTGTTACCGCTACCCTCGCTACCACATTCACGAGACGATGGAACATAAAATTAACGCAATTAGGATGCGATTGTCCTGGCATAGGTTAGTACTTGTTTGTAATTTAACTGTAATATATTTTTTATATCACGAACATAATAACTGTCGGAAAAGAATCGACAAAACAAAATAGTGCAAAAATTCGCCCACACAGCAATGTGGCTAATTCAAAAAGGCTACAAGACGAAATTCGAGTCGTGGCCCTAATCATATTTTATATCTGACATCGCCTTGTAGGTAGAAATACCACGTTCTGAACATTAGCTATGCAAGGAAAGTTTATTGAATTTTGTAATAGTATCGTAGAGTCAGTTGTTTTATAAAACAGCGTGAAAAATTAAATGATACTTTGGATTGTACATTTATTGATAAATTACAGCAGATATACATAAGTACATATAGGTAATACATCTTTAAGCCTAACATACCTGTACATACAATAAAGCTGTAACAAGATATGCCTGTTTGTTGGTTATTATAATCGCGTAGCACCAAGAACTGCTGAATGAATTTAATTAGTTAATTTTTAGGTGCTGTACCTGTAATGTGATAAATAGATTTAAAATGAGACAAGTTTCTGTTTCTTTGCGCTTGCTTTTAGACTAATTCGAAATACAAACGCATGTATATGCTGTTACGGGAAACGTTCCAGTAACAAGTCCCTGTGCCTAAGTTTATCATCAATCAATCGTCATAATTTGATGTAATACCAAAATAATGAACGCACAATAAAAAAGAATTTACCAAAGTCCATAAATAATTATCGACAACATTGGCACCCCTTAAATGAAAAGAATAACCCAAATTAAAAACATTTCTTTTTAAGAACTTATATACATGTAAATGTTCTAATTTATAGGTAAACGTAAAAATAGGGTCTTGGACTGTAGTAATAAAATGATGTGATGTTTTGTACTAAGGGCTAGAATTCATTAGATATTAAAAGAAATAAATAAAAATCATCATTTTTCTTTATTTTTTAACATAATTAATTTTTTTATATCAAAATCACGTGACTACAAACGCCAATTACGGTGCATGACGTCACTTATCATTGTCCCTAGTGTCTAGTATGGCATTATATGATCTGTGCCAATCTGTTATGTATACAGTGTAGTTTCGAAAACTCAATTTTCTGTAATCTCAAAGTTTTAATCGTTTAATTAAGTAATATTTAAATTTACTTACGTTCCTCGTCAATACCATAGCGAACAAAGTCCGAGGTGACAACTCAAATTTATCACGTATCGATGTGATCAATTTGATGTATGATGATTTTTTTTATGTATGATAGTGGCGGAATTTTTCGCTAAAACCCTGATTTTATCTCGGCGGAATTTCGAAATGTAAAAACTATCTTATAAGTACTGTTAGACAAATTAAAAGGTATAAAAATCTATAATAATATAATATCTAAAAAATTATCTTCACAGACGTAAATAATTGATTTTATGGATTGGTTTCTCCAATCTCGCCTTGCCAGATTCAACGACTTTTTTCGCATATTTTTATCATGAGGCACGGGTACCTATAAACAATTTCTCAGTTACCTTATTGGTATTATTTTCACATAAGGACACTAAACAATACTGATAATACTTAATTGCACTAATTTTCGATATTCTTCCCATAACGAACACTTTTTGGTCTATACACGGTCTGTATGATAAGTGACGTCACGCTCGACGATTGTTAAAAGAGTAGCGTTTTCGCGCCAAATTCAAAAGTGAAAAATAATTTTCAATTTTTTTACATGAGAATATAATAATTTCAGCGGGAAAATATTTTTAGCAGCATATTATTTATGTAAACAATAAATTGAGTTACTTTTCATAAAACAGTCCAAGACCCTATTCTGAGAAGTACGGGAAAATTTCCCGTGGATCTTAAATCTTAAACTAAATTTACCTAATCAATCCACGGGTCAGCTAAGGGGAACCTTCCCGTAGATCTGTACATCGGGATAGTAGTCGCAGCCTACAAGTTAAATGAAATTCTAACGGTTAAATTATAAGCCAAAATATGCTACTTTGTATAGTATCCTTCCAGCATAGTTGAGCAGATGTAAAGAGGTTTCTTTAAACATAAGAAAAAAAGCCTATGAGACCCTCGCAGGCAAAGACAAGGCTCGTTTAATGTTTGCTGACACGATTAATAATTATACTCTGCCAAAAACAAAGGCTTTCTTCTTTTTTCTACGCAATATTTTAATTTCAGCACCTAACGGCTGTTTGCAATACTACACGGGGACAACCGGTACTATACAAAGTTTTAATTACGGTTCTGCCGCAAACACGCTACTCAGTGCTTCTTTAGTAACTGGTACAAGGCAGTTAGCTAATTTAAATTATGGGATATGTATCAGAATGGAAGCTGGGTACTGCACAATACAATATTCACAGGTAAAACTGTAAATCTAATAACTCTAGCAAAAACAATCGAATCTCTGCAAAATTATTGTAATTAATAAAAATCATTGCTACAGCACTACCTAAAAAATCTGTTGAAAAAATATGAATTATTTTTTTCCAACAATTTGTGTGTTTTAAATTGTTAGGTTTGAGTTTTTTATAAATCTTTAGCATTTCGACCAAATCGTTGCTTATGATTTATATTTAATTTCTATAGTTTATTAAAATATAACTTTTCCAGAAAATAATACCCATTATTTCTTATCTTATATTATTAATATAATATTATTAATAATATATCATAATTCATTAAGTAATGGTCCATTCTTACGAAAACAAACTAAGTTGCATATTATATATTATTTAACAGAGCGCAAACGACGTGTACTCTTTCACCGTGACTGGTGATGTAGAGGGAGCAGACGCTACCGTTTTAGGTACTGCGATAGGCGCAGTTAACGGGGTGGCGTGTACTACGGACTTTGTGGTCATCCCTAACCCAGTAGTAACTGCCACTGCTGTTGCTGTTGGTACTGATCGTTTTTGTGGTTTGGGATTCGTTCCCGTATCGTGTAAGTTTTATTTGATAATATATTTTTAGTATTCATATGAGAAAAGTAGATTATATATTATAGTTATATAGATAACAAAAATATATTTTGTGTGTTCGTCTTCTATCCAAATGCAAATCAACTTTATGATATTTCTCTAAATGCTATGGGTCCAACCAGTACCTAAAAAATAAACCAGTACCTAAATGCAATAGGTACAACCGGTACCTAAAAAAATTATATTTAAAAAATACTGAACGAAACCTGAGCAAAGTAACAACGAGTCGCCAGTATTTTATACAAAAAAATATTACAAGTAATACAATACATATTAAACACATTTATTTATCTTCACTTTTGTTTAGTCCCAAAAGTAAAGTAAGGGACAGAAGAATACTAACAAATTCTGTATATATATATATATATATATATATATATATATATATATATATATATATATATATATTTATTACAGCGAGTTCTAAGCCTTTTGTATTATACGTGGTAACGGATGCAAACGAAGGCGCTACAGCAACCACACCACCAGACGTCGCCAACAGAGGTTTCTCCCTCGCGTACACTCAAATCGCTTGCTAAATATAATATCTAACAATTTACTATATTTTTAATAAACTCATTAGAGATGAAACGGATATCACGTAACAGGTAACTAACCGGTTCGCTATGAAATAAAATGCTACTATTAGAGCTGATACCAAAAACTACTAAGTTTATTGTTCGGTGGAAACAGTATATTCATTAAACATGAAAATGTAAAGATATTTATATATTTATATATTTTTTTATATAGGACAACCCATAAATTCATTTAAAAAAGAAGTATTAAAATCACACCCACAAAAAAATTAATACTAAATGTCTTGAACTTCAGCATTTAGATATATATTATAGCAAAAAAAAAATATTGTCTTGTTAACTCTGCGAGTTACACCATTTCTATTAGCAAGCGGTGCAAAAAACCAGGAAACATTCTCGTAATAAGTACATTTCAACTTTATATGTGACCGACCCGACGAGCTGGTATACACAATGGCAGAATATACATTGACTAAAAAAGCTATCCGTTTCTTCTCTAATAATTAATAATTATCTAATCCAGCAAGAATACTTTAATTCGACATTCTTTAATGTGATGGAGTGATCGATGCTGCTTCAAATTTCTAAAATCAATAAATAATTTTGTCAAGTAATTCGCTATATTAGCACTATGCAGTATTGATATAACATATTTTATGGTCAACACATTGATATATAAAAATATAGAACCTCATTTCCTAACAAATATCTCTTCAAAAAGTGGCGTCAACATGTGACGTTAAGTCAAACCAAAGAATAAAATTCAAAAATCGAAAATTCTAACTAATTATCTAAACATAAATTCGAATTTCGAACTTACGCACACCACTTATAGTACTCTTTTGAGGGAAACACCGTGCGATTTAATTTTGTCATCCGACAAGCAATGAACAAAAGAGATTTGAAAAAAGCGCATAATTTCGAATTGAGTGCTTCTTTTCGAGGACACTTTTAAGACGCTAAATGTTTATCTTGAGTTTTTGTATATCAATGGGTCAATATTATTCATATAAGGCTTATGTTAGTACTAAATTGAAACAAAATTTGAAAAGGAGACAGTTATGTTCTGAAGTTACATTTTTGTTTCCTTTTTGACAATGATTTATTTGTGTTTGGTAATAAAAGATTTTATGAATATTTTAATGTTTTATTTAATAAACTCACATATTTCTATAATACTAAATTATTCTGATACTCTTTCTACAAATATATATATTATTATTATTAGGCAGGGAAAAAATGTCCAAAATGTTCAACAGTCAAACTTTCAGGAAAAATATACATAAATAAAACAAAGTCGGGTTTGTTACAACATTTATAACTCAAGAACTGCTAGACCGATTTTTATGGTTTTTGTTTTGTAGGATTTGTTTTCATCCCGAATAGAAGAATAACTATTAAAACATCAGAAAAATCCACGAAAAAAAATCTATTCTATACTAAGCGTCAAAACTTACCTAGAGACGAATCTGAGCGAAGCGAAGGTGAGTCGCTAGTATTTTGTATATATTTAATAGTATGCTTTCGCGAAATAAAATTACATATGGCGTTCTTATATCTTATGATGAAGTAATTTTTAATCTCGCGATTTGAACGAAATAATCAAAAATAAATTATATCTTTTTTTTATCAATAATTTAGTTGTGCTATAGAGTTATAAATAAAAATAATACGCTTAGCGAATATAAAAGGCTGATGATTATTTACTTTATGAAAAAAAATCTTATTATGTACAGTATAAACATCCTAGTACTACAAAATCAAAACAAACACTAATCTAAGGCGTATAATGATTGTTTTTGCTAATTAAAATAAAATAATTAAATACTCAAAGCTAAACTAAAAAAGTATGTAAGAATATTGCAACAGCGTTTATCATTATTCATAACACATATCGCTTTGCTTAAATAAAAAAAAACATCAAGCATGTTAATTTATATTACTAATCATATTATATTTTAAGCAGTTCATAACTTTCTAAATATACATATATTAATGACTGTTGAAACAGTTTCGTATTTAACAATAGATAATACTTTTACAATCGAAGCTACATATTACAATACATATATAACATTTAAATGAAGATTGAAGAAAACATAAAATAAGGGTAAAATTAACTCAGATTACATTCTGTTAACGAGTGCGAATAAAAGGTTAAAAGTCATCGTAAAGGCAATCGCGTCAGCAAATATTATGAAGACCCTTACTTTTCATACTGCCAACATTCTTCCACGGCTCTCTTGCATACTTTGTTTCATGTTATCGAACCATTTGCTTATGTCCGTATTATCTTTCAAATCTTGAAAAGCTTTACACCCCTCTATACTACTCAATATACCGTATACGGATATATCGGCAAGATTTGGTTTTTTGCCCCCTAAAAATGGTGTGCCTTTCTTACTGATTGCATTCATCCAATCATTGGCAGCATCATACAGTGACTGTCGGACGTCGTCTTTAATGTTGTGTCTGAAAAACATTAACATTTTGAATAATAAGTACCATTATCATATTTACATACTTCAAAAGATTTCCCTTCTGGTCTCAAAGGGTCAATTCGCTTAATAACTTAAAATTGCCGATGCTAGTAAAATACATATTGATATTCACTGTTAATAGCCGATGAAAAGTTCTATTATTTTGCACTACTTAGGCAAACATACTTAGCAAACTACTAAGGTGTTATTTTCATGTAGTTATAGACAATATAGATTTAAAAAAGGAAGATTATTATAATTAAAAATTAAAATTCAACTTTAGCAATTATATTTTACCACAAAACATCTAAATCCCATGGAAATTATAAATGCGAAAGTTTGGATGGATGTTTGTTACTCAATCACGCCAGAATGCCTGAACGGATCTGGATGAAATGTGGCACAGATAGATTATAGTCTAGATTAGGACATACTTAGGCAAACGCGGATCCAGGGGGGGGGTCATGGACCCCCCTAATTAGAAACAAATTAAGTTTTTATTCGTTATTAAGCTTTTCTTTAATTTAAATAGCGCTATACAAATAGTCCGATCGCGATGTGCTACACAAAAAAATAAAACCTGAAGTTTTCTGTTTTTAAGATGTTTATAGCAAACAAGACAAGTATAGCAAACCGTTTAAAAATAGTTTTTTTTTCAATTTCTGCCTAGCTGTGACATCCTATCGAAAAATATTCTGTACAAAAGTTGTAGGTCTAGTAAAAATCTACGACTTTTATAATAACCTCAAAGTTTTCGACAATTTCCAAAACAAAAACGATTTTTAATAATATATATAATAATCATTTTTTTTTGAAATTGAAATGTTTAGCCGTTTCCGAGAAATTTATATTGTATGGTCTCGGGGGGCTTAAAATCACCCCAACTTTTGTAAAGAATATTTCAACGTTTTACATCCCCCTTTTACTTATTCGGGGATAGCTTGACAGCGGGGGCGTTTTACGGGTTTTTGTTCCTTATATACCTGCTTAATATATTTTATAATTAAGCCATAAAACTTAAGCCCTTAATTTTTTGAACACAAACCAAAATGAAATCTAGATCCACGCCTGGTCTCAATGGTTTTTAAAAAATATTTCATATACAGATTTTGCTAAGTTACTGATTTATTATATGTATATTTCAGCCTATGACCCCCCTAAAATTTAACTTTGGATCCGCACCTGTACTTATGTTACTTTTATCCTGGAAAAACGTTAGGTTCCTATGGGATAGATTTCTAGTTGTTCTTTTTTTGTTTGCGAGGGAAGAACCCGAGCAAAGCGAGAGTTGCTAGTAAATTATACAAAGAAGACTAGCAAGTATATTAAAACAAATAAAACTTATGCATATAATAGTAGGATGACATTAATCATACAATCAAATATTAAATTAATCAAGAGGAAAAATGTGTAACAATACCTGGTTTTTAATCTCTTAGCAATAATCCACATAGCAGCAGCACCAACGTAAACCATTAAAACACATTCCCAACTAGGGAATGACTGCTTCCATCCACCGACTTCTTCAAACCATTTGAAGGTTTCTAGTGACTCACTAGCCGTCCTATATACATTGGGTGACAAAGTGTGAACAAGAACTCGATCTGCCCATTGTCGCCATTCACGTTCTTCTCTAAATTTTTAAATAGAATCATAAATGTATTCATATTAACTCTTTACTATTCATATTAATTTTTATATAGTTAATACATTGACAAATAACTTACGCTTCAATAGCACGTTGCTTTTCATCTGGTACAACACTGCTGCTCATGACAAAATATTTGTTAGTCACATCCAAAGTACTCTTGCCAGCATCAGTGACATATCTTGTCAATGGATAAAACTTAATAATATCACTTAATTCATATGATTTATCTCTCAAATATGTTTCAAGAATCGACAATATTGCTGTACTGTCCACTAGTTGCTGTAATAAATAAATAAATAAATTAGTTTATACATAAATAAATCATAAATAACTCCCTAAGACAGTATTATACTATACTCTGTCAACAAATATAAATGTTCAAGTGGTGACGTAATAAAAGTATTAGCTTTCTTAATGGTACTTATCACCTACAAATGTTCAAAATAGAATTAAAGATACAGTAACATACCTGATAACCTCCATCCACTTTGGCAAGTAATATTGGTACTTTTTTATATCCTGACCATTTTATTGCTTGTCGAAGGACTGCATCCACTTCAACTATCTCATAGCTAATACCACGAGTATCCAAGTATGCTCTAACTTTACAACAAAATGGACAAGTTTGATACTGGAACAGCACTAATTGCAGATTGCTTTTATCAGACTCATTAACAATCTGAAATTTAACACCATAATCTCAAATTCAAATTAGTAGTACTATAATATAATACTGAGTTTGCAATTTACATTTGCCTAAGTAATATATGGTGTATTACTATATATTTTAATATATACAAGGACTTTACAGACACATTATTAAAAGGAATAAAGTAGGTACTTCATTTTCTTAACTTTTTTCTTTTTTTGTGTGTAATTAGATTTATTAAGTATATTTGTTTTATTAAAAGAATTACATAATTATTGATATAACATATAGCCAATCTAAACTATTACATATTTTTTAAAAGATGCGTAATTTAATCTCATTTAGTTATAATTGATTTAAATTTCTAAACAATAAAAATAATAATGATTTATGCTTGTGGATTGTGAAAATTGTAGGTGAATATAACTCTAAGATATCACACATATTAGCACTAAGCACATTTTTTTTCCTTAAGGATAATTAATATATTCAGAGTAACAAGTTATATATATATCTGTACTAAGTTAACTGTATTGCATTACATTCTATACATAAAACTAAATTATTAAGGATCATAGTACTATTAAGATTCAATATTTAAGTGATAATAATAAACAGATTTTTAATAGGCACTTTAATAACACTTTTATTCATTAATAGTAAAAATATAATGGTTTTATTGCCTGTTTAGTAAAGATTGTTGCTTCTTATTAGCGCACAGGAAACCACAGTCTTAAAATATAAATTAGGTAAATCACAGTGACACCAAATATTTCAAGAAATAAAAAATTAAAACCACCCTCCTATTCTCCTGGGCAGGGAAGGGAAGGCTCTCTTCATTAGTAGAGCGTGCGTAAACTGAATTATTAACTCTTGGAATATTTTCAAAAGCTTACATAAGTACTGAGATCTAATTAAGTTATTAAAAAAATACCTTGCGTTGAGCATGATATTTTGGAGCTTCTTTCAAAAACGCGTGTTCTTCCGTTTCCGTAGGAACAAGAGATTTTTTTGAGTTTATTTTATAATGGGTATAACCTCCATATCCGGCTCCAACTAAAATACCGACACTTGCACTAATGAGGGTCAATTTTGCCGTCGACCGGGGTAATCGGCTCTTAGTTGAATACAAGAGCTTAGACAATCTGACATTTTCTTTAATCGAGGGAAAAATAACTTTACGTAATATGGTAAACGTAGGACGCCACATTTTACAGTAAATTACATTAGATAGACGGCTTTAAAATATAATAATATTGACAATTAAAAATCAGTACTAATCTCTAATGACATAAGAACACAGATTATTTATGCAGACTATATAAAAACTAATACGTAATCGGATTTCATGCTAACGAAGAATTTTAGCATGAAGAAAAAGAAATATTTTTCACGTATTCACGATGTTATTTTTTAAATATCATAGAGAAACATTTCTTTAGAAATTTTGAAACTTCATATTATGTATGCGTGTACGTATAATAATTTTCATTATTATCTTTTATTTAAAAGAAAATATTATTGAAATTAATATTTAGAAACAATAAAATTACAATATTTTTTTCATTTTATTGTTTTACATCCAATATTTACTATTTAACAATATTTACCGCTAAGTTAAAGTACTTACTCGAGAAATATGTACAAGTTTTAATTAATTTTTGTTCGAATAATAAGATGAACGAAAATCGAAATACCATAGACCTTTAAACTCTACATTCGAAATTCACAACACTTACTTTAAATGTCGTATTTGTGGTTGTCCGTCGCGATGTCTGTGTGATACATTATTAGTGAAACTAAAGATGTTTAATTTTGTTTTCGACTTTTTTTTCTTTAAAATTAGAATTATAACTTTTAAAATTTTGTTCTAATACAACGTAATTCTGGTGGGGAGAAAAAGAAAGGTGGGTATCCTAATAAAAGTTACTTCACATTGTGATTTTGGCTCTTGGCGCGTTAGGAAGCTATGACTCTTCAAACGGGTTAAATGTTGCGGCTCTATATAGAATGTTTATATGTGTAGACACGTGGTTATGCTCGAAGCATGCCGTCGACGTCGCGGTCGCGGGGCTCAGGGCGCGGGCCTGACGGCGCGCCACGGAACCAAGTCATAGCACCCATGTCGGAGCGGCAGCAGTTGGCTCTGGTGATGCAAATTTCATCCCAGGATGCCCCTCCAGGTAAGACATATTCATAAAACTAAGGATAACGGCGAGTAATTGGGTCATTTGTAACTTCCCGCCATTTTTGGATACAGTCGCTCCGACACCAGCTGAAGAACGGAAACGCAGCAGACAACAGCGAAATGAACGAGGCGAAACACCTTTACACGTAGCCGCCATAAGAGGAGACCATGACCAAGTTAAAAAGCTTCTTGACCAGGGGCAAGATCCAGATATCCCAGACTTTGCGGGTATGTTTTATTGATTAAAAAACTGTTAATTTAATTTCATAAATACCACTCATCAATATATGTATATCTTATGACATTATTCTCATTTTTTAAATGTAAATATAATAAGTGGTGAAATATACATATGCTCTTACCGATTGATAAGTAATATAATACAACTTATAGCTTACAATCTAGGTGGCCTGTAAATAAACTTATTACTTATTATAAATATAAAAATTGTAAAATACTATGGAAGTAACTTAAAATTGGTTTAAATTAAATTAAGCAAACAAACCAAAAAGAAATACTCATTAAGTCTTGCATTTATAGTATTTATAATTAATTAACAGAAATATTATTTTACAGTCTAACAATCATTACAATTTTCGATGAATTAAAAAAAAATATGATTTACTTTCAAACAAGGTCTTTTGCATTGGACCTAAATATTATATCATAGTAACACTATAATTTTGATTGTTAAAATTATATGTAATTTGTATTAAACTTTAAATAACAATTAAGTTATGGAATATTGTGTATTCCTTTTGTTTTTTTATATTAGTCTTTTTGCTTATTATTAATACCTCAAACAGTTCTTATATATATCTTTATATATATAATTCTTCTGTGAGTGTGTATGTTACTGAACTTCTCTCAAACGACTGGACCGATTTTGATGAAATTTTTTGTGTGTGCTCAAGGGGATCTGGGAATGGTTTAGATTCACAATTTGAATAATAATTTTCATCAAAAAAATTATTAAAAAAAGTTAGAAATTTTCAAATTAAAGACGTGTAGACAGGACAACGTCTGTCGGATCCGCTAGTTATTATATATAATAGTTATTCTATTGTGTATATTATAAATATAATAAGAATATATAGATCCTATGCATAAAATGATCAACTCAAAACTAAATAAAATTTCTGATTAATGGTCTAAAGGCCAAATTATTATCAGGTTTTATATAAATATCTGTATTAAACAAGAAATAATATTATTAAATGTAATACTCAAAGTCATTTCATGCTCAAAAATTGAATGTACCACTTTCAGGAAAATTAACAGTATGTGTAATATTTGAATGATCTATTTCTAATTTAATTTGTATTCTAGGGACTCACCCTTGCTTCGCTCGGGTTCGTCCCTAGCTTGCTTCCTAATACAAACTTTCAAGCCCTTAAGGGATGATTTCTGGGATAAAAAGTGTCCTATGTCTTTCCCAGGGTCTCAAACTATCTTCTTATAAAAATTCATCTATATCGGTTCAGTAGATCCAATGATTACCCCCTTCATCGTCACAAACTCATAAACTTTACCTCTTTATAATATTAGTATAGATACATCGGTGTTTATATTTATTATACTTTACATGAACTATCATGTTCCATCATTTGATTACTGCAGTATTTATATTGTCTCAAAATTTACTTTTATATTAGTGTAGTGTTATAAAAATGCCTAGAACAAAAGATTGTTAAAAAATAATACTTTTCAATGATAAAAAGGCAATGGTAAGTAACATTTTAATATTTGTTTTTAATGTACTTAATAAATTGTTAATTCGTTTTTTTTATTGTGTGCTACATACATTTTATTAAATCAATTTATATACATAATGATGATCATATCGCACACCTAGATCTAAACAGAGCTAATTCAAAAATCACATCTTTTTAGTTATGCATACCATCGGATTCCTTAACTTACTAGCTATCGACCAATAAAACAGATACAAAAATAGTTACATTTCTCAATGCTAGGTGACAATAAAACCCCTTTTTGTTGTATGAAAGAGCCCGATTCTCTTCCACCAAAACAGGAACATAGCTAGTTACTGTCAGTATTACAACCGAAATGCATGTGCCTGTCGTAAACAAACTAGAGTTATTTTGAGTTAATTCTGTATTGTTGAGGTAAACCAGAAAATTGTAAAAACATTATTAAACGTGTCGCCATTTTGATGGTTAGTGTTAAGTAAATTAAAGCAACATTTTGACTTGAACCAGTGTTCATAGGAAAGTGAGTAAAGTTTTCGTTTTTATTTAGAATTGTTGTTGTGTTGTTGAAACATTTTTAAATTTTTAGTTGAGTCTTTTTTGTTGAGTCATTTTTTAAACTCTTATATTTCTCTAAAACCCAATTTAAAATTAACTTTTTTGCTAGTGGTGATTGGAGTCTTTTCATCTTAATATTATTTTATTTTTATCCTAGTCATTACAAAGCTTGTTGTGTTTTAATAAACATTTTTCGAGTTAGAGCTTTTTAGATGGGCTACGGTATATAAAATTTCACTATATCGAAGTTCATCAGTTCGGAGACGTAATTGGGTTCATTAAATTGATGTGGTGTAACGGATCAGATTTATTTGTTTAATTTCACTTTTTTTTAGAAAAAGAATGAATCGTGGACCAATTTTAGTAAATATGGTTGAGCAAGGAACACAGAAAATATCGGCCCTAGCTTACTGACTCAATATGAAAATATGCAACGAGATACTAGACCTTCTTGAACCAATAATACAGAAGAAGACGGTACTAGAAAATAAGCAACAACAAGAAGACTACATAAAGTTATCATCAAGCATATCCGCTAAGCGCATCCGCTGATAAATCTAATCCGAGCACATCTAAACAACTGAAGTGACAACCAGTCCGACGTGACGAAAGCGAAATTGACAACTTAGATGAAAATCCCAATTTCGGATTTGTTCATAAAAAAGACATCGTCTAAAGTCGTTCTTACTAGTTCATCGTTGTCTTCGTCCAGCACCAATAGTAGCAGCTCTAGTAGCTCATCAAGTTCTGGTAGTTCGTCGGATACCAAAGATGATAGTGCGCATGTACAACTTGACTCTCAGAATGCAATGGGTTTAAATAAAACAATCTTTTCGGAATTTCTCGCGAATTTATTTTGATTCTTGGTTCCCGACGTTTCGAATGCTTTATAGCAATCATGGTCACGAAAGAGACTCGGTCTCTTAGATTTAGATTAGAAGATAGTTTTATTTAAAATGTCAAATATTCGTGTAAATCTAAGAAAGTATTAATGCAATGGTCGCGAAAAAAAATTACTAACAGCCCGTGATAGAACAAAAAAGGACAAAAAAGGAGTACATAAACCAGAAATGTGTAAAAATTAGTGTCAGAGAAAAATGTCGGCTACAATGTAAAGTAAATTGGGTAGATGAACTATCAAGGCAATAGTTTTTTGAAGCATTTTAGGGAATTCACAAATCTTGAAAAGCAGAGAGAATTAGTAGTACCTAGGACACTAAAAAAAAATTTTTTTAAGTTATATTTTTAATTATTAATAAAAAATATTGTCTGATTGAGGACTTAATTCAGTGTTTTCTTGCTAATTCCTAATAATCAGCCAATTTACACCTACTTTTACCCCTACTTTTTGGTCTCAGACCCTCTATTAGTCGGGTTATTATAAATACATTCAAAATACTGTCCCTTTTAAATTTATAATGACTCGTCAAAAGAGAGACAACTAAACACTAAATTCGCCAACACAGGTTCAACTACAAATAACAAAAAATAAACTTACAATTTGTTAAGCAATAAAGAAACAACTACAAAAATCCAATTTTTAGGCCTATTATAGAATTGAAACACAAGATTCCTATAACATCTTTCTCTCTTTCGAAAACTTCTGGAGTGCATAAGGATTCGGTAATCAGTTTTTCACGTTTTCTGAAAAAAGTGTTTTTTTTTGAGTTAATCGCTGTTTAGATCTAGGTGTGCGATATTAACTAAAAAAGAAAAGTTTACCATAAAAAATTTAAACACTAAGGATTGTTCATCTTTTATCACAAACATTTCCAGACTTAAGATCTAATGAGAATATGAATATATTGGGAGATATGTTTGTTTTGAGACAGCTCCAAATAAAATTGTAGTTCATGTTTGCAAAAATTAAGAAAAGCTGTATGAGAAATATATTTTCTTTCTTATTTCTAAATGATAAAGAAATTCTTTAATATATTTTTAGCTCTTGTTTCCTAATTTTGGTTTTGTATTGCTTAACAAGTTTAATATGATATTAAATTTGTTAGTGAATTTTGTTTTTGCATATCAAATTAATTCTATGTCTTTGACCTCTGAAATTATCTTAACGTTATTATGTAATAGGGTGGACGGCACTACATGAAGCATGTAGCTATGGGTGGTTACAAGTTGTGGTGGTTCTCGTGAACAGCGGAGCCAACGTTAACGCTAAAGGCTTGGATGACGATACCCCACTCCATGACGCAACTACTTCAGGAAATTTAAAGATGGTTAAATTTCTCATTGACCATGGTGCAGATCCATTTGTAAAGAATTGTAAAGGGAAAACGCCATCAGATTATGCAGCCCCTCATATTTTTGAATATTTACAATCTTTAAAAGGTAAGTAGTTTTCACTTTTCTTTTAGAATTAACTTTTCATATATTATTTGGAGTTTATTTATTAAGGTGAATTAATATAATATATGGTTTATTAGTTACACACATTTACTAAATTTCAATTACATATATTTTATTAAAGCTATTTTGGCTTCATATTAAGGTTTACATTTACCTATCTAAATACATATTAGACGTCAATTGAACAATAATTTGGTTGTATCATCTACAAGTACAATAATACAAGTAAAATAATCCTAATAAAATTGTTCTAGTAAAATCCTGAAATTTGAGTTCATTTGGTTCGTTTCTATTAAGTCTTAGGAAAAAGTAATTCATAATTAGTTATGGAGTATGACAACACAAAAAAAACCTTCAATGACTATTATTTGGGTTAATTTATTAGAAACAAAAATAGCTTGCTTCTAAGTCAGTTTTAAAGTTGCAAAATTCGAATTTCGATTCTGCCTTATAGCCCAGTCATTGGTAGTTTTCCGGGAGTTTTGAATATTGGTGACTTTATAAATGCGCTAAATATTGTAATAGTGCATTGCATGTGGATTAGGCCTACTGGGATAGAATACCACGATAAAAAAACGCGCTACTCTTACTCTACCTCAAAGTGATATGGAGGTATGTATTTTAGCCAAAACGCATGTTGAAGTACACTTTCTGCGCTCGTACACTAAAACTATCGATTTTACAAAAAAAAATATTACATAAATTGTAGGAATTTTCTCTGATTTTATATATATAAGTATTTTATCGTAAAAAGAGTGGGAGTGGAGTGTGAAAATAGAGATATTGTCAAAAACTGTGAACTGTAAAATGGCGCCATTTTTCCAATTTGTCGGCGCGAGCGGCAAAGGCAAGGTGGCAAAATTGAAATTCGGAAAGAGCAATCGAAATCCATCAAATCACCAATTTTCAAAACTCTCGGAAAACTTTCCAGGTTACCTCTTTTTTTGAGCACCAAATAACTGTAATATTAGCATAAACAAACAAATATAACGAATTTTGAATTTTTGGCATCCTGTATGTGAACTGTGAAGCGTAGGCGTAGTAAACACGACTATGCACCCCATGAGGCCTCTCCACACAGGTGGCCGTGAAGCCCGGGTCTAAACAAAGTGCGTAAAACAACCTCTAAATTAATTTAATCGCCATGTTTAAGTACGTACTTTAAAAATATTTAATATCAATGTAAAAGTAATATTATTATTGACCTTGAAACCTTAAAAAATAATTATTATTATGTCGCCCTGCATTTTGTCCTAATTTTATAATGTAGAAGATTTTATTCAGTCGTTTTACGAAAGAAACCGTGCCATAGACCTACTATCTTTGTTGTAAATTAACAACAATTTTACATTAGAAATTTGTCGATTTATGCCTAATGCATGCCGTTTTCATACCTAGATAAGTTTTGATATAAAAATATATTATTTCATTATTTTAGTTGTACCAGTTTTACTTCCCTTACTCTTTCATTTAAAAAAAAAGCTTTCATCACCTTCCTTCTATTCTCTTTCAAGTATGTCTTGGTTTGCAAGATTTTAAATTAAAATATTTTATGTGGTACAGTCTTATTAAAATTTTTAGGGTTCTTCACTTGTGTGTCTTTCTGTTCATCTATAAAGTTGTATTTTCTCCAAATATATTGGACTGAGATATAATGGTAATGGTACTATACATAAAGCTGTACAGAATATGAAACGTTAATGTTAAGTTCTACAGGTTTTGTTAATAGACTTATTAAAATATATTTAAATAAAATTAAACTCCAAATTTTCATGGAAATAAATAATATTACTTAATCTTTTTGACACAACAAACAAAAACATTGTACGCTAACGTTACAAACGTTAACTTTAACTAGGCTGAAACCTGAAGCTATACAGCACGTAGAAATGTTATACTTTGCACAATACAATTTTATTTTGACACTTTAAAAAAGACGTTAATACGTGCTTTCGTTTTTTTTTTAATAATAATTTTGTAAAACTAACGCGAAGTTTCAAGTCAATTAATGTTGAAGGGCGATTAACGTTTCCGGACCAATCGTATATTATTTAATATCAATATAATGCTGTGTTTTTGTTATTGCATCTTAAAAACACTTTGTTCTTTATGGTTCTTAGGCAATACTTACTGAAAATAATACGACTTCAGACGTTAAGTGAGTCGTCCACAGTGGCCTTTATTTAATGTCACATTATTCATTAATTTTAATAACATATAGATAATCTGTTTCTATGTCGAAGTATGTAATCTACATAAATATAGCTATAGGAGGATCAATTATATTATTATTCTAATTGAATATTGATGTGACGTCAAAGTAAAGATAATTAAAACGCTAACGAATGAAACTCCTCCACTAAGTTGAAGCTTGGCTTTTGATACATACATACGATCTTGTCGCGACTCGCGACCACGTGATGCGTGATAATATAAATAGGTTTTATAAATTAACGCGTTAAAACCCTTCGATATGTTATACCCGACTATTATTTATTTATTTGGTAATTATTTGCGAGCTATCGTCGTAAACCTACAAAATAACACCTTATATAACCTTGATAGATATATATATATATATATATATATATATATATATATATATATATATATATATATTGTATAAGTGTGGCGTATAAAAGTCTAGCCTATACAAGTGGTACTACAAGTGGAGTTTTTAGCTCAATAAAAACAAATTTACTTCAAATATATTTACCGATAAAGGCACTATTCAGTCTGTTTTTAGTACTTATAAAGTTCAGAATATACTACTTCAGCCAACCATCGGATTTTAAAAATATCATGTATATTTATTTTAAAATCGTATAAAGTACCTTTATACGCACTAAAGAGGAAAGGAAACAATATATAAAATATTTTTAAGAGACTTATTAATATAGCACGTTATCATAATTTTTTTAATTATATTACGCTTAACATTATACAAATTGTCAAATTAATGAATATATACATTCATCTTTTTCTTAAATTATTTTACAAAATAATTATTCTACATTAAAACAGTTTCAATAGTCCCTGCTACTACCAGGCGGTGCATAGACAATAGAAAGAACTATTATTATCAGCCGGCTTACTACCGACAGCTTCGAGTTCTGAATTAATCGAGTTTGCCTCGATTTTCATAGAACTCGTATTTCGTACTCTTGAAATTGACATCAGCGCACGATCGTGTAGTGGTTCAAAATAGAACTAACTACGATCGAAAACGGCCGTTACGATCGAAAAGCCTTACTCCGGATTGAATCGGACTGCTGTGGTATCAAGTTTTAGGAACAATCTAATGTTAAATTTGGCGATAGGGAAAAAAGGTACTTTTTTTGGATCGAGTGTGGATATTTATCTATATAAATGTCATTTTTTATTGTTACGGCTCGCCTGCGATTTTTTTATGTTACTAACGAATCAACAGTGAAAATACGTGTAAAGGATGACACCCAAAAGCACTGTTCTGCTAGAAAAAGAAATTACACAATTGGAATCTATTTAAACTGACAGAGTTATGCTAAAACTATACATTATATGTATTTAAGTAGTAATTTTATGCAACAGACAATCGTGCTGTAAGAAGAAAGAAATAGCAGTTACGTGAATATATAGATAGAGCTATAGCAAGCGACAGTATCTTTTCCAAATATTGTGTTGCAATAGACATTAGTTTTTGAATCAATGTTTTATTTACATAGTAATAAAATACGCATTTGTGATAAACATTTTTGTTTTTTACACTTGATACAACCAATTAATAGTGTTAGACGAATTTTTTTTACTATTTTTGCTACTTTCTACCCTTCCCGTAGAGTGGGTTTGTATATTTTCCCTTCTTTTCTCTTGAATCTGTAACCATATTATAACAGTTTAATTATACCCAATACATTACTGTATGGACATCATATAGGTGTAACGTATATTTATTTTAATATACACAAATAATATACTTATACTTACCAAACAATATCTCGTAATTTTATACACCAAAACATATTATTTTTCACTAATTATTTTTTCTTTTTTTAGTGGCTTAAAAAATATTTTTACTTATTATTCTATTATATACTAGCAAAACCCGCGGCTCGCTCGCGGTAGACCTTTAAAAATAAACTTTCATATCCTCTTTTACACCCTTATGGGATGAATTTCGGAAAAGTTAAAATATGTATTTAATTATAATGAAGAGCATTAATTATAAGTTCAAGTAATTCTGATCATAAATATTTTTTTGGTTGTATTATAACGTGTTTTTCCGTGGGAATGAGATAATCTCCCGCGGTATAAAGTAGTCTAGGTCATTCTCCAGCCCTTCAACTATCTTCACACAAAAAATCACGCCAATCTGTCACTCTGTTTAGACGTGAAAGAAAGACAAACGAACAAATAAACAAACAAATACTTTCACATTTATAATATTAGTATGGATATACCAATACAAACTATTGAAATGTAGCGCTGTACACCGCGTTGTAATATGTAATAAATAGTTTTCAGATCTATACATATAATAAAATTGTGACTAAGTCGAATCTGTACATTAAATATTTTTTGGAAAATCTAATTGAAATAGACGTTATTATCGATACTGAGTCCGAATCTATAGTTTTTAGATTTTTTGTCTGTCTGTTACCGCATCACGAGAAAACCACTGGACAGATTTTGATGAAATTTGGAATGATGATAGCTGGTTATCCGGGTCAACATATAGGATACTTTTTACCGCGGGAAAATATCTCATTTCTGAGAAAAAATATAAAAACTGCATTGTAAGAGTATACTAATATGTCAAACCTAAGAATTTGGTTTTTAGTCATCTGAACGCGGGCGGAGCCGCGGGCAATGCTAGTACAGAATAAATATCTGAACTATCATTACTGTCTGTGGTTTAATCACGAAATAAATATTAAAACGCCTAGAATAATTTATATATAATCTTTAAAATTGTTATTAAAACACTAGGGAATCATCTTAAACGAAAAATGCGAATTATATAACGTTTTTTATACATTAAAAAGATTTTGACCATAGATTTACAGCAGCCGGATACAGTTAACGGCTGCTGCGCTGATAACACTCGAACGTAAGTCTTCTTGGTTTTTTTCTGACTTGGGTCGGGAGTAAGGCAGCCGGATCGAGTTCGAATCAAAAATTAATTCGAATCAAAAACAAAATCGAATTCGAATCAGTTTCAAGAGTAAGCCTCCAGGGCTGCCAGATAACAGTCGTTGATTTACCCGACCAATAAACCTCATAATACCCGGTTTATCTCGCCGGCGTCAATCATGAGCACAATATTTGAGAATAGTTTTTTTTTAAGTAATTCTTGTTTTGTATAGAATAAAAGAAAGTGCTAATGTTAAAAAAAATAAGTCATTGTAATCAGTTCTCACTTATACAACTTTATATTATTAAATCAAACATAAAAAAAAACTTAAAATATCAAATTAATCAATTCCCGCTAGCACTTGGCTTAGTAGAGCCGGAAGAAGATCATAATTTTATTTGCAACATTTGAACACTGAGCTGGAATTTCACGATACCTTTTGCTTTACGCGTACCTTCCCGCACGGCCAATATTGCAACAACATTATCTATGTTCAATGAGTTTCGATGAGCTGTTTTAGTGTTTTATGCAAATACCCGACAAAATTATCGCCATTAAAAAATCGTCTAAAATTACCCGTTTTTCGGGAATCTACCCGCCTTTTGGCAGCGCTGATTATTATACTCTTGAATAGGCTTGGGCGAAAAATATCGATATTTTTTATCGTCATATTAAAACATCGATATTTTTTCATACAATTATCGATATATATCGTCGATATTTAAAATCGCGATATATTGATGTTTGATACTTATTTTATAGTATCGAATTCGTATCGATGACGATATATATTTTTAACGCAATTGTGGTTTCGTGTTTAATAATACTCGATACTCCTTGCGGCTTGCATGCTCTTCGCGCATCGTTAACTTTAAAAAAACCGCCGCAGACTATTGGCTGGGTGCAAGTAAATACTAATAATATAAAAGCAATACCATAAATGTGAGCCGTATATGACCCTGAAGTTGGCAGACAATTTACAATTTTCGGATTTTTTTCAACAAATCAATTACAAAAAGAAACTAAAAATATGCACATATAGAAAATGAAGAAAACTATAAGTAGTTACATTTTATAATTTTTTTTATTATTTATCGTTTTGAAAAAGTTTCAAGAATTATCAGACGACGGCTAACTTTAGTATCATGAAAAGTATAAAGGCCTCTTCACGATAAGTTCAGCGCAAGCGCATCCACGATGTTTTAAAGGCAGCAATTCAAAAGTTTTGGACAATAGAAGACGCTTAACAGATGCACATTGAACAGAGGGTGCTTCTAATGTCCATATCTGATGATTACTGGTTTGTTTAAATTGTATATTGCTTAGGCTCGAGCTTTAATAATAAAATCTATTTTATTTCGTGTCTATTCTTTTTTACGAACTTTGAATGTTTTGAGAATATGTATGTATAATCGTGCGAAAACTGACGATATATATGTTTAAAAATGTCGATCCGATAAATATCGATATATTGTTTTCACTTGCCCATCCCTACTCTTGAATAATAAACTTATTATCACCTGTCCTTGAAAAATCCGGTCCGACGTCAAACGTAATCTGATCGTCTATTTACACCTTAAAAAAAATGATGTCCACAGAAAAGTAATGAAGGCTTACTGTTAAATATATAGGTAGTTGTAAATTGCTTTCATATGTTCCGAAAACAGCCCCAAGAGAAATTTTATGACCATCGATAGTCTACAGTGAAATATATATAATATACGAATAAGTAAGTTCATTATATTATTTACTTTTTACATACAAACAAAATCTATTATAATCATCGATTTTATATGATATTTTTAAAACATCAAAAAGTAACCTATGAAACTTCTATTTCATGCTAAATACTTATAAAACATTTTTAATCTGTGGCTCAGCGTAATTTATAATTCGGATTGACTTTAAGTTTTAATAAAATAATATAATCAAAAGTGGGTAGTGGGTAAAAAAATACAATCAATTTTGAATATTGCCGCAGTACAACTTTTACGTAATAAATTGATTTACTCATATTTTTTAAATATGTTTATAAGATGTTAAGATATTATTTCTTCGTGTAAAGAAACGTCTTCTGGGGCGTGTTGCTTAAACTGTCGTTATGGCCGCTCCGTAACGTCAACGTCGTGATGTTGAATTTTAGGAATAACTTGGTGATTTCATATTAAAATACTTGTCTAACAGCAAAAATAAAAATTAAACGGGCCGGGCGTCGTGAAATGCAAAGGAGAGCACTCTCGCATAACAAAGGGGAGTTGATTTTTATAATTATTTTTAATAGTCTTGTATAATGCACGCCGCACATAAATCATCAATCAATCATTAGACGACTTATGAACTACATAAAGTTAAGCATTAATCGACATTATAATCTAAATGGCTCTAATGTAAATATGAGAAATTTCGTAAGTACTTATTTATTAACTTTAAAAAATGTAATCGCAGTCTAGTTGTGGATAACTGCGTTCCGTATTTACTTACAGTCCTAATTAATGCGTATCGTTTATTTCTAATAATACAATAATATGCTCTAATTTTACACAATAATAAAACAAAGTTACAACCTACTATGCCCCTCTTAAAGTTATATCTATAATGTTATGTGTCTAACTAATGTTTTGAGATAGTCTTTAAGTTTTTAAAATGAAATAGAATGTACATATAATGTATACCTATTGTTATTACTCGACTTGTATTGATTATAGTATACTATAAGCTTATATCAACTAAATTAAAAAAGAACCACAAATGGCCAGACAATTTCACATGCCTTGGATCCATGAGGGAATAAGTAATATTTATTTAAGTTAGGTTAGAATGCAATTAAACGGTTTTGTATTTTTATTATATATAAGTACATAATCAATTATTTCGAGTTATAAATTTATAATACATAATATTTGGGCATTGCTCTTAAAAATTAGTTTTTCATTCAATATATAATAAAGATATTTGAATATGACATTTTTATAGAAACAATTATGCAAACACTGATAACAGCAATCAAACTATAAAATGTAGCGTTTACAGTGTAAACTGTATTTCAAACATTAAATATTTTCTTTAATTTGCTTGCTTATGAAGTATTTAAGTTATTAGTACATATTTATAAATGAAAGCCTTCTGTTGTGCTGAATTTGTGTTTATTTGAGCTAATCTCAAAAACTACTGTATGACTTTTGATATTCTTTGCACCAATAGTAAGGCAAGATCCCTCTTCCTTTTGGGAAAGTTAATTTATGAAAATCTTATGGAAATAAGCTAACATTATAATAGTTATGAATTAAGTTTTAAAAATTCTACCCTGAAATTAAAAATAAGAGTGCTTCTGTTATAAATGTAAAGGATATTTAGGTTAGTAAAGAGTTAGTGTTGCTGGTTTCCTGAACTACTTCCTGTTAAAAATAGCTCAATTAAAAAAAAAGATTATAGAATAATGTACTATTTCATATGACACATTTCCTTACATTTTAAATTAAAAAGCTACGTCAACATTATTTTTTAAAATAATACTATTAAATATTGAAATATAAGTAGGTATATTATATAAATAATTTCTGGCTGTATGTAGTGATATATATTTTTTTTAATACTACAATAGTAATTTTAACAAACAGATAACGCGAGAGCTGCTCACACTGGTCGATCAAGGGATGACAGCAGTAAGAAGGGTTGCAATGCAAGTGCAAGCGGCGACTCTAGTAAACGAAGTAACATGGAGGGCCTAGCGCAGGGCGAAAATTTCGAGGGCAAGGAGGCCTCGCAAGAAAAAGGCAATAATGTTGAGAATAGAGATGGTAAAAAATAAAGTTTATAACAAATATAAATTGTATTTATTTTTAATTTCATTGTGTCATTAAACTTCATTTTCATGTACATTCATGATAATTAAATAAAAATTATTTTGAACTAAGTAATTTTAAAAGTAATTAGGTTAAATTTTAGGTTCATAATTGAATTAATATATTATATAGAAGGAGCACAGCTGAGTAGTGGAGTGGTATCATCAACACAAGATGAGGTAACAACAGGTACAAAAAGATCTTATGTGGAAGATAGTCAAGAGGCAGAAGCAACTGAGGATGATTCATCAAAACGAAAGAAGAGAAAAGATAATGAGGAAAAAGAACCTATGGCAAAGCCTGCCCCTGTTGCAAGAGGAGGCACGGGACGGTAAATACTTTTTAACATTATACTTTTTATTTCTTTAGCCTTTTATTTTCAAAGGTGATGGAAACTGTAGTATAGATAGTAAATTTATGAGTTGGTTTTGAAAATATCTTAACAGAATCCTAACTGGTAGCAAACCTCCGGGACCAGCAAGTAAGACGGGAGCAACTCCTTTGGGCAAAAGTGGTTCCCAGTCCGGTGGCAAAGCAGGTGGCTCCTCAGGGAAAGGTGGTCAGGCGCAGGGCAAGGGTGGCGGTGGCGGAGCAAAGGCAAACGCACAAAACACGCATCAGGTAAATATGCATCTATGACCTTAAAAAGTCATTGGCAATAATATGCAACATTATCTTGTTTCAGCCTAATTTTTTGTTTTTACATGCATGCAGTCTTAAAAGCAATCAGTATTATTATAAATATATGACCAGCTCAGTGTGATCTATAAAAATAACGTGTGTGTGTACTTATGTATGCAGGTAACAAGTTATACTTCTTTGGTGTAACAGAAGATTTCATCCCGTATGTCACAACTCTGTTTGTAAAAAGAATGAAGTTAACTTCATTATGTTGCATTTTGGCTGTCGGTGTGCGCGCGCATTGTAAAAATTTTACTCTTAATTTTTTCCAAACATGCCAAAAGATGTATAACTTCAAAAATCTTTTTATAGTTATCAAAGCAATAGTTATGATTACTTAAACAGGGCAAATCAGGAGCTGGTAAAAATGCATCAGGCTCACAATCGGGCAAACAAGATCGAAAAAGTCCTGTGGCGAGCCCTAAGCCCAACCAGGGGAAGGATAACAACGATGGTGATGATGATCAGAAAAGTCAAGAGTCATCAGCCCCAAAAGTACCTCCATTAAAAATAGTCATACCAGGCGGGGCTGGTGGTTCAGGAAGCAGAAATGAGCAAGAGGGAGAAGGTACAGTGTATTTAATCACATGTCTTTTAAATTTACAAACAAAAACGCATATGCACTTTTTGCAGTACAACTAGCTATGTACATGCATTTAGGGGTCAAGTAAAGTCACATTATATACATATATATATATATATATATATATATATATATATATATATATATATATATATATATATATATATATTACTTACTAGGTTATCATTCCAATTTATGAGCTGAATGCATATGCTCTATTTGGATAATGATCTTATAAAAGAATTATCTAATACTCTCTTATCATCATTATATATCATCTTCATCACCATCTTAAAACTATATATTATTGCAATTTTTATTAATTTACAATATTCAAATGTGTGCAAATCTAACGATCTTTCTCAACAGACTATTATGCTTAATTTTTACGCTTTTTTATTTTATTCATACGCTAGTATCTTACCCTCGCTTCACTCGGATGCATCCCTAGGTATGTGTTAATTTTTTTTAGCAGAACCCTAATTCTTTTTCTAAAATAAAAGTAGCCAAGTTACTCTTTATAACATCACCTATCTGCCAGTGAAAGTCCCGTCAAAATCTGTCCTGCCGACAAGCAAACGGTCAAAAATGTTAAAAATTTTGTTTTTCTTATAGTTCACTAGCGACTCACCCTCGCTTCGCTCGGGTTCGTCCCTTTTTTTTTTTTAACGTTGGGAAATGCATTTACGCACGACGTGTGGGACTCACCGGCGTAATACAGCCAGTACTACCCACTAAAACCCAACAAAACCTTCCCCCGTCTTAATGGGGCGTCGCAGGATCGTTTACGCATTCAACTACGACGCCCCGACGGCAGGTCCGCCGAGGCAGACCACCACAACCATGGGGTTGCTCCACAGTCCACTCTGCTATCAGAGAAGTACCAGGAGCAACCCGCATGGTACACTGCCCTAAGAGGGCCACCTCCCACCGCCCACCGAAGTGGGCCACCTCCCTGTGCGTTTCTTGGCTTCGCGCCCGGTTGGGTTGCCGGGCACTACTGAGCCCCCCACCACGACAAGTTGAACGCACGTTGGGGGGGTTGGGTTCGTCCCTAGGTTGATGCCCCATACAAATTTTCAACCCCTTAAGGGATGTTTTCCAGGATAAAAAGTATCCTATGTCCTTCCCAGGGTCTCAAACCATATTCTTACTAAATTTCATCTAAATCAGTTTAGTAGATCCAGAGATTATCCCCTACAACGTCACGAAAGTCACAATTCACAAACTTTACCTCTTTATTATATTAGAATAGTTTATAACTTTATTTATAAGTACCTTACGAGTACATAATTTTGTTTGCATTTACTAAAAAGCTGTTATTTTGATATTATAAATAGATACTTCAATTTTATTTATCTGTATAGATAAGTGAAAAATGTTAGATCATTTGAAGATGACAGAATAATTTTATTTAGAAATTACTAATGACTCACCCTCGCTTTGCTCAGGTTCGTCCCTAGGTATGTTTTAACGGTTAGTATAAAATAGAAATCTTTAAATTTCTGAGTTATTCTGTACTATAATATGCATCATGTTTTATAAATATAAACCTTCCTCTTGAATCACTATCTATTAAAAAAAATGCATCAAAATCCGTTGCGTAGTTTTAAAGATTTAAGTATACATACTGACATGCAGACAGTGGGAAGCGGCTTTGTTTTATACTATTTAGTGATTATTAAGTGGGAAAGTCTTTATATGATTTAATTAACATGAGCACAGGGGGTACAGGTTCAAGAGGCGGTGGCAAAGGGCGAGGCGGCGCGTCCACTCTGCCCTACGTGATACCCTGCACCAGCACCGACACCGGTCAAACATCTGACAGCTCTGATGGCAACACCGAAGACAAAAGATCTGGAGAGGGTGGCAAGGTAACTAACTTCATTTAGCTTCATTACAAAATGCATTCACCGATGAACTATCCATGTATTGCTATACAACTAGGATTTATGGAAAACAAATTCATTAAAATTGATTTTTTTAGTATGAAGGCTTGCTTTATTAAATCACGTGTGTGAAAGTGTTTTCAAACTTACATATTTTAAGAATTAACAGTTTGGTCCAATAAATACACATTTTGTGTACCATTTCAATAATCTTAGACGCCATGCAGTGCTACTACAAACTACTAATCATTTAAGATTTTTACTTATGAACACAGCATGCGTGTTGCCTATCGCAATATAGCCATCGTTTAAAGACAAAGAGGTATCAACAACGAACATGTCACGACAGGTTTTAAGTAGTAAGACATTACGTACGTAAAATATTAAATACTTGTCTTGTAGGCAGGACAAAGAGTACTTCGCTCCCACAGAACGAATGACGGGGATAAAGATAAGGGGAGAAGTTCTCCCACTGGGTCGGAGAATCGCTCAGGACACAGTCAGGCTTTGAATTCCAACAAAAGTCCACCACCCTCAGTAAGTATATATATAGCACAGTACAGTAGTTGCCATATCACCATAGAGACCTTAGATATGTATCAATATCTGTCTCTTTATTCATAGTTTGTGTGGCTCATTGGACTTATTTTGAATCTTCGTTGCAGGGACATGATGGCGACCATGCTACATCTACATCTGGTTCGGGTGGAAGATCCGAGTCAGGTAATATATTACTCAATTAAATTGTTGGAAATAATTTCTCTATCAGTAACTAAGTCATAAATTATCTTAATACTCTTTCACATGCTAACTTTTAACTTTTGGAGATTTATGGTAAGGAAATATTAAATGCTTACACTTAATTATTCTTTGGTTCTTATTGTCTCTATGTCATGTGTATGTCAAGTGAAAATGATAAGCTAATAGAAATTGTATTAAACAGCTCCAGGGCCTTCGGTCGAGTTGCATCCGAGGAAGCGCAAGATCAAAGCGTCCAAGGACAGCCACTCGCGGGAGTCAAAGAATGAGCAAGTGCCAGATAGCACCACACTCACACACAGCATCACCCATTCCAACCCTTACCAAATGTACATTCATATACGTAAACAGGTGATTGTTTTATATATAAAACTAGCAATACCCGCGGCTTCGCCCGCGTCCAAACTTCTGTTCGGTAACAAAATTCACAGGATCACCCGCTGGGCTAATCTGAAGATTACCTGAAAATTTCATCAAAATCGCTCCAGCTGTTTTGGAGTCCATAGGAAACATACATACTGACATCGATTTTTATTTAATCAATAATTTAAATTTATTTATTGCTCGTAAAATGGAGTCCTTTATGAAAATTTTGTGACGCACCGACTGCAGCGCCACCTACCGGGTCCAATTGTGTTTTCAAACCATCCAGGAGCCCAGCTAAATATACACAAAATTTCATCCAAATCGGTCCAGTCCTTTAGGAAGTGTAGGTTAACAAACATACATACAGAAGAAATATATATATTAAGATAATTTATTTACCGTCAATAATATACACAAACTTTAAAATCATTTTAAATGTAACATTCACTCCATTTTAATTCAAACGGTCATTTTGTACATCACTCTTGAGGCATAATCACCTTCATTAAATGAATTGATATGATCACTGAAAACAATCCAAAATTGGCAAAAATCTCGCGTTACACAATAAATACTTGCATCTCTTTTGAAGTTGGTGTAAGGGACTATATCTCAATACAATGACTAAATCCTGTTATTAAGTAATTAAATATATTTATCTGGTATAATATTAGTAACAAATTATTGTTATTACAACAATGCAAGATTTTGTATTGTAATGACTTTTAGATTATACTTTGATGTTGTTATTAATTCTGTATTATGTAATGCTAAAATTGCCTAGTAAGAATGGTAATTAAATGTTTTTCTTTAAGCAGTACAACTATATAATATAATAATAAAAAACATTTTTTCTGTTTTATCTAGATTGAGCGACGTCAGAAAGGCTTGTTTCCAGTAAAACCTAAACCACCCAAAGATTTTAACAAATATCTGATGAATCGTTGTACTTATACTCTTCAAAATAATGTGAATCCGGAGCCGCAGGTCGAAATACCGATCAATTTACCATCTCAAATGGTTAATGAATTTTTAGCTCAGGAAAAAGAAAGGTAAGAACTAAACAGAAAATAAAAGTTTACTGTGTATAACAATTCAAATAACTACTTTTATAATAAACTTAATTTGTTAATTTATATATATATACTTTTCCGACAGAACAAGATTGCGTATACAACATCTAGTAGAGAAAGAGAAGCTTGTTCTGGCCGTCGAACAGGAGATATTGCGGGTTCACGGGCGCGCCGAACGCGCTGTGGCTAACCAAGTAAGCTAGTTAAAAATACATATAATTATTTAATCTATACATATAATAAAAGTGTAACTGATCGCTGTCTGTTCATGGAAGATATTGGAGAAAAACTATTATTGGTGATATTTATTAATGCAATAGAACTCAAAAGAATGATTTTTAGAAAATTTTGGGTTTATCTATGCATTTGTGCGCACTAATTTCAGAAACGGCTTAACTAATTTGGGTGCAGTTTTCACTAATATACATAAGCTTCACTTAACATTTAATATTTATTTTATTTCGGTTCTTTAATGAAAAAGTTAAGTCAATTTAAAGTATCACCCAGGGACAAACCAGAGCGAAGAGAGGACGAGAGTCGCTAGTTTTAATAATACACATGCATACACATTTTATATAAATCTCCATTTCTTTTAGTACAGTTAATTCTAAACTCAGTTGCCTGTGCTTGCCTATTTTTATCCTCATGCGAAGGAACTTAACATTTCGATTGGAAGTTTTTTAGTGTTTTTAAAATTGGCCAAGAAAATAATTAAAACATTCTTGCCACTATTTCACGCGGACATGATTTGTACAGTAATAACTAAGTGTACATTTGTTTTGTATATATATATAATTAACTACATTTGTAATTTTATTTATTGTAAATAAATAAAAAGAAAAATAAAAACATAAATAATATACAAGCATATTAAAATGTATATTTTGTAATATCTCTTATAATAATACAATGCAATTTGTCTGACAGGCTCTTCCTTTTTCGGTGTGCACAATACTGCGTGACAAGGAGGTGTACAACGTGTTGGCGCCGGACCAGGAAGAGAAACGCAACGCGCAGCGCTCCCGGTGCAACGGACGTCAAATCAATTCGTGGCTGCAGGAAGTCGATGATAAGTGGGAAAAGATCAAGGTGATCTATATGATTTATTTCGTATCTATTTAATTAAAGATACTTTATAATCGTTAAGAGAATAAAGTATCAGTTTTGTTATGTATATGTATGGAATAATAGTTGGCACATTTATTTAGAGTAAGTACCTGGGCGATCGAGCTTCGCTCGGAGTTCTTTTTTGTTATATCGTATTTTTTTAGTTAAAAAAACTAAAATTAAACACAAAAAATAAATAAAAGTAAGGACTTTATATATGAACGGGGTTCGAACCCGGATACCTGTGATTGTTAATCTTGCGCCTTGGCCAGTTAACCACGATGCTTATTGCCCGGGCGTGCTTAATTAGCGACCACATATTGCGTGGAATAATGCGAAAGAAAATCGCATAAAAATTCGAAAACATGCGTTTTTCCAGACATAAGACTAATCTAGATCGATTTTTCGCCCCCGAAAACCGCCACATACCAAATCTAAGCGAAATCGTTAGAGCCGTTTCCGAGATCAGAGAGGTATAAACAAATATACAAGAATTGCACATTTAAATAGATTAGATAGTTATGAATTTTAAGTGATTCAAATCCTCACCAAATTTTCAGTAACTGGTCTTCTATAACCGCTGCAAATAATTTTTTATTAACTTTATATAAAAATATATTAAAGTTTTATTAACTTTATATGAATGTCTTTCTGTATGTGTTCATGATGTATCATTTACATTCATATTTTACACTAAGTCATGGTTTATAGTTTATTGTGATAGAATCGTTTATAAGGATTTTATAGTAGTGTATATTCTAACGAAGTAATTAACATTGTAGGAAGGTATGCTTCGACGTCAGCACACGGAAGCAGAAACACTGCACGCGGTACAGATGATGGGATGGGAATGGAAACTGAAAGAACACGGTCTATGTGACTACAAGACCACCCCAAAAATAGACCCCACGCACGTACCACAAATACACGTGTCGAATTTTGACTTGCCCGCTTGAATTTTAAGTTCATATTGCCTGTGTTCATGTAAGGCCAGCACGAAACTCGTGCCGGCATAACTATAAGTTTTGTCATTCTAACGATCTCTTAACACTTTTATAACATCGATTGGTAATACGACTCAAGCGGAGCTACAAAATTGGATTATAACATTTCTAAATTTTCTCGATTGTCGTCGACCCTTTCTAAGGACTTTCCTGCGCCCCATTTTTCGGTGACAGATGATTCTTTGCTTTTTTTCTTTAATTTACATCTGAAACTTGTAAGGATCAACTGCTACCGAAATGTGGCTATTGTTAAGGTTTAATTTCTCATTATGAATCTGATGTAACATCGGATAATAATTTGGCGCCAAGGCCTCCTTCTTACAAATCGGTAAGAATATTATTATGACATAATTTGTATTTGTTATTTTACATTGAACTTAAAAATGTACAATATGTTTGAAGTTAGTTGTACATATAATTATTTTACGATTATTATTTTAAGTTGACATTAAGAATATTTCATTAATTTTAGTTAATACGTTTTAGACATATAAAGTGTACTATAATTTGAAATAGGTTTCAAATGCGCTTTATTTTTTTTTATAAGACTGCATTACTTTAGGAAAATTTTATGATTATTTAATATCTGCTTATTAGTATTTTATTAAATACATTATGGATTTTTTTAATAATGTAATTGATTACATTAATTTTATCAATTTAATATATTAATTTTTTCATGAAAGAAAATTATGTAATAATTCTTGAAATAATAAATAGATCTCAATTTTCTTGTGTAATTTTATTTATTCAAAGGAAAAAATATAAATGTTGTTTAATCAAAAGTACCTAATCAGATATTTTCGAAGTCGGTGCCTGCCGATGCAAAGCAAATCTAATATATTTCGATACGTAAAATACATATTTAGATATTCATATCCTAAAATATTGTCACCTGGCACCGACTTCGAAAAAAACTGATTAGGTATCTATTCTAAATGAAAACCCCCGTTTAGTTAATTTTTTCATTTTAGTGCCTGGAAGTCGGTTTTATTTATTTTTTTAAGTTTTTATTTTACCATTTTTAGTGTAGACCTAATAAACAGGTAATTTGTAAGAAGAAAGTTTTTTAATAACATTTGATTAAACAATTTATTTAAAATATAAATTTAATGTTGATTTTATAAAAAACCGCTCGACCGATTTCGAAAAAAAATATATGGGACCACCTAGGAAGTATACTCTTTGAAACAAAAAAAAATTCCAAATCGGTTCAGGTGTCTTTGAGTAATCGGTGAACATACATAAAAAAAAGATTCCGACGAATTGATAACCTCCTGCTTCTTGGAAGTCGTTTAAAAAATACATATTTACCTAAAAATTTAGTGCGGTACGAGTATGCATAGCATAAAACGAAAGTCCATCCCTGTTTTCCAATAAGAGCACTAAAGCGCATTAGCGGCATAATGCTAACTTCGAATGTTCCAACTACAGCAACACTTCGCACAATCAAGCATTTTGAAAAGTACTGCTTTGGCGTGATACGCGCAGGGATACCAACTCAGTAGCAGAAAATATAAGTAGTATAAGTGTTTTTTTTTTCAAGGTGGCATTGATCACAATTTTATTTACAGTATCGTTAGTAATATTTGTTTATATTTTATTTATATATTATTGTATACTTATTATTTAGATTTATTATATAATTTATAATATGTATTATATATTAGTTACATTTTTTATTCCAAAACTGATCCTAGTGCCCTCTGCTGGTGCATTAGAAAACTAATTCATGTTCCTATTAAGCATTAGCACACTTCGGCATTGTGCACTAATTACGGCATTATGCTCTGTAATTGGAAAACAGGTCTTGTCTGCCTTTGTCCGTTTCTCCACTTACTTCTAAACCACGCAACTGATTTTGATAAGTTTTTCACCAATAGAAAGAGGGATAACGGAGCAAGGTTTGTGTATGTATAGAGTTAATAAAATTGTAACAAAGAAAAATCTGTACCTATGAAATATTTTTTTAAAAGCAGTGTATGTTACGTATATTGTACAAAATATAGACCCCAAAACAATAGTTATTGTGTCTGTCTGTTTGCCTGTATATTTGTGTTCGTTTCACACAAAAAGTACTGAATATACATTTTATTCTAAAACTTATGAGATACATCAAAACAAAAATGTACTAGAAAATTGTTTTTCTTCAAGACTTACAGAAAAGTTCGCAATAGCATGTGTCTATCTGCTAAGGTAAAATATGAATTTTAAATTGTAGGATTATGATATAGTGAGCTCAGTGATGGTTCCAGTAAAAATCACATTTGTAACAATAGACAATTTATTAATGTAAAAGTTTATACTACATTTGTAACATTGTTCTTACAAATAAATAATACGACATTGATTCCTCTTGCAATCTAACAAAAAGCATTCACAAAAGAGGCAGCTTTCTTATAAAGTAACGATGCCACATAACTGCAGTGAATCCAGACAACATGTACCAGGTGACAAGATATGAAAAATGCTCATTTCTCATGGTAATTCTTGTTTGGTTAGGCAGAGGCCAGCCTTCTGGAGGATCAGGAATGCCTTTGGCATCTAACCAAACTGGAGCACAGTCATAATAAGCACTCATTTGTTCTAAATCTCTGAAAAAGAGATTTGGATACATATTTGGTTAAGTTATAACTTTACATTTATGGACTTTACATATTACTTATATGGATTTCCAATAATGACATTTATTGTAAGACAAGAGTGATAGAAATTATTATATAAAAATAATACAACATACCTGCATAGCCAAGAGTTCTTTTCAGGATTATTTTTTGGCATAAATGGCTTACGTTTTTCTGTAAGACGGACTATTCCTGTCAACTCCACTTCACCCTCAACTAACGATGCCTGACGCCTTTCTTTTGGCCGCATATGTGTAGGAATCCACCCTCGGTTTATGAGAATTACTTCTCTAAGGAAAACAATATTTTAGCAATAAAGTATAAGTACATTAAAGAATTATTTTTTTTTTTATTATTAATTATTCTTTTCTTTTTGTGTATTAAAATTTTTAAAACATTTTACTTCAAATGCAGTATGGAGTAAACACATTATAACGTTTTGTAATCACGTGCAAAACTTACCCAGTATCAGATAATTTGAAAGGAGTAACAACAAGCCATCCTTGATTTTTTTTTGGGTCTGACATGAGTGACCCTGTTCTGGATAAACCAGCGTCATTTTCAATAAGGGCACGTGGTCCCATTAGAGTTTCCTTGGAATGTAGGAACTCTCCTTTTACTTTAACTGGTCTGTATTCCAATTTTTCTAGTTCTTTAAAACTAGAACAACACAAGATTAAAAGAAAATAATAAAAGATACTTTAAATATGCATAAAATACAAATAAACGACAATGGGCACCTTTTTAAGAACCCTGGGTCCATTTGCAACAGCAGAAAGTAATAATTAACTAGTACTATAGTGTACTTGATTTCCATCTAAGGTAAATTTATTTCTTTGAATCAATGCAAATGTAACAAAGCTATTCTTCATATTATTCAAAGAAATAATATAAAATACTAGCAGTACCCGTGGCTTAGCCCGCGTCTAAATTTCTGATCGCAAAAAACAATCACAGGATCACCCTCTGAGCTAATCTAAAGATTATCTGTAAATTTCATCAGTCACTCCAGCTGTTTTGGAGTCCATAGGAAACATACATGTGCAAATTTGGTAATTTTTATTGGTATATAAATTGGTCTAAATTCATTAACATTTTCATCTCACGACACGTTGCATCTTACCGAGAAGAGCTGGACACCCAGGAAACATACATACACATCACACATCGATTTTTATTTATTTAATCAACAATTTAAATTTATTTATTGCTCGGAAATTGGAAATTTAGTGACACACCGACTGCAGCGCCACCTACCAGATCCATTTGTGAATTCAAACCTTGCAGGGGCCTACTCAAACATACACACAAAATTTTATCCAAATTGGTCCTGCTCTTTAGGAGGAGTAGGTTAACAAACACACATACAGAAGAATTATAATAGATAGAATTATATATAAAAATATATATAAGATTAAATTTACAACAGATGAAGTAGATATTTGCCTACAAAAGGCAATATTCTTGCAATGAATTTGAACTCAACCATAATCTATATTATAAGAAAATGGAGTAATACATCAATATCTTGTATGTAACACAGGTCTTATTACTGACTGGCGACTCACTATCGTTTCGCTCGGGTTCATCCCTAGCTTGCTTCCCAATACAAACTTTCATCCCCATTTTCACCCCTTAAGGGAGGATTTACGGGATAAAAGTATCCTATGTCCTTCCCAGAATCTCAAACTATCTTCTTACTAAATTTAATCTAAATCGATTCAAAGATTACCCTCAACAAAGCCACAGACACACAAACTTTACCTCTTTTTCATTTTTGAAATTTAGAAATAAGATTTCAGTTTATAAATTATTAATTAATGAGGTTTTTGTTATAATATAAATACTTATGTCAATATATTAATAATTATATTGCTCAAATAACTATAGTATAATTCACTAAAATTATTATTTATATAATATACCTAGTTATTGATTTATTTATGTCAATATAACTGATGACCAGATCATGAATGTTAGTAAAAATAATATTAAAACAAAAAATATTATAAAGATTGTCAATCCATTGTTTCTGAATATAATTAAGAGAAGACTGAGGTCTTGCTATATTTAGATATAATTTATAATATCCAAATCTACAAAACATTTGTTCTTAATTTATGATAGAAGTAATAAGTTCTTACTCATGAGGCATTTCAATAGGTTCAGAGTTAGATTTTGCATGTAACATATCTATAAGCTCAAGTTTCCACTGCAGACGATAAACTTGCCAACAACCCAAACCAAAGGATGTTACCGGCATTACCTTAAACAAAACACATTTTAAAAGTTATTAATAGGAAATAGAAACAAGGATATATTTGTGCATACTAAATCATCTACATAAAATATAAAGTAACCATACCAAATTATAAATTAGAGCAAAGATTTTTATATTGCATTATTAATTTCACACAAGTAATGTACAAAATTGTAAACTTCTTATTATAATATAGTAAGTGTATACTTTATTGTACATTAGAAACAGAATAGAAGGGAATAAATTTAATAATGAAATAAAAATAAAAAATAACCTTACCAAGAGTACCCATTTTATGACCTCTCCGGGTTCCTTACTTTTGGAATTTTTAACTCGAATAGAATGGGTAAAAGTCTTATTAAACCTGAAGATATTTACTTTAATATTTGCTGAAGTATTTTTATTAAAAAGCCTGTAATTATTTAATATTTTGGTAATACCTCTGAACATTGACATTTTGTTTAGAATATGAAGTATGAATTATGAACCACAGAAGAAATCTAAATTCTGATCAGTGTTGCCGTTTTGTATATGGAAATAATGCTAGATTTTTGCGACGATAATGCTAAAAAAGTGCTAGATCACACGTTAATATGCTAAAAAAAAATGCCAACTGTTAATTCTTGTTTAAATGATTCATAAATGAAAATAATTGTAAGTGGGTAGTGTAATAAATAAAAGGTAAATTTAATCAATTCGGTTAATAAAATTATATTTGTAAATCATCAATATCGGCTTCGTCTTGTGCTTGTGATGTTGATGGGCTATCTTCAAAATCAATAGTCATTCGCATCACAAGCGACTCTTTAACCCCTCTTATCTGTTTTAAATTTTAATACATTATCGGGAACGTTATAGGAATGACAACATTTTCCTGATCTTTTAAGGCCGTTTCTGATGTATAGAATCGAGTTCAGTGTATGTAGTGGCATTCGATTTCTTAATTTTCTTTTGACTAGATTCATTTGGCTGAATACTTGTTCTATCTAAGCAATACAATGCGGCAAAGAAAGAATAGAAATGGCCAAAGGAGTTAAATGTTAACTCCGGTTTTAGTTTAATCACTTCCATAGAGTAAATATACGACGGAGATGTGAACAATACCAATTTGTCAATCCTATAGCAAGAGTTGCCATCACTAGTACATAAAATTCGAAGAATGCTAAAATATGCAATATGCTAAGGACAATTTTTTCATGCCAACAGGGTTTAAAAAATGCCAAATTTAGCATTAAAAATGCCAAAGCGGCAACACTGATTCTGATTTCTGAACAATACTCGCGTCTCAGTCTCACACGGATTAAGGAGCACAGAATAGTTTTTATATATGTAGCAATATACTCTATGGAATAGTTTATACTAATAATATAAAGGGGTAAAGTTTGTAAGTTTGTGAATTGTAAGCTTGTGACGTTGCAGGGGGTAATCTCTGGATCTACTAAACCAATTTAGATGAAATTTGGTAAGAAGATAGTTTGAGAACTGGGAAGGACATAGGATAATTTTTATCCCGGAAATCATCCCTTAAGAGGGTGAAAATAGGAAAGAAAGTTTGTATCGCGAAGCAACCCAGGGACAAACCCGAGCGAAGCAAGGGTGAGTCGCTAGTATAGTATAAATAGTAATAAAGAAATTAATTGGGAAGAAATTTTACTTTTTCTCCCGCCATATGTCGCGATCACTATAGTCCTCAGTATATTGTAAAGCTCTATAACGTGTTTGGATATTTTTTCATTTTATTTAAAATTTAATTAAAATGACAAATTGCGCAGTGCCAGGATACAAAGAAAATTGATATCATTTGTTCCCAAAAGATAAAAACAGAAGAAATTGTGGGCTAAAGCAATAAGCCGCCCAAAAATTGTTGAAATCACAATCTTTATATTTAAAGGTGTGGAGACATCATTGTAAGAAAGTAACTTGTGACTCGAGTGAGTGATTAAAACTTTTAAATCGTCTGTAGATAAATATTTTTTTTAGTTTTTGTACTTTTTTACATATTTTACATATTGAAGTGAAACTTCTTTAGAATCGTTGTGATTTGAAACTCGATGCAACGGAAATGCGACAGTAAAAAGAGACAAACATATAAATATATAGGATTAAGCCGGCGATAGAATGAGATAGAATACATTGCGATGATGCCATGGTAACCGTTGTCATGGTAACCGTTGTTATTTGATAGAATACATTACACAGGAAGTGAAAAATAATAAAATTCATTACTGATTATTATGTAATGTTTATATTTATGTCAAATAAAATGTAAAATAACTTTTAAACTTGGTAAAAATAATATAAAAAAATCCTTATGATTATCCTACTCCTGATACTCTATATTCATATCATTTTCTGAAGTTTCACTTCTACGATGTGTGAATTGCACATTTTTTTTAATTACATTTACTTTACGGGATTGAATTTCGAAAAATGTTAAAATACGTATTTATTTAATTGTATTGAAGAGCATTAATACCAAGATTCAAGTTATTCTGATCATAAATAATTCGTTGCCCATATATCCTACTTGATTACCTCCTTTTACTTTTTAAGGGATAAATTTCAAAAAAATGAGATATATATAAAACAGCTCAGAAGGGTTTTTCCAGGAAGACAAATATTTGGCAATTAACAATTATATTTCTCGCTTTTTCTGTATACTCATTTTACATTTATATTTTATATTCCTAACTCATATAATGCGAATCACCGACTGTCCACTTGACATATCAAACATCTATATTCAAAATCTACGAACTGGCACATAAAATAACTAAATGTTACAGTCGGCCATCCGTTACAATAACGAGTCCCTTCGTTTTAGGCCACACTAAGTCAAAAAAGTTTCACAATTCATTACAATTCACTCATCTTACATTAAAAAAAGTTTGTTGAATCCTGCTACTCTCTATTTCTATCTCTAATCTGTTTGTTGTTAACAATAATCAAATATGCTGTTAGATTTTTATCGGTAAATGTATCTTCAGTAGAGGCGTGCACCCAGTGGTACAATCCTCATCTTCACTCTGTGAATCTAGTCGCTAGGTTCGATTTACTATTTCTCTTAAGGCGAGAGAATCTTAGACTGCCCACCCCCTTCAGCTCGGCAGCTAATTTATTTATGTGTCGGTCCAATCTGGCTTGATAATTATTGCTGTTTAACTCGACATCTTCCTTCACTATTTGCAGATTGAAATCTAGGTAAACATATTTATTACTTATATTTGGTGGAACATACATCATGGTTCTCATTGTTTTGCTCTGAAACCTTTCGAGTATTTCAATATTACTATGGCTGGCTTTACTCCAGAGCTGAATGCACAACTCCATATAGGCTTTCCGCTTTAGTATAGCTTTATAGGTATTAGATAGCCATTTTACTGTCATTTGCCAACGATGACTTACGACTGATGAGCCCATATATGCTGCGGAATTTGTGTCTAGCTGTTTCCTTTTAGTCCATATGTGTTTGCGCCAAGTGAGTCTACGGTCGAGATGTATACCTAAGTATTTGGCGTCATCAGATTGTGGGATCTCTCTTTCACAGAAGGGTAGGTTTTCCTTCTAAATGTGTAAGTTGCTTGAATCGGTTTATTTGTATTGGCTTTAATGCGCCACTGCTGGAACCATGCTTCGATGAGAGTCAGGTGTGATTGGAGTCTTACAGATCGGGTCTCAGGAATCGGGATTCTCATGGGTCGAAAGAAGTGAGGTATCATCTGCGTATATCGCTGTAATGGTATTGGCGTAGAGGGTAGATCTGATGTAAATATTAAATAAAGAACTGGTCCCAGTATGTTACCATGACCTAAGGTATTTCTCTATTTCATTTTCTAGATTTTGATTGTTGCTGGGGAGTGGTTCGAAGTCTGTATGTAGGTGATTAGCGTCGATCTTAATTTTTTTTTTCACAGTCTGAGCGGACACAAGAACCCGTTTGTGTTCTCAATGATGTACTTTGTTGTTTTGGACGCTTTAGGATTCTGGTAGGCTTCCACAACGAATAGTTCGGGTCACTAGTATGTGTCAGTCTTGCGAGATATGATTGTAGGTTCTCATTTTCCACATCTTTAGTTAGCGTCTTTAGTTCTTGTGAGGCTTTATTGAAGGCTGTCTTATCTCTAAGATAGTGGGTGGTGTGCCATACTCCCCGGAGTCTACGTCTTTTGTTGATACAGTTCTTAATGAACGCGGGGTATACATGTTCTTTTGTAGTTCCCGCTTTATGATGGGATGTAGATCTGTTCGGTACGTCATGAATCGATCGGTTTAATCCTTCTATTGCCTGATGAAAAAAAGGTCATTGTGAGTCACGGGTAGGCTTTAAATATACTAGAGGAATTACTCCTATTCTTTCACTACCATTTTGCTTTAAATCTCAGGGCATAATCGCTATAGCTATCCTGTCACTACAACTTGACAAGAGGATAGTTACTTCTATTCTTTCACTACCATCTTGCTCCAAGTCTTATGACCTGATATCGCTATAGTTATTATATCACTAACTTCAACTAGAGGATAGTTACTTCTATTCTTTCACTACCAACTAGTCGAGCAACCAGTCATACATAACACTCATGTTCGGCGCACATCCGCTCGAGCTCTTTGTTATGCAGACAGGTTCACTACCTATTTGTCTTATAGTTATTATATCACTAACTTCAACTAGAGGGTAGTTACTTCTATTCTTTCACTACCAACTAGTTGAGCAACCAGTCATACATAACACTCATGCTCGGCACACATCCGCTCGAGCTCTTAGTTATGCAGACAGGTTCACTACCTATTTGTCTCTACAATATTAATAAAAATACTCCTCCTCTCCATCAAAAGTCATACTCATCAAATAAATAAATAAACAGAACTTCCCGTGTTTAAAGTTTGGCCAATGGTGATCACTACAGCTCTGCCTCCTACTTCGCAAATAGTGAACACTATCTTGTCGGCTCTCGTGTCCGATCGGGCTTCGGCTGCAATGCTCGCCCTCACAAGCTCTTAGCTTCTTCTATCTGGTTACGTAAAACATACAGGGGACGATTTCTTATCTCCGTCGCCTCATTTCGTCAAATTCACCTCCATCCATCTAGAACTTGTACACACAAATATCATTAGTTTATTATATTTTAAAACTTTGTTATATATCAATTGAAGTGCTTAACAAATAAAAAATAATAATTAGTAGTATTTCATAGATTTGTTCAAAAAATAAATCTATGTTCTTACACTTTTTTTTATTTTTATTTTTCATAGGGGTTGATTGTAAAGACCATGCCACCCTTATAGGAAATACATTTTTTTTTATCTATTCTACCTTTTTAATACTAATTGCACAATTTTATACGGCATCTTTGCTTGACCCGATTGGGGTGTTACAACACCAACATCCATTTTATTATTTTTTATTATCCATTTTTTATATTCTGCCTGCCTCATTCTGAACACATTTCATTAAATTATGATTAGTATCTTCCACAATCCCACACTCAGCGCAATCTGTCGAATTTGACTTACCCATTAAAACCGCAAAATAGTTCAATGGAAGGTGACCCGAACGAAGCCTAAAACTAGTTCAGTATCATATCTACTCATATCGGCCTAGCTGACTCATGAGAAGCGTCATATATATATATATAGGTAGGTTGAATAGTTTTATACCCAATACTTTTATGTAACAGTTTTTCACTAAGATATTCTTTCCACGTTTTCTAATCATTGTATCTTTATTAAAAACAAAACATCTGACCAATATGGTAAGTATGTAGTATACACGGAATACGGTCTGTTATGGCTTCTCTTGCAAATTTATCTACTATTTCATTATTTTCTAGGCCGACATGTGAGGGTACCCACTGTAGTACAATTTGTTTATTTTTACAATGGAGATTACTTAATAACTTAATAATTTCATAAGCTATAGGCATTCCTCTATATGCTAGAGTACACCGATTCAAATGTAAAGAACACTTTAAAAATTAGCCAGTAATACTTCTCGTAATCCCAGAAATCAATATAGGACAGAGCTTCAGCAGTAGCAAAGAGTTCAATATGCATAATCAAAAATTTAGAATTTAGAGTTAACTTATAATTTTCTTAGATTGCGGGTCCCAAAAAGTTGCTGTAGCCCCACAATTATCCGTTGAACCATCATTATACATTTTGTAAAAATCAAAATATTTTCCACTAATGAACTTTATGCAGACCTCATGCAATGTGTGGAGATTATAAAACTGTTTGTACCTATTCATAATATCAACATCTGTTCTTATACTTTTCGATAAATCTATTTTATTAACCCAGAGTTCAATGAAAACATTTCCATCCGTTCACTAGAAAAAATATTGGTTGATTTATAAGCTTCATGAATTTTAAGTAATAAAGGTTTTTATTTCATGTGTTCTCTATAAGTATCTGTAATATTTGTGTGAAAACTATCTAATACGTAAACTATATTTTTGTTAAAGGAACTGATTTTTAACCAAAATTTGCCTGCAAGGTACCTAATTCTACGAATGTGGAGTGGAGGGTGATAAAGCTCACATTCCATCACGTGAGTGGCAGTGGTTTTGATGTATCCACCGATTATTCTCAAACATTGGTTCTAAACTATATCCAACTTTTTAAGATGAGTTTTGCAACTATTAAGTTATAAGAATTTTTTTATTCTCAAAAAGGACAAAGTCACTTACATGAGAACAACGTAATTACATAAAGTAAAAATTATGCAAATAGTCGCCACATAAGTAGGTACTCAGTTAACGAGATATAGTTACAGATGTATGTATATTAAATGTTATTAAATTGGTTATTTTCCAAAATATATTGTGAGAGCTGAGATTTAAATCCGTTAATTGAGCTTACATTTTTTTAAAGTAGATAGTAATTTGTTATAGAGTTGTGATTCTTCAAATGTAATATCCTTCTTTGCATAATTTGTTGTAGTTTTTGGGAGAACTGGTATAGTCAATTTTACTACGAATTAATGAAATATATAGACGTCGCATGTGCACTGGATGAATACCCCAACTAGAACTGCCAAGATCTTTAAAACTTTTAAACATCTAGATAAATTAACCTTTTAATTCATCTATATGCTTTTTCTATTTTAGTGACTTATCCAGCCAAACACCTAAATATTTAATACTATCAACTTTTTCCAAAGCAATGTTATTAATTTTTAAATTAATTATTTATTTTCTATAGTCAGACATGAAAACACAAATCTTTGTTTTTGATGGCGATACAGTCAACCTTATATCGGATAAATGACTATTCAATTCATCTAGCGATCACTGCATACGTATGGTCCCTAAGCTAAAGTTATCACAAGTTATTTATATCACAAAATCATCAGCATATTGGGATATTAATACATTTTTTTAATCTTTTTGCATAAATTCATAGTTGCTATATTGAACACTAAAGGTGATAAAGGATCGCCTTGGGCTAAGTTTTCTAGAGACATAATACGAGTTATCAATTAAAATATTAAGATTTCTTTCCTTAAAAAAAATTATGTACGCAGGTGCAAATATTAGATCCGACTCCCATTTCCTCCACGTTATGTAAAAGACCTCTGAGATTGTTATTATAAGCATTATCGATGTCTATAAAGCGTACTATAGTGTACGTCTTCCTTAAAAGAAAACTTTCTCTATTGTCAATACTAAATCACTGAGATTATCAAGTGTAGATCGGAATTTTCTAAACCCATTTATCCGGTTTTTAAAAAAAAATTCAAACTTTTCTATAAACCATTGTATTCGCTTCAATAGAATGTTATGAAAAGCTTTACAAACGCACAACATCATTGAAATAGGTCTTAGGGATGAACTAGAACCAACCCGACTAGGTTTCGGAATAGGAACAATTTTAATGTCTCTCTACTGTTTTGGTATAAATTCAAGATTCAGAAATTTATCGTTTAGTAAAAGTAACACGTTTTGGCATTATTTGGAAGGAACCTAAGAATGGAATATAAAATATTGTCACATCCAGGAGTAGTATCTTTTGAGCTAAATGACTTTTCAACTTCTGTTATTATACAATATTCAATCTAAGTTAATATGTATTTTATCGCCTTAATTCTATCTCAACACATCATTTTCTACTTTCAAATAAAATTTTCCGTAGATATTTTTAATATACTTTGGACTAATCCACATACATCTTAACCAATAATCACACTGTTTTGTATTTTTTTTTTCATATTATTCTACTTAATACACAATTACCTCACAAATTGAAACATATTTTAGGATTTTGAATCCTTTCACTGAAAAAAACTCATATAAATTACAAAATAACGTAACCTTCAAATTGTCAGATGATCCGTGGGCGTTGCAAAAACAGTATATTTTTGCAGTGATCCCACTTCTGAGCTAAAACAGCTTAGAAGGGTTTTTCCAGGAAGACAAATATTTGGCAATTAACAATTATATTTCTCGCTTTTTCTGTATACTCATTTTACATTTATATTTTATATTCCTAACTCATATAATGCGAATCACCGACTGTCCACTTGACATATCAAACATCTATATTCAAAATCTACGAACTGGCACATAAAATAACTAAATGTTACATATATTTTTTTATTTTTTATCTTAAAGCTAAACACCACATTCTGTGTGTTTCACATTAATGACAGAGTTTCATACAATATTTCATCCCCTATTTTATCCACTTAGGGGATGAATGTCGAAAATTAAATGTGGCACTCGGAGACTGCCGCGGTAAAGCTATTGCATACCATTTTTTATCAACTTATGCAATTATAATTATTTATTTATTTTATTAATGCAGTATTTTTTTCCTTGACTTTCTTCATTAATAAATGCACTTTGTTTATTCATATTTAAAACACTTTGTACACAAATTATACGAGTACAGATATCCACTGTTGTACATAGATGATAAATACCTAAACACCTATATACTTTCTCACAAACAGCTGATTACGGTAGTTTTCCAATGCCACCTAAAGGCGGGTTGCTGAACTAAAGAGACAAGCGTGATATTTCAAAAAGTCATTAAAAGTTCTGGTATTTATCGATAGATGGAAAAACTAAAAAGTATCACCGCTGTGCCGGTCGGAGTGGGGGGTGTCAGGTTTTTTTCGTTACGGAATTTCTGGATTCGGTCCCCACGCTCAAGGCCCGCGATAGAAGCTATGCAATAGCTTAAAAACTTTTTTATTGGATGGCTACATTATATAAGAAATAGGTGCGTGCTCCAAATTTCACATTTTTAAGATCAGCTATTTAGGCTGTGTGTTGATCCATCAGTTAGTGAAGACCATCGCAGCTCTCCATTCTTCCTTCAGCTGGTCTAACTTTCAGGTACAATATATTGCACAGGTGAGATGCGAACACAATAGAAGCAAAAAACTAGGTATAAAAGAGATATCGCAATAAATCGCTTAACCTTAGGCTGAATGTAAATAGGCGATACCTGTGACGCCCTCCTTTCGAGAAATCTTCCCAAAACCCACCATTTTCGCTGAAAATCGGGCCCATATCGAAACGACAAAAAAATATTCTCAATGTTAAAAATTAAACTTCGTCCGTTAAAGTCTCTAGTTGGTACATGTGTAAAATGTTAAATGTTCATAAAATTAAAGTACCAATTTGGCTGATCTTGGTCGTTTATAATTAGACATTATTGATTTAATTAAAACATTTCTTTTATAGCATATTTATCGAAAATCAAGAGAGAAAATTCATGATAAAGTTAAACGGAAAATGGAAAGTTTAAAGTTTGCTGAATGTATAATTTTTTGATTATTATTATATTATATTATCAGCTAGCTACATTTTTAAAGCCAGCTTATTTAGTTTTTTTTATAGTATGTAATTGTCAGCTTTAGAAATTAACTTCGGGATCAATTTGTACACGTTAATAATAAATAATGTTTATTTACTCAAAATGCATACTTTTTTGCATCTAATGTGTTTAATTGCGAAGAATTGAGAAGCTAAGAATATATTGTTACGAGCTTGAGTTCTGGATAGAAAATTAAAGTACATCCTTTGTACTAATTTATACATATCGCAAACTCTTGCCTAACACGCAGTTTTCAGTCACTGAGCACTATTTTTCAGTCTGTCCGTTTTTGTCAACGAGAGTGCGAGAGTGTGAGTTTGGTTTAAAACCGAATCAAATTGATTATTTATATCGTTTGGAAACAATGAAAAAAATGTTTATTTACCAACACAGAGTTTTAACTTATCAATAGATTTTTTATAAATTAGGTAGGTAATACCTACGCTTGTTCAGACGGACCAACTACAATATCAATATAAAATATAATAATACTAAGTATATCAATATCACTTTATCACACATATAAAAAATCTTTACACAGTTTATAGGTAATCCGTCATATCCCTACCTCGGTAAAATCAAGTTAATGTTGTTATAATTAAGAAAAACATAGTCATCAATACCAACCGTTTTAAATCGATTTTTTTTTCGAACGTTTTTTTTCGTTTTAAACTAATTGGTTTAATTGGTTTTAAGGCGGCCTTACAGCTATATTCACTTACAAATCTTAACAACAAAATTCTTGATCTCGTATTGACCGGACAAATTTAATTTAGTTAAAGTTATGCCTATAAGCCGCCTCGATTGTCATCATCCTCAATTTGAAATTATATTTAATTATGGCAAGGTCACCTATCTTCTTGAAAATACTCCAATTACCAAATTGTGTTTTTATAAAACCGGTTATATTAACTGTATTAAAGTATTAAAGCAAATTGATTGGGAAAGCCACGCTTATATACTTAGTTGCGATGAATATGTATAATTTTTTTATAATATTTTGTATACAATAATAGAGATATACACACCAAAATACAAGGCAATAATAGATACCCTTTTTGGTTTTCAAAAAGTTTAAGTAAACTTATCAAAAGCAAGGATAAATATCATACACGTTTCAAAATTTACAATAATCTAAGAGACTATGATACTTTTGCTCTCCTAGGGACAAGAGTTAAACAACAAACTGAAATATGTTTTAAGTCTTATATATCAAATATAGAAAAAAATTTAATTAAAAATATTAAAACTTTTTATCGTTACACTAAAAATAAGAGAGTAACTAATAATATCCCTAAACAGCTGCATTTTAATAATAGAGTGGCTGTATCTGGTATTGATATTACTAATCTTTGTGCTGAATATTTTTCAACTGTTTATGGAAATGTATCATCTTTTAATTATACACCAAAATTTCCTTCATCTATTTTTTCCATAAGTAATTTACAATTTTCCGCAGACGCAATTGAACTTTAACTCAAATCAATTAATGTTAACAATCATTTATTATAAATCAGTTTTAAATGGTATATTTCCATCTTTATGGAAAATTGCTAAAATCACCCCTATTTATAAATCAGGTGATAAGAGTGATGTCCGAAATTATCGACCAATTTCTATCTTAAAAAGCTTTGCTAAATTTTTTGAAACTATGATCTATAAACAACTGTACAGTCATATAAAACCACATTTTAACATTAAACGACATGGTTTCGTATCTGGTTGCTGCACAACTTCCAATTTATTAGTTTATACCACTTTTTTAAGTGAATCATTTGATACAAAGACTCAAGTAGATTCAATATATCTTGATTTCTCCAAGGCGTTTGATCGAGTAAATCACACAATACTATTAGCCAAGGCTAGCCATCTGGGCATAGATGGTAATCTTTATCGTTGGCTATGCTTTTATCTGGCTAGCCGTTCTCAATTAGTAGCTCTATACAGGTATGAATCATTTCCATTTCTAGTCACCTCTAGTGTACCACAAGGATCTATTTTAGGCCCTTCGTCATTTTTGATATTTATCAATGACCTAAAATGTCTTTGATAAATAGTGAATGCCTCGCATATGCTGATGATATAAAAATCTTTTTCCAAGTCACTAAAAGAGAAGATTGTAAAGTTCTTCAGCATGATCTCGACTCTATCCGAATGTGGTGTGATGAAAAGTTGATGGAGCTTAATAAAAATAAATGTTATGTTATTTCATTTACAAAAAATAAAGTTCCAATATCGTTCGACTACAACATAGCAGGCACTGTTATTTCTAGAGTCAAAGTAGTACGGGACCTAGGTGTTATATTTGATTCAACCTTATCATTTAGGCCTCATATCGATTACATAACAAGTAAAGCAAATAGATCACTCGGTTTTATCATCCGAACTGCCCAACCTTTCAAAAATTCAATCTCGTGGATAGTTTTGTATGTCACTATAGTAAGAAGCATACTTGAATACTGCTCTTCCGTATGGAAACTAATATATAATATTCATATTAACAGAATCGCGGCTATACAACGTAAATTACTAAAAATTTTAAGCAGGCGGCAAGGTCTCAGGCGTGAATTACCGACTTACACTAACAGACTTCATAAATATAAACTAAAAAGCCTGGAAGATCGCCGTGTTAGATTTGTCATCCTCCATAAAATAGCCAATGGTGATTTCAATAGTAAATTATAAGAAAAACTGAAATTTAAAATTCGTATTCACTCGATTCGCCACAACTTTTCAATATACCTTCGGCAACTAATAACGTTTCCCAAAACAACCCTTTACACAGAATGTGTAAATCATACAATAGTATAAATGATGAATACGACATTTTTAATAATAGTTTTTTATCGTTCAAGAAAAAATTAAATAAATTATAGTTCTTACTTTACATTAATTATCAAAAATAATTAGGATATGCTTTCTCTCTGTTTGTTCTCCTTTATCTTTTTTTTCTTTGTCTTTTTTTCCACATGAAATGTAAATGTTATTTTCTTTTTTAATATTTTTTGTGTAACTTTAAATGCACAGACTCTTACTGTAATATTCACTGGTTAAATTTGTTTTTATAATTAGTATATGATTTTATTTGAATGTTGTGTAGAGATATAATTGGATAACAAATTTAAAATGATATTTTTAGTTTTTATACGTAGATGTAATTGTTTTAATTTGTTTTCTGTTTCTGTACATAAATAAATAAAATAAAAATAAAATAATTATTCACATGTTACTAAAACGTAAAGACTTGCATTTACAGAAGACTTTTCAGAGATTAATCAGAACTACTATTTATAAATCAAAAATGGGGTTGTACATTATATATATATATATATATATATATATATATATATATATATATATATATATTCATTTACAAAAAATAAAGTTCCAATATCGTTCGACTACAACATAGCAGGCACTGTTATTTCTAGAGTCAAAGTAGTACGGGACCTAGGTGTTATATTTGATTCAACCTTATCATTTAGGCCTCATATCGATTACATAACAAGTAAAGCAAATAGATCACTCGGTTTTATCATCCGAACTGCCCAACCTTTCAAAAATTCAATCTCGTGGATAGTTTTGTATGTCACTATAGTAAGAAGCATACTTGAATACTGCTCTTCCGTATGGAAACTAATATATAATATTCATATTAACAGAATCGCGGCTATACAACGTAAATTACTAAAAATTTTAAGCAGGCGGCAAGGTCTATATATATATATATATATATATATATATATATATATATATAATGTACAACATCCTTGCCGCGAGATGTACATACTCGTATGTATATCTCCGACTGCATAATACTATATTCCTTCGTGAACTTGTTTTCATCTTGTTAGTTAGCTTTTATGTAATCGGGTTTTTTAATTCTATAATATATATTTATTTACAGCTTTTTAAGTATTTTTAAGTAGGAAAATTAGCGAGAATGGTTGTTAACCAACTTTAAATCACTATATATCATAAACTGTTATTTAAAATGAAAAATGATGAAAGAAACCTAAACACATTTGGGATTTTTTGCCGTTTGTATAGATAATGGTACGGAGCCCTTTATGCGCGAGTCCGACTTGCACTTGGGATGGTTTTTTTTTTAAATTGAGAATTATGTAATTAAAAATGTATAAAACAATAATTACGCTTGCTCAATTGGCAAATATATTTTTGGCAACTCGATTTTAGTTTAATCTTTTAATTTAGTTTTTATAAAGTTCAAAAAAATCACGTTTTTTGTGTGGGAGCCCCCTTAAATATTTATTTTATACTGTTATTTAGTATTTATTGTTATAGCGGCAATAGAAATACATTATTTGTAAAAATTTCAACTATCTAACTATCGGTTCATGGGATACAGCCTGGTGATAAACGGACAGACAGACGATCGGAAAGCGGAGTCTTAGTAATAGGGTCACGTTTTATCCTTTGGGTATGGGACCCCAATAAACTACTCTAAAATACTCTGTTGTGAACGCAGAACCCAATCCATACTGGAAACGCGCGGTTTCTCGATAACCAATCACAGCGCGAGGACCCTGAACCCCATCAGCGCCCCCATCAGCGCCCCAATCAGTTGCTGGCATACCTCGATAAGCTATCTTTCTCACACATATGGCTACGCAAAAGAATTTTTTGTAGTACTAATTTGTAAACTTTATTTACGTCGGGGAATTGTTTAAAACCAGTAAATTTGAATAACGTTTTGCAAGTATTATTGAAAATTACTCAATGTTGTGAGTGATTAAAATTTCAGATTGCCAAAAGTATGTCTTTAGGAGTTTTAATAAAATATCTTTGAAGAGGGTGTGGTAATACTTTATAACCAACAAAAACGTCTAGGGTTCCTTTTTTTTATTATATAAAAACTAAATTAAAAGATTAAACAAGAATCAAGTTGCCAAAAGTATGTTTTTTTTGGATATTTTTTTTTCAAATGTTATATACTGCGCAGTAACGAAATAACCGCAAACGCTATCCCAGACCCGCGGGACTGGACTCGCTAATTGACGAAATTATATTTTTTCACAATTTCAACTTGCCAAAAGGACCTTCCCAAAATTCGTCACCAGCTCTCGGGCTATAATATTATACCTTGTCTATCTTTTGTGTCCGACATCGTCATAATGTAGATAATTTAACTTTGTTATAAATAGCATAAAAATAGCTGACCATAGATAACATAATTTTTGTTACATGAAATTACTACATAATCCCAGTTTATAACTATACTCTTTGGTCTCCACTCTCCAGTCTCCAGTCATTTAGCCGGTGTACGTTGCCCGAAAAATACGTATTTCTGCGCCAAAAATGAAGCTTGAAGATAATGAAGTGGTAAGTTTCACAAGTTCTTGCTTCGCGATTCTATTTTTAATACCATATCATTATAAAGTAAATTTAATAATAAATGATTAGAGCGCATTTGTTAATTAATAATTGTTGATTATATCGTAAACAGAAACTAAAGATATAAAGTTAATTTTATATACCTATAGGTATGGTAGGTACAAAAGTATACTTATTATAAGTCAACCAACTACTCGTATGTATAGGATTGTAGCAAACTTTTCGACACTCGAATACAAAAAAAAGTAGGGTGCCTTGAAAAAAATCGTATTGTTATTTTATTATTACAAATTACTACTTTTAATAATAAAATGGGTAGGTATCATCTATTGGTCTATTTCAAATTTGACAGTCCGATTGACAATATTGATGATATTATGACGATTTATGGTGAAAAATTATATACATTAAATCATTCTAATTCTTCGGTCTTTTCATGTGTATCATTTAGAATTGCGTGAATTACCCAGTAATTAATAACTACTAACACACCTTAATAACCTACTGCTAAACTGATCTTGATAAAATAATTACTGTTCCATGAGGAAACTTAAACTAATTAAAAAGAATTATTACAATCCAATCAAGAGGTTAAGAGAAATGCATGTACAAACATACACATGTACACTTATAACTCGATTATTAGACTAAAGTCTCCATATGATTATTTTAGAAAACAACAATATTATATAGATGGCACATTCGGGTCGAATCGATAACCTTTCTGTTTTGGAGTCGGTTAATAAAAAGATAATTTTATCGTAATAAAAAATCATAGGTAAGTACATTTATTATACTCATATCAAAATTACTACTATAGTAGTCGATTTATTGAGTAGTATTAGGCACTTAATAATTATTCTTTTCATTGTTTTTTTACGAGAAATATTTATATCTTTCATACGACAATGAAATGACGTGGAAGCCACATATTCAAAAAAATCTAAGCTAGATTCGGTTTAAAGATGCTTTATTTATTTCTCAAAAGAATAACATTCACTTAATGAGAAAAAATTACAAGTAGGTAGTTGAATATTATTTACATCGTGAACAACTTAATACAAAACAGAAATAAAAATGTTATAGGTATAGAAACATCAAATATGAGTTCATTAGGTAATAGGATTAATACAAAAATTTTATATTTAGTCAAACAACATCATTTTTACATAATGTTGTGGGTAGAACGGTGTTACAACTAGAATATTTACGTACTTAATTGGTAAACACAAAGATATAAAGAGCTTGTTACTAGAAGAGATACGGATAGAATTTAGTAATAACAATGAGTATAATAATAAAATGTTGTTTCAATCAAACCTATATATTACTAGCACTGCCCGCGGTTCCGCCCACGCTTAGATGACCAAAAAGATATTCTTAGGTTTTAAATATTAGGATACTCTTCTCTTACATTGCAGTTTTTGTATTTTTTCTCTTAAATGAGATATTTTCCCGCGGTAAAAATCCTATATGTTGACCCGGATAACCAGCTTCCATCATACCAAATTTCATCAAAATCCCTCCAGTGGTTTTTCTGTGATGCGGTAACAGACAGACAGACAAAAATTCTAAAAACTATAGATTCGGCCTCTGTATCGATAATAATGTCTATTTCAATAAGATTTTCCAAAAATATTTAATGTACAGATTCGGCTTAGTTACAATTTTATTATATTTATAGATAATTGTCTATTAGTACGTAAAATATTAAATAAAGATATGTATACATTCAAAAATAATATTTACGAAAAACGAGATATACAAAAATCAAACTAAGATCTGCCAACGATATTATACTCCATAAGCCACGCACCAATTATGGTAAGAAAAGTATCTATATTATTAGAAGGTGCCCAACTGTACAATAAATTGCCAAATGACATTATTAAAGAAGCTAAATCACTACTAACTTTCAAAAAACTACTCGAAATCTATTTAAAAAAATAAAATATATATATATTTTAATTTAATTAAATAATCAACTATATAATTATTATAAAAATTATAAGCTACATTCAAATAACTAAATTGTATAAAATAAATTGTAACACAATAGAATATATATATATATATCTCGTAAAATATCGTATAAATTAAATCCAGAGCAATATCTCTTCCCGTTGCGCTTTTTCTCTTAACCTGTGTATGTATATTTTTTAATCTTATCCTCTACTTGTTACTTGTCTTGCCTGTAAATTTTCGTGTACCCAATAAAGTGTTACGTTAGGCTTTAGCTAATGTGATTTCTCATATAATTGAATTGTAATATTCTTTTGAGAAATAAATGATCTTAAACCTGACATAATATAATAGCAGTTATATTATAAATTTTTTACCTATCGCAGCGATAGTTACTTATTATATATATGTAAGTAATATTATGGATACTTAACACAAAAATGTACTTTTCTTTTGGTCTTTTGGCAAGCAGATGCATGATGGACAATTTTATTTCAATACTTAGACTATTAACATCAGCTATTTTGTATTAACGCTACAAATTATATTACTTCACGACTACTTGCAGCTAAAGCGAAATCTGAAAAGTCCTTTACACAATGAATCTAAATGAACTATGTAAATACAAGCGGAATTTTAGAAGATCTTGTGCTCTTTAACAACGTATGTGCAAAAAATTACGACTAAATTAATTAATAAAGATTTTTTTGTAAGAAGGGTAAATAATAAAATAAACTATTTTACCATGTAGAGAATACGTATTATATTACAATGTGAAACTTATTATATTAAGATTGTATTAAAATAAATCGTATATATAGGGCAGGTAACTTTTCATATGTGGTGGTTTTTTCCGTTTTTAGCACCAGACTTACGCTTCGCACGATTTTGACAAATGGAAAGTCGCGGCGCGACTACTTTGGCAAGAAAACCATCGTTGTAAAAAGTAATCAGTGATGACAGTCAATATACCTACCTATTCATCACTTGTCCTTAACCTCTCAAAAATCATAACAACGCATAATTATAATAAACATAAAATTAATCAATTATTAAACAGACTAGTTAACGCTCGTGCCTGAAATATTGTGTAAATTTTACCTTTAGTCTCACCAATTATGTAATATTAAAATTTACTAAAAGGCCTAGACTATTATCAAACGAAAAATATATTTACGAGGGAAACTATAGGCTATCTAAAATCATGATACGAACCTATTATATTTTTATAGGTGCTGAGCAATTAAACATAAATATGTACATAAAATATATTGTAAAATAAATAACCCGATTGCATAAAAGCTAACTAAAAAGATGAAAGCAACTTGACGAAGGAATATAGTATTATGAAGTCGGAGACTTACACGTTGCAACCTTACCGCGAGATGTACATGCAGCTTTTTAGTTTTTATTTTACAAAACTCTTCGTCTCCTCCTCTCCTCCTTCTACGCTAATATTAATTAATGAATATGAATTTCAACAGTGGTGGCAGTGGCTCGTGTCCTTTAATGATATACGGCCTCTATGGAATGCGCAACCTTCCTATTTGATATCCCAAGCACTATATATGCTAGCTGGTGTAGCTACACTGTTTCATGGTAAACAAAATTTCGCCACTTGGTTATTTTCTATAAAAAAGTAGTCTATTAATGTTAACACAAAACATTTTGCAGCTTTTAATAAAGGAGGAAGATGGCCATACTTCTGGTTGGGCACAGTGCTGCATGGTATCTACGCGGATAATTTTTGGCATTTTGTACTACCAGAGTTCGACAATTTTTGGCATTCCCAAACTCCCATCATACTTCTTGGGGCTCGATTACCACTCCATATAGTACTTTTATGTAATAATATTTTATTATATGACCATAATATATATTTAAATTTATATGTTTTAATTAAAACTATTCTCCTACTTATATATTTTTTATCTTCAGATCCGGCTTTTATTTACCAAGCGGCATACGCCGTCTACAGGCTAAGATTACCAAGATATGCTCAGCCTTTTGCAGTGGGTTTGTTAACGTTTCTTATAGACATTCCCTATGATATAGTGGCCGTGAAATTCGTCCACTGGACGTGGCATGATACCGATCCTAATATTTATGACCGTCATTATTGGGTGCCATGGAACTCTTATTATTTCCATATGACATTTGCTGCGAGTTTTTACTTCTTTTTCGACGTGAGTAGAAGATGGATGGCACCTGATGTTGAACAATGGACTTCGGCTAAGTAAGTGAAAACTCATGGTCTATATTTTATTATTAAGTGTAATGTGTTAACGGTATCTATACTTTAATGGCGATTTTTAAGTCATATTACTAAAAACAAACTACAAAAACAAGTACATATATAATATAAAAATTATTGTGTTTCAGAAAAGGAGTTGAGTGGAAATCCCTTCTGATAGCTACAGCATTGGGTATGCCCGGAGGTGTTCTGTTATTTATTCCAATTTACCACCCCCTGCATGATGTATTTAATATTCACACTGAAGTCACTGTCATTGTTTTATTCACTATCTTCTCTGCTATTGTATTTTTGGGTATTTTAAGCCCACGTGAGAAAAAAACAGAAAAGTAAGTAAACCACTAATACAGTTGCAATATCATTTTCTTAATGGATGTATTAGGAAGGTCAATTACTAACCTTAAACATAATACATACCAACATTTATATTTCTAGACTAGCGACTTAGCTTCGCATCGCTCGTGTGCGTCCCTAGGTACGTTTTAATTTTTTTGAGCGGAACCCTAATTATTTTTCTGAAATAAAAGTTGCCTATGTTACTCCGTATAATATCAGCTATCTGCCAGTGAAAGTCCTGTCAAAATCAGTTCACCCGTTTCAAAGATTAGCCGGAACAGACATATAGACAAAAATTTAAAAATTGTGTTTTTCTATATAATTTCATATGCATTTAGTAAAAAGCTATTTTTTTTTGTAAAAAAAAAACATAATTTTCATTTAATAAAAAAAAATAGACATTTCAAAATTTATTTATCTGTATAGAAGTTACCCGTTATAATTCTATAATGATTAATCAATAAATCTCTTTATTTCAGTAATAATTGCCAAAAATATATATGATGTAGGTATAATAAAATACAAAAGATAGATGTATAAAATAGTAGAGTTACACGAATACTGGCTCTCGAGTTCACCTGCTCAAATATAGCTGTTACAATAAATAAACCATCATATCACTTATCATGAACAAAGTTTTTATAATTTCATTTTAAAGTATAAAGGTTAAAAAAATGTTTACTTGATTACGTCATCTATACATATAATAAAATTGTATTGTATTTAATTTTTTGGGAAATCTTATTGAAATAGATATTATTATCGATATAGAGGCCGAATCTATAGTTTTTAGAATTTTTGTCTGTCTGTCTGTCTGTCTGTTTGTTACCGCATCACGGAAAACTACTGGAGGGATTTTGATGAATTATGTTGTTATATTAAATATGAAATTTGGTATGATGATAACTGGTTATCCGGGTCAACATATAGAATACTTCTTACTGCGGGAAAATATCTCATTTCTGAGAAATCCATACTACATGTCAAAACTTAAGTAGGGGACAAACCCGAGCGGAGCGAGGGTGAGTCGCTAGTTAAAATATAATATGAGTTGTAAAATAGTCGTACCTGACTTTCGCATACTCTAAGCAAATATTTCTTTATGTTTTAGGTTGACATCGATGGATTACGTATTGTTAATTCAATTGTGCGCCCACTATCTCCTATATTGGACTTACGTAGTTTTCCTGGATCCTTCAAAAGAATGGTCTGTAGGTCTCCATGAGCCAGTAGGCCCTTGTGATGAACAAGCTTCACTAACAACGCCTTTTGGACAGGTATTTATAATATAAAAAAAGTATTTATGTTTGTATTTATTATCAACTAGCGTAACCTCGCTTGGCTCGGGAACGTCCATAAGGACAGGACACAGGAGGACAGGCACATAAGTGCCTAACAGTAGCCTATATATTACTCCAAGTCATAGTCTATACGTATGCTAAATATCATTAATATACTTCCAGCTGTTTCGGCGTGTAGGAGTAACAAACATACACACACTCATACATTATTTCGCTAGTCCATTTATTAGATACGTATAATTTTATTTTCTTTTCTTTTAATTTCCTACACGCTTTTTCTGGTTTTAGCATCGCACTTACCTTCTAACACGTTGGTACGTTTCAAACACGAGGGAGTATCTATTACTTTTACATAATAAAATAAATAATTAGGGAAGATTTATGACAAAGTGACAATACACTGTGTTTACTTTACCTTTACAGACCCTGTATAAACGTAAATATCTCTGTGCGCAAAACTATGACGAAGGCTATTTCAATTTCCACTGTGTAAATAACAAGCTGCCGCCACATGGCTCCTCTTGGTATACTATATGTGGTACTCCATTTGAGTAAGTTATTATATGCTACGTTACAAAATTTTTAATGTTTATAATATAAATTACTATCAATTAAGCCTACGCCGTTCGTCTTCCTGGGTACAAAATAAGAAGTTTATAATATAGATTACCTATAAGATCTATACATATAATAAAATTATAACTAAGCCGACTCTGTACATTAAATATTTTTTGGAAAATCTTATTAAAATAAACATTATTATCGATGCAGAGGCCGAATCTATAGTTTTTAGAATTTTTGTCTGTCTGTCTGTCTGTTAAAGCATTACAGAAAAACCACTGAAGGAATTGTAATGGAATTTGGTATGGTGATAGCTGGTTATCCGGGTCAACATATAGGATACTTTTTACCGCGGGAAAATATCTCATTTCAAGAAAAAGTTCAAAAACTGCATTGTAAGAGTATACTAATATGTAAAACCTAAGAATTTGGTTTTTGGTCATCTGAACGCGGGCGGAACCGCGGGCAATGCTAGTTATTAACCTATATTACACATGCATATATTGTGTCATGTAATCTATGCATAATAAAATTCTGAGTCGAATCTGTACATTAAATATTTTTTGGATAATCTTATTGACATAATCGTTATTATACCTAGAGATGATTGAATCTATAGTTTTTATATTTTTTGTCCGTGTGTCTGTCTGGGAACGTCACGAGAAAACCACTGAACAGATTTTGATGAAATTTTGTATGATGATAGCAGGGTTATGGGTATATGAATGTATGATGTTATCCGGGTCAACATACAGAATACTTTTTATTGCGGAAAGATGTCTCATATCTGAGAAAATGAAAATCTATCTTTTTAATTATAAAAAAATTGTGTTAACAGAAATCGTATGGAGTATATAGTAGTCTTGTCAACAATCCTCTTGACGGCAGGCGGAGTTTTCTATGGTATTTATTTCAAGGATCGTGATGAATCACCCGCTAATCCATCTCCTAAAAAGTTGAAAAAGAAATAATGTAACTAAAACTATTAAATAAACTTTATACTGAATGAAATAAGATTTAAATTTATACTTTTTTAAATAAATTTTTGATGTTGCATTTTTTACTTATTTTGAAAAAACCTAAAAAACATGATAATTTTTTATATAATGCCTTTTTTTTGCATAATGCATGTATCGCAAATAGTCACCCCTATCACCTCCTAACGGAAATACGAAGAATTACCAATAACCCTGTATAAATAAGTACAAGAAAGTCCGAGATCTAAGCTGTGAAGATAACCGTAGTACAGTTAACCCAAGTGCCATACACACTCAGATACTCTTATTCATCTAGAAGTCGTGTTCCTGATAGAATTTTTACAGTTAACTTTACATATAAGTGATTTATTATTATAAGTGTTTTCATAAGTGACTTTAATGCACTCGATTTTTTTAGCGGTTTCATTGATTGTTAATGACACTCGGAGTGTCTTAGCAATATGTAATCAATATCACTTTAGTGTTAAATAACACACAATAACCAAGAATATATCATGTCATAGAATATAAAACTTTTTAACAAAAAAATGAAAACCGACTTCAAACAAAAGCACTAAAAAGTAAAAAATAACTGATTGGTAGTTTTCATATACTATACATTAATATCTATTTTACTGCCTCGGTGGTGTAGTGGCTAGCATGTACGGCTGCACACCCGGAGGTCCTGGGTTCGAGTCCCGGGTCGGGCCAAGTTTAGTTATTGAGTGTTCCTGTATAGTAAGTCTCAGTAACAGCCCGGAGTTGGGAAGTTGGCGGTGTTTCACCCCCGTGCCTCGGAGAGCACGTAAAGCCGTCGGTCCTGCGCCTTAACTCTCACCGGTCGTGTCGAGTGGTCGTCCCACCGGAGTATGAGAGTGATAGGAATAGAGAGTGCCTTGTGTCTGCGCGTACACTTGAGCACTATAATATCTCCTGCGCAGTTGGCTAATCTCATTGAGATTGGCCGCCATGGCCGGAATCGGCTAGGAGAACATCATCATACTATACATACCTAATAAAATATTTTCGAAGTCGGTGTGCTTTGCTTTGTATCGGCGGGCATAAGTTGCAGCCAATGGATAAAGCTATTTTGGGGTGGTAAAAAAAGCAGTCAACACTACTAGCGACAATTGGATAAGGTTTGTTAAATGACTCGTACACCAAGTCCATCGATCCTGAACTTACCTGCTACTCCTCCTAGAGTTAAGCTAAGATAACAAGCTAAGAAACCCTTGCCAAGAGCACCACAAATAAAACGAAATGAAACGAATCGACAAAAGGTAAAAATGGAACCTTGATTGATACTCCTGTAAAAAATGAATTGGCTGCAATTGAAGCAGCTAGGATATGACTAAGAAATTTTCAGTTTCGTATTACACGTATGTGTTACTTTGAGTTGATTGAATTTGGGTTTATTTGCTGTTGATTGAATTATCACTACGTAACTTGGTAGAAGTTTTTTATTTACAAAATTTCTAGCTTCTCATGACGGGGACTTTACTTAGTTTAAACTGTATCCCATAAAACCAGTGATTTGATGCAATGTAGAAAATAAAATTTTATCTACATCTTTATATATAAAAATTACAATAACGTTTAGGTATTCTAATATTTCCTTTAAAATTATTATTTATAAACAAACGTCTTTATTAAGTACATATAACAGCAATTTATTGAAGTCCTTTTTACAAGTCCGATTGAGGCGAAGCCCAAAGGAGGGTTATGTGTTTGACCTGTATGTATGTATGTCCGGCTCTATGTTCACTCGTACTAGGTTTTATGGCTTAACCGATGTTGATGAATCATACGTCATTCAATTCGTCTTGATAACACGAGTGACATAGGGTAGGTATATAAGTGTCTTTAAAAATCAAAATAGCGGATCTAAGGCGCTAATTTTGTGGGTCAGGGGTATCAAAATACATGTTTTTAAAAGGCCAAAAGTAAAAAGGTGTAAATAAAAAAAATATTTACAAAAATTAAAAAAAACCGACTTCATAAAAAGCGAACTAAAAAGATAAGAACAAGATGACGAGTATGTGTGTGAGTGTAGTATGAAGTTGCAGACTTACATAGGTACATTCATATATGTATATGTGTGTATGTCTTCGATTGCATAATACTGTTTTCCTTCGTCAACTTATTCTCATCTTTTTAGTTTGTTTTATACTCAGTCGAGTTTTTTGTTTTTTTTTTAAATTATTTAGTTCTTTTTATAGACCTGTTATTTAATTAAAACCCACAAAATGTTATCAATGTGTGAATATATGTACCTACAACCCTGTAATCAGACTACGGTGTAATTGTCGTGTCGTGTATTTTCATTTTATGATGAAATATATAACTATCTACAATCTGCAGGCATAAATAACTGACAACCAACGGGAATAATATAAGTATCACTTTTAATGATATGTTTGTTTTGACATACAATCACAATTCCTTTCTTAAGTCTAAATAGTTAGATTACATGCTGTCGTCAACTACACTCTCTCTACACGTTTGGTGAACAATTCTAAGCCAATGACACTACAAAGATTTTTAATTAAGGTTTAAATCTATCATTCGCTTATAAATTTGGGTTTTAGTGCCTGTGAAGGGATTGTTAACTTTAGGTTGTTAATATTTCGTAAATAGCATTATTTTAATGGATATCTATTCTTTTTATTAAAATTAATAATAATACAATAATTAAACACGAAATATTGACAACACCTGTGAATATAATTTAAACACATTTAAGTAATATAACGTATTTGCTTTAATAGCTTTGTTATCATTATTCATAAACCTGTTCTTACCACTACACTGTTTATGTCTGATTAAGGTCAACATAACTGTCTGAAATAAAAAAAATACATTACAAAATGTTTAAAATTACATATAAATTATTTAATATTCGCATTACAACGCCATAGTATTTTATAAGTAGGTAGGTACTATCGTTGGTCTACAAATGTAAAGAGCTTATTAATAATTATTATATATTATAAGTATACTGAATTCCAAAACGTATGAACCTAAAAAAATACTTATAAGGGGCCATTCAAGTATTACGTGAGCAGAATTTTAGTAATTATTACCCCTCCCTCCCCCTTGTCAGCAAAAGTAAGCTCAGCTCTTACTCCCGCCTCCCGTGTTTACGTAAACAATACGTCTCAATTATTTTGGGGAATCCCTCAACATGCTTTTCGCTTTTGAGTACAGATAAGTAGGGTTGTCATGTGTGTTCTGTAAACATTGATATGAGCAATCAAAATCTACTGAACTTTAATTAATTATTTTAGTAAATAAATATTGCTGACGTAAATCACCATCCAGACCCCCCGTCTCCCATGTCATCAAAAATAAGCAAAGAAAAGGCCCCCCGCCCCCCGTTTGGTGCTTACGTAATACTTGAATGGCCCCTAACTAATTATTATCACATTTAAAAAATAAAACAAAAAAATACATGAATAGGCGAATAATAGATATAAACTGATTCTATACTCACAATAAGTCATAGACAACACATAAATACGACAGTTATCATTCGACCAATATTTTAAGTAAAACTATCTTTTCGGTTTTTTTCACGGCTTTATATAGATTTTTGGTTTCCAACGTTTCGAATGCCTTACAACAATCATGTTTACGGGAGAGACTAAGGCTTTAGACGTCTCGAAGGTCAATATACCTATGATTGTGTGTAACTAAAGTTGAAAAGATGGTTTTATTCAAAATGTTAAATATTGGCGTGAATCTAAGAAAGTATTATAAGTATGTCGACCAATATTTATGACCATATGGCTACATTTGTGCTTCACAAAGAGGTGCAGTTGAGTGTCTCAACATCGATAAAACTACACGTAACAATTACACATGTCTAGAACTCCTTCTATACTAACGTGGCTTACAAAGCAATATATAATTCGATTCAGTCATATGCAAAAATATACATACTCTTAAAGTGATTTGTTTGACAATCAAGAAATAATTTTAGTGTGAAAATACCGATAGTTCAATATTAAATATGATAAACTTGCATTGAAACGCATCCCAAAACTAACGCATGTAACTGGCATGTTGCATACAAAAATTGAGCACATACAGATACCGTTAAAAGTCATAATTTAAAAAAAAATATTCATATTCAATAAATGGGACATTTGAATGGCATCAAAAAAGCATCCATGCGTTTTATATCACACATTTTGTAAATCACTACAATAATAAATTCAATCGAATACTCTAAATGCTCGACTTCTTCGATCTACTGGCGGTTGTTTGGAATGACACTTAGTTTACATTAGAGGACTAACATTACTTTACTAACTTATATATTTTGTGACATTCGATCATTTTATGATTATAACATATTATATATTTCGTCAAAAACTAAATTTGACATAATAAATTAACTATTCAAGTTGCGCTACCGCTTTTGCCCTAAAGTATACACTAATGTATTATAATCGATATCGACTCTAATAAAAATAAATAGAATAATGCTTTTTGCGGATGATATAAACCTAATATCTGCAATCTGTTTCATAAACTCTTGAGGCCATGGAAAATGCATTGAATAATTGTGCAAAGTAAACAAGCCCTCTTATTGATCTATTTCGATATATAAGTTAACATTAATATGAATAAATTTTGAAATATGAAATAGGAACATAAAAGTCATGCACTACATAGAAATAAATTAGGGCTTATTATTGAAAAGTTCTTCGACAACGGACGGATCGGCCAGAGTGGAGGTGTCACCGATATCTTTATCTCCGAGGGCTACCTTCCTCAGTATCCTCCTCATGATCTTCCCGGATCTGGTCTTAGGCAGTCCTGGGGCATACTGGATCATATCTGGGGCCGCAAACGCTCCAATTCTGTTCCTGACGCGTTTCTTCAACGAATCAATCAATTCCGCGTCGAATTTAGCACCTTCATTAAGAGTAACGAAACAGTACAAAGATTCGCCTTTCACTGGGTGTGGCTTGGAGACGACGGCCGCTTCGGAAACTCGCGGCTCTTCGGTGAGAACTCCTTCTACTTCTGCTGTTGACATCAAATGGCCAGATACGTTTAACATATCGTCGATGCGACCGGTCACCCACAAAAATCCATCTTCATCACGTCTGGCACCTATGTCCATATAAAAATAAATTTTAGCAATGTTCTACTGCACATTTATAAGTCTGTTTTGAATCAAGTTACAAAATTGTGTAAGAATTGTTAGAAATTAAAATGTAGTAGAGTTAATTAATGTGTATAGAATTTTTAAATGTTTCATGAATGATATAATATAATAACACAATTATAAGGACAAAGCATCATAACGAATTCATACCATCGCCAGTGCAATAATATCCATTGAATTTCGAGAAATAGACTTTCTCATAGCGCTTGTGGTCTCCGAAAAGTGTCCTCATTATGCCTGGCCATGGTTTGGAGAAAACCAAGTATCCCTCACCCTCGCCTTCGATGATCTTTCCGTTTTCATCGACGAGGCTTGGCTCAACTCCGAAAAATGGGAATCCCTAGGAAAAAAATACGCGCAATCTTTTAAGGTCTAAATCTATACATAATTTAGATGAAAATTCAACGTCACGATATCCCTTAATAATTTCAGTAACTACTGGAGTAATTTTAACGGATTCAACAGTTTACATCTTACAAATTGAAATTAAATTCTTTTCTACCAATAGGACAAAATATCCTGACAGAGAGACTACAGAGGACATAACATACAAAATTCTGTTAGTATATGGATTTTAATACGAGAGTCAATATTTACGATGCCTTAAATAATTTTCGTGATGTATGTATAAGTATTAGTATGCAGAAACTACAAAGTAACATAATTATTAGAAACTTGATTCAAAATCTGAGTTTTACCTTAAGTTGCTTTATTAATTATCTTAAATATATGTTGGTGATCATAGTTACGTTTTTGCAGAATCAAGGCATCAACGGATGATGCCAAGGCAAAAAATGAGGTTCCTTTGTGGTATACAAAACAATAAAAGACGAAGGAGAACGGTGTATTGCAGACATTGACTATTAAACAGAAAACGCATATGTATCTATTAAGGGGACACAGAACTATTTCAAAGATTTTAATAATTACTTAAAAAAGGATGAAATGTTAAAACTGATAGTTACACAGTTTATTACTACATACATTCATATTTACTGTTCCTTTTTTAGTCTTCGCGGTAATTTAATAGTAAACTGATCAAATATTACTTCACCTGTACATCTCCCAGTTCTGTTCTACCCACGTTAAGATTTAACCGAACAATGCATTTAAAAATTTAAACTTTCAGTAAAATTGTATATCTAGGAAAGGTGTTTTAGCTATAGAAGAAATTAATATCTTACAGCTGCGCCGGGTTTCATCGGAGTGGCCCCAGGTAAACTAGTTAGCACGTGACCACCAGTCTCAGTTTGCCAAAAGGTGTCCACAATAGAGCATCGTCCCCCACCCACGATGTTGTAATACCAAAACCAAGCCTCCGGATTTATTGGTTCCCCTACACTGCCCAGCACTCTTAGCGTGGTAAGATTGTGCCTGAAAATAAAATTAAATGCTCAATGAAAACTCCTACAAGACTTTCGAATCTATTAATCAAGCAGATCAATTCCAGTCCACCTTTTAATATTGTGCCAATAACTTATTATTATTTTTCCATTAAACCTTAGTTTGGAGAATGTTAAGTATATTTTTAACATATTTGCTTAGGGGTTGACTAACGTAAGCTAACAAGTATGGAAGTATTATAAAGTTATTTTATAAGTAGGTATTACATAATGTACAAATGGAATACTTTGAATTAAAGAGAAATAATTATTTGGTTCAAGGTTTTACAAATCAGGCTAGTTGTATAAGTTTAGTTTGTAGTATATAGTGCGTAAAAGAAATTGCACGGTAAAATATTTTATAATGCAATCACTTTTCATAGAGCAAAGTTTTTAAGTTACCATTTGCTTTATATAACCAGTAATTTCGAAGCAATTAATAATGTGACATTCGAGAAATGTTAATCATTCAGTTGTTGTATAACTGATGACCGCTATTGAGAAAACCGCTAAAAATCTCTTAATCTATTAACGATTAGAAAATGTGAAAGGGCAGTTATCATAGCAATATCATGTTATAATACATCAACAGTGTTGTGCTCAGATGATCCATATAATAACAATTCGATATGAACTTGATGCACATAATATGTAGGCATGTTATGCAACTCCGTAATTGTAACTGAATCTAACGGATATCTGAAATAATTCCAAAATAAACCTTTTAAATAATTTCAGATAAGGGAGTCTTTTTGAAGAACAAATTTGATTTCGTAATTGAAACCATTTATAATTATTTAACAATTATTCAAAAACCATAATATGTTCCAAACTGAAACTATCTGATGTCTCAAATAATTTCATACACACTTACCTAATCAAAACCGAAATTGGTAAAATATTATAAATTATTAAATTATTTTCATATCCGAAATTGCATATCTTTCAGCATCCCTAATATCTGCCTCCTATGAAGCGTACAGTCCTTTAAAAATACATTCAAAGGTATTGTTTAAAAAAAAGTTTTATAGTAATGCAACGTTCAATAATAATAATAAATATTAAATATATTAATAAATATAAAATTTTAGTACCAATCGTAATTTTATAATATATTTACTTTATGTATACAATAATAACAACAAAGGCCGCGGCGCAAAATTGTATTGCCATAAAGACTCTACACTCTACTCTTATCTAAGATAATATTGTCAAGTACGCATTTGAAGAATTCATGAAGAATCTAAATTACAATGTTTAATTTGACGAATAAATTATGACTAATAATTAGTTGAAGTAATTGCTACGTAGGAACAGTTTTCAAGGTAATTAATAGCAAATTAACCTATTTTTTTCATTATATATGCAGAATGAATTTTCTAACTTGACTTTTTTAAGCTCTAGGACACCATGGAGGTAAGTATGTAATTGAAATTAAATTCAATTTGATATCTCGACGTGTCCCTAATAAGTAACGAAGTATCGAAATAATCTTGCAATGGTTTTTGAGTTACGAATCTCTAAAAATTAAAATCGTGTACAGGGATTTCTTTTAATTGACTTGCTATTTTATCGTATATGGACGGGTGTAAATGCTGTAGAAAATATAATTTAAAATAAATAAGATCTATGAACAAGATGGTTATTATAAATATTTTAACTCTATGAAGTTTATATTAATAAAAAAAGTTGGTTTTGCAGATTAAGCATAGGTATACCTTGAAATCCTATAACACTTAACAGTATCCGGTTGTTATGTTATCATTAGGAATAATAAATAGCATTTTATCATTTATGATTAATTTATAACAGACAATGAAGTATTATAAGTATGCACTTTAAGTGAAGTATTTATACTTGATATTATAACATAAATTATGTACTTCATTTTATTCATTTCATTCTGTGTAAAATAAATTATTTCATCCAATTCTATAAAATAATGTATTTTACATGTGCATGATAACTAAAATAATCGTTTAAATATTCAATTTTCTATCAGTATTTCTTTAAGTAAATCAAAATGTCATAAGTTGTTATTGGCCTTAAAATGAAAACAGAGATGTCTGTTCTATAAAAGGAAAGGCAATTTAAATATTATCGTAATCATTCTTCATTCATCATAAAATCGATTAGGGACCTGCTTGTGAGTATATTAAATGAATCATGCAAAGAATAGCTGATGCTTTATATCGATTTTAAGATTAATTGTCATTAGATCTCATGACGCATTCTAAAAGGTCACATTATTGTTGTAAATTGTAATGTTTCAGCCGGTTGCTTCAGTACCTACCTACCTACATACATAATATATAAAGACTCTTGAACGGCTAAAATGGTCATTTAGAAGTTCGATTTCAAATATATTACTATGTTTTCATTTTTAACCCTATCATTAGTTCTCTTGTTAAATTCACTTACTAATGTGATACGGAGAAATTGTTTGTATTGTAGTTGTAGGTATATATTTTTAAAGGTAATCTGTGGAACTACAAGTGGCAAAATTTGATAAATCATATTTTTAAGCAATAAACCAATGATTTTGGTATGAAATAATGCCAATAAAACAACCAATCTGCACATGCTCTAAGCCTGGTAGCTAAATTGCATAATGGCATTTTTACGTTTACAATACATGGATTTAACTTTTAAAAGTTTATTTTTAAAATTATTTAATTACAAACAGTTATTTAATAGTTAATTAATTATTATATAGTTATAGTATAGTTTTGGAAATAAATTAAATTTTATAAATACCCTAAAGCGAAATATGCAGCAGCAGTGCTGTGTACCTAGTGATCTATAGGGTAGGTAGCCCATTTGGGTATTTTTTCAGCGCACATCTATCACTTTTTATCAAAATCCTATTTTTACGCCTTGTAGATTTCGTTCATAACGAAAAAGTAATATATTTTTCCTATTTTGTTAATTTTAAATGATGAGCTAAAATCTCCTAGGTAGAGCTTTTTTTATGGGATTCAGTGACAAACGAGCAGACAGACCACCTGATGAAAAGCGGTACCTGTCGCCCATAACACTTACGGTTCATGCACTTATGATAATCTTGCCTGTAATTGCGCTGGCTACCTTACCCTTCAAACCGGAACACAACAATGTAATAATTGTTGCTTGGCGGCAAAAATTATTGAATATTATTACTTTCTTAGATTTAGGTACGTGAATATTTGACATTTTAAATAAAACTATCTTTTCGGATTTTTTTGCGAATTAAATTCAAATTCGTGAATATCAACCAACCAAATCCACCAAAAACCTAAATAAATTCACGGAAAATCCGAAAAGATAAAACTATTTAAATTGTTTACAATTTTCATAATAAATAATTAGTATTCATACTTACTTAACCACTATAGAGTCTCCAAATTTCATTAGCGATCGAATAGCAGTAGGCGCTGTGTAGAACTGCGAAACTTGGTATTTTTCGACAAGCGACCAGTAACGGTCGTTTTCTGGGAAGAATGGAGTTCCCTCAAACTGAAATAAATAAGTATATAATTAAATAGTGATATATTCACATGGTATAAAATGAAGTAGCTTCCGCTGTCTGTTCCCTTAAATCTTTTAAACCACTCAATGGATTTTCATGCAGTTTTCAGCAACGGATAGACTGATTCAAGAGGAATGTTTATATGTATAATATTTGCATATTATAGTACAGAAAAGCCGAGGAATTCAAAGATTTGTATTTCATACTAACCGCCAAAACGTACCTAGGGACGAACCCGAACGAAGCGAGGGTGTGTCGCTAATTAAGTAATTATTTGAAATTTCAATTTCAATGTTGTATATTAAAATTTGCATTTTTTTATTTTATTTAAAAAAAAGAACTATAGTCCCGCTAGACACAGGCATTTTTAACAACAATAAACGTATTTCTGAAATTCGAATATAGAATAAAGAATTTCGAATTTGATTTTTACTGAACCGATTTTAACTATTCTTTGTGTATTGAAAAAATAAAACATCCAGAACAAAACATGGGCAATATTAAATTTTCACGAGAGCTACGTGAACCTAGTCCTGTCATATAATTAGAGGTTTAGTGGTTGTGAGTGGAGTATTCATGAATGCCAAATGCTGACGAAGTCGAATATGAAATATGGTCTATAGAATCTCACAGGGAATCCACGCTACTATAGTAAGTACATAAAATTGGGCGTAGTTATGCAAAATGGATCCAGCCCACGAAAACTGTTTTTTGAGTGACGGTCTTAATGACACCCACATATCAACTTTTAACAGAAAGTCGATAAAATACCCAATATTTAAGAGGAATTTAAAAATAAATAAATATATTATAAAAATAAAAAAACTCGACTGCATAAAGGCTTACTAAAAAGAATAAAACAAGTTCACGAAGGAATATAGTATTATGCAGTCGGTGATATACATGTTTCATCTATGCCGCGAGATGTACTTGCATGCTCGTTATGTACTATGTCTCTGACTGCGTAATACTATATTCCTTTGTTAACTTGTTTTCATTTTTTTAGTTAGCTTTTATATGCAGTCGTGTTTTTTATTTTTATAATATATTTATTTATTTACAACTTTTTAAGTATTTTTAAGTGGTAAAATTAGCGAGAATGCTGATTGGTTGTTAACCAACTTAAATCATTATATATTATAAACTGTTATTCAAAATGAAAAATGATGGAAGAAACCTAAAAATGATTTTTAAATACCTATTCAAAGATACCACACTTGACATAGTTCGTCGATATTCAATTTTTCTTTTTCACAAAATCGTCCATTTTGATTTTTCCAAATTTTTATGCTTTCAATCACATTCGCGCCATCATGACGAATCAAACAAAGTGTCATTTATCAAAATCGGTCCACACATTTGGTCTAAATAGTGCCAGAGGTACAAACCCACATACATAAATACATACATACATACATATATATGTAGGCTGATAAACACATTACCCTCCTTTGCGTCGAGTAGTCGGCTAATTACCCTCTTTTGCGTCACGCAGTCGGGTAAAAAACTACGGTCTTGTTATTTTAATATACCAACTTTACTAAAGCTCCTATTTTCTCAAAATTAAGTTTTTGTGGTTGGATCTATTTTGCATAACTACGTCCAATTAAGATCTTGCGATATTGACGGGGGTTACCGAATTTGACGGATCTGGCTGCCGGTAATATTATAGGTACCTAATTAGGTATTTTACTTTATGTTGTTAGAGTTCATTACACTTTGAATATTTTATTTATGGCACAAATAAACTACTGATTATTATACTTATGCCCGATTTCACCAACATCCCATAAGCTACCATCTACGTATGGGATCCCTAGCTTAAATGTTCTCCTAAACTAGCCCCTAAATTAAATTTTGTTTTACCATCGTTAGAGCCCGAATTTTTAGTACCTATATTTAGGTGGCATTTTAACATTTAGGTGACCCCTAATTGTCGGTGAAACAGAAACTGTCCCCTAAAACAGCCCCCTAACATGCTTAGGGGATCCCTTAAACTTAGGTGACGTTGGTGAAATCGGCCATTACTCTACTATGATACTTCAGGATAATTATTTTGGATGAAAAATAAAATTCAAGTTCATTATTATTCTATTGGGTACCTGTTTAATGATAAGAGCAGTAAATTTTGATAAATATATCTATGTTGTTTCTTCACAAATTTTGTATTCTAATAGTACAATATGTGTAAAGTGTGTTTAATTAATAAAAACAACATGGGTCGTACCATGTTGACTCGAGCAACATTTTACAAAAGTGTAATTTGGTGTATTTGTACTACAGTGGAACATACGTACCTACGTATATTCTATACGTAATCATACATTTACTTAAACGTCATACATATTAGTGAAATATAAATATTTACTTTAACCTACTTTACAGTGTTCTATGTGCGTAGAGTCAACACTATCTGTAGGTACTCCGTACAACTTATTAATAGTTAAATTTGATGTATCTGAGATTCAGATCTACATATAATTGCACAATGAACTCCATTTACATAACCATCAATAATTTTGTTTAATTTTTTATCCGATTATTCCGTCCGATCCGATTATTAGTCCTATTGTATTGTCCCAAAATATCAGAGGTTCGAGACCTAAGAAAGGCTATCAAAAAAAAAACTAATAATGAATAAATTGATATATAAAGTGCTAATTGTCATACATTACAAAACGTGCTATATTAAGTAACCATAAAAACGTCTAATTTGTGAACTGAAGTTCACTACCTGAACCTACTGAGTTTACCTACTAAGTATTTACTTTTAAATGTTATTTCTGTCGCAAACTAAACCAAAGGTCCTACTGGGTGGTATGACATTCTCAAGAATATTTACATTCCTTGTGCTAAATTAAGTATGTAATATTATAATTTCTCTCTTGTTATATAAAATACAAGTTTAACATTTTTCATAATATATAGTGGAGATAATGAACCGTATTCCTTCCAGCCTCAAATTGCGATGTTATTATTTGAATAAAAATGGATTTCTAATATTATAAGGTATGGGTACACAATATTTCAAAACTACAGCGTAGCTTTGCGTGTAATGTAACCTCTAAGTATTGTAAATAAGTATAAAATAATATTATAACAATTTCATTAGGATGCGCATTAATATCTAGTTAAAAAATGTTTGACACATATTTAATCAGATATGAAATACCTAATGGCAGCTCATGTATCTATTACATAGCTGGAATGCTGCGTGTCTGATAAAATCAGTTGAACTTGAGAGGTAACAATTGCTTACTAAAGAAACTGATTATAGGATAAAATGTAAATCCAGTTATTAGAACATGCTTACTATATTGTAAGTATATATTTTCTGTTCAACAAGAAACCGCAGTTGTCTATACATAAAAACATAATAATATCAAAAATATGTACATTAAAAATCTAAGTAAAATTTAAAGCTAATATTAAAAATGCGAAAGTTTGTGAGGATGTATGGATGTAAATGTATGGATGTTTGTTACTCTTTCATGCAAAATCTACTGAATGTATTTTAATGAAACTTAACAATCATAATCATCCATCAGAATAACGCATAGGCTACTTTTTATCCCGGAAAAGTGTACGGTTCCGGTTCCCACGGGATAGATTTGTTTTTCTAGAGGCGAACCCGAGTCAAGCGAGGGTGAGCCGCTATTATAATATTTTACAGCTGACCCTGAGCAAGAGCTGTGATTCATTTAGTAGGTTAATTCTGATCATTCTAGTGTGCAACATAGTGTGAAGTGAAATCTTACCATGACAGAGGTAGCGGCATTAGCGAGTGGGCCGTACACCACGTAAGTGTGTCCGGTAATCCATCCGACGTCCGCCGTGCACCAGTAGATGTCTGAATTGCGATAGTCGAACACGTAGCGGAAAGTGGCCGTGGCGTATACCATGTAGCCCCCGGTGGTGTGTAGTACACCTTTCGGCTTACCAGTTGAACCGCTACACAAATATGCATGAACTATATTTTACTAAAGCATTATTTCACATCGTCAATGTAGTTTTAAGCCAGACGTAAGATATATCATATCGTTTTATTTAAAACTGTTTTAGAGTAGAACATTTTGAAAAGCAAGTAATACGATATTCAAGAATGGATAGACGATGATATTATGTAATAATGAAATACCTAGATTATTTATCACTTGTATGTGTTAATTGTACGGTAGTACCTATGCAATTATATTTTTTATATTTAATTACGAGTATTAATTATAAAGATATTATAATAAAAACTAATATAAGTATTACAATAATAAAAAGCTTAAAGATCTTTTGTGTTCTAAATATAGATTGCTGTACAGGGAAAAATATACAAACCTCGTGTATAACATAAATAGTGGATCTTCTGCGTCCATCCATTCCAAAGGACAAATATTCGATTGGCCATCTATAATATCATGCCACCAGACGTCGACATCATCATTCCATTTGTACTGTGAAAATAAAAAGCAATAGAAAAAATAGATTAAAAAATGTTTTATTAATATTGTAAACTTGCTAATATTTTAGAATTCGACTGCTTGTTTAGACCGATTTTGTTCAAAACCACTTGAGTGAGCTACACAGTACACTCTATATCTGAGTGTGTACAAAGGGCATCTCAAGGCTTAATTTCCTCGATCTAATTAATCTTTTAAAATCAGTCTATTATCTTCTATTAATAAAAGTGTCATTAAAATCCTGTCAGCATATTTATGTTTTTGAGCAATACACATTTGAAAAGTCGATTTCTTTTAACGGAATCATGAAATCAATACTTTTGTATTAGATAGCACTGTACGAAATTAAATCGTGACAGCGATTTGTTCAAGTGAAAGTAGGTATACCTAAGTGACTGATAATGTACCTAATCGAATAAAATACAATGTTGTTTAATTAAAAATTAATTGACAAATTTAAATCTTAAATCGGTACGCAAATATTTATGCGTGTATTATATTTTATTAAAGTTTGATTTAATTTCACAATTTTCATAAAATAATATTTTAAATAATTAAATTAATCCAACATGTAATCTACATATAATGAAATTTTATGAAATATTGTTTATTAATGTTATCATACTTCTTGTGTTACAATAGTAATGAAGTTTTTTTATAGTTGTCAATTTAAAATTCATTATTTAAATGGATGATAATGTTGAAAAAAAATTACCAATGATTTCAAGTCCGGCATGTTTCCACAAGGAGTGACTCTATTCAGATGAGACACTACTATGCACATATTGACTGTATGGTTATGAACATTTTTGGCTTTTTCTATAGCTTCATCGCAGGTTTTTTTAAGCACCAAAAGCTTTTCTCCCCTCCATGCACCGTCCGTTGTCACCAAAACTTTTGCTTTGCAGTCAGACATTCGCTCTGCTAGTGAATCAGGAGAAAACCCTGCGAACTATAAAGGTATGTTATGTACAAGTACTGATGCAATAGTTTATTATTACATAAGCTTCAAATTAATTAGACACAATTAACAAACTTACCACAATGGAATGTATGGCGCCGATTCTGGCACAGGCTAACATACATACTACCGTTTCCAAAATCATTGGCATATATATGGAAACCCTATCACCTTTTCTAATACCTTTGTCGCGTAAGGCATTCGCAAATTGGCATACTAAATCCAATAATTTTTTATATGTTACTCGGCTGTAGTCTTCTGGGTGGTTTCCTTCCCTATAAACAATATTTTATAATATATTATTTATTAATAGAAATATATTATATATTTATTAATAGTCGACAAATGCCTTTAAGGTCAACTCTTTTTAGCAGTCTCGGACCCATATGAACGCGGTGTCATTCGATTCGGAATGGCATGTAGATGGTTTTTAAAAAAATCAAGTTACGCTTGCAAAAGATGCTAAAGTTATAAGCAATAAACTAAAAATAAAAAAGAGGGTTTTGCAAATATCTCAAAAACTAAAAAAAATCGAAAACAGGAGGAAATGTCCTAAAAAATAGTCCCAACTCCCGGTACCGTAGGACTAATATTTATAATTTTCTCAGAGGGATGAAAATACGGCCTAAAACGAGTGCTCTGACTTGCGCAAGCCACGCCTACTTCGGACACTCAATATATATCATGACTAGACTATATATATATATATACTAGCGGCTTACCCTCGCTTCGCTCGGGTTCGTCGCGAGGTACGTTTTAAATAGATATAAATAGTTATTAGACAGCATTAGCCATATAATTTTTTTTGTTAATAATATTGACAAATATTGACATTAATATTTATACGATTCTAACGTCACTCAATTGCCATCAATGTTTTGCCTTCCCGGAACCTCTCCACTAACACTTAAACTTTATGTTATGGTATTAAAGTTCAAATTGACTTTTAAGTATTATTACGAATCTTTTGTATGGGAGTTTAAAAAAGTGTTGTTTTTAGACTTTTTCAGGCAATTTTTTAAATTTTTCTCTCCGTAAGAACCATCCTCGTACTTCAAGGAATATTCTAAAAAAAGAATTAGCGAAATCGGTTCAGCTGCTCTCGAGATTTGCGCTTACCAACACATTCAGCGATTCATTTTTATATTATAGATATAGTGCTAAAAATGAAATATCTTAAAAAAAAATTAATGAAAATATGACAAGAGTTTTAAACTTAACAAATAGTTTTAAGTATTTCAGATTTCTCTATATTTTTTATGGCTTACTGAATTATATATTTTTTTTTTATTTAATATAGCTAACAGGTTGAATTTAATATAAAGTTTGAAATATATTGAAAATCGTTAAAGTAGGTCCGGATCAGAGCAAAGAAATTAAAATATATATTACTTATAAAACATATAAAAATAAAAAATATATACAAATGTATACTAATATTATAAAGGTATAATTTGTTTGTTTGTTTGTTTAAACTTATACCTAATCCCAGGAACTACTAATCCGATTTGAAAAATTCATTTTGCATTAGTTAGACCGTTTATTGAGGAAGGCTATAGGTATAATATGTCATATAATATACAGCTTATTTATTATATACAAACCGTTATAACGTAGGTATCTATGGACAAAACAGAGCGAAATGAGAGTGAGTCGCTGATATTTTAGATAAAAGTAAATTGTTTCTTAAAAGTATGTTTTTGTAATCAAATTATATTATACCAGTAGTTATTTTTTTTTATTAAAATGAATATCCGGCCACAAGGCTGATTTAAAGCAAAAAGTGTCCTAAAATTATTTTAAAACGTAAAGTTGGCTCAATGCAAAAACAATGCTCGACATAGGGCCGAAAACTAAAAATGTTAAACTTAGGTATTTGTTTTGAGAAACATACGTACCTATATGCAGATTAAGTTTGTCAATAGAAGTTACATTTTATGGGTATAATAAATAGAGTATTGAAACCAATAATAATACATTTTGCATGAGAATGAGTAAACAAAGTTCAAAGTGCAATATTTGGATCTAATCAAGTAGTTGTAAATATAACTGAACTATTTTCAAAGCAGACTATTACGTATATTTCGGATAGAACGTCATATATAGGAACATACCAACATGATCACGAATATATGAAAAAGGATGATGCACTTGTTATTTTAGTTTTGACAGTTTGACCATGACGACACAGAATCTATTACATATTACGTTAGTATTAACTATGCTATGGAGGCATTAACATTTAACTACAATTTTTATTTGTTTATTTTATGTTATATTATTTTTTATTTATTTTATATTACTTTAAAGAGCAATAATACTCTATTAAAATTAATAAATTTTGATTCAAACTGTTTTATAATATACCTAATATGAAGTTGCTTGTTCGTACCTACGATACGTTAGGTACTTTGTTTATGTGTAAATCAATTGCATAATTTCAATACATTCAATTAAAGTGTCGTGTCTGATCCGGCAGAAATTCCTCTTCGAAAAAAACTATAGCTATTTACTTATAGTATTATGTTATCTGTTTTGAAAGACCGATCATTCAAGTGAAAAATTACTTTCCACTCTATGCGATATTCGAATCACATTAAAAAAAACAAGACAGACTATACCTGAGAAATAAAATAATTATAAAAACAATATTATACAACATTGTACAAGGATAAAGACATTTAAAGGTTTTTAATTTTTTATTCTATAAGAAAATGTTTATTTATTTCGTTACGGCCATTGCTTTGTACCCTTAATACTAGAAGAGGCAGAGTTTGTTTATTTGAACGCGCTAATTTTAGGAACTACTAATCCGATTTGAACAATTCTTTTTCCATTAGATAGCCCATTTATTGTGGAAGGCTATAAGCTATATATCATATAATATATAGTCTATCTATTCCATACTAACCGATAAAACGTACGCTGGGACAAACCCAAGAGAAGCGAGGTTGAGTCGCTTGTATCATATATCGGAAAAAAATCTTTTTTTCACATTCCTGTAAAAAAATATTGTAACTTTATACATCAGCTGCATTTATATGTACAATATTGACACTCGCGACCCTAGTTGACCACTTCCTTCTACTCTATACAATAAAATTGAGGACGTAAGCTGTCGGCTGACGAAGAAGATTTAAGGAAATCAACAAGTTCATATGCATTTATAGGTACGTATTATTTGTAGTAACTTTTTTTACTATACCTTTTTATTGAATATTACAGGAAGTGTGAATAACTGAATATACCTATTGTTGTATTGTTAACATTACGTTCACATTTTTAATTATCCGAATATATTTTTAAATCTAAATGAAAATCTATACTAATATTATAAAGAGGCAGTTTGTTTCTTTGTTTGTTTGTTTGAACGCGCTAATTTCAGGAACTACTATTTTTTTCTAAGATTAGTTTCTATTTTTACTAGATTTTTCTGTAGGCCTTTATAAAACCTACAATCTTCTAGTACACTGTTTTGATGGTATAACCAGCGTTATTGAATCTGTTACGATCTTTCCCTGAGGAAATGATAGATTTTCCTCTAGTAACAGGTACCTATCCTAAATGTTGATCCGCGCCGAAACGCGCACGCACTAAAAGACAAAATTTTCATAAAAGCATTATTTCATAATAATTCAATCAAAATGTACTAAATATTATGTAAGTCCTGATAGTGATACCTAATTCTTCTTAATTTATTCTTACGAGTTGCCAGAAATTTTAACAGTCTACTTTCCTTTAATGACATTTAAAACGTTTTTAACCTTAATGAAATGTTAAATTAGTTGGCAAAATTTGCATGAGAATAAATATTTTTCAGGTGTTAAGTAAAAAGAAGAGTAGGTATCTAACTCGGTAAAATCTGATCGGATCGCTACTATCTATAATACATTACATATTGGATACGATATAATTAGATTTCATTAACCGCTCTACAACAAAATTATTATTTTATGAGAATTAGGCCTAAGAATATACAGCTGCATTGCGGATTGACACTCTTGAGATGAGGTCAAAATGTGCGAGTTGCGCAATAAAAGTTTATTTTAACATTTTGTTCCTGGTAATTTGTTAAGGTTTATATCGAAATAAAAAGTAACATTTTTTTTCAATTTTAAGTAATATTAGGTTTTATTGAAACAAAACGCTATTAATTTAATATTATTATAATATGTAAATACAATTAAACATAACAAACAGAAATCTTGTAAATATATAGGTACTTAGCAAAGACATGTTTAATTATTGTCCTTATGGAAAAACATCAAATATAATTATTCAATGTCATACGTAGTTATTCTGCTCCAAAATTTATTATTAGGGTAATAATTAAAAGTATTAATAAAGTAGGTAATTAATATTTCGAATGAAACTAATTATTTAATTAATCAATTAGTAAATTAAAAAAATCGAAACATGTTATTTAATCTCAATCAATTTCGCTAAATCATAAAGTAAAATATAATAAATAATATTTTAAATAAACCTAATATTTAATGAATGCTAAAATATGTTACGTAATAGTAATAGGAAAATTATAACAAAAAAGAAAAATCAATACGTTCGCGCGCCGTCTCAGTGCGATGCATTCGCTCAGCTGACTATTGATTCCTCAATGGCTATTGCAAAAAGCTTACCAGTAGTACGCGATCTTATCTCCGAAGCCGTTTCTGATGTTGCGATCTAAAAGATTGAAGCATACATTGGTAATAGCGCCTTCCATCCATTTAACAAAAATATCTCCTTTGCTTAGATCGAAATTATATGAAACAATATTTCCACGTTGAAAAGGAGTCTGCCAGTACAAGTCATTGGCTATTTCTGACCAGAATTCTTCAGGGTCTTCCAAAGATTTTTTGTACAATTCCTTGTATTTTTCGAAAGACGGCACGCGTGATTTTTCGACTACAAAGTCGGATGGTTGGTAGACGCGAGACATTTTAATGGCAATTTGCGCTGAAAATCGCGCAATGTACTTCGCCTGTCTTTACCAGACGATGTCCTCGCGGTTACTGAATAGTGAATACGAAGTATGAATAGACGATGGAATATAGCCTCGCAGCTAACTTGACGTTTGACAGTTCGTGCAGAAATCGCGATTACGTATTGAGTGACGCAAGCATGAAACGCGCATGCGCTATATACCCGCTAGCGTGAATTTTAGACGTAAGTCGTGATCGTCAAGTTTTTTGCTGTTATGTGTACAATTCATATTACATAATTAACATCATTGTACTTATTGGTCAAAGAGCTTACCTCTTTAAGTATTAGAAAATATTCAAGAATAAAAGGATTCCTCTATTTGCATACATTGTTTAAATACTTCATGGATATTACAGGATATAAGACTTATTTTAAAAGTTTCACTTAACACAGTAATTAATTTTTGAATATTTATATTTCCTTCTTTTACATATAATGTGTTAAATAAAATATAATCTTGTTTTTTTATTGCTCGGTATAAAAATACAGTCGAATTGAGAACCTCCTCCTTTTTGAAGTCGGTTGTAAAATATGCCTAATAGTCTTAATAGGGAAGTCACTGGTAATTACGAGGGGACACTGGAACGTAAAGAAAGTAAGTTCATTTTGGGGGGAAGTTTGTATTCCCAAAATGTTTTTTCTTTAAGAAAATGAAGCATAGTGCAATATAACAATTAATAACCATTAATAAATAATATAATTTAAATATCATTAAGGTGGATAATGTATGAAGTGAAAACACAAAAAAATATTTTATAATTTTATTACTTAAAAACATTTACTACTTATATTATGTTTAATAAATATCAAATTGGCCATGTCCTAGTGATTATCACTAGTTAAACAGACAAACGCATATTATATACCCGCACATTACGATATACTTATGTTACAAAAAACGTTTAAAAGACAAAAGTGTCCATTTAAACTCAGAGACATTCCTCGATACGTATATAATATATTTAAAGTCCATATGAACCATATGGACCGATGGACATGATGTAGGTACGTGTTTGATCTCCTACAACTGTAACCATGACCTATAGCACGATACTATCGCGCACCGCGCTACATGCAATATTAGCGTTGCTCTACATTCAGCCACGCTTCACCTGTCTAGGCGAGTTTGGTATGTGCTAGGTGGCTAAAGAAATCAGTCTTCGTCTTCTAATTTTTCGTCCGCATCGTCTCCAGAAGATCGCTAAGCAATATACGATGGCAACTATAGCAAAAAAAGTTAATAGCCGGTTGTAGAATGTAGAGGTAGTTGGTTCAATGTCTGGGTGCGACCGGGAGGGGGCCGCCCCCGCTCCACGCCACGCTCGGGGCGCCGCTTCTGTTCCTTCTAAATCTGGTGCACCTGAGATAAACATTGTTTATTTTGATAAAATATAATATATAAATTTCCTCTCGTGATAGATGAGATAATGTATATTTTCTTTAATTAACTTATTGAGAAACGACATTTTACTATCTACTCTTCGATAATTTCGGTCTAACCTATGTAACAGACATAACATATGGACTTTTTTAATCAACCATATTGTTAATTTTTGACGAAACGTTTGGCTTAGTTTTATAGTGACCCTACTTGCTGTGCCAGCGGTCGCGGGTTTGAGTCCCGAATGTTTCTTGAGCACGAATGTTTGTACTCCCGTCATATATATGGGTCTTTATATTTATAATATGTACATATGAATTTGGTTATATATGTATAGTGTATCAACTATCTGGTATCCATAACGCAAGCCTCGTAGCTTACCATGGAAATAGATGGTACTGTTTGTTATGTCCCAAGAATTTATTTTTACTTATCGTCATCAAATTGTCCTTGAAATAGTAATATTATTATTAGCAGTTAGATGCATCGACGAGGACTTTGGCTTATTTGTATTGTATTCAACTACGACGCCCCGACGGCAGGTCTGTCGAAGCAGACCACCACAACCATGGGGTTGCTCCAAAGTCCACTCTGCTGTCAGAGAAGTACCAGGAGCAACCCACATGGTACACCGCCCACCGAAGTGGGCCACCTCCCTGTGCGTTTCTTGGCTTCGCGCCCGGTTGGATTGCCGGGCACTACTGAGCCACCCCACCACGACAAGGTGTACGCACGTTGGGGGGGAGGGGGTGGCGTGGCTAACCTCTACCGCGAGTGTCGGAGTATCGTCCCGCCGCCGGCCACAGACCGCAGTGTGCGAGTGCGCGTCGTGAGGGCGACACTGGCACACGCGCTGCATTATAATAATATCTCCCGCGCATCTGGTTAGTCCCAGTAAGACTGGCCGCCTTGAAATCGGTCAGGACATTATGATAAATCTACTAGCGGCTCACCTTATCTCCGCTCGGGTTTGTCCCTAGGTACGTTTTAACGATTAGTATAGATTTCCGAAAGTAGAAAACAACGTAAGTACTAATATCGCTATTAAAAAAGTGGGGTTAGTAGTAGAAGGGTGAAAATTTAAGTTTGTATTTATTTTTTAATGCCGAATCATAAAAAAAAAATTGAAAAATTGTCCAAAAAATAAAAGTTTTTGTAGTGGACCAAGCCTTATCACTTAGAGGTATGAGCATTAGTTAACGTCCTATACTCAGACCTACTGAATATACTCATAAAATTTTATAAGAATCGGTCGAACCGTTTCGGAGGAGTTTCGTTACAAGTACTGTGACAGGAGAATTTTATATATTAGAATTTAGAAGATCTATTTAACTAGTTTTTGATCGCAGCTCCATTCGAGTGATAGGTAGATCGATACAAAAGATAATCCAACATATAAGTCGAGTCAATTTTAAGTTACAGTAATGCGTAAAGTAATAAACTCATTCACAAACTTTTAGCTTTATAATATCTATACTTATTATAAAAATAAGTCCCCCGGCCGCGTCTTTCTGTCCTCCTGTCTGTCCTCCTGTCTGTCTGTACGCGATAAACTCGAAAACTACTGAACGGATTTTTATACGGTTTTCAAACAATAGAAAGAGTAATTCTTGAGGAAGGTTTAGGTATATAATTTATTATGCTTTTATGTAAATTAGCTGAAAATACGGCGACAAATGTTGAAGAGGTCGCAAAAATCTCGCCAAATTTATTCGCAGTGCGTATAACTTTCCACACGAAACGCCGCGTATAATAGCAAAGATACAGTTAAAGTAATGTACTAGAGTTCGGAAAATCTATAAAAATGCTACAAAAAAAGTCCCGCCCGCGATAGCAGTGTGCGAGTGCGCGTCTATCTCTTACGGTTGACTTACAATAATACCACTGGTTAGTCCCAGTTAACATTGGCCGCCTTTAATTAAAAACATTACGTTTGTATTTCAAAGTTATTTTCTTTAGTTCGGTATTAATCCTTATCCAAATGAATATTTTAGTTAGCTTAGTCATTTAATGCAGATTAAAATTGCTCTTTACACTAAATCAATCAGATGAATTTAGTTTTTTTAATGCCGATATCGTTGTTAGAAGTAATTAGTAGCGAAACATTTTTAATGCTTGGCGAGCCTATCACTTAGAGATGCCTACGGCGAGTCCATCCCTCTATACTCATAAAATTTATCGCATCGCTCGACCGCCTGCTCGGAGGAGCTATATAAACCGTGGCGAATTTTATATATTAGCGCGCGATCCTAGAAGATACTTTTAACTTTTTACCGCGGGAAAATATCTTAGATTTCTGAGGAAAAATACAAAAACTGCAATGTAAGAGTATACTAATATGTAACACCTAAGAATTTAGTTTTTGGTCATCTGAACGCGGGCGGAGCCGCGGGCAATGCTAGTAAACAATAATATAAAAAATAAAATGTAAAAACGATGAATGATTCTAATTGATTACAGGTTAATTAAGGTGTTATTAGATATTATAAGCTAGTGTGGCCACAATTTAACATGTAATTTTTGTGATGGCAACAATAATGCCACATCTCGTATATCGAGGCCAAACGAACGCCGAAATCTATCAACGACATTAAGCCTACTATAAGGAAAATATTTTCTGAATTATTTTTTGGTACTAACTTCCTTATAGATTTGAACAAACTCAGTAATAACACGTGCATTGAAACCTCCAGAGCATTTATGAATTTTTGAACTGATTATATCTCAACGTTTAATCTATCTCTAAGCATAACAATTAATCCTTTCAAAGGACTGTTCGCTCGATACACGATTTATTTTAAAATCAGGTTACTTCATACTATGACTTTAATAATTTAATTTTTAATAATTTAATAATTTATTTATTATAACACAACAACAATAAAAACTATAAATTTCATAACAATATACATTTACATTTGAAATAAAAATTAACATATAATTAATTGATTAATTTAAAATTTATTTATTTATTTCAAATCAAATCAAAATTTCAATTTTTGTGGTTGAGATCCCCTTTTAAGAAAATAATTTGCCTGTATTGACCCCGCCCTTTCATAAAAACGTAATTTTATCTTTTAGCTGATTATAATATTATGGGTGATACTACAAACTTAAATAGATCAATTAAGACAAACAAAAAATAAAAAATAAAAATAAAAATGACTTTCAACCGACTTCTTTCGGAAAGGAGGAGTTTCTCAGTTCGTCGGATTTTTTTTATGTATATTCATTGATTACTCGAAGACGCCTGAATGCCTATGGACATTTTTTTTTATTTCAAAGGGTATAAACCTAGGGACCTCCATTTAAATTCGTTTTCGCCGAAACGTTCGTGTATTATGTGTGCTTTACAATATTCTGAAGACTTCTACACCTTCTTATTTAAGTGAACGCTTCACATTAGTGTCCCCTAGATGCAGACCAGTGCGTTCTTGTGTCAATTTGCCCAAACTAGTGGTTCCTCGCTACAATACTACATTCTATAAAAAATCTTTTTCTGTTACGGCAGCAAGTTTGTGGAATTCACTGCCTGATTATATTTTCAAAGATGATCCCTCATTCTCAACATTTAAGTTTAGAATTAAACAATACTATTTATCAAATCAGACATAAATTATTGTAGATTAGTATGTATTTATATGTAAGTATATATGTTTGTTTGTATGTATGTATGTATATATGTATGTATATATATATGTATGTGAATATATATATATATATTTGTATAATCATAATATTTAGTTAATATATGTATTTTAATAATAAGACAATTCCATTCAATGCTGTACTGTACCTACACCGCACTATATTAACTTATTTTCTCACTTCTGAAGGGTTTCTGGAAGAAATCTCTTAAAGAGATAAGTTATCCTTTGTCAACATTTTGTTATTTTATTTTGTATAACGTATATTTTATGGTACATAAATAAATAAATAAATAAATAAATAAATAAATTTTATGGAAATCGGTCGAGCGGTTTTTAAAAAATCTATAATAAATTATTTTTAAATAAATAGCTTAATCAAATATGTTATTAAAAAACTTTCTTCTGATAAATTACCTGCTTATTACGTCTACACGAAAATGGAAAAATATTCTAAATGAAAACCCCCCTTTAGTTATTTTTGACTTTTTAGTGCCTGAAAGTCCGTTTTTTTTAACTTTTAAAATAACTTCGTACCTATATTAACGGTCTTTGTAAAATAACCAGACACGATAGTGGCTTTTAATTTCGCCAATGCGGGCATTATGGGTGTATTCAGAGATCCAAGTCAAACGTAATATATTTTACCATCATTTACCCCTTTTAACGTTCCATGGTCCCCGAATCAACTTCCCCTGAATGCGAGTGGGTTCTGGTCATAGTTTACCATGCTAAGTAGAAGAAGGTGGATTTCACACGCCTTTTAAAAATTAGTCATTCAGACTTGTAAGTTAGCTCATACTGTTGCCTTCACCTTATTGGCATGTGATCGTGTTCCACAAGGACGTATACCCAAGAGACCAATCGCATAAACACAGTTAATATCCTAGTAAGACGCAGTTGGCAATATTATGGATATGTATAATTCCTTTCTGTCCGCTCTTATAATATCTTCCACCACCAATTTCAGTTACGGCGGCCAATCTCACTAAGGCCATATTTTTTATATTGCAGCAGCAAACACAAGTTCACTCCTATTCCGATTGGTTGGAGGATTGGTCCATCCTTGAACTTTGGGGACTTGAACTCAGGAACTCCAAATCTTCAAACGTATATGCTATATATATATATATATATATATATATAGCATGAAAAGAACATTTTATATTTAAAAAAATAAATGTATACATATATACATACATATGTATACATAATATAGACATCTTGTATGGACCCTTCGCCACTGATAGCTAGTCATTTTAAAACCTACCTATGCTTTTAGGGTCGGTGGGTTGATGTCTAGGGGCTAACGTCCTTGCAGAGGGTGGTGCGTGGACAGGATAGGGCTCCAATAACTGTGGTTTCACACATCCTGGTATAGGCCGGGGGCCGCTACCATCCGCGGATAGAACCCTGGAGTATGCGTGTAATCGCCCACCTTCAGCGCGCTTCGGTAGATCTATGTAAAAAAATGTTATATATAGCTATGAATTTTGCGAAATATTACCTTTAAAGCCAATTAATTTAAAGGAGGCTTAGTTATGATATCTTTTATAACAAAGCTTGTTGAAGTTCGTAAAAACAATAATTTTGGATTATTGCAAAACCAACTTCACTTTTAATGTAATAACTTAAATTTCACTAAATAATAACAATTAGCGGACATGTTATATATTTTAAGTATATCTTGGCTAAATATAGTTCAATATTTATAATAAGGAATATGCATGGTTTTGATTTTTTATACAATAGCTTACATCGTTATATAATTGAAGAAAAAAATATATTTTTTAATAATATCATATCGTTACGGATACTTTAAACACACAGAAAAATGACGACTCAATTTGTAGCGAAAAAAATCGCTATTCGCTCTGTTATGATATACTCAGACGTCATATTCAGTATGGCCAATGGCGTGCGTTTCAACTACTTTGTATTTCCTATCTGTTTTTGAACTTTTTAATAATTATTATCTTAATCAAAACGAAATTACATAAAAAATATTAATATAGGCTTAATTCAAAAGCAATAAAGATTATAAAAAATATTTCATATTTATTTAAACCACACGCATATTCCCAATTAAAAAAACGCGCGTGTGTGTACTTATGTATGCACGTAAGAAGTTATACTTCTTTGGCGTAACAAAACAAAAATAGCTAAAGATTTTTGCAAACGTGCCAAAAAAAAGTATAACCTCATAAATAACATAATTTTTCTTAATCACATAAAACAAATAACAATATTTAATAAACCATAGCAAATTACCAGACGGTATGATATGAACATCACGATGGTGATTGTTAACCGCAGCTTCCTTGAGGGAAGAGGGCAAATGTCCCACTAACGCGTACTGTAGAGCGGCTAACAACAACCAGTGACAGGGTCGAGCGGCACCGCCCTCTAGGCAGGACGAATCTCCATACACTACTAAACGACCAGCCTGTCAAAGAATATATAATTTAAGTCCATTCATTGTTTATTAAAGAAATTTGCATTCACAAACACACAAACACATACATACACCACCATCATATCATCTTATTGTTTTTCAGTTTTTATAAAATAGTTTAAATATTGTACGAAGGCGGTTTTAATACCTGCAACACAGTTTATACTTTTGAAGTATCATCGTAGCCATTGTTTTACTGTATACATATAAGAATTGTTGTTACTAAATAAATAAATTTCATTTCATTCGATCTCAACGAACCGATATGAAGTTAGCGTTGCAATATGTCAAACTTCTCTCCGGCCACAATTAGGGCCGTTCCACACTATAGTGACGATCACGGTTCGCTCTCGGTCCGGTATCGGTCTGGTAAAGTATTGTTAAACAAGAAGCTATGAGTGCATTCACACTATAAGTAAGAGTCACGTTCCGGTTGAATCACACTCCAGCAACGTTTCTTGTATAAAAACACTTTACCAGACCGATATCGGGCCAAGAACAGACTGTGCTCGGCACTATAGTGTGGATCGGCCCTTAGAATGCGTGTATTCTAGTCTATAGTATTATTTTGAGACTTTCCAATATTAATGATGCAATTTCCTTTGTTTATTTTATCTTATTATGGAGTCTCATTGGGGTGTTATTTATAAAAGATTATCCCTTATTCATTCCATTCGTACTTTTATATTTTAAATGTATTACTTTTGATTGTTTATACAATACTTGTTAATACAATATTTGATGTAAAACCACTGCAGGCACATTATGAATTTAATTACCTTGGGCAGCTTATCATTAGTGTCATTAGAATAATCTCGAGTTTCGCTGTCCGTCTGTAGTAATCCTAATATGGGCACGTCGACCGTTTTCCCTCCACCCGACGTGCCCCCATCTCCATTCGGCTTCTCTCCTGACATAATCTATAATTATTAATAACATCCATTAAATAAATATATATCAAATTCAAATATTATTAATAATATATTTAAAATAAACATACAAAATGAGTAACAATTAAATTTACAACAAAAAATAAAGTCTTTCTGTATATTAAGTGTACAAAAGTATATATTAGGAATAGTTTAAAAGTAGTAGTATAATGACAGTTTAATAATGTCACTCGCTTTTTTATTCCCTATATAATATATATTATTCGTTTATTCATTACAAAGTGATAAACCACAAACTAATGGATATTATTATAATCTAGTCTATACATATAATAAAAATGTAACTGATTGTTGTCTGTACATGGAAAATATTTGAGAAAAACTATTATTGGGGGTCTCTGTTAACTTCATATAACCCGGAACAAGGATTTTTAGAATTTTTGTCTGTTTTTCTGTGCGTTTGTGTGCGCTAATCTCAAAAACGGCTTAACCGGTTTGTGTGTGGTTTTCAATGTGTGTATATGGTGGGGTAAGCTTAATTTAACATTTTGAATATGTTTTATTTCTATCGGTTCATAAATAAAAGAGGTATGTCGATTTAAGGGATTCACCTAGGGACAAATGCGAGCGAAGCGAGGGTGAGTCGCTAATTTAATAGTTGCATTCTTTTAGCTTACGTGTTGCCCTTGATCAGAGAGTTTGGCAGTCACTAATACACCATGTTCTGGAAAGCTATGAATATGAGTGCCACTAGCATAGTACATCGGATGGCCCGCCAATTTGAATGACCCCTCGAACACACGGTCGCCTAACGCCACCTAAAATAATTTAAATCGTAAATAAAAATGTTCACAAAAAAGGGAAACTGACTTGAAAATTATAAATAACTTGTAAATATTAATCTGCTACATGCATTATTTAATTTTTAATTCACTAAGCTTGATATAAAGAATTCATGTAAAAAAGTCATGAAAAAAATAATAAAATGAGTAAAGATATCACATATTAATATACTGTGTGTACGTGCGTATAATAGACAAAAAGATAAAAGTCGACTGGAGCACCTCGTATTTTTTTAAAGTCGGTTATAAATAATTTTTATGATACTTTGAATATTTTATTTTATAAATTCGGTAAGCTCTACAAAAGTACATTAATATGTAATATATAATTAACATTTGGCTGTATTAAAGTGTTAATTAAGTATATTAAATTTTAGATAAAAGAAACTTAAACCAGGTGTTCAATTTAAAGTAATTACAAACATACTTGATACATGCTGAGTAAATCATTTAAAGCTGGCACATTCGCCCCACCTGTTTCTGGTATCCACCTGAAATATAAGCGACGACCAAAACAATATTTCATATTCGCAAAATGATTTTCATGTAAGTATAATGTACACATTGTTAAAAAATCATCGCAAATCGTCTTATCTAAGTATACAATTATTTTTTTAATTAAATCAGTAACTTAATTAAATATCTCTCCTTACCATTGTCTTGTGTTTTCGTCGTAAAACTTCACGTGTCGCAATAACGATGCATTATACCAATCAGCAAAAACTATAAGAGATAGGCCAGAATCTACTGCCTTCTTGAGAGACGCCATTTCTTCTGGAAAATACTCGTCTTCGGGATCCACGAGTAGCAGAGCCCCATATAGTGATGTATCGACGCAAGTTAAAGGACTACCTGGTAGAAAAGTTTATATAACTTCAAATATTAAGCTTGTCAGAATTATAGTAATACAGCAGCTTTCTTAAGACTTAGGAATAATATAGACAGAGTGGGTCATGAAACTAAACATGAAGCCAAACAAAGCCAAACAAAAATGTTTTAAAATCTATACATATAATAAAATTGTAACTTAGCCAAATCACATTACATTAAATATTTTTTGGAAAATCTTATTGAAATAAACATTTTTATCGATACAGAGGCCGAATCTATAGTTTTTAGAATTTTTGTCTGTCTGTCTGTTACCACATCACAGAAAAACCACTGGAGGGATTTTGAGGAAATTTGGTATGGTGATGATAGCTGGTTATCCGGGTCAAGATATAGGATACTTTTTACAGCGGGAAAATGTCTCATGCGGGCGGAGCCGCGGGCAGTACTAGTAATATATATGTTTTAAAACAGTGTACAAATATTAACAAAATACTCATTATCGTGATAGATAAGTTAATAAATAAAAATACCTAACGGATTATATAAAGAAATAAAAATAATATTATGCTAACTCTCTTTCAAGTGAAACAGAACTTATGTTTAAATAAAAAATATATTTAAAAAATAAAATAACAAGACTGCGTAAAAATTGAACTAAAGTGTTGAGAACAAGTTGAAGAAGTAACATAATTTTATCCTTTAATTTCTTTGTTTCTGTCTGTCATCATTATTGTATGGTTTTTAGAAAAAAAAATACTTTATAGATAATATTTGTACATATTTGAAATATAATAACAGATGCTACATATAGCTTTTCGACTGAACTTTTTGCTTTTGTTTCTTAACTCTCGCATAATATGGAAAATAATAAAAACCGGACAAGTGCGAGTCTGAGTCACACACCGAGGGTAGCAAGTAGGTATAATAGCAAAAAAAATTGTGATGAAACTACAAATTTACGGTGTTCGAATTTTTCCTTTTACTTGTACTATAAGACATTGCTTCTTGCCAAATTTCATGGTTCTAGGTCAACCGGAAGGACCCTATGGGTTTTAATTTCCTTGTGAGGATCAAAATATTCGGCTTAAACGGCCGTATTTTTTGATTGCGTTGACATAGAAGTTTTATTTTTCACATTTTTAAGTGATGGCAGACCTGAGTATTTGATATGAATTTCAACTCGATACCTCAACACGTTACAGAGAAACAGTATCTTGACAAACAGGCATACAGACAGACGGACTACGAAGTGATCCTATAAGGGTTTATTTTCATTTTTAGATGTTACGGAACCCTAAAAATAGCTTAACTTATTTCACTAGAATATTTTTATCGCGCTGCTGTTATACAAAAACTTCTATTCTCACTTCAACCTGTGAAGTATATTATATTAAGAGTCACAGAGAGCACACTACCTACAAAAGTCCCTAATATACTCACCTATAACCTCCAAATAGAAACCATGTTCACGTAACCTTCGGTACATGTCCCTGAAGTTAGTATGGACATGGTCAGCGTGCCAGTCTAGCGGGTCGTGCTTAGCTCTTAGGTCGTCCCTGGGGAAGTACCCTCCCGGATACCGTAGACTGTGGAACTGATCCCATAACAGTCTACGTCCTCTGACTGGCACTGGTATTACCCGAGCTCTGAAATGCATTGTTATTTAGTAACACAAATAAGATACTTCCGTTTTCTATCAAAAGTTTATCTTGAAAGAATGGTTAGGTAATAACGTTTTATTTTAAGTATTTTCCATCACTTGCCACTACTTTTACCCAAACTTCGGCGTTTCTTTGTTATTTTTCTAGTCTAAGATGTTAGGAACACGTGAAAATATTTTTTTTTAAGATTTGTACATATTTAATAAGCTTTAAGCTTATAATGAACAAGCAACTTATCCTCGCTTCGCTCCGGTGCATCCCTAAGTATGCGGATTTTATTCACAATTTCATGGGTTTTAATTTTTATTAATCTGATTATTTTTCTAAAATATAAGAAGCTTAATTTACTCCTTATAACATCGGCTATCTGCCAGTGAATTCCCGTCAAAATCAGTCCAGCTGTTTCGGAGATTAGCCCACAAACAGAACAACAGACAGACAGACAAAAATTAAAAAAAATGTGTTTTCTTATACGTTTTATATATAATTTTATATGAATTTAGTAAAATGCTGTTATTTTGACAATACAAACAGACACTTCAATTTTATTTATCTGTATAGATTACAAAAAATATCAGAGATATCACCATTGCATTGCAGTGCTTTTGTATCATGTATGTCAATGCCATTTCGATAAGTAATTCTCAGGCATCTTTCATAGTTATATGCATGTACATATATATATAAGTCCATTCAAGTTAAATTAAGAATATCGACATACAAAGAAGAATGTTGTTAAACCAATTTGCACTGCACGTTATGTATCCGGTGGTTTATTAATAAAATCCCAAGTCGAGGATATCTAGGCTTATCTAATTTCTATGCGTTACATTGTTGCGAGATGAGATCTCATTTTGTTTGATTAAAAAAAAAGACACAGATTGTAATTTATGCTAATTATAAGAGGCACAACGAATCTCACTAAGGCATCATACAATAATAAATAATATATTATGAAATAATATTTGTTGTTTGTAATAAATGTTATTTGTCCTACTAAATTTGTTACCGACAAAAAGTTGAATGTGTAAGACATTCAATATTTACATCACTTTTTCCTCTTGTTTTCTATATATAGCACCATTTGGTCTTTGACTTGACTTGTGACACTTATTTCATTCTAACGTGGTACTAAAGTGGCAAGTCTTTTGGTCTTATAATAGAATCGATTGACGTCATAATCTATACAGATAAATAAAATTGAAGTGTCTGATTGTAACATCAAACTAACAGCTTTTCAGTAAATGCATATGAAATTGTATAAGGTACTTATAAGAACAACACAAATTTTAAAACTTTTGTCTGTCTGTTTGTTACGGCTTATCTCCCAAGCGAATGGTTTTTTTTAAATATTATGTGTTGAATGTGTTGGCGCATTAACACACAGCACCATCTAGCTCCATGGTAAGCAACGAGGCTTATATTATGGATACCAGATAGTTGATACACTACACATATATAACTTTACATACATACATATAATAAATATAGACACCCATGACTGGAGTACAAACAACAAACATACAAATGAATGCCCCGAGCGGGATTCGAACCCGCGACCGCTGGCACTGTAAGTAGGGTAACTACAAACTTGGCCAAACGTGTCGTCTAATTGATTTTGACGGGACTTTCACTGGCAGATAGTTGATTTTATAAGGAGTAACTTAAGCTACTTTTATTTTAGAAAAAGAATTAGAGTTTCGCTAAAAAAAATTAAAAAGTGCCTAGGGACGTAGCCGAGCGAAGCGAGGGTAAGTCAGTAGTAGTCGGTAACTGATGGCTGCATAACTTTTAACATTAGCATTGTTCCGTAACGCGTAGATAAGTACAATGTATATTGCATTGAATATTTTTTGCATACAAACAGAAAGAACCATACAATATTTTCACTCATTTTATTTCATAGAACGTGGCAACGTGCTATTTACTGCCAGTTCTTTTGAGATTTATACAATAGCTGTTAAGATGAACTCTTAAAAACAAAGTGGTTTAAATTTTTTTCTATAGAAGCTGGCATTAGGCACATGTCGACACGTGTTTTTCTTAAATAGGCGCACAGTGACTCTAGTTTGTATGAATAGATGACATTTGAAAAACATATACATATATAAAAAATGTGATGCTCAAAGTTGTCACGTTTCCAAGATTTTTTAAGGCAAACATCGAGATTTGAGGACTTTGAAATCTATTGTTTAAATATAACTAAACACACACTAACTACGAGTTTTGATCTTTTTATTCAATGAACGTTACCGTTTTCGTATGGCGATCTCTACCATTAATTATCTCGGCAACTTGACACTTATTGCAAAATATTGCAAATTTTATTATTTGTTTAAATTAATTTTAAACAACTATACCAATTCCATTGTGCACCTTTAATTTAGAAAAAATTAAATTTAAATTAAAAAAAACCGGTCCAGTGCGAGTCGAACTCGCATACGAAAGGTTCCGTACCATTGTATAAGATATAACATGTACTAAACGGTTTTTTTAATTTGCATGGCGGCCATTTTGAAATTCACCATCTTGGTTTTTTATTATTTGTTTCTACCTGTTATGGTTCATGAGATCCAGCCCGCTGACAGACAACCGAGGCTTAGTAATAGGGCTCCGTTGGCACTTTTCGGCTACGGAACCCTAAAAAATGAAAATATCTATCCCCTTTATATTTACAATTTACAATATCATTAAGTATTAGAAATATAAGTTTACCGTATAGGCAACATAAGCGTAGTGTTCTTCATGGTGCGGTCAACTACTTCGTCGTAGCTTTCTATGGTGACGTTCACGTGACCCTATGTTAAAAAATAATATTACAGAAAAAAAAATGCAAAAATTAAATACTTCGAGATCTTTCTATGATAAATTTTCGTCGCTCATTTTCTTGTTACGCGTTACTTAGTCTTCAATTTCAACCCTTCACAATATACAGAACCTACAATCTTTCTCTCAAATTAACCCGCGATATACCAAATATACATACATATCCAGGTACCAAGGTAAGTAGTCTATATTAATCAAAGACATGACCCTATGAATAGAATATTTTAAGTAAGTACAGTTACAGTTTATATCCTATATTTAAACTCACAAATTTTGCGTTATATACTCGTACGCTACTAGTACTCGTATCTATACTACAGTTTTGGTGACGGATCACTTTAAACCAAAGTTTCTACATTTATATTTTGTCAGGCATACTATATGTTTAACTAATAAAGCACTTATTCTCACAATTTTTTGAGTTTGTAAACGTTACACAATGTGTTTTGTTTATATAATATTTTAATGTACAAAATAAAACCTATATACTATTGTATATGATGTTCTCCTAGCCGATTCCGGCCACGGCGGCCAATCTCATTGAGACTAGACAACTTCGCAGAAGATATTATAGTGCACAAGTGTACGCGCAGACACAACGTGCACTCTCTATTCCTGTCACCCTCATACTCCGGTGGGACGACTGCTCGACACGACCGGTGAGAGTTTCGGCGCAGGACCGACGGCTTTACGTGCTCTCCGAGGCACGGGGGTGAAACACCGCCAACTTCCCAACTCCGGGCTGTTACTGAGATTTACTATACAAAAAGATTTAACAACTGAACTTGGCCCGACCCGGGACTCGAACCCAGGGACCTCCGGGTGTGCAGCCGTACATGCAAGCCACTACACCACCGAGGCAGTTAACTACTATACAACTATTGTATATATACATATGGTAAATGAAAACTCACCTCAATAATGCCATCAAAGTTAGCCCCTGTTTCTAAAACAGTGAAGCTGAGAGCCAACCAACCGGACCACGGCCATAATATTTGACTGTAGTCCGTTGATACGGATAATATTACGCCATGGGGTAGATGTGGATGCCAGCTTACTTTTGTCTACAACAAAATTTACATTTTTAATAATATTTTTTATAAAATACTAAGTCGACAAGATCATCCCGAGTTCCTCTCGAACCGGAATTTCACTGCTCGTCGAAGAAATAACTAACACTAATTTAAAACTTTCGCATTTATAAACTATAATACTACTGCATTATATCTGATTTGTATTATTTGATTTATGCTAATCCAATAAATCTTAATACTATACTAAATAAATGCAAAAGTTTGGATGGATGGATGTTGGTAACTTAATCACGCTAGAGCGGCTGATAGGATCTGGATGAAATTTGGCACAGAGATAGATCTGGAATAGTAAATAGGCACTTTTCATCCCAGAAAAATCCCAGAAAAATTTATAGTTCCCGTGGGATAATTTGTTTTCGATTTTTACAGAACAAGGAATCGACTATATATTCCATACTAATCGTTAAAACGTACCTATAAGGACAACGATTACATATAAGGAAGACGAGATTGTTTTTTTTTTATTTAAGGTGCTAATCTCTGAAAATATCAGTCTAATTTAAAAAAATCTTTCTTCACTTTATAGTATATTTATTGAAGAAGGTTGTGTGCTGATCTAACATCACGCCCTTTTCAGAACGAAGCAATTATACACAAATAAACTACGCGAGTGGAACCGTGGCAATAGTGAGCATAATAAATATAATGACCTTAAAGTCTATCCCTTACATATGCAAGTACATAATTATTTCGCTTAGCAATATTTTATATTAGCAATAAATAAACACAATTAAACAAAATTAACATAATTACAATCACAAGATACTCAATTCGCAGCATTGTGAAGCATTGCAAATGTAATTTAACAAAAAAAAATCTTTTAAAATTTAAAAGAAAACACTCAATTCCCACACTAACACAATAATTAAAATAAGTTAAATTAATATGATACAATCAATTAAGCCAGAATTGCAAAATTAATATCGCATAATGATACTCGTATCTACAATAACTTTTCATACTTTTAAACAGCTCAATGTTATACATTTAAATGTACATATATTTTAAAAACAATTAGAAAATAAAACATTATTATATATAAAAAACATATAAAACCGTCTTCAAATCAAACAAACTCTTTTCTTTGAACGCGCTAATCTCGGGATCTACCGGTCCGATTTGAAAAAATCATTTTGCTTTAGGTATATGGCCTACCTATTGAGGAAGGCTATCTTATCGTACTATGACATAAGAGTGGAGTAATTCTATAAGATTAAACGATGCCAAAGAACGCCTGTTCAAAACAAAGACTAACATACGAGTATTTCTACCACTCACCACTTCACCAGCCACGCCCAGTCCGTTAATAACCGTCACATTAGCTATGGTGGGTTGAGCGCTGTAGTACAGGGGCTGCGAGCAATACGGCCACATGTACTGGCACTCGGTTAGGTCTATGTATGGCGGGCTGAGACTCGCCTGCGGTTCATATTCGCGTAGAAACTAGAAATAGGCTTATCGATTATCACACATTATGATTTTGAACATTACACATAAATAAAACAAGTGTCTTTTTGTACTAAATGTATATGAAATTATATATAAATGTATATGAAATAATTTACTTAACAGAAAACACAATTTTTAATCTATACAGATAAATAAAATTGTCTGTGTAAGTGTCTGTTAAACTGTTTGTAATGTCAAAATAACAGCGTTTTACTAAATGCATATGAAATTATATACGGTACTTATAAAAAAAACACAATTTTCAATTTTTTTGTCGTCTTTCTATCTGTCTGTTTTTTCCGGATAATCTCTGAAACGGCTGGACTGATTTTGACGGGACTTTCACTCGAAGATAGCTAATGTTATAGGAAGTAACATAGGCAACTTTTATTTTAGAAAAAGAATTAGGGTTCCGCTCAAAAAATTAAAACGTACCTAGGGACGTACCCGAGCGAAGCGACGGTAAGTCGCTAGTTTTTAATATTTTTGTGTGTCTGATTTTGACGGGACTTTCACTTAGACAGCTGATGTTATAAGGAGTAACTTTAGGCTACTTTTATTTTAAAAAAATGATTAAGGTTCCGCTAAAAAATATAACGTTCCCGAGCGAAGTGAGGGTAAGTCGCTAGTGATAAATATAAGCACAAGTCTATACGTAACTCTATTTTCAAGCTGTTAAAAATGTCGTATTCCAATTATCTTCAATTATTTTGTTTCTAGATGTAATAAAGATATTTTAAAAACATACAATGTTATGTAAATCTAAGGAAATGTAACAACTTTAAAGTAAAGTTAAAGTTTACTTACTAAGAAGAAGCTTTATGGTTTAATTCGAATTTGAATATATCCGAGAATTTTTTCACTTAACCCAGGTGGTTAGGTTAGGTTAGTTAAAAACGTCACATAAAAAAGATTACAACCTACTCAATTTAAGTTGTAGGTTTTTTTATTTTTGCTACGTGAAAAAAATATCTTCACCAATTGTACACCATCCACAATTCTATTTTAAATTTAGATAAAAAGATTACATTAATAAAGAAAAAAATAAAAGATTTAATAAACGATTCAAATACCAGTTTAATATTTTCATTATAGCATGGTGCGGGTAACACTATACTATACTAATAATCTATGATAAGATCAGCGAGAAACAGGTATATAAATCGTACCTGATATGCACTTATAAGGTCTAATTTCCCGTGGCCCTGTTCAAACATATTAGGGCCGGCTAGCCTTCTAGCTGTAATGCAAAGGGCTTGCTTCACTGCGGCCGGCGTGAGGTTCTGTCGGGGAACCCCGCTGGCTAACAATGCTATCGCCCCAGCTACCACCGGTGACGCTACTGATGTACCTGGAAATATTATATTATAAAAATATATTTAGTCCAAGTCCTAGGCCAAGTTTAGTCATTGAGTGTTCTTGCCAAAAATTCTTAGTAAATCTAGAGTTGCGAAGCTGGCGTTGCTTCACGTCCTTGCCTCGGAGAGCGCGTAGCGCTGTCTCCTTATCATGTGAACGACAAGAATAGAGAATGCATCTGTTTTTTTTTTCTCAACATGTTCACAATAACATAACCTCACCACCGTTGCTTCGCTATGGTACATGCTCAGGTGTATTTTGTACAGACAACACCACTTTTGGCACTTTATATAACTAACAGCTTATGTTACTTCAGGTCTAAACTAGACCTGTATCAGTGTACTAAATTTCATACAAATCCTTCCAGCCGATTCAGAGTGACGAAGTAACAAACATACATACATAATTAGCATTTATAATAATTGTTATATTGTTTTATACAATTTTCTTTGTTACTTACAATTTATGTAATTAACTCTTAATAATAAAATAGGGTACATGACCATATCCCTAAAGCTTTTAAGATGAGATTATTCTATACTAGCGGCTCACACTCGCTTCGCTCGGGTTCGTCCCTAGTTACGTTTTAAATAGTTATTACCCAACGTTAGCTATGTGCGTTTTAATTATTTTTTTGTGATTTTTTCCGATATTTTAATAGTTATGCCGCTATTCGGGGTGGAGAAAAATCCAACAAATCAAAAACCATAAAAATCGGTTCAGCAGGTTTCGAGTTGTAACAAACGCGACTTTGTTTTATATATATAGATTGACGAAATATTTCAAGGGTTTTTTTTTCTTTTATACATATAAGTACAATGTAATTACATAATACGTTACTATAATGATACTTCCAATTTTTATTTATTGAATGATATTGGTTATCTTTCTTAAGACATATGTACACTTGTCCCATTTATTACCTAACATTTGAAACTACTATTACTACAAACCACTTAAATATATTAAAAATGATTAACATTGATAGACTTAAAAAGTGTATGTCATGTACCCTACTGCTTACTTTAGCGTACCACTAAGAGATCTGCACCCGCCATTCACGCTGGAGCCACGAACGCCACTCCCGTATGTCACGATATCAGGCTTCATGCGACCGTAGCCCTAAAATCAATATCAATATTTCAAGACTATTATAAATAAAACCAACAGACCGCTTTGAGAACACCCAAAGGTGAGAGTGACTTGAAAACACATTATAAGAACCTCCGTTACGTCATTTCAAAACAAACACGAACTTCAGAAATGATAGAAACGTTAAAGAGGAAGAAAATTAACAGAAATGTGGCTCACATAACACTTTCTTAGATTTACGCGAATATTTGATATTTTAAATAAATTATATTTTCGGATTTTTTCGCGGATTTGAGAATTGAATTGATTTGATAGAAATGTGGCTGTATAGTAAATTTCGCTTCACTTTTATTTATCGACGATAAAGAACAGTCTATGTTACCCTTACCTAAGTCCAAGGGGACTAGTTAAAGTTACACAGGGGCTGGTTAGGGAGTAGTAGCCCAATGGTAATGGACTCACTTGGAAAACCAAGTGAAACGGGTTCAACTTTCGGGCAAGCCCAGATATATCACGTCGGATATTCTCATGTGCGAATCATTTTACTTAATAACGTTGTGAAGATCTCCTTTATTATTATATAGATAAAAAAACTAGGTGAGGAAAGCTGCATGATTGAGAGAACTTAACGAGGTTTGGGATATAGCCTGAGTCCCTCGCATTGAAGGGCCGTACCCAGAAAAAGGACATAAAAAAGAGCTGAATATATTGTGAAACTTCATTCGCTTAAGCCATACTTCTTCTATTCTCTATATGACTGCATTGTTCAGAGCCCCGTTTAAATCAGATCAGCCTTTCCGGAGATTTTCCAGTATAAACGGAAACCAACAATTTTTTTTTTGATTATTGGTATCATGGCTTAATCATATGAGCTGAATAGTTATAAATTAGGTAACGATAAATTATCATATTGATTATTTCATGTAAAGTTAATTTGTAGAGTTTTATTTAAAAAGTTATTACTTTTATATTATTTTTCATTACATTAATCAAAGAATATATAAATAAAAAAATAAATTACTATTAATCTTACATCTGGCAATTCCCATGTGGTCATGCCTCTAGAAGAAAACTTTGCTATACGATCATCGAATCCAATACCGCCCACTCCGATGACGTCCATTTGGTCTGCTGGGTTATTTAGAGTTCCGTACAAAGGCCCATCGTTGCCTATCGCCGATACCATGATAACCTATTCAATAAGTTAATATTTACTAAACGTAAGCAATGTAACTTAGGAACTTCAAATATCCTATCATTCTAATTACCTTGTTGGCACTTAGCTCCCATACTTTATCTACAAATGGGTGATCCATAAAATCTGGCCCTCCGATACTTAAATTGAGAACGTCTATTTTACGCATAATTGCATAGTTGAAGGCATCTAAAAACCATGACGTGTAAGATACCTGAAATAGGTTTCATTATCGTATATTTATTAAACTAATCATGATCTACATACATACATAAATTAACATTAAACTAATGTTAATAATTAACTTACTAACCAATTTAGATATTGATAACTAAATTGTACATTGTGTGATATGATCATCTAACAACATCTTACTACTAATCTATTTTTAATGTTTTTTGTTTGATAATAAAATTAAAAGAAGAACCGAGTAGAATACGGACGAAATTAATACAAAAATTCCCCATGCTCAACTTAATGAGAACTGGTAATTGGTTCTAACTTTAACAAAAACAATCAACACTCACCTGATTATCTGTAAAAACTCTAAATATATGCAAATCGGCATCAGGTGCGAACCCCAAGCAGTCGGCTCTAGACGCGATGACGCCAGCCACAAAGGTGCCATGGCCCAATGCATCGTCTAACGTGTTCTCGCCGGTCCAATCCGTCCGTTCCCGGACCCGGCCAAAGTGTGGGTGGTGACGCGCGAGACCCGTATCGAATACCGCTACTTTAATCCCTTCACCTGGAATTGTGAGAGGACTTTTGTAATACTAGATTTCGCCGAGTGGTCAAACTTCGACCATGATTATTATCGATTCTTTTTATTTATAAAACTAAAGCACGTCAATAGCTATTAAACTAAAACAAAAAATAAACAGATCAGTTCAAAAAAAAATGTTTATTTTAATTAATTTAATGTATTTCTAATGTATTTTATATAAAATATTAGCTTTCTACGCTATATCTCCATATAAACTTTAACTGTGTCAAATTTCACATGCCCCCGTCTCTCTTCTCAATTTGACCACAAACTTTGACAATAAATAAAAGAGTATATATGCGTGTGTGAGTCAAATACATGGTAGTGTGTGTAATGTTTTTTTTATTGATTTAATGTATTTTTATGCATATTTTTTTAAATATTAGCATTCTGCATCCTTCTCTATATAAACTATAAGTGAGGGAAATTTCATACTCCTCCGTCCGCGCAATTTTCGTAAAAAGGGGTACAAAGTTTTTGCTTCACGTATTAATATATAGATTATGTAAATTGTATACATATATTACAATATGATTTTTTAATCCAATTTCAATCAATCTAATGAGTGCACTTTTTAACGGTTTAATAAAATTATATCATTACTATTTTTCCCCGAGACTTCGCTCACGAGTCGTCTGGTTAGTACCTAAATTGATTAAAGTAGCGTAAGGAGAAAAATCAGGTTCAGCGAAACTAGTTCAGTATATTAGATGAAAATTTATTAAAAAAAATTTTTTCACTCCTTAATATAAGGAAATAAGCTAGCCGTTATGGCGTGAACTTGTGATGATCTTATGTATTTTAAATAATTTTTATCTGAGTACTAATTTAAATAATATTTTATAATGCTGAACAGTGAAAATTCAATTTATTTTTATCGTTATATGAATTTTGCGAATGTAAAGAACGGTTATTATTTGCATGGCATCCTAGTTAATAGAAATTACATAAGTATATCTATTATATTAAACTATATTATAATATGTATTATTATTAATGATTTTTAATAATACTAACGTGGTTCCTTATAATATAACCTTTTTGGATATGCGAGAAGGTATCTAATAAATAAAACAGTACAAAATTTAGAGGAAAATTGCCTTTGATAAATGTCTTATGCATGCATTATGTTTACAATATACACATCTCCACCCTTCTTATTTCAAAATAGAAAGTTCTGCCCATTACGAAATCAGATTACAATACAATTTTCTTTTGGCAATAACGCCGATTTTGATAGCGTATAGCTCAGCAACTATTAACTACAATCTAAAGTTATCAAATGATAGATATCGCATTTTTATAATATCAATGGTCCCCAAGTGAAATAAATATAACAAAGGGCCTCTACTGTCCATTTTCTTTCGATTTTTTTAAAAGATGCATTCTGTGTCTCCTCATTTTTTAAAAATAACTACCATAACATAGATTACTCTAGCAATGGACGCTTAATGGTTAAAAGTTGATTGTGCCAAAGTTCAAACACCCTCGACGACAGCTGATGAGGTTAACAGACTGATGTAAAAATATTATCACTATTAAAATAAAACATCCTGAAAACGGTTTTGTCATTAATTTTATCAGAACATTTCCTGTAATTCTTTTTAATTAGGTAATATATTTTTCTGCTTACTAATAAGTATATTTTCTATACTCAGTAGGTAAACATTTTAGATATTGTACCGATAAAATATGATTTAAAAACATTACTTCTTCTATTCATTATCTATATTAATATTATAAAGAGGTAAAGTTTGTGAGTTTGTGACGTTGTAGGGGGTAATCTCTGGATCTACTGAACCGATTTTAATGAAATTTGGTAAGAAGATAGTTTTAGACCCGGGGTCCTTCCTCGGATCTCAAACTATCTTCTTATCTTCATAAGATACTTTTTATACCGGAAATCATCCCTTAAGGGGGTGAAAATGGGGATGAAAGTTTGTGTGGGGAACTAACCTGGGGACGAACCCGAGCGAAGCGAGGGTGAATCTCTAGTCTAATATAAATAAAAAGTCGGGTTTGTCACAACACTTCTAACTCGAAAACTACTGGACCGATTTTTATGATTTTTGTTTTGTTGGATTCGCCATCACTACGAATAGCTGAATATCTATTAAAATATCGGAAAAATTCACTTAAACAAAAATTTAGAAAAATAAGACTATTCCATACTAAGCGTCAAAACGTACCTAGGAACGAACCTGAGCGAAGCGAGGGTGAGTCGCTAGTTCACAACTAAATTAGGACTGATTGTAATTTTGTCAATGTCAATATTTACTAGATAACCACTGACCTGTCACTCCAAGGGACCAGAGTAAATCGGCTTTCAAGACCGACGTTATCTGCCGCGGAACTGTCCTCAATAACTTTCTTGATGTATAACCTCCGTTCTGGGAATAAATATCAATTATTACATAATATTATATAGAATATGCTATTGTCATAGTTTCTTTTAAGTTATTGGATAATGGATATTTTGTAGTAACTTAATGCCACCATGCGAAAGAACACAATTTAGTTTACAATATTTATAAATTTTACTGCATATTAGTTAGTTTGCTTCATCCTATTCATACTACCTAAAATACTTAAAGTCAAATACTATTCCCTAATACTGCGTTTTAATAGGTAAAATTATTAAAATATTAAAACACAGGACAGGCAATATCGCGGTTTGAGGTAGTCTCCTTAATCTGTGGCTTAAGGCTGACTTGACGTGCCATGCTGTGTCTGTACCAAAGAGATATGGAGGGTAGAACTAAGGAGAACTATTTCTCGTATAAAAAGTGACCGCTGACAAGCATTAAATTGGTGGCGCCACAGAAAACAAGTATATGAATCTATACATCTATACAGATAAATAAAATTGTAGTGTCTGTTTGTAATGTCAAAATAAACCTTTTTACTAAATGCATATGAAATTATATACGGTACTTATGAGAAAAACTAATTTTTAAAAATTTTTGTCTGTCTGTTTGTTCCGAATAATCTCTGAAACGGCTGGACTGTTTTTGACGGACTTTCAGTGGAAGGTAACTGATGTTATAGGGAGTAATATAGGCTACTTTTATTTAAAAAAAAGAATTAGAGTTCCGCTCAAAAAAAAGTATCCAGGGACGCACCCGAGTGAGGCGAGGGTGAGTCGCTAGTTTAAATCATAACGTCATAAAAGTAAGAAGGTGAATTAAACAAGGAAAGAAAGATTTCCGCTTTGCTGTGGCGCACTTTTCTAAATAGTTCTAGCATAGGCAAACAGCAATATAATTATATATTATTTTCAAGTAATAATAATTCAGCACACGTCACTCCGTTAAAAACTACTAACTTCACATCACATCTACTTGCTACGCTAGTGCTGTAAAGCCTAGTTCGCAATAAGCTAGTATTTTAGTCTAGTAGCGAGTAATTTAGTAGCTAAATTACTCGCTACTCACCAAAAATCGTTCGCACTTTGGTCGAGTACAGTTTACAAGTGAGTGGTGTTTTGCAAGATGAACAGCCTACAACGCAATAAAGTAAATAAACTGATTAAGCTGATCGTAACGGCTATTTTAGAAGAGGTGGATGAGGAAATTTGTGTGATTAATAAAAAGAAGCTATGGGTACGAAAATGGATCGAAAGACAAGATAAACTAGGAGCTACTAATTGTCTTCTGAAGGAATTAGCATTGGAAGATCGCAAAGAATACTTCGATAGTTTGAGAATGTCCGAAAGTTGTGTAAATTTTCTGTTAATGAATGTTATGGCGGCAACTAATGAACTCGACTAATTCGACAGGTTCGTACTTGTTTAGCCGGTGAACCAGTGAGCTCGGACGCGTGGTGGGGGCTGCAACTCGCCCAAAAAAATAGAATAAAATGGATTGACTCGACTAAATTACTTACTAAACTAATCGACTAAATTTTTAGTGTTCAGACACGTTTAGTTACTAAATTACTCGCTACTAGACTAAAATACTAGCTTAATGCGAACTAGGCTTAACGGTGAGTTGCTGAGCTATAATTTGCTGCTCACTACTGGACACTTTTTCAACCTGTTTCCCATATAAGTTAATTCTCCTTAGTTCTCCCTTCCTTAATCTTTTCAGACTATTATTTTTGTAAGACAAGAATACTCATTTAGTAATTAGTTATGTTCAGAAGAAAGATTTTATGTAAATTTTATTGATCCATGCATGAGAAATACATGTGATATAGTTTTATGGTGGATTAACTAGTTAAGATTATCAACATCTTGTAAAGATTGTTATATTGTTAGTCATATAAAACAATTTACACTATTAGATTATAATGTACAATGTTTTGATGAATAGTTTTAATAGCATAGTCATAAATGCATGTCCAGATTTGTTTAAGAAATTACATATTTTTATCAAAATTAAAGGTAATTTTATATTACTATAAGTGTGGAATATCAGTGTTTTGTTCAAAAAAACAGATTAAATAGCAGTATTTTCATAATATTACTGCACTTTAGTTAGTAACAATCATGGAAGAAATGTCTAAAATGCAGTAATAACAGGATTTACTGCATTTAAAACAGTTTTTGAAAAGATTATACAAATAAAGTGTGTGTAGTAATAGGGGCAAAAAAATTAAAATTGCCATAATTATAGTTTTTTATAAAAAAACTAACGTAAGAATGTTTAGTATTTTAGTTTGGTACATATTCTTTCACTTTCCATTCAAGGTTTTATCGAAAAGTCTCTTTTTGATATATTTTTATGGATTCTCAACTTTAAGCGCGTTTTTCTCGAATTCGTGTTTTTGCTGTTACTGCACTTCGGGAGGGCAGATTTGTTCTAACGACTCTTGTTTGTTAGTTGCACTTGACCTCTAAGCCAAACTTTCTAGACGTTGTGAAACGATGTCTATGGGAGATGTAGATACTCCCCGATGCCTATATACATACGTGAGTTTAAAATAACTTTTAAACAACATCTCGATAATCAAAACGACCAACTATTTTAGTGAACATGGTGATTAACCGAAATTGTTGTGAGCTCAAGATAAAAATTCTGACGAAGCATGAGATGTATAGTACTATCGTAGTAGCGTAGCGATAATAATATTTTATCTATCGGCTGATTTTACTACGTGCCTACTGCCTGTTTCAATGATTATAACACATTGTCTTATGCAGTCATGGAATCTTTATATAGACGCCTTATCGACTGATGAGCTATTAGGGTATTGAGATTTTTTTTAATAGTATTATCGAGCAAATGAGCAGGCGGGTTACCTGATGTTAAGCGATTACCGCCGCCCATGAACATTTGTAGCACCAGAGGCACCACTAATGAATTGCCGGTTTTTCAGGAATTTATTGGTGCGACCCTTGTCTGTATAACGTGCTAAAGAGAGGCATTCAAACTCAAAGTATAAAACACGGCCACGAGACATATCCACCTGCTACTTCGGGTGAGTCTTGAGAATGTAATATTGACCAAGCTGCTATCATAACTACTCAATGTACAGATTTAAGACTTTTCAGAAAAAAAAGATGGTTACGGATTAGACGGAACCGCCTTAATGTCTATAGACGATTGGTCTTGGCTGGATTTGGTTAGAATGAATTTGGGCAAGACGACAATAAAATTTGTTCAATTTCGTACAAATCTTTCGTTACGCCCACATCAAGCTCGAACCTATGATTAATCGGAACTTTGGCTCGCCTCCGTGGTTGGTTTCCGGGAAATTAATTTTTAACTGACACGCCGGCGTATCCGCGACCGTTCAAGCGTTAATCTAAGTACATGTTTACGTAAGGAAGTAAATACCAACTTTAAAAATAACTTAGCTTGGGCTATGAGGATTTGGTACACTTAACTTCACATCTTTACATCATCACCGTATAAAGTGACGACATATGCTGTTAAACTTGGAGCTACCTGTGTTCTGATCCTTGATAATTTAGGAGCGTTATGATTACTTATAATATAATTTAAAATGTTACCTCTCGAGGCTTCCTGATAGAGTGAAGATTTCGCGCTCTATGTTTATGATTTCTCCAACCTGAATAAATACATCCATTTTGCCCACAGTCATCCTGTATAAAATTATAAAGTAATGTTTTGTATTTGTGACTGAACACTTTTGATTTAATATTCTAGAAAGTTAATGTAAGAATTAAGAGAAAGGCATTTCAAACCACATAGATTGATATACACACCTCATTGACATATTTAATAGTGCGTTGGACTTGTCGTTGCACTGTGACGCGTCGGATGGCTGGGTGGTCACGAAGTGCCTTGATTCCATCTTTAACACTCTCATCAAAAACAATCACATCAAAATCACTGGGGTACTCTTTTGCCGGGTTATTTCGTTGCACTATGGTCCAATTTGATACCTACAGCCGTTAATGACAAGTTTTGTATAAATATTTTCTCAAATAAAACTAGAAATGTTTATATGCTGGCATATATATGTAAGTGCAAACATTTAGACATATTACATAAAACCAATACCTTGACGAAGATTCTTATTAAATTGAACTATATTTTACAAATCTGATGAGTATTTGCTGATATGAGCATGTTCAATCATAAAATCTTATAAGCTTAAAAGTATTACTGGACCAAACCAGACTGGTAATAAATAGAATAATGAATTTGCTTTAAGAGGAAGAGACTGAAATTATGCCAACAAAAGCACTTTTAATAGGAAATACAAGATGGTCAATCAAAAATAGGTCAGGAATTTGATTTTAGTTTTTGGGGTTTCGTAACAACGTTCGTTTCAACAAGGAACTCTTTTAGTTTTGCCATGACCGTCCATCTATCTGCAGCTTGTCTGCAAGACTTAGTACTAAAAAACTGTAATTTTGCAAGGATGTACATTGTAGATATCAATCATGGCGACAGCGACAAAGTAGTAAAATAAAATTTTGAAAAGAAAATTTTTTTCGGGTACCTTCTCCACATGTTAAGTGCGAATGTTTTTTTTTTCTTGTCTACCCGATGGTGTGAGATGTCGTTGGATAGGTCTTTCAAACATATTGCAGGTTTATGAAATCAATTTTTCAATTATGGGATACATTTGTGAAATATTAAGCTTTAAAGTGCTAATTTTTGTTACATTCAAGTGTCCTCCCCCCGTCTGCCTGCTAAATGCTTGTTTTTGGATATGTGACAAAATTATGGTAGTAGCATATACATATAACAAAGTTAAAAGGGAAACTATCACAGCTAAGTAGATTTAACAAGTTTACGAGTAATAGAAGATGTAAAATGTAAACGACTTGTAAAATGTACTTGGAGAAGTAAATATTTTATACAAATTCCATTAAAAATTATTTATTACATGTATTTAGTTGTGTAAAACTGGTAGTAAATTAAGTTTATGAACCAAAAACCAATAAAAATAAAATCATAATTCCCTACAAAAATGTAATGTTTCTGTACTATAAAAACTTGTTAAAAGGACAAAGATTTACAAAAACAATAAAAACTATGCAAAAATATGAATTTATTAAGTAAAATTGTTTTGTTTGGATAATTCATTTATCAACTTTTATACCACTTTATATTATCTCATCTCTCCTCCATTCCATAAGCAGTGGCAAAGATAAGATATTTTTTAATTCCAAATTACATATAAGAACTAAAATACATAATTGAATGCCTTAATATTTGAAAGCCAGTTAATTATATAAATATGTATAGAAAGCAAGCATATTCTATCTTCTATTGCAATTTAAACAAAACTATCTTTTTGAATTTTTTCATGAATTTATTTAGATTTTTGGTTCAATCATTATCACGGGAGACATTAACAATGAAACTAACACACCTAGATAGACGAAAACTAAAAACGGTGGTGGAACTGATAACAGGACACTGCCATCTCAATAAACATCTTTTTAACATAGGTCACACAGCACTCTCTGCAGAGTGTGTCTCCAAGAAGATGAAACACCAGCTCACATTCTGACTGAATGTAATCCACTGGAACAATTACGCGAAGAAAAATCTTCCAGAACACCAGCAGTCTGCTAGACTACTGGGACACTCTGGGGTGGAAAGAATAACACACACAGCAGCATAAGCTCACGCACAATGGCAAAGATGCCTAAGTGCGGAAAAGCCGTGACTGAAGAGGAAGAAGGTCACGGGAGAGGTTTAAGATGTCGCAAAAGCATTATATAGTTTTTACAGACAGCCTATCCACAAATACTGAATAGAAAAATAGCATTAATACCTTACAATATTTGTTAATTATAATTTATGAAAAAACGAAAAGATAAACCTAAGTGATGTTTGAACTTACCCCAGCATTTTTCAATGCAGCAGTAACATAGTTTTCTCTTGTAGTTCTTGCAAAATAGCCTTTAAATGTTATTATGTGTTCGCTGTTAATAACATCGGTGTTAAATTCATATTCGACACGCGCAGTAGTAGTTGTATTACATAGGGTATCGTTATTAACAGCAATAACCATGAATATATTGTAATAGCTTATTATAAATAAATAAATGAAATGGGTCAACCCCATGTTTTTCGTCAATATAAACAAAATGACATGTTTACACCTGAAGTAACTTTTTATTGCGTTTCATTTTTGATGCTATAAATTTTTAACTATTCCATACTTCAAAATAAAAGCACAACAGTAGAATTTTCGCCAAAAAATTGGAATACCAACTTAAATTGACCTACCGCAGAAGCATAATATATTATTTTAATGTCACTCTTGTGCTTGTCAAATCATAAATGTCAATTATTATTTATTAGTTCAATACCTAATTATTGTTTTCCAATTACAGAGCATAATGCTGCTCTTTGGCGCACAAACACGAATAACGGGAAACAACACTTCTTAGATTGTCTGCCACTGAGTTCACTCGATTGTGTAGAGAACGCTGCTGAAGTTGAAAACTTCGAAGTTGAGCAATATTATGTGGCATATTGCTCTTTAGTGCTGTAATTGGAAAACAGGGCTGTCCGTAGTTAAGACAATGGGGAATAATTTTGCCTTTTTCCCCCGCCAAATGTCCCGATCACTATAATCTTCAGTATATTGTAAAGCTCTATAATAGTGTGGATGGTATTTTTTTATTTCAAACTAGTGACTCACCCGCATTTGGTTTCGGGTTCGACTTTAGACAAAAACAAATCTATCAAACGGGAACAGTAAGTTAGAGAAACGATAAAAGGGCTACCTAATGCAAAAAGAATTTATCAAATCGGTTAAATAGTTCTTGAGATTAGCGCGTTCAAACAAACAAAATCTACTTCTTTATAATATTAGTATTCCCAAAAGACAAAAACTGAAGAAATTGTGACGATCAAAATTGGCTAAATTGCAATTTTTATATTTAAGGCCTTGTGAACATTATTTAACAGAAAGTGATTTTAAAACTCATAAATCGTCTAAAGGTTAGTATTTTTATTTTTTGTACTTTTTTACGTGTTAACTAGAAAGTTTCAAACACACTTTCATCCTCCATTTTACCCTTTTATGGCATTGAAATTCGAAAAATACTACAACACATATATATTTAATTTTATTGAAGAGCATTAATACCAATTTATAAGTAATTCTGATCATAAATAATTCTTTGCTCATACAAACTTTTTATAGTTTCATACAATCTTTAATTCCTCGTATTTTACCCAATTAGGGCCAGAATTTCGAAAAAATCTTTCTTATCAGATGCCTACATCATATAAGAAATACATCCTCTAAATCTCACCTTTCTAGGACCAGCGATTTAGGCTGTGTGTTGATCCATCAGTCAGTCAGGACCACCATATGATTCATCTCTCCTTCTCAATTCTTCCATTAGCTAGTCTGATTGCCAAGTATAATTATATAATTTATACATACAATACAATTGAAGCAAAAAACCAGGTATAAAAGAGATATCACAATAAATTGCTTAACCTCAGAATGAATCTAAATGGGCTATACGTGTGGCGCCCTCCTTTCGAGAAATCTTCCCCATTTAAAAGAATTAAAATACTAAAAGAAAGTTCAATTATATTTTCTATCTTATTAGTGACATTTTTAGAAATTCAAATTCATCCTTTACACCTAAAATTGAATGTATTAAGTCTATATATTTTATAAGATATAAAAAGCAGTCACAAATTATCTTTTGAAAAAATAATAAATAATATTAAAAGTGTATCTTGTTTATTTTTATATAAATAAAACCAATTTGTATTTACATTTAAAAAACAGGAACACTTAATATTTGATAAAAACCTACTTAGGTATGTAAATATAAATTTAAAATAAATTATATATAATATGTTTCGTAATCTTTGCAAGGTGCTATTTATACCCTGTTTTCAAATTATAGAGCATAATGACGTACTATTTAAATACACCATATAAACTTATATCTCCATTTTCACCCTCTTAAATTATCTTCTCTCAAATTATCTATTATTAATCGGTTCAGTAGATCCAGAGATTACCCCCTACAATATCACAAACTCACAAACTTTACCTCTTTATATTAGTATATATATATATATAATACATAACTAATTAATATATAATTTAATATAAAAAATTAGCGATAATGTAAATAAAATTTTGATCAATGCCACGTTGAAGAAAAAACACTTCTCATAGTTTCTGTTATTGAGTTGGTATCTTTGCGCGCATCCCACTAAAGCAAAAGTAGTACTTTACAAAATGCTCGATTGAGCGGAGCGTTGCTGTAGTTGGAACATCCGAAGTTAGCATTATACCGCATAATGCGCTTTAGTTTTCTTATTGGAAAACAGCGTATTGTCTGTGCTGGTGTAATAGGTCGATGATCGACTGCCGACAGACAGATGACAGATCTTTAACTGTATAGTATATTATAAATAGTTCATATGTGAATAGTGAGTGACAGATCGTAAGATGTTAAATTTATGGTTTATAAGTAGAGAATATTTACGTATTCTTTAAGATATGAAGATTTTCACTATGTAAATAGATTTTAACATTAATATATTGTACATTTAATATATAATTTATGAAAAAAGTGTCATTAAGTAGTTAAGTTGAGTATAATGGTAGTTCTTCAATGGAGATTTCAATGGAGAGGGCTCTATGGCAGATTAAAGTATGATCATTATTTATAATTTTAAGAAAATCTATCAAAACTTTAAAAATAAATCATTCTGGATCTCGTCGCTCGGGTTCTAAATTAGATCTTATAATAGGCGTCGTCTCGAGTACTATTGCATTATTTATCAAATTAAGAGTTAAGCGAAATACATATATAATGTAAACCGACTTTGTATGTCTATTCAGTACTGCTTGTAGATAGATTATCAATATAATACTAATTGCACAAGTCCAGTGTTCATTATTAATTAATATTTATTTACTGTTTTTACACGAATTTCTCTACATAAAATGTCATGGGCGGCAGCAGAATTATTTCCAGGAGGGTGCATCTGCTTCTTCACATTAAACTATTAACTAATCTTTAAATGATTAACTTTATGACTTATTCATATCTTATTTATCATCTTTTCTTTGAAGATATCTAAATTTAACAAGGATTTTCCTCATATAATTTTATTTATTTAACTTTTTCTATATATTATCCTTTATGGCAGGGGGGTGCAAATGCACCCCCTTGCACCCCAGTGGCCGTGTAAAATGGTGATAGCAATAGTTATTACTTTGTGTATTTCATATTCTTTAACTACTGTAATAATTATTATGTCTATGCTATGGACAATTAAAATATTATGTAGTGATAAAATATGGAATCTCAGTAGAGTAAGTTAATATTAGCAATATTATTCTTAAGAAGACACCTTGATAACATTATTGTTTATTAGGTGCTTTCATTACTAGAGAATAAAAATTATGAAGATTCTTGTTAATTAAATAAATTAATTGATTATTGCTGCTTAATATTTTAGATTCAAAATTTACTGTCATTTATGTACATTAAGACATTATCACTGAGTGAAATGAACTGACAAGGGATTCTGTTTTAATATAAATGTTTAATTAATCATTTTTTTTATTATAGAACCCATTTTGCTTGGAAAATATCACAAGCAATTTTGACTTTCCACATTCTTACATACAACACACATATGAGTCAGAGTTACCTAATTGATTGTCTTTTGGAACCTATTTTTTGGTTTGTTGACAATTTCGCTGGATGCTTAGGAAAGGTATGCTTGAAGAGATTTAAAATAGAATTATTAATAGGCAATCTGTTTTTTGATAACAAGAATAATTATTTTTACATTACAGGTTTTTGTGTTTTGTGTGACAGTCTTAACAACAGCTGTAGTTGCCATAGCATATTGGGTTGGCTTACCATATTGGTGGGAAAAGAATGCATATATTACTGTTGGCTTAGTTGTCTATGGAAACTGGCTGTTGCTCAATATTGTTTTTCATTATTACAAGGGTGTTACTACGCCACCTGGATATCCCCCTCATGTAAGAAAAGAAATATATTAAGTAATGCATGATAATTTACATAATAATAAAAAGCAAACTAAAAAGATGAGGATGAGTCGACGAAGGAACATAGTATTTTGCAGTCAGAAACATACATACATACATAGTAAGACTTGCAGCTATTATAAAACAAATAGATACATATTTGTATGTCTCTGACTGCATAATACTACATTCTTTCGTCAACTTATACTCATTTTTTTTTTAGTAGCAGATGGGCTTTTATTTTGTAAATATTTTTTTTATTTACAGCTTTTTATAAGTTATATTTTATTTTAGTTTTATATATATACTAGCAGAACCCGCAGCTTCGCTCACGCTAAAATTACAAAAAACAAAATTCTAAAAAGGCAAGTCTCATACAAACTCATTCCCCATTTTATCCTATTATGTGAAAAATGCTAAAACACGTATTTATTTAATTGTATTTAAGAGTATTAATACCAAGTTTCAATTAAGTAATTCTGATCATAAGATTTTTTTGGGTTGTATTATAGCGTGTATTCCCGTGGGAATGGGATAATTTCCCGGGGTAAAAAGTAGCATATGCCACTCTCCAGCTTTCCAAATTTCTCCACACAAAAAAGCACGTCGATCCGTCACTTTGTTTTGACCTAAAAGAAGGTCAAACAAACAAAGAAACAAACACACTTTGATATTTATAATATTAGTATATAACACACGCATTATGAAGACGAAACGAACGACATATGAATCATCAAAATCGGTTAAGCGGTTTAGTAATTATGAGGTATCCCTGTGGTCGGACACACTTATAGGTCAAACACATAACCCTCCTTTAGGCTTCGCCGCATTCGGGTAAAAGTATAATCTAATTAAAGTAAACTGCTTAACTTACAATGTGACAGCTACTCTTCATGTGCTTAAAATATTTCACTCATAAAGTATCATGTAGTTGTATGTGTATGTAGTTAGTTGCTCCATAATATAAGATGCTCAACATCATTTATAAATTTTGACTTTATGATTTAGACTAGCAATATAGTTAATAGTAATATGATTGTACTTACACACTTTAAGAAATAACAATTTACGTTGTATTCAACAGGCTTCAACAATAATAGAGGCAGCCAGCATATGTAAAAAGTGTATAGCTCCAAAACCTCCTAGAACGCATCATTGTTCAATATGTGATAAATGCATTCTTGCTATGGACCACCATTGTCCTTGGCTTAATAATTGTGTAGGATATTTCAATTCTAGATATTTTTTTCTTTATATGGCTTATATGGTAGTCGGAGTCACTTTTATAATAATAGCTGGCTTGGACCTAGGATATCAAGTGCTGTGGGTAGCCGATACTGGTAAATTTAACTTTTAGTTATAGTGAAATCTCTTAGTGTACTTGTTTTTTTTGTACTTTATGATTATAATTGTAATTCTGTACATTTTCATACACTTACACCTTAATATTTAAAAAAAATTGACTAAATAGAGTTTATCAATATTGTATTTTTCATATTTAATAAGAAATAATTTAAATTACTTACTTTAAGTTAAATACACAGGTCAAACTAAATAGTTTACAAATTTTTAGGTGGTATTACACAAGAAAATGATCCAGATTTGATTGGACATCCGGTGCGTATGAACCAGAGTGGAGTATTTGTACCAGTTCAAGTGATTGCAGAATATGACTCAGAGAATTTTCCAAGACATCACGATTTACCAATGCCAATAATAACTGAAGTCCAAAGAATAACTGCACATCAATGGAAGAGAAAGGCTGTAGTATTTATGGCTATCACATGTGTGTCAGTGCTTGTTGCTTTAGGTACATTGACAGTCATGCATGGGAAGAATATCAGTAAGGGTGAAACTAGTATAGAAGCTCATATAAATACAGTATTAAGAAAAACCCATAAACATAAGTTTAGGAACCCCTATAATTTTGGTCGGAGAAAAAATTGGAAGCTGTTTCTAGGCTTAACTCAGGGAAGGACTTTTCTGAGGCATGTGCTTTTTCCATCTAGTCATCCCCCTATAGGCAATGGCCTTATATGGCACACCATTCATAATACTATAGAAGACTGGCCTTAGGTTTATGCATTTAATTATATATTTTTGGTAAGATCAAATTGCACTGGGTGAATGTAGTTCCAAATGTATGATATCAGTAGGCTATTACCAGGTCCAGGTACTGAGAATTGTACACTGATGTATGTATCATATTATGGAAGTATACAAATTCTATAAACATTTTTTTAAACAGTCAAAAAAATCATCATCAATTATTTAAATTTAGATTGAATAAATATGTTAACAGAATAATAAATAGACACTTTACGGAATGTAAATATTTTTTATTTAAAGGCTATTTAAAATTATTTAAAAAAAAAAGAGCACGTGTGATCTTTACGCTCGGTTGAAGTAAAACTTCTTTTGCGCTGTGGTAGATACTGAAATTAATTTAAAACAAATTAAAATTAAATATAATATTTTTTATGAAATTATTGATAGTACTTAAATATTTATTTTTTATAAATAATAATTAATCATTATAAATATTTAAATGTAATAATTGTTATAAAATTATTAATAAAAAATTAAGTCTCACTTCGGTTTTCAATGTAAATTTTTCCCTAAGTGACGCCAAAAGAAGTTTTACTTTAAAACAACAATAGTTACATTCATTATAATATAAAAGATTGTGCAAAACGTAAATCTAGTGTAGTAAGTTAGAATTTTAGATTACTAGCAGAACCCGCGGTATCGCTTGCGCTAAAACTACAAAAAAAACTTTAAAAAGGTAGGTTTCATACAAACTTTCATCTCCTTTTATTTTACCCTTATAGGATGAATTTCGAAAAATGCAAAAACACGTATTTATTTAATTGTATTGAAGAGCATTAATACCAAGTTTCAAGTAATACTGATCATAAATATTTTTTTGAGATGTATTTATTATAACATGTTTTCCCGTGGGAATGAGATACTCTCCTGCGGTAATAAATAGCCAATGTCATTCTCCAGCCCTCCAAGTATCTCCACACAAAAATCACGCCAATATGTCAGTCTGTTTCGACGTGAAAGAAGGACAAACAAACACACTTTCAAATGTATAATATGAGTGTGTATGGATTCGTAATTGATATATATGGTCTCTATTTGTATTTGGTGTTTATATGAATCTTTTAACTGTATTATGTAGTAATAAGTGACCAAGTATTACATTCCTGTTTTTAAATCAAATGTTAGAAGTTAAGAGTAGGTACAACATTTATTTTTGATATTTTTATTTCATTTATATTAAATCAATCTTAAGTAAGCAATTTAAAAAACTTAAACTTTAGTAACTTAAAACTAGCTTAGTTTCGAAAGCTGTGTAACTATTTTATTTAACTGTTTAAACAATATATTTTGATGACATATATCTCTATCTATACATATAATAAAATTGTAAGTAAGCTGATTTGTACATTAAATATTTTTTAGAAAATCTGATGTAAATAGACATTATTATCGATACAGAGGCCAAATCTATATTTTTTAGAATTTTTGTCCGTCTGTCTGTGACCATATCACGGAAAAAGTACGGGAGAGATTTTGATGAAATTTGGTATAGTGATTGATAGCTGGTGATCCTGGTCAACATATATGATACTTTTTATTGTGGGAAAATATCTCATCTTTAAAAAAAAATACAAAAACTGATTAGAATAAAACTACGCTGAAACTATAAACATTTTAGCAAGGAAACAAAATAGATAAAAAAAATAATTATTATAAATAGCTTCTGTTGAAAAAATATATCAATAGCGATATTTTGTACATAAAAATAACTCGACAAATATTTAGTTAAGTGTACTTTAGAAAACCATTACTAGATGTCACCATGACTTTTCAAAATACGCAATTTTAATTTCAAAAAAATATTAATTTATCTATAAGATATGACTTCTATGTTCTTATTACAATTACTAAGATTACTCGCGGTCATGCCCATGCCCTAATAAACCAAAAATATAAGTATTTGGTTTAAAAATTAGTAATATATTAATTAATGTATGTATGTATATAATAAAATTCTAACTTATCCGATTCTGTACCTACGTTAAATATTTTTTGGAAATGATTATTGATATAGCCAATATTATCGATGATTTGTTTGTTCCTAAACCAGATTCCGATTGGACTACAAAGTCTTCTGATTTTGCATTCATTTGGATACTGTTGTCTGAAAAACTTTTTGATTTTTTGGTTATTATTGAATTTTCATCGAAAACTTCTCCTGAAATGTCTTCTAGAAAGAGATAAAACCTTTCTCAGGATTCTAGAAAGGCTTAGCTGATTAGGCAGGTTCGATCACAGGAGACCAATATAGAACATGAGACTAGGCAGGTCGTGAACGTTACGCCGCAACTTGCTCATCGAAAACTTTTACGCAACGTCAGAAAAGATTAACCAATGCTGTACCCACTGGCAAGAATTGTGCCTCCAAAAGTCCGTAGTGCAGTGGCGAGCCTCAGCGAAAGAACCAAAATGGAACAAGACACGCGACACACCATGCACGACAACATCCTAGTGCCACAAAGGCTAAAAAGCCGTAAAAGTTTTATGAAGTGTGTCTTACCACTTAGAGATGAACGAACACAGGCAAGATGCAGGATGTGGCGGGACAGTTATGGTCCTTTGCCAATTCCATTCGTTCCACCGTCTGAAAATCGTGCGCCTGGACATAGTTTGCCTTGGTAGACCTGGAAGTCTCTCAACAGACTCCGGATTCAGGTTGGCCGAAGCAATGAAAACTTGTCTAGGTGGGGATTTTTAGAGGGTGGCCTGAAGTGCAGATGTGGTACTGTTCAAACGATGAGGCACTTACTTACTCAGGACCAATAAAATGAATACATGTCCTTTAATTTACAGTAAAGGTGAAGATGGTTATAATTTTTGAATATACCAAGTAAATCCTACTACGGGGGCTACATCAATCAAAAAACTTCAGCGCAACAATTTTATTCCCGGAGGAGTAACAGAATACCAATCTATAAACAGCGTCATGGAACAGGAAGATGCGAGCAATTATTCTACCAATTTTTAAATTGTTTAAGCGTATCTAGCCTCCCACCACATAAATTTTTTTTTAAAAATTGGCGTCCCCATCGAGGTCAGATTCATGCAGATCTGCAAGTCGAACTTTAAAGAAGAGAAGATTTGCAGGAGCAAGGTGGTGCTTTTTGAGAATCGGCCAGGCCGACCGAATGCCTAATTGCCTAACACGCAGAAGGAATGAAAGGGGGAGAGAAGTCTTCAGGACATCATTAGTCTCCTGAAGTCACAGTTCTACAGTTTAAGTTAGATATTTCCGAATCTACCATCAGTGAGCTGCGTGCAGAATTATTATTATTAAAAATTAATGATTTTGTAAGTAGTTTGCCTGAGTTCTCTAACGTAAACACACGTAAAATATACACAAATTGACTCCATCAGCAGTTTTTCGTCGCCACCGGTTACTGCTGAGGTGCGCGAATCGCGCGACACAGAGACGCCCGCCGCACGCTCCCCGGCCCCGCGGATGACGTCGAGTGCAAGCGCGGTCATGACACCGTCGCGTGCATACGAAGCAGCCGCAGCCGCGCCCGCCCTTGCACCTGCCCCACCAAGTAAGCGGCCCTCGAATGGAGGAAAAAAGAAGAGCCTGAGCAAACCAGCTGATAAACAGGTGTCACCGTCAGGTTCGACGAAGAACCAATCTGACGAGGAGGGCTTTCACTAAAGTGGAGAGGCAGCTGTACATCTAACATCTGTGGCACAGCTCCGAACCAGCCAGACCATCCGATGCGTCCTGCCGTACCATCGATCGTACGCTGTATGTGTCCCGATTGAACTAGTCTATGAAGGTCGAAGATGTCGTAGACTACGTCCAGAAGAGGTCCAACTTCAAGTTGAGGGTTGAACGGCTGGTATCTCGCCACAAAACGAGTTTCAAATCATTTTTGGTGAGAGTGCTGACTCATCATCTGCCAACCTTCATGAAGGAGGACTTCTGGCCGCAGGGCGTCGTATTTCGGAAATTCCGAGGTCGTTTGCCCGCTGACACGTCTACACTACCTGTTAATAGTGTTTAAATTTTAAAATTAATATATATGTTCGTTTTTAAGGTTATGGTTAGGTAAGGTATGTTATGGGCCCTGTTTACATATTTAAGATCTTTTTGTAAATATTGCCTGAAATAAATGATTAAATTAAAAAAAAATCTGTTAAGAAATTTAAGTCCACCAAAACTATGTAACGGAACCAGATTAAGGGTCATAAATCTGCAACAGAGTATAATAGAAGCTGAAATTTTGACAGGCTGTAGTGCACGTGAGTATTTTTATCCCCAGGATTCCCATCATTCTAAATAATTTTCCGTTTCGCTTAAAACGTGTTCAGTTTTCCATAAATATATGCTATGCGATGACAACAAAGCTCAAAGAAAAACCTTGCGCGAAGTGGTGTAGACCTGAGCAGCAGTTGCTTTCCACACGGACAGCTGTATGCAACTTCTTCTAGAAATTTCTTTTTCTAGAAATATCTTCGTTTTAAAAAAAAATACTGTATTCCAATTTTATTTATATTTTTTAGCCGTTGCAGCGATATTTGATTATTTAAATCCATTTGATTTAAAATAGAAATAAAAATCGTGCATCTAATTGTATACGCCTTTTAATGTCACTACTTTCTTCTTTTTACTAATTTGTCACAAATGTAAAAAAAGGCTATTGAAAATAGTCTTGATAAAAAATGTAAAAGTATAAAAGGGATGTGTGCGTGTACCTGCATTTTTTATAATTATAAAAAAAAGAATAAATTTGATTCGAGTTATTTTGATAACGGATTAATTATTACAATTGTTTTTATAATTTTAAAAGTTATATATCATTTCCATCTAAGCATTTACATAAAATTTATAATATTTAAAAATATTAAATTTATCCTAAAACAATATTGTGTCACCATGTTAAAAACTAAGATGTATGTATATGTAGTATAGTGTAGGATTAGTAATAAAAAAAGTACTAGTCACAATTAAATTTTTGTTAAATATAAAAAATGTCTTTAAATTTCCCTAATATATGAATAGAAAATATATTTCCCTAATATAAGAATTGAATATAAATAGATTGGAGGTACTGGGTTCGATTCTCGGCAAAGGCCCCAATATGACCTTGGTGTCGGTTGATAGTTCGGTGGGAACACAATTCGATATATATATAATAATCTGAATCTCGGTTTTCAACGTACGACAACGTAGTAGAAAATTATAGATCTTATTAAGGCCTATAGAAAAATCAACAATAGCATAAGTCTTTCTCCTAAGATACACCCGCAATAACTATTTATATCTATTTAAAACCTACCTGACGCTGGCTAAAACTCTAGAGATACCTACATTATAACAATCCACTAGAAAATTCTAGGTCGTGAAGAGCCCTACAGAAAAGTCCGTGATAGCATATTGTGTCAATCTCCTAAGGTAAGCTCGCGATAATAAGACACACCCAAGGCCGGAGCGAAGTGAGAGTACCTACCTAGCTCGTTAGTTATACAAACAAATATTTTTATAAAATGTATTAATATACTATTACGCAATTGCATTGAGGCCACTATCAGAGGTTGCCATCATCTTAAATAATTTTATGTAGAGTTCTCAAAAGAGACATATATATAGGTATATTTATTCTTCCAAAAATTGAAGTGAAAAATAGTTTGTGTGCAATTTACACACGGTAGAAGTGAAACTTCAGAAAGATAACCTACGAGGTAATGAGATGAATAGAGTATCAGGAGTTTATTTTTTGAAGTGAAACTTTTTTACAATCGTGATTTGAAACACGATGTAACAAAAATCGTTACGACAAAGAGAACACATTAATACCTATATAAGATTAAGTCGGCGACAGAATGAGATAGAATACATTACATAGGAAGTGAAAAATAATAAAAATAATACTGAATAATATTTATGTAATGTAATAATAATTTCTTGAAATAGTGCTTTCTACAATCTTTATTATTTGTTACTTATTTGTACCTTTGCATTATAGTTACACTAAGGAGCTCTCTACGCTATTTATGTATAATGCATAATTAACTTTTATAAACAATAACATTTTCTCGGTAATATAAAAATACTTTTTTACGAGAGTCCGAAATCCTAATCGCGCTTAAGCTACATCACTGTCCAATAAATAGTCCATGAACTCCTCATTATTAAATATATTATTCTTTAACTAATATTATATTTTTTAAATTCCTACATTGACTCTGTAACTAAAGTGCTAAAACTGAAACCTTATAATTTCACCGTCTGTCCGTATGCCACACCATTTTACTCGAAGACTTGGTGAATAGTTCATATGTAGATGTACATACCTATCAAGCAAACGGCTAGACAAATTATTTTAGAATAATGGTAAAAAAATGAGATGATAGAGCTTCTAAAATATTGGTTGACGAAAATAATTTTGAAGACGACACTTTAATTTGTATAAGTTAAATTTACGTTTAATCTTATATCTTTAAACGAGCAATTTTTGTTTATACCTATATAGTCTGAATCTTGGAAACGGCTCCAACGATTTTCATGAAATTTGGTACACGGAGGTTTCGGGGGCGAGAAATCGATCTAGATTAGTCTTATGTCTGAGAAAACGTGTGTATTTGAGTTTTCATGCAGTTTTCTTTTGCATTATTCCACGCAAAATATGGCTTCGTGGTCAAGCGGCCATGGTGCCAGATCAACAATCACAGGTGTCCAGGTTCGAACCTCGGTCGCATACAAAGTTATTAACTTTTGTTTTTTTTTAATATTTATTCAAGTTTTTAGTTAAAACAAAAAGAAAATAGCACTTTAGGCCAAAAACTCCAAGCGAAGCTCGGTAGCCCAGGTACTGTTTATTTTATAAGTATTTATAATATGTATGTATTTAAAATTATATAATATGTTTAGTGTGTCAACTATCTGGTATCCATAACACAAGCCTCGTAGCGGAACTAGATTATTTATTTATTACTATTCTAGCGTCCGGACGCAAAATTAACTTAATTTCTCATAGATTTCTCATTTCGTAACGCCTTTTTCCAACCGACTATTCAACTAGTCGGCAAAACTCACAGTCGGCCCATCTCTAGTAAATATTTAACTTTACTTTTAATTTAATAATTAATTAGTATGTTAAAACAACAAATTTGATTTTTCGTACTATAGAACCCTCGGTGTGCGCATCGAGTTGACCGATTTTTTCTAGTCTTGTGAATAATCAATAAACAGCCAAGTAGGTCTTTGCGTCCTGCGCAATGAATAGGGAAGTATCTTCTAAGATAGGAAATATATTATCTAAGACAATACTGCGTGTATAGGTAAAAGTCATTACAAATTAAATGTTACTAATTAGGCATATCAATTAAAACGACTTTATATTGGTTTGTGTTATTTATTCAATATATTATATAAATAAGTTTATATACCAATAACTTTGGACAAAGTAGATAATTTATTCTATCGATACCTTAATAAATAAAACTACACAACTAATTAATTAATCATACCTATATTGCACTTTTAGCCAGATCAATGCCACGAGGAAAAGAACGATGTACATATGTACATACATACTACTAGTGTAGTACCAATTATATGATCTATGTACAATGTACATACATACTAACAGTGTTTTCTTATCAATTTTTCATTTAGTTAACATTTAAAAACATTTAAAAATTATATTGATGTAGATTATAGACAACTATATTACGGAGTTATGATTTCTATATAAAACATTATATTATATTTGAGTTAATCCACTGCCTTATTTTAACTTAAACCGCTTAATTATAAAGAACTGTTAATTGAAAAAAAATGTAAGAAAAATATAATATATTTCAGAATTGTAAGTCAAATAACGACAAAATAATAACGAAATGCTTATAACAAAAAAATAATAATAATAAATCAAAAGAAGATAATCATAATAGAAATTCCCTAAACGAAGTGTTTCACTTCTAGCTATTTTCTGGATTTTATGAACTACAATGCTCCATTGAAAATATACATATTGGTTTATTAGTAAATGTATGCTAGTTGCTACAGTGCTACATATTCAAGAGTATTAAGTAATGGTGGTCTTAACTAGGAAGGCTCAGACGCAGGCTTCTTTATTCAGTTTTTCGTCACGGAAGAATACTCCAGTCTTGTGTTTAAGGGCTTAGTCTAGTTTTAATTTAAAGCTATTATTTTTTGATAAAATTCTCAAATAAGTAGATCATTTCATCATGCAGCCAGTTAACCAATTGAACATTTAATAGTGTAGAAGATATGTATACATTTTTATGTTAATAATTAGATGTATATTTATTATCCTATTTCCTAGTAGGTAGATATATGTATAGGTTACCTACGAATAACTTCTAATCTTATATAACATTGCTGAAAATAACTACAACTAGTCAACATATTTTTACCCGACTGCGGCAAAGCCCAAAAGAGCGTTATGTGTTTAATGTGTGTAACCTGTATGTATGTATGTATGTATGTTCGACCGTATATTTCCTCCCAATTACTAAACGGCTTAACAGATTTTGATGATACATACGTCGTTGGATTCGTCTTGATAACACGAGTGACGTAGATCATTAAAAATCTAAATGGCGGATCCTAGGCGTCAGTTTGCGTCTTGAACTTTTTTTTTCAAATCTATTTTGATATCATATGATTTTTTTTCCGAATCAATCGAATGGGGTGTGAAAATACAGGTTTTTAAGAGGTTATTACAAAAATATACACAACTTATATGTTTAAAAATAATTTGGGATAATACACATAGCATGACATCGCATTTAGTATAAAACATAGTACAACAACAATACCTATGTCCGACTTCATAATACTCTGCAGTCGGACTCCTTAATTCCGACGGCATAATACTATTTTACTTTGTCAACTTGTTCTCATCTTCATATGTACCTATTTAGATCGCTTTTGACGCAATCGGATTTTTTAATTAATTAATTTTTAAGGTTTAAACTATTTTTTTTATTTTAAGCGATGGAAGACTGAATTAGTTTTGGCTATTAGTGCTATATTTATTAGTCACTTTCAAATTGTTCTATTTGATTATTTTATATCACAACAGATTAACTATTTTCTATTGAGTGTAATATATTATAAGATAATTCTATTTTTAAGAATATTCTACGAGTATACTTGTTTGTTAAGATAAAAATGTGAATAGGTAAATTAATATTTATTCCTGAATATGTAGAAATATGTGCTCCAGACTAAGAGAATAAGATAATTGTGGTCGGTGACGTCAACATAATAAGTAAGTATTTGTAAAATTTTAATTTTATAATTTAAAATTAAATTAAAAACAATTATTACTTTTGAACTTTGGTAGTAGAGTTTTACAACAAAAGTCGGCACAGTAACAGGACATTTACCTATTATAATAAAGATCCATAATGCGATTTCAAGATTTAATTTTTGTTGTCTGCAAGTTCGTCTATCTTATCCTTTTAGTCCAAAGATAATGCCTATATAGTAGTATCTATTGAAGACATTTTAGTACAATAAAAGTAAAAGTAAGTACCTATACTTGGCTATCACAAATCTCAAAGAGATTAATTAAGATATCGTCACAAGAGTGGAGAGATATATTGTAATTGTTTGTTTAAATTAATATGTGTGTGTCATAAAAAGTTTAAATATACATAATAACTTTAAAGGTAGTGATTAGGTATACACCAAGCTGTAATACTTAAAGGCAAGTTATACTAATGTTTAAAATTATAAGTAGGTACGATAATTAAATGGACTAGATTAACCGCTTCATTAGTTTTACTCGCAGTGTGAATGTTCAGTAGTTAAATATAAAATATTTTATAAATAGTTCTCTAGTCTAGTTATCTAACTCATTTTGCCTTTTATATAAAGAAGAAGAAAGAAAGCTGCTGGTCTATCACTTAGTATGTAGTTATACAGGAGACAAAGGTTTAATTTATAATTAGTTACGTAGATTGTTAGTTATGGGGATATTGAAGATTGTCTGAGCTAAGTGCGATTGAAGTGAGGACACTTCTACGTTGAGGATTCACTCCAAGATTTTCCCAATTTATCCAGGATAGTCGTGCTGTTAAATCTGTAAATATTATCGTCTTGTAAGTAAATCTAGCATTTTATATATATGTATTGAGTGTGTTTACTTTCTTGGTTAAAAACAATGTACAATTTGTTACATCTTCTTACCGCTAGTATTCCAATGAGCGCGATCTGCTTTTATTTCCCCACGAAGGCATTTTTCAACGTATGTAAGAGGATCATAGTCAGCGTCTAGTACCTAATAGCAAAAATTAACGTTAGTGAAATCGAAGTGGCTATTCGTTGGTCGTCATAAAGATTTTTTAGATTATCGATCGTTGAAATATTATTTTTCTTTTCTTTATAATTATTTTTGTGACCAGCAAAAAATGTCTAAATTTCCTTTATTTCGTTAAGATGGGATTAATAAGAATTTTAATTTATAGCTTAACTTAAGTTTATTTTCTTTATCTTTTGCACATCGGAACTTACAACTAGAAAATTGCTATAACTAGCAGAATCTGCGGCTTCGCTGGCTCTAAAACTACAAAAAACTCTAAAAAGGTAGGTTTCATACAAACTTTCATCCCCTATTTTACCCCTATTTTTTATTTATTTCATTTTTTTTATTAATATCAAAAAATGAAATATTTCTATAATACAAATCATAAATATTTTGTTGAGTTGTATTATAACGTGTTTTACCGTGGGAATTAGATAATCACTCGTGGTACAAAATAAAAAAAGTAAAGTATAAAAAGTAAAGTAGCCTATATCACTGTCCAGTCCTCCAACTATCTCCACACAAAAAATCACGCCAATCCGTCACTCCGTTTCGACGTGGAAAAAAGACAAGCAAACAAACACACTTTCACATTTATAATATTAATATGGATGATAAATCGACCGACAATAATCAGACGTATAAATGTTCTTTTATTCATCCAATTATTTTATCGGACCAATAGCAACAGCTTGTAGATATGTAATATTTAGGATATAGAAGTCTTTATCTACTTTACAGTAAACAACAATGAGAGTAGTTTTTTCCTTTACTGTATGAAAAATCAAACATAGGTACTCAAATGAATAAGTGCCTACCTAATATAAAAGAGTTAAGTAATTAGAAACATTTTAGCTTTTATCTATACAATATGGAGTTTTAACATCACAATAAAAATATACTATATTATCGGTGTTTGCTTACCTCTCGAAGTAACGCTATGTACGCAATAGCTAGCCGCAGTGTATCGATTTTACTGAGACGTTTCTCGTAGGGAAATGTTGGTACGTGCACCCGCAATTCGTCGAACGCCGAGTTTATACTGCTAAAGTTAGAACATCATACACACGTTTTAGTATAATTATCATGTGAAATAAATACTTTATTCTTCATATCGAGGCAAACTAAGCAAGCTATCTACTATTAATCCAGTAACTGTATAAATATAATAAATAATTATTTGCCCAGCTACTTTATTTTTTATTTTTAAATTTAGAGTATCTGGATAAGCGATTATTAATTATTTGTAACTTTTAATTTTCGATTATGTGACAGGTCCGTCTTGCTAGGTTGAGAATGCTAAATGCCTTATCGTTAGATCTTTTTTTATTTTAAAGTATTGGTGAATGGTGATAGTTTCGACTCGAAAATTATAATGTGTAGGTATATTTATATGAAGTGTCAAATGTATTTTTTATTATTATTTAGGACTCCTTCGTGTCTTCTCCATTCTACGTGACATTGGCAAAGTAATCTGTGCTCAACTGGCACGTTTTGAAGTCATTAGCAAGAGAATTGAATTGAATTATTTAGGACAGATTTGTAAATACCCGTACTTTTTCTCTTATCGTCATTGTTAATTAAAATATATAAAAAATATGTTTTTTTATAATCAATAGCGGGATCGATAACAATAATATTAGTCGTACTACATACGTAATAGCTGTATCACTAGGTTCAGCCGAAAAATAATAGATGAAGTTTACATATTAACACCAGAAACTAGAAAGTCTCTCTCTCTATCTTTATGCTAAAGTTTAGTATAAAACTACAAATACTTTTATAAATCTCTCCTGACCGCCGGAATTTTAGGTAGGTTTTATCCAATAATTATGACATTTCTTTTGATTTACTGGTACGAGTATAAGTTTAATATATAAAATTATTAATTAATTAAAAAATAACAAAACAGATACGGATTGAATGTTACATAGAATATGTAGTAAGAAGCAGTTTTGTTACTGATATGAATATCAAGCGTACAAGCGCAAACTCCTGAAAGTAAAATATCGAAATATATTATAGGGCTTAAAAAGTTTTTTCTATAGTACTAAAAATAAGCATTAAAGGAAACCTCACTCTTATGAGCAAAATTTAGATAAAATTAAGATAAGATGATGAAGAAATTATTGTTTTATTTCTCTACACACAGAGGCAAATGAACGTGGTACCCATTGGGTCCGGACCTCAGCATCCGTCGACGTTCCCGAACGTTGGCAGCGGCGCGTTGCACGCGATACGGCGATCCGCCGCACTGGTAGTCCGGCTCCACGGATGTCTCCAACAGAGCATCTAATGTTGATTACAATTTGTTTTTATTTATAGCTTAAGAAATTTTATAGATTAAATAAAGCAAAGCAAATGACTTATAAATTAATAATTAAATAATTAAAAATATATTATAAAAACGAAAAACCCGACTGCATAAAAGCTACGGAGAAATTATTATGTAGGTACGAGTATGTACATCTCGCGGCAAGGATGAAACGTGTATGTCTCCAACTGCATAATACTATATTCCTTCGTGAACTTGTTTTCATCTTTTTAGTTAGCTTTTATGCAGTCGGGTTTTTTATTTTATAATATATTTATTTATTAACAGAAGTATAAAAATTAGCGAGAATGGTTGTTGACCAACTTTAAATCATTATATATCCTAAACTGTTATTTAAAATGAAAAATGATGAAAGATACCTAAAAATGATTTTTTAAATACCTATTCAATATATACCCCACTTGACATAGTTCGTCGATTTTTCTTTTTTAATTTTTACATTATGGAATCTAGCAGCCCCCATATGTAATTTTTTTTATATCACCTATCTAAGAATAGTGTGAATAGAGTGGATTGGAAGATATGAGGGAATAAAGAATATTACAAACATACGAAGATAGGCGCGAAAACCATAACCCTTTCATTGCAGTCGGGTAATGATTTTATAATACAGTAATATATTTTATAGTTTATATTTGAAGACTCTTCTCTTCATAAAAGAAGTCTAAAGGAGATTAAAGTCTCCCCTACATTTTACATTAAATAGATTTTTTTATAGAAAGTAATCAATTATTATCAAAACTACTTATTATTTTTATTATATCTAAATATCAGGTTCTTATAATTTTATACCTTTACTTACAGCGCAGTTCAGTATCAAATTCTTTTAGAATGAACTAAATACTACCTACATAATATGTACAAGACTTATTTCATGAAATACCAATTAGAAAAAAAAGGTTTTCAGGAAATAGCAGATTAATATCTGTTTTGCTAAAGTTAATTTCGCAAGTCTTACTAATTAACTTGTTAAGTACTCTTACTACTTTTGATTTAAAATAAATATAATCACGCTTGAACGAAAAAAAATCTTATTGGCATTACCAGCATAAAATTATTATGAAGATTCTCAACGTATAACAAATAATTGTAAATGCTCAACGAATAATACGTAATACGTTTGTGACGTTATTTTTGCATCAATGTGCATCAATAAGTGATAATTATTTATATTTATGTAATGGATAAATATGGCACAAGCAATTAATATATTACTTTACCTGAGTGTAGCTGCCTGGAGTGTTGATGGACGTAGGCAGCGAGCGGTAACTGTAGTCTCGTTCTTGCTGCTGCATACACGCATGAAGGAAGTTCCGGTGTTATCGACGCACTTTCTTCATCCGACCCGTCGGCGTATGCGAATTTTAAGCCCGAATAATCTAAACGTCGGCTTTCACTAAAAATATGTAACAAATTTCAATACTTGTAACTAATTTTTAAGTAGGTACCTAATGAATTCTCATAAAGTAAAAAAAAAATTATATAAAAGTTACCTTAATGGGGGTGAAGTAGACGAATCGGCGACCTGAGTCCTAGCTCCTGACATATTTAGTTTAGTTGAAATAGAAAATTAATATTATTGTACTTCCACTTATCGCTTATAAAGAAGACTGACAGTTTACTGGGTAAGACAAATAATTTTATACCACAAGGGGTGGCCATTTTGTGAAAATTCAATTTAAGGGTGAGTGACGTTATCCAAGCAACGCAAGCTGTATTTCCTAGAATATAAGGTTTATTTTGCGTGGGCGGCGTGTATGTGCTTGCGTTTAGACTGTCGGCTGGGCGGAGCTTCCCAATATAAGGGCGGTTAGGGGACGGTCTTCATAGGTCATTCGACAAAAAGTGCCAAGTGTTAATTCGGCATATTTATTAATTGACAACATATTTATTCGAATTGGAATAATATTTTAAAGGACCTTTGTTGATTGATTTTATTTCATACTAGCGACTTAACCTCGTTTCGCTCGGGTGCGTCCGTAGGTACGTTTTAATTTTTTTTACACAGTCCAGTCCTCTTTGGGCTTCACATCTGTCTGGATTACCGGACACTACCGAGTTTTAAACTGTATTTTAAAAGATACAAACTTATTGCAAGTAATAAGTACTACCTACTTTGTAATCTAAGTTACTTACATTTTTTTACAGAACGACGTTTTTGCCCTAATCATTTCGGAATGCCAGCGGATCGATGCAGTAAATGCTTCTCATTGGTGGAGAAGGCGAGTGTACTTGACAGAGGATATAAAACGCACACCCGACTCAAATAGTTGGGAACGTCACAATCAGATTTAAAACGCTATAGGTACGTCTATTATATATAATTTCAAATTTCTAAAATCGTAAGCATTTTTAATCTAGCCGAGAAGTTAAAAATCTGTGAAAAATAGTAGAGAAGTAGTAGAAAAGCCAGAAAATTATGGGCAATAGACTCATTAGACGCGGAATAAAATTCATCTATGTCATTCTAAATGAAACCCCCCGTTTAGTTATTTTTTACATTTTAGTGCCTGGAAGTCGTTTTTTTTTTAAGTTTTTATTTTTCCACTTTTAGTGTAGACGTAATAAGGAGGTTGGTGTAAGAAGAAAGTTTTAATATTAATAACATTTTTGATTAAGCAACTTATTTAAAAAAAAAAATATTGTTGATTTTTAAAAAAAACCGCGCGACCGATTTCGATAAAATTTATATGAGAGTTGGACATCCTTTGAAACAAAAAAAATCCAAATCGGTTCAGGCGACTTCTAGTGAAGGTGAACATACAAAAAAAAAAAGATTCCGACGAATTGATAACCTCCTCCTTTTTGGAAGTCGGTTAAAAATTTAATCAAAATACGGTGTAATCTGGAATGATGAAATAATGAGTCAAGTTACGTGCGAAAGAATTTTTTTATAGATTTTTTTAAAAAGTTATCCCATTGTTAATTAATAATCTATTCCCAATGCTCAGTAATATACAAAAATCAACATAAAAGTTTAAATAATTGTGCTAAAAACGTAAAAGTTTTTAGAGAGGCCTATCTACTTATACATATATACAATTATACATATACTAGCATTGCCCGCGGTTTCGCCCGCCTTCAGATGACCAAAAACCAAATTCTTAGGTTTTACATATTAGTATACTCTTACAATGCAGTTTTTGTATTTTTTCTCAGAAATGAGATATTTTCCCGCGGTAAAAGTATCCTATATGTTGACCCGGATGACCAGCTATCATCATACCAAATTTCATCAAAATCTGTCCAGTGGTTTTCTCGTGATGCGGTAACAGACAGACAGACAAAAATTCTAAAAACTGTAGATTCGGACTCTGTATCGATAATAATGTCTATTTCAATTAGATTTTCCAAAAAATATTTAATGTACAGATTCGACTTAGTTACAATTTTATTATATGTACTTATAGATATGTACTTAATGGATTTTTCAATTTAATGCCCATCTTTGACGTTCTTATTCAGAGAATCTGAAACTCTTCGACAATTTTAACTTATTGTATGTCCACCATACAATAAGTTAAAATGTGTCGAAGAGTTAATATTATAATAGTTATTATTATAGTTCATAGCGGCCTCGCTTTTCGCAAATTTTTATTATTAATTGAAATAAAGCCGAAATTCCGAAGCAAGTTTTTAATAAAATGCGCGACGGCACTTTTTCAAGCTCATGGATTGAAATATTATATTAAGCAAACGAAATGAAAAATATATATCTAATAATATCTCGTATATAGTGATTAAGTTTATAGCGGCCTCGGAATGTGAAAATATGTATTGGATTTCTATAAAAAAAACCATTTCAAAATCTTAAAAACTATCAAAAACATTCAGAATTAGCTGTAAATATATCCTTACAACATTAATATTACGAGTATTAAGTAAAACTTATACCAGAATATACCTCTGTTCAAAAAAAAACCATAATTACATACTATTTTTTAATAATTTATCATAAAAACTTTACATTGAAGTAATTACATACAACTGCAGAAAGTGCTAGGAACAGCGATGCGTCGGCCGCTTGAACTCAATGCCATAGAACGAAGTATATTTTGTTATAGGCCTCTTAAGGCGAATCTAGACAAGAGAGGAGACACGAGAGTGTAATATGGCCGACTTCCCTACTTTAGGCCGCTATGAGAATTTTGTATTGAAGAAATCCATATACTATTTTTGAAAATACCCAACTAAGGATAGAAACTAGGAAACCAGGATCTGCCGTACTTAAATTTAATCTAATAGCCACTAAAGAGACAATCATAACTATTTTTAATTTGTATTTAAACTAAGTAAAGATAGTACTGTTAAGCGCTTGGTATACGATTAATTCTGTGGATGTATTACTCTATAATTATAAATGTGATATTTATTGTAAAACAAGACCTACAGCTACAGTAAAGCTTTGCTGTAGTAGGTTTAGGATCTGAGGACTTAAGCCTGGAGATTAAATGGCCCCATAGTATCTTATGTATATTTTAAACTAGCGGTTTACCCTGGCTTCGCTCAGGTTCCCCTCTAGAAAAACAAACACAAATCTATCCCACGGGAACCGTACATTTTTCCGGGATAAAAAGTAGCATCTGTGTTATTTCAGACTATAATCTATGTCTGTGCCAAATTTCATTCAGATCATCAGAGTAACAAACATCCATCCAAATGCCTACACTGTCACATTTGTAATATTAGTAAGATACGAGTAAGATGTCTATATCTGCTTTCTGAGAGTTAACAAAATCATTAGAAGTTAGTTAGCTGCAAAGTAAATGAATACTTTTTGTAATTCAGCTAACTAGCTTATCACGCATAAAATCACTTATAAAAATTAAAATCATAAACATCAAAGCATTACGTGTTTTGCATGGCAAAAATTCTCATGACGCTCACTATTATCAACTGCATCTATAAATTAGGGAGCTTCTAAGTACAAACAAGTAATTTTGGCAACGACTATAATTTGGTGCTAATTTTTGTTCGGAAGTTTGGCCTCAGTCGACCCTGTAATTGATTTGTCGCGGCGAGGGACGCACTGGGATCTGCGAGTGGCGGCCACGCGACATCCACGCGACATGACCACGCCCTACGCAATTCGGTCCGCGATCGTTCAGATTTTGGCTTATAATATATGTCATGTTACTGAACAAGCCGCAACATTATTTTATAAAGGAAAATAAAAATATCTTACGATGTATGAAATTAAGCTCTGAATAAAATTTGTTGAAATAATAAATACTTACGTAATGAAAATGGTTAGGTACTGTTATTGGAAGGAAATTTTTCATCGTATTATTTTTATCGACTTTCTTTTGAGAGCTTTCAAAAGAGATACTTGATATTATTTTATTACTTATTCTCCAATTTTCGCCTACACTGATGTGAGATGCGCTAGGTAGTAATTACGACGTAGTTAGTCTTTAATAAATTGGAGGGAAGGAGGGAGGGGGCTGGGGGGATATTATAGACATTATTAATATAAACTTTGAATTTATAAGTTATAGGTACGCAATCAACTTGTAAAGTTCGCCAGTCTTACACATGCCACGACGGTCAATAGGAAATTATACTATAATGTGTGCTTGAGATATATTGCTGTAAAATAAAAATCCAATATTCTAAAATAATATACCTAACTAGCTTAAATAAAGCTAAGGGTTATAAATAAATTAATCGGAAGCTTAAACGCAAAATCAATTTTCACATGACTATTAATTTTAATCCAAAAATCAAAGAGGAAAACCGCGAGTGCGTCTTTACAGAGCTCTAGTTAATTTATTTATTTGTCTGCATATGCTCTGCGGAGATTATCCGGGGAGTGCTAGCACGTGGGCCGGGGGAGCGCACGCACGGCCGCGGCTCGGCACGCGGCCTCCAAGTGCTCGGAACATGTACCGACGCCTTCCTTCACAAAGCCAGGCACCACTTAATTAATCCGTGTCGTGTATTTTCAATGGTGTTTGCCATTGTCATGCTCTGCAGTCTGCGCTATCAGAACACACAATTTACTCGCGATCAACGAGGTAAGTTATGTGGTTTGGAGTAATACCTATATACTAAATCGTTTTTTATTCACATTGATTGTAACATTTTCATTGTAAGAAAGTAAACTAGAATATTATGTTTGTGAAAGTAACTCTGCCTGGCTGTCTGTTTATTTGGCAAGGACATTGATAGCGACGGACGGAGGCTACCTTTGTTGCTTACCATGCAAGTGACACCGCGGGAGAAAACTAGTTCACAATAATTTCTTAAATAACTTTTGGAAATGCAAATTTTTTAAATAGCTTTTATAAAATTTTATACATGTAGGTAGATACATCCAACAAATATTTATAATAATTAATATACTTTAGGAAGTTAAATCATTAGTACAATTAATTATCACTATAAAGATAAAACAATAATGTATAACTAAAAATGGTTTTCAATTGGAAATTAGCATTCATTTAATACTAGCAGAAAGAATAAATAGGTACTAGGTACTTATTTTACATTTTCCTATCTACTGTATTATCTTATTCAATGCAAATATCAAAATCTTAAATCCTATTCAATACATAAAATCACTGTCAATAGCCCGGAAACCAAATAGGTCCCTTTATTTGAACACCCCAACCCGTATTTGTCTGTCTGTTTGTTGTATTTACGCACTTATTATACACAATTATTAACAAGTCTTCTGCAGACCCGTGCGCTCTACTATAGAGCAAGTGATGCTCAAACTTATTATTTGTTTCATCTGTGTAGTATAAATTAACCTGCAGATCGATTCCAATGCACAAAGTTGAATATTTATTGTAATAAATGTCAATTAAATAGTTATAAAAATGTAGATAATATAAGATGTCTCATGGTCAAATCATGAGACTTATTTAGGCTTGTACTATAGGTATAGATAAAAACTATCAATGATTAAAAAAACTTTGAGAAGCGCTCGTGCCCTATTGAAAATGAATCGGAGCACGGAGGGTTAACCGCCGTCGCATTGCATCCCCAGTGAGCGAGTACAGCACTCGGCTCCTATGGGAACAACACACAAATTATCCACAACTAATTGTCTAATGTGTTCACGCCATTTAACTAAACAGATTGGACATTTCAAGTACAGTTTGTACAATATCAACATTGACTAAATACGATATGACCTATAAGTAATTTTTTTGTTAATTTATCTACTTGTTATTTTATAAAGCATTGGAATTGAAAGTGAAGAAAAGAATATGAAAAATTAATAAGTCCATTTAATTAATTATTTTTAGTTAATCTTTAAAATAAGTTATATTTTACATACTTTACAATATTTTTAACAATATTTTATATAAAACGTAAAATCTAATTTTCTATTCGCTGTATGCTTGGCTTGTCAGGTAACTTGATTTCTTCCACAGCCAAGTCTTCTGTGCTAGATTTGAGCTCCACGTATTTATATCTGAACGCCATGGTCGTGAATATTAACATATCCAATAACATCAGTCCCGCAAACAGGAAGAACTCCTTCCACTAAAAATTAATAAAGAAAATAAGTAAAACAACAATAATTTTAAAATTAAATAAATAAACATGTAATAATATGTTTCTTTTTAACTAACTCAAGCTCGCGGATGTGGGTTTTTTACTTAGTTTATATAAGCTGTTATATAAATACCTATACTTAGAGATATATCTAGACATTGCAATTAGATATTAGTCTTCTGTAAGAGGTTTTATTAGCTAGTGGGTATGTACTTACTTGAGCGTCCAGAAAGTTTCCTTCGACAATGAGTACTACAATAAGGTTACCGAAGGCAACCGTAAGTAGCCATATTGATTGTAGCACAGATTTCATGCTGGCAGGAGCTTGCGTGAAGGAAAACTCGAGACCCGTCACTGAGAACATAACTTCACCCATAGTCATCACCACATATTGCGGGACTAACCACAAAATGTGCACGCTATTCGGAGGAGTAATAGCTATTGCGTTGGCTATCTGTAGAATTAAATAATTATAATTGTTATTCATTCGAATACTTATATGTATAAATAAATATATTTATAAAATGATTATACTGACGTAAGTTCTGTTGCTTGTTTCGTATATAATAATTGTGTATACAGCCCCAGCCTTAAATTGAAAGTCCGATAAAACAGCGACATCATCAATCATGACATTGTATGTTCCTTTTGCAATTGATTTTTGTAATTTATCGGTACTCTCTATAGCAATATTAGTTTTGTTATTACTCCTTTGCACATTTATTGTTACTGGAGCATTTAGGTTAGATAAGAATCTGAAAAATATAAAATTAAAATTTCAATAACAATAGTAATAAGTGTTACGAGCTTTTAATTCATTTGAAAAAAAATCTAATCATAAAATACAAAAAAAAATTTAATCGAATCTATTGTATATTTCTTTTGCATTGCTTTAATTAACAGAAAAAAGTGCGATAAAATACAACGATATTGGAAAAAAGTAAACATGGGATGAATTTTAGTACACCGTCTAAGAAGCGATAAGGAGGTTGATTAAAATGTTGATTAAAGTTTCTTATATTCTCACAGTAGTCGTTTTAAAATCGAGCACATTTGATGTAAAAGTAAAAGTTAAACAAGGTACCATTTTGGGCCTTAAAGAAATGACGGTTTTCACGGAAAAATTGTATTATGCATTTTATCGCGTACCCTACGCTCAAACTCCAGTGGGAAAATTGAGATTTAAAGATCCAAAACCAATAAAGAAATGGGGTCAACCTTTAGATGCAACAAAAGAATATCATGGTGCTTGTGCACAAGATCATATTGTACATAAACATGGACTATATGGATTTGAAGATTGTTTATATTTAAACATTTACACGCCACACCTACCTAAACAAGGAAATAAAAAATTGAAAGCAGTTATTGTTTGGATACATGGATATGCATTCACTTCTAGTTTTAGTCATATATATGGTCCCGATTTTTTTATTGAGAATGACATCATTGTCGTCACTTTGACGCATAGAATAGGGGCTTTTGGCTTTTTAAAACTGAATGAAACTGATTTTAATGGAAATATGGGTCTTAAAGACATTGTTTTAGCTCTTCAATGGATACGAAGGAACGCAGGCCAATTTGGTGGCGATAAAAAAAAGGTAACTGTAATGGCAAGTGGTTCAGCTAGTACGTACATTTCATTATTACTGGTGACTAAGTATAGGAAATTATTTTCCAAATTAATTTTACACAGCGGTTCAATATATTCACCGTCAATATTTCAAGGCAATGACTTAGATGAAAAAAATAGACTCAAAGCCCAATTGAAAAAGGCAGGTTTTAAAGACATATTTAACGCCCCTACAGAAGAAATAATTAAAGCAACACGAAAATTGTATGGCAAAAAAGATATTATAAGCACGCAACGGTCAATGATTCCTTTCCTGCCCATTATAGAAAAAGAATCCTCTAATTCATTATTGACAATGAGTGTAGACGAAATATATAAGTATATAAACCAGGAGTTTAAACTTCCTATTCTCATTGGATTCACAAGTCAGGAAAGTATAACTGAAGTAATTCCATTTATTCATAATCCACACTACTTTAAATCGTATCTCGCTTCATTTACATATTTGGTACCCTTTTTAAATGGTTGTAAATATAAATATTCAAGTAAACTTTATAAAAAAATATCTGATATAGTAAAAAAACGATATTTTAAAAGAGCCAGTAAAGAAAGTAATATTGAAGGTCTTCTAAAATTTGTATCAGATCTTTATAAATATCCGATATATAAATTTATTAAATCAAGAAAACATTTAGAAAGTAAAACATTTGTATACAAATTTAATTACATAGGAAAGTTTAATGCGGCTAAGGCAACGTCATTGGCCACTTCAAAAATGAAAATCAAGGGTGCGGCACAAGGAGATGAATTGTGTTATATTTTACGATGCAACCCACTTTGGGAATCTTACGTAAATATAAAATATAATAAAACCGATAGAGATACAACTTTTATAAAACAAATTTCGCAAATGTGGGCAAATTTCGCCAAATTTGGCGATCCGACACCATTTCACAATCATGGCAACTTGACATGGTTGCCGATATCTCCAAACGTAGATAATGTTTTTTTATTTGATAAACAAAGTAGGTTGACCCATTCTGAGGCGGAGCAAAAAATGTTTGAATTTTGGGATGATCTTTACGTAAAATATTATGCACCTGAACGCTGCAAGCGCTTAAAAGATGAGTTGTAAAAATTAAAAAAAAAAAGAAAATTTGTATACAATATTATCCATAAAAATAAATAATAATTACCTGATACTAACACCATCTATGGCTTTGTTGTTATTGTCCATAAAATCGTACAAATTTTCATTACCGATAAAATAAGAATTTGCTGTTTTATCTTTTAAATAAAAGACGTCATTAAACGTTATATTTTCACATACACTGTTAGGTGTTCCACGAAGGGAGTATGGTAATTGTATAGATCCTTCAGCCTTGATGTCCAATTTTTCATATATGCCTAATGGTCCGATCATAGCATTTTCCGTAATATTATCACGGGACATATTTAAGGTAAAATTACAATCGTAGCCGTTGTACACCCTAAGTTGTGCCAACCCCTCAGAAACTGGGGTGCCGTAAGTAGGCTGCAAAATAAAAAATAAAAAACATTTTTTTAAATCACCTTATTTTGTCCTTGTTTTTAAGTTTTAATATGTCAACTTAGTATAATAATATCAGCCAGAGATGTACTTAAAATAATAATCAAATTATGCCCCTTATAGGACAAAACACAGAGATGCTACTTTACATTCTCTTGGGTAACCGATTTATTTATTGATTTGGATCGAGAAAAGAAATATTTGTATATTGTTTGGTACAAATAAAGGATAAAAATGTTCATTTAAAATAAATAATGATGAAATAAATCGCAAATAAAATTATATTGTACTAGCGACTTAACCTCGCTTCGCTTGGGTTTGTCCCTAGTGAAAAACAATAACAAATCTGTCCCACGGAAACCGTACATTTTTCCGGGATAATCCAGTCTGGATTAGCACATATGTTACTTTTTATCCGTATAATCTACCTCTGCGCCGAATTTCATCCAGAACCGTTCAGCCGTTCTGGCGTGATTGGGTAACAAACATCAAACCATTCAAACTTTCGTATTTATAATAATTATGGGATTTCTATACTTACCAAAAGATTGAGTTCAACTATTCCTGATATAATAAATGCACAAGCGGCAAGTAGCCCACCTAAGATCATTTTGTGCAAAGGCTTTCTCACAAGTTTACACCATGTAAGAAAAGGATATATTGCCTGAAAAAAACAACATCTCTATTTAAGTATGTACACCTACTTAAAAAAACATAATATGAATGTATATAGATCTTATACATATATTAATGACAATAAGTATTATTAATCGTGTACCAAAAAAGAAAATAAATAAGTACAAAGTGTAAAAAATGTTCAAGAGCCGGTCTTATCGTTAAACCGATTGCTATTGAAATAAAGAAATGTAACAGGTGGGATATGAATATTAAACAGAGTTAGGTATGTGTTAATTAAAACTATACTAGGTAATACATAAAATATAAATACTCATAGTCAACTGTTTGTGCGAGATTTATTAGAGTATGATATACAGATAATATTATAAAATACTTACCACTTCGAACAGAGGAATAAAGATTAGAATTAAAAACGGATTCAAAACTTGCATTTGATCTGCTTTTAGTGTCCAACCTCCAATATCCTGTTCCATTCTGTCAGCTTGAAAAGTCCATCTCGAACCCTAAGTAACAATGAAATAGGTAAAGTTATTCGTAATTCATATAAAACCGAAACACATAGGTATATCATATTTTCGATAGATTAATGTACGAATATGTTGATTAAAGTAAAGAAGTATGCGCTTCTCTAAGTTGTCATCGAACGACGACAATGTTTATCCGCATTTTTAATGTCGCCTACTTATTCCAATGTCAATCATTATCTTTAATGCTATATTTTACGCGTGTAAATTTTGATATTTGAGTTGATGACGAGTATTATTTTGAACGTCGCTTTCAGGCAATAATTTAGTGAGTGCCAAATGCAGGCTCATCGACTGAACATGCTATGAGAGTTATACAAACATTATTTATTAAAATTAGTATTTCATTTGTTGTTTAACCGAGCGTATCTATACAAATGATAAAATTCTAACTAAGCCGAATCTGTACATTACATACATATCTTTTGGTAAATCCTATTGAAATAGTCATTATTATCGATACAGAGGCCGAAACTATTGTTTCACGAGGAAACTACTGGACAGATGTCAATGAAATTTTCTATGGTGATAGCTATTTATACGGGTCAAAAATATTTCATTTTTGAGCAATCTATGCAAAACGTTAAAACTTAATTAGGGACGAAACCGAGCGAAGTGAGGTTGAGTCGAATATTAAGATAAAATTATCTATAAAAAAAAATCTGTACCTGTTGGTCGAACAGAGCCCAAAATACTGGTAAAGGTATAAATAGCACAAGCACACGTAGCAAGGACTTTACATCTTCTATCAGATTAGCGTCATATTTGTCATCGGCATGGTCCAGCCAATGCTCCCTTTTTTCATTAGTTTTTGTAGACCTTACGACTGCATGCTAAACAAAACATGAAAACAATGTAATACAAAATCTCTTTATCTTAATAGCATACAATTACAGATAAGCACGGTAATGTTATATAACATTACCGTGACATTAGGTAAGTTGTCCTTTAATCGAGTACCTTATTTACCTACGTATTATAGAAGGATCTATAGTAGTGTAAAGTTACGTGATAATTAATAAACAAATAACTAATATTATTTTATTATGAAGATTTCAGATATCTATATATAGTTGTAACTATAGTGAGCACCGACATATAACTGAGATGAGAACTGAACATATTCTCTATGATCTATCGGCTAGTTGTAAAACTAATGACGTGCAACGATCGATAAAATTATTACTAAAGTGTACATCAATAATCGTACCATTATTAGAATTTAGAAATGCCAAATTATTACGATGGCATTGAGTACATAGATAGATACACACAGGTCATAACCTGGAGAAACATATTGACTGTAAGGCATCTAGGCCCTTGAGCAAAGCGAGGGTAAGGCGCTAGTTAAGATATAGGTAATAACGATAAACTAATAGGTACTATTGCTGATATTTAAGTAGTATGTTATATGTATTGTATACTGCTGTCACTACTTCTAAAACAACTGATGAAATATAATCGTCGCCAGTATATTACGGTGCAAACACGGTAATATTACATTACCGGGGTGCAAACAAATATCATCAAAATCATAATCTATGCATATAGTTAAATGCATAAAATTAAGTATTTTATGCGTTTTTTATGCTTTAAATAGTGCTTAAAAATTAAATATAATAATATATTCACCCCGATGCACGATGACACTTTGGCCAAAACGTTTCCAGTTGGAGTTTTCATTACATAAAGCCTTTTGCCGGCAACAAAAAATACTGAAATTTTTAAAATTGGAAAGTTAAGTGACGTTTATGGATATACCACTTTTAAATATTTATTTTAATAAACCCAATAATAAATAAAGCTAGTTCATTTCGTACATAATATATTTACATATAATAAATACTCAAACAAAATTAATTAAAAACCTGTATTTAGCTCCTTCTCTTACAAAGTAATATGTTGGTAGCTGATAGCGTGAAACTCGAGAGTTATAAGTATAAAATTTAATATTTCTTCTCATATTTTAATGTATGTGGATGCTCAATCTAAGATCAAAGATGAAATATCTTGTAGTTCACAAGCATTAGATAAGGAAATGATAGAAATACGAACTACATCTACAAACTATACATCAAAACAAGTCAATTTTATTAACCGACTTCGAAAGGAGGAGCGATCTGTGTTCGATTGGTATATATGTATATGTATTTTTATACATATGTTCACTGATTCCTCGAAAACGGCTTGACCAACTTGACTGACTAAGCTAGAGCGACTCTATTCAGATATGAATAAATAACCCATTAGTGTGTTATATTTTAATAGAATTAAAGTTGTTTTCATCTATACTAAATACTTATATTATAAAGAGGTAAAGTTTGTGAGTTTGTGACGCTGTAGGGGTAATCTTTGGATCTACTGAACCGATTTAGATGAAATTTGGTAAGAAGTTAGGTTGAGACCCTGGAAAGGACATAGGATACTTTTTATCCCGGAAATCATCGCTTAAGGGGGTGAAAATGGAGATGAAAGTATGTATTGGGAAACAAGCTAGGGACGAACCCGAGCGAAGCGAAGTTGAGTCGCTAGTATCTAAATTAATTCTATATTTTTGTTTGCCTTGCGTCTTGCAACGAATGGCCTTATACATACATTGTTAAGGAAAACTCCGATCAGTTATCTCGTAGTTTCTTAAATTGGATTTTTCTCGAACGGTAAAAGATAGTAAAAAGTTATTTTTTGAGGCTTTTTAAGAAAAAAATATTTTATAAATAAAATTGTTAGTACATTGACAAAAATAAGGGTAATTAATGAAACAATGAAGTTACTTGTTTTTTTTATGATACTGCTTATTTTTACTATTAGTGCATACTTGTAGATACTTAGTTACTCTACTGACTTTAATCTATTCGTTTAGTTAGAAGGTCAGAGCCAGTGTAGTGTAGCTTTGATAGCCTTTCCACTTATGTTAACCTAAATGCATTTATTGTAGGTACACGTACATATTTAACTTGTTTATTTAGAATATGAAATTAAATGAATGAATTAAATGAGATATTTATACCTAAAACGGAATATTTCAATTCAAATTGTCTCATATTTACGTGCTATGTATTTAATATTATTCTGAATAATATTATATATTCAGTACAATGCAAATTATCTACTGAATTTTTAATAAGGCCTAAAAAGATGAAACTTCTTATGCAAACTGAATATAGTAAGGATACAATAGATGTAGCCTTAAAAGTATATTAAAGATTCGAAATTTCTTATACGTATAAGAAAATATGCAATATTATTAAAAAAAAAACTTACTAATAGAAATGACCATAAGAATCCCTGGAACTCCAAAGGCTAAAGAATAACAATCGTTGTCTCCGAAGCAATGTACGTCTGCCCTTAGAATCGGAGTGAGGAAGGTAGATATTAGACTTCCAGCGTTGATAGCGAAATAGAAGAGCGAGAAGAAGTATCCCAAGTATCTCTCTTGTTCCGGCAGCTTGAACTGGTCGCCGCCGAATGCAGAAACGCATGGTTTGATACCGCCGGTACCAAATGCTATAAAGAGTAGCGCCAGTATGGTAAACTCTCTGAAACGGACAATCGCTAAATTATTATGATATCAACAGGTAAGTAAAATAACTGAATCAGTTAACTATTTATTATATTATATTTTATAAAATCTTTTTCACTTTGAAGGGAATTTCATACTAAATAGTATTTAATACAATTCAATTTTCTGGTTAATGGCTTCGAAACGTGCCAGTAGAACACAGATCATGCAAATTGATCATTGCCTATGTCATACCAATGGAGAAGAAATGAAGAATAGTAATTTATAAAATATACATGGGAATAACAAATTTTGATTCTACGACGACTTTTGTTATTTCAGTAGATTTTTTCTATTCTTTAACGATTCTAGAACGACAATTTGTTTAACCCTAAGGAAATACATAACACTTACAGTTGAGGTAACTGGACTGGAGGCATTGCTGCCACCGATATTAGGGCGCATCCTGTTGCGTACACCAGAGAAAGGTAGAATATTGTCCTATAAAATAAACTTAAGATTAATATATTATCAAACCAAATTATGTTAATGATGTTGATGGCCCATAAATTAGTGACATTTTAATTTGTTAATAAAATAATAATAAAGTGAATAAGCCAACTACGCTCTAGCATACGTTTAAAAGGTATATGTAAGGTAGTAAGTATATTGAAAACATTCCACAGTATTTTCGACACGCCCGACTGGTTTTGGATAGACAGCGTATAAAAAAAATTAAATGTGGCACTCGGAGACTGCCGCGGTAAAGCTATTGCATAGCATTTTTTATCAACTTATGCAAGCTTATTTTAATATCAAAAAATCTGGTTATCTTTATAGCAGTATTATATATAAATTAACAAAACAAAAAATAATACTGCATTTGTGATAATAATAATAAAATGAATGTATATAGAGTACTAACTCATTTTCTTTCACAATTTTTTCGTGACTTTCTTCATTAATAAATGCACTTTGTTTATTCATATTTAAAACACTTTGTACACAAATTATACGAGTACAGATATTCACTGTTGTACATAGATGATAAATACCTATACACCTATATACTTTCTCACAAACAGCTGATTACGGTTGTTTTTCAATACAACCAATGCCACCTAAAGGCGGGTTGCTGAACTAAAGAAACAAGCGTGATATTTCAAAAAGTCATTAAAAGTTCTGGTATTTATCGATAGATGGAAAAACTAAAAAGTATCACCGCTGTGCCGGTCGGAGTGGGGGGTGTAAGGTTTTTTTCGTTACGGAATTTCTGGATTCGGTCCCCACGCTCAAGGCCCGCGATAGAAGCTATGCAATAGCTTAAAAGATAATTTTAAATATGACAAAAAAATATTTAGGCATCCTATAGTTGGTTTAATTTTTATTTAAGAGAAAAAACAATTCTACTTTATGGATGATAGGTAAAAGCATAATTAAAGATTTGAAAATATAAAGTGAATTAATTACCTGAAGCGTCCTAGCCAGCCATCGGCAATCATGGCACCAATTAAGGGGAAAAAGTAAGCAAACATCGTAAAAACGTGATAAACAACCGTGGCGCTGTCGTCTCCATAACCCAGTTTGTCGCGCAGGTACAACGATAAAATTGCTGTAACATATTTATAATATTATTTATTGCAAAATTGCAAGGATAAAGTATAGGAATCCTACTAATATTATGAACGCGAAAGTTTGTGGAGATGGTTGGATGTATGGATACATGTTTGTTAGTCTTGTACGAATAAACTACTGAAAGGATTTAATTAAATTTTACAGTAATACTATGAGACATATATAATTTACATTTATGGTATAGTAATACATAATGGAACTGCGCGAAAACGTTACTTCAATAAAACAAACTCGAATCTCTAAAAATATTAATTTAATAATTTTGTGCAAGTAGAAAGTATAATATTAAATTAGAAATACATTATATCTATTATACATCCATATTGTAGAAAAATACATATTCACAGTATTTTTATGGAATAAAGTAACTAAAAAATTATGTTAATCGAGTAATTTATTCACATAGATCTCTTAATATATACCACGTGTCCGCACAAAATGTACATAATACTTACTAGGGTATATTATCTATCATTATTTTAATTCCTCATTACATAATCACTTTTTATTTTAAATTCCTGTAAAATTTGTAACGTGTCTAGCATGGTAAGATCATAGATTTAAGGGTAGTATATTAAAACTATGAATAAAACTATAACCTGAAACATAGGTTTTTAACCTTTTTTTTTGTTGACGCTGGGGAAACCCATCATGGGGACCCTGCCCGCCGTCATAACGGACAAGGTACTGTGAGACTCCTACTCACTAAAACCCACAGCGGAACCCGTCGCCGCAGTGCAATGGGGCGTTGCAGGATCGCTTGCGCATTCACTACAACACCCCTGCATAGGTTTTTAACCTAGTTCAAGTAGGTTCCAAATTAATTATCATTAACGATGGCGAATTATAGTAAATAAACTCTTAAAAATGCTTTTTTTAGCTTAATATGAAGGTATAAATAACTATGTAGTTAAACCTTGGAAGCCAATTTTAATTTATTTCGAACTTATTACAGAATTGTATCAATTCTATCTTGTGATCGATGTGAAATCCGAATGACGACAATATATTAATTTGTAGCCAATAGACTAATCTGACAGGGAGGCGGATAGTGGAATGGAGTCTATTGATTCGTTTTGGTCAGCTGATGTTTCACAATCATGTTTCTTTTTATTTTAAAACTACGATTGTTTAAAAAAATGATTCCTTATTTTAACTCTTCCTAATGTTAATTACATGCATTATACAATCAATACCATCTGCTTTCAATTGCCATGTACAAACAGCTTTAGTTATTCGATAACATGTAGGAATTTAACTAAGCAATATGTCTTTTTTTAAATATTAAATAAATATATCATATTTGTCAATATATCATATATTATATTTGTATTATAAAACAATATGCAATCTATCTTATATTATACTTAGATAAGTAAACCATGAAGATTATGATATAATTTCAAGAGACGTTTTACTATTGTTTATTATCAGAGCTCATTAACTTGACAAGACATTTGTATATCAAGAAATTACGTATTGTATCTTCGAATAGTTTTAATACTTACGACGTAAAAGTTATCATATTATACATTAATAGCATTGCCCGCCGCTCCGCCCACGTTCAGATGACCAAAAACCAAATTCTGAGATTGTACATATTTTATTTTATTTTATTATTATACTCTTACATGGCAGTTTTTGTATTTTTTCTCAGAAATGAGACATTTTTCCGCAGTAAAAAGTATCCTATATGGTGACCCGGAATACCAGCTATCATCAAATCACCAAATTTCATCAAAATCCATCCAGTGGTTTTTCTGTGATGCGGTAACAGACAGATAGACAGACAGACAGACAGACAAAAATTCTAAAAACTATAGACTCGGCCTTTGTATCGATAATAATGTTTATTTCGATAAGATTTTCCAAAAAAATTTTAATGTACAGATTCGGTTTAGTTACAATTTTATTATATATACAGATTTTGTGATTATTGATATTAATTTATAACTTGCGGCTTTTCCTCGCTTGGGTGCGTCCCTATGGATGAATGTCGTAGAACGCAGAGATAAAGCACACAAAGAATAAAGTCTCTTTTTTTGGGGCCAAGAACTCACTAAAGTTTCATCATAATCGGATGCATTTCTTATGAACGCATAGAGTATAAACATACGAAACATACATTTTTATTTATAATGATTTAACGTAATGTAATGACTCATTACCTTTGGTTTATGAAATCTCTCCTTAAAATAATATTAACCTATCAGCTTAATTTAAAATTAATTACCCTATTTAAACCAAGACATTCAAACATGGGTAAGTATGATGATAGCGTCGTTAAGTGAGAAGTATAATTGCTTAAGAACTATCTTAAAAAAACGACATAATAAAATTAAAAGAGTGTCTTCATATGTTCTATAAAATAATATAGGTAAATGAGTTTCTACATCATTTTTTTATATAAAATTATTTATCACTTTTAAATATTTTAATATAAATTCGAAACTAATATTTTTTGATAATAATAAGTATAAATAATATGAATTTGAAAGTTAAAACTTGAAATTAACTTGCATAGTAAGAAATCGATTTCATGTTACACTTATTAACGTTTTCATATGCTGAAGCAACAGAGCGAGTTAAATGTTAATTAGCAGTTTTTATAGGGATTTTAGACGTGAATGGATTGACGTATTGCTTAAACATAGGTTCATTTATGAATAGGTCTTAAAATAAAGTTATACCATTAATTTTTTTATTATTATAAATACTAAGTGGTAAGTATACTACTTAGTATTTGGTCAAATGATAACTCTCACTATGATTTTAGGTATAAATAAGTCACTTGAACTCAATTTCAGTTCGGATTAAAATAAAAGAAGATTGATGTAAATGGCAAGAGATCCATTAGAGGCCACATGTTCTATTATATAGGACATTTACCAAAGTCTTATATAAAAATATGTAGGTATAATAAATAGATGTAACGAAAGCTTACAATTAATCATAAGACAACAAATAAAATTTATAAAAGAAAAACGATTTATCCTTACTTCGCATTCCATAATAAGAAAACCTCTCGCAAAACTCATTTGTTATGATGAACCCCACAGCCTTTGGATAGGGAAGCTTCTGCAAAAAAATCAAGATATAATATTTTCTTGTCTAGGTACTTGCACACAGTAGTACAACTAATAAATGTATTGTCTGTTTCTCCATTGATAGGAGTCTGCCAAAATAAATGTAAAAATTAAAAATAGTAGCGTGATTTGCTGTTTATGCTGCTATTCTCGATTTTGCCACATAAATTGTTTACTTTCTTTAAAGAATAAATTATTCAGGTACGAGCATTACCCGCGGCTCCGCCCGCGTTCAGATGACCAAAAACCAAATTCTTGGGTTTTACAGACTAATATACTTTTACATTGCAGTTATATATAAACTTTTATAAACGTTATACACAGATTAAAAACAGGTTCTTATGGTGTACGTTTTACAATCGACATGAAATTTTCTCATCGCTAATAGTGTTACTGTTAATTGGTACGTACTCCTAGGTTGGTACTAGGTTACTACTGTTGGTAGGTTGTAAATAAAATATTAACGAATAACCTCTGCGTATTGCTCTATTCTACTTCAATAGATATTCACTTATAATTTAATCTATAACATGTTTATATTGTAAACTGAACTTATCTTCCTAGCATAACGAAAAATCATCAGAACATTACCGTAGGAAAATTCCTTAATGAAAACTAAAACTGGAGAACTGACGAACAACTACGAATACAGATAGACATCGTAAGCGTAAAACTTACAATATTTAATAAGGTTAAAGTAAAGGTATTCGTATGCTTTCAGCCTTATTGTTTACATAATATATTTCACTTGGAAAAAGAGTGAGGAGTTCAATCTGTGGGGACCGTCGGAATCTCCTACTAAACAGCTTCTTAAAGTTAAGAATCTCACCAGTCAAATTTTGTAAAGTCATCTGAGTGAACCGGATTCATCTACAAATAATCTTCAATTAAAAGTCGTTCCATTATTAAATTATATTTAGGCCAAGTATCAAATTCTAAACGATGTAGGTATACGACATGACGAATGTAACTGCTTTAAACTGGATACGTGTTTTAAGTGCCGCTAGCCATTTATTTTCCATCGCTTATTTTTGTCATATAGTGATTAATTAATATCTAGACCGAGCTGACTAGCACAAATACATTAAATTAATATTTCCACGAATCATGGTCTGCCTATGTTTAAGAGAATATTTGAGTTACGTCCTTTTCTACTTATGTAATATACATTTAAACCAATATTTAGACAAAATAAGTTCTAATAGTACGGGTGTAATAATTATAATTATAGAGTAGAACTCTGAGGATTTCTCGTTTTTTAAATTGGGCATCAAATAATTTGGTAAAGTATTTAGTTTCGTCCCATAGCCACAGCGCCAGAATATTTTTTTGCGATTTACATCCGTGATTTAATTACTAATTTCGTATACTTGTCAAATTCCAAGTCGTCGAACATTTTTGTTCCGGATAATCTCTGAAACGGCGGACTGATTTTGATGGGAATTTCACTGAAAGATAGCTGATGTTATAGGGAGTAACATAGGCTACATTAATTTTAGAAAAAGAATTAAGGTTCCGCTCAAAACCATTAAAACGTACCTAGGGGCGAACCCGAGCGAAGCGAGGATGAGTCGCTAGTTTTATTATATGTATATATCATTTATATTAAAAGTTTTATATTCACATATAATACACAAACATCACTATAAATATATAGGTTAGGTCGGGTTATATATGTATATATTTAAATAACGAAAATATATAATAATCTCATTGATTCCCATGATCGATTACCTTTTTCTAAGAAAGAAACAAACATAGAAATTATTTTATTTTATTAAATTCATATTACCTACTTTTAAGAACTGTATTTTATATCTTTAAGAAGAACATTTATGAAAAGAAGGACATATACGCAGACTGGGAAATATGTAAGTAAAAGAAAGTTAATGTTTTATTGTCAGTTTTGGCCTTGGTAGAATAAAAGCAGCGATTGCTCCATGCTCATGCGCCACAGTCATATTATTGCAATTCATTTTAAAATAAATTATTATTTCGTGTTAATCATTACGTGCTACACTATATTTCTCTATATGGTTTTCATTTAATAGTATTTTATAATATATATTTTTTATATCTAAAGGCTATTATTATTATAAATTCTATTCGAATAAGAAGCGAGTAATTTCATTTCTAGGAAGGATCCTCCCGAAAAGTTCGATCCGGCTTGTATTATAAAAATCTATACTGTGTATCTGCCGTTTGTTGTTTATAGAGCTGTACTTTTAAACTCTAATGAAAAGCCAGTTAAAATCATGGCGAATACCCTGACAAATAATAAAAAAAGCAAAATGATAAGATGGGTCTTGTTCTCATTACAAGAAACGTGTTTTGTATTGTTTTGATTTACGTAAAATAGTAGGTATAATAATAACAAATGTAATATGTGGTGATAGAACCTTTAGTACAAGAATCCGACTCGCACTTAGCTGTTCCTCTACTATGTAGGTATCTACTTGATATGGTTAAAATGTGAAAACGAAAGTAAAATAGAATAGATCATTCAAACATCGTTAGCAATAGTCACAACAGATACGGTATCTGCATTATATGGCGAAACAATGTTTTTCTATGCTTGGCCTAAATTTGTCAATAGTTTCATAACTAATCCTTAAATGATTTCGACCAAAATATTGAATAACTATTTTGGAACAGTTACGCCATATTTTTTATTTCATTTTAATTTTTCTGAAATTTGCCCGATTTTATACTTTGGATAGTTCTTTAAACCTATACCTATAGTCTAACTCTAAGGTCTTCAGGGATTTTGTCACCAAAAATTTGCTCCAGGCTATTTTTAATTAAAAAACCTCTAGACTGTAAATGTTTTAGTATAACAACCTTACATCATTAAATTTGTAATAAAATTATCTACAATTTGATACTTGATTGGTTCCGAAAAATACGATTCGATATGAGCAATGAAGTATTTCAATTTACCTGTATACTAGTATAATAACTAAGTGTACATTTGCTTTCTATATATAATTAAGTATATTTGTAATTTTCTTTATTGTAAATAAAAAAAGTTGGTATATAAAAAAAATATCTGTTTAAAGCTGGATATCATATTAAGTGGATTCTAAAAAGTATAATGGCATGATGGCATTTTCTACAAGTCTTTCTTTTACGATTATTGCAAATTTTAAATGTCGCAGAAAGTAAGACGCCGACCAACGTCGGGCGACGAGGACACGTTAAACGTATCACAAAGAGGAAGCTGTAGGGATTGTGAAAGGGGGTTCAGGACTAGGGTTCAGGATAGCCGGTGGTGTCTGGAATCAGCACATACCGAGCGATAATGGGATATTCGAATTCGATTCATACTAAGTTGTCACAGGAAAAGAGTTCTTGTACTTTTAAAAAAAAGAAGTTTTTTTTAATTAAAAATAGCCTGAAGCAAATTTTGATGACCACCCCCTGGGTCGTGTTTATCAATATGTTTTATGGTTTAAACAAAAAAAATCCCCTGAAAAAAGAGTGAGGAGTCCACTACATAGATCGAGATCACCTATTACTAGTTACATATTTAGATACCTACTACTAGTTACACAGTTACATATTTTAGTATTTAAAAAAATGCTAACATCTTATAAAGTTTATGTTACTTACATATATGGGAAAACAATAAACACGTATCATAAGGAGAGGCCACGATGAGGTTAAATCATTATTTACTTAACTTATAGTGCAATTTACATTCAAAGGCCGTTTCGGTCTTTCGTTGCCAACTTTGTAAGACATGAGACTATATTTTTTGCATAAAAATGCATTTCTCTAGTTGTGTTTATTTGTTGATAGTTTAGTGTGTGTTTGTATAAGGTGTGTTATATTTAAAACTTTTTTCTGGTTATCTCGCAAATATTTTCAAGGCTAAAATACGTTAGAATCGAATTTTAGAGCCAGATTTTTTAGTGTTACTAATGAAGTCGAATTTTAGTTTGTCAGTCTTCATTAAAAAATTAGCATCAAGCTAACTTTAACGGCTTATGGGAATATTTTATTGAAATGAAAATTTCTATAGGCAGGTTAGGATGGGGAGTAAATTCATGAAAGTCGTTATCGACACGGTTACGTGACGTGTTAACGCTAACACTCAGAGTGCCGATAGATGTCAAAACCAGATAACAGTTTCAATTTGCATCTAGTTTTAGTAGTTTTGTTTATAGTTTTCACTTCTGTCGGTAGTCCTCATGACTGCTTTTTTAAAAAATATTTTCTTTTTACTTTGCTACTATAAAAATCAAATATTTTCGAAGTCGGTGTGCTTTGATTTGTATCGGCTGGCACGGACTTCTAAAATATTTGATTAGGTATCTATAGTAAATGGAACTACCGATCTTATTTTTACTTTTTAGTGGGTTTTTTGAAGTCGATTTTTTAATAGGTTTTTAGTTTTCTAGAAGCGTATACGATTGTAGAATGCATATCATCTAAACCCATACCTATAAATATATATGTATATATATATATATATATTTTAATATCTATATATATATATATATATATATATATATATATATATATATATATATATATATATATATTTATAATATCTATTCCATACTAACGGTTAATTACTAATTTTTAAATATGTAGGTAGGTACCTATCGGTGTTTCACCTAATGTTATATAAAGAAAAATTTAAATAATTAAATTATTTTAATTTAACTTTTAATGATTTCAAAGTAGATGTTAATTAACTACTTATCAGAGAGAGAGAGAAAGAGAGAGAGATCAAGTCAAAGACCGCGCAGTGTTATTGATGCATTATGATAAATTTATAACATTATTGATTCTAATTATAAGTCGTTTAATAGTGCAGCACCAATTTTTGTCTACTTATTTATTTTAGAATACATAGTCAATTTTTCATGCACTGCTGACTGCTTTGTTACTAGGAAAATGATTTGATTACGTACTATTTAAACAAGTTGTCATCATTGTCTAAGCAGCTGTGTCAAGGTGAGCCGTACGAACTGAGGTTCTGTGAAGGTGACCATTGCATTTGGTGACCAGTATTAGATAAACAGCGTTTGATATGCAGAGCAACCAGTGGGTATGGAAATTCGCTACAATTTTGTTGCGAGGGAGAGGAGGGAGAAGCGAGGGTGAGCCTATAGTTATTAAAAAAAAACTCCAAATGTATAATAGCCAAAACTAAAATGCAGTTAATAAAAAAATATACATATTATAAAAATATAAAAAAACTAACTAATATGAAATGCAGTGGGAGACATGTATGCATGCACTTGCATGTACATATCTATGTAGTATGTACATTTTTTATACTTGCTGCGAGTCATGCTACGTGTATGTATGTATGTAACTGATCAAATATAGATTTTTTTAAACGACAATGATATAAGACAATATCTTCTATAAGCACACGTCTATGCCGAGAGACAACAATGCAGGGCATTGAACGATTATTTTATTTAATTGTTGAACACTCATGTCTCGAACACAGTCAATATAAATGTTATAACTCAAATCTCAAGTTCTATGAAGATGCTTAGTTAATTTACTCGTATATGTTTTATATTTGTTGTTATATGTCTTTGTTATTTATAATGTATAGTTTTAAACAATGATTACACACTGACACTTATTGTGAGCGCTTTATATGTAATTTTAAATAATAGACGTTAAATTTAAAAAATATTACACATTATTTGTAAAATATTTGTTATGTGAATGACGTGTTAAGGGAAACAAATGGGTAATTAGTGACAATCCATGGAACCGGTGAACCAAGCGTAGTCTATACATTAACTAACATTGCCCTCGACTACGCCCGTGTTCAAACGGCCATAAACTAGAGTAAAGCGAAAAAAATTTTTTTTCTTAGTTTGGGGGTAGAATTTATAGCGTATAAAAAAACTAAATTTTTTGACTCTACATTTTGAGATGGTCTACATATTTTTTTAAATAATGAAATTCTCTTTAAAACCCTTCAAGAATTTACGAATATAGTCACATTCACACTCAGAATTCTATTATATGTATAGATTCTGAGTCGAACCTGTACATTAAATATTTTTTGGAAAATCTTATTGAAATATTTAGAGATTGCAGACAAGGTATTGCAAACCTGAGTATTTGATATTAATTTCAACTTGATACCTCCACGTTTTCCTGACAAAAAGGGTCTTGACAGACAGACAGACAGACAGACAGACAGACAGACAGGCAGACGGACGGACCATTAATGCCCGATTTCACCAAAAACCCATAAGCTACCACCTACGTATGAAATCTCTAAATTTCGTTTTACCATCGTCTTTAAGCCCATATTTCGAGCACCTAAATTTAGGGGGCCTTTTAACATTTAGTGACCCCTAACTGTCGGTGAAACAGAAACTGTCCCCTAACAGCCCCCTAACCATGCTGAGGGGATCCCTTAAACGTAGATGTTGTTGGTGAAATCGGCCATAAGTGATCCTATAAGGGTTCCTATTTTCCTTTGAGTTACGGCACCCTAAAAAGAAGGATGTGCGATGTTCAACAATTCAACTCGTATGTTGTTTTAATGTATGTATATACGTGGCTAATTCGTTCATGGTACTCGTATATGTTCACTTTTTTGGAAGACGTTTTGACCGATTTGACTAGTTTAAATAGTATGCTATTAAGGTGGATTCCAAGGTGGTCCCAAATGATTTTGTTTGAAATAGAGTATACCGTTTTTGTTTGCCGATATAGAGTAAGCAATAAGAAAAATCCGTTGTTTAGATATAAGTAAATAGTACGAATTTTTGCACCAATTTTTATTATACTTTGTTAAAATATTACACATCAATTTGTTATGAATTAATATTTTTCTCCATCGTATTTCCTTTCACCGGATTTCTTTTTTTGCTTATTACTTTTGGCAAGTATCATAAAAAAAACTTTGGAAACAGTTTTTTATATAGGAAGATAGGCAAATTCTGGTTAAGTTTAGGATACAAGTTTATTTAAATAAATTTGCATGGCCTAGCGTCAACTGGCATAGAATACTTACCTAATTTTACCTATTAATAAATTAAATACCTTTAGTTATTAATTTTTTACTATAGAAGTCGGTTTATATATATTTTTTTTAATTTTTATCATTATCAATCTATCTATTTAAATGGGTTTTAACAAAATTTCTTAAATTATATATATATATATATATATATATATATATATATATATATATATATAGTACTCGTAGTACGAATTGACCTCCAAATCCAAAATATAGACTCGAAGTTATCAATAAAGCTCCTCATACAGCGGCATGAGTCATAATTGGTACCCAATTGCGAACTAAATTGATATGCACGTACAAGTCGCTGGCGAAAGTTTCGTATTAATAATAATGTAACTATTTGAAATATTTTGGCCTTTTGAGCCAAAATATACTTAGTCGACTTTATTTTTCAATTTGTATTTGTCTATTGCATATACATATTTTTGTGTATTATATAAAGGAAAGTTATATACATTTTGATAATATAGATGATCATGTAGTTTTGATTATTGAACGATCTTGTGATAAAGACTGTACCTTGGAACTCTCAACATTATCTTTCAAGTGCTCTTCTTCTACTTTTGGCCTCGACCTGAATGAATTTCTTCACTTGGAACTTGGTTCTAATGGAGCTAAAGCCAGTTAAAAAATATTTTAATTTTACTATATTGGTTAATTAATACGATCATGAAATCTGAATTAACCTGTAGGCTGTAACGCAATACTTCAAGTTGTACATTGACTTTGTAGTTTGTATATTGAATAATTGATTTTATTAGGATGATATTTGTATTTATTAGGTAAAAAAGGTTTATTGGATTTGTTTTTAATTGTCTTCACTTTGATATGACATAAAAATGGTATTTTTTAAATGTATTTTAAGTCCGCAGTTTATACACGATATCTTGAGACGGTGGAAATTTGTATTTAAAATGTATATAATTTAGGTTTTTAGCTGAACACTGCGGTATGGGTTTTACAGAATTGGACGATTTATGTAATCTCATTGCACTTTAATTTTTTAATCCTATGAAAGAATATACGACAAAATAGAAATGACAATTTAAAAAATATATATTGGTTACAACTGCACGTATTTATTTATCATTGTCAGTATGTTTAGTTATCATGTACCTATGGTACATTTTTATCTTCATTTTTATTAATGCCGGCCGCACATTATAAGATTTTTTCTGTCAAAAAAGTTCTGACGCCCGCCGGACGGCACACTGCTCACACAGGTCTATACCCGCATACTATCAGAATCCTGACGTGTATGACGTCCGCTTCTGATGAATCCCGGATGCCAGCAATCGGACGTCAGAATTTTTCTGATCAGAATGTTGGAGGGCGCGCTCTGTAGATATATATTTTGTACTAGACCCCGCACGCTAATCACAAATTCGCATCAGTTGTCGCTCATTGTCAGACTCGTTGGAGCGAAGTTTCTGATAGGTATGCGGGGTGGTACCGGCGGGCGTCAGAAATTTTCTGACAGAAAAAATCATAAAATTTGCGGCCGGCCTAAAGAAGAAGCAGAAAAGAAGACGTGGCTAATGACCATGAGCCCAAAGGCTAATGCACCAAACTAACATATTTTAACATTACGTAATATAATTTTATACTTAACATGACATTTATATTAAAAATAAATAGATATAATATATCAATACATATACAATAGATAAAATGATAAGAGGACAGATCTTTTTTATCATAAAACTCAAGCAGATGTTTAACACTATAAACAAAGATAAAATAATCAAAATTATGCCAAATTTTCTCATATTGAATATTTGGTAATACATACTCACATTAGTTACTGTCAGATATGTTAACTTTTTATCTCATATTTGTACAATTTCAAAATGAGATCGTTCACAAATCAGTATAGACTTTATAACGGATTCAATGGATCTTTTATATTCAATGTTAAAACAATACATATATGTATTAGCATCAAAAATTATATTATAAATACTTTATGTTATTGTCTTAAGGCTTCTCTTTCAAACCAGTACTTTTATCAATTAACTTGATTACAGTGACCGTTACCTGCCCCGTTTCCCTAAACTTTACGGTCTTGTTTTAGCCATTGAAGATACCTACTTTTATTTAAATATTACATATATTTATGATGATTATATTTCTGAGATTTTTAAAATCGCTGTTTTATTATTTAAAATTCGGAAATTGGTTTAGGTGTTATTTCATGTAACGTCCTTCATTCATATAACAATATAGCAGTTGGTAAGTTCATATTATAAAAAAATAATCAAATTATTTTTAATAAATAATAATATTTTATAAGTGATAATATAAATATATATATATATATATATATATATATATATATATATATATATATATATATATATATATATATATATATGGTGTTAGCAAAGTTTCACTTTCCTAACAGTATATTATATCTTATTTATGAAACATTCGTGCATAATCGGCGAACATTAATATTTGTGTATATTCACTTAAGTTTCTCTATACTTAGTCTAAATATATTCGGAGAATTATCATTTTTTTGCCACAAATTAAAGAAATGCATGCAATTTTTCATGCGCGCATCAAGTAATTTGTGCAGAAAACACTTTGACACAGTCACACAACGTACTTGCTGGTATGCTTTTTTTTCGTAATATTTTGCTAGGGCGAAGAACGAATATATAATTTTCATCATCTACTGTCCCACTATTCCCTATCATTGTGTTTGAATCAACGCATTAACATGTAAGAGTACATACATATATCTATCACTACATACTCGTAGTACCTCGACTTTATAAATTTGACAGTCGACGATCGCACGACGATCGACGTGGGTGGGACGTGGGGAAGGTCCATTAATTATTAACAGATTTTTAAGAGACAATTATTACAAAAATATATACAACATATATGTTTTAAAGTAATTTCGGATAAGAATTTTTTTAAAAAGAAGAGAGCAAGTTCACGAAGGAACAAATGTACACATATTATGGAGTCGGAGACATAAATGTACATGTTTTATAATAGCTGCACGTGTGTGTCTCCGACTGCATAATACTATTTTCCTTCTTCAACTTGTTGTCATCTTTTTAGTTCGCTTTTTACGCAGTCGGTTTTTTTTATAAATATGTTTTATTAGCTAATTTGAACACGAATATGAATAAAAAGTTCTCTCTTAGTTATCGTCTAATATGATCCGTATATCAGATACTCGTTATACGTAAATGTCTTGAATTATAATTGAACTCTTAAAGTATAATTAATGAGCGATGCTTGAGGCCGAGTGAATAAAGGGCGAGTGAATCGTTCTTTAACATACAGTATATTATGGGGACGTATGTCGTCGAGTTTCTCCGTCAGCTTTCATCATTATAATGTTTTAACCTCCTTTTGATTTACTTAAAGCCATTTAGAACTATCAAGACAAAAATAAATTATATATTTTACATATACATTGCAAATAAAAACATACAAAAAACCCAAATGAATTAAACTTTTTCAAAGATTTTAACAATTTAACGAATCGATAGAATTTTTTAATAGCTCAACATTTCTCTACATATTTAATGTATCATTAAGCAAATTACATCCATTATGTCTAATTTAGCTGGAGGGCTGAGGATAATTTTACGAACGTCGTAATTATATTTCATTTCAAAAAATTTATCTATTAAAGTCTCAAATGCTAGAAAGTCTTAAAAAAAATATATTATTGCATTAACTGTTGAATTAAGCAGTCACAGTCACAGAGAATGGCGTAAATTTGTAACATTTACTGCAGTTGAAAGTTGTACATTAATATTATGTAAGGACGGATACCCTGTTTCAAATTATGTAATGATCAAAAGAATAAATTATATGTATAAATAAGATTAGACATATTTTTAAGCCTGTATTAAACGTGTAAGTAACACATCAATCTTATAGTGTAATTGATTGTAAAGAAGTTTGAAGAGGCAACTTGTTTATTATCCTTAGAGGATGGATATAAACTTGGTAATTACCGAAGCAATTCTTAAAAATTCTACACTATATAGTATATATGTACATATATCTACCCTATCGCAGACAATCTTATTTGATTGAGAACTTGTGAAATATATAAGAGAAAATACATATTATATTATAGTAATAAGTGTAACGAAAAGGGTCGTGTACTTTAAAAATATATCTGAAATTTATAAAATATACTATATAATTATATTATTTATAGAGATGTGCCGACTAGTCGCCGACTAGTCGGCCTCTTTACAACCGACTAGTCGGCTAGTAGGCCTAAGTAGTGGTCGGCACATCTCTAATTATTTATAAAACTCGCTCTTCGCTTTTTTATTATAATAAATATAGCATTTTCTTTATTTATTTTATACTAGAGAAATATATTTATCAAGTAAGATAATTGATTTTCACAAAGTAAATCTATGTGAATATGAGAAATAAGGTTTTCTCATGTTCACAGTAGCACTGCCGTCCACAGAGATGAAAGATCTCTTGAAAAATTATGAACTCCTCTAGGTTCAACAATTTGGTCTACAAACACAAAACAGTTCTTAACAATATGTAGTATTCATCAAAAAAGCAAATAGTGTTTGCTTGTAAGCAACAGCTGTATCCACTGAATTACCAAGAAATATCTTTTGAAGGAAATACTCGCAAAGCAGAAATATACATTTTATGAAACAATTAACAAGATGTGGTAGACTCGCCTTCGATCTTGCGTACAAAATAAGATGAAAAGGGTGAATCTTGAAGGGAAATATACCTAATAAACTATAAACTTGTATTTTTTTTATTATGTCATTTTATTTCAAAATTCAGATTCTAATAAATATATTTCGGGTAGTTAAGTTTCAAGACTATTCGGGTAGTTAGGTATGTATATAGGCTTAAAGATGTAGAAATTAAAAATTTAATGTAACATAATATATTTTTGAAATATTAAAACAAAAGATTTAAAAAAAAAACAAGTTTATATTTTATTGTGGTTCACTCCAATTGAAATCTCTATTAAAATATCAATTAAATATAGACCAGGGCAGGCCTTTGAAAATGGCAAAAAGTGAAAAAAATAATAATAGTACAGTATAATGAACGATAAAAATCGTACAAGGACGAAATACCTTCGCCGGAGCTTAGCTTTAAGGAAAATTAATACGTAATTAAAATAATGACATTCTAGTAGGTTTATTTGATAACAGAGTTTAAACCTTATGCTATTTAAGTAAGTATCTAGCAAACGTCAACGTGAAGAAAAGTACTTTATTTCGCAGAGTAATGAAGGTTAAAAATACAAAGCCAAAATATTAAAAAAAATTCAAGGTTCTTAAGAAATTATTTTCTTAACACCATAAAATGTAATACTCGTACCTAGGTAAGCACGTATTTGATAAAGACCAGATTGTGTTTACGAATTTATTCAACTTTGACGAATAATAAAACCTATAGAAAAAAATTAAAATGCATTTTTTGTAGTTAAATATTTAAAAATTCACATTCCATAATATATAAATAAATGAATTGGTACAAACCCCAGATGATTTGTCAACCGCCATTGTGACGTGAAAAAAAATTCATAAGTGATGTGTTATTTGTAAATTGTACAACTTTCACGTAATACACAAAATGTACGCCGAGTATGTGCGTGCGCAAAGACGAGACGAGCGTGTGAATAGTAGTCGTGATCACAACTAACAGGTAGTCCTACAATCATTATCGCGCGTGTCAATTGAGCTCAGCAGTCAGCGATGAAGTTAGCCATTTTGCGATGATGCTTGTAAATTATTTATTCTTATATTCTTTTAATCAAGTGAAGGACTTTTTCATTAAAAAATAATTTGCAATAAATAATTCGTTGTTGTCCCGAACAGAAGGTTAAAGAGCTGATAACCCTGTTGCATCATCACGGGGATTTCCGGAGACCGGACATTTTACTTGCAAGAGTACCTATATATAGCTCATAGTTAATCGTGATAATAGAATAATACTAATATTATAAATGTGAAAGTGTGTTCGTTTGTTTGTCTTTCTTTCAAGTTGAAACGGAGTGACGGACTGGCGTGATTTTTGGTATAGAGATAATGGAAGAGCTGGAGAGTGACATAGGCTACTTTTTATCTCGGTAGATCATCTCATTCCCACGGGAAACACGTTATAATACAACTCAAAAAAATTTTTATGAACAGAACTACTCAAAACTTGGTATTAAATTAATGCTCTTCAATATAATTAAGAAAATACGCGTTTTAGCATTTTTCGAAATTCATCCCATTAGAGAGTAAAATTGGGGATGAAAGTTTGTATGAAACCTACCTATCTAATCTTTATATAGTTTTAGCGCGAGCGAAGCCGCGGGTTCTGCTAGTATTTTATAAATAGTTCTACACACAAGCTGTACAGTGTACACGTAAATAAATACACTAAAAAGTAAAGTTTGCAGCTGGTTACTTCATTACAGGTCACATTTTTATAAGTTAAGTTTATAAATCGCCGCACGTGGTTTTGGTTGAGAGCGAAGTTAAGATGAGGGATATTTTCATGTGGGTAGTAGTACCTTCTCTATTCACATACTTAATCACCCGTATGTATGTTGTACGTTTCAGTTAAGCAAAATAATTTTAATCAATTTGTCAGATATCTAGTAATAGAAAATATATGGCTGGCTTATCTACACTAATATTATAAAGAGGAACGATTTGTATTTTTGTGAGTTTCTAACGAATAAACTCAAAAACTACTGGACCGTTTTAGATGAAATTTGATAAGAAGATAGTTTGAGACCCTGGGAAGGACATAGGATATTTTGTTCCAAAAATCATTCCTTAAGCGGGTGAAAATGGAGATAAAAGTTTGTCTGGCGAATCAAGCTAGGGACGACGCCGAGCGAAACGAGGCTGAGTCGCTAGTCTATACGTATAACAAAACAGTAACTTAACGAAATCGATGTGCGCGTTTCACGCAAAAAGTACTGAACCGACTTTAACAAAATTTTGTGTAGTGATAACTTATTACTTGGATCAACATTGAGAACAGCTTTTACTATATGAAAAACTTTCCTTCCGACGGAAAAACACAATAACTGGTCCTATCGAATCGTTCTTAAGCATGTCAAACACTGGCTAAACCTTAAAGAGATACTTCAAAACAATATATAAAAAATTGTAGGTCTTAAATCTTAATAACATACTGCTTCTTACTTTTTACTGCTGTTTTTTTAAGATTGAATTGATTTTCTTTTTTTTATGTGTTGGTTGTACCACAAGGGCGAGACCAGCATATTAATTTCAAAATTATATTCCACCATTCAGGAAGGGTTAGGATACTTTATTAACTGTTAACCATTCGTCGAGTATCTCGCTGGCTCTTCCCAGAAGAACTGCTTTCCGAGTCGGTGTTAGCTTTCTCCACGGACTGATTACATTGACGCTCTTTAAATTATATTGACGATTCAAAAGTGCTTATAATAAGTCTAATTGAATAAAGTTTATTTTATTAATTCATTTCATTCAAGTGTTGTTTTATCGCAAAAAGAGAAATCATTTCTCTACGAGATAAATTATATAATAATAGGTTTTGATTGTCACATGTCTCGAATATTATTATATAATACATTACTAAACTCGCAGACGTTCTTCTGCCTTTTTTAATATATGAAATTTACAACGCCCACGGCTCCTCATACCCTACGTCGCGCAACTCTGCCCGCCGGCGCTATTGCTTTGTTCTCGTTAAGCGTACTTTCTGACCTACACATTGTATGGTAAATGGTAATTGCTCCGCTCAGCGTGATGTTAGATAGTCTACATATAATTTTCCTAGATATAAAGGCTACAAAATTTAAACATATTTTTTCAAATCTGACTGGTAATTTCAGGGATTAGTGCGTTGAAAAAAATAAAAACAACAATATCTTCAGATTTGTAATCTATACATATAATAAAATGCTGAGTCGAATCTGTACATTAAACATTTTTTGGAAAATCTTATTGAAATAGTCATTATTATCGATACAGAGGCCGAATCTATAGTTTTTTAAAATTTTGTCTGTCTGTCTGTCTGTTACCGTATCAAAAGAAAACCACTGGACATATACCTATTGATGAAATTTGGTATGATGATAGCTGGTTATCCGGGTCAACATATAGGATACTTTTTACTGCGGTAAAATATCTCATCTTTCTTTGTTTGTTTCTTTCTTTTTTTGTTTGTTTGCTTCTACCGAATAAGGTTCTAAACTATTGAACAGATTTAGATGATATTTGGTAAGAAGATCTAGTTTGAGACCCTAGGAACATAGAAAGTTTTATTACGGAAATCATCCCTTAAGAGGTTCAAAATGAGGATGAAAGTTTGCAGGGGGAAGCAACTTAGGGAGTAGGGAATAACCCTAGCGAAGGTGTGGTGAGTCGCTAATCAAGAGTCTATAATATTTTCAGAATTTGTAATGTATTGAAGTCAGCCTTTAAGTAAACAAAAAGATCAATGTTTAAGTAACACTTATATTACAATACAATATAAATATTTTTCTAATGTAATAATGACTACAACTATTGTAAAGTTAACGGTATTAACTTCACCGTTAGAGCAACATTTTATAACCCAATTAATGGACTTGAGATGTTATTAAGGTTTGTAAAAAATAGATCCCGATAAGATATATTCTGGTTTTAAAAAATATTCTCAGCAATTGAAAGTGAAACAATGTTTTATAATTAAGTAAAATCCCGTAATTTTACTGATGAATGAAAAATCTCTTAAAAATCAATGACATTTTAATACTACTAGGGAACATGCTATGTAAAGCCGTCGGACCTGCGCCTTAACTCTCTCCGATCGTGTCGAGCAGTCGTCCCACCGAAGTATGGGAGTGACAGGAGTAGAGAATGCACTTGTGTCTGGGTGCACATTTGTGTACTATAATATTTCCTGCGCAGTTGGCTAGTCTCAATGAGATTGGTCGCCGTGGCCGGAATTGGTTAGGAGGACATTATTGTTATTATTATGTCTGTGTGCATTTAAGGCAAAAAGTACTGAAGCGATTTTAATTAAATTTTGTGTATTGATAACTTATTGCTCGGGTCAATATTTAGGATACCTTTTAATACAGGAAAACTTCTCCTTCCCATTACTGAAAACACAATATTGGACAACCGAGTTGTTTTAAAATCATTTCTTAATTTAAGGACATACCAATTAGTTATAACCCGTAATTTTGCTAAGAAATAACGAATGTTTCGTATACCTACTTTTCTATACCTAAATACATATGTATGTATATTTATATAGCCCATCCTTTAAAATGTACCTAGTACTAAACGTAGCTAGTAGTATATAAACTTATTTTTACCATCAATAAGGTAAATGGTGTGGATGTGGATGCATTTATATTTAACCTTACAAATTACATAAATGAAAACAACTAGAATTTAGTTTTAAGATCACAATGTAAGAGTTAGGCTCGAAGTTTTCCTATTTTTTTAATCTTATCGCGCATAATCATTCAAACTGTTTGATAAACGAAATAACAAAATTCGCAATGCAATACTTAAAAGTTAAAACCTATGTACCTACTTTATATCACATTACACTCTACAATAAGAAATGAGAGCATACGAATAATATTAATTTTACGTACTTTATATGTTTTCCTTCGATATAAAAGGCTCGATTCTTGCGTATACGGGGCATCTTCAATCTCCATAATAACACTTTACTTTTAAGTTTGATCACCAATTAATTTACGCATAATGAGTGGTGCAAGGTAAAGGAAGGTTAGATAAGGATGTAGTTACATCGAGAACTATTTATATAACGTCTCTCATGTACTAAGCCTGAAGAGTCAAGATTTCTTTTATATAAAATGACACGTAGTAGGTATGTATACAGAGTTACAATGCACTATGCATTCTATAATAGGTGCGTCATTCTATAGTAACACTTCTACTCGAAATCTACCTATAATATAGGATTTGATTTGCGCGGGTTATTTGAAATTTATGATTATGAAATTATAGTTAAGAGAGTTGCTTTATTTAACCTTACACAAAAACTGTTCATTAGAATAATACATATAATTTTATTCCAACTAATCTAAAAAACCAACATCTAAAAATTCCATTAAATAATTGAAAGATTGTAATAAAAAAATATAAAAATTTGAAGATATTTTGTAACTAAAGATCCCGTAACGCTTCCTAAAGGTTTGGCTCATAGAATGCCAAGTTGATGTACTTGACATATTATTATGACGTTTTAATTGAAATACGTGTTCTGAGCTATTCTTCATAATCTTTCCCTTAAATAAGCTCTTAGAAATATATTTTATGAACAATAATAACAGCAAGCTCTTCTAGGCGCAGCTGGAATTAACTTTGTTGGGTACGTTTGCGTGTAAACTGTTTTCTTGGTAAATGGATTGATAGGCTCGGATATAGCCCGATGCTTCACTTCCATGTTAATGCGAGCATATCTATCACCCTTCTCTTCTTCTTTTCTTATAAGAATATAATAAGGTCGAAATTCGTTTGCGTACATATTTCTTAATTTTAACACTGTTCTAGATTTTACTTCTTTATTAATTTTTACGAATATGTCATATTTTTTTGGGGTTTATAGCATGAAACATCTCACGTCAGAAAAAATAAATGCGTCCTATCAATAGAATGTTACATGTACATACATGGTGTAATTTTTTTTAAATGAAAAAAGGTTTCATAAATATTGTCAGGATCACAATGAAAGGATTTAATTATTAATATTATTAAACCTACGATACACAGGTAAGGCATAAAATTATAAATTATAACTAGGTATATATGAGTATATAGAGAAGTATATATGAGTATAATGGACTCAGGAGTCATCCTGAGTCCAGTTGGAGCTGACACAGATGGATGATTATGACTGAGAGCCGAGTGCACAACATAGCTCATTCATTGGATAATTTATTCAGTTATAGCTATCTGACGTACTTTTAGTCTAAATTTAGCTCAAAAACGTTAATACATATATGCTAACTCCTTTGCAATAAAAGATGTACCGTGTAAGTATTAGATAAGATATCAAGAGAGTTTATCAGGGCCCGGGAGCTAATGCTAATAAAAAGTTTACTATCTCTACGAAGCTATCTAGAGAAAGAATTCGGAGCAAGCAAGTCTCTTATACCTAAGTCGTAAATACTAGAAGTGAGCTAAAAAGGATGCTATGTAAATGATCGAAGCAGATGAAAAAGTCATTTCATCCCTTAAAATTTTTCTCAAGTTTACAGTCAGCAACTAACGCATATAGGTAGGTATTACCACGGTAATGTTACATATACATTACCGTAGTATTACATTTTCACTGTTTATTTTACGCTCTGTGTTCTATTCTTAAAGAAATTATTCTTAACGCTATTTTCTTATTATATATTTAATTTTTAATAAAAAAATAAAACAAGAAATAGCCGTTACATGTCAATATTTATTTCGACACCGGTTACAGATCTTCGTTGTAGTTGTATGGAATATATTTTGCAATTGATATAAAAGTGACACTTGTACATCCTTATTCTTCAAAGCGGGATTGTCATTGATTTGTTTGAAAATTTCATGTATTTGCGGTGCCAGAGTATTTTCCTTTTTAAAGAATGCCTTCTTTATGGATATTTTATCCCCATGTAACTTGCTACAAGCCTGTCAGATAATAACTTATAATAATGAATTTGAATAATATTAACGTTTTCATTACAATTACCGACCTATATAGACAAATTTTCCAAGAAATATCAAATAAACTACTTTGCAAATATATTTATAAATGAGAAATAAGTGTAAATGAGAAGTGAAAACATTAAAACAATGAAGTGCTGTTTATTAATCTGATCATAAATTTCCTTTTAGGCAAAGAAATTTTAACATATTGGTCTGTAAGATCTTCTCGTACATCACGCGCATTGCATATGGTACACTGTAAAATTAAAATTAAACTATAAAAAATTTTAAATATTATTTAATAACCTTTTCGAAAATTGAAATTAGTAATAATAATTAAAAAAAAACTTGCAGCTTAGGATAGGTTGTACCATTATATATAGAAAGAAAGTTATCTGACATGGATAATAGACAATCATGAACAATTTATAATATATCTAGTTAAGAACAATATTACAATGAAATTTACTCTATACTTACCGCATTAGCAAGGTAAATAAATATGCAAAGCATTCCAATCCAATATAACCCCTTTTTAAACATCTTCACAATGTACCTACTAACCGAAATTACGGACAAAATGTTCAAACGTTCAAATAATACATAAATCAAGTTACCTATTTTATTACAAGCTCGATATCAGAAATATAATATTACACAATACCAATAACAAATACATATTATGTATAAGAAAGAGCGGTATTTTAGTTGATTTTTTTTAATAATTTTTTTTTAAATTTTAACTAAGTTAATAGTAAATAATTAAGATACAAAGAAACGACAAATAAAGGTAGTAATGAGTAAATAAGATTTTTCAATATTTTTTGCTGTCCATGATGGAGGGTGAGTGGAGTTTAACTTTCAGGTTTTTTGACTATGCCTAATAACTGTATAGGTACTTGTTTAACTAGATACCAAGCTTTCATTTAGCAAGCCCTATAAAAGTTAATACTGTGTTAAAAGCATACTCATAAAATTATTTTTCTCCGTCTTTTCTTGAGAAAAGATTCTTGAGAATTATAGTGATTTTTGACAAAAGAAAATATAATTCAGCCGTCCTTTATATAAACCGCAAGCGCAAAAATATCACTTTCTTGCAGTCTTGATGTTATTTGGGTAATTTTATCATCAACCATAACATTATTTAAAAATTAATAAAATTAACTAATTAATAAACATTGGTAACGTGGTCACTTGGAAAGTCAAATGATGAAGGTGTGATTCTCTCACCTCTAAAGTTTTCATGTGGAAACCATTTTCCGGGTATTTTGTGCAGAAATCGAAAAAATGTGTTCAGAATAGTGGCTTTTTGCATTCTTATGAAAGTATTAGGTGATAAATCTATAACGCGGAGAGAATGCAGCAAATACTTATGTATAACTCCTGTACTGGAAAGCACCAACGGTACAATATATGCTTTATTCATTTTCCATATTCTAATAACTTATTCGGTGTATTTATGTAATTTTTCTGTTATAGTTTTTTGTAAATTGTGTGCAATATCAATTAAATAAGTTATTTTATTTATTTTATTTATAAGGGTTATGTCCGGTCTATTGTTGTGAATGGTTTTATCAGTTAATATTGCTCTATCAAAGTATATCTTGTAACTGTTGCTCTCCAAGACTGGTTTTGGTTTACTATATTGATAGTATGGCTGGGGTTTTTCTTGTATTAATTTATGTTTACTGGCTAGTTTTTGGTGAATCATATGGGCTATTTGATTATGCCGATGAGTATAATCCGTTTGGGTAAGGCTAGGACAGGCACTGGTAATATGTTGTATGGTTTCTGGTTGGCGATGACATTTCCGGCATTTATCACTTTTTAAGGTTGGATCTTTAAGAATGAACTTTTTATAATTCCTCGTATTAATTACCTGATCTTGTATGGCAATAATAAAGCAATTACACAATCATACGTTCTATTGCTGACTTCGGATGTAGATAATTGTATTTTGTCACAGTGGTTCTTATTTTAATTTCTAATTTATTAATATCTGCAGCTGACCACTTGACTACTCCGAAAGAATATGTAAGTACTGGTATGACATACGTATTTATTGGTTTAACTAAATTTTTAGAGTACAGTGTTTTTTTACAAATTTTATGTAATCGTCTAAAACATTCGTTGCTTAAATCTTTTTTTTATCTGTGTATGATTAATTGTTCTACCTTCATGTAAACCTAGATATTTGTAGCTTTCGTGCTCTCCCATAACATCAAAATAATCAGCCGGTTCATTACTCTGAGTTGCAATTTTACCTAATCTTAGTTTCAATATTTTACATTTATCCACACCAAAAGTCATGTTAATATCGTTACTAAATTCAGCAGTTATTTCTATCAAATTGTTTATTTATTTATCAGACTTATTTCTGTGCCTGATACATGGTATAAGACGGTGTAGTGGGCAGGCTCCTTAATGAGTGGAAAATCATCCTCATCCTTCTCAACTGCATAACTCGGTTTGCTGATTGAGTTTTTTGAGGCGATTGAGAGAGTTCAGTTAGCTGATCGACAATTTGAAGAGTTACAAGTTAAATATTTTCAATTATATTTATCAAATATAATTATCAACCCATATTTATCGTGATAATTATCAAAGATAATTATCAATGATAATTATCTTTTCGAACCCTGTTAGTTCCTGAAAGACATGTGAAGTCAACCAACTCGCATTTGGCCTTATCCGTCTCGCATTGGTGACGCTAATAACATGGTAATGTAATGCATACAGTATTCCAACTCGGGCCTGTCCTTGAAATAATTACCTACAGCCAAGCGGCACGTAACCACGCGACAGGGCTGCCCGCCGGCCAGTATTTCAATTTCATCTATCTACTTGAGTTTCTTTCTAATTTTGTGAATTCAAATATTATATTTTTTATTTAAAACATATAATATTTTTTAAATAAAAAATATAATATTTGAATGTAGATTTAATTAAAAAATGTCAAATTTATAAGGGTGGTATGTGACCCTTATAAATTTGAGATTTAAAAATATTTGCGCCTCGACTGAGACGTACGAAAAGCTTTATTGTTAAATTTAATAGTATAAAGAATACCGCATTCGGATAAAAAGTTTAATTAAAAATACTTTAATTTTTATTTTTAATTTAATTAATTAGTTTTTATTTTTAAAACATACGATGTCTCGATACTTTTTTTGTTTGACATAATAGCGAATTTACGGGAGGACTAAAATGTTTATTTTTGTATCAAATTATAAAAGTTACATAACAAAACCATCTTATAAAATTTTCGTATCAAATTATACGATGTGGCAGCCCCGCGCGGTTGTCTACCGAGTGTATACCGAACGCGACGCGCGTAGGTAGGTATAACTCGATTTCCGACCTTTTGTATGAAGATGGAATACTGTATGTAATATTACCGTGATAATAATCAGCATGGTACGACGCTAAAAATGGCTGAAATATTGAAAACATCTTGTTTTATTATTTTAAGTAATACTTACAAGTAACATGTACGTACCTGTACCACAGTTTTAAGGTGGTGCCAGTTTTAAACCGGACCATGTATCAACTCACGAAAGATTTCTATTAGAGGCAAATAGACGTACAAGAGTAAAAAAGACATCTTAAGAATTATGATTAAAAAAAGACTTTTTTAAAATTATAATGGTACTCAAGCAGTATAATAATGAGATTAAGATTTAATATTAATAGTACAGTGATAAGTGAATGAAAAACTAAATGGTATACAAGTCTATGTTGGTGCAAGCTTTTATATGAAAAAAATGAAATTATTTTACTGAACATGTTCCAGAACTTCTTGCTATTTTTCTTTACCAGGAGAATCGAAAATTAAAAAAAAACAACTGTGCCTTAATATATAGAATATTAAACATGGATACCCAGTACCTACACAGTTCCTAACTTTATTTCAAAAATTGGCGTCGAAATGTAACATTAAGTCATACTAAAGAATAAAATCCAATAGTCTTAAGTTATTATTGTCTAAACACAAATTCGAAATTACGCACATCGTATACATATATTTATTTAGTTTATTTTTCAAACAAAACAACTGTAAAGAAAGGGCTGTCGATTCACGGAGAAGAAACTACATGGAATAGAACCGTTGTATTATTAATTTTCTAAGAAAAATTGCAATTTGATAATATTTCCGTAAAACAACTTAAAAAACCAACTTCACAACACTAAAAAGTAAAAATTACTAAATGGGAGTTTCATTTATGTACTATAGATACCGATCAGATATTTTCGAAGTCGGTGAATGAATGAATAAATCCAGACTAATACTATAAATGTGAAAGAGTGTGTGTTTGTTTGTTTGTATGTTTGTTTGTTTGTTTGTCCTTCTTTCACATTGAAACAGATTGAAAGATTGGCGTGATTTTGTGTGGACATAGTTAAAGGGCTGGAGAGTAACATAGGCTACTTTATACCGCGGGAGATTATGTCTTTCTTATGGGCAGCCCGTTATAATGTAACCCAAAAATATTTATGCTCAGAATTACTTGAAACTTGGTATTCATGCTCTTTAATACAATTAAATAAATACGTGCTTTAGCATTTTTCGAAATTCATCCTATAAAAGAGTAAAATAGGGGATAAAAGTTTGCATGAGACCTACCTTTTTAGAGTATTTTTTTAATTTTAGCGAGAGTGAAGCCGCGGGTTCTGCTAGTTAATAAATCAAAGAAATTAGTACTAAATGAAAAATATTAAAATAAATAATAATTCAAAAATCGTACCAATCCACTACCAATACCAATCATACCAATACCAATCATACCAATACACATGACCCGATTATGTGTATTTATTGGTCGACTAAGTATAGAAAGAGATTTTAAGTATTATTCATCTATGATTGTAATATACTTTCCTTATAGTAAATAAGCGGTCATTAAAAGTCATCGAAACTCGACCAACATGTGAAGTAAAAAACAAATAAACTAAAAATCAAATAATCCTCGTTATATTTAATAACATGTATTACAACAAAAACATATCAAATAACAGTTTTACTTATCGAAAATACGTTATTTAATCCTTTTTTTTATACTAAATGTAATATTTTTACATTTTTGTAACGAACACTTTGAGTCATATCGAACATCCGCTAGCTGTAGCTCACGCAATTAGAGACTATATTTTGAAAAGAGCGCTCTTTTTTTGGATATACCTTTAAGATGCTGACTGTGTATCTTCGGCTTTTGTCTCATCTCGTCTCATTGATTCGTCTCATTAGGTTTTTACACTAATAGGTACTTGCCTGATAATCAGATTTACCCATGAGTACCAGAAGAGATATACTCTGATAGTTCTGCATATGGGAGGAGAAAAAAATGTTTAAAAATTAACTAAACACGATATCTCTGCAGTATTTTAGTAAAGAGTTGACGCGTTGGTGAAGCTGCAGCATTAGGCTAAGAATACCTTATCGTTGCAATGTCATTGAAGTAACGAGACACCAAGTTACGAGATATTAAGTCACCTTTCAAACAAAAAAAAAACTATTTTAAAATCGGTTCATCCATTTGGGCTCTGCGATGCCACCGACAGAAAAACAGATACACACGTTAAATTTATAACATCCCTCTTTTGAGTCGGTGATTAAAAATGATAATCAATTAGGTATACATACGTATCTACTGTTGGTTTTTCGTTCAATTTACATTCTACGTCTGCATGTTCTACGAAATTAAGGAGACGTTTAACCTAATTTGATTCACCGTTAATTAAAAGAAAATTAGTGTTATTATACATTACAATATTTATGAGATACTTATTTTATGGCGGACAAATCTTTCAGCTGTACATTTCGTTAAAAGCTGTTGAACAAACACTTCAATCATTAAGATATGTGCTTTTAATGTGTGTTTAAAAAGTTAAAAAAAGCACGAGGTTATATCATAGTTATTTATGTGATTACACTGAGTAGTTTTTTCATTTGAATAACTTATTTTTAAGCTGCACAATGAGGTACAGGTCTTCACATTAACTTGATAACTTCTACGAATTGTAAAATCATTATCTGATTCATTACATAATAATAATCTATTAACCACAACTTTTATTACTAATTTTAGTGGAATAGTTAAAGCTCAGGATATTACATACATGAAAATTATGAGATTACGCCTAAAGTTTATCCATGCTTGGCCCGGGAAACTATTAGGAGAAACACAAAGCAAATATTATATTTGGCAAAAAATGTTTATAATATCGATTTTTTTCATCACTGTCCCTACAGGGTTCCTTTATTTAAAGAGGAATTTTAATGTTGTACCTTTCACAATATTAGGTCATACGTATGTAACTGCTACTATTACTGCAGTGCTTACAGTAAGTACTAACAATCTTTAATTTATTATGCTACTGAAATTATATTAGTGAATTCTACTTAATTTAAAATTGCACTTTTTTAGTTTAGATTGTTACTAATATTTTGGAAAGAATACGAAAACCTCGTCGCAGAATTCGTAAATTATATACATTTATTTAATTGTAAAGGACACTCGGATTTTGCAATGACGGTAAGTAATTTTAAATATTTTTATAATATAATATGTGTAGTGTAGGTATCAACTATTATTATTTATATAATAATAGTTGATACCTACATATACTATAACTTTAAATACATACATATTATATTTATACTAGCGGCTCACCCTCGCTTCGCTCGGGTTCGCCTCTAGAAAATCACACACAGATCTATCCCACGGGAACCGTTAATTTTTCCGGGATGAAAAGTAACTTGTTGTTAGACCGGCAATAAAAGGTATCAGCATGCCAAATTTTACTAAATTAGGTGCATAAGTTGTTGTGTACAAAGCTGTTTAAGTTACTATAGTTTTCTATTTTTCCCACGGGAACTCTTTAATTTTCCGGGATAAAAACTATCTAAGATGTTGCCCGGGGATATAAGGTACCACAATGCAAAATTTCATTTAAATCGATCCAATAGATTCGGAGATTAGCCCGTACAAACAGACAAAGAAACAAAATATTTGAAAAAAATCTAGATTTTTTCTATTTGGCTTCTTACATCCCCTGACTCGGTTTTTAGCATTTTTTTTCTATGTATAGACATTCGACCTCTACAGTTTTATTATAGTATATATATATATGAACGGACAAATTTTTTGGAGATGCGTAGGAGACGCGACATGCACGATACCGGTAGCGTAGTGTGCGAGCACCGATACAAATGAATGTACGATACTCCGCGCCCGCGGCGATTAGTCTCCGGGACTCGCAAGATACTAGAGTCGCCTGGAGCGTATCGTAATGGGAGAAGGGCCTTATTGTAGCGCTACATATGTTTTATTCCCAAAATATTTAGGGTTCCAACGCAAAAATCGAAGACCCTTAAAATTACTCATGATTCGAATTTACGTTTCATTAAAATTTCCAATATAATTATTATGAAAACCATGTGTTACGGAATTATTCACACAATACTGACTCGGGATAGCGAGGGTAAGTCTCTAGTCCAACGTCAGCAACAGACGGACCGCGGTCCGTTTGCGGACCGCGAAAGGTCGAACCTCGGACCACCAAATATTGTATTGTTTTGTATACCAAGTATAAATTAATACGTGGATAAGTTATACTATACCTTTATAAATAAAATAATATTTTTAAGTCACAGAATTTAACTTAGTATTTATTACATATCTAGTTAACCTGTTTTACAAGTACCTACAACTGATATGGTTTGATTCAATCAATCAAAATATTCTTTATTCAAATATAAAGTATATACAAGTTATTTTGAATCGTCATTAGTTTTGTCATCATTAGTTAATGGGATTAGTTTCCTATCTAGCCTGTGTGCGTATGTTTGAGCGAATTAGTTATAACTGACGTGATTTAAATATGTTTAAATCTGTTACGCACACGAAACACGGTGTAGTTTCTCACATTAATTTTAGGTCTTGTGTTTTATAATTTTGAAACCAAAATAATATATAGCACTTCATTATTATCGGTTGTTTTTTTCTGGACCTCCTTAAATTTTTCCCACAGTATCCGGACCCCACCTAAAACTACTTGCCGACCGCTGCTCTAGTCCATACTAATATTATAAATGTGAAAGTGTTTGTTTTGTTTGTTTTTTTCACGTCGAAAAGGATTGACGAATTGGCGTGATTTTTTGTGTGGAGATAGTTGGAGGGCTGGAGAGTGACATAGGATACTTTTTACCGCGGAGGTTATATTATTCCCACGGGAAACTACGTTATAATATAACCCAAAAAAATATTTATGATCATAATAGGGTCTTGGACTATTTTATGAAAAGTATCTCAGCCTATTGCTTACATAAATAAAATGCTGCTAAAAATATTTTCCCGCAGAAATTACTGTATTCTTATGATAAAAAACCGAAAATTATTTTTCACTTTTGAATTTGGCGCTAAAACGCCACTCTTTTAACAATCGTCCAGCGTGACGTCACATATCATACAGAGCGTGTGTAGACTATAAAGAGCTCGATTATATTCCGTAATCTGTGGGCTCGATAGATTAATTATTAATTGAAAAGGGAACAAGAATATTGAAAATGAGTGCAATTAAGTATTATCAGTATTGTTCAGTGCCCTTATGTGATAATAACACCAATAAGACACAAGGCGAGATTGGAAAAACCAATCCATAAAATCAATGATTTACGTCTATAATGATAATTTTGATGTAAGAATACATTACAGTATAAAATATTCATTGAACTATACTTACATATTGCCAGACGCGACACTGGTCACTGCTGTAGGTATGTTATTAGTCTGTATTTTGTTATGATGTTATGCTTAGAGATTATTTAGGTTCCTTGGATTATTTTAAGACTAATCAGATTTTTACACCTTTTAATTTGTGTAATACCTAGTACTTAGATAAATAAAATAAAAAATAAAAAAATCAGGGCTTTAGCGATAAATTCCGCCACCATCATGACACCGATACATGATATGAGTTGCCAGCTCGAATAAATTTGTTCGCCATGGTATTGACCAGGGACGTAAGTAAATTTAAATATTACTTTACTTAAACGATTAAAACTTTGAGATGACAGAGAATTGAATTTGCGAAACTACACTGTATAAACAACAAACTAGCACAGATCATATAAAACTATACTTGACACTAATGACAATGGTAAGTGACGTCACGCACCGTGATTGGCGTTAGTAGTCACGTGATTTTGATATCAAAAAAAAAATTAATTATGTTAAAAATAAAGAAAAATCATGATTTTTATTTAATTATTCCTTTTAATAATGAATTCTAGCCCCATAAACTACCGCTATACAAAACATCATAATATGATGTTTTGTATAGCGGTAGTTTATGGGATCATTTTATTACTACAGTCCAAGACCCTATTACTTGAAATTTGGTATTAATACTCAACAATACAATTAAATAAGTATGTTTTAGAATTTTTCGATATTCATATTTTTTTGTAGTTTTAGCGCGAACGAAGCCGCGGGCGGGTTCTGCTAGTTATTTATAAATAACTAGCGTTATTTATAAATATTAAATAATAAAATTGTAATTTTAATTTTTAACTTGTGATCTAGACTACACATTTAGACTAGCGATATTTTACTGAGTAAAATGTAATAGTTATTATTTAAATTAAATTTATGATGTCATTAGACAACACAAATAGTCTTTATACCTTACATATCTAACGCTGTTTTTGTCTTATAACAGTATTCCTTCTATTTCAGATACATTTACGACTCCACAAGATTTTCCGTTACTTCACCATCTACGTCAATATTACGTTATTTGTCTCTTCATTTTTTTTCAATATTACACCTCTCTATAATAACGTAGCCTCTGGTGCGTTCAGCAACTACAAATATGGAAACGCATCATTCGAAGTTTCTTTGTACTATGAACTCCCCTTCGATTACGTTCACAATATTTATTGGTACTTTCCTATGTTTTTCTTCAACTGTTATTTGTCGCTAGCTGGTGGCTCTTGCTATTGTTATTTCGATTTTTTAGTATCACTTATAATAGCGCACATTTGGGGACATATGCGTATACTTATTAATGATATGGAAACATTTCGAAGACCGTTTAAAGCAGTTGACACAAATCTCCAGAATGACTTTTTCTCTGAGGAAGAATTAAGATATGTATCGAATGATCTACGCAAAATTATTGTACAGCATAGTAAAATTGTAGAGTAAGTATTTAAGAACGAACGAAATAATATGTATATTTCATATTATTTCGTTCGTTGTTAAGGCTGTCAATAAGAACCTGTATAATTATCATCAATAACATAATAATCGTTTAGGTAAGTAAGTAATCTTTATCTTTTTAGGTTTTCGGCCAGATTTTTAAAAGTTTTTGGACCAATGCTGCTGCTTAGTTATTTATTTCATTTTGTGAGCGGCTGTGTGCTACTCTTCGAGTGCTCTCAGATGGTAAGAATAATTTTTAATAGCCATTGTAGTATTAATTCTAAGAAATATACATATGTACTATAATACAATTAAAGTCATCATTTTTATACATATACCAAATGCCCACGACCTGAATGACTTATTATTTTCTTTTACATGGTGGTTATTATCCAAGTTAGTCGCGAGTACTGCGAATATAATATCCTACTTGCATTTTAAATTTTATTTATATACAAGATGGAACTACGTGCAGTTATCATAATAATATGCCAAGTTAAACTTATAATTTAATAATTTGTTTAATTTAAGTAGGTATACCTATCTATAAATACATATAAAATATCCCCAAAATATATATATATATTATGTCCCCGACTCGTTTTCTTCATCTTTTTAGTTAGCTTTTATGCAGCCGGGTTTTTTATTTTTATAATATACTAGCATTGCTCGCGGTTCCGCCCGCGTTCAGATGACCAAAAACCAAATTCTTAGCTTTTATATATTAGTATACTCTTACATTGCAGTTTTTGTATTTTTTCTCAGAAATGAGATATTTTCCAGCGGTAAAAAGTATTCTATATGTTGACCCGGATAACCAGCTATCACACACAGACAGACAGACAGACAAAAATTCTAAAAACTATAGATCGATAATAATGTTTATTTCAATAAGTTAATAATATTTAATGTACCTTTTTTTTAACGTTAGGAAATGCATTTACGCACGAGGTCCCACAGGACTCACCGGCAAAGCCAGTACTACCCACTAACACCCAACAAACCTTCCCCCGTCTTAATGGGGCGTCGCAGGATCGCTTACGCCTTCAACTACGACGCTCCGACGGCAGGTCTGCTGAAGCAGACCACAACAACCATGGGACCACTCCAAGGTCCACTCTGCTATCAGAGAAGTACCAGGAGCAACCCGCATGGTACACCGCCCCCCCCAAGAGGGCCATCTCCCACCGAAGTGGGCCACCTCCCTGTGCGTTTCTTGGCTTCGCGCCCGGCTGAATTGCCGGGCACTATTGAGCCCCCCCCACCACGACAAGCTGAATGCACGTTGGGTTGGGCTGATATTTAATGTACCTTTTTTTTAACGTTGGGAAATGCATTTATGCACGAGGTGTGGGACTCACCGGCAAAGCCAGTACTACCCACTAAAACCCAACAAAGCCTTCCCCCGTCTTAATGGCAGGTCTGCCGAAGCAGACCACAACAACCACGGGGTTGCTCCAAGGTCCACTCTGCTATCAGAGAAGTACCAGGAGCAACCCGCATGGTACGCTGTCCTCCGAAGAGGGCCACCTCCCACCGCCCACCGAAGTGGGCCACCTCCCTGTGCGTTTCTTGGCTTCGCGCCCGGTTGGGTTGCCGGGCACTACTGAGCCCCCCCACCACGACAAGGTGAACGTACGTTGGGGGGGATATTTAATGTACCTACAGATTCGGCTTAGTTACAATTTTATCATATGTGTAGATTTATTTTAAACTAAACGACGTCATAATAAATAGATATTGCTTGCGTTTTGTTCTAGAATAAGGAGGATGCAGCGCTTTATTTGTCATTAACTTTCGTCTTATTTCAACAAAATATACAAATATCATTTGCATTTGAGCTACTTACGTCAGTGGTAAGAAAAAAAATCATTTATTGTAAGCTTTCTGCTTTTAGTTATTACTTCAAAAAACGTAGCTAATGCTAACCTTAGTGTATCCCGTGTCACGTGTGTATCCCGTGAGCGTGATCATATTCGAAACATCAATTATATCGAAAATATAAAATATACCTACAATGAAGAAAGTCACTGGGTCTGCAAAATGACTTGAAACTTTATGATAGCGTAGCCTAAATGTTTAGAAATACTAGTTTTTGTTACATTTGAACCTAAGTGGGTAAAATAGGGGATTAAGAATTGTTTGTTTGTCATTCTTACTGTAAAATACACAGAAAAATAAACACAGCTTTAAGATAAAAAAATAAGAAATAAAGTTTAATGAGCAAAGAATAATTTATGATCAGAATTACTTGAAACTTGGTCAATACAATTAAATAAATACGTGTTTTAGCATTTTTCAAAACTTAATCCCATAAAGAGTTAAAAAGGGGGAAGAAAGTTTGTATGAAACTCTGTAAATAGTATGTAAAAAAAGTAATAAAAAAGAATATTCACCCATTGACGATTTAAAGAGTTTTAAAATCACTTTCATCAAAATGATGTTCACATAGCCTTAAATATAAAAATTGTTAATGCGCCAAGTTTGGTCGTCTTATACCTTTAGTCCACAATTTCTTCAGTTATTGTCTTTTGAGAACAAATGATATCCATATTCTTTGCATACTAGCACTGCACAATTTGTGATTTTAATTAAATTTTAAATAAAATAAAAAATACCATCTACGATGTAGAACTTTACAATATACTGAGGACTATAGTGATCGCGTCATCTGGCGGGAGAAAAAGGCTAAATTCTTCCCCATTAACATAGTAAACCTAACTGAAAATTATGTACCATTTATAATTTGAATCTATAAAATATTGTTTTCAAAAGTAGGTCATTATTAGGATATACGCGACTACACCTATTAAATATTATTAAACTAAGATCCAAAACCTCTCATATTAATTTCCGTTTTAATGTGATTTTTACAAGCGCATTTTTCTGGATTTCATTTTTTTTCTGGATTCGACGTTTTTATCAATTTTTGTTGCAAACTTCATACACACAAATCAGGAGCAAAGCACGCACCGACCGACCGTTGTTAAATGACGTCACAGCGACGGATGACTCCGCGTCGTGGCGCGCTAGCTAAACAATTATCTCGGAAACTTTAAGGCGTATTAAATTAATACCGTATTTATTCATTTTTAATAGAGTATTAATTGTAAGATAGAAATCAAAAATTGTTGATTTTCTTCTTTATTTGGCAGCTTGAATACACAAACTCAGCTGAGCTACCAAATAATGACTATATTTTTGTTACGTATTATTTTTATATTGAATTGCCTAAAATGCCTGTCATACCAACCCCTTTTGTCTAGTCTATTCAAAACGTGCGCGCGTCTTCTCTTATAAATAAAAATGAATGGCTAAATGGTTCATAGAAATTCCGAGGAAGGTTCATAGAAAGAAAAAAATTAGAAAAATTTCACGGAAAAACGTAAAAATAATATTTTTGTCAACGTCAAAAGCATATAAAGTAGGAGTGAGTGGAGGAAAAAGTCCTAACTTCTACTTTTTACTTGATTTTATGACTTTACTTAAAATTCATAAAAATAAAAATATGGGACCTACCTTGCTAGTTAAGTAAGTCTAGAACCATAAATACCTAGTTTTCATCGTTTTTATCGTTGTCATCATTTAATAATCGCTAATTTTTGAGAAAGTACTTATCTAATTTTTTCAGAGTAGCGATTTTAGTACCGCAGTATACAATCTCCCTTGGGAATGTATGGATGTGGGCAATAGAAAGAAGGTCCATATAATGTTGATGAAATCTCAGAGATTATTGCCTGTTAAAGCTATGGATATGATAAATGTTGGAGTGCGAACTATGGTCTCGGTGAGAATTATTTTCCGTAGCAGTTGTATAATTGATATATATGCAGATTCGTATTAGAGACGTACCTACCTATAATATATATGTATATACGATTTATATAAATTATAATACTTTTTTATTGCAGATTTTAAAAGCATCAGTCACCTACTTCATCATGTTGAAATCGTTTGCAACAAAATAATGAACGAGAAGCACAAATAAATAAGTCTCTTTTAATAATAGAAAAGTTATTCAAGATACTTGTCCATAATTGATCAAACCTGACGCGTATTCTGCGCTGACAAAATTAAAAGTCTAGGCACATTTACGTTTCATAAACGCTATGATAACTGATGAAGCGCGTATCGTGAACGTCGCCTGTAATGTAAATGCAATTTTCTCTCAATTCTTTGTTTGTTTTTATACAAAAGCGCTTCAAGCGCGCATCGTCATGTGCATAAGCCCTTAGACGTCGCAACCTTTCGTATGAACCGATGGTATTATTTTTTCTTTCCCCAGAAACGAAACTTAGATCATAATTAGAAGACTATTGTGACAGACCGTAGTGAAATAATACCGAGCTTCAGATGTGCGTTGTATTTTAGACAGAGCTTTCACCTTAGTACACTATCTTCTTGTCTGTCTTAGGTAAAAATGATGAATGATGGTACTATGTATTTGTAATAACATCTAATATACATTTATAATCTAATGACTAGATTTATTGTGAATTAAATAAATAATATATGTGGTGATTTCTATTACAGTTATTCAGTATACCTATATCGATTTCTCAGTGAGTGGAAGATCAATAAATCAATTTATGTATATTTTATCTTACTTGTTACAATAAATGCCTACACAAATTTAATTAAATAAATATGATATTTTTAGATTGCCTAGTAATTAGTATGATGAATAATAGGTAACAATTATCATAGAATTTGTAATGATGTTCGTGAGATGGTGTTATATGTAGCAATATAGTCTATGGTGTTATAGTAGCAGACGCTAACACTACCTATATTATAAGGAGTCTATTAGAAAATGTTTAAAAATAAAAATAACTCGACTGCCTAAAAAGCGAATGAAAGAGATGGGAACAAGTTGATGAAGGAACATATTATGCAGTCGGAGACATACATGTTTCATCCTTGCTGCAAAATATATTTTTCTTAACCTAAATTATTTTAAACGTTTAAGTTTAAACTTTGTTATTGGCCCATCTGTAGTTACATCTCAGAGTTGGCTTCCGTTTTAAATTGTAATTACTCAGAGTTGTTTGATGAGTTCATCGATTTTGAAAACGATACCAATCTAAAAGTTCTGTTTAAAGAAAAAAGGGAAAACAAAACAGACCATGACTGAAGCGTGTTTGTGGCCCCTATAAAAAAAAGGTTGAGTATGGCTGTTCTAGATCATATTATAAAAGTCTTGCAGCTGCTTTCTATGTTTAGGTGAGTTCTGGGTAAAAAGTGTATGTATTTTTAAGTTTTATGACTGTACTTGGATATTCTTTATAAAAACTTTAAAATTAATAAAAATTGACTTCGGAAAAAAACACTAAAAAGTAAAAAATAACTCATTGGTAGTTTTCATTTACTGTAGATACCTAATCAGATATTTTCGAAGTTGATGTGTTTTGATTTGTATCGGCTGGCACCTCTTCAAACTTAACATATTTAAACATATTTAAAGAAGAATAAAGTAAAACTCAGAGTTAATTGACAATTGTAATTAATATGTGTATGTATTTTAGTTTTAAAATCTATACATATAATAAAATTGTAACTAAGCCGAATCTGTACATTAAATATTTTTTGGAAAATCTTATTGAAATAGACATTATTATCGATGCAGAGTCCGAATCTATAGTTTTTTGAATTTTTCTCTGTGTACCTGTCTGTCTGTTACCGCATCATTGAAAAACCACTGCAGGGATTTTGATGAAATTTGGTATGATGGTAGCTGGTTATCCGGGTCAACATATAGGATACTTTTTACTGCGGATAAATATCTCATCTCTGAGAAATCTATACTGAACGTTAAAACGTAGCTAGGCACTAACCCACGCGGAGCGAGGATGAGTTGCTGATCATTTTATAAAAATCTCCCTCTTAATGTCTTAAGTGTTATCAATATTTTTAGGAGAAATAAAGCACATCAATATATCCATCAATAAAGTACCTTTTATTATTGAATTTCAATAGGAATACAAGTAGTATGCAAATGACCTCTTTCAAGAGTATTGTTTGGTGGGTTTAGGCAAGTGGACAAGCATTCATCCCGACTCTGAAAATTGTTTTGGTTCCCCCCACATCCTGAATACAGGCGGCGTCTACAAGTCCTGAAAATATGTTATTATTTTAACTTATATTATTATTACACTTTCAACGAACAGTATATTCGACATACGCCGAATCTATACTAATATTATAAAGAGACAGTCTGTTTGTTTGTTTCGTTGAACGCATTAATCTCAGGAACTAATAATTAATTTGAAAAATTCTTTTTTTCATTAGATAACCCGTTTATTGAGGAAGGGTATTATATATTGGGCTATATATCATCCCGGAAAAATAAAAATGTACAGTTCCCGTGGAATAGATTTAGTTTTGTCTAGGGATGAATCCGAAGTGAAGCGAAGGCGAGTCGCTAGTACTGAATATTCGGTGGGCTTTCTGGCCGAATAGCCGAATATTACGGAAAAGTATTCAATTAGCGCACAATTTGTGGGGGTAAAACTTTTATTTACGTGTTTGTTTCTTGTTTGGCGTCAGTAATTAGTATTTATTCTGATCGTCTTTTCCTTGAATTCTTAATTTTAATTACGATCATGCAAGTGCATAGAAATTTATTTAATCGTTTTTTTTTTGTTAATTTTTGTAATACAGAACTTGGTTATGTACTTAAGACTAATTTATTGATTATAAGAAAAATTTTACCAATTATCTGATTACAAAAAAACATATTGCTTAAGTATTCGTATTTGGCTGATAAGGTATCCAAATATTCAGCATTCGGCCGAATAGGAAAAAAGTCGCTGAGTATCAAATATAGCCAAATATTTGTTGCAAGTGTAATTATTATTACTCTATAAGATCTAAGAATAACTAGACAGTGACATGCTATCATTTTAGGAGAATAAAGATAAATGAAGATGATCTAAATTGGTACAACTAAATTAATTAAATAATTTTCCTAAAAAACTTACTTAGATAAAGCATCCCAGGTCCAGCGATTAAAGTAACCAAAACAGCTTCCATAGTCAAATGTTAAGGAGCAAAAGTATGGTATCCTTTCTAAAAAAATATATCCACATATTACAAATTATTCTGATAACAAGAATAATATATATATATATATATATATATATATATATATATATATATATATATATATATATATATATGGCTAAGTAATTATTAGCCTACCTATTAAATACATACCTAATCAAATATTTTCGAAATCGGTGCCAGCCCATACAAAGCAAAGCACACCGACTTCGAAAATATTTGATTAGGTATGTATAGTAAATGAAAACTACCAATCAGTTATTTTTTACTTTTTAGTGCTTTTGTTTGAAGTCGGTTTTTATTTTTTTGTTAATAAGTTTTTATTCATGTTAGAAATGATTTGCACATGAAAATATCAGATGTGCGAGACAGATATTGAACCTGCATTACTCGGTTATCCACGCGAGCGTGGCACTGGGCTATCACTGTCGCTATAGCTAGAGAGCCAGCTTAAATCTGACAACACATATTTTACGATACCTGAAATTTTGTCCAGCTGTACTGCTATACCCACTGAACAAGCAATGGGTACTAGCTAAGCCCGACCGCGGAATTTATATTATGATTTATATGATGATTTGCCATTTTTTATACAGGACAAACATGAGATAGTATTGTTCGCTGATGACACGCAATTCGCTAATGTACGATGATGTAAATTATGCTCTCTCAAAGGTTGTCTATTGGTTTGATTCAAATAATTTATTATTAAATAATAAAAAGACAAAATTAATAAAATTCTCAATACCTAATCTCAAACTTGTTGACGATGGTGTAATATTATATGGCGAAGTGTTAAAACCTGTAGAGTCCGCTAAATTCCTAGGTATTATTATAGATTCGAAATAGCAGTGGGGCCTCCATATTGAGGGGCTAGCGAGTAGACTCAGCTCTGCAGCGTTCGCGGTAATAAAATAAGACTTCTTACTGATGTAGATACAGCTCGCATAGTATATTTTAGTTATTTTCATAGTATTATGTCTTATGGTATTTTACTATGGGGAAATGCAGCTGCTATTAATACAATTTTTGTCTTGCAGAAAAGAGCTATTTGTGCAATTTATAGTTTAGGTCCTAGAGTGTCATTAAGAGATAAGTTTAAAGAAATAAAAATATTGACTGTTGCTTCTCAGTACGTGTACAAAAAATTTATGTATGTCCGTACAAATATACACGAATTTTCCAAGAAGTGTGATATGCATAACATTAATACTAGGAGCTATCACAAACTTGTAATGCCTGTGACTCGTCTACACAGAGTCAGTAATTCTTTTATGGACAATGTATACGCTTGTACAACAGGATCCCAGAAAATGTTCAAAAGGCTTCTATCGCCAAATTTAAAAAAAATGTTAAAGAACATTTGTGTGCTAAAAAAGCTATTATACAATAAATGATTTTATAGAAGATAGCACACCTTGGGAATGAAATGATCGCCTCCAGGCTACTTCAACTTGATAGAAATATTGTAAATTATAATTTTACTTTAAAAAAAGATAACAAGTTAATATTAGTCCCGCTGAGTTTCTTTCGCCAGTTCTTCTCAGGTCTGAGGCTTCTTCTTTCCGAACTGGCAGTGGACTCATGACGTTCAGTAAAAAAATGTAATATTTAATACTGAATAAAATATTTTGAATTTTGAATTGAAGTTGACGGAATAGGTACTGTTGAAGGTAGTTCTGCTTGGATGTGCGACTGCGAGAATCGTCTATGGTCAAACATTTTATCGAAGAACTTAACTGAGGTATCAATCAGGCTTGGATGTCAGTATTTAATATGGTTGTTCATACTTGTAGTATTAGCTGTATTCCCATGCCCGCCACGAGAAATTATCATTTGGCATTGGTTACACTTGACTTTGCGGGAATCATTGTCCAATTGTTCGAAAAAAATCTATATACGAGACTTTCTTTTTGACATTATTAAATTTTTTAATTAAAATTTAACTTTTACACTTTAATGAACAATAACACTATTAACTTTACAAAAAAATATTTTTTACATAAAAACCCCCACAACAGCAAAATTCAAGAAACAATGCGAAGTAAACAAAACAGATTCTGACACGTTCGCGGGCGGCGGCTGCGACTTGGCGCGAATCAGCGGTAAACGAAGCATCAGGGAAATCCTCCGAAGCAAAGATCTACTACTACTAGACTAGTCGGCTAGTCGGCCTAAGTCGTAGTCGGCACATCTCTAATATATATATATATATAATTCCCACGGGAAAACACGTTATAATACAATCCAAAAAAATATTTATGATGAGAATTACTTGAAACTTGGCATTAATGCTAATCAATAAAATTAAATAAATACGTGTTTTAGCATTTTTCGAAATTCATTCTATAACTAAAACTTTCTTTTTAGATATTTCTTAGTAAGCGAAGCCGCGGGTTCTGCTAGTATATTATATAGTCATATTTTATACAAATTAACAATTGAAAATTTTCAATATGTAAAACTTAGCATAATTGTCTACATTGTGTCTAAACATTGTATTGTATGTATTCAGCCCTTTTTAACGTCCTACTACTGGGCACGGGCCTCCCTTCAATACGAAGGGTTCAGGCCATAGTCCACCATGCTGGCCAAGTGCGGGTTTGGCGGACTTCACATGTCTTTCGAAAACTTGCTAGGTTCTCTCAGACATGCAGGTTTCCTCACAATGTTTTTCCTTCACCGTAAGGCAAGTGGTAATCATGTTAGAAATGATTCGCACATGAAAATATCAGAGGTGCGAGACCCGGGATTTGAACCCGCTTCACTCGGTTTCCCAAGTTACCACTGGGCTACCACTACTAAACATTATCTATACATATCGTGTCTTAATTCAACTGTCATATACATACATATTTTTTTACAATCAATTTAAATTAAATTCACTTTTCTTTCTTCATTCAGCATGCACTATCATGCCATAAAAAGAGTGATTAAGGATGAAAGAACTATGTTCATCACTTAGAGATACTTATGATGTATATGTGTTAACAAAAAGTTCAATGTCTGCACAATACTTAGTACAATACAAACTTTGAGAATATGTTGTGTTCAATACACAGTAGTTTTCACAGTCTTGTTTAGTTTCATATCTGTTTCCATTACCCTGACAACCACCCCAAAAGAAACGGTAACATTTTGTCTTCCTCACATCAAAATACCATTGAATAATATCAGCTCTACAAGGTCCAGTATCAGGACGAAGAAAACATGACTTGTGACGAGCTATAAAAAAGATAAATGTACATTAATTTTTTTTTTTAATATTACAGATATTGAAATAAAATACCTTTTAATGTTTGGTCTAATTTTAAACAAATTGTTTTTTGATATTGGAGTTCTTTAGTATGAAATTTATATTTTTTGGTCTTTTTAGCACTCTTGACAATAGATAATATAAGAAAACTTAGAGTAATGAATGTCAATAAAAGTTTTAACACTTTCATCTCCACACTATAAAATATCATTACAGAACAACATACTCAACATTAAATGAAATATTCTGAATATTTTGCAACTACTTTTATTTATGCTATAAAAACTTGCGCCCATTGCAAGTATTGCAAAATTTTAGCATTGTTAAACTGTATAAACTTATTATACATATGTCAATGTACAACTTACCAAAATATTTTTTCGTACTATATGGCACTAGTTAATATTTTTTTTAATAAATTTCATCGTGGTAAGCTTTTATTTATTACCACATAAATGTTAGTGCAATAGGTCATAATACCATTTTAAAGTTGCCATTCAAAACGAGATTTTGATCTAATAGGTAAGTATTACTTATAAAATCCTTAATAGTCTATAAGAAAATAGTATTATAAATTATTTAATACCTAAGTCATATTAATTTGACATTAAACGTTGAAAAGTGAAAACAATAAACATAAAAGTTAAAACACGTTCAGTTATTCACAGTTACTTTAATATTACCAAAATTTACGTTTAGAAATATTTAGATGATAAAAGATAGACGTTGTATAACATTAAAATTTACATCACTAAATAATATTTTATTAAATTTTATTACATATTTCATACCTTTTGATTCATATGATATCTTTCTAAAGTCAAAGAAATGCAGCGAACATCGAGACCAATATTGATAAACGAAACGTACAAACAGACGTTGGGTGGGGTGCGTGTGCGCTTTTTGCTCGTGGTTAGGCGACCCGGCACCGGGATTTATCCTTATTGTACTTTACTCAGTTCGTAACTCTCTCTTTTGCCTAACGCTTTTGCTACGGTTATTATATTTTATCATTTAGTGTTATAAAACAAAGCAATTTAACGTTTTATTAGGATTTAACATGTCAAAATGATATTGAAAAAGGCATTTTTAGTTCTTATTATCAATGAAAGTTTAATTTTGTATAGTGAATGAATGTTGTAAATAAAAAAATATATGAAAGATCTTCAACTTTACAGTATTTTAATAAAATCTCTAAATTAGCATTATGATTATCAATCTCTTAGTGGTTTACATTATTATTTTTAATTTTATTTATTATGTTACCAGCGCTGTTCCCGAAGGAAAGGTAATTTTTATTTATTTCTAAAAACACTGCATTCTAGTTTGTTTTGGCACTAAGCACTGCCATTTATAGTATATAATTTTATCAAACATAACATATTGTTTTGTTTACGCGTTGTAAACGTTGAACGTTGAAAACATTCAATGAGATATTATCTTTATTATTGCTAATTTAAACTTAACTGCTTGATCTTGTTCTATGTGTATTTGACTGATGTGATAGGTTGCTCTAAAATTAAAGATACAGCAGTAGCAAAGTAAGAATGTTTTTAAAAAATCTGTTGGTGAAAAATCAATCAAATTCAAAATCCCCTATTTTCTACACTAGGAGTAGATTTTTTTTTAATTTAAGTGTGACCAACTTTGAGGTACATGCCCTATACAATAAAAAAAAATCATCGAAATCGGACTACACTGAAAGTGCACAAAGTTTTGTGGTCAAACAAAAAAAATATACGTGTCGAATTGAGAACCTCCCGCTTTATTTTCGTCGGTTAAAATAGTACCTAGTTCTTACGAGTTTAATTAATACTCCTTGGAACGTCCTATAAATCTAAAGATATAACTTTTTTGTTTGTAACCCTTTCATTTTAACACTATTTTCTCTACTCTACTTTCTACTTAGTAACATTCAAAATAAGATGAAAATATACCTTAGAGTATCTAAAATTATTAAGTAATTTTAATGGGTAGTTTGTGATATTTAAAATGCTGAAAACCTTAAATTCTTCTTGTAAAATTAAATCTTGTCAAACGAAAATATTCCCTCATTTCCTTTTTGTAACTATAAATAACGATAAATTATTTAGTTACTTCCTTTTTACATCTTTCCTATGTTCATATCATTATTCAAATCAATTCAATTTTAAATCAATTAATATTTTAGGAAAAGTTTCACAAAAGCGCGAGGACCGAGAGATCATGGTATTTCATACTATGGTATTAAATTTTCACAAAATAACGATACATATTTAGATGCGAATGTTTATATATTATGTTCTAATAAAAACGGGCAATCAACATTTTATCACATTATGTGGAGCGAGAAAATCTCTATTATCGACTTTGCATCAAGCGCAATGCTTATTTAAATATTGTACCTATGTATTTTATTTGTTATTTGATATGACTATTTAAATATATTTGAAACTAAAAACTTGAAGTATTTGAATTTTTTGAGATATTGAAAACTTCTATTCTTTAATATTAATTTCCGATTTCTTTTAAGTCGTTCGACGTTCGATCTTTAAACGTCGTCACGGAAATAGTAGAATACCCTGTTAAACAATAACAGCACATCCTATAAAATGCGGTTAAGTTTTCACTTATTATGTAAATAGGTACAACGAATATTATTTTTTTAATTATAACGTAGTAAATTGTTTTTATTAAAGTGTCCCTTCGATCAACAGTAGTATTGTTGATCGAAGAAATGTGCAATTGTAATAATTTTCAATTAAGTATGATCACGGCCTAGAATTTATAAAAAAAATAGTATATTTTTATAAATAAAAAATAATTTAAATTATCAATTAATTTTATATTGGTAAGTATTATAAAAATATTTTTTTGTTTTATAATATCCGATCAATCGACATTATGTTATTTATTACCGATCCGTTAATCTCAAGCTGTATAGTTTTATTTCGTTTAATATATTTGAAGACGTAAGTATTGATGTAGAACTAGTTCCTAGAATCGTAGTAGTATAATCAAAGTTTTTATTAAATAAACAAATATTTTATAGGTACCTAACTACCTACTAATCTGCAAGCAAGATGAGCATCACTGGCTTAGGCCTTAGGCGCCACTACGACGGAATGCATAATTAGTCGTATTATAATCGATGGCATAGTTTATGTCGTAAATACTAAAGAAGACGTGATATTTACATTGATTAAGTTTTAGTAACTAAAGAAATAGTAAAATACTAGCGTTAGAACATGGATATCTGAATAAATTTTAACTGGCCTATGGGGAAATCTCTTAGAATAAACAAATGCATACGGAATTCCTGATGAACAACAGAGACATTCAGACTTATTACTTGGCAGAAGTTTAACATCGTATCGCACCTAACTACAAGCAGCGCACTGCGCATGACCTGGTATCTTAAAAATACTACATATAAAAAATAAGAACCGACTTCCAGGCACTAAAATGTGAAAAATAACTAAACGGTGGTTTTCATTTAGAATAGATACCTAATCAGATATTTTCAAAGTCGGTTCCAGCCGATGCAAAGCAAATATAATATATTTCGATACGTAAAATAGATATTTACGTATTAAATATTCATATCATAAAATATTGTAGGTTGGCACCGACTTCGAAAATATCTGATTAGGTATCTATTCTAAATGAAAACCACCGTTTAGTTATTTTTTACATTTTAGTGCCTGGAAGTCGGTTTTTTTTATTTTATTATTTTCATTTTTAGTGTAGACGTATAAGCAAGTAATTTGTAAGAGGAATTTTTTTTAATAACATATTCGATAAAACAATATATTTAAAAAAAGATTTATTTTTGATTTTTTTAAAAACCGCTCGACTGATTTCGATAAAACTTATTTGGGACCACCTGTGAAGTATCCCTTTGAAACAAAAAAAAAAACTACCAAATCGGTTCAAGCGTCTTCGAGTAATCGGTGAACATACATAAAAAAAAGATTCCGATAAATTGAGAACCTCCTCCTTTTTGGAAGTCGGTTAAAAAGAACGCAGCATCAATAATCTCTTATACTGTAGATTACAAACTACATACAATTATAAAATATAATAGTATTATTAAAATTGATAAAATATTAACCTTCAATTATTTTCTTTGTATGGTATTGCACTTAATAAATAAAGTAAAACAGGATATAATGAAGATCAAATATCTATATCGAAATCGATTTAGCCTTTACGTTTGTATTTACGTCCTTGGAATAATCTCGTATGTCTAAAAAACACCAAACTCATTTACAATTAATAAACTCTGAAAATTATTTTATAAATCTTATCGGCCTATTCTATAATAACACGTAATTTACGTATTAAAAAGTAAAGTAAAGTAGTAAATATTTAATAATAGCCAAGTTAATAGTTACATTGTCATAGGTCGCATCTACAGAAAATAATATCTATTGAAAATCGATAGAGTACCCATACACCTCCAGGTAAATTTCTAATAAATTAATTAAATTTCAAAGAAATCTATTGTTAACTGTAACGCCGGCGTGTCCGTGGTCGTTGAGGAATTAATCGCTGTCTTATACGATTTTATACAAATACGATCATATATTGCGGGATGCATAAATATAAACTTACTATTGTGAAGTTTCACAGAAAATGTATCAAAAGCTTTTAAAATGGCTAATAAATTATAATCTAGCCTTTGCCAGGCGAATTGGCAGCTAGCGATACGTACACGTTCAGGATCTATTGTTGTGAACTGAATATAAATAGCGGATTAATATAACTCCATACATCTATATCTATACATATTATAAATTAAAGTCTCTCACCGCTTTAGTCTGGTTGTACTGTTTGTGTAGGCTAAGCTGGGAAACTAATATAGGGATTATAAATTACCTATAAAAGAATTGTTTTTGTTCAATAGGAAAAGAACAATAAATAGTCTTCTAAATTTATTAGTTTTGACCTTTTAGGATTTGTAGTTTAGTGTTGCATCATACCTACCTAAGGTATGATTCGTGCCCAAAAATATGAAATCTGGAACGTGAAACAATCTTGATTTCTTCAAAAGATGAATATATATACATACTCTTTATTCTTTTTATTTTTATTTATTAGTTCCAAGTTTTTGCCTACATACATGTATCACTAACTTGCTGCAATCTGGCCAAAAAATAGCCTGTGTTAGTTTTTGGTTCATAAACTATGGAAAAGATAAATAATACAGCTAATAATTTTAGATTAAGACTTCTTGCATTAGTAGTGACGATCAATTTCTGTCCATAGAAACTAAAAAAAAGTACTAGCTTTTACTTTATATTTATTATGATATATAATATAGTAGTTAATTTCACAAATCACAGTTAAAACTAAAGCATGTAAAATAAAAGACTAATTCCGGAGTTGATAGAAACGAGAGGTAATCAAGCACATCCTCTCAGCTTCTGTTATGTTAAAGCTCGATGTTTATTTTAACACTTGGAGTGTTTTATTTGGAGCAACACTTTCACGAGTATTGTTTTGATCAGACGCGTTTACCTCCTAACTGTAAGCTACAGCGAACAATACCTGTCAGCCGCCGTAGTTGTAAAAACTTAAAAAAAAATGACGACTGCACCTTTTTACTCGACTGCGGCGAAGCCCAAAAGAGGTTTATGTGTTTAACCTGTACGTATGTATGTCCGACCCTATGTTCCCTCGTAATTACTAAACGGCTTTTGATGTTTCATACGTCGTTCAATTCGTTTTGAAAATGCAAGTATCATAGGGTATAAAGATATCATTAAAAAGCAAAATGGCGGATCCCAGGCGCCGATTTGTCTCTTGAAAAATTTTTTTTCGCTCGAATCAATCGAGTGGGTCGTCAATATACAGGATTCTAAGAGGCGATTACAAAAGAATAATAATTATATACAACTTATGGTAATTTGGGACAAGAAATTGTTAAATAAAATATTTAATTGATCAAAATTAAAAGGCTGTAAAAAAAAAAACAAAAAATTCATGTAATGTACATGTTTTATAATAGCTGTGTGTGTATGACTCCGACTGTACGAGTATAACTATAATACTATGCCCATTGTCAACTTATTCTCATCCTTTTAGTTCGCTTTTTACGCAGTCGGTTTTTATTTTATTTTTGTAAATTATATTAGTGTTATGAATGACAACTGTTCTATGAAGTTTTATTTAAATTTTTCCGTTGCTATTATATTTTCTATGTAACAGGCAATTACACAAAATAACGAAGCTTGCCACCATAGAGTTTCTGCATGTGAAGCAAACACAAGCAACGCCAACAGGCCGGTCTGTGGAACAGATGGCCGTAAATATCCATCTAAATGTCACCTTATGAAAGCTCAATGTGCCGGAGAAACGGTAACGATAGCACATAGAGGTCCCTGTATAGGTGAGTTATTATTTGGCCTATAATATTTAATTATTCTAAAAGAAATATCTTAGATTTGAGCTCTTTGAGAAAATTTCTTTTGAAATTGACTTTTTAAGAATGACTTAGAAATATTTTAAAATTATTATCCACACATATTTTAATTATTATTATAAATGCGCGCTCCTTTACGCTAAAAAGGCTGGATGAAATGGATTTAGATGAAATCTATAATAAATTGATTATTATCTGGAGCACGGAGCACCACATATATCAATTTATAACTTATGCGTAACATATTAAAATAATTAAGCCAGTAATAGCTATCTAATTCTTTATATAATAAAATTACACAAAAATATAGATTTAAATAAAAGAGTTACACAGCAAAGTGTAACCTTATTCACACGCTAGCGATGCGACACATTACGTTTTTACATTTAGTTTAGATTTCTCAGAGATGAGATATTTTAGTACGTAAGTAGTAGTATCCTATAGGTTGACCCGGATACCAGCTATCATCATACTAAATTTCATCAAAATCTGTCCAGTGGTTTTCTCGTCAAGCGTTCCCAGACAAACATTCAGACAAAAAAATTAAAAACTATAGATTCGGCCTCTGCATCGCTATAATGACTGTTTCAATAAGATTTTCCAAAAAATATTTAATGTACAGATTCGACTCAGAATTTTATTAGGTATATGTATGTATAGATAACCAATAACCATAGAGCCATAAAAATAGTAGTTTATGTATAGTCAGAGAGTCAGTACATTTGACGATACCTACTGCAGTATGCTCGTACTGCGTTATGCGTGCATTAGGCATAACGTTGCAAAAACAGTAGTTTATGTACTGTCCGAGGGTCAGTCAGTATTTTTGACGATACTGAATAAAATAATTAGAGTTTTGTTATAATCGCCAAAACACTTGTTTATACAACGTTAGAGGGTCAGTCATCGTGTTTGACGGTGCTGCGGTACGCGTTGAGCGCGGGCGGGCGGCGCGCGACTTTCGTGCCGCGGTGCCGCGCGGACGGCACGTACGCCGCCGTACAGTGCGCGGCCGCCGGCGCCGCCGCGGGCTGCTGGTGTGTCACGCCGGACGGAAAGCCCCTGCCCGACACCTCAGTAAGGAACGGCAAGCCCGACTGCACGAGAACTGGTAAGTCTAATCTATACTTATATTATAAATTAACGTTTGTAAGTTTTTACTAAAACTGAAACTATGATATGATTCTGAAAGGTATCAAAGGTATCTATCACTAATAGGCTAGACTCGAACACCGCCGAATGCTAGAGCATTAAAAAACATTAAAAGGCGTAAAACATAGATATTGTAGCTATTTTTCATTCCGATAAAAATGAGTTTACTGAACTGTCACTGTCAGAAATCATAATTGAAAAAACTTTGTTAATTCATAAATATGTATAACATAAATGTTCATCGACGTGCGCTGCTTAAGCAGTTTTTTTATTAAACATTGATATACAAAAGATACACAGTCAGCGTCTCAAAGTGTCATCAAAAAAGAGTACACAATTTGAATTGTGCGCTCTTTTCAGTCTCGAAATGCAAGAGCTACTGAGCGCACGCCTGAAATGTCAAAGTATTCGTTACAAAAATGTAAAAAAATTATGCATTTAGAACCTTAAAAGTGAAAGGAATATCGTACAATATTTTGGATAAATAAAAATGTTAGTTCATGTATGTGTAATTATTGAAGTAAAACTTCTTTACACATGCTTGACTTGGGGAGTAAGCTGGTGAATGTGTGACGAGAGCGTTACGACAGGTGTGATCGGGCGAGGCGAACGTTTGTTGCCATGGTAACCGTTGTTATTGTCTGACAAATGATATATAATATTATATTGATTTGTTTTATTTTAATTGCGATATTTGCCTAAGAACTTTACTTCAACAGCGCGTAAAGGTTACACGCACCAATTTGACGCAGAAAATTGTTCTGCAAACATAGCCAGGACCGCCCAAGCCATTATATTCGTTTCGATAGACCTACAATCCTGGCGAAAGAAAACCGATATCGCCCTAGAATGATTCGAGAAGCCATAGAAATTAAAAAACATCCAAATTTCAATAGGGAAGATGGCTGGGTACTACCATCGTCATGGGATCCTGTTATTAATATAATAAAATCAAATAATAAATATAAACATAACAGACAGGCAGATGTAGTAAGTTCATACTGTGTAGATCAAAATGACAGCTTATCAGATTAATATTTTTCATTTGTAAAAGTATAAGTAAAATAATTAATAGTGTTGCTTAGTAAGTTGTTGTGTAAGTCTTTGACCAACTCTAAGTTGGTCAAAGACTGTATGGATAATCTGAATGTCCTGGGCACATCCAACAGAGTTACCCTCAGATGGGTCCCGGGTCACTCAGGCATAGATGGGAATGAAAAGGCTGATGCATTGGCAAGAAGGGGCGCTGAAACCCCAGATTGTGGCCCAGAACCATTCTGTGGCATTGCAAAACAACATGCCTATTCAATTCTCAAAATTCACTGCAATCGCCAAGCACTTCAAGAGTGGCAATCCACTTCTGGACAAATACACTCTAAAGCGCTAATTAAGGGATATCGCAAAAAGTTTACAAAAGAGTTGCTTCAACTCAACAAGTATAAAACCAGTGCAGTAACCAGAATACTTACTGGTCACTGCAAACTCAATAAACATATGTTTACCCTCGGCCTCAGTCAGACCGCAATGTGCAGACTATGCCATGAGACAGAGGAAACTGCTATGCATATCCTCTGCTCGTGCGGTCCACTCATGCACCGCAGAAGTATCTATCTAGGGCAGCATATTATGCAACCGGAAGAGATACAGATGCTCCCCGCTCAGAAAATCTGGAAGTTCCTGGAGTCAACAGGACTAAGCGGAGAACTTTGAACTCACTATAAAGGGAGCTACAATGGACCAAAACTGGTCGACGTAGCTAGGGCCGACCTCGGCACCACACCCAACATTAATAATAATAATAGTAAGTTGTTTTTAAATAATAGCAAACTAAATTAAAATTATAATCCTTAATTAATTTTAACTTTTTAAATTACACATTGAAAAATTATATGGCTTAAATAATTAATACTATATTTTATATTTTTCTTTATGGTTATAAATATAATAATGGCAACACTAATTATAGATTACTAATTAATATTTTTAAAATTGTAATAATTATAAAAATAATAGCAAAAATTAAATAAATAATTTTCCATATTCAATTATAATTAAAATTATAAAAATGTTTAAAGTTAAAATATTGTAATGTAATTGGTGCAATTTTCATTTTGTTGATTGTGGGTAGGCTGTCTGTAACAACTATATCTTTAAGACATGTAACACCTCAGTCTCTCCCGTGACCATGGATGCTGTAAAGCATTCGAAACGTCGGGAACCAAAAATCAAAATAAATCCGCGAAATAATCCGAAAAGATAGTTTTATTTAATAATGTCAAACATTCGCGTAAATCTAAGAAAGAATTATGAGAATATTTCTATTTTTATTTAATTCGTTTTTACATTACATGCCGGTCGAGATATTATACGACAAATTTTAAGCTATATACTGCTTGTTTGGTATAAAAACATTATATTAAAATCTCTTTTTATACTTAGTCGACTAACACACGTAACTCTGTTCTTATTTTTACGGATTTTTACGGGAGTATTATCGAGTTGCAAATTTTCTTAAAACTAAAAAAATTTAACAACGACTCTACGTAGCTTTTATTCTAGCTGACTCCTAAAGGCCAATGGTTTTTAGAAGGCGTAAAAACGTTTAAAAACGTGACATAACTCACATTGTTCTTATACACGTTATTTCAATTTGTATTAATACAATAAGAACTTACGATTTTTTGGGTTTTATTCTTTGGTTTGACTTAACGTCATATTATGACGCCACTTTTTGAAGAGATTTTTGTTAGGAACTGTGCATCTATGGTTTTATACATATACTAGCGAACCACCCTCGCTTTGCTCGGGTTCGTCCCTAGCTTGTTTCTCTGTACAAACTTTCATCCCCATTTTCATCCCCTTAAGAGATGATTTCCGGGATGAAAAGTAAAATATCCTATGTCCTTCCCAAGGTGTCAAACTATCTTCTTACCAAATTTCATCTTAATCGATTCAGTAGATCCAGAGATTACCCCCTACAACGTCACAAACTTACAAAATTTACCTCTTAATAATATTAGTATAGATTAAATGGAAATAAAGCAATAAAAAAAGCCAAAAAGAAACCAAGGGATGCATTCGAATGAATCTAGCGTAATTAAGCGTTTGTCAGCATCTTTTAAATTTTGTAGCAAAATGTTAATTTTATGTTGATAATTTTGCATTAACTAACGCTGATAACGTTTTTTCATTACTAACCACTGAGTGCTCCACTTTAAAGGATTAGGATGTACAATGTACACCTTTGTTTTATTTTTATGATATGTATAAAATCATTAGTCATGCGAATGTAATGATTATATTACAAAACAGTTACAGTAACTATTCTTGTGTCAGGATCTGTTGACAAATTACAATGTTACATGATCATGACCTCTTGATCAATTGTTGTCGCCACTTATATATATAGGTCTTATATAAAATATTCTTAAATATAATATTATTTATGTATTTATATAATACTAGTAGAACCCGCGGCTTCGCTCACGCTATGTAGTTTCATACAAAATTACCCCCTTATAGGATGAATTTCAAAAATTTTAAAACACGTATTTATTTAATTGTATTGAAGAGCATTAATACCAAGTTACAAGTATTTCTGATCATAAATATTTTTTGAATTGTATTACATCGTGTTTTCCCGTGGGAATTAGTTAATCTCCCGCGGTAAAAAGTAGTCTAGGTCACTCTTCACACAAAAAATCACGCCAATCCATCACTCCGTTTCGACGTGAAAGAAGGACAAACACATTTTCACATTTATAATATTAAGTATGGATTGACCGGTATTCGGTATTTTGGGGGTGTACCTGATTGACGCTGCCCAAGTCAACAGTCTTAAGTGTAATGTTAATGCTAAAACTGTTTGGCATGCATGTAAGTCTTGGGATGCAACGAATAGGTTGTATATGTAGGAAATAAGCCACCAGGTAGTGCGTTCTTGTAAATTGTGCAAAAAAAAATGGAATCATATATTGTATCTGTTTAGTCTCTATCACAAATAGACAGACGCGAGTGGTATTATAAGGGGTTTGTTTTTAATTGTGCGTGTTGATAAATCCAAACTAAATGTATTGAGTTTGCTAATTGATTCAACATTATTACCTGATTGAACTGATTTTCACATATCCTTATCTGTATATCTATACTATAATAAAACAGTAGAGGTCGAATGTGTGTACATAGCAAAAAAAAATGCTAAAAACCGAGTCAGGGAGATGTAACAAGACAAATAGATCAAATCCAGATTTTTTTCAATTTTTTTGTTTCTCTGTCTATTTGTCTGTTTGTACGGGCTAATCTCCGAATCTATTGGACCGATTTAAATGAAATTTTGCATGGTCGTACCTTATATCCTCGGTCAACATGTAAGATACTTTTCATTCCGGAAAATTAAAGAGTTCCCGTGGAGATAGTTAAAGAACTATAGTAACTTATACAGCTTAGTACACAAAAACTTATGCACCTAATTTAGTAAAATTTGGCATGCTGATACCTTATGTTGGCGGTCAAACAACAGGTTACTTTTCATCTTGGAAAAATGAACGGTTTCCGTGGGATAGATCTGTTTTTTTTGTTTGTAACGTATTATGTACACAATATACACTCCAAAACAATAGTTATTAAAAAAAATGTCTGTTTGCCTGTATGTCTGTTTGTCAGTTTGTCTGTTTGTATGTTTGTACGGGCTAATCTCCGAAACTGTTGGACCGATTTAAATGAAATTTTGCATGGTGGTACCTTATATCCCCGGTCAACATCTTAGATACTTTTCATCCCTAGAAAATTAAAGAGTTTCCTTGGGTTAGTTAAAAAAACTATACTATCTTATACAGCTTAGTACACAACAACTTATGCACCTAATTTAGTAAAATTTAACATTCTGATACCTTATATTGCCTATCAAATAACAGGTACTTTTCATCCCGGAAAAATGAACGGTTTCCGTGGGAACCCCACAATTTACTTTTCTAATATACACTTGCCTCTAAAAAACTCAGGCTATATGAATCACTCTAGAATACCAGAGTGTATAAGTACGTAGATAGGAAAATATTGTACGTTTTTTATTTTGGGAGGCTCCTAATAAATAGGTTAAAAATAGGTAGTTTTCTGTTTACTATAAGTATATTTACATGTTTCGAGAAAATAACAATCGATTGCACAAAGTAGTTTATAACTACCTTTTTTAATGAATCAATGTTCTATGCTGTTGCGGATCTTAATTTATTATTACGCGATCATAGGCGAGAGGTGCCAAATTTCTGCGTAGTATCTTTTCACGCAAAGTATTCCTTGTTTATATTATTCGATATAAAACAGATTGCATTTGAAGTATATGATTATACCTAGAAATAGCCGGACTAACCCGTATACCGATTCCAGCTATTCTAGAAAATATTTACAAAAATATCCAAAGAAATATCTTTTAACCGTTAAAAGATAATAAATAAATGAAAAACCTTACAACGAGGTATATTTGAGCAGTATTCATGAATTTATATCGACACAATAATATTATTGTTAATCGAGACGTGGACCACAAATCACATTAAATTTCTATAGATACCTATAATAAAATTGTAACTAAGCCGAATCTGTACATTAGATAAATAATATGGAAAATCTTATTGAAATAAACATTATTATTGATACAGAGGCCGAATCTATAGTTTTTAGAATGTTTGTCTGTCTGTTATCGCATCACAAAAAAATTCACTGGAGGGATTTTGATGAAATTTGGTATGGTGATAGCTGGTTATCCGGGTCAACATATAGAATACCTTTTACCGCGGAAAAATGTCTCATTTCTGAGTTAAAATACAAAAAATGCAATGTAAGAGTATTAATGTAAAACCTAAGAATTTGGTTTTTTTTGGTCATCTGGACGCGAGCGGAGCCGCGGGCAATGCTAGGCCAATAATAAGAATGGAGGAAGATTTTTTTTGAAGGGAATTAAGTTATCTGTTATATATTAATAGTTAAATAGCAGTTACGTTGGAACTTTCCTTTCATAATATTAAATAATTAATTTCTTACTGTCGTATGCTTAACCTTGCTATGCGTTCTTGAAAGTGTTAATAAATCAGAGGGACTTCAGAGTTCAGAAGGCGGAAGACAGTAATCCGACTTTATGAGGCACTCCTGCTATGATCGAATTAGACGACATTGATGCCTATGTCCACTTACCTATATTGAACGGTTCGTGCTTGTCCTATTTTGCCATACAATACACCGGTTTTGTTTTCTATAAAGTTCCTTCGTTTTTCACATCAGTAATTTCCACTTAATTAGACATTTTTATCAGTTCTACTTTATAGACATCTTAGTAACAACAAAAATCAAGCTTGATCCTTTTGATCAGATACCTAACAACCTTTTTAGTATAATATTAATAAATATGTTGGGACATTAACACACAGTACCATCTAGTTCCATGATAAGCTAGGAGGCCTGTGTTATAGATACCAGATAGTTGATACACTACACATAATATATAACTTTAAATAAATACATATTATAAATATAAACACCCATGACTGAAGTGCAAACATTCGTGCTCATCACACAAATGAATGCCCCCAGCGGGGCTCGAACTCGCGACCGCTGGCACGGCAAGTAGGATCACTACAAACTGAGCCAAACGTGTCGTCAAAACATGTATTACAAAAACCAATTTATTGTATACGTTGACAGCGAAGTCCCAATATTAAAAGGTATATCATGTCCTTTTTATTTTGTTTATTTATTTTATATGAGACATTCGCATAAATGTTTCCCATATTCTTATGTTTAGCAAAAAGAATAATCCTTAATCAAAATTCTTTGATTGAATTGAGTGTAAATTTTAGTCGCCGCAGGTCTAAACTTATTGACCCACACAAGTTTTTACCTGAGTTTATTTTTGTTATAAACAGCGGTTTCTTTTTAACTCTACATCAAATAATTTTATTTGAATCGAGACCCTGAATCATTTTATGCAAATTCTCTGGGCCCTTCTATGTAAAAAATAGAATAACTATTTAAGGCTGTGTTTCTTTCGAGACGTACGAGAACGTAGAGAAAGAATGAGATCATTTATATTGTTGTCGATTTAAATATTTAAACTCTACGCAAATACTACAGCGAAAATAATTTCAAAATAATTTAAATAACTTATTGTTTAAAAATGTAAATTAAAAGATAGTAACGGTCTTCAAACGGTGCTAAAAGCTGTCCATCTAAGAAAAAATATATTATAATTTCATATGCAACAAGTATCTTTCTTGCAACCCTATACAACATTTAAAAAACAATCACATCTTATTTGTATTTGCTTCAAACTTGAAATCAAACCCATAACCATCCAGCATTGTATGTATTGCCAGTTACCCCAGCCACATTGCATCATTGCGGTCGTCGTTGATTTATAAATAGACGAAAAAAAAAACAATTGACCCTTTAATTTCTAAAGCATACTTCATCTTAATGCGTCTGGGAGCATAAGCAATGCTCTATTTATCTAAACGTTTGAATCAGTGACGCCGCCTAGTATACAATATCGTATATACATATATAATGTATATAAGTATCAGTTGCATTTTTTTTTAGATGTATACATATATGTTACTCAATTCTCACAAACCATTCATGAGGCGGGATACGTACATATATTTGTATTTTAGTTTACGACTCATACGTAAGGATCATAATAATAAGGTGCGGGTGTAAGGAAATGGGCGATTAGGATTTGTTGCAAGAAGAGTCGGACGACGCCCTGCGTAGGATGGCTCCGTAGATATAAAAATACTATATACATAATAATATAATTTATATTGATGTAACTATTCAAAATTATAATAAATGAAGTGAAAAAAAGTGATATAGTCAGTGATATAGTCGCATATTATCGCGGGTTGATGGTACGCAAGTCAAGATCTATCCGAATAGCATAAAACTGTTTCGCATTCTCGTCACGAGACCGATGGTATCGGGCGCATCCGTAATAAATATCTTGACAGTGAGTAGGAATATGAAGCAAGTCGATAAGCAAATAGTGCAAAGCGTCGATAAATAGGTATTTAATTTATTGTGTATATCTTTAATATTCATTTAATGAGGTAGTTATTTATAGATAAGTAACATATGAATGTTGAGGTTAATTAATAACACACGTCCCGTCAATCGTCATTTCTAATTTATTTATATCAAGTCGCTTTCTACGTAAATATATTTCGCTTCGTTTTTTGAAAGCACAACTTATATATTTAATATAAAACGCTATATGAATGTACGAGTATATTTATTAAATAGATATTCTATTATTTATTAACTGTTAAAAGATATATCATAAAACATAATACCTGGTTTAATTCATAATTTACCGTTACACCAGTATCAGATAACGTCTATAACATTAATTTATCGATGAATATTTATAATATTACGTCTACAAAAAGTATATTTCACTTAGACAATGAAACTATCAAAGCTGTTAAAATCGTAAGGCCAATATATTTTAAGTAATAAAAAAATGTATGGATGAAAAATAACAATAAAAGTACCTACTTACAAGTACACTTGAGTAAACTTGTTTCTTTTCGCGACTTTGCCCGAAATTAAAAATTTCTTTCATTTCATTCAACGCGCAGCGCCATCAATTGACTTGAGAAATAAAATGCAGTTAAAGTTACATTAAAGTTCAACTGTAATTCTATGGAAATTTCATTACCGGGATAAAATTATATATTCTATGTGTTAACTGCCTCATTGATCTAATTGCTGACATATCTGGTCAAGTATACTTATTGATTATTCCTGTTCAAGAAATTCTCAATGACAGTCCGGAGAGCAGAAGTTAGTGGTTTTACTCTGCCGTGACCCAAAGGACACCTGAAGTTGTTGTGGTCCTGTCACTGATGCCAGTAAAAGAACTGGTCTTCTCGAATTATCATCTCATTACCAAGTGCACTTGTATCTGCGCACACATCCTTTGTTTCGTTTTCTGTAAAACACATTGGTTATATTTGATTGTAGATCAATGTAAAAAATATATATTTTCAAAACTATTTTTTAAATTTTCGCGTTCTCTAATTATATAATAATGACAAGTACATAATCGTATGTGGCTTAATACCTTATTCCCGACGATTCGACTGGGTTACACCAGCCGTGGTTATGGGCAAACTGAAACTATTTTTAAACTAAACGAATTTTATGTAGGTATGTTATCATATTTTTTACTAATACTGCCATCTTGTCTAATAAAATCTGCTAGAATTCCCATTCCCTCGATTTTTATCAAAGAAATTTGCCAAATCAATGCGGCGAGTTCTCGCTGCTCTTTAAGTAATTGATGATGTTGACAAGATTAGATTTTTCTTCTAATTATAAATTTAAGTTGATATAAAGTAAGTCTTTATTTAACTATCTTATTTAGTTATTCCTGGTTTACAAATTAACATATAGTTTAAATAAATTAATATCAATGTTTTATTCCTCCTCGATCACTTACTCCGGGATAACTTCATCGCGCATCCTTCACTATGTTTTATAATATATTATTCCTCGGTAACTATGTACTTGTTGCATCGCCATAAAAAGTAGTCTATGTCACTTACCGGCCCATAAACTATCTCTTTGAAAAAAATCACGTCGATCGTTTGGTTCGTTGTGTGGCGAAATAAAAACATCCCAAGAATCAAAGAATTTCGAATTTATATTTTATCATATTATTTTGGATTATTTCACAAGTATTTTTTGTGTATAGGTTTAAAATAATTATTGTATGTAATACATATGTACAACATTTGTGTAAAAATAAAATAGCTTCATGTACCTACCTATGTGACGTAGGCTACGTCACAGACGACGCGAACATTTCATTTTCATTTATGTCTGGACGCAAAAACAAGCAAAATTAAACTACTAAGTTCTTAAGATTTGACACGATACGTAAATGATGGTATTTGATTGAAGAAACATTTTGTGTTTTTTTATCCAAATGGTCAAAATTAGTTACAAGTTTGTCTTACTTCGAAAATCTAAAGTCCTCGGTTTAAAGTTAGTAAAAAAATTTTATGTTGATCCTAATTACTTTCAATTATATTTATCAGGCAATCCGTTAAAGAAGTGGTAAAAATATTAGTCAGTAATTATTTTAAAAGCCTAATTATGACTATTAGTAGTTTCGAACTTCCTTTTTAACCAGTTTGTTTGGTCTGCAGAAATTGCGTTCTATTGAAGAATTAAATTAGAGCCTGGCGCTTGGTCACATAAGCAATTAAACGTGGCTTAGCAAGCATTTATATATGTAGGTCTACAAAATTTCACCTTTTAATTATGCTTTCTCTTGCAAAATTATGTTGAATAAAAGCAATAATTTATATTGTTACTTGTTTCCGTATAGGTATATTATATATAACGTGCAGGAATCACATTCGAAACTTTTTTTAGTTCCGGGAAGATATTCAATTTTCAAACACGGATGTGCGCTTGTTATAATAATAAAACAGACTAATTTTTGATTTATAAAAACGAATAACTCAACTAAAGTTGGGAACGCTTGCATACCAACGAATTTAAAAAACGTCTTTTATTCTAAAATTCTCTTTGTCTGACTTTATCTGAGGTTCCCATGCGACTAGCGTTAAAACTTGTGTTAGCACTTAGCAAGACTATTATACACATCTTATTTATTTATTATCGAACTCTTTGATCGAGATAAATATGGTTAAAGCTTAAAACCGGCAAGCGAACCGCATAAATCAAAACGCATATGGCTATGATCGTTAACTGTGTTCATTCCTAATTGATGTACTCCAGACCCAATTAAGGTGTGATAAACTGCCACGGCGAAAGAACTCGTATTACTTTAATACTATAGTAAAAAATGGCTATATATTTCAAACGTTTCTAAATTATTTGTAAGAAGGACTGTATAACTGTGAGTTTTCTTAGAAACGAAGGTTCGTGTCAGACAGCTCGACGCCGTATTACAATGGAGTCCTGTTTTTTGCTCCTATGAAAGCAATGCGTCTCTCTCATGAAACGAAAGAAAAAAAAGTTCCAGACAACGTATAATAGGCTTGTTGGGACAGCTTGCCGCGTCTTTGATGTTTTATATTTAGTCAAGTATCTACCTGCCCTTTGCCACATTATATATAATTAATGCAGCGCGGCATGGAGACTGCGACGTGTTATAGCACTAACTTAGGTATCTAACAAAATTAAAATAATATTTTAATATATGAATTCTTTTTCTGGTTCAATTGTATTAAATCATATTAAAGATGTATTCATTACTATTCTATCTTCATTTCATTAACATGTGTAGAAATGATACTAATTGCCGAAGCAGTTAAGAAATCGTAAATCTTATAGATATAAAAGGCCATTACGTGTCCAGGAAAGTCAATGTCGTAATTTATACAAATTCTCTATCTACTTTATGATATAAGGAGCGGTCGCGTCGCCGAGATGTCTGGGCTCATCCGTAGTCACATTCGGCATGTTTTTTCCTATTTCAAAATAGTCTGGTAGGTTATACAGCTACGACAAAAAACTGTTGAACTTGTTATGATTTAATGGGAAACGAATTTGTAATGTTATATAATGTGCGTTTGTGTCTCGTTCTATTATAATTCTAGATAGCAACATAATTATATTGCACTTCATGATAATGTACAATGCACGTATATATTTTTTTAACCTAATACATTACCAATTGTGTACATATTCGGGCATACTGTAATGAGACAAAATGAAGCCATTTGCTCATCGTTAAATTAAAAATTAATGGAGACAGCATAGGCATTCGCAGGGAGCTCAGTCGTTACCGGTTTTCGTATTGACTAATGTTGTACATCACTGCCATTTGGACCGGTTGTGTAGACGGTGCCCCCCGGCTCCCCCTTGCAGGACACCGCACACTTGCATCAAGTAACTACCACACGCGAGGCACATGTTACTAAATGCACGCCTCTTCTTTCAGTTAGTCACGATATCCTAAGGTTCCTACTAACATGAATGTATTATTTTTGACATATTTGCATGTATAATATTTTAACAGGAAACGTATTTTATGTCGAGAACGTTTGAAAGTTTCAAATATGCTCTCAAATCGGCTCAGCAGCAACGATCTAAATCCTGTTGCCATAACTCAAACGATTTCATGTCGGTAAAATTGCGCCATGAGGAAGGAATAATTTAAAAATGAAAAGGGCCACCCACTAACTAAGAGGCCATTTTAATAAAATTAAAGTCACGTATGAAGTCACTTCCATTTCTGTTAGCTATATTGGTATATGTATTTATATATGTTCTAACAAAACCCGCGGCTTCGCTCACGCTAAAACTACAAAAAAATCTCTAAAAAGGTGGTTTCATACAAACTTTCATCCCCTATTTTACTCCCTTATCGGATGAATTTCGAAAAATGCTAAAACACGTATTTATTTAATTTTATGGAAGAGCATTATTACCAAGTTTCAAGTAATTCTGTTCATAAATATTTTTTTTGGATTTTGTTATAACGTGTTTTTCCGTGCGTATCCTCTCCTCCTCGTATTCTCTCCAGCTCTCCAACTATCTCCACACAAAAAAATCACGCCAATCTGTCACTGGGTTTCGACGTGAAAGAAGGACAAACAAACAAAAAAAAACACACTTTCACATTTATAATAATAGTATGGATATGAATAATAGTCAATACATCGGAAATATCGGGAATACAACAAGAAAGTTTTAATATAATAATATTTTTATACTAATTCAATATTCTAATTTCCATTAATTTCTCATTTACATAAATACAATAAGTACATGCTATAATTATTATACCTATATGACATAGTATCTTTATTGCTATAGATCTCTTGTTGCAGGTAAATCACAAACAAAACGAAGATCATCGGTTCGAGGTCAACGCAACAAAAGAAGTAAGTTAAATTTCAACAATGGTCTCGGGTCAAATACCCAGTAGCTTGATTTCATTTTTTAATGTCTATTAACTAAAATTTATGTAATTGAATACTACATGCTTACAGCAGTAAATGTTATTAAAATTTAAAGACCCTTGCATCGATATTTTAGCAACATTAAATTTCCAAAATTAACATTTACTTACTTTCATTGCGTTTTTAGAAAGATCGATATAATAGTGCATTCATTAAATAATAATTACACTCGATTAGCACGCGACGCCTGCATCGTGTTTCTCTATTTATCATGCTTGAGTGATGCAGACATCCCGACGCGATGTTTCAAATCACCTTCCTATTTTGCTTCATGGAATATATATATTTTTTTGTGATAAATTTAGTAGGTAGGTACATTTCAACATTCTACAAAATCTAACTTTCATTTTATAAACATAAATCTTCGGCTTTAATTAAAGTCGTCTTAAAAAGTGAGCAATTTTAATCAACGTTTTTATCAACACTACTTTAATATGCTATTTATTACTCTTCTAAAACTCCTACTGAATGAAACACCATGTTCATATGTTTAAAATACCTGGTTTTACTGTCGCCAGGTTGCACAAGAGTTGATCGAGCTCAGTTCAATGGGAATCTAATAAAAATATTCACCGGGGAATATGACCGAGCGCGGTCCGATCACGGAGGGACCGCGGCCGATCCCCGAACAGTTACCGACTGGAAGTTCAGGGAACTCGATAGAGATAGAAGTGGCACACTTCAAAAGTCGGAATATCGCGGACTGAGGCGCCTAATCAAAAAGGTATATATTTTTTTTCATAATTTTGAAAACCTTTATTCATCTAAGATTGATATCTTATAAAGTTTATTTCAATGGTACAATTTAAATGATGCTGTGGACTATCATTTGAATTGCAAGTACTTACTGATAAATCAAGAACTTTCATTCAACTCTGACATTACCTTTTTTACATTTCAACAATGTTTCAATTTGTAATATTTATTACAATAATCAATGAATTTAAATTGACTTTTTTTTAATATTGTACTGAAAAAATGATCCAATAAATTAAATTAAAATTGATCAAGTATAGTTTAGAGTTTACTTTCGTAATTTTATAATTATAATTTACAGTGGACAAAAAATATAAGCGTTATAAATTATACTGTACAAACAATAAAAAGTTGAAGCTCCCTTGAAAGTAAAGTAAAATATACGTTTTAACTAGCAGCTTACTCCCGCTTCGTTTGGGTTTGCCTCTAGGTAGATTCTACATTTTTCCGGGATAAAAAGTAGCCTGTGTGCCAAATTTCATCCAGATCCGTTCAACCGTCCTGGCGTGATTGAGTAACAAACATCCAAACATCTAAACTTTCACATTTGTAATGTTAAGTAAGAAAGATAAAAGATAGCTTTACAGTACCACAGGCTTATTTTAAGGTCTCTTTCTGTAGAACAATGTTTTTATACGAAAGTTTCATATAGGTAACTCTGTAACTATTGAAATATAAAATATTGTACGTACAATCGCTAGGACAGCGTCAAGAGCTCTAACTCTTCTGAGTACTTTTAGGTACCTACATTATGTTTAATCTAAATAGATCGACAGAAATCATTATAATCAATCAGGTGACTTGTAATATATGATTAATTGCTCTAATTGTATATCATACGTATAAGTTTCATGAACGACGGTGCACAAACGTGGCGGGTGACTTTAATCTACTCTATAAAAGCGTCTGCGATTCAAAAAAAGCAACCTCATATTAAGGTCCATAAAGTTTTAATTAAAATTAAAAGAAGTCTTTATTAAAAAAGTTATCTATTTTTGTACCTGATATATGTGAGAGCGATATAAGATACTTTTTCCGGGAAATAAAATGACTCCTGCAAAAAGAAACTGCTTCATCGACTTTGATGTTTTAAACGTTGTTGTTGTTGTTACGTTGAACCTTTATGTCGAATGTAATAAAAGAAGAAGCGAAATGAATATGGGTCGCTAGTTCACAATATTATGTACCTATATACATAACACTTTTTTTTGAATAGCATAGCATTAGTTGCAAATTCTGTACAGAAAACACTTTCCAGCTGCTATAGATTACATTTTATTTGCCAATGTGTAAATACTTACAAATATAGGTTTCCGTAACATATTTAATCACTTTGTTTGAAATGCTACATTTTTCGTTATGTAATAATAACAAGCGTTAAGAACAATTTTGTAGTCGTAACTGTGTAAACCAAAGTGGATACCTACTTTGAGCTCCCGAGCGAGAGTAATTAATTATTTATTGATTTTAATGCAGTTGCTCGAGGCAATTACAAACAGTCTGTGATATAAATCAGATAGATAATAATTTACTAACTTTCAATATATGTATAGGCTATGAATTAAGATTCGTTCAGAAGTACGAAAATTTCGAATATCTGTTTAAATATAAAATTATTGTTAATAGGTAATGCATATATTAGTATATACTAACACGTACAGGCGTGGGTAATATGTACAGCAGATGATTTTAACAAGGTTTATTGTTTATTGCTTTATAAACAGAATCATATTTCATCTAGAAATATTGATACATCTTAAGTGGTTTACTGGTTCTGTGATTCTAAAATATAACATGTGGCTGCACTGGCTAGTGCAAGCAAAAACTAGTACAATTATATCTTTAGTCCGGTACTTGATTTTAATTTATTAAAAGTGTGCAAAATAATGTTCCAGTTAAAAGTTAAAAGAATTTTAATATTGTCGATTTTAATATTGACGGTGTCTTTGGAAATGGCAGTAGTAAATTGTAGGTATAAATTTAAATATCACACTAGAAGTTTGGCCGTTTCCACTATATATATATATATATATAATAAAACTGTAGAAATCGAATGTCTGTACATAGAAAAAAAATGCTAAAAACCGCACCTAAAAAAAAATCACAGGAACTCTTTATCCTGTGTGATAGTTAAAAACCTACTAACTTATACAGCTTACTTAGTACACAAGAACTTATGAACCTAATTTAGTAAAATATGGCATGCTGATGTACCTCTTATATTGCCGGTCAAACAACAGGTTACTTTTTATCCCGGAAAAATGAACGGTTCCCGTGGGTTAGATCTGTTTGTGCTTTTTAGATATTAACACGTGAATATTAATTCACTAGTATTTTATACTAGCATTGCCTGCGGCTCCGCCTGCGTTCTTATGACCAAAAACGAAATTCTTAGGTTTTACATATTAGTATAGAGTACATTGCAGTTTTTGTATTTTTTCTCAGAAATGAGATATTTTCCCGCGGTAAAAAATATCCTACCTATATGTTATGTTGACCCGGATAACCAGCTACTATCATACTAAATTTAATCAAAATCCCTCCAGTGGTTTTACCGTGATGCGGTAACAGACAGACAGACAAAAATTCTAAAAACTATAGATTCTGCCTCTGTATCGATAATAATATCTATTTCGATAAGATTTTCCAAAAAATATTTAATGTATAGATTCGGCTTAGTTACAATTTTATTATATGTGTAGATTATACTGTACGTATTTAGGTACCGAATATTAAATCCCGGGACAATAAAGAGTTCACGCATAGTAATGGTTAGTAGTTTATTAATATGGGATACCTACATATTATGTACCTACATACCTATATATTTTATTTCGCCTCTAGAAAAACAAAAGCAAATCTATCCCACAGGAACCGTACATTTTTCTGTACATAAAAAGTAGACCATGTGTTATTCTGATGTATGAAGTATATTATTGTAAAGTTTCATTAAAATCCATTCAGTAGTTTTTGCGTGAAAGAGTAAGAAGCATTCATACATTTATACATCCAGACATCTTCACAAAATTTTACATTTATAATATTATCGCTCATATTATCATTTTCATGTATATTTTGTAAGTTCCACTTTATTATAAATAGGACAGTCATTAAGCTTATGTTATTAAAAACTAACTAATCAGTTACTTGGACTGCATATGTCGATGAAAATAAACTGAAACATTACATTCCCTTAGAAAACGTTTTCTCTAATTAAATAATAACAATTTTAAACACATATGGCTTTATGACGGACACAGTGACCGAATTTCGAGCATCGACAAGACTAGTTACTATTACGCGTATAGGTAGTGAAGCCGAAGAGATGTGCCCGGGCGTGGACGCGCGGGTGCGACGGCGACGGAGACGGCGAGATCGCGCGGGCGGAGTGGGCCGCTTGCCTGCTCTCTAACCCCGAGCCTCCTACTCCGGACTGTAAGTACCTCCATACAAAAACACCCCTCACTTTTCTATACACAGTATTTTTATATACCTAGTTTATGTGTATTATCCTTGCACTAACTTCATTCTTTTGGAACTTTCAAAACTGTTTTTAAATTACCTATTTTTCATTTAAGTTTGAGTATAAGTTGTATGGATTGAGCTATTCATTTCCTTTCCCATTTTAAATTGTTTGTATCAAGAAATGAAAGTACCTAATAATAAAACGATGCTATCAAAAAAAAAACGATACAGAAATACCTACATGATAAATGTTTTATGTATGCACCTATTGATTAAGTATTAAGAAGTTAATTGTACGTGGGCTAATATCGATATATGTATACGTATTCTAATTTAGGTAGTCTCTACAGACAAAATATCTTCGCATAATATTTTGTCGAAGATATTGAAATCTTCGTCTTACTCTTATTATTTGAAAATAATTGATATGTGCGCAAACATAATAATAATATATAGTCTCTCTCCGTTTCTTCATGTCGTTAAACGCAGACGACGACAGCGGTCCAGAGCCGGAGCCTGATTACAACGAAGAAGAACTCACGCCTGATCCCAGTTCAGGTAAATGATGGAAATTACACTTATTTGAGTCTATTATATCTTGTTTTATGATTCAAAGACCATACGGACATTTGCAAAGCACAAAATTTAACTACACAATACCTTAAAGGTAGTATCAGTTATCTTATTGTTAAACAAACGAAGCTCTATATATTTGAAGAATTATTCAATTACAATAAACATTATTGAAGTCCGCGCTCTGCACTATGGCTAGCCTTTGATAAAGTAACTCGGTCAATACAAATAGTTGTTATTGACCTTAAAATATGGACCTAAAATAAACACTCCACTTAAAAGATGACTTGAGTGACTCCTGCCGAGACGATAATCAAAATTCTTAGACATATTACTCATAATTGGATTTCACTAGAGTAGTGACTCAGTATTTTGATGATAAATCTGCTCTTAAAATAAAATAAAAAAATATTATCTTTTCTTATAATTATGACTATGCATTATTTAATCACGCATTATGTTCTAGTTAAACTACTAATCAGGCTTTAATACGATCATGTTCAAGACATCGTGTAGTTTTATAATTATTGTTATTAAATGCATTCAATAAATTTATAGTGTGGACGTAAATGGAATATACGTATGAATCATAAAAGTATTATTTATAAATATTGTTAAAAGATACTATTTAGGGATTAATGTTTCGTAGCGACATTTGAATGCATATTTGATATTCTGTTATTCGTAGTCAACACCCATAAAGTATTAGAATAAATCACACTTTAAAATTACAAAGAGATACATCAAATATTATTTACATTGTGTGGACATTAAAAACTTCTTTTGGTTACAAAATATGTAGCGAAAAGTTTTTTTAACAGGATATACTATTTCCAGTGTTGCCAGGTATTATGAGGAACTCGTTCGCTCCCGACGGGTCGGTCGCGAGGGAGGACGAAGCAAACGATTGTCTTACTGACCGCCAAGCAGTGCTAGACGAGCAGGTAAACTGGCCATGTTTTCCAATTACAGAGTATAATGTCGCACTTTGGCGCACAAACACGACCAACGCGAAAAACACTTCTTATATTTTCTGCTACCTACTGAGTTTGTTGGTCACGTCAAAGCAGTACTTTTAATAGTGCTCGATTGTGCGGAGCGTTGATATAGTTGAAACATTCGAAGTTGAGCATTATGCCGCATGATGCGCTTAAGTGCTTTAATTGGAAAACAGGCTCATACACGTGAATGCTCAACATTTTTTTAAAGCTATTTTTATTTTTCATGTGGACTAATAATGAATGAAACTTTATAACCTATTTATTTCTTGTAATTTCCTATCATCCATTGCATATTTAATTTAAACGATAAACCAAAGAAGTTTTATTTAAAAAAAAACTATTTCATATATATATATATATATATATATATATATATATATATATACACGCTTATGCATTCTAGCCCTGCCCTTACTGAATTATGATAGCTAAGCTGTTGCTATTCATATAAGAATTAACTCATAACAGTTATATACTAGTACTTTTGTTATTGTTCCCGTTTATAGAAATAAATAAATGGAAACAGTGACGGAAGTTATTCACATTACAGCATTGCGGTTGTTAAAGCATTTGCGACATATTTAATATTAAGGCACTGCGATTATGTTTAAACGTCTAGTATTTATACTTTGCCATCAACCGAAAAGGACACATTTATTTGTATTATGTATTTTTTATAATTTATTGTGTTAAAATATTAATTTACAAATTAATCTACATGCATTTATTATCGCGAATTCTACATAAATAAGACGAGTTACAAGACTACCCCGGAGGCAAAAGCTTCAGAACAATTGCAAACCGTAAAATTATTTATTTTCAATTATTTCATGCATATAATTTATATTTTATATACCTACCTGTATACATGTTATGTATATTGCCCGTCTGCCAGTGATTAGAATTTTTTATTTATTACCTACTAACATTCTTGTACGGAGCATGATATACACGGTGTGATTATTCTTCTGTTGTAACGTAAAGTTATATGGTGTCCATAAAAATAATTATAGGTGAATAAAATAAAAAAAACAACTTTACTTTTAACTGTTATCTATGGGATTCATCAAAACTAATAAAATGAAACAAAATTCGAGCATTGTACTATAAAGCGATTGTGTGTTAGCTATCCCAGCCTAGAGGAGATCGGTCAAATAAAGTCGACGGTATCAAATTACTGTACATCCTAGGTATTAGACATAGGTTAAATTCTTCTTCCAAGATTTAACAACATAATTAGTTATACGTGAAGCTAATAAAAGTGTCCTAACAAGACAAACACACAAACATTCATACAGAAAGATTGATAATAAAATAATTCCTATAGAAAGCGGGTGGCGCAGTGCTGTACGTACCAGAGTGTATGGGAGACGGTAGATATGCGCGAGCACAATGCTACCGCTCGACAGGCTATTGTTGGTGCGTACATCAGGATACGGGGAAACCTATCCCGGGATCTTCAGTGAAGGATAAGAAACCGGATTGTGATGCTGCCCCACAGCATGCAAGCCCTATGAGAGGTAGGACAGTATACTTGATCGTTTTTATGGTGGATAACTATACTATATAGTTAGTGATACTTGATGAGTTCGCTTTTTGGAACTTATGAAAAATCTGATTTTTGCTATAGACTTATTTTGTTATGAAATCATTTGATATTAATATCGAGATAAAAAGTAACTGCCATTTTGTTGCACGTAAACCTAATTAAAATAATAATTACGCCGGTTAACCAATCAAAACATGTTTCTGGTTTTAAGCATGTTAATACATCAGTAAAGAGGTAACTACCGATTCGCCTTGTCCTAGGTATCCGACGGATGCTATAAAGATTACCCTTTTCATAATGCATCGTTAATAAACTTACATCCTTGCTAAATAAATAAATCAAGACTAAATTCTATCGCGGGGGCACTCGTGCCCCCGCCAAGTCGAGCAAAAAAGAGCACGACAGTACCATCCTTTCGAAGCGATTCAGAGCATTTTCCACCCCCCCCCCCCCCCCCCAATAACTACGTTATGGATAAAGCTGAATTTTCAGTGACTAAAAGAACATAATAAAACTAGGCATATTTCCAAATTACATTCAATTTGAACCTGTAGTTTAAGAACTGTTGCAGATCAAAATTCGTTAATATCGTCACTCACTCACTCACTCACCGATCATCAAAATTCTAAGGTACTTCTAGCCGACATAGGAGCTTCAAATTTTGAACACAATTAGTGTTTAGCCTATAACTCAAGGAAAAACGCAAACATCATGCAATTTCAATTCTGTTTTCGAGATATACAAACTGCATAAGTAACTTTGTAATCCTATACAAATAGATATACGATATATGGGATTACAAAGTTATTTTAGCAGTTCATACATGTCATTTTTCGTCACTTAAACTACCCAAATGTATAGCTGGGTATATAGTGGATTTACTGTAAGTGTTAGCGACGACTAAAATGTAATTATCAATATTGTAAATAGTTTTAAGAAATAATATATTTAATATATAAATTAAAACATATATGTTTATAAGATCTTAAATATAAAAAAATATACAAGTAATCGAACACTCGTGTGTTTCCGTAGCGAGAGTCGCTCTGTGTCTTATCACCTCGGGGCAATACCGTAGCGAGAGCCGCTCTCAGTTGCTACAAGATCTAATATAAAACATACATATTATGAATCCTATACCGAAAAAATCTAATCCTTTTTCTTTTTCCGATTATCGTCCAATTTCTAATCTTCCTTTCTTGTTGAAAGTGCTGGAGCGACTGACAGCTAAGTACTTTTCTTTACAATCACAAATTGTTAAATCCCTTTCAATCCGATTTCCGTATTGGTCATAGTACGACTACTGCCTCGGTCAAAATTGCAGATGATATTAGAGAAGGTATGAATAGCCAGAAAGTTACCATATTGACATTATTGGATTTCAGTAATGCCTTCAATACTGTAGATTTTGATATCCTACTTGCCATATTATCTTCTCTTAACATATCTCCTGAGGTGATTGATTGGTTTCGTAGTTACTTGTGCGGGCGCCGGCAACGCATTCGAATTGAAGATCTTTTCTCTGATTGGTCTATGGTTAAAGCCGGTGTACCACAAGGTGGCGTGTTTTGTCCCTCTCTTATTTTTAATTTTCATTAATTCTATTCCCCATCAAATCTCTTCTCACTACCACCTATATGCGGACGACTTACAAATTTACACATCGTCATCTGTGCCACACTCACCTCATGCAATTAGTTTAATTAATAGAGATCTGTCCTGTATTTCAGCATGGAGTGAATCTTATGGCCTTGATATTAATCCTTCTAAATCACAAGCAATTATAATAGGCAGCCAGAGGTTACTATCAAAAATATCACGATCTGGGACGCCACCGTTTATATTGAATGGTGTCGAAATTCAGTATTCTGATAAGGTAAAGAATCTGGGGCGAATCATGTGCGATGGCCAAGTCATTCTATTAATTAAAGAAATAAATATATCTAATATTAATACGGTCACTATAAAATGTTGTAACTTAACTAATTCGGTAACGATTTATGACAAAGTTGTCGGATAAATGCTTCCATAGATAGGTAATGAATAAATTAACCGACTTGGTTTTACATTTATTTTTTATTATTATTATTATTTCTCATAGCTTTTTGCGGTAGAAGAAATGCGTTGCGAGACTTGCAATTTTTTTACAGAATGTTTTTGATGGAATAAATCTATATATAGACTACATCACAGTCTATCACAATATCAGGATGATAATTTATTGCATTAATAAATAAGTGTTAAAAATTTCGAAAGTGTTTTTCGTTATACAGATTCAGATTAATCAGAGAAAATTCATTGGGCTTTCTTGTTATCTTCTATAGCGAAGGAAGCTCTATTAAAAATACCTATTATTACATGAGCCATTTTGTAAAAAGACTGAACTAATGACTGCATCATCGTTTCGTTCCGTTCACACATTAATTAGCGTTCGTGTATTCGTAACTTAATATTGTCGTGTAATGGAGAGTGTAACGTGATTACACCAAAAAATAATAATAAAAAATTTCACGTCTGAAACATGCTTTATTCATACTAAGACAGTTGTCAATACATGGCAAATTATTGACAGACAAGAACAGTTAATGCTATTTGGCGTTTGTAAGAAAGGAATAAAGATATTTTTCAGAAATGAATTGAAATTGGATACTAGAAAAGATTCGAATTTCGAATACTAGAATGTTCTTTGTTTTAGCACATAATAAGAAACTAACAAGTTGACGAAGCTGCAGTAAGAAAAGCACATACGCGGCTATTATTAATATAAAATACTAGTAGAACCCGCGGGTTCGCTCGCGCTAAAACTACAAAATAACTCTAAAAGGGTAGTTTCATACAAACTTTCACTCTCTGTTTTACCCCCATAAGCGATGAATTTTGTAAAATCCTAAAACACGTATTTATTTAATGTTATTGAATAGTATTAATACCAAGTTTCAAGTAATTCTGATCCTATTTTTTTTTTTGAATGGTATTATAACGTATTTTCCCGTGGGAATTAAATAATCAGTAAAAAGTAGCCTATGTCACTCTCCAGCCCTCCAACTATCTTCACACAAAAAATCACGCCAATGGATCACTCCGTTTTGACGTGACAGAACGACAAACAAACAAACAAACTCACTTTCACATTTATAATATTAGTATGGATGTACATATGTATGTCTCCAACTGCGTAATACTGTTTCTTCGTCAACTTGTTTTCATCTTTTATTTCGCTTTTTACGCTGTCGGGTTTTTTATTTTTAAATAATTTTTTGTTCTCCTTTAGCATTTTTCATTCTAAATTACATTTAATTTAAACATATAAGTTGTAAATATTTTTGTAAGCCATTTATAAAATCCTTTATTTTGATATCCCACTCGATAGGTTTTGAGGAAAAAAAATCATCCGCTTTAATATTTATAATTTCGATATACCCAGTGTCACTCTCACAATTAAAACGAATCTAACGACACTTATCGAGCTAAAAATCATTAAGCCGTATAGGCTACAGAGAGTGCCAAAGAAATTTACATACATACAATGTACTCTAAAAACAACCCTTGCGTAAAACGAACGGCAGTGTCGAGAGATCAGTTGAATTTTGGAGCTATGAGTAGACAGTGGTGAAAAATAGTGTTCAAAGACTGAATTTAGCCAGAACTGTGTATATACTGCGCGTATTTCTGAACTACCATGTTATGTGATTGTCACGCGCCAGAACTAATATAACATCTGTAGTACAGAAGTCGTACTTTTATTTCCTATCCCATAACCCACAGAACGTTACAATATATACGATCGTACCTAAACCTAGCTCGGTTAATTTAAATGTCCCAGTGTTCTCTTTACTTCATAGTTTGTAGGGGAAAATCATGAACCCAACCACGATTTAGTTAGATTCATCATTTAAGTATTAGTAACCATTGGGGAAATTTCTTTTAATCAGTTCCTTGGATTCCTTCTTAATTTACATTATAGTAGGGGAGCCCAAGCGGGGATTTCGGGATTTACTGAAGCGCGGCAGATTAATATACAGGAGGATACCTTGTACCCGGTTAAGTACCTCCACAAAACATGAGACCCATATATAAGGCCGCCCGTGAAGGATACAGGATCAGATTAGTAAAATAAAATTGACCATCAGAAATTCTCGAGCGCATCAGATTAAGGTAGGGTGAGTTAATTACATCCTAAAAAGTGTATATTCCACTAATCTGACAATTTGAGAGTGACGTAAAAAAAGGGGAGGGCAACAAAGTTGTAAAAAAAAAACGTCATCTCGACATTCTCGAGCGTAGCTAATTTTTTTTTATTTTGAAGGAAATAATTCAAGAATAATGAAAAATATATAATCTGACGATTTCCGCAAGCCGAAATAACAAAAATTCGTCGATAAACTTAAATGCGTGCAGCTGCGTGATGCCTACATTTCCTTCTCCGCGTGTCTATTCCTCTCTCAGTCTTTCTCTATCTATTACTCTCTCACTACGTCCCCACTCTGGTTTCTGCCGCCATGACGCCATCACAGCTGATCATAAAGACTCGTTCGTGGCATACTGTTTACAACGTGTTTCCAACGTTTTGGCTTTTTTTGCTATTTTAATATTATTTGTGTGAAGTATGATGTTGTCACTAAGTCTGTATGTATGTATGTGTGTGTGTGTATGTGTGACTCGCTTATATCTTTTCAACGACTAAACCGATCGGAATCTACTAAACGGCGTTCTAAAGATTTCCCTCAAAATTAGATTTCCTGTGAATTTGAACCGATTCGGACCGATAGATTTTGAGAAATTTTGAAAAATCTCAAAAAAAATAAGAAACATTTTTTTTTTGAAAGTGGTTCTTTTGGAATAACTTTTAACCGGCTTTATCAATTAACTTCAAAAACTAATCCGCCCTTAAGCTAGAAAAACCACGCCGATCGTCGCTAATCCGGTCAAAATCGGTTGATTCGTTCGAGAGATATCGTGAACGAAAGAAAACCAAAAAAAGTGTTTTTTCGGGATTACTCCGAAATTTTTGGTTCGATCAATTAAAACCTGAAAATAACTTATGAGGATGATAAAACTGCGTCGAATGGCGTCAACCGCGTGAAAATCGCTTGATCTATTCAAAAGTTATTGTGGTTTGAAAATTCCAAAAATAGTGTTCTATGAAACTTCTATCAGACTTTCGAGCTGGGAGAGCTCAAATGCATAGAAATATTATTTCTTTGAACTCAGCGAGCTCAAAATATCACATAAATTATATTTTGAGCTCAAAAATGTCATAAGTACAATTTTAAGCGCCCAGGAATGGAATTAGCGGGAAGTTGCAGGTATGGCCTTTAAGGTGAACCGTTTTTCTAATATTTTTTTGTCAGATCAGGCGAATCCCTCTAGATAATCGTCAGATTATGAGACAGTACGTTTAGAACATAAATATGAACCATATATATCTTAATCTGACGCGCTTGAGTATTTCAAAATGGCGATTTTTTTTGCACATTATAAAAAAGGCCGCGAGTTTGCGTCCTATCGAAATCGTCAGATTAGTGAATGAGAGCTTTTTTTGGTGCACTTAACCCTCCCTTAGAAAATCTGACGCGCTCGATTAAATTTTTTTTTTTTCATTTTCAACCCTTAAATACAACCACCCGCATCATGCAAACGATCAGATTAACATACGTACATTATTAAAAATACGTAGGGCATTGATGCTATCAATATCTGACGCGCTCGAGGATGTCTATGCAACAGTTTTTTTTTACATATTTAAAAATCTATAGCCGCTTCCCCCACCGATGTAAAGGTATATATCATATAACATTTTTTTCTTCTTATCATCTAAGCTTTGCATCCCAATAGGTCTCTACGACGCTCGAGTAAATCCCCATTTAGCATCGTGGGCTCCCCTACTATTATTTGTCTGTTTCGATAAAACATTTTGACCACTATACCTAAATGAGAAATGATACTTAAATAATAATGAAAAAAAACAATAACTAATAAGGTGACTATTTTTTATCTTCTCAACCTTGTGATCAGTCGGAGTTTCGATGTTCATAAAAATATGAAATTTAATTTTAACCGATCTGTGTATAATTTCAAATGAACTTGTTCGACTGACCCTTGGTCGGCTTGGCTTCCTTCTTTCTTACGTTTTAACTTCTAGTATAGATTTCTCAGAGATGAGATATTTTCTCGCAGTAAAAAGTATCCTATATATATGTTGACCCGGATCGCCAGCTATTACATATTAAATTTCATCAAAATCCCTCCCTCCAGTTTGTGGTTTTTCCGTGATGCGATCACAGAAGTCGTCATAATGTGTTCCATACACATGATTTAAACTCATGAACGAATCTCTTAAAATAGTGAAGTAAAAAATATTTTGTGTGGTTCCATTTTGATATACAAAGTACTAAAGATTATTACTGTACCTGGGAGCTCACGCATATTTTCTTAGTATAATATAATAACATGTAAAGTATTTAAATAAAACAACATATAAGGAACAATGCTTGTATAAATTCCTAATATAAATCTACCAAATTACAAGTAAAAAATTAAAGCAAACACAGTTGTTTTTCGGAAATGTAATATTTTCAAGTAAAACATACAAATATTTTATAAATATCGTCACTAGATCCTCTATTACAAAACGACTATATAAAAAAGTGACAATTTATAAAAAAGAGCATCACGTTTTACTAAAGAATATTGATAAATAGTGTTTGGAATATTGCAACGTTTTTTTATTCCATTTACATAAGAGAACACAAAGTTTAAATGTGGAGGAATATTACCTTAACTTTCTAACAATAATAAATACTAACAAATACAATATGTTTGATTTGCTATAAGCAATGATCCTCTAGGCAATAATGTAAATCTAAACTATTTAACCCGACATCAGACTTGTAATATTATACCAGTAATGGATTACAGTTCATAAGTACAAAGGCTTATTGGCCAAGTGAATAGTGGGTTAGCATTTAACACACAACATTTAGAACATTAAAAAATAACTAAAGTTAATTAATAAAAGAGATTTAAGTAACAATTTATGAGTTGACATATATTAAACGGAAATACTTTCCTGTCCATATTAGAGACTAGTAAATGTGGGCATCTTACACCGACGCCTTATATTAATGCCAATCATACTCCTTCCAGGGTGCCCCGAGCCAATGAAGACTAACTTTCTACGCGACTTGTTAAGTTTCTTCATATCAAAAATGACGACCTCTATCAACGGCACCGGGCCCGGGTGAGACATCAATCATGATACATCTTACTTACCACATACCAAAACATAACCGTGATAAAAACCTATCACGTACACAAAATGCAAATGATATACAACAATATTAGCTACACTATTAAAATTAAAGTTACAAATAATTCACTAATAAGCGCGAAGTAAATATTGCACTATCTTCCGTCGTGACTAAAAGCTCAACGAAATCTAAGATATACATATAAATATACACTATAATATTTCTCTATGAACAATTTAATCTACACATTCTTATAAATACGAGTATAAACTTACATGTTTTATTTGAAACAGCGATGTCGTGAAATGGGGTGCTTCGAAGGAAGAGCAGGCGGCGACGTGGACTTACGTAATGTTGGATAAAGACAAGAATAAAGCTTTGGAACGTCGTGAATGGAAGTCTTTCCATCAGCTCATATCTAATATAGAGCCTTTGAGGAGATGTGGGAGGAAATTGCCTCGGTACTGTGACGTGAACCACGACTCAAAAATCAGTATTACAGAGTGGATGGCGTGCTTAGAAGTGAACCAAGCGTCGCAGGGTCAAACGAGTAAATACTTTTACTATACTCAATAAACAAAACAATTATATTAATAACAGATCTTGCACTAGACATGATATTTAATTGTTATTTGGTTAAATGAATTATGATGTGATGAGTTTTCTTATTAGTAACGTCACGTACTGTTTTGTATATGAAAAGTTTTCTTAGAACTTTAGGGGTGTGGAAAGAACTTAAGGGGTCATATTTTGAACATAAACATATATGTTTAATTTTCATTCATATATCTGACAAGGTGTTTCGTTTTCAGCAGAAGCAACAAAAGTGCCATCAAATCCAAGAAGAAAAGGACCGAACCCTCTAGAATCAATTCTTAAAGCTGACGATTAATCAATTATATATTAGTTCTTCCTGAATAATGTTCTTGCAAAAAAATATCTTACATTTTATGTATGTGTCAGTGTTTGTGACAGATACCAGTGAAGTGCATACAATGACATGTTTGTGCAGGAGTCAATGGAAATATTGGTGGCTGAACTTAAAAATGTTAAATTAATTTATTGTACAATTATATGATAGATAGTTTCATGTGTTGCCGGCTTCGAATTCAAGGCATGACCTGTTCGTGTTGACATTGGCTATGAGCGCTATCACTAAGTGTCCTTCGCTTTGCGGTTATATCGTGTAATTAGTGTATAATTCGGTACTTGGTATATGTATAATTCTAATTTATCGCACCTTCCTTTGATATACACTTCATTGTAATTTAGTCTACTTCATGATATGTATTAAGTTAAGTCGCTATAGCCATTCGATGAGTGCTCGCAACGCACGATCTCGATGGCAAATATCTCAACAGATCGTATTAAACTTTAGATTTTAAGCTTAGTTGTCTCCATTTTTAAATTTATATTGTTCTAAGTTAATATTTATAAATCATTTAGTCAGTATAAAATGTAAAAGCTATGTGATATTTTTTTTTCATTTCTAATACTATTGCTAAATAAATAATTTAGTCCTTGACGTGCTGTTTCAACATTTACCTAATGACCAGTGAACATTTAACATTTAATTTACTACAAATAAGCACAGCAACGCATATATATAAAAATTAGGATATTACTTATTACTACATTTTGTTGGAGCAACTACAGTTTTTTTGTATTCATCGATGGTTTCCGTGAGAATCTTCTGGAAGATACTCTCAAAGACTTGGTTCTTGACGACGACGTCATCAGCGTGTAAGGATGTCCACTCGGGCTCACATCGTCGCCATTCCGCGAACAATATATCGTCTATGTGATCAGAGCGTCTCGCACCTACGCCTGAAATAGTAGGGTTTTATATGGCATAAGTATAAAACTAAGAAAATATGTATACTTTAGGGAGAATATACGTTCTCACTTTTAATTATAAATTATTAAAGTGTGAGATAGAGAACTCCCTGTCTATGAGTATATAGTTTTATTGATCATTGTTGTCATTCTGTTTGTAATGTCCAAATACCGTTTTTTACTAAGTGCATTTTAAATTATTATATAAGTTACTTATACAAAAAACACATTTTTTAGAACTTTTGTCTCTGTCTGTTTGTTCCCGCTAATCTCCGAAACGACTGGACTCATTTTGACGGGGCTTTTACTGACTACTACTACTGAGCTTATCTTATAAGGAGTAGCTTAGGCTACTTTTATTTAAGAAAAAGAGTTATAATCCCGCTCAAAAAAAATAAAAATACCAAGGGACGCACCTGAGCGAAGAGAGGGAATGTTGCTAGATATAAATAACTTACCTGATACAATAGTTGGTTGAACACTAGTTAAAACATCTTTCAAATCAGTTACTGTTTTATTAATAAATTTCTCAGTATTAAGAGGTGTCTTTGATGGCAAGAAATTACAAGTGTCCCAATACTTCTCGTTTTTCTCCAACTTTTGCTTTTCTATTGCTTCTCTACAATAGTCGCCAACAAATACGTCGAATGGATCAGTTAGTGAGAAATCTGAGCTAGATTCAGTAATAATATCTTTAATTCTATGTTCAGCTATTTCATCGACGGTGAAGTTTCTAGGTGTTTTCGGTTTAGGTTCAGATGGGGGAGTGTACGGAGGAGGTGGCTTGTCTGGGATCTCGCGCAATGCTAGCAACTGACACTGTTGCTGCTCTAGTGCTTTTATCTGAAAAAATAACGAACATCACTACCTATACACATATTAAACTCTTTTCCAGCGCTGAGTTTGTTTGTTCGCTGTAATCTCAGAAAGTACTGTTGTGATTTTTAATAAGGTTTCCACCAATAAGTCACCTTAATGTTTATTTGTCCAAACCACGACTACTTATTGTACCTACAGTAGAGAGCTATTTTCCTGTATTATAAAAACGAAGCTTTACTTCTAAGATTTAATGGTCTTAGATACATACATATTTAGATAAAATACATTTTTTCGGTTTTTTTTAAAGTAAAATGTGTATTTCACACCAATAGAATTGACATTTAAAACTAAATAATACTTTATTAAAAACTCGATAAACTGGCCAGAAAGTACTGAGACGACGAATAGAACGACGGCTTAGCTGGGGGGGTTATTGGATATAAATCAGCTGCTGGTATGATGATTAAATATGTATATCATAAATGTGAAGGTTATTTAGAGATGCGCCTAAGAGAAGCGTGGATACGTAATTGAACTGTTATTAAACTATTTTATTGTTAATAACTGTTATTAAACTATTTTACTGTTAAACTATTATAAATGTACATGAATTAACGTTATCTTACATCTTTTTTAATTCATTAAATAATATTTTTAGATAAATATTTAAGAGTTAATTACGTTTGCAGCAGTCAGGAGGTCGAAAAAAAACCGAATAATTAATAATTATTTATTAACTTTACATTAATACAATAATTATATATCTTAAAACTAACGACTTCTTTACTCGAAGTATGAATAAAGAGTGATTGGAAAAGTATTACAATTAATAAAATTACTAAATTAAAACAATGCGGCATTACAAAACTAATTCGGGGAACTCGGCGGTGGTCGCCTGGGAAACGTACATTTATTTGATATGTCAGCATATTCGTGGGATTAGGGTTCCGTAACTAGTTTACAAAAAGTATTTATTATTATTTTTATTATTAATAAATATTTATAATATATTTTTTTTACCTCTCTTTCTATTTCCAACTGTTGTCGACGTAGTTCCTGTGCTTCGAACTGAACAGGCGAAGTGAGGGATGAGTTACTCGGACAAAGAGGCTGACTGCTTGCCAAGCTACTGCTATCATCTACAAAAAAAATTTGAATCATTTAATATATATGTACATATATTAAGAAACAAAAATCTATCTGAGTTCTTATTTTACCTAATATATATTAATAACAAATGTTAACTAAAGAAAAAGATCCCACATCAGCAAATTGTAGATTAATCAAATATTCCACATTGATGATAAATTCTATTATGTCTTAAAAATGGTTCTGTTAATTATTTATTGGCGCTTACATAATTTCTAAACGTGTACTCTATCAACAACATATCTTAAATTTTACTTTATTTTAAATAAAAACCCAAATTTCTACTTTCTTAGATTTACGCGAACATTTGACATTTTAAACAAAAATATCTATTTTAATCAGATTATTTCGCAAATTTATTTAGATTTTTGGTTCCGACGTTGCACTGTCTGTAACTAGTATAAGACGCCATTGAGACGTCTAAAACCTTAGTCTCTCTCGTGACCATGATTGCTGACAAAGCATTCGAAACGTCGGGAACCAAAAAACAAAATAAATCCGCGAAATAATTCGAAAATATAGTTTTATTTAAAATGCAAATTTCAGATAAAAAAGACCGTTAACAAACTAACCCTTAAATACCTTAAATTTGTTCTTCTTGGAAATAGAACACAGCCTATAAAATTTTAAAATATAAACGACGAGATGTACTTTAATTACAACTCACCTTGGGATATAAGTGAGGATGTTTGACTCAACCAGGACGGCACGTCTGCATCATCACTGGGCGCCGCTGCGCCGGCCGGCACTGGTAGTGGCCCTGACACACTTCTTATCACTTCTCTACTTTCTCCATTTTCTTTACTCTTCGACGCCTGCGTCCCCACAGATACCATCAACGGTTCACATATACACGACACGTCTACATGAGGAACATCGCTTGCTCTATAATCTATGTCCTCCACAATATCACTTTCTCTCTTTTTATCACTCTCCTCTTGAACTTGATTTATTTGGACGGCACAATCATTAACCTCTTCAATAACACTGTTGCAATTATGTTCAGAATTATGTTTCAATTTCTCTTCCTCGGCAAGGCCTTTGTAGATCTGATCAAATTCTTCGACTAGGCTACGCGCTGTCGAGGGTGTACTCGACCTATCCAGATCTTTTATTTGTTCCATTAGTTCTTCGATCATGATGTCGTTGTTGTTAAAGTGATGCATGTTACTTGTTTGCACGATGTTTTTTAACGCCTCCTGATTAACTTCGTACTGTTTGCCACTACTGAAGATTTGAGGCAGTGATAAATTATGGAATAGTATGTTAAGATAGCCACCATCTACTACAACAAAATTTTCGTCGGCCGTGTTAGTTGACTGATCTATTTGACTCGTTGTAGTTATACTGTCACCAGTTTGCACATATTTTTCAGCACTTGTAATACTTTTCGATACATTTTGTAAGAGAATCGGGGCAGACTTGGGTCGGGACGTGGTGCTATCGTCACACCCACTACTGGATAGTTCGAAACATTTAATAGGAGCCACTTGGCGATCGGCCGAAGTGCTTCGCCGTAACTTTTTCTTACCTAAAATAATTTGTTCTAAATCCAAGCTACTCCTCAACTTCAGTTCTATATTCTTTTTTGTTTTCATAAGTGCCAATTTACGTTTCTCCAATACGGACAACAAGGCTTTACGCATGCGTTGCATTTCACCACATTCTTGTTGCAATTTAAGAAGAGCTCCACGTTGCTTCTTCTTTAAAGTGGATATATCTATATTATCTTGTTTCTTTTTATTTTCCAGCCATAATATTTGAGATTTTGTGAAATCTTTCAAAGCGTCTTCTCGCATTTTCAGTACGATTAAGATACGCTTGGCTCTCTTTTGCTCATCTCTAATGAGCAAGTTGAGCTAAAATTAAAATATAAAATACTTATATTTATTGTAAACCACAATCAAATAAAAGCATTAGTTAATGTTTTAAAATTGAAAATCTATCAATTACTATTCAGCGATAAAAAATTAATACGCTACTTAAAGATAGACAGTCGTTGTCATTATTTGACAAAACAAAAGGTGGTCATTTCATAATTGTTTACAGTTAAAAAGAACAATACATACCAAACAAAGATTCTTCGAAGCCATTGTGTCGGTATCATCAATATTAACTTCATCCTCAAACTTAGATAAGAACGATCCAAATTCAATATTACTCAAGTCGTGGCCACTGTTAATAAAATTTTCCACTTTCTTTTCCGTAATACTATTCTCAGTCAACGAACAACTCTCCAAATATTGTAAAGATTCAAAAAAGGAATCTATAAAATTGAGCTCCCTTTGGAACTGTTCGCATATATAGTCGCGTTGTAATAAGCTACTATTCACTTTTATTGTGCTAATTATATCAGACGGTTTGACCAATTTATGATTGTCGAAGACGTATGAACAATTAATTGGGGTCAGATCCTTCGTGTGGTTCACTATGTTACGTATGTCGTCGTCTTTTTTAGCGTAATGCTGTTTGCGATCTTCGACACTCTCTTGTTTTTTCATTTCTTGCTTAAAAACTGATACAACATTCAAAGGATAGCTATAGGGTCTAGAAGATAAATGAGACTGCAATACATCATTATTACCAACGACATGAAAATCGATTTTTTGTCTAGTCGTGTATGTTAACGTAGCTCTGCTTATGATATACGATGTGTTTTTATGAAAATGAGATTCTATAACTTTTTCTTTATTTCTTTTACAATTATTGACAGGCGAAGTTTCAATGATATAATTATCGTTATTAACTATGTCGACTACTTCTTCTTTGGGCATATCACTTCGTTTATTCATTAAGCTTACATTTGGTATATCAAGACTATCAAATGATTCTTTCATAACATTATCTAAACTCTTATTGTACAGACAATTTTCATCAATTTCAGTAACTTGGTCTACTTTTTTTGGCCATAAATCAGTTTCTATCATCACGTCGTTGAAGTTTGTATTATTTATTACTTGAACACTAGAATCTACCATAGACAGATTGTTTTCATTGATATTTAAAATTTCCGGTGACATTGCCGTTGCCCTATCATGCTTTTCTGGTTTTACATCGAGGGGCACATGTATGACAGAGACTGGTTGATGTAATCCTTGAACACCATTAAAATCCATCACTTTATTATGGTTATATATCAATGAAGATTTATTTGATTTTGTTTTCTCTGAAACAGTTCGTTTCTGTGAGCTTTTACGAAAATTATCTTTAACTTTGTTTTTAATAGAAGAGTTTTCTTTTTCAACTTCTTTCGCTGTCGTAAGTAATCTCTTGTTTATGTTCAATTTTGATGATACATTTGAGTTTCGTCCACTTCGTGCAATTTCTGCAAGAAAAACAAGAAATATTTATTAATTACAAGCGGCTCACCCTCGCTTCGCTCGGGTTCGTCGCTAGGTACGTTTAAAATAGATATAAATAGTTATTAGCCAGTGTTATTAGCCATATAAATATATTTTTTTCGTTAATTTTTCTGACGTTTTAATACTTAGGTATTAACCTATTCCGGAATGAGAGAAATCCAAAAATTCAAATATCATAAAAATTGGTCCAGCCGTTCTTGAGTCTTGTATACGGGAACGCAGTCGAACGGGCTAAAAAGTATCCTATGTCCGTCCGTCTCCTGGTTCTAAGCTACCTCCCCACCAAGTTTCAGCCAAATCGGTTCAGCCGTTCTTGAATTATAAATAGTGTAACTAACACGACTTTCTTTTATATATATGGACCCGACAGACGTTGTCCTGTCTACACGTCTTTAATTTGAAAATTTCAAACTTTTTTTAATAATTTTTTTTGATGAAAATTATTATTCAAATTGTGAATCTAAACCACTCCCAGATCCCCTTGAACACACACAAAAAATTTCATCAAAATCGGTCCAGTCGTTTGAGAGAAGTTCAGTGACATACACACTCACAGAAGAATTATATATATAAAGATATATATATATATATATATATATATATATATATATATATATATATATAGATAGATTATAAAATAACAATAATAATACCATGTTTAATATTTTAGCACTTATACGAAAACTAAATTATACTTTAGTTTACGTTTTTTCTAGTTTTTATTAGCAAGCAATATAACATATTGCATTTTATGACAACATTTAAATAAAAACATACTCAATACAAAGTCATCAAACTTACCATTAGATCTAATACTTTTATTATAACTGCGAGTTTCGTTATCTCCTTTTGTAAATGTATTATATTTATTTCCCGTTTTGGAAACAATTGCTTCTTTTTTATCATTGTTGGTGGTAACGGTAGTCTTAGAAGACCCCTTATAAGCTGAAAATTATAGTTACAATTAAAATGGAAGAATGAGTTTGAGCTTCTTCATAAATATATCAAAGCAAAATAAGAAATACTTTTTCAAATAATGATAATACATGGACACTTTATACTTACATCTAGAAGAATAATTTAATTTTGATAATTTTCGTTGTGAAGATTGCTTTTCTTCTTTACTATCCGTTTCTATAGCTCGATTTATCATTTTTTGGTGAGGTTTTCTTACATTTTGTGCTGCAAAAAACATTTCAACAAATTTTCTTTATGTTTATGACCTTGAAATAAGGCAAATATTGTGCATACTTACAGAATTTAGGATGAAGACTATAAACATCTTCCTCAATTGCAATGACTTGTCGTTTGCAAATATCTGAACTCATTTTCCTGGATGGAAGTGCAACCTGTGACTTAAGAGATCTATTTGTTTCAAGTCTTGGTTCTTCAATCATGACAATGCGACGGAGCCTAGGTTCCAATGAATATGATTTCTGAGGCCATGACACTGCAAATACAGATAAAAGAGATATGATAAGGATTTTCTCCCGTAATATGATGAAAAAATGTAATTTAAGTTGGTAGGCCATATGTTGCTGATCTTGCATGTCCAGCTTTGTAATAATTCATCTAAAATAACTTAATCTATACATAATATAATAAAATTCTAACTAAGTCGAATCTGTATATTAAATATTTTTTGGCAAAACTTATTGAAATAGTCCTTATTATCGATACAGGGGTCGAATCTATAGTTTTTAGATTTTATTCGGTCTGTCTGTCTAGTAACGTATCACGATAAAACTACTGGTCAAATTTTTATGACATTTGGTACGATGATAGCTGGTTATCCAGGTTTTATATAAGATATTTTATACTGCGTGAAAATATCTCATCTCTGAGAAATCTATACTAAAATTTAAAACGTAACTAGGGTCGAACTCGAGTGGAGCGAAGGCGAGTCGCTAGTTGTTTATATTATTTAAACCAACATAAGTTGCCATGATCAGTTTGCACTGCTATTGCTTTTATGTTTAAGGGCTTTATCTTAACATTCATACACCGAAGCTAGTGTTATAAGAGCACTTTACACTCACTACAAGAAATGCCGATACTTGGTATGACGACTGATGCCATGTTACTCCGGCGCTAACTGCATCAGTGGTGTGGTGGCTAGCATGTACGGCTGCACATCCGGAGGTCCTCGGTTCGAGACTCCGGTGGGGCCAAGTTAAGTTATTGAGTCTTTTTGTATAGTAAGCCTCAGTAACAACCCGGAGTTGGGAAGTTGGCGGTGTTTCACCCCCGTGCCTCTGAGAGCACGTAAAACCATCGGCACTACGACTTACCACTCACCGGTCATGTCGAGTAGTCGTCCCACCGGAGTATGAGAGAGTGCATTTGTGTCTGCGCGTACACGCACTGCACTATAATATCTCCTACGCAGTTGGCAAGTCACAATGATATTGGCCGTCGTGGCTAGAATCGGTCAGGACAGGAGCACAATATGCGTGATTTTTTTTAAACAAATGCTAACATCGTTACATAATTGTAAAAAAAATAATCAGCACCAAAAAAACTAAAGTTTAATATTAAAAAATTAATTAAAAATATACCGATACGGATACTTTAAGCACCCGCCATTTCGTGCGCTTGGCGTGAGGTCAAAGTATCATACCTAGAAAAATGACGACTTTAGTTTGTACTTACAAAACCGCTAATCGCTCTGTTATTATAATACTTTGACATCATAACCGGTCTGACCAATGGCGTGCGTTTCAACTACTTTGAGTTTCCTACCTACATTTGCACTTTTTAATAATTAATTTCTTAATCAAAAAGAAATTACATTAAAAATTATTAGTATATGCCTAATTAAAAAGCAATAAAGATTATAAAAAAAAATATTTCACTTTTATTAAAATCACACTCATATTCCCTAATGCCGTCAAGGAAGGACTGGATAAAAGGCCAGTTAACCTACAAAAATTCTCATCTCGTCTGGTACACAGATGGTTCCAAAATAGGATCAAAGATATGGTGTGGAATTCATGGAGAGCGACCGAGGTTTAACAGAAGCATAAACCTAAGACAGTACGCCTCTATATTCCAAACAGAAGTAAATGCCATTTTAGAATGTGCAGAAGTTAATCTGCGTAAGCGATATACACCAATCGAACAATTTACATTAACTCGAACAGCCGAGCTGCACTACTAGCACTAAACTCAAACATAGTCTCATCAAGGTTAGTAGAAGAGTGCATAGAATGATTAAACCCATTAGGAAATAATAATAGGTCAATTTTAAGATGGGCACCAGGTCAAGCAGGCATCATTGGCAATGAACGTGCCGATGCGCTTACAAGAGTGGGCGCTCTAGGTAGTGGGTACTCAGCAGGGACATGAGCCCTTCTTTGGTATTACCAAAAGTCTAGCTCAAAGAACTCTCATGACAGAGTGCCTTAAAACGGCAAGCAAGCTTTGGAACGAATCAACGGGAATGATTCACTCCAAGATACTCATCAAAACCTATGACAAAAGGTAAAACAACTGTTGACTGACTGACGCTGCTCCTTAAGCAAGCACATGTTCAACCTAGTGATACACAAACCTCCAGAAGTTGTATGGAGGCAGATGAAAGGCCTCTCCATCTTCTGGGGGAATGTGGACCGCTTATGCACAAGCGCAGTCTTCATCTCGGGGAACATTTTCCAGGCCGAGATGAAATCATGGATTGTACCTACCTACTCTTAAAGCAAGCAAATCCTGCAGTTTATTACAGAGATCACAATAGACAAGAAATGGTCAAAGTTATACTTATAGCCGCAACAAAGAAATAAAAAAAGTGTCTTTTAAATTACACATAAAACAATAACACTGCTTAGATAAATAATTGATATTTTTTATTTTTTAATATTCTTTATGGTTACACATAATATAATAATAGGAACACTAAATAATATAAGTAATTAATAAAGTTTAACAGCTAAAATTAAATAAATAATAATTGCTATATTTAATTATAATACTTATTATTTTTTTTTAATTGTTAATAGGATTGTATTATAACATGCTTTCTCGTTGGAATTAGATAATCTCCCGCGGTAATAAGTATCCTATGTCACTCCAGCCTACCAACTTTCTCCACTCAAGAAATCACGCCAATCCGTCACTCCGTTTCGACGTGAAAGAAAGATAAACAAATAAACACATTTTCACATTTATAATATTAGTATGGACGTCAAATATTCGCGTAAACCTAATAATAGCAAGATCCCAGGACAAATTCTTAGGTTTTACATACTCTTACTTTGCGGTTTATGTATTTTTTCTCAGAAATGAGATATTTTCCCGCAATAAAAAGTATCCTATATGTTGACCCGGATAACCAGCTATCCCATACCAAATTTCATCAAAATCCCTCCAGTGGTTTATCTGACAGACAGACAAAAATTCTAAAAACTATATTCTAATAACTATATAGATTCAGCCTCTGTATTGATAATAATGTTTATTTCAATAAGATTTTCCAAAAAAATATTTAATGTTCATATTCTGCTTAGTTACAATTTTATTATGTGTAGATTTAGGGTTATAATATAGACGGTTTTTTTACCGAAACATCTCCAGACTACAGGTTTTTTAGTAAAAAATAGTCTGGAGCTAACTTTTGGTGACAAACCCTCTGGGTCATGTTTGTTAATATGTTTTATGGTTTAAAAAATATATTATATCTGGAAAAACAATGAGGGATCCACCACATAGATTGGGATATTAGACTATAAATAATTAACTACATGTGGGCATAAGATTTTACCAAAAACCAAACAATGATTACTGTAATGTAATCTAATTTTAATAGGACCTTCTTAAGTGAATTCCATGAATATTAATCAATAATGAAATTTAATACTTTCTAAGCATTCAGAATATAACATACAGTCATACTGGTGCTCTAATTAAAATTATTGTAAATAGTGATATTTATAATAATCTTTATTGTTAGCTTCAATTTTGTTCACTTGCAAAGTGAACTTAAATAGGATTTATTTTCTCTGTTTAAAAATCTAGCTTATATATTTATTTACCGTGCCACTATTGTAAACAAAACTCTTTATGAAAGTCCAATTAGTGCAGGTTGAACAACTACTAAGAATAGTGTGAGACTTAAAATAACTAAAAATTTCTTTTAGGTTTGCTAGTTTAGTTATAAGCTCGATAAATAATTTGATCTTATTTATGAATGTTATTAAACCATAATGCAAATGTAAATACTCGTCAAGATATGACAGTTTAAAAATATCCCATTTAGTAATATATTACTATATTATTACAAAAACACGTACAATATATTGAATTAATAAATATATAAATATTAGTGTCTTACCTCTAGAATTTTCATCAAAATCTGGTATACGAGTGTATTTAATCACAGATTTATTTTGTTTCATATGTGAAGGATAAGACAAATTATCAATTTCCAAATAGAGACCGAGCAAGTTATTAATTTCGGCGTCCCTTTTGGATGCTGAAGCATCCATTATAAAACCAATATTTTTTTATTTTTTTTTTATATTTTATTCATAATATTTGTTAAAAGTACAAATATATGATTTTGCAACACTGAATTACTAACATGAATTTAAATTTTATTTTTATTTGTTAGGATTCATACTGTGATTTCCTCTTTTTTTGCTGTCATTTTTTATCCCTCATTGTCTGTTTCTTAGGTCTGTTTTTATCCCAGGTCGCTACTTCCTGCTGTCATAGAGTATGTAACCTTTCTTGCTGTCTAGCTCGCAATATGGCAGTAATCTAGTTGTCTATGTTTACATTAAATAACTTCCATGATTGGACGTACCATAATAAACGTCCATGATATTTTCACAATGGTAGTCTCTTTGTTGTCTATGCTTTGGGAAAGGATTTTGGCTATTACTACCACCAGACGTCGCGATCACTATGATCCTCAGTATATTGTAAAGTTCCCTCGATCAACAATACTACTAGATAACGTGTCACATACAAAATCAAAACTAAATTCTGTCCGTTCGAATATTCTGTACATATACAACTACATACTCGTATACTAACGAACCAATACAGAGTCTTAAAATAGTTTTATTTTCAACCTAATCAACACCATTACACTTTGTAATAAAGTCACAAATCTTCAAATTATTATGATACTCTTAAGATCATTTTGTCAGTTTTATAATATTTATTGTCAAATCAACCTTATATTAAAAAAGCATAAAGCACTTTTTACCGTGGTTGCTTAGTTAGCTAATTCGTTATGTCTTGTTTCCGTTTACTTCTTTGAATTTCGCAAAAAAGTTCTAGGGGATTTAAAATTGTTCAAAAATTCATTTTTGTATTATTTCGTTGGTTAAACCTTAAAACATTTACTTAATATACATGTAAATGTAAAATTTTCTTATTCGCGAATAATTTTTTGCAACGTTTAAATACACATTGCGGCATTGTAAACGTGTTAACACTTGCAGTGTATCCGTGGAACTAATCAAAATATACGTTCACTTTGCAAGTGAACTTATATTTTCACAGACGAATTTCTTGCGCTGACTTGATATATAGTAGTATTATTAATCGAGTACAGCTCTATTAAGCGTGGATGCAATTTTTTCATTTTATTTAAATTTAATTAAAATGACAAATTGTACAGTGCCATGATGCAAAGAAAATGGATAACATTTGTTCCTAAAAAAACACTGAAGAAATAGTGGACTAAAGCAACAAGACGACCAAAATAGGCGAAATCACAATCTTTATATCTAAGGACATCATTTTTAAGAAAGTAATTTTAAAACTCTTAAATCGTCTACAGATGTTTTTTTTGTACTATTTTACAAATTAATTACAGAGTTTCTTACAAACTTTCATCCCCCATTTTACCACCTTATGGGATTAAATTTCGAAAAATAGTACAACACGTATTTATTTAATTGAATTGAAGAGCACTAATACCAATCTTCAAGTGGTTCTGATCATAAATAATTCTTTGCCTATATAAACTCTATTACCCCCTTTTACCGCTTTAAGGGATAAATTTCGAAAAAAATCGAATAAATACATTTCTTAATTTTTATCTTTTCACATTAAGAATGCAGAGTTTCATACATACATACATCTCTAATATTTTACCCCCTTAGAGGAAGAATTTCGAAAAACTTTTTTTATTGGATGCCTATATACTATAGCCTTTCTACGACCAGTGGTTTAGGCTGTGTGTTGATCCATCGGTCAGTCAGGACCACCACAGGATGTAACTCTCCTTCTCAATTCTTCCTGCAGCTGGTCTAACTTCCAGGTACAATACATTGCACAAGTAAGATGCGAACACAATACAAGCAAAAAACCAGGTACAAAAAAGATAACATAAGACATAACATAAATATTCTAAAAATAAAATGTTATCACTTTTTCAGTGGTAAATGTATGTTGTTCATAATGAGTATTATGGAAATATATCATTTGAAATTTAAATTATTTTGATCTTAATAAATCGAGCAATTATTTATTTTTGTGACAAGCAGCATGAATATTTTGTTATCGTGTTTTTAATAATTACGTCCTACCATTATTTTTGTATACAATTTAAAATATGCTTTGATTTAGCTTAGTGACATTTATTCTAATATTATATGAGTTTAAATTGTTCTTATATCATAACTTTATAAAATAAACTTTACAGATGGAATATTTGGAAACGTGGAATTAAAATAAAACGTAATGCTCCTAATTATAATTATTTATTAAATTATAAAACATTGAAATACAACTATTTAGATTTATTTATTGATTTTTTTTTAAATATTAGATTTTAATATAAACTGCAAGGCAAAGGCTATTTACAAGTTTTATAATAATTATTACAAATTATTTGAATTACCAAATTAACCAAAATAGCTCACATAATACATCTGTATGCAGCATAGCCAATATACAAATTGCAAAGAAATAAGAGTCAAAGACAAAACAAGACCTTATACGAAGTTAGTGAAGTTATGACACATAGATACAGATTACTTATTATTTCGAAGAAAGGTTTCGAGTCTTGTTTAATATTCCTATAGATTTTGTTAAAGCTTGCTTTATTTTTGGTGATATTCAGTCTAAAGTTTATTTTATTGGTCTATTGTTTTGTTTGTCTTCAAATTATATACTTTGAAGTAACATTAAATATAAACCTACTGTAGTTGATTGTATATCTACACATAATGCAGTGAAGTCACTAAGTGCCTAGTGGTTGAATCTTTTGTTGTTGAAATAAAATGTAGATATCTTTCATATGACTGACCTACGTGATTATTAAGAGTCAATTGATCCAGTTTTAAGTGTGGACAGTGATATTCTGAAAGTTAAATATGTCAGATAGTGGCGAAAAAGACAATGTATTCATTTTTAAATGTGGTGATTGGATTGTGATACGTGCGTAATTGTTTTGTTTTCGTCGCTGAATCTTGTCACAGATGTAAGTAATTAATTATATTTTTTTGTTTTAACTGTAATTTTATTCACATTATATTACCATCTATTGTATATCGTTTAATGGAATCTGGAAGTATCTACCTATATAGTTATAAATAGTAACGACCTAGATGGAAATGCGCATGATAAGAAATCCCGGTGCAGTCGCTACCTGTAGGCGATCGCGAGCACAGCTTGTTTGGTTCTGTTAAAACTGACAATATATGTCATTTTGTTTGTATTGGAAAACTAGACTATTATTTTTAATACTAATAAAAATAAAAGAAAAAGTATGTTAGAAAACAGTCAATAATAGCTAGTTTAATAACAATAACAAACAACAGTTCAAGATGCTGAGACTTAAGTAAGATATCAAATTTAATTATTTTAAGTAATAATATCCTGTACTTATTTTAGTTTTCACATTTTTTATTATTTGATGATTTTTAATTTAATATAACTAAGAATTTAATTTGCATGCTATGTGGACTTTTTGTTATTTATACATATTTTCACTGTTTTATTATATTGTATAACTAGTTAGTGATTATTGAAGTAGGCTTCAAAAAAAAAAAGCATTTTCAATCATAAGAGTAAATTTGAGCTAAATACCGTAATCTGTTGATGCTCCTGCAATTGTTAACATGCTTGTACTTGCACAATACTTGAAAATTATTTAGAATAAGTTATTTTGCCTTTACTATATTAATTGTCTCATCGTTCTTATATTTCATAAGTGCAAATTCTTAATAGAAGATGGTAGTCAATAATATTAATGATTTAAAGGATTATTTATTAATAAATGATATGATATTATAATTACATACAAAATAACATTTGTTTAATTATGATATCTTCCTGTCTACTGTTGTTTATGACATCCAATCTCATGGAGACTAACCAGTAAGCTGCATAGGAGATATTATAGTGTACAAGTGTATGTTCAAACAAAACTGTATTCTCAAAACCTGGTATGATAACAATTTGATACAAAGGGTAAGAGATGAGAGTCCTATCCATCGCTTTATGAAATAAAAATGTGGTACTAAAAACCATTAAAATATTATTTGTATGCATTATTTATAAGAAAAGTTTAATGGTTTTTTTATTGAAAGTATATTTTGTTTGATGATGGTAACCAAAACTTGCATTGAGTTTGGGTGTTTAATAGATACTATAGAATTAAAATGTTATTAATTTTTTTTTACACTAGCTAGAAAATTAAAGTGTTTGTTTACATTATTATTTTGTTAAATGACAAATGAATTTTGACAACTTCATGTTGCGATAGTTAAATTATTTAAAATTATTTTATTTTAATTGATATTTTTATAAGTACCTAGGCGACCGAGCTTTGCTCGGAGTTTTTGTCCAAAAGTACAATTTTCTTTTTTGTTAAAAAACTAAAAAATTGAATGAATACAAAAATAAATAAAAATAAAAGTAAAAACTTTGTATATGACTGGGATTCGAACTCGGACACCTATGATAATCAACCTTGGCCGCTTGACCACAATGTTAATGCCCAAGCATACGAAATTAGCGACCTTATTTTGCGTGTGTAAGAAAACCGCATGAAAACTCGAAAACAGGCATTTTCCCAGACATAAGACCTCCTGTATACTACATTTCATGAAAATCGTTGGAGCTGTTTCCGAGATTCAGATTATATATGTACAAGAATGCTCGTTTAAAGATATTAAATATACTAGCGACTTATCCTCTTTTTGCTCATGTTCATCCCTAGATTTTTATTTTTTTTCAGTAGAACCCTCATTCTTTTTCTAAAATAAAAGTAGCTTAAGTTACTCCTTGTAACATCAACTAACTGCCAGTGAAAGTCGCGTCTAAGTCAGTCCAGCCGTTTCGGATATTAGCCAGAACAAACAGTAAAAAAAAATGAAAATTGTGTTCTTTTTTATAAGTACCTTATACGATTTCATATGTATTTAGTAAAAAGCTGCTACTTTGACATACAAACAGACACTTCAATTTTATTTACCTCTATAGATTAACGATCTTAAAAATGATTCTTTATAATAGTAGGGGAGCCCAAGAGGGGATTTTTGTAGTTACTCTACTACTAGTATAGAAGACTTATATTATGGTGAAAGTACTCAATAGAGTGCAAGGTAACCTCTTTTATGTTAATCTGCCGCGCTTGAGTAAGTACAAAAATCCCCTCTTGGGCTCCCCTACTATAATGTTTATTATTTATATAATATAAAAATATAATTTACTTCAATTAGAGCTTTTATTATGATTTACATAGTAAGAACTAACTACATCTAGCAGTCTATTACTTGAATTTTTAGTTTTAGATCTTACTAGCGATTCACCCTCGCTTCGCTCGGCTTCGTCCCTAGCTGCCTTCCCCATACAAACTTTCATAAAGTAGTTTCAGTAAGTAAGGACTATTTGCGTTGTGTTCGGTTGCATATGCAGCTGATTACAAAGAATACAATGTTTTTACAGTTTTCGCTAGTAAACATACTCGCAATAATTTACGACAAATGGAGTGTAAGTTGGTAAGAATTTTATCACAATGAAGAAGATCTTTCTACCAATTCACGGGCTTGGATACTAAATTTTCATGACTTTTTTCTCTTCAACGCCACCTAGGTCAATAATAGTTTTAGCAAAAATTATAAAGTATAAAATGTCTTGAACCTTTTGAACAAAACATCAATAAGACGAATACTTAAGGAGTTTCAGGTTTTAGACAAGTTTTAATATATATATATACTTTTCCTGTCTAATTGCGTCTGGGGTTCCTGAGGTCTCCATACACTGGCTAGCTAATTTTTTCTACTTTACGACGACGACTTAGTGACTGGAAAGCTTCTCTGCCTAGTACTTGATCCATAACGTGACGGAACAGACATGTTCGAAATTTAGATCCTTGGGTGGGTGAGGTTTTTGAGCTGTCCCAACCTGTTCATATGTTTTAACAATCCATACTAATATTGTAAATGTAAAAGTGTGTTTATTTGTTTTTTTGTCCTTCTTTTACGTCGAAACGGATTGACAGATTTGCGTGTTTTTTCTGTGGAGATAGTTGGAGGGTTGCAGAGTGACATAGGCTACTCTTTACCGCGGGAGAATCTCATTCCTACGGGAACATATGTTATAAGACTACACAAAAAAATATTTTTTATCAGAATTACTTGAAACTTGGTATTAACACTCTTCAATACAATTAAATAAATATGTGTTTAAGCATTTTTCGAAATTTATTCCATAAGGGGTAAAATAGGGGATTAAACTACTACTTAAACTACCTTTTTAGAGTTTTTTTGTAGTTTTAACGCGAGCGAAGGCGCGGGTTCTGCTAGTTATACTATAAAAGGGTTTTAGAACGTATGAGTGTATTACTATAACTTTAACTTGAATTTTTTACGGAGGTCCATCGTACATACCTACGTACCTTGGATGCATCAAGGTAGTTGAAGTTTGAAGTTTCTTCAAGACACAGTAACTAGTGTGTATGAAATTGCCCACTCATGAGAACAGTTGGAGGAAATGCAAATTTTATAGAGCGTCTATTTCTAGGGAACAAATTACTCATTGATCGCTTTTACTTCCTCTTCGTTGTGTCAGTGTCAATCTAATACAAAAGTGGCTTTATTTCATAGGATGTCAATATATGTTCAGTGGCCCGTTAGTAAAGTTTCTACATGGTTTAAAGCATGGTATCGTTAGCCTACTTCATACTATTACTTCGTCCATTGATCCAAAAACAAGAAAATTGTAGGACAATTGCTTCTTTAAATCGTTTTCTAATCTCAGCATTATTGACATCGTTTATCGACTTGAAGATTGATTTAGAGGACCTATTCTTAAGATGTCTCTTGTAGAAGTAAGTAAGTTAAGTGCATCGAAGTTTCCTGGGAGAGCATTGAATAAATGAGACTTATTTGAATAGGCTTATAATGAATGCCTATTTAACCTTTCATAAGTTTAATTAAACTTATATCGGAAAAAGTTTCTTAGATTTTTTCCAGTCGACTTCGGTTACTTTGATGTGGTTCTATTTTCTGCGTCTTGTAGTGGAGTTTGAGCGAGAATAAGACATCAACGCTGATTTGACTTTACACACGAAGTGCCATTTTATCATTAAAGACAGATCGTCTTTTGGTACCGATATTATTCATTTGCTCTACTGACTCAACTTTTCGCTTAAATTTTATTATCTATTCTTGATATTATACCATTTTTTTTGGAAATCTAAACCTCAGTTTGCCTGAGCTTAGCCTTATTTAAGATCAGAAGCTCCATTTTAAATTTATCTTTCTGCAATGACTATTATATGTTCTGCATATTATATAGCAATCAATTGATCAGCAAGTCACCAACCCCCGTTGTCTTTTTATTTAATTTGGAGGACAACTTTTTAAATTTAATTGGAACAGCCGGTGAAGATGTAACTAGCAATTAGCAAACCACGGGCAATCTTGCCGTGTTCTTAGTAGAGAGATCTCACAGTAAATGAATATCTCACAGGTTTTTCTGTCAACTTTATCAAAAGCTTTTTCCAAATTAATAAAAGCTTTTTTGCTTTTACTATTTGCAAGAACCATATCTGCAGGATTTATTGAATTAGATTAATATGAAACTGATTTTGAACATGAACACTACAATAAATTGTAAATTATAATTTGTTGTTGTGTTCATGTTCGAAAAAATCTTGCTACCGTTTTGCATACGTTTTGTATAGTAAGTTACATTGCATTTCTAAAAGATATGCGGGCCAACTTTTGTACCTTCTGTTCATGTTACACCTTTGATTATAATAGTTTATAGTCCCCAACGGATTTTTTAATGATTTATAACAAGCTAACACTTCGTGAGTAGCTTCATTTTGGCGAGAATCCCAACTATTCTTCCTACGGGATATTTGATAGTGGTAGATACTATTGCGGCTTTATACGGAACATGTCAAAACGGTAAAAAGAGTATCACCATGTCTAGTTCAGTCATGTCCAGTCCCCCGATGCGGTGACGCTCATCATTAAAATATTAATAGGTACTTTTAATGAAATAAAAAAGTCAAGAGATATTTTTTTTACTTTTTACAGATTTTTTTGTGTCGGGGGTTATATTTTTTTTTAGCAAAAAAATTGTTTCATTTTCTCTGTAGACCAATCAGAATCGGTTTTTTAAGAGAAAAGAAATTATTGAAAACCTGAAGTTTTATGATTTTGTTCCCAAACCGGATTCCGATTGAACTACTGAGTAGTATATATATATATATATATATATATATATATATATATATATATATATATATATATATATATATATATATATATATATATGTAAAGTTGAAGTGTCTGTTCCGAATGTCAAAATAACAGTGTTTTACTAAATGCATATGAAGTTATATACGGTACTTATAAGAAAATATTTTATTTTTATTTTTGTCCGTCTGTCTGTTTGTTCCGGATCATCTCTGAAACGGCTGGACTGATTTTAACGGGACTTTCACTGGAAAATAGCTGATGTTATAGTGAGTAACACAGGCTACTTTTATTTTAGAAAAAGAATTAGGATTCCGCTGAAAAATAAAACGTATCTATTGACAAACCCGAGCGAAGAGTGTGTCGCTAGTTACTTTTAAAATAAATCATAGCTTACTTTAAAAAGTTATAAATATACCTATTAAATATAATATATGTAATAAATAAATCACATTATTTTTTCATTCGAGTAAATCACACATAATTTTTAAATAATGTATACAAGCTTAGATTTTTATATACAATATTTTTTAATTCTGGATTTAGTTGGATAAGTACAGTTTTGCTATAATAATGTGTTCTAATATATTAGCCATCGTCACATACCTACGGTGCGTGCGTAATAGTCTTTTCATGAGCTAACCTGTATAATTGTTCGACAGAGAAAAAATGGCTGTTAAAAAACACGAACTGGTTGCTGACAACAAAAATCAGCTTGATTTAACTGCGCTGGCGCAATTCTTTCAAATGATGAACGAGCAGCCTAATTATCTACCACCTCCTCAAGAGCTCGTCAAACATTGTCAAGATATTGTTAAATGTCTATGTAAGCAATGTGTCCTTTTTTTACTTTTAGATAATGTGTACTATTAAAAGATCTTGATTTATTCATGTGTTGTTCATAAGTCTTCCACATGTGTATTGTATAAAAGCGTCAAAGTTTTCTGAAGTGATCATAGTTGCTGTCGTATCACACATTGTTTAACTTATACTCATAACAAACTACAAGAGGAAAATACTGAATTTTCATAGTTTAAGTAGTTTACATTATAATTTATAGCTATTTTCAACTATCTACTACGCAATGATTAAATATTATCAAGAACAATCATAATATAATATCATTTCAGAAAACAGGTGCTGTAAAAATTAAAAGCCTCTCAGTAAGACTAAACTATTTTATAAATTAATATAGTTTGCCCTGTTGCTATTTTTTTTAAATAAATAACGTGTCAACACCTTATTTGGCAAACCAACCAACTCCACATTTTGTCAAAAAATATTTTTTGGTTCAGATTGTACAGAACAGTAATTTAGTATGATTCTTTTAGTAGGATTTTACAGTATCAAAAATAATAGCTTACGATAATAATTATGTACTAACGGTATTTTAAATTATTTAATAAGTAGTATACAAAAAATATTAAAAAATCTTTTAAGTGTCTCCTGAAAAATTTGCTCATAAGGAGTTAGCTGGTATGCCAATTAAATTATTATTGTGTAATACATTACTAAAATTTATTGTAGCACGCACAGCGGGCACGGTGGAACAACTGTGTCAACTGCTCCAACCAGTAGAACAGTTCTTACTTCGAGTAGTGACGACAGTTCATAGTGACGTTCGTCATGAAATTTTCACGGCTATTCTTGACAAATTCTATTCGTACATCTCTGATCCTCGTAAGTAAAACTTATTGATGTGATGTTTTATCTACTTTTAATTATTTTTAATAATAACTATTATTTTTGATAGAATCGGATGCTTGCCCGGCTACGGCTGCAGTTTTAATCGTTATTGACGAAACTGACGAAGAATCGGCTTTGTCAGCCGCTCGGTGGTTAGTCCAGCAGCGGGAAAATGGTCCGGCTGGAGCTGGGCTACGGGCGGCTCTTTCTTGCTTGTATCGTTGGTTGTCGGAATGGCACAGAACACCCGCCCTGGGAAATTGGCTGATAGCCTATATAAAGGCTCTGGAGGTTTGTGGCATTTATTTCACTGACTAATAAATACAAACTTAATGTTTTCTTTTTTAATTATACTTTTCAAGTAATTATTATAATACTAACAGCAACTGTTTAAATGCACCAAATAAGTTTTGTTATGTTTGCGGACAGTATATCGTGAAATCACAAACAAAAATGTTTCCTAAAAAGTGAGAAAATGCCATTTGCCGTACCAGCTTTATGGTGTGAAAACATAAAACTTGGTTTGATGAAAATTTTTGACAAGGCTATGAATAAAGAGGCAGAAGACTTTATATTTAAAGACAGTATTTTTAAAGTTAAGTAATGCTAAACTTAAAGAAGGAATATTTGTGGGATCACAAATACGCACATTGATGAAAGACCCAAATTTTGACAAAAAGCTTACTAACAAGGAACTAACTACTAACTTACTACTAAGCTTACTAACTTATCACTGAAAGCAGTGAGTTAGTGCTGAAAATGCGGAACAATTAGTTAACAACATGTTAAAAGTATATGAAAAGTTAGGTTACAGAATGTCATTAAAAAATCACTTTCTTCGTTCTCATTTTTCTTTCTTTCCATCTAATCTTTGTGATGAGCATGGTAAGAGTTCCACCAAGTTGTAAAGAATCTTGAAAAACGATTTCAAGGCCGTTGGGACACAACTATGCTAGGTGATAACGGTTGGTGTTTGAAACTATAAGATCATTCAAAGCACAAAAGAAAAAGAGTTTTATAAGATGATTTTTTTTACTTTTTATTTTTTAATATAATTTGGCACATTGATACGGAAGAAAAATGTGACGTGGTAAAAAGAAAATTTGTATGTATGTTTAATAAACGATAGTTATAAATAAGAAAACATGACGTTTCTAAGCGGGTACTCAATTATTTTTTTCATTTGTAACGCAGTGTAATTTTCAAATGAATGAATATGATTTTGAATCGCGCATCGAGGGTTCCGTACCGCCGAATATATTGTGTTTTTACACAAACAAAAACAAAATTACGTTTTGGCAATACATATTTTACTTTTTGTTCAAAAATCAAAAATTGTGTCAATAATGATTTCATGTTTCATATTATTTCTTAAAGATATTATAGAAATCAATTTTAATTTTAGCGATCTTAACTCAAAATATCAAGCATCCTTAAAAAAAATGTTTATTATTAATAACACTTTCCGCGCATTTCACAAAAAAATATTACAGAGTATCATACACACTTTCATCCCTCATTAATACCAAGTTTTAAGTAATTCTGGTTATAAATAATTTGTTGCGCATATAAATTTTATCGCCTACTCTTACCCCTTTAAGGGATGAATTTCGAAAAAAATTAATAGATCTATATTTCTTATTTTTTATCTCAAAGCTAAGTACCTACCACTTTCCATGCATTTCGCGTTAAGAATGGCAGAATTTGATACAATTTTTCATCCCCTATTTTTACTCCAAAATGTAAAGGACATATTTTTTTTATATACCTTTACGATACTACATATATTATTTTATAACTGCAAAAAGGGATATAAAGTTGCTTGTGGGTTTCGGAACAGTGGCTTATACTGTAGTGTACCATATCTACAGTGCAGCGAAAATAATCGTTCTAATACTCCACCTATCATTTAAAATATTTACATATATAATACCTACATACAAAAATATTTTTATACATATTTTATTCATTTTGTTTTTCTTTATTTACTTTTTCCCTTATTACTATCTTTATATAAATACTAGCGGACCCGACAGACGTTGTCCTGTCTACACGTCCTTAATTTGAAAATTTCAAACTTTTTTTAATAATTTTTTAATGAAATTTATTATTCAAATTGTGAATCTAAACCTTTCTAGATGCCCTTGAACACACAAAAAAATTTCATCAAAATCGGTCCAGTCGTTTGAGAGAAGTTCAGTGACATACACACTCACAGAAGAATTATATATATAAACTAGCGGACCCGACAGACGTTGTCCTGTCTACACGTCTTTAATTTGAAAATTTCAAACTTTTTTTAATAATTTTTTTGATGAAAATTATTATTCAAATTGTGAATCTAAACCATTCCCAGATCCCCTTGAACACACACAAAAAATTTCATCAAAATCGGTCCAGTCGTTTGAGAGAAGTTCAGTGATATACACACTCACAGAAGAATTATATATATAAAGATATATTTGTTTACTTAATTTTGATGTACAACAATATTCTACAGCCTAATATACTATTTGAATCATTGCAATTATTTTTTTATTTTTTTTTTCAAATGCAGATTACAATTTTTAATATGTAAACTTTTTTATTTAAATTATAAGCTTAACATATCTGTTTGAATTATTAAATTTCATTCACTGTAACTGAATTTTTGTAACTGAATTGGATTCTACTGGACAGGGATTATTGAAAATTGAAATACACATGTATATATTTGTGACTATGCAAGAGGTACACTAAGATTACATATTAGTACAATAAGGCAGAAATTTTACAGTGGGAATTGTGCGAACTCACGTCTGTTTAACTCGTATTTAATGCAGAGGTTTGAAGTCATTGCAAAATCATCAAATAGTTGAAATATTTGAACAATGAAGAGTCCAGAAAAATAAAAATGATTGTATATTCTTAAATAGAAAAGTAATCAGTAATAGTCCTCTAGATATTAATAATTATTTTAATATTTGTCAATGAAGCACCAATTAATTTACGTATCAAAGCTTTTCGTCGTTATAAATGTAATTAAATTGAATTTAATATGTATCACATTATGCAAATAGTACAATAATATATGATGAATAGAAATAACAGAATATTTGACTGTAGACGATTCATATTTAGACGGTCTAGACGCGGACTGCGAAAGCCTTTGTCATGAAGTACATAGGTACAGTGCCTTCTGGACAACAAAAGTACGCAACGTACGAAATTTAATAATAATTTAATAGTTATTATACTTACGAAAATAGTTAATGGAGTACTTCCAAAGCAATTTCAACAACAGTTTACAAGTTCATGTTTACATTTTCACTGGATGGAAAAAAACGGAAAGCTGAACAAAAGTAATTTTAACGTATAGGATGCCAATTTCAGGCTGGAAAAAATATGTACGCACTGAAAGAAAAAAAGAAAATTTATGAACACATTGCACATCTAATATTTTGTATGACCACCTTTTGCTTTAATAACAGTCTGTAAATGCCGAGGTATACTTTTTATTGCGACTTTGCTGTTCGTCGGTTTTGTCCCAGGTCTCTCACGAAGCATCAAAAAGCTTTTCTTTGCTTGTTACGTCGCCTTTATCAAGATTTTGTTCTGAAATATACTAAAATTTTCAATAGGGTTCTAATCTGATGATTGTGCTAGCCAATCCAATGATTTGATCCGTGAAGAACGGAAAAAGGCCGATGATTTTCGAGCCGTATGATTAGGATCGTTATGCTGTTGAAAAATGAATTCATCGTGCAGGCACGTTTTTAGCAGCGATTTCTCCAGATTTTCTTTTACGATATTAATGTAAGTATTGATTAGAATCAAATTTCCCACTCCCGAAGACGCAAAACTACCCCACACTAAGAGACATTTCCTCTTCCGTGCTTGACAGTCTCTTGAAAAAATTTTTTCGAGGCTTTTTTCCCGGCTGCACTAAACGAGAGATCAGATCTTAACTCTTTTCGAAAGTATAATAGCTCTAATATTAAATATTGAAAGGTGCTTACTTTTTTGTCCAGTACCTACTGTATTCATACATATGTACGTGTAAAAATATTAATAATATGAATGCACAAAAGATTATTGTTCTTGATGTACATAAAACATAAGTAAAATATTTTTTTGGAACGATTTATGATAGTAGTTTTATATTATTACACTTCAATAGCGTTGTTGTAATTGCAAATTATGATGATACTTACTTAGTGGCTATGTCGTAAGGAAATTGTAAGATGCGCTAAACTATAATTTCACTAGTGTATAATTACCCAGAGTTTTGTCAATCGTCTCCTTTTCGTACAATATCACGGGACTGCATGAACAGATCGGATTGAGTAGAAACCAAATAATAATATTATTAAATAAAACTTTCGTTTCTGATTTTTTCGGGGATTTATTTGGATTTTTGGTTCCAGATGTTTTGAATGCTTTACAGCAATCATGGTCACGGGTGAGATTTTCGTGTACCTACTTTTTGTGACGCTCATGGTTCAGTTTGAAAGATTTTAAATTAAATTTTGAAGCGTATTATTCGTTAAAAAATAATTTTGCTTACGAACTAGCTGATAAATTAATAAGGAGACTGCAAAGTACAGAAAGCTGAAACTGTACATTTTTTCATGTAAATCCATTCATCTCATTTACCATGACGCGCACACAAATGGACAGGTAGAGAAATGTCTGAAAAACTTTGTCTATTTCTAAATCCAATTAAAATCTGACAATTTAAAAAAATATCGGTATTAACTGATCCCTATTGCTATTTTATGTACAAATGTAACGAAACAGAATGTTAATAAATTATAAATTTTAATAGTAATTGGAATATATTATATTAGGAGAACGAGCGCTTTGATGTCCTTATTGAGACCAGCGTGGACAACATAGCCAAACTGTTCTCGTCTATGGCGAACCCTGCTCCCTTTCAACAGAAGGCAGCAGATGCCATATTCCACATACTAGCCTCTTTACGGGAGTCTACTGAAGCTTTTGACAGGGTAAGTTTTTTATATATTAATTTACATATTTAAATGTATTAATACCTAGTAAGTAGTAACACATTATCATGAAAGCAAAAAATAATTAAATTAAATATGTTGGGACATTAACACACAGCACCATCTAGTTTCATCGTAAGCTACGAGGCCTGTGTTATGGATACCAGATACTTGATACAATAGACATATATAATATGCTTCTAGCAGACACATGTACTTCAAATTTTAAAAACAATTAGTGTTTAGTCTATAAAACAAGGAAAAACTATAATATTCCGCAATTCGAATCCCGTTTTCTATACAACAAACTGCATAGTAACTTTGTAACCCTATATAAATAGATATACGATATATATGATTATCTAAACGGATAGGTAAGTAAATAGTGTACCTATATATAGTACACTAATGCCTCCTTTAATATAATGTACCTCTACTAAACTTATAAGTTGACGCAGCGTGGCGAAGACAAACGATGAGATTGAAATCTAGGCGATTTTATAGCAGCTACATTGACTTAGGTATACCTACAAGAAATAGTACTAGAACCAGAAAAGAAAAAAAGAAGAACTATTTACAAAAAGAAATGAGATCCCATCAAAAAAATAAGATGTAAAAAATGCAAGTCTCGCAACGCAGTCTAACTCAAAAAGTTGTGAAATTTAATATAAAACCTAGTCGGTTAATTTATTTAGTACGCTATCTACGGAAGCATCTATCAAACAACTTTGTCATAACTTATTGACTTATCACTAACAGTGATCTTTTACAGGAAACCTCATTAGAAAATTCTTTAAGTAAAGATGTTTAGGTCATGAGTATTGTGCAAAATGACACACATACACATGTTCATATACCCAAAAAACATACGTAAACGCAAACTTAAATACATCGTTTACAATACATTTATTTTTATATATAAGTGTATTAGCCACGTGTCAAAAGAAGACCTTTAATATTATGACATATGGAAATTTAGTTTGCCGGGTATCCGTCTGCCGAGAGAGCGAACGTTTTTCGTCTCCTTTCACATATTATATACTAGCATTGCCCGCGGCTCCGCCCGCGATCAGATGACCAAAAATCAAGTTCTTAGGTTTTACATATTAGTATACTCTTACAATGCAGTTTTTGTGTTTTTGTATTTTTTCTCAGAAATGAGATATTTTCCCGCGGTAAAAAGTATCCTATATGTTGACCCGGATAACCAGCTATCGTCATTCCAAATTTCATCAAAATATGTCCAGTGGTTTTCTCGTGATGCGGTAACAGACAGACAGACAGACACAAATTCTAAAAACTATAGATTCGGACTCTGTATTGATAATAATGCCTATTTCAATTAGATTTTTCAAAGAATATTTAATGTACAGATTCGACTTAGAATTCTATTATATGTATAGATTATTCGTACTACCGTCGTTTGTGGATTTATCCATGAAAAACGGGTATAAATATGATCGAATAGAACGTAATTCAGAATTAGAAATTTCATATTTTTTTTGTATATATCAAGAGTCTTAAACGTTAAAACATATTTATAAAAATAGATTTAGCAGAAAGTCTGGAAGGGGATTACAGACTTCACTCAACCTGCGCAAGTTCAGCATTTATCTTATGTAAACCTCTTTGAACGTTTTAACATAAAGATCAAATCTACACTTGTATTTTTTTTAACTTGCTCCTTATTTACAGCATTAACAAATGTAATTTTCAATGCAATAAGAAATGTGGCGAATTAGTACTCGTGTAGTTTACATATGTACTTGTGATTTTAATTGTTTTTATCTCCTTTATTATATCTATAAATGTTCTAGTAACAAGGTCAAGTAAAAATTAAAATTACAAAAACAAAAGACCCGACTTCCTTAAAAGCGAATTAAAAAGTCGGGAACAAGGTGACGAAAGAACATAGTATCATGCAGACACAAACAGAGACAAATGCTTAAATAACTTTTTAGTTTTGAACATTTTTATTTTTTCATCTCTTAAAACGGTTTATTTTGAAACCCTATTCGATCGATTCGGACGAATTTTTTTTTCAAAGCACAGTAATTGGCGCCTAATATCTGCAATTTGATTTTTTGTGATACCTACACATAAACCTTATGACAATCGCGTTGTCACGATGAATCTGACGGTGTTTTAATCATCAAAATCGGTTAAGTCGTTTAGTAATTACTAGGGAATATAGTCATCCATACACACATACAGGTCAAATACGTAACCTTCCAATGAGCTTCGCCGCATTAGGGTAAAAATATTCTTAGATATAAAAGTAAAAAACATGCTTTTAACTAATCGTATGTATGAGACTAGTCAAAACTAATTAAATTAGCTTAAACTGGAAGGTTTTACGAGTAGACATTGAAGAGATCCCTCTCCTGGCTCCATCATCATTCCAGCTTGATGAGAGATAGTACTGCCATTCGGATTTCACGTACTTATAAAGTTAAGTTAAATCGATACGACAGTTAGAAGTAGGTTAAAATTGACCTATTGATTTGAATACGTACTTACTATGTAGTAAGTTATAATTTATTAGTGAAGGCAACAAATTTATGTTAATAGTTTTTACTAATGAAATATTTTTGATAATATAATATTACAGATAGATACGTTATCCAAAAAAGAATACATTTATTAAAAAAACAGCCTACAACGTGTTGTGGTTCTTTTATTAAATATCCACTTTTCGAATTTCGTGTCAGAGTTCATATAAAAAGCTCATGACGCGTAATAGTGATCATATAAAGGTTACATAGCACGTGTTGTGGCAGTAAATTACTGCCACAACACGTTGTGGTCGATTATCATGAAAGCTACGACACAAAAGCTATGTGGCCTTTCTGTGTTTGTCATTACACATAATGAGCTTTTTGCCAGGTATCTGGTATATTATTACATTTATTTAATTAACACTAATGATATAAACTCGCTTCGCTCGGGTGCGATCCTGGGTCCTATGTCTTTTTGTTAGGTCGTAGGCTATCTGCGTACTAAAAATTTAATCCGTCCAGACGTTCAAATGAAAAGAAGTAAAAACTATATGCTCATAAACACACACTAGTTAATTTACTCCATGACATTTTTCCAATAGATCTCTGCTCATGTGGGTGATGTCCTCGTGAATCTTGCTGCTGACAGTGGTCAATTTAGTCGACAATTACTGCAGAACTTGGTTGACATTTTGAGTGCTATGGTTGATGGTATTATGGAAACATTGAAGGGTGAATCGCAAGATATCTTTCGAGATAAATATGCTGACGTGGTAAGTTCCTTTTACTTGTATAGATATAATTTTCTATTTGTATAGTTTCTCCAAAGAGTTCCTAGTTAAAGATCTAGACGACTGTACATAATAAAGCTTCAAAGAAGCAATATCTAATTGCGTTATAATTATTCTTTACAGTAGTATAAAATGCTCGTGAAAAGTTTCTTTATGTTTATTTTTCTGCTGCCCGCCGTTAGAATTGGCTCTAGTTAGTTTTTGATGCAATGCTCGCGACGAGAGCGATTGTGACGTGCCGATCTCGTGCTTCTGCATTTTTATTTCTTCATTCCTTCCAAGTAAATTAAGGTTTTACAGTTTTTGTAGTTTACAGTAAAACTAGTATTTAGTGTGTTAATTTACTTATCAAAGGAACAAATTGCAAGTTAAATGGTTGTAGTGGCAATGCTGAAGTACACATTTTGACCAGGTATATAATAATTGAATCGCGCCACGAACCCCAGTTGTCTTGTAACTGCATAACGTTTCCCTTGTATACATAGTCTTGCCCTAAATATTGTTACAAAGAAAAAAACATTTTTTATTGCACGTAACATTTATTACTATTACAATTTGTTACTTTAATACATTAATATAAAACCATTCAAAATATATAAAGCTTATTCGAAGTGGCCTCCATTGGCTACAATACATTCCTTTAAACGTTGAGGGCAGTTATCAGTAGAAGCACGCACTCTTTCCATGGGAAAATTCTTCACTGCCAATCGTGTGGATTGTTTTATTGACTCCAAAATATAATGGCATTTAGAGTAAGCCATACTCTCTAAAACTAAACATAAATCATAGTTCAGCGGATCAATATCGGGACTAGATAACGGCCAGTCTTCAACTGTGATGAAGTCTGGAACGTGGGTTTGTAACCAAGATTGCGTGGATCGAGCTTTAGGACCCGGCGCCGAGTTTTGCTGAAAGGACCATTCTTGGTTATTGAACATGGTGATGCTAAGGGGCTTAACTACCTTCTCAAGAATGGTATCTTGATACACTTGTGCTGATGTTTTGATACCTTTTTCACAATAAAAACTTTTTAACAAAAAAATAAAAACCGACTTCAAACAAAAGCACTAAAAAGTAAAAAATAACTGATTGGTAGTTTTCATTTACTATACATACCTAATCAAATATTTTCGAAGTCGGTGTGCTTTGCTTTGTATGGGCTGGCACCGATTTCGAAAATATTTGATTAGGTATGTATTTAATAGGTAGGCTTTAATTACTTAGCCAAAGCACACCGACTTCGAAAATATTTGATTAGGTATGTATAGTAAATGAAAACTACCAATCAGTTATTTTTTACTTTTTAGTGCTTTTGTTTGAAGTCGGTTTTTATTTTTTTGTTAAAAAGTTTTTATTTTTCCCTTTTTAGTGTAGACAGTAGTAGCAAAGTAAGGATTCTAACGTGTTAGGCTTGTCAAATCAAACAAAATAAGCCCAAACTCAAAGTATCTACTATTAGCCGTTGAAGAGTTCCACCTAACCACCTTCTGGCCTTGCCATCAGATCAGGTTAACAACACTGAACCACTGTACTATCAACGGAAATAAAAATACTTGCAAAGTTTCAAGTCAATATGACAATTAGAAGTAGGTTAAATTCATCATTCGTTGTTTTTCCACCCTTAGGGGTGGTATTTTTTTTTGAAATTTAAATGGGACCAATCTGGAAGTATACCCTTTCAAACAAAACAAAAATTGTCCAAATCGGTTAATAAATGACGGAGTTCTGAGGTAACAAACATAAAAAAAAAAAAAAAAAAAACATACAGTCGAATTGAGAACCTCCTCCTTTTTGAAGTCGGTTGAAAATATGATTATTTTGATTGTTATTTTTACTATCAATAACTCTTACACCAACAGAAATGACTGAAAACTGATAAATTGTATAATTAAGAGGTAAACATTATCTTAAAAACAGTTTCTGTGCTTGGAGCGACATATGGCGTCTCGGGCGTCGACTTTTCTCCAGCTGCCTCCATGGCGCGCCCGCAATGTATGCTTCGCACCGGTCACGAACCACGTCCCTATGCGCAAGGTTGGCTTGCTCAACCTAGGCAATACTTGCTATATGAACAGCGTCATGCAAGCCCTACTTGTTGCGAGACAGTAAGTATTTTATACATCATATTCTTGGTAATTTCTCTGTTGTGTGTATTTAAATGTGTAATTTAGCTAGCGTAGGTTAAAAAAGGTACGTTTCTAACTAAGAGAACGGCTCCATTATTATTACTTTGATGGAATTTGGTAAAACATCTCATCTCTGACAAATCTATACTAAACCTTAAAACGTAATTATCGGAGCGAAGGTAACTCGCTTGTTTTTCGTAAAATGCAAAACACTATTTAATAAAATAATTTGTTATTAAATACGCTTATAGCCTTAGACCATCGGAGTCATCCAATAACTCAATATAAGCGGCAGCCCGATAAATTGAATCTAAATCTCGTAAAAGCATGGCTGTAGCGTTTTAACGTAAAGCGGTAGCATGCCCCCGCTACGCAGTACGCTACGAGTTGTAGCATTTGAGTTTATCCATACATGCAATAAATGTGTCGGATTTGTACATTAAATATTTATTGGAAAATCTTATTAAAATGGCCATTATTATCAATACAGAGGCCGAATATATAATTTTTAGAATTTTTGCCTGTCTGTCTGTCTGGGAATGCATCATGAGAAAATCACTGGACAGACTTTGATGGTATTTGGTATCATGATAGCTGGTTATCCGGATGAACATTAAGGATATTTTTACTGCGGGAAAATATCTCATCTCTAAGAACTCTATTCTAACCATTTAAACGTGCCCACGGGCGAACCCGAGCGGCACGGTAATGTTATACATACATATTATGACTCGGTCCTATCCTTGAAATAGTTACCTACAGCCGCGCGGTACGTAACCACGCTACAGGGCTGCCCGCCCACAGTATTTTAATTTCATCTTTCTACTTGAGTTTCTTTCTAGTTTTGGGATTGCAAATATTATATTTTTGAAGTAAAATTCTTTACGCACGCTTGACTTGGGGCGTAAGCTAAATGTACGTACGTTTGTTGCCATGGTAACCGTTGTTATTGTCTGACAAATGATATATAATATTTTATTATTTCCTTAAATAATATTCTATAAATATATGCTTGTAATATGCCTAATATGCGTTATCTTTAGTATCTCACCTATCCTAATTATTTAAAACATAAATTGAATTTCATAAAGAGAAAGAGATTAAAAAGGATAAGTTTTTTGTAGTTTTAGCGCGAGCGAGCACTGCTAGTTTGTTACACAGTAATTATGCAATATTACAATTTTTGTAATAATAAAATAAAATACTAACTTTTGGGAATTAATTGCCACGGTAACCACTTGTTATAAACAGAATAAAAATCAATCTAGGCAAAAGATACTATATTTTGCGCATATAATGTTAGCAAGAAATGGTAAAAGTTGTATTCCTTGAGGACAAAACAGAGCGACACATCATTCCGTTAACCACTTCCATCTATGTAAACTCGGGCTGAAACTAATGTCAATATAATAAGACAAACACTGATATCGTGCGGAAATGAATCCCAAATAGTACAAAAAAATTAATTTCATTTATACTTTTTACGATTTTTTTATGTTTGGTGTAATATAATTATGTTTGTAGTTAACCAATTGTAACTTGGTATTGCTAGCGGAGCTATCAATATTTAAATATAAAAAAGATATTTATAATGTTACAGACAACTATATAAAATGCTAAGCGTACCGCTTGTTTGAAAATATATAAATATGTATGGGATTACGCTATTGAGTAATTGAATTTATAAGATACGAGAAATTATTATTTTTAAGAGGATTACTAACTACATTGGAAACAATATGCTTCACAACCTTATATAATACTCTTTCAATAAGCTCTAATAGGAAAATGTTATACCTATATGAAGAGAAAATGACAATCAAATGTGTCTGCGAAATTTCGCCTGTGAAAGTTTTTTATTTTTTTTATTTTGCTTTAATGTCCTGCGACTTCACATTCCCTTTCCGTGCGAATGGAAACGAATAGCTGTGCGAGTTTTCATTGTTATGTTTTTGTCGCCTATATAAGTTATGTTAATTTATAATTCTGCTTCTTGCATTTAGTATTTTTCTTTTTTATCGTGCGATATGTTTTTATCAAATATATATATATATATACACACATAGATATATACATATATATATATACATATATATATATATATATATATATATATATATATATATATATATATATATATATATATATATATTGAATCTACAGCGAAAAAAAAAACATTTTACCTATATGTACCTTCATTATTTTATCTTTAATTGTGTTCATACAACTCGACAGAGAAATCAATTATTGTGCATAATTTAATCAGCAAATTTCCACTTTGAAGGTTTTGTCGTTATATATCAAGGTCATTCATTGTTAATTTATATGGAACTGCACGCTTACACACTTCTTTACCCATTTGAAATCAATATACATCAATATACATACAGATAAATAAAATTGAAGTGTCTGTTTGTAATGTCAAAATAACAGCTTTTTACTAAAATCTGGAATTATTAAATTATATACGGTATTTAGAAGAAAAACTCAATTTTTAAAATTTCCTGTCTGTTGTTTGTCTGTTTGTTCCGGCTAATCTTCGGGCCTATTTTGACGAGACTTTCACTTTTATTTCAGTAAAAGAATTAGGGTTCCGCTTAAAAAAATTAAAATGTACCTAGCGAAAAACCCGAGCGAAGCGAGGGTCAGTCGCTAGTATAATACTAAAATGACGTTACCATAATAACCTCATGCAGCCCATATTTTATTAGATATAAAGATATTAAGAATATAGGTCTTGTTAACGATTGCGAACCTACGGCCTTTTTCGAAAATATTACATTTTAATAAAATTTGATGAAGCGAAAGTTGTAATCGACTTAATTTTGCTTGCGAATTATCAAATGTGAAATATTTTAAATACTAAGATTCAAAGTCTAAAAAATACGACAATTTTAAAATTGAATAGAAACTGAATATTGAAAAAATATAATTGCTACTGCTAAAGAATAGTAGGATGGACATAACGCGTTCAATACCTTTTGTGCAAAGCAAAACCCAGATTAGCTAATGTATTGGGAAGAGACTAAGCTGCTTTTTAATAAGAGATTTTCATTGGACATCTATTTTTTTAGCTCAATCTTTTCATAGGATTTTAATACATTAGTACAATTAGAACAGATTAGCATTTGCCTTTATGAAGAAGCTTAAATATTTCTTGATCAACTAAAAAAAAGGGGAGATGTCCTTCTTATTTTAGTCAATTCTGGTATAAGATTTTCTGTTTGTTATTTTAACTAATTTTTTAATGTTAAATTATTATTATTTTCGTTAATGAATAGGATGTGTCCTAAGGTGTTGTACGGAACATCGCACAATAGGTCAAATAACATTAAAACTATGCCAATTACGTTACACGTGTTGTGTTTCCGCACACATGCAAGTCTCCGGCGCCTGTAAATTGTTACTATATATATTACTTTAATTTTCAGTGTGTCTTTGATTAATAAATCAGAACTATCACTCGTTGGGCTTTGTTTCGTACTTAACATTTTCCTCCTACACTCTATAAACTGTTACACAACACAGGTTGTTGTATCTATAGAAATTTTAAGAATAATAATAATTCTCTAGTAATTGTTTAAAGGAACTAGGTAATTATTAATTTTATTTTATCTTTAGGTTCAGCAATCACGTAGTGTTGAGAATGACGGCAGTTCCATATTGGGCGAAGATGAGTGTTCTCTTCGCTAAAATGATGCACTCGATCTCCACGAAACTGAACCCGGATGACTTTTTCAGTGTCGTCAAACCACCCTTTTTCACCAGAGACAACCAACACGACAGTTCGGAGTTTTTGGGGTAAGTAACTTTACACTTATAGGTATATCGTATTTAATTTGCAGGTGGTGTTTGGTAGTGTGCCGAACTTTCTTTAGAGTAAAAAGATGTCGCGAATCTGATTTTGATAATCTATTTGAGTGTAGCATTTTTGTGCCTCGCTATATTTCACGAATGTTTCATGTTTTGGAAGTTAGGACATAATAAAATTGTATTTTTTATATAAGTAAGTGGTCTTGTGGTTCAATGGTTTAGTTGCACTTTGGTCAAAGCGCATAACACATTTATACGTACAAAATATATTTTATCCCGTATAATTAGCTTGATATATTTTCATTATAGCCTTAGAGAGATTATGAGTTATTTATACTGCTAGTATAGAAAAACTTAACGTTTATAGATAATACCTCTTAAAAAAAGCTATATATACTCGTAGATAAAGGTAATTTAAAAATTATCAGTATGTTCACGATTTAAAACGATTTACTATTTAAACACCACTCGAACTGCCTCATTACAGTGACATTTACATATTATTTTTATCTTGCTATTAATTAAGAAACAAATTCTATCACTGAACGAAGTTTACCCCAGCCACCAACAATATTTCAAAATAGGCGCAGCTTAAAGGAAAAACTTTCAAGGGGTGTTTTCAGTTCCAAAATTCTTCTTCTAAGTCGCTACACTCTTGACAGAGTGGTCGTGGTCGTCACTTGAGCGTTGTGGCACGCTTGACTACTCGTCGCTACTCCTCTCTAACAGCCGCTCCACCATCTGTCCCGGACACAGAATGGCGCCGGTTGCTAAGCGGATCGCATGGCCACTTCGTTATCATATTATTGCTACCTTTCATGACGACTTTCTTGGGAGAATAGTGCAGTGGTTTCCCCTTGCCTTCTGCACCAGATATTTTAGGAGTTATTTGGAACTCCAAGGCCACTGTCGCCTCTTCCATCCGATTGCCCGGGTGGGTGTGTAATAGATATACCGCTATTGGTCGGTCGCCAGAGCCTCGTCTGTTGTCTAGCAGGGGGCACCACGAGCAGGTGAGGTTGACAGTTGGGGCCGACTAGATGTTATTGTCGTTCTCCCCCTTACCCCCCCAATATAATTTATAAATATAAATGTACAATTTTCGGCAAATTACTTTATTCTGCTACGCATATTAATGCAAGGTGATGGTCAACGAGCTCGTAAACCGTCCCAGTAACGGTATTCCATGCACGGCATGCTAAATATGGTAATCACCAGACAACCCCAGCACGTCATTATATCTTTATATTTTTGAAAGTGTAAATAAAAGCCAAAGAAAACTTTTCATTGTAAGGTTGACATTTTACTAGGATATGTCGTGTGCGTGTCGGTGCCGCATAAACCTCGGAGGCCATCCCATCCAAGCATCGAGTCTACGCGTGAGACGGTTCGTAAAAACCGTCATAACCGAACCGAAAACATTTTTGGGCATTTATGAATAGTTGACTACAACAGTTATATTCAGCTTCATTATTTTTCAAAAAGCTACGTTACAAATTTTTCAATATTTCTCTTCGGAATTTAAAAAAGTGAACAATTTAAATAGTAAACAAGTTAACAAATTACTCGACAAGTTCTAGCTTTCAACGATCGTTGCAAATGTATGGTTAGAATAGAATACCTACAGGATGTTTCTACAAAATGTTACGCATATTTCGAGTTCCTTCCTCATCATATCAAAAGTTCCTCGAAGTTCTCTTTTTACTATTTAACATATACATATTTATGTTGTATTTGAACATTTGCAAAATAACACGTAAAGTTCTACACTTAATTTTTTATTAATAAGTGTAAAATTATTGCATAATGTATAAAAAAGCACGATGGTACTGGGGATATATATTATAGATAGGTAAATTGATAATAATGAAAATATTTCTAACGCAAGTAATATCTCAGGAAAAATTCTTGTTAGGTATCCGAGAGTATAATACTCTTAGTTGAAGAATTATGAAGGACTTACTCGATACCAAGAAACGGAAGCCTTTATAACGGGTCTATTATAAAATCAATACAGGATTCTATTATTGAACTTTATAAATAAACAATTTTTATTGTACCGGTTTAAATAAAATAGAGTAACTTATCATAATATCTTAAATCGTCATTTATATTATAAAATATGCGCTACTGTGTTTGGTAAGTGTAACTATATGCATATCTTTATATATATAATTCTTCTGTGAGTGTGTATGTCACTGAACTTCTCTCAAACGACTGGACCGATTTTGATGAAATTTTTTGTGTGTGTTCAAGGGGATCTGGGAATGGTTTAGATTCACAATTTGAATTATAATTTTCATCAAAAAAATTATTAAAAAAAGTTTGAAATTTTCAAATTAAAGACACGTCTGTCGGGTCCGCTAGTAACATTATAATATGTACATGGCCAAACACCTGAACTGATCTTGATAAAATTTTAAATAATAATAATGAATATGTTGGGAGAGTTGGGAGTACATATATATATATATATATATATATATATATATATATATATATATATATATATAAATATAAATGAATATTTAGTAAGATAAAATACATCAAAGTAAAAGTCACCGAACGCTTGAGTTAAAAATCTAGTTTTATGTAATAAATATTCAACTGAGACAAACTATTATTACCTACCCATCGAATAGGTATGCAAAGTGCAAAACAGGATTGCTCAAATGAAACTTGAACTAGTACTACTTGTAGATCCTTAACAAAGGATATTGGATTAAACTTTAGAGCTGAACGAGCTGCTAATAAGACAAACAAGAAAATGGCTTTCAAATAGGAACTTTCATTTAGTGCGAGTCTCTGAGTCTCTTCTCGGTATTTGAAATTACTTGCTTTAGAATTTATTTACGTTGCTCTCTTCTATTTAAAATTAATATGCAAACTAGTATATGATTTAGAATGGGAATGAGATTTAAGTTATAGTTTATAACACGATCTATTTAGTTTCTAGGGCACCTCTCAACCAACTCGTTATCCGCCTCTAAATCTTGCCGTAATATAATAATAACTCGGCCCCTTTGACATCCTAGGGCTGCTTTCGCCTTAATGTGAGGAGGAAGATGCCGTAGTTCACCACGCTGGCCAAGTTTGGGTCGACTTTTCGTGTCTTTAGAAATCTAGTTAAATTGTTTACGATGTTTTCCTTCACAGTATTATTCTCACAAGAAAATTACGAGACGAGTTCTCCCGAGAATTCTCTTCGCTTGGTTTTTTAAGGAAGCGCATTACTAATAGTTCACTGTGTATTGAATAATAATATTATGACACCCTGACATTGTAATAAGATAATAATTGTGTCATGGGTCGTTCGTTGAAAACTTTAGCTCTTGTGTCAAATGTTCAAGACATAGTCCGAAAGACATATGTCAAAAATATTTTTTTATACTTGTTATAGATAACACAATTAAAAATATTGAATATGTTAAAAATAATCTTAATATTATTCATTTAGAAATATGTTCGTACGTGTTCTACGTTTTGTCATTCATTTCAAATAAAAGAAATTGAACTATTTCTAAAATAAAAAAAATACTTAGCTTATCAAATCAAACAGTTTCAACATACTTGACGGTTTTTATGATGCCTAATTCTTGTATTTTACTAATTAACTAAGAAATAGCTGTTTCATCTGTGGCTTTATATACATGGATTTTAAAGCAATACTATTTTCCATTATATTATTTTTTTAAATACTTAATTTTGCGGAGATTGATGAAGTTGCCACATTTATGTATATATACAAAGGTTTATTTATATATTTTGCAATTGTTGTTCGTTGATATATGGGGTATATAGTGTTGAAATTTACATGTTGGTTTAATGCCGATGACAATGACTTTTTATAATAGCTATGGCCTAATTCTGGAAAATCATAAAAAGTCGTAGATGGATCTAGGATTTACTCTAGGCATAGCAAATGTTCAATAGTTAATAGTACAGACTCGAAATTTTATATACGCATTCAATTATTATAGCCCGTTCTAATATTTACCATGACTGCTGCTGCACCCAGGGTATGAGAGATCTTCTCAGCAATCAACGGCACAGACACGAAAGTTCGTATTAACATTCAATTATGATTCAGTTGACTAAAATAATGCTCCCACACCATGGCTTATGAACTAAAAAAATAGATAAATTGCATTTAGGTATTTTCGGATAACTCCTGGTATTTCTTTGTTACGGCTATAAAATATAACTTCGATCATTTCTGGTCTATTGTGATCGATCACTTCTGGTAACGTACTCACTCAACCCATTACAACAAAAATTTGTGAAAAAGTCGGACACAAAAACAGATACTTTATGATATATTAAAGATTAAATATATAATTAGTTTTATTAGTTATTGTTTTCATACTCTCAAGTAGCAAGCATCTGTTACTTCAATAACGCTTCCGTGCGAAATCCGGGAAATTAATTGTTAATTGACACGCCGACGACGTATCCGCGATTATTACTTACATTATTTAATATTAAAATTAATATTTTTCTGTGATCAATATAATTCGCTTTTAATATATTTCCTATACATGATGTTATTATAATACACGAAAGATTTATATACTTTGCCGCTCTTCGTTTGCTTAATAACCAGGACACAATTTATAGCAATTGTCTAATAATAAATGTTTAAAACGATATGAATTTATATTAGGGAAAGTCGCAGATATCAAGGCATATTTAAATAAAGAATTTTGTTTTTACAGATTACTACGAGTATTACGTATAATTAGAATTAATCTGATAATTAATTATAGAAGTCAAATAAGCGAACAGTTAATATCTATTTTAAATAATTTAAACATAAATGACAGTTAATAATATATTTTTATGATATTTGAGTACTATTATAGCAGTATTAGTGTTGTGCGTCTGTCTACCTTAGTATTTCGATCAACTTGGTCACCATGGACCATTTGTTTCGCAACATGTAATTGACCTTCAAATTTAAAGTTTTAGTAAACTCAATAACTTTGCCATGAAACAAGAAACCATATAAACACATTGTTGGGAAATTATGAAAATTACAACAACACTCTATAAAAACTTCGAAGACCGTAGACATCAACAATACAAGGGCACGTTTTATAAATTCGAGGAATGGGTAGTTAGGTAATTAATTAGTGGGGGTACTTGCTTGAGTCGTTACGAATTTTGTAACTCGTTATTATTATAAATACAATGTTTTACCGAATATCATATGGAGCAAACCAAGTACCGCGCAGTTACATAGTTCCTTACCACGCAAAGAAATCAGTTTAAGCCATACTGGAAGGGATGTCATCCGTTTACTATATTACGATAGCCCCCTATTGCCCGGGTAAAACAATGATTTACAATAAATCTATAACAGGAGCACAGATAAAGTATGTGTGTATAATATGTGCATAGGATAATAATAATTATCATGATACATTTTATCGTAGCCGTATTCGTTTTAATATTATATTTGTAAAATTAAACTAAGCGGTGCAATCATTTAATTCTTGCTTTTTCCGATAAGTTTAAAGGCTAGTTATAATATTAGCCTAGCGAGAAAAAATATAAAGTACTCAAAACAATGCTATAGATCAATAATGCATAATTGCATCAGAGCACATGCGCGGGTGCCGGGCGGGGGAAGCTGGAATTTATTTATGGAATCACGACTCTCATGTTTTAAATTACAAAGGTCGATGCGTGAATACCGAAAGTAGCTGTTCGTGGTTGTAAGAAAATCAAATATAATATCGTTGCAAGATGTCAGTACGATTGACATCGCTAATGGTCCATAGCTATTATGGAAATTTAAAAATCATTGGTACTTTAAAACGAAATACTTATTTAAATTTATTTATACTTATAGTAATAAACATGTAGAAAGGCATTGAATGTAAGCCACAATGCAGCTTTTCTTTCGTATCAAACAACAAACGTGATGGCGTCATTTCTTGCATGTGCATCCCTATAAAATTATTACGCGTAACAAAAGAGCTTTAACCAGTGTCTGTCATGATTGTGAACAAAGCTTGTCTAGGTAGCCCATGTACCTACACAATTAACCCGTGATACTGATACCACCCATTGTAGTATCTGAGTCAATTATGCGATATACATTTTTCTGACATATTCTCTTTCTAGGAAAGAAATGGATATTTGATATTGGCACCGATTTCGATCGAGATTTCAAATTATAAGAGTGATCACAAATTCAATTTTTTGTACTTTTGCACCGATAGACTTCACTTCTGGATATTTTCACGTACATACATATCATATTGTATTTAAAAACTCAGTTATTTAATTTAAAAACTAGACTTTTTTGTCAAAGGTTCATATTTATGTCAAACTAGATAGTGGCAAGATTACGGTTCTTACGGCGTCACAATTTGATGGGGGATTTGTATAATATTTAGATTTCGATAAAATAACACGAAAAGTAAAAAAATATTTTTTTGATGTCTCGCTTAGTTTTCGAGATATCGATATTGAAATATCGACAAATGCTTTTTTTGACGGAATTCGATATAATTTTGAAAAATAAGAATCTATACAAATCCCTTTTCAAATCGTGGCGCCGTAAGAACTGTAAAATATCCTAGATAAGTATTCTGAATTAAAATACAGCTAAGTAATAATAACATATCCGCTTGCAGATATTTATTCGAACTTCTGCAGTCGTACGAACATTGCTCGGACCGCAACTTCGATTACACGAGGCCGGCGGTACTAAGCGGCGCTAGTCGCCTGCGCATGATCCACCCGCATGTGCAACAACATTCCTCATCACACGCCAGGTATTAAACATTTCTTAAACAATAAAAATATCCATTATACTATTTAGCTTTACTTGAACACTATATTTTTACATATGACCAAGAATTTTACGTAAAGACCGGGGATTAAAAATTTTAAGTTTTATAATATGTTTTTCTGTTTTACTTTTTCAGTGACGATCATTCAGAGTCGAGTCAAAGCCGTCGTTCTCTTTCACCCAGGCCAGGAAGCAGCGCTGCAGGTCGAAACTCAATATATTTTTAAAATTGCTAAAACGACCCAGTTTCCGAATTGTCCAATTTACGAGTTATATTATTAAAAAGTTAAACACACTTCCAGATTTATAATATTAGTATGGATTTCAGGATCAAGCTCAAGCGGTCAAAAACGGATGTCCCCAGAGAACGACACAATGTCGCCACCCAAAAAACGTTTTCGTATAAGCGAGGCTTCCTTCTTACGTCGCGATTCCTTCATTGATAGCATGTTTGGTGGCGTGTTACTTACACGCGTAGAGTGCACCGTCTGTCACGCTTCCTCGCTATCACGCGACGTGTTCCGAGACCTACAGCTTGCCTTCCCAGAGAAACCTGAGGGCCGGAAACACAGCGTGCAAAGCCTTCTAGAATATTACTGCTCTAAAGAAAGTCTCTCCGGGGACAACAAGTATGAATGCCGCGATTGCGGTGGCTTGCAAGATGCTGAGAGAAGCGTCCTCATAGAAACTACACCAAAGTATCTCATACTTGTACTCAAGAATTTTAAGTAAGTAGTGTTTAGATTGGCTTTCAAAGTTTTATATTATCTACTATCAGCTGCAAGGTTGTATTTATTTGTTCATATATGATTTATTTATCAACTAGCAGAACCCGCGGCTTCTCTCGCGCAAAACCTGCAAAAAATACTCGAAAGAGGTAGGTTTCATATCAACTTTCATCCTCTATTTTTTACTGTTTTATGGAATGAATTTCGAATATTGAATATATAGTATTTATTTAATTGTATTAAAGAAGTTTCAAGTAATTCTCATCATAAATATTTTTTTGGGTTGAATTATAACGTGTTATCCCGTGGAAATGAGATAATCTCCCGCGGTAAAAAGTAGCCTATGTCACTCTCTAGCCCTCCAACTACCTCCACACAAAAAATCACGCCAATCTGTCACTCCGTTTCTACGTGAAAGAAAGACCAACAAACAAACAAACAAACAAACACACTTTCACATTTATAATATTAAGTATGAATTAATATTTTTATAAGTTCTGTTATAGTATAAGAATATATTCATGAGTTCCGATATATTATTTATATATGAACATCAGTAGCTAAAACAGTATAAAATAAAGAATGTGACAAATATCATTATCACGATCATAAACCCATCATACACTATTTTATACAGATAAATAAAAATGAAGTGTCTGTTCCTAATGTCAAAATAACAGCGTTTTACTAAATGCATATGAAATTATATACGGTACTTACTATAAGAAAAACACAATTATTAAAATTTTTGTCTGTCTGTTTGCTCCGGTTAATCTCTGAAACGGCTGGACTGATTTTGACGGGACTTTCACTCTAAGATAGCTGATGTTATAGGGAATAACATAGGCTACTTTTATTTTAGAAATAGAATTAGGGTTCTGCTCAAAAAGATTAAAACGTTATAACGTACAGTTTTTATTATATAATTAATATTAAATATTAAAACATCATAAAATGTAATGTATACCTATCTACAACAGGTTTGATTCCAAGCTGCAAGTGCAAACGAAGCTAATGCACACGGTCTACCACAACCACACGGTGACCCTGCCCACTGTACGAGCTCAAGCCGTGCACGCGGTGTACAACTTGTTTGCAGCAGTCATACACGCAGGCACCACCCTAGACTCTGGCCATTACTACACTCTAGCCAAAGACAACGACCAATGGCACAAATATAATGATGATGAAGTCACATGCTCTGATGAAAACCACCTTGACGGACTCAACCGCTCCAGCACACCCTACGTACTGTTCTACAGACGCACTGACATCGAAGAGAGCACTGCGCCCTCCATGAACGAATTGCCACCTAAAATTCAAGAACTCGTACAGTCCCATAACAAACAATATGTCGAGAGTGTTAGGAAGATATGCCTCAATCGTCCATGACGGTTAAGGTCGGACAAATACATCGACTTTTCGGTACTGGACCACGTCGATAATGAGTAAAAGCTATATTGTCTTCGAAGTCCGCACGTCCACGTCGTTCGTATCATTCTATTGTCGTTCTATTTATCTTTATATGATATATGATAGTGTTGGTATATTGGTGATGTCATAATTGAATATATTTGTGTTGGTTGTAGTTTATAACGACGTATTATTTGCGTATTTAGTAAGCCTTGAGATCGCGAAGGCTCTTGAATTAACATTTGGTGTATAACTTGAATGACGTATAATGTATAAATCGAAGACTAAATGTTACAGCGGCATATGAAATGCAATTATAATGCTTTATTCAATGTGATGGTCTGTTAGAAATGACCTTATATATATACATACATTTGCATGCGCGTGCTTTTATGAATAATTATCATAAATTATTGCTTAAAAAGTGATTCTATTTGATATGTTAATACGTAGTTATGAAAAAAAAACCTAATTTGTATTTCAGCATTAATAAGTTTGTCTGCATTAATATAATTATATGGCACCAACATTTTTAAATCCATTTTCAAACAGTACATTTGGTTTAATTATAGACATAACATAAACAATTTCACTTAATATATTTGAAATGTCTATCGTACTAACATAATCCAAACATTGAAATTCAATGGTTTCAAATATTTTTATATCTGTATTTTTAATAATGATTACAATTAATTATAATTAATAAATGAAAGCTATTATTGTATTTTGGATTTGGGACTGATAATATTCAAACAAACAAAAAGCAAATTATTTATATTATTTATTATATTTGTTGCGTATTATGTATATTACATATATGTCATATACATGGTAATGGTTACTAAAATTATTATTTTGTTTTAATAATTGTTATTTGTTTTTTTTTACTTATTTCCCATGGTTTGGCGTTTTTAAACGCAGGTTATTAATCTCGATACGTTCTTAGTTCACTAATATGTTTTATCATGACAATATTAAATTAAATTATAATTATTTTTATTGGAAAAAAATTAAATGCTTTTGCATGTTTTACTTATACATATGAGAATAATGTAAATATGTAAATATATATTTTTTAAATATATATCATCGTATCGTAAATGAATTGCTTAAAGTACTTTAAATTTTAATGCATCTAGTAATTCATTTATTATTGATAGAATTAAAATAATTATATTCTCTGTGTGTTAATTCATAATATGTCATGTAAAATTAATATACGTATTGCGGTTTTTAAAATACATGCGAGATATATTCTTTTGATAAGTAGGAGATTCTCAATTTATTTTTATTTATTAATTAATAATTATTGTTTTAAAAATCGTTTCTGTACATTAGCGGCTGATATAAATTGTATATGTTATGCCTTGTGTGATTTAATTTGATATGACATTAAAATAGTAAGTAGCTCACTAGGATATATACAGATATTTAAAGAAAATTAATGTGTAATTAAAAGTTCTATAAATGTTTTAAATATTAACGATATACACATAATAATAATAATAATATTAATATAATTATTATGTTAGTTTCGATGTGAGTCTCGGTGTTTCCTATTGTATTAAGTGAACTGGTTTACATATGTGTTATAAATTAAATTTCTAAAAAAATAGAATACATTTGAATTACTTTGGAATTGATGGTAGATCACACATGACAGATCCTAATATTTTTTCCTGGAGCAATGTAAAAACAGCTTTAATTACAAAAATACGATATCATATTTATTCATATATATATATATATATAAACATTATATTGAGTGAGTTAGTATGTATGTGATGTATATAAACACGAGTTTTAAAACACACGGTACTGATTTATATGCATTTTTGTAAGTATCAAATTATATTTCTAAGCCATGTTAAGATCATTTCATTTTATATGGATTTGATAGTGTTTTATGGGATTACAGAATGTCAGATTTAACACAAATTTGGGTTTAAAATAACATTTAATCTATCACGTTGTTAGGCGAAGGCTGGTTGTACACTGATTCTTTATAATGTTTTATATTATTGTATTGCTGTACATATGTTACTTTTCAGTATTGACAAGTTAATTAAATGATGAACAGTACCGATTTTGGTGTGTTATAGCGAGGTTTCTAATATTAAAATACTATTTTAAGTATCTTTTTTTTTAAATTAAATAGTATGTAGTTTTGTCACAACTTTTAAATGTGTAGTATAAAAAAATTCAAGGTTTTACTTTTGATTTTGTATGATTAAGTCACAAATGCCAATACTAGTACTGTTTTCATTTAATAAACCTCTTTATTTATAAACCGAGTGTCTAATAACAAGCTCTCTTGTTTGACATCTGTATGTAATACATAGAAATATGCATTATTGTTATATAATTTGCCCTTGCCTTTGTTCTCTGTAAATAAAAATAAGTATTTAATTATATTTTCGTAGAGGAAAAGTGGTTAACAACATTTATCAAGTAGGGTCATATTATAATTAGAATAAACCCTATGTTTTAGTAATGTTATAATATATGTTTGATTGTGAATTAAATTTAAATAAACAACCCTGAAAAATATTTACGTTTATTTTAATGTACTTTCTAGCTTGAATTTATTCAGTTTATTTTTAAGAGATTCGACCATAACCTTTTATCACTAAAGATCGTGAATAACTATTTAATAAAAAAAGAAATTGGTTGGCAAACATAGGAGAAAAAGGTACAGGTAAACAAACTGTTTTGTGTTTGCCTATTTATATAAGAACTAGGCACGTTTTAACGGTTAGTATGGAATAGACTATATATTATATGATGTATAACTATAGCCTATAGCCTTCCACAATAAAGGAGCTATCTAATGCAAACAGAATTTTCAAATCGGAGTAGTAGTTCTTGAGATTACCTTTTCTAATTTTGCTTTTAATTACGGTTTCGGACGAGATGGTAACTTTAAGGTAATTCTTTCCTTAAATTTTTGTTCAATTTAGCTAGTTGCAATCATGTCTCAAGCTCTGATTTAACTTGCAATGTATGTAGGTATATTTATCCAGGTGGAATCTTGCAACTCAATTTTGAAGCAGATATCTTCAACTAATTGAACTGAAATTTTGTATACACGTTTAGTTTGGATGACAATGCATGGCTAGCTGTGTGACTTCATTCTAAATCCAACATGGCGAGGCACCCAAGATGGCGGACTAGTTATTTTTAATGCACTCCTACATTAAGGGTATCAAATGAAAGGGCTTGCTGTGATAATAACACGAAAAATAAAGTGACGTCACTCTAAATCCAATATGGCGGACTCCTAAAGATAGCGGACAAGCATTTTTTTATACACCCCCATGATATGGATATCAAATGACAGGGTTTGCTGAGAAGAATACGAATAAAATAAAGACTAAAAAATAAATTAATAGTAAAAAAATATTTTTAATAACAAGCTTTTATTTAAATGCTCTAAAAAGAAGAAAATAAACTTTAAATTAAATAAAACCCAACAATTTATTACACAATTTATATGAGCTTGTCGCGAGATTTACCTGTGTAGATAAACAAGAATACATACATTTAAAATAGGTAAACCTCCCGACAAGCTTTTATATCATATAAATTGTGTAATGTAATAAATAAATTGTGTAATGTAATGAATCTGAAAAAAAACATACCTATACTTCATCTGTCCCACACATAGGCCACACGAATGCTCATGATGTAGTTTTAGATTACGTTTGTAGCTGTCAAGTTTTTTGTTGAAACTACAATCGAAACTCAAAAACGCCGATGTTTACTGAAACAGTAATATGTCTGACCGATCTAACCCACTACCCAGTTCTCATAAAAGTTATTCGAACTGAGTATTCAATAACTATATATCACTCAAGAAACACTAATTATTTACTACGTCAAATAGTCCTTCACGAATTTAGCAATAAATGATATTGTGAAATTTAAACTCAGTCGCACGAATTTTGTAAGATATTACATACATACATTTTACATACATACTTACCCAATTTTTCCTTGTTTAAAAGGACTATGTATTCAGCCCTTTTTAATGTCCCACTGCTGTGCACGGGCCTCCCTTCAGTACGGGGAGAATCAGACCATAGTCCACCACCACGCTGGCCAAGTGCGGGTTGGCGGACTTCACATGTCTTTTGAAAACTTGCTAGGTTCTCTCAGATATGCAGGTTTCCTCACGATGTTTTCCTTCACCGTTAAGACAAGTGATAATCATGTTGGATATGATTCGCACATGAAAATATCAGAGGTGCGAGACCCGGGATTCGAACCCGCTTCACTCGGTTTCCCAAGCGAGCGCGTTACCACTGGGCTACCACTGCCTATATGGATCTAAAGGAGGTAATCGTCGTTAATAGAAAATACATTGTACAGTAAAAATTTACTAGTAAACTTAACAATTAATTCTATACATGATTTCAAAAAATTATAATTATAACCCTATTAGTTTGCCACCTAAATTGTTCAACTTTTCCGTAGCTGTCCTTGTTATGGATTTTATTATGGAGCTTGGGACCTGGAACCAAGGAATATATCTTTTGATATAGATCTTATATATATTAAACCCTTATACAGATTTAAAACAAATTCAGAATTTAAAAATCTCGTAAATAATATCGTATTCACTCATTTTTCAACCGACTTCTTCAAAAAGGATGAGGTTCTCAATTCGGCTGTATTTTTTTTTATGTTTGTTACCTCAGAACTCCACCATTTATTAACCGATTTCGACAATTTTTGTTTTGTTTGAAAGGGTATACTTCCAGATTGGTCCCATTTAAATTAAAAAAAAATACCACCCCTAAGGGTGGAAAACAGCTAATGATGAATTTAACCTACTTCTAATTGTCATATTGACTTGAAACTTGGTAAACGGCCAACCGATACAAAGCAAAGCACACCGACTTCGAAAATATTTGATTAGGTATGTATAGTAAATGAAAACTACAAATCAGTTATTTTTACTTTTTAGTGCTTTTATTTTAAATCGGTTATTATTTTTTGTTAAAAAGTTTTTATTTAATATTGATTTTGTTTTTAAATATGTAGGTAGGTAAGTTGCAATTCTTTTCTTTATAATTTTAATTATCAGTTTATTCAATTATAAGGAATTTACAGCTATTATTATTATTAATTTATTCCTAAATATTTTAAGTTTTGATTACGAGTGATCCAAAGTACCGTAATATATTACTTACGTTTTATTATTTATCTTTATAGAAAATACTAGCATTGCCCGCGGCTCTCGTTCAGATGACCAAAAACCAAAATCTTAGGTTCTACATATTAGTTTACTCTTACATTGCAGTTTTTGTATTTTTTCTCAGAAATGAGATATTTTCTCGCGGTAAAAAGTATCCTACATGTTGACTCGGATAACCAGCTATGATCATACCAAATTTCATCAAAATCCCTCCGGTGGTTTTTCCGTGATGCGGTAACAGACAGACAGAAAGACAGACAGACAGACAAAAATTCTAAAAACTATAGATTCGGCCTCTGTATCGATAATAATGTCTATTTCAATAAGATTTTCTAAAAAATATTTAATGTACAGATTTGACTTACTCAGAATTTTATTATATGTATAGATTAAGCTTAATATCAAACGTTACTTACTCTAATTAATTAAGAGAAAAAGAGAGAGAGAGATCCATATTATAATTAGTGCTCACCTCCAAAATAGAATTGACAAATTTGGCTATTCCTTCAGCACCTCCTACAACGGCACGACCGGTGCTATAAAACTTGTCTCCATTGTTTCCATATTTCTCTTCTTCTCTAATCGTATCGACTAATGGTTTTGGCTGAAAGGTTAGAATTTATTAGTCAGCTGAGTATGTAATACTTTTATTTATATAAATATTTTAGAATTTTCTGGAGTAAAGTTAAATAACCTGAAAGATGCCAGCAACAAAATTTTGCGCATTTTCCTTTACAGAAAGAACCTTACTTCCATATCCTTCTGTTTCTAAAAAGGCGCCTTCAATTTTTGTCACCGGATTAGAAAAGAGCCCGCCACCTGTGTTCACAGAGCCGACCTGTTGTTAGAAAAACCCATTATGCACTTATACGATGAATTAAATAAATTAATATAAATAGGTATGTTGGGACAATTACACACAGAACCATCTATGCCTGCACCATCTGTGGTAAGCTACGAGGCCTGTGTTTTAGATACCAGATAGTTGAACTTGATACACTACTCATATATAACTTTAAATATCTACTACCTACTTACCTACATACATATTATAAATATGACTGGAGTACAAACATTTGTGCTCATCACTCGGGGACTCGAACCCGCGACCGCTGGTAGGCTGGCTGTAGTCACAATGCATAAAGTTATTCTTTTTTTACATAGAAGTACCTACTTTCCATCTTTACGCATTGAATAAGCACTTCTGCTAAAAGAGCAAAATATACTTCTGCAAAATATACCTACTTACCTACGTTATTTAAATATACTTTTATAATCAAGTAGGTAAATCCATGAGATAGCTACCTCTTTAGAGCCTTCTATAGTAGGTACTTGATGAAAATATGCCTAAAACCTTTGGGGTCAGTACGCATATCAAAGTTTCATAGCAATATGAAAAATTGTTATAGAATGAAATCATTGAATAGATTATAGTCTGGAATAACACATACTTTTTATCCCGGAAAAATGTGCGGTTCCCGTAGCATAGATTGTTTTTTTGTTTTTGTAGAAGCCTGAGCGAAGCGACGGTGAGGCGCTAGTATAAAATAAACAATTCTGAACTTTTCGATTTTTCACTAGTTCTTATAGGTTTTCCCTATTTTTGAAGTTATACTTGTTTTGGGACATTTGGAAAAAGTTTGGACATTTGGAAAAGACAGCCAAACAGCGACATAATATAGTTAGCTGTTAACTGTTTGTTGCCATGGTAACCGTTGTTATTGTCTCACAACTGATATAAAATAATATATTCTTTCCTTAAATTATATTCTATAAATATACGATTGTATATATGCCCAATATGCTTTATTTATTTTATTAATTTATCATTCATTTTACAAACAGAGTCAGAGTTGTGACTGACATCAGGGATGAAATCTTTAACTACTTTTGTTCTGTTACGACAAGGAAGTATAACTTCTTACGTGCGTACATAAGTATACACACACACGTTTTTTTGTACTTAAATCCTTGACTAAACCCTAACAAAACTAAAAATAATATTATTTAAATCGGTCCAGCCATTTTTGAGTTTTAGCGAGACTAACGAACAGCAATTGATATGTATAGGTTCAGATTGATTTTTAATTATCTATTCTACATAAAAACTTATTTGTGAGCTAAAATACAATATAGAGAAACTAAAAATTACAGTTATATGAGAAAATCGGACAAGCGCGACTTCTTCTGACTTGCACACTGAGGGTTTCGTAGCATGAAATATTTAAATAAGTTTGTAAACGCAAAAAATGTGATGTAACTACAAAACGGTTTTCGGATTGCTCTCTTTTATTGTGCTATAAGATATTGCTTTTCCCCAAATTTCATGATTGTAGGTCAATGGGAAGTACCATATAGGTTATGATTCCCATCAGAATATCACAACATACGGCATAAACGGCCGTATCTTTTGATTGCATAGACTTAGAAGTTTGTTTGTTTTACAGCTCCAAAAGATTGACAGGCCTGACTATTTGATATTAATTTCAACTTAATAACTTCACACGTTCCGAAGAAAAAAGCTTATGACATTCAGACAGACTAACGGTCAACGAATAGTGATCTTATATGGGCTCCTTTTTCCTTTTGAGGTACGGAACCCTAAAAACAGCCCCGAGATAATTATTTAACTCACTGCTGGGTAATGTGGATTTAATTTATTGGTCAGGACGTTGCTGTCATCATGATTCTTATCGGGAATAAGGTTTCCAGTGGCTGAGTTGAGAGTTTTACTAGATCCTGGATGATTTTCTGGTTCCAAAGGCTGAGCTATCACTACATTCGAGGAGGATCGAGGTTGATCGTAAACAGGTAAATCAATTCGAATTGGATCGTCTACAGGGATTGATATAACAGACGATACGCAGAGAAGAAAGTACAGTAAAGTTGTCATCCTGAAACAAAAACACTGTTATTGTGCAAAAAATATTGGATTTTATACCATGTTAATCAATATAGATATGGTTACGTTCTATGAGTTTGGGGATCGGAAATTAAAGCACATCTTTTGCACTACTGATGTTTTATTACTCTCGGTTAACAAGAGTGACTTATGTGCCAACCCTATACCTAGTGGAGATTCACTGACACACACAATATATAGGTACACAGTCCAGGTTAAACTCAGTCATTGAAAACTAATTTGCACCACTTGATACACTTCCACTATAACTACACTTCACTTTTCTAATCATTCACTTTTCACTTTTTTGTACTTCTTAGTTCTTCCCAGTTTTCACATAGCTTCGAAATTCAACTAATCTCTCGACACACTGCCGGCTTTTTATATGCATAAACAAAAAATATTTTAGTATTCGAAAATTCGAAACCTTTCTAGTCATTTCGAATGTTTTGTTACTCTCTAACTCTTACACACGACAATTTACAATAATAAACTATTCTTGTCTAAATCTCGAAACTTCTCGTAATTTCGATGCCTCTCAGGAAATGTTTCGACAACTGTCTTAGGATGTTTAAGGCATGCTTTAGACGTTTCTGTTTAATTATTATTTTTTGCGAAATAACGTTACACACTCCATTGCGCGACAGTATTTCCTTTCTAAAAAGTTTGTCATATTGATGTTATTCCGGTCACATATTTATTTATTCATTTATTTTTATTCTCATTTGGTATATCTGTTATAGTGACAGATGTAAGAGTGATATGGGATTTGTTTTTATTTTTTGTTACATTAAACAGCAGAAATGGATTCCGTGCCAGAAGTTATTAAATGTTTTGGCACTTTTCCGCCGAAATATGCGACATATTTAATATCATTATTCGGATTGGCTTCAGGAGGCATTGGGTTGTCAGGAATTATTCTGTACGGCTTAATCGAAAAAGCTATGACAGCGTACTTTCTTGGAAGTCCAGACGCAAAAATGGATGATTCTGTGAAGAAAGTAACACTTTTGTCCATAGGATTGACGTCCCTACTGCTGTTGGTTGCAAATGTACTTTTATTTTTGGGTGCCACCTCAAAATCTCGAGGTGCTCTAGCGGCAGGTATATGGATTTTATTGGGAATGTGCATGATTTTAATATCAGGAGCCATTGCTGCTCCAGTTTCCTGTTTTTTCTTAAAAGCTGCTTGTGTAATAAAAAAAATATCTACTTCAGTTATGATTTTTTGTGCCATTGCTGGAACCATTTTTCTTGAAATATGGCTCTACTTTTTGGTAGTTGCAAATAATTATTTAATGCAAATATGATTTATATTATTTATATAATATATAAAAAAAAGTACTTTGCGTTTGTGTTATTAGTATACCTTAGTGATCATCACTTTTGACATCATTTATTTAATGATTATTTTGCTAAAGATGATTCATGTTCAAATTACCAAAGAGTCATTTTAAAAGTGGAAATCATAATGTTATATTAGTTTGTAATTTCTCAATCAAAATGAATTGCAGAAAAGTTGTGCAAACGATATTTAGAACATTTGAGTTTCTTCAACTCATAAACTCATGCATTTTAATGGCACTATGACAGAAACTTTCGCGGGATGGCACACACTATCCAAAGATTAAATGGGATAAAACAGATAAAGATATACGTATATTTTATTTTTATCGCTTTATAAAGCTTCTTTGTGCTAATTGCACGTTTAATGCACGAGTAAATTATTACACAGTCAGTCAAGTGAATTGCATTTAAATTAAAAATATTAGGATAGTAGTTGAAGTAAAATCTATTAGATTGTTATTTATTTTTGCATCCCTTTAAGTATCCATCATTTCACAAACACAATCGCCTAAGAGCTGTTATAAATTTAATACATAACAAATCGCACGCGCAATTATTAGGTAATAAGATACTCACTTGTTCGCCATGGCCTGCGATCGTCGACTAAGACGTTACCAGCGTAGCGTTAAGACCTCCACTTTCACCTTACGTCACAGAGCCTTGGCACCAACGGGTATGTGTAAGGGTCTCTTATGGGTTCAAGCCGCCTGTTGCAATACTCTCTTGTCATCTATATATATGACTATGAGTTGGCTAGGACTATGTAGAGCTAATTGAATTTATTTATATCCTATATTCAATCCTCATATAATTATTTAAATGAATAGTAGAAACAGCTAAAATCATTTCAAGATAGTTAAGTACATACGAAACAACCAGATTAAAATGTTTTCCTTAATAAAATATAACTATCGTTGTTTAGGTAGGGTAAGGCTATTTAATAGTTGTAATGTTGCGTCTAATTATTAATTATCCCATAACTACTGCTATTTTAATGATACGATTTTAGTAGAAAGTATTTAACTTAATAAGTATTGCGAATAAACAATTAAGTAAATTAAGTTATAAAAAAATATAACAATATTATTATAGTTAATTATATATCCAAATGGTACACAAGTATTACATTAAGTAATAGGTACTATTCGTTACATAAATAAATTAATATTCCTTCGTTTAATTATCAAGCTATAATAAAACTAGCGTGATATAAACGAAGAAGGATTCTAGTAGATAATTTTAGAAGCGAAAACGACGAAAATTATGGGTATAAAAGAGTTTCTGGTGCTAGTGGCATGTACCTACTTACTATGGATTTGATTGAAAGTATAGTATGGTATATATGGTATGTTCGATGCTAGTTTCCGCAACTCGACGACTATGCGCCTATTGAAAGTAATATTTTTTGTTCTTTGTTGTTAAAATAAGAACTTAAAGTAAAGAAATAATTTCTAACCAAGTCGCTTTTGCATGGCGTTATTCTGGCCTACTTTCATGGCAAGTACGAGTTTGTATCCGGTTCCCGTTTTACTATTGACGTTTTATGGAGACTTCTTGTTCCTTTATTACTCCTACTTTTTAATATATAATATTTAGTTTGTCATAATAATACATATCCTGAGCCGTTTACGAAGGTAGGTATAGACTATCGATCTTTAGAAGATAGGATATAGAACGAGCTAGTAAAAGTCTTGCAATAAGCAGCAGCTAAATATAGTTGCAAGTGCCGATATAAGATTTTAAATGTTTATTGATGAAATGCACGATCAAGAGTTACTACTGCTATCCTGTTTAACTCGCTGATAACTGCGTTAAGAAACTAACTAATACATTTAAACCTAAATAGATCGGACCACTATGGATAACCTCATTGGTACAATTTTGCATCTGCGCAAAATTATACGAAATCACAATCGATAGCCATCGTTAATGTTAATGCCAAAGATCTGTCAAATAATAGAGTTTAATAAAAAAAATATGAATTTACTTACTAGCGGTGTACCAATAAACTGTGGACGAAAATTCTGGAGAATATCTTGTCCATGTCTCCAAGATTATAAATCCAAACCTATCTATTTTCAGAAGACCAAATATAATAAGAAAGAAGCGGATTTGGTCTCATATAATTTTTCTATAGTATGTGGGAAAAGATATCAAATGTGTTCTTTACCAGTTATATCCAATTTTACAGTATGGACACAAATTCGTTTTCAAAAAGATTATCCAAAACTTCACCGCGATATGGTACATCCAAACTTTGATGCATATAGAAAAGAAAAGTTTAAAGACGTCAGTAAAACTACCTGGCACTCTGGGGATGATAAATATGGCTATACATACGTGGCAGGTTTTTTTGGGCTTCTCTGTGGAATGTATGGCTTAAAAACAGAACTTGTGCATTTTCTATCAAGTATGAGTGCCCCGGCTGACGTTCTGGCCTTAGCCATCATCGAAGTAGATATAAAAAATATAGCCCCTGGCACGTGCAACTCTTACAAGTGGCGTGGAAAGCCTCTTTTTATAAAGCATAGAACCGTTGCAGAGATATCTGCAGAAGCGAACACTCCTTTATCAGCTTTAAGGGACCCACAAACCCCGGAGGAACGTACAATAAAGCCAGAATGGTTAATAGTCATTGGTGTTTGTACGCATTTAGGTTGTGTGCCAGTGCCTAACTCAGGAGACTGGACAGGTGGATTCTATTGTCCTTGTCATGGAAGTCATTATGACAATATTGGAAGAACACGAAAAGGGCCAGCTCCTTTGAACTTAGAAGTTCCACCTTATAAGTTCCTTACTGACACTCTTGTAATTGTAGGATAAATTACAATTACTTATTCGTTTTTATTTTCAATACATAACAAATTTTAAAAAATAGTTATATTTAATAAAAACCATTAACAAATGTACTTTTTTTCACTTTAATTTTTATAATTCTTTAATCCCTCCACGACCGCAGACACGCCGGCGTTACAGTTAACAATAGATTTCTTAGAAATTAAATTAATTTCTTAGTTTACCTGGAGGTGTTAATAACTATTTAATGAAAGTATAACTTTTATTTACATGAAAACCTGAGTAGGTACCAATTTTTTGTAAAAAAAAGTGTAGTAGACGAGTGCAATTAGGTTTATACCTCGAATCCCAGCCATAATGAATGGATTTGGCTGATTTTGGATTTTTTGGATGTCTTTTACTAAAAACAAAAAAGTTTACCTTAGAAATCTTCCGCTAATGCTTTTTTAGGAATGTCCCATGGAAATGATGCTGTTTCTACATGGTATAGTACTTCCCTTTTACAGCTATATTAATTTTTTCTTTTAAGAATAACTCAGTTTCTATATAAGATACTAGCGACTCACACTCGCTTTGCTCGGGATCGTTCCTACGTTGATTCCCTGTACAAATTTTCATCCTCGTTTTAACCCCCTTAAGGGATGATTATTGAAATGATATTATTTGTCCTTCCCAGGGTGTCAAACTATCTTCTTACCTTAGAAGATAAACATACCTATACTATTGTGGACTTTTTGTAGGTCTTTTTAAGACTTACAATTTTCTAATACATTGTTTTGGTATATCTTTTAAGGTTTAGTCAGCATTAGCCAAATAAATTTCTAAAGTTCAGTTGATTGAATCTTGTTACTCATAAAAAGATTTATACTTGAAATCTCGTATAAACCACTGCAAAAACTATAACAGTTATTATTTTCTTAAACCGCACACAGAATGTAAATAGGCCATAAGTGTGGCGCCCTCCTTTTGAGAAATGTTCCTCATTTTAGACTTTAATAAAGTTTAACGTCACTGTCAATTTTTTTTATTTAATCTGTTCCTATAAATTTAATTAATCACGTCTTTGCCGCAGAATGCAGAACGTTTTGCCCATAGAGTATATTGCTACATACATAAAGTTTTGCCAACAACTGTGTTTGTTTCATGTTTGTATGGAAAGTGAACGATTAATATATTTGAATTTAAAATTGGGATATAAAGTTTTTTTACAAATAATTTCCTTTTCCATTATGTGATTAAAATGTAAATTAAGTAGTAGAATTATACTAATGTGTAAACTAAATAAAAAATACAATATTTTAAATATTTTTTTAAATAGAAGAATGGGCAGGCTAAATAACTCTTTCCTATGGGGAATATTGTTTGCTTCGGCGACATGGAGTATATCTTTGTACTTATATTGGCTGCTTAATATGAATGGTAAGTCCCTATGCAATATTACATCCTGTTCTTAGCTTCACTAGTTCATCCTTGTAGCTTGCCTTTACTTTCTATTCATAATTCACTATATTTGGGCCAAAACAGTCCAAAAAATTTAGTTTTCTAAAAGTAAGTACTTCTTAAAATAATATTAAATTTTTGTGTAGTGAAAATTAAAATGACTGATAACACCAATATAATATTTTAAAAACTAGTATTACAAGTTTGGATGTTGTAACAAAAATTACAAAAATTATCATCTCTATTCTAATTTCTAACCTAATATTTTTTCTGTTTAGGAATTTGTTTATTTATCTACCTACCTATTTTTTTTTTATTTTTATTGGATTCATTAATCTCTTTCAGCATCTACCTTTGATTAGTAGTAATTGTCAATACTACATTAATTTCTAATTTAGGTCTGTTCAATGCTGATAAAAATTACACTTACTTATAATAATTAATCTTTTTATTCTATAAGCTAAAATTATTTTAGGTGAAAATATCATTAGTAATACAGAAAACAGAGTTCATTATAAGTTATTTAATAGAGAAGAGAAGGATCGTATAAAAAACAATGATAAATCTATTGCAGCTTTGGAAGGTAAAGATTTGTTATATGATAGCCCTAAACAAAACAATGATAAGTATGCGGGTAAAATGTGGAAGTATCAAAATGAAAAAACAGCTTATCAGAAAAAGATAATGTTGAGAGAAAAATTTGCAAATCAACTAGGAATTAAGAGTGTGGCACAACCAGATAAAAGTCTAGGTAAAACAAATTAAAGTATCTTTATAATTTCATGAGGGTTGCAATACCGAGAATATAAAAAATCTAGCAACTCACCATGCTTCACTCGGGTTCGTCCCTAGCTTCATTCCCCATACAAACTTTCATCCCATTTTCATTGCCTTAAGATATGATTTCCGGGATAAAAAGTATCCTGTGTCCATCCCAGGATTCCAAACTATCTTCTTAAGAAATTTCATCTAAATTGGTTCAGTAGATCCAAAGATTACCCCCTACAACGTCACACTCACAAACTTTACCTCTTTATTATATTAGTGTATATATTAAGTTAGCTTTCACCTGTGTCTAATGTTTTTAATGCTAAAAAATAGCTTATGCCACTCTAACTTTAATATTCTACTAGTCACTAGCCAGTGAAAGTCCTGTTAAAATCAGTTTAGCTATTCTTTTGCCTGTTAACCATTTAATTTAACCTTTTCTCTTTCTTATGCTACATCAATTTCACATTAATCCTTTATCAGCCATTATGGTCTTGCTAATATTCCTTAACGCTCAAAGAGAGAAATTCTAGAGATTAGCAAGTACCAAGACACAGATAAAAGATTAAGAAACATTGTATAATAATCATATATTTATTGATATTTTGGGCTTTGGTGTAATTCAAATAACCTCATATATGACAAAATTCGTTTTCATTTATAAGTAGAAGTCATCCTCTATTGCCTAAGTATAATAAATTTGTATTCAAATTGCCATTAAAAGATAAATTGTAAAAGATATAATTATATATTGTTTTATCAAAAATACATAAATTAAAATAATATTGATATTGATTTGGTAAATGTATATTTTAATAATGAGGTGATAAAAACAATTTTGGGAAATTTAGAACTTTAAACATAATTTTCTTTTAGAGAATCAATTTGGACTAATACATAATGCAGAAGATGTTAGAGTTCGTGAAGAAGGTTACAGTTTACATGCTTTTAATACTCTGATCTCTCAAAGAATTGGAAATCACAGAGGAGTGCCTGACACCAGGAATAAGTTGTTAGTATTGCCTGCTATAAACTTTGTAAAGCCTTTTTTCCCTTCTTAGAATAATATCATAAGTTAGTAGTAGTAGAATAGAATCATAAGTTTATAAAGTATATTTACTTGTTACATTTATATCTCTGTTCGTATGTTGGTCTTTATGGTTTCAATTTTGCCATGCATTTTCTAAACATTGTTATTGTGCTGGGAAACTCACAATATCTGACTTTAGAAATATTAATACAAAGGATTAGAAATATCTTGAAGCTAGTTTGATTTTGACACTAGAGAATGACCATAGAAACTCTTTTACTAAATGGCACTAGTTTTTAAGAAATGCTTGGTTGTTTACAAGTTGTTTATTTATTTACTTAAAAATAAATACTCACACACGCACACACACGCACACACACACACACGCGCACACACACACACGGACACACACACACGGACACACACACACACACACACACACGCGCGCACGCACATACACACACGCACACTCACACACAATACACAAACAAATATATGTACGCTAATTTTTATTTTTATTTTTTATTTTTTTGTTTGTCTTAATTGATCTATTTAAGTTTGTAGTATCACCCATAATATTATAATCAGCTAAAAGATAAAATTACTTTTTTATGAAAGGGTGGGGTCTCCTAATACAGGCAAATTATTTGCTTAAAAGGGGATCTCAACCACAAAATTTGAAATTTTGATTAGATTTGAAATAAATAAATAAATTTTAAATTAATCAATTAATTATATGTTAATTTTTATTTCAAATGTAAATGTATATTGTTATCTAATTTATAGTTTTTATTGTTGTTGTGTTATAATAAATAAATTATTATTATTATTATTATTATTATTACTTACAGTTGAATATGCAAACTGATGGATATTTATAAAAAGTTATAAATTAAAACTGTATGTTCTAACACAACTTTGCAGATGCCGCACACAAAAATTTCCTGAAAAACTACCAAAAGCATCCATCATAATTTGTTTCTATAATGAGCATTTTGAAACACTTATGAGATCAGTTCACTCAATAATAGACCGCACTAAGCAAATCCATTTGAAGGAGATTATATTAGTCAATGATTACAGTGATATAGAAGGCTTACATGAAAATGTACAGAAAGCAGTCAATGAACTAAATAGTATTGTGAAAAAGGAAGAAGAAATGCTTGAAACTAATAACATCGAAGGAGAAAATATAGTTGACTACATAAATGATGACAGTAACAATAATGTAGAGAATGTAAAAAAGACAACTGACTCAAATGCAAAATCCTTGAAAGGTTTGAATATACGTCTACTGAAAACAAGCAAGCGAGAAGGACTGATTCGTGCGAGACTGTATGGAGCTGACAACAGTGTTGGAGATGTGAGTTCTCATTTGTTCTGCTTTTTGGACAATTCTTCATAGAACTATAAATGTTGGTTAAGCTCTAAAAAAGATATTTTTTTATACAAATTTACCTATTATTGCTGACCTTAGTTTCTTACTCATAGCTTTTTTTTAATATTTGCCATGTTACTACTATTAGCTATTGTAACACTTTTAGTCATAAACTATGAGTGGTTAGTGATGAAAATTTTGACTTGTAATAAAACCTTCTAGAATTAATCAATGTCTGTACATCATTGTAACTTTTTTGATGGATAATTCAAATATTAATAAAACAATATTTCATATTTTTTCTTAATTTTTAACTTTTAATTATAGTTTAGATTACATTAAGCAAATAACGGCTTATTTGTATACCTACTAGCGACTCACCCTCGCTTCGCTTCGTGTCAGTCCCTCGACAAAAACAAATCTATCCCATGGGGACTGTACATTTTCCAGGATGATATATATCCTATAATAGCCTTCCTCAATAAACGAGCTATCTAATGCAAATAGAGTTTTTCAAATTGTATATGTAGTACCTGAGATTAGCGCGTTCAATCAAACAAATTCTTTGTAATATTAATATAGCAGGAATCTATATGATATGATCTAGTAGAGCTCTTGAATGTGGCTTGAATTGTATTCAGCCCTTTTTAACGCCGCACTGCTCACAATGTTTTTCTTCACCGTTAAGACAAGTGGCAATCATATCGGAAATGATTCGCACATGAAAATATCCGAGGTACGAGACCCGGGATTTAAACCCGCTTCATTCGGTTTCCCAAGCGAGCGCGCTACCACTGGGCTACCATTTCCTTTAACTTCAACTATGGGATATTTAAATATGAATGGTGAAATGTGTATTTGCTTATAATAATATTGTTTCAGGTGCTAGTATTTTTAGATTCACATATCGAAGTGAACGTAGACTGGCTGCCTCCCCTCTTAACTCGCTTATCCGAAGGTGTTGATGGTGTGACAGTGAGGTATTCTCCTCGCGCAGTCACTCCTGTAATAGATGTTATAAATGCAGATACTTTCGATTATACGTCAAGCCCTTTGGTTAGAGGTGGTTTCAATTGGGGTCTACATTTCAAATGGGTTAACTTACCTAAAGGAACTTTGAAAGGTAAGTTAGTCCGTTTTATAATGGTTCAAACAGACACTTCAATTTTATTTATTGATTTTATTTTATTAACTAGGTATTTTTTACCATTACCATAACTATTTTAAAAAAGGCATTTTTTGATATTTTCCCTGACAAAACATCACATGAGTACCTTTTGCTAAGTAATAATAAGTAAAAGAACAGTTTTCTTAAGTTTATAAACAATGATAACTCAATGACAATGTTCAAACTAAAGCAATAATTAAAAATAATATTGGTTGCAGTTTATTTTCCTGACAATAAGTAAGTTTGACAAATTACGACTTAAAATTTAATTGTTATAGTTATCTTACTGTCAAGTACAGTGTTAAGCGTATATTAGCGTTATCTTACTGTCAAGTATAGTTGTAAGCATAAATAAACAATTAGTATATTTGCTTTATGAGCTACTTAACGATAAAAAAATAAATAACTGTGCGACCCTCTTGTATACATCTACTATGACTTAAGACGTATGTTGCATAAACATATGATAAATGCTTTAGTGTAAACTGTAACACTGTACCTAAAGTCCATAAGTATTTAATGAAAAATAAAGTTGAACTAGTTATTTAATGAAGTACACATACCCATAAGAGTATAAGGCGATTATTTAAATAGTGAAAGATATAATCCAATGAATATAAATTATTATTTACTTAGCTTAGACTTAGCCCCGCTTCGCTCGGGTGCATCTTTAGGTACGTTGTACGTTTTAAAAGTACGTTCTTAGGAGATAGACTCATGCTTGATCTTGCGGATTTTTTAGTAGGCCTTTTCAAGTTGAACCTTGTTTAGCCAGCGTTTTAGCCATGTAAATTTCTAAGGATGTCTGGGGCCGGTTATTCTGTTTTCCCGTGGAAATGAAGGATTTTTCCTGTAGGAAAAGGTATATACTAAATGTTGACTCAAATAATACCTAAGTTATCACACATTACACAAAATTTAGTTAAAATCGGTTCAGCGCTTCTTGCGTGAAACCCACACAGACATACAGACAAGATTTTTAATGATTATTGTTTTGGGGTCTATATCCTGTATACAGTGTGTTACAGTCATTGTTTTTTTTAAAAGATTTCATGTACAGGTTTCACTAAGTTACTCAGTTGCGTAGGAACCAGATTTAAAAAAATATATAATATAGTGTTAATTACACAATTTCATAATAAAATGGCCTTTTCAGATGATGAAGACTTTGTTAAACCAATTAGATCTCCAACAATGGCGGGTGGACTGTTTGCTATATATCGTGAATATTTCAATTACATTGGAAAATACGATCCCGGTATGAATGTATGGGGAGGAGAAAATTTAGAATTATCCTTCCGTGTGAGTATTCTCTTAATAATTATGCGGCATGTTCATAATAAGAGCAAAAAATTTTTTTATCAAAATATTTGATACAAATATTTACAAAAGAAAACTTGCGATCTCTATTGTACCAGAGCTACTATTATTATAAGTTTTATCTGTATGATTAGAAATGAATCGATTACGAACCTCATTACAGCAAGTAGAACTAGTAACCAATTTAGGTGTTTGTATATGCAACGCAGGTGTTTATATATGCACATATATATACCTATAGGAAGTAAAAGCAAGGAGTCAATTACACTTATATTTATATAACTTTAAATACATACATATTATAATATTTATAATATGCATGTAAAAGACAGTGGTAGGCCTGTGGTAATGCGCTCGCTTGGGAAACCGAGTGAAGCGGGTTCAAATCCCGGGTCTCTCTCCTCTGATATTTTCATGTGTGAATCATTTCTAACATGATTACCACTTGCCTTATGGTGAAGTAAAACATCGTGAGGAAACCTGCATGTCTGAAAGAACCTAGCAAGTTTTCGAAAGACATGTGAAGTCAGTCAACCCGCACTTGGCCAGCGAGGTGGACGATGGCCTGATCCCCCTCGTATTGAAGGGAGGCCCGTGCCCTGCAGTGGGACGATAAAAAAGGCTGATTACAATATGTATTTATTTAAAGTTATATGTGTAGTGTATCAACTATCTGGTATCCATAACACAAGTCTCGTAGCTTACCATGGAACTAGATGGTGCTGTGTGTTGGGATATTATCCCAACATATTTATTTATTTGTATATTTATCTGTACATATAATATTTCATAAGATGCTCAGCATATCAGATTAAATTCATTTACACACCTTATAATACCTCAATATCAATCGTAACTGCCCCTCGTATCAGAGACTCATTGGTATTAGAGGTCACAATATGAAGTGACACTAATTCGTTGATTGTTGTCTTGAAGCAATTCTGAATTCAATAAGTGAACTCGACCTTACTGCGTACTGCGTCTTCGTCTTGTTAAAGTGTGATACTTATAGCAGTATGATTAAACTTTCAAATGAGGGTATTAGGGAGTTCAAAATTAGTCTTGAGAACTTATTTTAGAAAAAAGTTGCTACGGCAAACTCTATTTCTACTTCAGGCAAAGCATGTTTAATAAAGCATTTAGGCACACTTGATATTGATATAATTGTATATTAACTTTACCATCCATATATTAACAACCGAGCCCATAAGTATATTGGCCAATTTTATAACATATGTTCGAAGTTTTTTCTATATCCAAAATGCACACTATAACAACAGCTTTCTTACTAAATTGAATATAGTAATACACTAGCGACTCACCCTCGCTATGCGCGGGCTCGTCCCTAGTTACGTTTTAACATTTAGTATAGATTTCTCAGAGATGCTATATTTTCCCGCAGTAAAAAGTATCTAATAGTTGACCCGGATAACCAGCTATCATCAATCCAAATTTCATCCAAATCTGTCCAGTGGTTTTCTCGTAATGCGGTCACACAGAGACATACATTTAAAAATTCTAAAGTTGGATTCGGCCTCTTTATTGGTAATAATGACTATTTTAATAGGATTTTCCGAAAAATATTTAATGTACAATTCGAATTAGATTAGTACATATATATGTACATTAATTAGTACATGAGAAATAGATTAAGAACATATTTTCAAAAGAAATCGAATAAAATAGACAAAGCTGTATACTTAACAGAATCAACGAGGTGACCTTGTGTTTGGGGTCCATGAAACATAAAACACACTCATTGAGCGTATACATAGACCGTGGAAATTGCCTACTTAAATTGTTAGTATAAATCTTTTTCCGAGTGGGCGAGCGAGCGACTTCGAGCGTAAAAAAAGTACAGTACTAGACTTACTGTTCCATGTGTTAGGCGATGTTCAAATAATGTTATTTAATTATTATTGATTCTGGATATCATGACAAATTTATCTATATGCCAACTTCGAGTTTCTCTACGTATTCGATTGTGTTTACATCAACGATGATTTCTATGGATTTAAAACGTGCCTTAGTCAAAATGTAGTATAACTTTCTCTTTTTGACGCTAACAGCAATTTCACCAAAATTCTTTTATCGGTTCCGCCGCTAAAATGAAATATTTTTTTGATAAATTAAACAATAGTTGGATGACTTTCCAAACTTTTACTCGCATTACTAACATTCTTATACGACCACTATAAAGTTATGCCACTACTATTATGACCACGACATGGGCTGGTATGAAGTTAAAAAAAGAGTAATCGATCCTATATCATATTGAAGTTTTAAACTGCCTCGGTGGTTTAATGGCTAATATGTACGGCTGCAGATCCGGAGGTCCTGGGTTCGAGTCCAGCGTCGGGTCAAGTTTAATTACTGACTTTTTCTGTTAAGATATTCTTAGTTATAGCCTAATATTGGGAAGGTGGCGTTCGCCCCTGTGCCTCGGCTCTCACGTGTCGCGTTGGTTCCGCGCCTTAACTCTCACGGCGAGTGTGGAAGTATCGTTCCGCTGCAGTGTGCGAGTGCGCGTAGTGCGCGCGACACTCACACACGCGCGCTGCACTATAATATCTCCCGCTCATCTGGCTAGTCCCAGTGAGATTGGCCGCCGTGGCCGAAATCGGTCAGGAGGACCTTAACCATAATGAAAAAAAACAATTATTAACAGTTCGATAACAAAAAAAATCAAGTCGTGCAACAATTCTACAGAACATGATGAAATTTGCTCAAACTTAACTAAAATCAGTCAACAAACATATTTCAGACATTATTGATGTGACCTTTTTACTATTTTACTTATTTTTATTTTTCATTAAAGATTTGGATGTGCGGTGGCATTCTCGAGCTGATACCGTGCAGTAGAGTCGGTCACGTGTTTCGTAAGCGCAGGCCTTATGGTTTTGGTGAAAAGGAAGATTATATGCTACAAAACTCAATGCGAATGGCTCGTGTGTGGATGGACGATTATGTGGTAAGTTATATATTATTTGTTAGTCTTCCAAGCGCTGAAACGGCTGAACGGATTTAGATGTACACACATAGACTATGATCCGGATGTAATAATAAATTAATTATCACAAACCTAGACACTACCGTAACGAAAGGAGTCGCTTTCTATTTGATAACTATTGCACTATTGTATTTTATATCGTTCAAATGAACCTAAGTATTGAATTTTGATTGCCTTAAATTAAATGCGAGCTAATTCTCTTCCAACGGTTAGCCAATATATAATACTATAACTTAGAATTCTATTAGATTAACTGAAAAGAGAGTACATATTATGGTGAAATGTACAATATTTGCGACTCACCTTCGTTTCGCTTCCTGTTCGTCCCTAGTAAAAATCAAACAAATCTATTCCAGAGGAATCGTACATTTTTCCGGGAGAAAAGTAGCATATGTGCTATTCCAGACTATAAATAATCCATCTCTGTGCCAAATTTCATCCAGATCCGTTCAGCCGTTCTGGCGTGTAAGAGTAACAAACATCCATCCATCCGTCTTCATAAACTTTCACATTTATAATATTAGTACAGATATGGATATCTTATGGATATTTTATTAGATTGAAACGGACCCTAGATCCTCTTTGGCTAAGAGTGGCAATGGATAGGAAACAATGGGAGGCGTTGGAGGAGGCCTATGCCGTAAGGCACACCGAGCTTAGAGACATACTATTAATAGTGAATTAGTATTAAAAAACACTGTAAAAAAATATTCGGAATAAAAGGTTTCATTATTATTATTAAACAGATATGGATATACTATATAAAAACTGTAGATATATGAAACAATTATAGCAATATGACCAATTTAATTAAATAATAAGTTTGCTACCTTTTTTATTGCAGAAAAAAGTTATAGAACAAAATCCATCAGCAGCCCACGTGTCTGTAGGTGATTTATCAGAACGTGAACTGTTACGCAAGAATCTCAAATGCAAATCATTTAAATGGTATTTAGACAATGTATACCCTGAACTTGAAATTGGAGAAGACAGTATCGCTAAGAGAAAGATAGCTGCATTAAACGACCCGGAAAAAAATAAGTTCCAACCGTGGCATTCGAGGTAGGTAACGTATTTTATTGTCCTAAAAAACAATTTTAGTTTAGTCTCGTTCCGTTGATTTCTTTCTGGAAGATATTCTGTCATGTTTTCTATCAAAGTCTGTCTTGAATGGATGGTCCATTGGTCCATGGTCCTGACAGTTATCAAAATAGCTTAGGTTTGCTATTTTATTTTATAAATTTGTCGTGATTATGCAACATTATATTAAATGCTTGATTTTATGGTAGAATTTTGTTTTATTTTAATTGAATATTAGGCATATTACAATCATATATTTATCGAATATCATATACGGAAAGAATATAATATTTTATATTTGTCAGAAAATAAAAACAGTTGCCATGGCAACTTGACAATGTATTCTATATTATGATTCTTTCAACGGCTAAATCCTATATAATATATCCTCTTTTTAGTGTTTTCGTTTCATCGAGTTTCAAATCAGAACGATTCTAAAGAAGTTTCTCTTTAAAATCGTTCTGGTAAAAATAGTTAGTTTGTAAATTTATAGTTAGGTAAATTCTATTCATATACATGTTTTCCTCAAAGGGTCTAGCCGGGTATGTATAGCTAATCGATCTCCAAATGATAACCTATTTCGATGTGGGCTTGATTAGAAAAATGAGCGTAACTATGACTGTCGTTCAGTCCCGTATCTCGGAAACCTTTTCGTTTGGGGGCCGATTCACTATACTTATCAGGCCTTTTTCAATAAAGTTTATGATCGATTTCCAAACACTAGACATTCGAAACCTAGTTTATATAAATGCACATGTAACCCAATTTTATTTTTTACAGAAAACGCAACTATACAGATTCTTTCCAAATTCGTCTGAAGAAAACACCCTTTTGTGTGCAGAGTGCAAAAGATATAAAAAGCAAAGGTAGCGGCCTAGTTTTGGCTAATTGCATCAGGACGTTGAATCAGGTACATATAATATGAAGATATCCATATTAATATGATAAATGTGAAAGTTTGTTTGTTTGCTTGTATGTTCTTTTTTCACATCAAAGGATTGGTGTGATTTTTTGTGTGAAGAGAAGTCACATAGGCTACTTTTTACCGCGTGAGATTATCTCATTCCCACGGGAAAACACGATATAATACAACCCGCAACAACTATCTATCCCATACTATCCGTTAAAACGTACGAGCCAAGCGATGGTGAGTCGCTAGTAGCTTCATATAACTAAAGTGAAGCTATTATATAAAGTGTGTGACATTACTGATGGATCAGAGCTCGCACGAGGGTTGAGGACTTCATCGCCTATCGATTTAATATGTATATTAAACGATTTGAAGTGGTTCTAAAGTTATTTGGATTTAAGAAAATAAACAGGGAAAACCAGATTTTTAAAATATAAATATTGAAAACCAATCATGGTCACGGGATAGACTCTCCCGCTATAAATCCGAAAAGATAGTTTTATTTAAAATGTCAAATATTCGCGTAGATTCGTTATTCGATTCGAATTCGCCTAAAAAAATTTATTAGTATTACGTCATAATAAATCAAGAAGGGTTTATGTTAGGCAGGCAGCCGGTCGTAAAACTTCTGCCGAATCCTACCGAAGGTGCGCCAACCCCAAGTGATTGGGAAATAAGCATGGAGATGATGATGATGTCATAATAAATTAAGCAATTAGACAAGACTTGCTTCTGTGTTTTCTACCTTACCTAAGGCCACACTAAACTAGGTTATTATAATTAATATTTGCCTTCCTAATTACAGATGTGGTTTGAGACGGACAAACACGAGCTTGTATTAGGGCGTATGTTGTGTTTGGATGCCACTAACAACGTGTCACCAATCATTGGCAAATGCCACGAACTTGGAGGTACGCAGGAGTGGAAACACAAGGGCACGGTTAGTTGAGCTTATCTTATTATAATTAAATAAACATAATGAAGACAATGTGTGTTATCTGTAAGAAAGTATTTTTTCAAGTATATATTGAATTACGATTTTTTTCTTGGCACTCGACCTTGTTATAAATGCATTAACCGCAAAATTGTCCAACTTTCCAAGTGTAAGTTTCTTTCTTAATGACTTCCAGTAGTGATCAGGACGATGACTTATGCTTTATATATCGGTATCCATACTTAATATTATAAATGTGAAAGTGTTTGTTTGTCCTTCTTTCACGTCGAAACAGTGAAACATTGGGGTAATTTTTTGTGTGGAGATAGTTGGTACTTTACCTTTACCTCGGGAGATTATCTCATTCCCAAGGCAAAACACGTGTACCTATGTATGTATATGTCTATTCCATACTATCCTATAAAATGCACTTAGGGACGAACCCAGGCGGAGTGATTAAAGAGTAGTAATAAATTAATATGAATTTGAATTTTGAATGAGTTTTATTAAGGCTTAATATTATTTTATCAGGCCGGGAGTCCCATTTACAATACAGCGGCAGGCATGTGCCTCGGAGTTGAAAGAGCTGGTCGGGGGGAACCCCTATTACTAGTTATATGTGACAATGAGCCAACAAACCAATGGGATTTTGTCAGAACATAAATGTCTACTAATAAGCATTGAACCACGTTCTTATGAATATTAAATGTCGTTTTCCATAAATGTAAGTATATAATATTATATGCGTATTCGCATTCAAAATACAATTTGTTAGAGGATAGGTGTAGGCAGAGGATATTATGCACGCTATCTCAATATTTATTTTAATTAATGTTAATATTTATTTTAATCTTTATTTTTTGTTGACTTGAATATTTGTCATTTTTTTTACTTTCTGATGTTTTATGTAAGGGGCCATTCTTTAATTACATAAGGATACTAGGTGAGGGGAGGGGTCTTTCTTAAAATCAAAAATAGCCAAAACTGTCCCTTATGTAATTAATTAATAGTCCTTAATCGTATTATTTTTAATATTTTTTATACGTATATATATTTTGAAGTAAATATATAATGTAGAAAATAAGTTAGATATGTATGTATGATAATGATACAAAAGACGTAACTATAAAGAATATTCGTCGCTTCTCTATATTTGCGAATGACTGACATTTAAACATCAGATTCTAAAGTAAGTTAAAATCTCATAATGGACAGTGTATATTTGCCTATTGTGGAAGTTATACTTCGATTAGCACGTCTGGAAAAAAATATGAGAGTAAAATTTTTATGATGCGCGCGCACACCGACAGCCTAAAAGCGACATGATAAAGTTATTCCCTTATATTCTATGTTAGAAGCATTCCTTTTACAAACAGAATGAAATCTTTAGCTATTTTTGTTCTGTTACGCCAAAGAAGTATACTTCTTAAGCGCGTACATAAATACACAGACACGTTTTTTAGAATAATTTACAATACAATGCTTAAGACACAATAATAATTATTAACACGAAGTAGATATGGACAAGTATTCCTTTGTTCACTCGCTTATGAGATTATTATTATTAGTAATATTTTGCTCAGCCATAAATTATTAATTATAAAAATAAAATATTTTGTTAGATTTTTAACTTTATTCATATATTAAGATAGAAAAAATATAATATATAATAAAAAATAATAATTTACAAAAATAAAACCCGACTGTGTAATGTTTTTATCACAGTTTTTTAGTTCTAGCCAGTTAAACATTTAAAATTTTATGTAACAATTTCTCATCCTAAATCACTTTTAAACATATAAGTTGGATATATTTTTGTAATCGTCTTTTAAAAACTTGTATTTTGATATTTGATGACACATACATTGATACATTGACTACCTAGTATCCGCCATTTTCATCTTCAATGATATTCTATAAAGTCTATGATACTCGCGTTATCAAGACGAATCTAACGACGTATGAATCATCAAGATCGGTTAAGCCGATTAGTTATTACGAGGAAACATAGAGTCGGACATACATACATGCCAATCATATAACCCTTCCTTGGGTTTCGTCGCAGTCGAGAAATTTCATCTACACTATCTACACTACTATTTTAAAGAGAAAAGATTTGTATTTTTTGTATGTTTGTAACGAATAAACTCAAAAACTACTGGACCAATTTAGATGAGGGAAGAAGATAGTTCGAGACCCTGGGAAGGAGTCGCTAGTAATAAAATAAACAAAAAGACACCTAGAACAAATTCAGTTTTTAAACACTACAAATAGTAAACTAATGCCAGTGTACAATTATATATAATTGAATTAGTAATGATACTGATTTTATCAAGTAATTTTATACACATAAAAAAATCATAAAGATAAACAATTTTCATATATAATTTATAAACAATTAAGTCAATTATTGAGAATTCGATGCACAGTACAATAAACACTATGTTTGATTAAAACAACTTGTTAGGGACCTGGTGGACGTTAAAATAAAGAATGGACTGTATAATGTTATATTTAATGCTGGTACAATCGTTGTTAGTCGTTTACAAAAGAATAGAGAAGGCAAATTAAATGGAATGGAAGTGGGCGCGCGCCCACTTCGTCATGTAAAGGCCGCTCGCCGTGGCTGTCGATGGTGGGGCTGGGCCCGCCGCCCCGCCGGTGTTTACTGTTGCGTTTAACGGAGCGCCACACAACTACATTGCTGACTTTCAGCCAAAATAGTAACATCACATAGTTTTCTTTGACAAGTCACAGATATAAATTAACTGTCAACACCATTTTAGAACACCTAAGTCATTTAAGTAAAAAATTTTTCATTATTTCACTTTCCCTTTAACTAACAAACATATTTTCCTTTCTATACGTATTTTCTTTAGCATTGCCATCTTTTTATATAATGTACAATGTACGATGTACGTAATATTTCTTTCGTTTTAATAAAAGATTAGTCATTGTGTTATTTATAATTTATAAATTATTTGCCATTAAAGAGAGATTATCATGATGCCATTAATTACCTATCCTCAACCCTTCGTTCAGGCCTTACCTGCTTCCTGCGAGTCCTTCAAACAAACTTACACCTAAATTACTAACTAGTCTTCCTATGCAAGCCAGGCGCCAGCTAACCAAGACCATACCTTCTAAAGGTATAATAGGTAGGTAATAACCTAAGGAGTTATAATGGAAAAAACGAACCTTTTATATTTATATACAAACTAATATCTTTTAAAACTTGTGTGTATTTCGTATTAATTGTAATGTTCCATTTACAATACTACTAATGCACTCACCAATTGTTTTCTATCAGAAATTGCTCCTAGCAATAAGACGGTCGTCTTTGCTTCTTTAAGCCTTTTGTTGTATTTTTTTGCTGATTTATCTTTTTTACTCTTCCTCTGTTGGTCAATTGAGAAATAAACATCACCCATAAATGAACAATTTAACATTATAATAATAAATTGATAACATATCCGAAAATCTTCGTTAAATGTCTTTTTTCAAAATTATAACCATATTCAAGTTGCATCAAAATGTGGTCTGTAATTTTGTATTATTACATGGTACAGATTTTTTTAAGGTTTTTGATATTTTTCCTGCTCTTACATGTAATATAGCTTTTTAATCTTGACATATATTGCTCTATTTACAACTTTCTCTATTTATTTGTCATTTAACTTAATTTTACATTTTAGTAATGCTCCTGTGCCACTATGTTTTTTCCTACTAAGTTTTCCAATGTATCTTATTTATTTATTTATTTATTAGCACCAACAATACACACTAACAAAAGCATAATAATACGTCCAAGTGAAGCAACAAACCTCAGTTTTGATAAATTCTTGGTGGTCTTTTGGAAGGTTCAGTGTTAAGTGAGTCTACGTGATAACAAAATGTAATTTTTGCAATATATTTTTTTGATATATTCTATTTTGTTATAATAAGATTATGATATAATCTCATATAAAACCGTCCTTTTTACTATAACCGTCATGATTTTTAATTAGTTTTTAGATAGTATTGCTTAGTTTTTTTTTAAAGAAATCTCATAACCATATCACATTACAGCAATTACGTAAAGTTGGTATCGGGGCTTAGAAGGCTGTACCGCTTGACGTACACCATAATCAGTTAAATTTTTTGTCCTGTTTTTTTTTAAATACTTGTTTATCTTATGTAGGACATGAAGCTTTATCATACATACACCTTGATCATTCGCGTAAAGCTGCCATGCCGTATACCGTCAGAGACTATATAAAACAAGCGCCATATTGTATAGACAAATGTATCCACGTTATGATTTCTCTCATTAGAACGTCATATTAAAACGTGTCTCAAGTACATTTAAAGTTAAGGGTCTAAGCCCGCACAACTTGTCAGTCACTAAGAATAACGAGCTCTCTTTTTCTTTTCCTTTTTTAATTCTTTCTGTTTTGACTTTATATCATTTTAGGTTTTTATTTTTTCAGTACGAGATGAAACTAGTTTCATATAAACATTTTTTTTGTGATTTACATTCCAATGTTTTGCTCAACGGTGAATCGACATTTAATTACTTTGAATAGTTATTTAATTCGTTGATTATAAAAATTATCAAGTACCTTTTGAATTTATTATTGTTATTTTTAAGTTAGTAACGTTTGAGAAACGTGAGTCGGTACATATTTCAGTATAATTTACGCTTTACAGAATAATTGCTTGCGATGCCAATCAATTTTATTTTATTTAAACGTCTAATTCCTTAACGTTTTTCGTTCGAAAGAAGCACAAATTTGTAAAAAGAAAAATTATAATTAGAAGGCTAAGGCATAGTAACTTATTTTGAAATCGCATTTATAAAAAAATACGTCGATTCAAATCAGGTGAGATGTACACGCTTTCGTATAAACAAATAAATTTTAGATTATGTACATATATATTACATACGAAATCTAATAAATTTTGGCCGGTATGTTTGCTGTAAGTTACTACTAAAATAGCGTGCTGCTTTAATACAATAGGTGTCTGGAATTGAACACAGAAGGGAAATAAATAATAGTATTTAGAGATTACATATTTTGCTAAAAATATCTTAGCTTGCAAATTCAATGGCGGTATTAATTTATCAGTAAAAAATAAAAATGCTGTAAAGTATTTATATTTTTTTTATTGTAAAGGAACCGGTTTCCAACTTGTCCATTAGAAAATAAAGGTTGTACAAAATTATGACATTATTATATTTTTTTAAACACATGATTATAGCATAGAATTTAAGATCCTTCGCATTGATACTGTTCTTAATTTGTTCTACAGGAACAATTTTATATTTGTATTTCTAATGTTGGCTTTGGATCTGCGTATAAGGGTTTAAGGTTTTCTAAAATAAAATGGTCTCATATACATACGTCCTATATACACGTGTATATGAGACCCTCTATCTATATAGTAACTAATGTGTATATATTGTACTATGTTTTCGTACATATATTTTTAATTTATTGTATTACACATTAATAAAAATGTCATCTTTCTTTAAATTCACAAATCGTTTTATAAATATGTATATACTGTGTATTTTTTTTATATTTATTAAAACTAAGGTATTGCCATTATTGATTTTTGTACAAGGCATCTCATAGAAGATATTATTTTTTTATGTCAATGAATTTGCGTATTGTGATGAATCCATGAGATTCGCATAATTTTGATATGCAGTTTTGATAATACTTTACTTTTGTTTTAACACCACATTACAAGTAGTATTTTGGAGTCTCCTGTCAATTTGTCTACGCGCATTTTGTGAATATTTAATATGTCTAAGGAATATACATAATGTTGTTAGTTCAGATAATTATTATCAATAAAATTTTAAAAGTAAATTGTGTTTAATTTTGACTATTATTTATGATCATTGCCTTTAATCCTGAAGAGAGCGACGGTTCCACTTCAGTAAAATAAGGATTTAAGCTTGAATTAAACATGAATGAAAGGTATAATTTATATTATTTAATTATAATTGTATACCTATACCATGAACGAATTAGAGACTCGTTCATGACCTATACATATCGTTGGCTCACTATTACAAAGTTCTATGTTACAATTTTAGTACTTATGTAGTTATGAATGCTACGAGGTTCTATGTGTCATTAGCTACAGTTTTGCAAAAACAAACCACAAGATAGCGGCACTATAACTACAAAATATTCAATTTTACATAGTTCTATGTTGTTTTACGATAACAAAATAACGAAGTTCTATGTAAAAATTACTGAAATTCATTAAAATTAACATAGAACGTTGTAAAAGTAAGCCAACGAATTATGTGGCAGGTAAATTGTATAAAACTGTGAAATTATAATAACCCAGAGTTTTGTCGACCATCTCCTTTTCTTACAATATCACGGGATAATTTTAGGTATATTATAATTGTACTAAGAACATTCAGTGATATTGTAATTACCCTAGTAAAATTATCAATAGTAGCAATCTACCGTAGCAGGAGTCCACGGTCTGTTTTGATTGATCCTTTGGTCGATCGGACATTTTTAAAACCAAAAATGTAAACATTGAAGTATGCTCGCAAATACATTTGTTTATTTAATTTTATTCTAAATATTAAGTCTTCACCTATAAAATTGCCGTTTAATATACAGAAAATTAAAGTCATTTTTTTATAAATATTTTTTATTTCAATCAAAATATGCACCCGTGCTATCGATGCATCTGTGCCAGCGCAGTGGTAATTTTTAAACGCCCTTTTTGAAGAAGCTAGATGTACGTCAGTCAACAAACTATTCAAAGGCATTTTGTACTGACTTTCGGGTAATGAATTTTTTCCCTTCCAGGAAGTTGTCTAAATTTTGGAAAATGTAGAAGTCTGTTGGTGCAAGGTCTGGTGAGTACGGTGGATGACGCAAAACTTCTAACCCTAGCTCTTGTAGCTTCAAGAGACCGTCTGTTGTGCCGTATAAGGTCAAATGTTGACGTGTAGGAGCAGCGGGGACGAGCGATTAACCAAGGCCAGCCAGAGATTTGCGAGCTCCTCCATTATTGTGTCCAGTTCCTCCCAGTACACATCCGCGGTAATGCTGGTGCCATTTGGTAAGAAGCTATAATAAATTAGACCGGCACTAGACCACCAAACAGCGACCATGACTTTTAGGGATAAGTTTTCGTTTGGTGCATTGCCTAGTTGCTTACGATTATCAAAAAGAATCCATTTTTCCAGTGTCGGCTTACAGTGTCGTAATTGATGGATCCAACTTAAATAAAATCAACTTTGTATAATTTTTATATTTTGTAACAACAATTAAGTAATCAGTAATCACATATATCAACTAAACGTAGGTACTATTGTGATTCATTTGAGAACATTTTGCTATGATTTTGTGTGTAAAAAAATATATAATTAATAAAAGATGAAAACATTTTGTGACATCATAATGCTAGTTTCGCACATGGCGTCCACGTTTTCGTGCTTGTGAACATGAACGTGACTAGTTTTCTTTTTATTCCTTTCCCTTTACCGTCTACTGATAGGCTTAAAACTATAATAGCCTTGAGTTAGTGTATTATCTCATGGGACATACATACATTACTTAAAAAAGTATCTCAGAAAAAGGGTACTAGATTTGTGTCAAGTTTATCCCAAATCCATATACACACTTAATAACGAATATCGCATGATTGAGTCACAAACTTGGCTGTTATTTGTCGTCCGTTAATCGAATAATTATGTTACAACTAGCGACTCACCCTCGCTCCGCTCGGGTACGTCCCTACTTATGTTTTAACGTTTAGTATCGATTTCTTAGTGATGAGATATTTTCCCGTAGTAAAAAGTATCTTAGATGATGATCCGGATAACCAGCTATCTATCTATCATACACACATATCATACGACAGACAGACTAAAATTCTAAAAACTATAGATTCGGTCTCTGTAAATAATGTCTATTTCAATAAGATTTTCCAAAAAATATTTAATGTATAGATTCGGTTTAGTTACATTTTTATTATACAATGTATAGAATTGTTTAGATTGTATAGATGGAGACAACAGACAAAACTCTGGGAAATTATAATTTCACGAATGGAATTATAATTAAACGGTTCCTACAATTTCCCTGCGACATGTACATACCTTCGTTTTGGCATTTTTTAAGGTGGCCTAAAAGTCTCATATAACCTCGTGTCCCGCATCACAAATTATCTGAGGTTAATAAATATCATGAAATTTGATTGTTAGTAAACATCATTTTACGTTGGTATCTATACGATTTTAACCGATAGTTATTGTTTTACTGATATAATCCGTGTCATTAGGAACGTACGTCTAAAACAGTGACATCTTACGATGAGCAAAATTAGAAAAAATATTTCTGATTAATAATGACTATTCTAATATTAATTAAAATATATACCTAGCTATTATTTCTGTGTTGCGGCTATAGGCATCATTTATATAGGTATAGATTTATATAGGCTAGGCTATAGGTATTTGGAGCATTTCTCGTCTATTGTATAGCTAATATTCGTACTCATAAAATAGTTGTTTACATAGGCTATTTCATGCGGGAGTCAAATAAAACAACATTTGGATATGTTAATCAACATTTATTTTAACATTTAAAATTACATAAAAAGGAGGCGTTTTGCCTAAAAGTCTTTGATTATTCATTATGTACCTACAGAATTGATTTCATTTATAGAGTGAAGTTACAAAATCTCAAATGAAATTTGCATTTATAAAATTTAATTCAACCTAAAAATACTGAAAAAAATTCTGTATGTTTTTTTTAAAATAGATACATCTCGTAAATATATGAACATACTTTCGTAAATATGGAATGAAAAATTATATATATATATATATTATATATATATATATATATATATATATATATATATATATATATATATATATATATATATATATATATATATATAGGTAAGTACTTTACTACTTTCGAAGTTATTATTTCACAGATTATTAGTGTCATGAGGTAAGGTTATTTTCTGTTAGGAAAGCGTAGTCTCAAATACATTTCTTGAAATATACTCATAGTAAAACACCTTTACATATTGTTAAGTAGTTGGAAATTTTTAAATGACTTTATAAAGATAAAATTGTTGAAAAATAAGTCGATATGTATTGAAGTTTTGATATACTTATCATGAATTAAATTGATACTTATTTTCTAAATTGATTGAAATTTGAATTACAATATATACATAAAGTTTAAAAACTTAAATCTATCAATATATTTGTTGAATTTGGGAGGCAGATATCGAAACAAGGAATTTCAATATTTTAGTAAATATTTTAAATAACGTTATTTTAAATAAAGTATACTTAAATTTAAAGAAAATGAATAAATAATAACAATTAAACAATTGCTAAGCGCTATTTATTAATAAATTTATTTTGTGATAGAACATAAAAAGAATTTTGTAAGCCGATGTCATAGAAAATATTTATCTAATATCGTTTTAGATATAAGCTAATAATGAAAACCGCTAAGATAAATATTGTCATTAACACGAACCAAGAGTACATTAACTGCGTTCCATCGGCAATGAGAGTACGTGTTTTTCACATTTAGATTTTAAGCAGATGACTCAGATTTTAAGCAGTTTACGTAAACTGAGCAAAAACGGTGACATAAAATGTTCGTGTGCGAATTGGTCCCAACACTGTAAAGGAGTCGTTGCGTAGTAGGTAGGTACTGAACAATCGTCTAGCAAAATAAATGGATGACTTATTTTGCCTCATTGAAATATATGTCTTCTCTACAAATGACTCCTCTACATTTACACGCCAAAATTTTTGAATTGTATAAGTATTGAATAAATAATTTTGAATTTGATATTTTAAGAGTTATGAATTATAATTGAGTCTCTGTATGATATTAAGATAAGCGATTATATGACTTAATGTGTGCGTGATAATTTTGATTTTGGTCTCAATTTATTGTTAAATTTTACATATTAAGAAACTATGTACTCTGCGGTTTACAATATCAACGCATTCTCGTTTAAAGTTGAAATAGATTTCGCCGTCGTAAGTACATATGTATTCGCACGTATAAGAAAAGCGAAAGATACTTATAATGAAGCGAAAATAACATCAAAATTATAACAGTAAGTTCAAAAACTGGACAGTCGTTAAAAAGTTTCTGAGGACGTCATATACTCGTACCTTGAAATCGACCAACGGATGAAGTATAGCGAACATTACATCCGAATCCAGTTTCTAAATAGCGTAACAGAATAATTGATTATATTATTACAAGCTTTATAAGAATTCGTTGTACATAACCCACGTAACTTGCGTTCCAATACATTAAATACAATAGATAATAATTAATTGATAGTTTTACTCTATGAAATGAAATATATTCTTGCAGGACGTACTTATTCTAAGGTTCCTTAGCTTACATGTTTTCTTTGGTTATTAGGGTACATGGTGGGTTTATAGGTGGTGGGATGGCCAGCGCCGACTGGGAGGTGCGTAAACTGTGTCCTATCAGGATATACACAGCGGAAATTATAAAGACGAACACGAAAATAAGCAAAAAAATAATTAAAGCTAATAAAACGAATTAGTCCTTTAAATATTATATGAAATGACGAATATGATAATGCGAATGATTAATTATTGCTTTGTGTGTGTACTTTTGTGTGTTTTGTCAAAAAAACGTATACATACATACTATGTACGTATATATGTATATGTTTTTTTGAAGTTAAATGTTTTGATTGAGAATACAATATAATATCAATGGAATTTATTCTGTTTTATGGATTCAAAATGACTTGAATGATATATGTGTTAGTATGATTTGGTTAAGTGCGAGTCGTAATCGCGTGAAGAAGGGTTCCGTACATTATAGGAATTTGAATATCAAAAGTTTACGATTCATTTTTTTTGTAAACTCTCGTATGTCATTCTTTGTTGTAGAATCGCATGCGTTTTAAATTCATTTGTGTGTCGTGCAACAAATCCTTTTTTACTACAACGTATGTATAATATTTCAACTTTTTCTATCCGATGGATTTGGAGCAAATACATCGACGCGAACAACCTATGACGGAAAGACAGACAGTTCAATAAGAGTTCCGTTTTGTTATCGGATTTACGGAACCCTAATAGTGTAAAAAGCGCTACTAATCTACGTAAAATGATAATGATAATGAATATGTATTATGTATGATTTATATAACTGCCAATGAGATAAGACAAAAAGATATAAACATACCAGCACTCAACTTAAGGAGGGTCTACGAGCGACACAATATTTTTTTTTTTTTTATTTTATTGTGTTAGGTATTGACCTTTAATAGAAGCTTTTATTTATGATAATATATATTTATGATGAATAATTCACTTCATCATTTCATTTTTCAACCAACTTTAATAAAGAGGAGGTTCTATATTCGGTTCTTTTTTTATGTTTGGACATCAGAATTCCGTCATTTATTAATCGATTTGAAAATCTTTTTTTTGAAAGTGTATACTTTCAGTTTGGTCCCATTTAAATTTGAAAAAAATACCACCCCTAACGGTGGAAAAATAGCTACTGAAAATTTAATATACTTTTAATAATGTCATATTGACTTGAAACTTTGCAAGTGTTAGTATTTCCGTTGATAGTGTATTTCGATATCGTCAAGCTTATCTGATGGTAAGGCCGAAGGTGGATAGTGGAACTCTTCAACGGCTAATAGTAGATACTTTTTGGGTTTGGCCTTATTGAATTGGATTTTAGGGCCTGATTTTCAGTGTTACTAATAAAAGCAAATTTTAGTTCGTCAGTCTTCATAATAAATACAGTCGAATTGAGAACCTCCTCCTCTTTGAAGAAGTCGGTTGAAAACATTGGCTTAAACGGCTTAAGCGAATGTTATATTAAAATGAAAAAATATAAACTTTAAAAAAACCGACTTCAAAACACTAAAAAGTAAAAAATAATTGACTGGGAGTTTCCATTTACTATAGATACCTAATCAGATATTTACGAAGTCGATGCCAGGCGACAAGGCTTTAAGATATGAATATCTAATAGGTAAATGAGAACTCCCATTCAATATTTTTTTCTTTTTAGTGTTTTGACGGTATCTATATTTTATTTGGTTATTTTGGCGTTTAAATACCTAATAATTTTGATGCTAACCACAGGTAAACAGATGAATCGACTTTTACTGTAACAAAATAATATGAACTGGCTATTTACATTTTTTTATCTAGTCTCATTGGCTGTTCTTTGAATACAGCATGGATCTAATACCCCTACATTGCGAGCCCTCCTATTATTTTTAGCACCTGTACGTAAGTGTTAGTGTAAACATTTTTATTCATTTTGTACCTGCTATCATAAACAATGATTGTTGCTGGTAATCTTTTTTTAGAATATTCAGCGGAAGGCACGATTGTGGGAATTGAAAATTTTGTAATTGACGCACATATGGCAACATAATACGTACTTTATCCTCGGGCATGCTTAGAAGCCTGAAAGTAGTTTAGATAGACATAGAACATGTTTGCGCTGTAATGATTTCGCACTTCTCCTGTAGTTGACTAACAATATATGTAGTAATATTAGATCCATGGTTTTCAGTCCATAATATGACTATCCCTAAGTGGATATTCGGACGCTCAAGTCCATTTCCCTACTTCTAAAATATATATTATTTATTTATTTTTTCAATATATATTATTATTTGTTTCTCACTTGAAACTGAAAGTATTTTATTATTGAAACTCTAACATAAACTCATTTTTCATTATTGTTTTTATTTATTTGGTTAAATTGTTTTTATGTTAGGATTGCGATATTAAATTACTTTCGAATATAAAAAATCTAATCTAAGAAGATAATATTATAGTGCTACAATAAATGAATATATTTATATGTTTGGTAAAAATATTTTATATTTATTGACACTAAATATTTGATTCGATTAATTTTGAATTTTCAAAGCTTCTGATTAGTTGAAAGTCAGTAGTTGTTGTATGAAACTTTATAGATAGGTAAAGATCATTTATATATTTATATATCAAGCCCATAACAAAATATATAAAATAAATAATGATATATTGGTAATTGGTAAATTGGTAATAGATATTTTTTGTATTATATGTATTTATATTTAATATACTTATTCTTAATTACAAATATAAACAAATCATCAATATATCTTTAGTGTAGTTTTTTTAATGAAGTTCAAGCTTGTAACTTTTATAAATTATGTTCTATTTTATTATTTGTCATTATTGAGTTGACAAAAATTTTATTAATTTTGAATCCAAGAATAAAGGTAAAATTCACTAAGAGATACAATAGAAATTGGTACATTATTGCTTTGTTTGCCCTGTGAATAAAGTTTAGGCTCAGTAGTAGCAATATGATGTAGGATTAAGGATGTCCAATATTTGTACATTTTTCGTAGAGTTCCATTAGTATTGTTTTCATTGTAGCTTTTTGTTTATTACTTAATTAAAAATGAAACTTTTCAATTCATATGTTACATGAAACACTCGATTAAACTTTCTTTTTAATTCTCTGGTTAGTTTCTATTAAATTTAGGATATATACGTTCACGTCATTAGGTCACTCAAGTCTGTTTTACTAAATCTCCACTTTTATTTCCTTATCGTTTAGTAGATTTCGAGAAAAAAGGGCGTGACAGATAGACAGAAAGAAAGACGTATACTAGAGAATACATCATTCTCTATCTTATATGAATAAGGGTTTTTTTCTTTTGAGGTATGGAACAATAAATCTAGTAATTTAAATACTTAGTGACTTTTACCTTTATATCAGTCAACTGTAGGTATATTTCATGAATTGCAGCACTATAATGGCCTTCAATATCTCTAATTACAAGCATGGGTTGCTTGTTCTCTTTCTTCTCTTTCACACACAGTCCCTCACTCATACGGAACACGCACTCAAAGGCAGAAACTCTCTGTTCTTCAAATATACATGCCTATATTATTGTGGCCACGTACATATATACATATGCACATTGACAATCACTAAGTCACCATATTTTCCTTTGCACGGAGGCTTAGTGGTTCTTCATTTCCTCACCGCCCGTGTTCATAATTTCGAATAGCAGTAACCGACATTGTTTTAAGGCAAGGGCTCCCAGATTATTGTTCTATTTATAAATTACGTATATTTAAGTTATGAATAAAATGTAAATTATTGAATTGTTTAGGACTAAATTTTAATTATGATGAGAATTTTCACCGAGACCGGCCAGATATACAGGACATGTGAAGATGTGCAAATGAGTTTGAAAGTTTTTTTACTCTATAGTCTGGTGAGACTTAAATCAAACATGCTTAGAAATTTATAAAAAGGAAACCCAATAGCTATTCTTGCTAGATTTTAGGATCTGTAGCTAGCGATTAGGTCATGAAGTAGTTATTTATTATTCAATCTTGGAATTTCTGTAAAATTCACAACAAATTAATAAGCGCGATTAAGTATGTCTAGAAGTTTTGGATACCCTCGCCCGCGTGAAGATCAGAAACACGTTATCACGATAGTACATCACAATCACATAGTACAATCACAACACATCATCTTTATATATTATGCAATTTCGATGCGCGTGCTCGTAATTCTTCTACTAATAAAAGGCCTGACCGATTTTAATGTTGTTTGTGGGATACAAGCAACCTTTTTTTGTAATATATGATTTATTCCTGACACTGATTTGGAATTTTAAACCATATTTTGCAATTAGATGAAGCCAGAATAATTTTACTAATTTATAACTACATAATTTACAAATCTGTAAAATGCCTATCAAGTATTTATCATATTTTCGAAAATATTGCAGGTTTTGCCTCGCTAACTGTATATAATGTATCCTGTGATTCACTCGATAAAATATCCTGTAAGAATGAGTTGCAGATTGTTCTTTTGCTTAGCGATTGTCGATATGCATGTGCTTGCATTTATACCTATACACTCACACAAATACCCACAAGTGAGTTCTTCCATACTAATCGCAATCTATCACACTTCATAACGTTTATTCTTGACGCAATCACATTTTCTATCTAGCGATTAAATCATGGCTAAAAAGTAGTATCGAAGCGTGTTAGTGGCTTACAATCAATAGTTCATTACATGGGGCCCATTTTTATCCTTCATTCTGTAACCAAAGATTTATTGCCTTATCCTTGTGGTTATAAAAAACATAAAAAAATGAATTTATTAACTAAGTAACACCCAAGTTGTCAGAACCCAGGTGTTTCAAAAAAAAGGCTTAGCTTTATTAAGAGAGATAAAAGTATATCAATATTGCTAGAATAATGAAAATTTAAAAAATAAATTATACATCAAAACATTTGCAACAAATATGTGAAATTAACGTCTATCTGATTATATTAACGCCAGCATACAAAATCTCCAGTTAACATGCCCAATTACACAATCAAATATCCGCAGCAAATTCTTAACGTGATCACTTAATCAAACATTTACGAGTAGCATCATACCATTTCTTCCTATCGCATTATACCTACTCTGCTCATCCTACGAGAAACACTCGTCATCAAAACAAATGATACCCCATGATAACTATTTTAAGACGAAGCCAATTAAACATTTTATCCAAGTGCCGCAGAATTAGGTGCCAAAAAGATAAAATCGGGAGTAGTTTATCGAGAAAATGTGTTTAAAGGATTTAAAAGTGTTTAATCACTGACTAATAATAATAATTAGTATTTAATAAATATTAAATACTAAATATTTATTAAATACTAATTATTATATTACTCAGTGATTAAATATAAAATTCTATCTTTAATAAATAATAATCTATATTTATTTATCAAAGATAGAATTTTTGAAAGCTGTTTCTAATTTTTTTGTATTTTTTACTCCCGTTTAATTATAGGTAAATTTTTAGATTATGTATATTTTAGCATATGAGGTTGGAACAAGCGACGACGCTACTGATAGCCAGAAATACTACAATTGTAATATCTACTCTTTTATGTATCAGGTTATTGGCACAAAACAGTTTAATATTGGTCGAATGGCCTAGTATTAGTAGCCCCTCATTTTATTTTTATTGAAAGTTGTGTTCGCCTAAATTCGAAATTTCGGTCGAAATATTATCATAATATTTATTATTGAAAATTAGAGGTAACGTATATAAACAGAATTTATTTACCTATGTAAAAAAAACTTCATAAAGTTTTCATTGATATGACTCGTCAATAGCCATTAACCAAAAAAAAGAACAAAATCAGTTGACAAACAGTGGAGAAAATATCCAGATTTTTGTCTTTACCCATTTATATGTAAACTCCACGCTATATCCTATACAATAATCAGTGTTTTAATAGTTTAGATGCAGGTTCCACCTGTACATGTAGGTACGAGTAGTATATACCTATCTAAAGAGTCTATACATTTCGTATGATTTTTTATAGTTTTGTATTGAACTAAACTCAGAGCTTTTAAAGGGAAAGTATTAATTTTATTTTGACTCAGATATTTCTTTATGGTATAGAAAAATTAGGACATTTTTTTTAAAATTAAAGCAGCGCTACTAATACTAGCCATGAATTGGTGGGTATTAAGTGTTTATTTGCATTTTTTATTATGTATTGTACTTGTAGTCAGTAATTGGACGTATAGTTTAAGATGTAGAGATGTAAATATTTTAAAGATTTTATGGAGTAAACCACTTGCTTTTGATTTTTATTGTTCTACAGTACAATAAAAATCAAAAACAATAGGGCACGTTAAGGTACAACGGACGTCCTATGTATGTATTCGAGCCTATATCTAAGATAATTATTATCATTGCCAATAAATAATCAAATTGGTTTGAAAAATGTGTCATTTTATCTCAGTCTCTGTCAGAATTACTCGAGATTGTTAGATTTATTGTTTAATAACCTGCCATGTTTCATTGAAAAATGTATTATTAATTTTCAGGGACTTTGACTAAATTGCTTACTTTATCTTTGTATCTATAGAAATGACAATGTTACATTACTAAATTATTATATTGAATTTCAAAAATTAATTATGTCAAATGCTTGAAAGTTTCTAACGTATTATTTTATAAAATTGAATGTTTTAGTAATCTGAAATTAAAGAAATAAAAGAGTAATATTTGTATCGCCCCTTTTTGTTATTGGTGTAGGCGCGGCATACATTGATAATAAATGTAATGAACAAAATAAACCCCAGAATACTTAATAAAAATGTAAAGTTGCCATTTCTAAAATAGTTTTATTTAGATTTGTGTCAATAACCTGATACCTTATGCTCTATTATTGCTGTTTTTTTTTTAAATAATCGCTACGTGGACACAACAGAGAATACAGTAATATAAAATTTTGAATTGCAGGAGTTTCCTTCTCAACTGCAACCTTATATACAAATTTCCAATATGCATATCCTCCACATTATGCAACCTCCGTGAGTAATTGAAATAAACTATCTTTTTTTTATCTTTTATTTTTTTATTTTATTTATCTTAACGCCATTTTCCTTGCACAGCGAACAGAGCTATCTCTGCTTTTTTTACTATATCATACGAAAAAATTGGTGATGAGTTTCGGGTGTTAATGTCGTACTTATTTAGTCTTTGTCAGAGATGGACATTTCAAATATTTGTTCTCGGTGGGTATCGATCCAGGAACTTTCGATATTATAAACAATGCTATTCATGTAATGACCACACTCTTGTAAGTCAGTGATTTTATTTTAAAAATAATTATAATGAAATAATAATAATATAAGGAAGTGCAGCATATTTGGAATTCTGCAGGTAACATGGAAAACTCAGATATCTAAATTAATATAAATGCGATGTGTTTCCTTACTGTAAACATAACGTCGCATCACATACTCGTACAAAGCCAATGATTATTTAAAACAGGTCGCCATCAGGACATACCTGCTGCCAGCCATACGTAAACGAAAGAGAAGTAAATTTTGAAAACTTTTTCGGTAAAAATGCAATCTTTGATCATCATTTACTGTGATTTGTAAAATCTTTATAGTAATTATTTAAATTGTTAAGTGACTTTATTAGCCTACAGTTTTGCATTGATTTTGTGAATAAATCTATAATTAAAAATGTGACATGGAATTTAAGTTAGGATGTCATGTTAATTTGGAATGCCGAAAGTGAACATAATTTGAAATATACCAAATTTTATGCACATTATAAACAGATATTAATTTAATAGAAATTTTGATAAGGTTCCTACTTTCTGTTTTGTTTGATTGTTTGTATTATTAAAGTTAAATAATTTTTCAATAATTTAAGACATTTTTTATTGGGCTCACTCGATTCCTTTTATACTTATTCCCAAAGAACAAACTAGTATTCCAAATATGATGCAGTTCGAAGTAGGCATTAAAAAAAAGGACTTAAACTGAAATTTAAAAAGAACTAAAGTTTTAGTTTTAAAATCATTCATTCTAAGCAGCCATAACTTCAACAAACATTACCTACTCAAGCATTGCCATTCATTCTAAGGCCTAATGCCTGAAACAATCAAACAGAAGAGCAACCATTCCAAAAAAGTAAAATATTTAATGCGAACAAAACATACATAGAGAAAAACAATGAATAAATAAATTATATCGATAGCTCGAGAGATTGCAATATGTGAAGGGTTTATATTACTGCATTAATTGTTACGAGCCAAATTCATAATGTATAATACAGCTACTGAATGCTATTGCTTGCTAAGAGAATAGCACGTATCTCCTTCCATCTCGTCATAATAATAGAAATAAAAAGGTATTTAAAAACTGAAATATCTCTAATATCTACACTAAAAGCATTATAAATGTATATCCTGAGTAATGGAGTTCAGTTTCTGGACTTTATGATATTTAGGTTAATCAGCATGGCTATCGCGTATCACCGAAAGTAGTATTCACGGATGCACTTATACTTACAAGAAGTTGTTAAACTGTTACTTTAGTATTGTTGGATTTTAGTGATTTCTAAAATATATAATCTCATAAGTGTGCAAATTTTGGATTGATAAAAAAAATCGGTGTACAAATAAGCTTTGTTACTCACCAGAAAATGCCGATAGCCACGCTGGTCGTTGCAGAATGTTGAGATAAAGATATTTAATTGACATAAATCTCTATTTACACTGATTTCTCCAGATGATAATTTCGTCTATAGACACACCTCCAGTCAATTCGCTAGCTGAAGGAAACATCGAATGGATACACATGTAAGTATTAATTATACATAATATCTTTTAAGTTAGTGGCCACCCCGATTCAAAAGATCAAGATTTATTCTAAAATGCATTCCTAACACGCGATTATACGTACATATTAATGTACATGATACAAGATCATGTTGATCTTTTAAAAGTAGGTTAATTAGACTGCTATGACATAATAACCTTGTGCCTAATATGCAATCGGTGTCGGTTTTCGCTGAATCGGGGTTAAAGGTTAGGGGAAACACTGACTATTATTACTGACAACATTTATCCATCCTTAAATCTATGACACATGTATTACAAGACCATAATGAGATTGAATGAGTTCTGACAATGTTTTATTTTGGATTAATTACATATTATCCATAATTATATGTAGGCAATGTTAGTAGCCTATTAATAATTACAAATATTGTGTAATTGCAAGCTATCTCTGGTCGAAGAAAACAAGAAGCACAGGGGGCATATATCGCCCTAGAGGAATCTTTAGCCTCTCGAAGTATACAACCTTAACATTTTAAAACAGGATAAAAAAATAGGAGTTAGATTTGGATATAGATACTATAGAGTGTGAACCGGTCACATATTGAATCTATGCTTGTGTGCAAGAATGTCGATTTCCAACAAAATTGACATACATACATTCTATACACGACCGATGCACCGACTAGGTAGTACACTAATGGAATGAACGGTAAAGAAAAACCACCCACATATCGGAGGCTTAATTAAAGGTGAATATTTTATCGTGCATTACAGTAGTGTTCCTAGTGAAAGGATTGCCATAATGGCGGTGGTAGTGGAAGATCGTGGGAGCGCTAGGCGAAGGGCGCTGGGGATAGCGTGATAAAAGACGCGATTTCGATGCCCCTAACAAAATGACTACTTTGCACTTTCAGTACTTCAGCAAAATGTTGTCAGTCGCATCGATACCAACACATGAAGTGGTCTCCCTAGCATCAATCTCATCACTTAATTAAAGTTCATCTATCTACTAAATATGCGAACTGTATATATTATATGTTCGATACTATCTAATTTGAACAACCTTTCTGAGATCCACGACATGCTTACAAATATCGATAAGCCGCTAAAAATACAGGCTGTATCGATATTTTATGAGATCGTTAAAATAGAGATGCATTCCAAAGGGAGGGGGTCAGCATTCTGTTCACTTGCTCACACCGCTTTATATAAGAAGATGTGTGATTATGACTAGAAAATAAAAACGCAGTTCAGCAAGTAAACAGAACATAGAGAAGCGGCATTTCGCCAGATATATGCTTTTTAAATCTAAGATTAAAGGTGCCTTATTAATACTGTATCAATACTGCCCGAATTCCCTATCACATTATCTACGCAGTCTGTTATTTTCCAGGATCCGTCGAACCTCGGGCTGAGAAGCTTTCAAGTGACCTATGTATTAAAATTCTAAATCTAATGTCTTATGGTTAGAAACGTTAAAAGCTCGTACGAAACTTTGTTCGTTTTTTCATAACCGAGTGTTATATTTTTAAGAATGTAAAGCCGTGAGATGTGTCGCAGTAGTCGTCACAGAGTGCAAGCATTATACCTACTTGTACTGTGGACTTATAAGTATGTTCCGTGTTTAATGTTGGGGCGGCTTATAGCCGTGAGTCATGCGTTCGAGGAATCTATGAAGGTCATGAAAGCGTGGTCGCTGCATGGGTTCTCGACGCCAGCATTCATGCATTAGGTCGTAAAGTTCCCGTCGACAGCGCGGAGGAGGCGCGGCGGGAACGCAGGCGCCACGGCCACCGCGACGCCATTCGCTCGCATTAGCGACTACCTATAACACGTGCAAAATTTAAGCCACATCTTAAGATCCAAAGGAAATTTAAATAAACTGCCGTGTAAATGGATTCTGGAATAATTTTAATCGATATTGTAGATTAGTTGAGGAAAACCTGCTCTAATTAATTCGACTAAATTATTTATTAAATTAATTCTGGAAAGAAATTTATTTAACTGATAATGATATATTTGAAAATTTTATATAAATTTATTTAAATAATGATATACAAATGTAATTAATAAATTTTATAATTTGTTTATATTAATATAAAAATACCTGATCATCGCTCATTTCTTCAAATGGTTTAGCCACACAATAAGTGAGCACTTCCCAGACCGTTACACCGAACGACCAAACGTCGCTAGCAGGAGAATACACGCCCTAGAAAGGAAAATAATTATAAGTAACATTTTTTATTTATATCTTTTTCGTTAATTGTAAGTGAATTTATTACCATTTTCAATAAAACTATCTTTTCGGATTTTTTCGCGGATTTATTTTGATTCTTGGTTCCCGACGTTTCAAATGCTTTACAGCAATCATGGTCACGGGAGAAATTAAGGTTTTAGATGTCTCAAAGGCATTGTATAGTTGTTAAAGACAGCCTACCCATAAAATAACAAAAGGAATTCAAAAAACAGAAAAATAGCATCAAAGTAGCTTACAATATTTGTTAATAGATAACCAAAAATCAAAATACATCCGCGAAAAAATCCGAAGAGATAGTTTTATTGAAAATGTCAAATATTCGCGAAAATCTAAAAAAGTATTATTACCATTAGCAAACTTTCCCAGGCCATCCAACGCAACGGTATACGAGAACCGTCAGCCATTATGTGGTAGTCACTGATGAATTCCTCACAGAACATTGCATAGTCGGCTACCTTAATGTGGAGATCTTCGCTGACTGTTACGTTTCTAAAAATGAAGTACATTAAAATTAGTTTCTAAGAAATTTTACTTTTAATAAATTAATTTAACATATTAAATGATATAAATATATAATTCATTACCGGGCCGCGAGATCCCGATGTACTAACTCGAACGATTCCAGATACTTCATGCCGTTCGCTATTTGGCAGCCGATGTGAATCAAACTCGAATAACTAGAACAAGGGAGCAAAGTTTAAAGCTATTCAATTACTATTTACCTATGATTATTATTATTATTAAATTGCCGTTACTAGTACTTAGTTATTATTCAATGACTTTGTAATAAATAAAATTGTAAGGACTTACCTCAATCTGCCCTCCGTCTTCAGAATCGTCGGGAGAGGAACAGCATCTCCGCGGTCGAGTGCCGCGCAAGGGGGTTCTAATAGGCTCAATCCAAGCACTCGTGCGAGTTGTGGATGCTTCAGCCCAGCTCCCCATGTAGCTTCGCGGGCAAACGCCGCTCTGCAACAGTAATAAAGTAGTTAATTTTATCCTAATCGGAGTAATACTAATTATAAATACGAAAGATGTTATGCTCACTACTCTGATTTGGATGAAATTTAATACATACTCATAGATAATAGTAATCTAAGATTTGGCTATTGACTGTTGAACGTCGAACACATAAGCCGTCGAATATTTATATATATGCTATCAGGCTGTTAGAGAGGCACTTGAACGAGTATCTACTCGTCGGATTAAATGATTGATGTATAATAATTATTTTAATTATAGTTTTGTCCCGTACTTGATATCGCTATGGCAGCCGCGCCATAAAGTCTTGACGACAACAAGACGGCGGCGATCGCCATTGGGGGATTCCTCGTCGCTCAGTTCTTCGATGCCATCCGTCTCGCAGATCTGGAGCTGTTTAAACATGGTTATTTATGTTATTCTTTGGTTATAACTTATAAGTAAAATTATATTTAAATGTTCTACGAGTATATTTAAACACAACATGTCATGATTATAATTAACTTTACACGAGGAGTTGCGGGCTTATTCACTCTAGGCATTATTTTACATATTTTAAGTCTGAAAGTAACTTATTTATGAAGAAATGAATATTAGTTAATAAGTTAGGTGTTCATATATTTGTTACATAAAATTTGGTTCTTTTAATAATATGACATTTAATAAAACTACATAGTAGATTTAAATATTCCATTTACAAGATACGATATCAGTCTATGGATATTATTATAACTTTGTGAATATTTTTATTTATTTATAAGTGTCATTATTAATGTAGTAAATAAAAAATAAAAATGTTATTATTCTCTAAAATCATGTATTCATAAAGAAAATTTCAAGTTTAGATATTCTTTACATTTAGATTTGTAAAGAGTAAATTGACGTACCTAGTTGTTTTTTCTGAATTCATCAACACTTTAAATCTGCTATTGAAATTAATGTTACACTTAGTTAAGAAAGTCTTTTAAATCTCATAATGTTTCATCTTAAGTTATCGCTTAAATCAACCGTCTAAAATTAAAATGAAAAGATTTAAAATTTACATTTTTATTCCGTGGCACGAAGGGAAGTTCTCAAGGAAATAGTTCTTAAGCACGTAAATAGTGAGGGGAGGTAGAGAATTTCCTGTACATTTCACAAAAGCCTACTTTGGCCCAGTTTCTAAGTTTACCGAGCGTGGAAAATGGCTTTGCGTCTAACGGATTTGCAAATCTTGAGAAAAAGCTCGCTTTAAATTAAGGTGCATAGCTTTCGATAGGGTTGGGCGCGGACTCGCACTATCATAAAATATATTAAAAGTTTATGAAATTAATGTTGGATTCTCATGCAAATTAAGGACTTCAAAATATATTTCAATGCTAAAAAGGTCTTCTCTAGCCAGTATTTTTATATCCCTGAGTAACTTAATACATGGGGATAGGGTGCGGCCAAGATAAAAGGATAGGGTAGTTATGATTCCACTCACATCGGGTGGCGTTAAGAGGGTTTGCGTGTGATTCGATGACTGTTTTAAAGGTTTGCTTAAAACTTCAGGGTGAGTGCTGACTTGTAATATCTACCTGGGCGGAACACTTTGACTCAGATGAAAAAGTTAACCTTTTTATTTTTTATTATATTTTTTAGTTAAAAGATAAAGTTAAAGTAAAAGGTGAAAAACAATATTAGTTTTTAACTGTAATAAATAAATATTCTTCTCAGTTAACGCAATGTGATTAACATATATATCTTAAACAAGAAAATGTAAATAATAATGAATCAAAGTTTTGGTAATTTAGGTGTAGTATCTCAATGCAAAAAAAGACAACTAAAGACAAGTAATTCTCACGTTAACTTCCGGTAACACATTTGGTTTGGTTACGGAGAGCATCTGCATATGCAGGAAAATGCCGAATATTATCAGAGAGGAAAATAAGTTAGAAAATGTTATTTTTACTTTTCTAGGTACATATTGTGTTTCACAAATTGTAATATTTATAGTTCGTACATCTGATTATTGGTAAATAATTACTAAATGTTAAGGCTAATTATTGTTATTGGACTAATTCGTTAAAATGACATGTGATGCGGTTCACATACGCAAAAGTATACCTATGGCAAAATGATTTTCGTGCATGGTTAAATTTGAATGCACATTTACATTTGAATATGAAACTAGTTTAAAAAAAATCTAATAGTGTAATAATTTGAAAAAGAACCTCTGGAAGCTATTTTTTTAAAATTAACTGAATCATTACTTTACTTTTACATATTATTATACTAGCGACTATTCTTCGCTTCACTCGGGTTCATCCCTTGCTTGCTTCACGATACAAACTTTCATCCCCGTTTTCACTCCCTTAAGGGATGATTTCCGGGACAAAAAGTCCTAGTCCTTCCCAGGGTCTGAAACCATCTTCTTACCAAATTTTATCTAAATCGGTTCAGTAGATTCAGAGATTACCCCCCACAACATCACAAGCTCACAAACTTTACCTCTTTATAATATTAAACATATTATATTACACGTACATTTTACAAATTTTTGTATTATTACTAGCGCTCATCTTCGCTCAGCTCGGGTTCATCCATAGTGAATATTTAGGTTTGTATGGATTTTTTAATGTCGAATCATAAAAAAATAAAAAGAAAATGTCCAAAAAATAAATATAAAAATTTTAAGGTTGATCATCCTTATCACTTAGGGATATGAAATATAGTTTACGTCCTATTCTCAGACCTACTAAATATACACACAAAATTTAATAATAATCGGTCAAGCCGTTTCGGAGGAGTTTTGTTGCAAACACTGTGGCACGAGAATTTTATACATATATTAGACTAGCATTGCCCCCAGCTCCGCCCGCGTTCAGATGACCAAAAACAAAATTCTTAGGTTTTAAATATTGGTATACTCTTACATTGCAGTTTTTGTATTTTTTCTCAGAAATGAGACATTTTCCCGCGGTAAAAAGTATTCTATATGTTGACCCGGATAACCAGCTATTACCATACCAAATTTCATCAAAATCCTTCTAGTGGTTTTTCTGTTATACGGTAACAGACAGACAGACAGACTGACAAAAATTCTAAAAACTATAGATTCGGCCTCTGTATCGATAATAATGTTTGTTTCAATAAGATTTTCCAAAAAATATTTAATGTACAGATTCGACTTACGATTTTATTATATGTATAGATTAAGTAAAGAAATATATTTTTATTGAATCGGCGTACATTATTAGTTTAAAAGTTTCACAATTTTAAAATTCCTCGCTGACTTGACTTTTACAGTAATAATTAAGTGTACATTTGTTTTGTCAATAATTCGACTCATTCGATTCATCAATTCATTCGATTTTTACACGACCAAACTGAATTCGAGTGAGTGTGTGCAATAAAAATAGCCTTCTTTAATTAATTTTGTAATTGTACTGAGCAAATATTAAACAAATCGTAAATTATATTCTGATAAAAGTATAAAATAAGCGACCGTAGCTATTAAGCGGGGGCTGGGCGGCCGGCGGGCGTCCGGTGAGTGTGAGCAGATTGCATTTTCTTGCTACGGCCAGTAATCAATTTTTATGAGTATTTTTGTAGCCCCGTGCTCTTTGTACCCTCCTCCGTCGCGAGGGCGATGTGCAAACTTCCCCTCGCGACAAGCCATGGGCGTAAACTAACTCGCCTTCGCAATTATTACCTCTCCGGAATTTAATCTAGTAAAATTTAATTTAGTTTAGTAAAGTTTGGATGGAATTCCACTTGGCAAGTATTGTTTTAAACCCGGCCATCATAGAGGATGGCTAATATCTATAGGACACATAAATACGTGGTGGCTTGAAATTTGTAAGAACTTGGAAGTAGCGTTTCTGAGTTTAATTAATTTCTAGCTCCCAAGTTCACTGTTATAGCTTGCAATGGCTGATGCTAAATGTTTTAATTTAATAATATTACGTTTGTATACCAATGAACCGATTTTTTTTCTTTCTCTTAAAAGTATTTGATATTATATATTTATTATGTACTACGTTAAAATTTTTCACGTGTAGTAAATATGTAAAATTTAAAATTGTTATAACAGTAATTAAAACATTGTAAGATTAGTTTATCAGACGTTAAAGCGAGGAATATATTGATAAAATGTGCAATCACTGTTGAATAAGCCACAAAGTTTCCGCTACTTGCACGATTACCGTTGTCTGGATATGTGACAGTGGCCGAGATATATAAATTCTTTATTGCACATAAAAACAAAAAATACAAATATTGTTTTTAATTATAAGATAAAGAAGTTTAATATCTAATTTAAGTACATTGGTGAACATTTCTCATCTAATTCATGTCAATGCGTAGGTAATCTTAATAATCCTTCAGTGTATATAATGAAAAATAATGTCCTCTTAATAGATTCTGTTTACGCTGTTTATTGAAGTGTGCGGAATATATGTATTACAGACATATATGTCATAAGCACTCTCTATTCCTTTAATAACTTTCATATTCCGGTAGGACAATAACTCGACACGACTGGTGTGAGATAAGGCGCTGGACCGACAGCTTAACGTGCTCTCTGAGGCACGGAAGCGCACACATCGCTAACTTCCGAACTCCGGTCTGCTACTTAATATTTCGTGGCAGAAAAACCCAGTTACTACAAGAAGGGAAGGGAAACGAACTCTTACTATCTTTAGCAGTACATTAGACCAACGAGACAGTTAAACAAAGGCAGAGGTAACTACCATAATATGTATCATATAATCATCGTCCACGCTGTCCGGCTAAGATGAGGTCCCAAGAACGTTACTGTAGAAAGAACGTCTAAGCATGTGAGAACGTCGACTCTCGAGTGTAGTCAGTGTAGGTTCTGATATCAAAAGATGCTCTTGCAATTCTACATGTTTATCCGGAGTGTTTTGCCCCAATTAGGCTAGTAGAGAGCTAATAGTGCTCTACATTTTAAAAAATGAGTAAAGTGCAATTTTAAAATTACGAGTTAAATAACGATAGCGGAGCAACTTCAGCAAATGATAAATATTAATATAAAAAGAAAAATCTTTACTATAGAAGTCAAAGGAAAAAAGACAGCAAAAAATTTAGGTGGCTCTTAAACTGTACAATATTACAAATTTCGGATTTTTAGCATGAAAAGCAAAAATAAAAATTTTGAAAAAACCCACAACGGTTAAAAAGTAATTGAAAAAGAATGAAATAATTTAAAAACCCTCGACTTAAAAATTAAATGTAACGCGAGATAAACGCAAGGATATCCATTGGGGGCTGCCATTATGAACTAGTTTTGCAGTTTTATAGTAACGTGAATAATTTGAGATTTTTTAGCGCTATACTTACACCCTTAATGGGTAGGCCGTGCCCCTACAATGGGGACCTTTAGAATTTGATGATGATACTTATTTTTATTTACGATGAAATTTAAAATAGTGATGGCAGCCCCCGACGGATATGCTTGAGTTTATCTCGCGTTACATTTATTTTTTAAGTCGAGAGTTTTTAAATTATTTCATCCTTTTTAATTACATTTTAACCGTCGTGGGTTTTTTCAAATATTTAATTTTGCTTTTTATTTTAAACTTTTTAGAAAGCATAGATATTATGTATGTACGTTGCCTTTGTCTTTTACTTCACATACATTTTTGCGCTTAAATCGCGTACGACGTATGTTTTAAATTTTTTTTAAAGAATTTTTAGTTTCTACATCACTACTTCCTACAGAAGTACTTACCTATCGAGTTCTATCGAGTTTCCTTATTATGTAGTAGCTACTATAAAATAAAATATATTAATGGCGCTTCCCCTAGTGAGCTACTATCGTAACACCTATTTAAGAACCCTCAATAATCAACTACAAGCCCATTACTAAAAACCACATCAAAATCGGGCTAGTAGTTTTGGTTTTACATAAACAAATGTTTACTGCAGCGCCCCCTGGTGAGTTATCACCGTAACACTTATCTAAGAACATGCACCAATCAAACCCGAACCCATAACTGAAAACTACATCAAAATCAGAATAGTAGTTTTGGGGAAAAATGGCAACATTGATTTGCACAAACAATGTTTGATGCAGCGCCCCCTGGTACACGCGCCCACGGTAACACCTATATTAGAACATGCACCAATCAAACCCGAAGTCATAACTGAAAACTACATCAAAATCGGACTAGTAGTTTTGAAGAAAAATGGCAACATGTGTTTGGCACAAGCAAACAAACATCCTCTCACCCCAAACGCATATACCGTCTCCGTTCCGTCGTGGGTAAAAATAATTTATCTCATAAAAATTACACGGTAACATGATAGATAATTATATCAAAGTTTGAATTCTCGTACGGTGTATTCTTTGTGCGGGCTAAGTTTAACAACTTAGCTAAGTTTAACCTAACGGTTAAATTACTCTTTTCCTGTGAAGCGTAAACTTAAAACAAATAAAATTATCTTTGAATAAAATTCGAACTTAAAATACGAGTATATCTGTTGACAAACCTAATAAGTATTTCACTTACATGTATTTAAAATATACTTAAACTCGTTGGTGTTTCCCCTTTTCGTATTAGGATTTAAGAGGCTTAGTTCATAATCCTAATTGGTATTTATGCATTTGCAAAGAGGAACACTACTACGGTGTCGGAGTTGAGAGGTGTAACAAGTACATATTCGTAATTCGTAAGTATAGATGTATCAAATAATGTGTTTGTTTCCATATAGTTGGCCAACACTTTATAAAGGTGAACTTGGTACTGTTGATTTGATTACTACTGACAAGTAAAAAAAAAATAATAACCGACTTAGTAGTTTTTGGAGTTACTCAAGCGCGGCAGATTAAAATAAGAGGGGGATACCTTGCACTCTGTTGAGTACCTCCACCATAATATAAGTCTTCTATATAAGGGCGTGCGTCTAGGGCAGCCGATCAAAATATTTAAAAAAATATTTGGTAAGGTAGAAAGAAATACTTGACACCGTCAGATTAAGGTATGGTGGGCTCATTACATCCTGAAAAGCGTGCAAATCAATAATATGCCGATTTCCACAAGCCGAAGAGGCAAAAATCGTACATAAACTTCATAGTCGATTTATGTGCTTTGTGTATCGGCTAGCACCGACTACGAAAATATTTGATTAGGTATCTCTAGTAAATGAAAACTACCAATCACTTATTTTTCACTTTTTAGTGCTTTTTTTTTAAAGTCAGTTTTTATTTTTTATTTAAAAGTTTTTAGTATAGATTCTTGCTGTAAAATACAATTCTAACATATTGGGCTTGTCAAATCAAAAGAAATAAGCCCAATTTCAAAATATCAATGTTGTACATTGCATTCTAGGTTTCCAGAATTGTGCATCGTACTACTCAGATACTTATACTGATCACACACGCTTACTCGATAATCGTTGATTGGTATGGGGCTACTGTCATTTGAATCTGGTTGATTAAAGCATAGAAACTGGGTTTTGCAACACTCAACATTAGGTCCCCTGTCTGTAACTGATGTTCCTTGACAAAAACTCGACTCTTGTCTCAGTCATATGGCCACGTCATCTACATAAATGAAGGACCACGCTACCGAATTTCGCGCAGTCTCAGTGAGCGAGTCCAGAACCAAACAAAACAGGAAGATTCTTAGCACTAAGCCTCGATGCACCTTCTGTAACCGCTATAGGTTTTGCCTCACCCATCACTATCCGTACCATCGATCTCGCATCCCTATACATGGCGGCAATGATGTTAATATAATATTCGGGGACGTTTCTCTTACGCAGCCTCCACCTGATCGTGTCCATCGGAACCCAATCAAATGCCTTTTCCATGTCTAGGAATGCAATATATACTGGTCAGTTTTTGCGTGATATTCCCCAGCAATTGTATTAAGAACGAATATCGGATCGTTGGTCAATAAGCCAGGTACGAAACCATAGTAGTTTGTTGATAAGGAACACTCAGGTCTTAGCCGATTATCACTCACTCTCTCGTACAGCTTCATAGCTTAAAATCTTGATTCCGCAGTAACTGTTACACTCGTACTTGCTACCTTTTTCCTTATAAATTGGAACTACGTAGCTCAATCTCCATGCCTCTGGCATTTTAGAAGAGAACATCACAAAGTTAAAGAAATTAGTAAGAAGTACAATTCCTCTTTCCCGTTTAATATTTCCAAGCTTCCGCTGGGATACCATCAGGTCCTATAGCTTTCTTGTTGGAAATCCTTTGTAAAATTACCTTTACCTTGGTTGGATGTATAGGAGGTATAAGTCCCGAATTTCTTTCCATTTGTGGAAGTCGTATATAGCCCAAATAGTAGTTCCACAAGTATGTAAATTTGAGCATTTGGACTTTTGATGGTTTATCGTTGCATTATTTTATACTTTTTTTATATGCCGAATTTAGTCCAGATTGCTCGGGGCCCTCTTCATCGATAGAGCGCACCCAAAAATCCGACTCAAACATCGCTCCCTGTAGTTTACTAAGCTTGCCTTGGCAGTATTGGGACGTTCTCAGAACCGCCTTGATCGCTCAGCACTGGATATTGGGGTAGACGTAGTCCATTACCCCCTCTTTGCGGTGACAGCCGTGATTTGTATTTATGACTGGCTACAGCACGAGATGAGGCCTACATATTGAATTTTTATAATTTTTTATACCCTTCCTGATTAATTTTTCCTATAAATGTAGTCCAAATGACACGTATTTTTATTTAAATCGATGGGTCGGAATAAATTATATAAACACACTAGCGACTCACCCTCGCTCCGCTCGGATTCGTCCCTGGGGTGGGCTCTGCGAGGACCACCCTTATCCTTATCACTTAGGTGTATGAAAAATAGATAGTAGCCGAATCTCAGACCTACTGAATACGCATATAAAATTTGGTAAAAATCGGTAAAGCCGTTTCGGAGGAGTACGGTAACAAACATTGTGACATGGAAATTTTATATATAGGATTATAAAATCAAGGCGCTGTGAAGTCGTGATTTACACCGAATAGAAAAGAGCGAGAACGGCAATTTCGGTTATTCTGTGCAGTGCCCTATACCAGCGACCCCGCTCAACCCTAAACCAAAGTCAAGGTCACACCAGTGAGCTGACTATATAAGCTAAATAATGACACTAGAATAATATTGTTTAGTGACACTAGAATAATATTGTTTGACGCTCTGTTAATTAGCATATACCTACTTTATACAAAACAAATTTTTTGGGAGATACTCTAACCAAAATTAGAAATAGAGGTACATAAGATATATATACTCATATACTTTAATAAGGGTAAACATAATAATATACGTAAAACATGGCATGACTAGCTTGTGTTAGCTCTAAAGTAAAACTGTCCAGCAGTGAGTTGAATCGCACTAGGGCTTTAACTACGATTCAGTATAAAGTGTTTTTCATAGGTAAAACTTTCTCTAAAGTCTCAATTTACTGAAAAGATGATAAATTGACCAATTTAATATATCAATTTAATATAGAACTAAAGAACAATAATATATACAAAAGTAAAAAAGTATTAAACAAAACAGTTGTTCAAATTGTAGTAATCATGCACACAATATTAGTATTATAATATGTATTACTTATAATCATTACTGAATTATTAATACTGCTGAGATAAACTACCTGTTCATATCAGAGGGTGATTTGTATTATTGGTCTTAATTAATCGAGAATATAAGTAAGGGCGATAGATGTACCCAACTCATCATTCATCAGGGCACAAACTATTAATTTATGGTAGGTGTATAATATATCTATCTATATAAAGAAAAAGGAATGTTGGTAAGCGCATAACTTAAGAATGGCTGAACCAATTCGGCTAATTTTTTTTGTAACATACAAGCTTAAGGTTCACGGAAGAATTTCGTTCATAAAGAGAAAGAATGAAAAATTAACGAAAAAAATATATATGGCTATCGCTGGCTACTAATTATTTATATCTATATTAAACGCACCTAGCGACTCACCCTCGCTCCGCTCGGGTTCGTCCCTATTTACGTTTTACCGTTTAGTATAGATTTCTCAGAAATGCGATATTTTCCCGCAGTAAAAAGTATCCTATATTTTGACAAAGATAATCAGCAGTACCAAATGTTTACAAAGTTTTTCCGTGATGCGGTAACAGACAGACAGACAAAAATTCTAAAAGTTGTAGATTCAGCTTCTGTATCGATAATAATGTCTATTTCAATAAGATTTGCAAAAAAATATTTAATGTACAGATTCGGCTTAGTTACAATTTTATTATATGTATAGATTATTGGTTTGGTTATATTTGTTGGTCGACTATTTTCATGAATCTGCCACTTTTTTATATTCTAATAAAATAATTGATTTTTGGATGTTTCTATGTGTAAGAAAAAAAAGGAAGTAACCTAAACCTACCGAGCTAAAAATATTTTTTTAAATCCCAACCTATCGTTTGTATAATTGAAATTTGTCGTAATTGAAATTTGTCGAACTGTCTTATGATTGTATAACCTGCGTAACCAAAAATGAAATTGATTAGGAGATTGTTTTTTTACGATGCAAACACATTCTCATATAAATTCCATTTTTATCATCGCATAAGCATAAATATACTGTACCGTTACTGTACAGTAATTTAGTAAACGTTTCTTACAAAATATAACCATATATCGTATATAGTTTTTTTCTTCATACAATTTCTAAAGCTATTTTATAATATTGAAGCCATAGAGAAGTCTGTAGCACAAATATATTTATGAGAATGGGATTGCTCAATTCAATTCCACCCGTGGTCTTCGCGGGCAGCTACAATCATGTGTTGTTCGTGATGTGAGTTGGATGCGAGGTATTAAATGAATAATATTATTATTATCAATAAACACTCATAACCAAAAATAATAATGTGTTAATTATTATATTGTAACAATGCAAGCAAACCGAGGTCATATAATGAATTATTCGTGGTTTAATGCTTTGGCAAATTGCGTTCCGAAATTAAAATTTTAATTGTCCGCCAATTTTAAGTAGACAAAAAAAATTGTGGCTTTTATCAAGAATATGTAAGTTGTTGAACGGCCGCTATAAGATAACGATTTTTCATTTATATATGACTATAATATTACTTTACTTACATATGATTTTATAAAATAAGTATTATTTTTCTTTCAAGTGTATTTTCGGTTAGAAATGAAATGCTGCATTAGTCAAAAATCTTCTCCATCATACGTAATTACTATGTTGCCTTGGATCTAAGAAAGCAAGCGCACGTAAATGTAAAAATAAAGGCTTGTAGAATATTTTTTGTACTTTACAGAATTATTATGTTGCTTCTAAAGAAAACTACTGCGGCATTAGGTGCTCTATTTTTCAGATACAATTTAGAAAAGTCTCTTAGTCGTTGATTTTTCGAGTTTCTAATTACTCAAGGTTTGAATGGAACTTAAAAATTTATTACAATTAAAAAAAAAGGATAATTTAATGAACTTTTAGAATACTACATAGTTATATTTAAATAATAGTAGTTAGTGAACTATTAAATAAATCTTGTATGACAGTTTAGCTCAGCTGGCGTTATAACAGCTTCCTATTTTCTTATAGACGGCCTAACGACTTCCCTTTCTATCGCCGACGGGCGAATAAAAACAAAAGCACGTGTTATTGTTATATTTCCATTATAAAAGGATACACACAATGAATTCACTTGCCACAGAGCTGCCTAAATTACCGTGTTCGTGTTTTCTGTACTTTTAACCTTGTTTGTTTAATTAGAACATAGATATGTCATGTCATTAGATTTTATTTATATAAAGATCTTCGCTTATAAAGTAACTTTTTCAATTAAAGAAATAAAATAAAAACGAACTGCAGTTGACAGGCAATGACATTTAAGCACACTTTAAATTATCGGTGTACATTTTAAATAAAACTATCTTTTCGGATTTTGTCGCGGATTTATTTGGATTTTTGTTTCCCGACGTTTCGAATGCTTTACAGCATCCATGGTCACGGGAGAGACTGAGGTGTTACATGTCTTGAATGTATAGTTGTTACAGACAGCCTACCCACAATTAACAAAAAGTAGGTTAGTGGGTAGGCTGTCTGTAACAACTATACATTCAAGACATGTAACACCTCAGTCTCTCCCGTGACCATGGATGCTGTAAAGCATTCGAAACGTCGGGAAACAAAAATCCAAATAAATCCGCGACAAAATCCGAAAAGATAGTTTTATTTAAAATGTCAAATATTCGCGTAAATCTAAGAAAGTATTATCGGTGTACATAATGGCACTTCAATAAAAATAAAATAAAATAAAGGAAATGGAAAATTTCCTCAAAAAGTTAAAAGGAAAATTGTCAATGGAAAATGTTGTCGAGCTGGTAGAAGATGGTGAGGAGGGATTATTAGCAAATTTAATGTCATTATTATTTCTATGACGTTACGATATAAAAATATATTACATTATCAAACTATTCTCTTAGAAAAGCTATAGATAAATGATTGTCATATTTTTCCTATTTCATTTATTTTTCATAATGATAACAAAATCATAAAAATAAGATAAAAAAAATATCATGTATTTATCTTAGGTAAAGTCATTGACGAAGATGAATTCAAAGAAAATATAAATGAGGCAGCTGACGAAATAAATACAAATAGTTATTTGATATCTAAAGTGAATAGTATTAAAAAGCTTCAACAACCTGATGAGAACAAAATTGAAAACGATTTAAAAGATTCAGATTCCGCTAGCTCTAACTTAAACGTAGAAAATGCTAATGAGGCCCAAGAAGAGCACTCGAAACCTCACAACAGAGACCTCACTTTCTTTTTTTAGTTATTTTTAATAACATAATTTACTTTATTATTAAACAAGTGCATTGAATTCTTTTCATTCGGAAAATTGCAGTTGATTATTTGTGCTGAAGAATACTATAGGTACTTAAAAGAAAATAAACCATATTAAGCATTTTAAAGTAAAAGTAAACTACCAGTACTTGTTGCTTGTGAGCATTTTAACACAAAAACTACAGGACGAGTCACTATTTATTAAAAGAAGTAAGTAAATTTAATAAAATTAAAAATGATTCTTTACATAAAATATGTATTTTAAAATTAAAAGGCTTTTTTAGGTACGTATATTTTTCAAATATTTGTTCACCCATATACTTCCACAAGATTTTTATTAAATGATCCTCCATAATTATATATTTTTTAAGTCCGTAGTGTATCATTATATAAAAACTTTTTAGAGAAAAATAAAAACCGATTTCCAGGCAATAAAAAGTAAAAAATAACTGAACGGGGGATTTAATTTACCTAAATATTAGATATTTTCGAAGGCTGTGCCAGCCAACAATGCTTTAAGCAATGAATATCTAATACGTAGTTATGACAAGATATGAACTTTAATTTTATGATTGAAATACTATACATCAATTTGTGATGTAATTTGCTTTGCATCGGCTGGCACCGACGTCGAAAATGTCTGATTAGTTATTTATAGTAAATAAAATCCTCCGTTCAGTTATTTTTTTCTTTTTAGTTTCTGGAATTCGGTTTTTATTTTTCTTTAAAAAGTTTTTATTTATTTTAACTCACTTTCATTAGTAACACTAAAAGTCAGGCTTTAAAATCTAAGTCCAACGTATTGAGCTTGTCGAATAAGCTCAAACTAAGTATTTACTAGTAGCCGTTGAAGAATTCCACTATCAGATTTCTGGCTACACCATCAGATAACTAATGGATGATGCCAAATAACTGTATGATCATCAGAAATACAAAATTTGCATAGTTTCAAGTCGATATGTCAATTAGAAGTAGGTAAACAAGACTAATTAGATTTGTTAACATACTATAATTTTTTGGTTTTTTTTCCGATTTTCTCGAAAACTGTAAGCTTTGTGTCGAAAAAAATTTTACAGGACCACCTCGGGACCTACTTCAACAGTTTCAAGTAGCAAAATAAATCAAGTCATCGCCGATAAATCGGTGAACATACCTCTTTAAGGAAGTCGATATGACAATTAGAAGTAGGTATAAAAGTCTAATTAGATTTGCTTCGAATTTCATGTTTTTTCTTGGTTTTCTCGAAAACGGTATACTCTATATCAAATAAAATTTGATAGTAAAATTAGCATTGCCCGCGGCTCCGCCCGCGTCCAGATGTTAAAAAACCAGATTCTTAGGTTTTACATATTAGTATACTCTTAAATTACAGTTTTTGTATTGGTTCTCAGAAATTAGATATTTTCCCGCGATAGAAAGTATCCTATATGTTGACCCGGATAATCAGCTATCACCATACCAAATTTCATCAAAATCCCTCCTGAAAAACTATAGATTTGGCCTCTGTATGGATAATAATGTCTATTTCAATAAGATTTTACAAAAAGTATTTTATGTACAGATTCGGCTTAGTTACAATTTTATTATTTGTATAGATAAAAAGTAATAAAAATTATAACTGTAGAATCAAAGACAATATTTTAATTTTAAACATACAGATATCCCTCCCAACCAAATCTTGTACTATAAAATATTTACTATATGCCTTTCGCCGCTAAATAAACTGCCTCTATGGAAAAAAATCATATCGATCAATCGCTCCTTTGCAGCAGAAGAGAAGGACAAATAAAAAAATCACTTTCACACTTTATTATAGTACAGTATTGAATCAGGTTTTTATATTTTTAAATCGTATTTTTCATGTTTAATGTACTATATAAATAGAATAAATCAGGTTTTCACATATGAATACTTCTACAATTTTTATAGGTTAAACTTCTTTCATTCCGAAACTTGGCACGATGACTTGTTATTTGCTTCACTGTGTAATCAGTGTAATTATGCAAAAGCATCTGAGACTGCATGGAGCTAATCTCATATTAACTTTAACATTCACAATGCAAGAGCCTAAAATAAACCTAGAGGTAGTATAATTTCAAAAATCACGCAGGCACGTTTGAAAAAAAATATGAGAGTAAAATTTTTACGATGCACGCGCACACCGACAGCCCAAAAGCGACATGATGAAGTTAGCTGGCTGCATTCTTTTACAAAAAGAGAGTTGTGATATAGGGGATGAAGACTTTAGCTATTTTTATTCTGTTACGCCAAAGAAATATAACTTCTTACGTGCGTACATAAGTAAACACACACGTTTTTTAATATAAATTAACATTAAATATTTTTGCATAACATAATTGTAATATAAGTGTTAATTACGAGTACATGCATTATTTAAATTTATTTGTGCACTTTTTGTTGGCTTAAGTTTTATTGATTTACGTTAGTGTAATTATAATACAAGTCGAATCAAGTTGTAGCTAAATTCTTTAAATAACATAAAGATTGCCGTCGTCTGCGAATAAATAACTTATTTATTCGTAGGCCGTCGCTTAGTATTTTCAATATGAGAACAATTTCATTCCTCTAAATATATTATTTATATTAATAACTTTATTGTTTTGTTTCAAGCAGAGGTTTTTTTAATTTAAATTAACTAAAATACTTTAAAACAAACCATATTGAAAGTTAAACTGAGTTAAAAAAATGAAGTTATTTTTTGATGCTATACTTCTTTTGGAACGTTTGGAAAAAATATATGTGAGTAACATTTTTACGATGCACGCGCACCCCGATAACCGAAAAACGACATGATGAAATTAGCTGAAAGCGATATGTTTTCTTCTACAAACAGAGAGTTGTGACATACAGCATGAAATCTTTAGCTAATTTTGTTTTGATACGCCAAAGAAGTATAACTTCTTATGTGCGTACATATGTACACACATGCATTTTTTTTATAAAGGTGGATACTTACAGTGCCATGTGGTCCCTCGCCTAGGAAAGTAACCGGTCGCATGCGCCCCCGCGGGAAATCCAGCAGGGGCGCCACCCCGTTTGGGGGCTCGGCTTCTGGTAATTTGATGGAGGTGAATAGACCTGGGGTAGGACGCTCTCTTCGTAAAGACCGTTCGTCAGGATACGTCTGTGAACAAAGTTAATCTGTTTATACTTTTATCTTAACTTATACTGGCCAGGATCTTTAATCTATGTAAATAAAAATAAAGTAGGCGCTGTTTATTTAACAGCGCATCATCATCACAGAGAAATGCTGGACTAACTTGGCAAATTTTTTCAAATATTCGCAATAGTTCGAAAAGATTTTTATAGGAAAAATGGAAAATTTGCCAAGAAAATTGGAAAATTCAATATTTTTCTTGATGATTAATGAGTACATTATTAAAGATCACAAACTGTCTGTTAATTAATTTTAATTTTATAGACGCGTATGTTTCCGTTAAGTTCACAAGAGTGAATTAAATGATAATGGATAAAAACACTCAGATCATGCCTTTGGAAGTATACAAATGATTGAAATGAAACTAAGTTTTAGTTACACTTTAAGCTGCTAAAAAGTAACTTTCACAATAATACAATCCATTTTATTTGCATCTTCTCGATTTTACATAATCCGCGCTCAGAGATGAAAATCTTAAAACTAAAGTTTTAGATAAACTTAAAAAAACTTTGCTGCTAACTATTAAATAAAGAAATATGATTGTTATTTATTATTCGGCTCACTAAGAAGGTCTCTTACGTTAACTACAGGATAAGAAACACTTTTTATCTTGAGATTATTTTTGTTAGTATAAGCGGCAGCGGATATTTAGAAAATCGTGATTTTGCAAAATAGGACCTTTTTCTAATTAGAAATTTGTGTTTGGCTTGTTAGAAAGTTCAGATTATTATTATTAATCAACGTTTTCGTGTTTCAAGTATCTGTTGTAATTTTATGGATAATGCCAGCCATTCGCAACCTAATGCCAAGCAGATGCCAGTACTTCTAAATAATCCCCAAGATTTTCCTTTTGTGGTGCTTTTTAACATAATTTTTAGTTTTGTTCCAATATTTATGAAAATGTACGATTCATTAGTAACTTTCATTAACCGAAATCATTGTATCGGCAAGATACATCAATTATACTTTAATGTTGACATGTTTTGAGTTGCATGTCAAAACTATTGTATAGACGTAACGACGCAACTTACTAATTAATAACGGGAATAAAAATGAACTTTATCAGTGCTTCAGTATATAAAGTACTGAATACAGGTACTGAATATGGTTATATAGGCAATTATTAATAAAAACAACAGACAGAAGTGAGAACTTATAACTATAAACAAGCAGTTGTTATTTTTTTATATTCTAATTAACTGTTTGAAAACTTAAATTAAAATTTGTAAATTAAAATTGTTTACATTTATCTGGTTTTGACATCTATCGGCACTCTGTGTTGGCGTTAACACGTCACGTGACCGTGTCGATTACATGAATTTACTCCCCATCCAAACTGCCTATAGAAGTTTTCGCTTCAATAATGTTATATTTTAATTTTTATATGACGACACAGGCAAAGGAAATTTTCTTTCAGATAAAACAATGAATTAGGAACAACGGTACACGGCATGTTTTGTATTAATCATCGTTTCGATCGATCATCGAATCGTGAAAAATATATTTAAAGATTACATTAAACCAAAACAAAAAACTTAATATTAAAAAATATTTAATACAGCAAATTAAGGATAAAAAAATAAGAATATGCTGTAAAGACATTCTGTCAAAGGATACCATTATGTTTGAGGGTAACGAAAAAAACTTCGATGTCTTCAACGGAGTTATGTGATTATACTCACATTATACTTACAAATTTTCTTAGTTGCTGCTTTTACTCGTTATATCTTTATCTCTTATGTAATTTTTTGCTTTAAAATAGTACTATACCTAACTTTAAAGTAAATAATATTGTTATGTGCCCTTAATTCTGTTCCATTTACATTTTAAACTCTATTAAATGGTTTTTATAGAAGCGGTTTACCTGGTTATTTGATGCGGCGAGGCTTTTGCGCTCCATTACAATCCATTAGTCAATTAATGTTAAGCTTAAAAAGCTATACGTGACTCGCTATGTACCATATTTATGGTATTTATTTTACCGCTTGGCATATTTATAAACTACCTAAAAAGTTCGCGTCGCGTAGTTCAGCAATCAACTTCTATGCCCTCATTCAATTAATGCAATTTTAATTTAATTTACATTTATACTATTAGCAGAACCCGTGACTTTGTTCACGCTAAAACTACAAAAAAAAAAACTCAGGTTTCATGCAAACTTTCATCTACTATTTTACCCCCTTATGGAATGAATTTCAAAAAATGCTAAAACATGTATTTATTAAATTGTATTGAATTGCATTAATACTAAGTTTCAAGTAAATATGATTATAAATGTTTTTTTGGCTTGTATCATAACATGTTTTCTCGTGAGAGTGACATAATTTCCCGCAATAAAATATACTCGTAGTTTATGCCACTCTCTCTCTAGCCCTCTAACTATCGCCACAAAAAAAATCACATATATGGCGTATTGTTTTTGCGTTGCGTTGTACGTTATCATATGCATAAAAAAATAAAGTTTTACCCTCCAGTTAAATTGTAAGAAGGCACGAGTGTGCACTTTTTTGGTAATAACATTTATTTATAGTAAAAGTATAAGCAACGTTAAGTTCTGAATCACCATTAGTTTAATATTTTGTAGGTATAAGCTTAAGAAGTAATTTAAATTAAGATAAACAAACAGATAAAACTTCAATGAGTGATTTCAAGCTATATTGCCGAGATAATAAAACTTTTCAGAATTTCTTACCACTGTAAGACCCAACAGCTGTTTATCATTGGAAAGATTTTTCATCTTTGGTAATCTCATAGATTAAGACTTAAATATTAAAGCATACTAAAGCGTAAGAATGAATGAGCAACGATACTAATAACTAAGACCTTAGTTTTAAAGTTCAGATTAGTATGAAAATTTGTTTTATCTCTTAAAAAGCCCATAACGTTTCTTTGAAATTCGCTCATCTGATCATAAGAGCGTTTGTCCAAGAGCTAAAAATGTTCCTACTTCCTATTATAAAAGGTTCGATATTTTTTTGATTATATCGATTATAATAAAAAAAGTAACTTAATCTTTTTATAATTAATAGATGGGACAGATTGCATTATAGTGCTTCTATCCCCATCCCGCCTACCATGCGAGCGAAGCCGCGGCAAAAACTATTTTTATAAAATTTAACATGAATTTTGTAAATACGGAACTATAATAATTCAGTTTTACATAATATAATTCCTTGTTAGCAATTTTTATGTTCTAATTATTGCATAGACCCTTGTCGAACACAGAACCGCTTGTTAAGCTTTATAAAGCTATAGTAAAACATTAACAAAACACGGTGGTACGGTAGGTAAGTCGCTCAACTAATGCCGTCCTACCCATTTATCATTTTGCAAACAACCGCATAATATCCCTAATGAGTAAAATCCAAGCATACCTTGGGCAATACCATTAATATTACAAACCCTGGCCTTTCCCCTTTATAGATGCCTACCTTAGCAACGAACGGTGAATGCATACAATGTCGAGCTTGAAGCTTATTAATTTTGGGGTTTTCGTCTACTCTAAGCGAAAACAAAATATTCTATAAGGAATTTAACAATATTACGTTCTACGTTGTTGTTCGGTCGTTGTTTTATTTATATTCGTTATTCGCTATTTTATGTCAAGTTAAAATGTACACGAATGTTAATTTACTCAGTCATCTGAACTGAACTATGCAATACCAACTTCACTTTAAATAAACAGTCATTTTATACTGATTCATTATTTAATTTAATGTTGTCGCATCCCTGCTCGCTGGGAGGGGGAGATGGGGTGTTTCGGGACATGTGACATATTCACGCGCCACTCGGGTGTACTTTCGGTAGGTACTGCTGTGGCTACGTGGTACCGTATGTTACATTTAATGGAGTACCCACAAAAAGAAGTCATATCCATACTAATATTATAAATGTGAAAGTTTGTTAGGTTGGATGGATGGATGTTTTACGCAAAAACGGCGGAACAGATCTAGATGAAATTTGGCACAAAGGTAGATTATAGTTTGGAATAGAACATAAGTTACTTTTTATCCGGGTAAATGTACGGTTTCAGTAGGATAGGTTTGTTTTTGTCGAGGGACGAACCCGAAGCGTAGCGAGGGTGAGGCGCTAGTCTTCTATATCAAGAAAAATCAATTGCCGAGTGTATGTAAGCGTATTACTTCAGAACGGCGGTAGCTATTGCTAATTCTTTTTTTGTTGTTATTGTAATTGTTAGTACAGGGTTTGTATAAAAAAATGTTTGAAAAATTTGGATGAAAAAATCTATATAAAAAAGTGAGTGAGTGCACCCGCTTAATCATTTTTTTATAATAATGATCTAATATATCATGAAATCAATATTTAAAAAAGGCAGTTGCAACAGTTTTGCCAAAATTTAATATTATTTTATTTACATTATATTATTTCAAGAGAAATTACTGAAAAGTCAAAATGTCATTAATTGTTATAAAAATATGAATTATCCTTGAAAGAGGATGCTTTCTAATCTTTAAAAGTATGTTTATCTTTAGTAATGACTTATTTTGTAACTTTAAGTCTCCATAACTTTTGACTCCTTCATTTCCTCAAATTAATTTTTATATATTTAGACTCCCTGTCACGTCCCCTATCCAAAAATACTATCCACTCCTCAATTCTCATATACTATACTTGTGTCATACCAGCAGTCGTTTTTATGACTTGCTGTCTTGGGATAGGAATAAAAGATAGGTCTGTTGACTCAGTGATGTAAATAGATGAAGTAGTTCACTATTCTGTGGAGTTCCTTAACAGTGTTATCTCATCAAGCCTCCCGTCTTACAAACCTTCTGAAGGTTGGCATACCTGTAATGCGTAACCCACTTAAGCTATCTAAGGGGAATAGAACAACAACTCATAAAAACTTCATAAAGAGTACCACTCTCTACCCTCTGACTACCTCTTTGAATTATAACAATTCCAACTCCTCCAAATAGTTCACTTTGCAATGACTATTAATAAATTTCAGGGCCAGTTGTTAAAAGCAGCAGACATCGACTTAAGAGAGCTTCTCACAAGGACATTTCAGCACCAGACAGAAAAACCACCAATATGGTATACGAGACTAAGTTAAGCGAATCTAGAGTGATTAAATAAATGTGCACACAATACTACATATTCGATATGACACATATAAATTCAATAAAAATTAAAATTGAGCAAATTTTTTAGTCCACGCGAGCGTTGCCGTGGGCAGAATGCTATGACAAAACAAGAATGGCATTTTATATATTATGTGACTTAAAGGAGAGGAAGGAGGGAGACTATAAGTTTCAGGTGTACGTAACTTTGGGTCTTTATAAATAACGTAGATGTGAGCCTGTGAGTATGTTAGCTAAGAAGCTTATATTAGTTGAGTTACAAAATTCTAAAGTCGTAACATTGTATGCGAATTGTGTCATTGCACTCTCTTCTTATAACTTTCGAAGTTAGTGTAGAAAAATGTGCAAAGAATAGAGGTAGTGGAGCTTGCTAAATACTTTAAATGCAAGAAATTAACAGAATATACGTTAAATATCTTTTATGATAATGAATAATTTATTGGAGTTACGATCGCTAAAGTTTAATTGTTTTACATAATATCTTTAAGAAATAATAATACGAAATACGAAATTATTTTTCAATGTATATATTGCATAAAACAATTATTTTAATGTGTAATATGTTAGTAATAATAACAATATTTGGCATTACGAATTATGGAATTAAGGAATCGAAATCATACTCACATTTGAAAATCATTACAATCATCAAATTTTATTAGTTGTAACATTAAGCCAAAGTGTTTTTTTTGTAGTTTGGTCGCGGGTGAAGCCGGGTACTGCTAGATTTAAAAATACGCAAAGAAAATATCTCGATATTGATTAAATAGGCATTGTTTTTGCTCGAGTGTGGTAGTCTCACAGGAGGGACTATGTAAAACAAAGTCGAGACAGCCTCGTATTTATTTCCGTAATTAACTGGAATTACAAGACGCAAAATCTTTCATGATAAACTTCAACGAAACACGATTAATGTTATCTAATGCAACGTTACGGTAGCAATATTCTAGTACCATCTACGAGTTACGCATGTACTGTTCAATATTGCGGCATTGGATACTTGGAATCATGTTAACACATGCTCCGGATAAAAATTTAAATTCTAATTTCAAAGAAACTAAAGTATACTACTTGTTGGTTGTTATTGTTGTAGAAGTTTGAAAGGGCACGTTTGGGTATTGATTTTAGAGCTTTTCATACTTTATTTGAATTTAGTGCTTCTTAGACGAATAACCTAAAACATCACATTTAGAGTATACTTTAATTTGTAACATAAAAATAATGTTCTTTATAGTAAAGTTATGGTACTATATATTTTTCCTATACGCAGCGGAAACAATGGTTCGAGTATACGATATACCCATATATAGCGTTGGTCATGGTTAGTAGTGGTGGTAGTGGTGGACTAAATCGAAATACAAACGCGACTGAAGCCACAGGCAGAAAAAGTTATGTATAAGTCTGTTATATTTTTGTTTCAGTTAAAACCAGGTTTGTGGTTACCTTAAAGATTGTTCACCTAAAATTATGGGTTGATTCGAAGTTTGTTAAAGGAAGGGCTTAAAAGGTAACTTATTTATTGAGTGGGTTTCACTTGCTATAGATCCTCGATATTTGTTGAATTTTACTAACATTATAAGGAAGGAACGAAGGATAACTTTTTTGTTTTTATTTTTCTTAACTAAATACTAATTTTTTTAGTGGCTTATCTCATAAGGTTGAACATAAAAAAACATAAAATGAAAAATATTAAGATAAGCATAATTTGCTTAATACGCGGTATACATTATCAGGACTACTTAAAAAAAAAACGACTGTAATAGTAGTCACTGCTGTTCCTTTTTTGTTTGCGCTTGTTTAAAAACATTTTTTAAATTTAAAATGAGTTAAAGTTGGCAATTATAAATATTATTTATTGGCTGTTTTTAGTATATCTGACTCAGTAGTTTACGTAAACCTGTAACAATGTTTTGAAGTCAATTTGTTCATTTTACAAGTATGTTTTTAATAATAAATATAAATAAACACAAAAAATGAGTGTGAAAGTTATATTAAGATTGCTCCTTATAACAATTTTGATTTTAAACATTTTAACATTTCTCATTCTACGCAGTTTATCATTATTTAGAAAGATTTTTCCGGTTATTTGCATGTAAAATATGCACTTTGAGTGTAAAATTTTATTGAAAGAAGACTAAGTTACATACATACATATGTACTTCAGCCAACAGCGAGTATTGTTGCTTTCAAATCAATTCTTTTGTTCCGTGGCTTCTAGGATTTAACGCTTTATCTTATAGCATACCGATGAGGTTATTCTGAATTATCTACTATTTTTTTCTATACTTTCGGTTTTCAGTATTACGTTTTATTACAAACAGATTCCTTCTAGGTTCGCTAAATGAAAGAAATCGCTTCTAGTGAAAAAATTACAAGTCTATATCATCTTTTCTTTGTTCTTTCTTTATTCTTTTTATTTTCCGAGCTTAACTGGTCCGTTGGAAGCCTTGTGTGGGGACAAAGGTCATACACTAGAGGCTCCTTAAGAGAATAAAATATATTTGATCCATTAGAGCTAATATTTAAGCCAGTCAAAACACAAAAAAAAAATGTAAACTGCTTTCTTAATAGTCTTAGACGGACTGGGGATAGCCTGAAGATAGTCGCTGATGTTGCAACTCACTATCATCTCATTAGATTTTAATCATTTATTACCGCCTAATTTTTTAAATAGATACCAAGACTAAAGGAATCTCAAAATGTCAAAAAGAAACATTATTTATAAGTCTGCGACTTCTATAGTTATATCCTACATGACAAACACAATATTTCACAGTAGCATCATTCCTTTATAATAACGTAAGTAAATATGTACTCAAAGCTAAAACGTGAAACATAAGGTTTTTGGTAATTCACATAAGTGCTTCCCCTGAGAAACAGCGAGAAGAGTTTCCATAAAATAGTTTATAATAATATTTCCGACTCCACCCTCCTGAATATTTTATAAACGGTGTGAAAGAGATGGCTATACGAGCTATTACTACGATATGCTACAGTGCGGTGGCTTTACCAAGTTGATGTATTAAAGCTTTCTAAAGGTTTATATTGCCAATGTTTCCTTTCAAATATTCTATTCCTATAAGTAAATAGGGGTAATTCATCAGTTTTTGTTCATGTTATCCTTTATAAAATTCCATTATATCATTTTCATATTGTAGTGAATATCTTAAACATAGGTATTTTTAATGACTTGCACAAAGGATAATATATATCCATGATTTACATATGTATGTATATATAATTCACACGCAATTTTGAAATTATACTACATTATATAAAATAAGTTTAGACTCATCTGTATGTTTATATAATAAATGTTGAACAGAAACTTGGCTCTACATATTTAATGTTGACCGCCAAGTCGAGCGAAGACCACACATGCACAGCGCACGAACCGCGCACTCCACTACAGCGTAATTAAAAATTAAGCCCCAACGAGCCCCAGGTGTTCTTCAGCAAAATGCATTAATTAAGATTGCCGAGAAAAACCTTAAACAAGCTCTGTAGTGGTACACCAATTACCTTAGTTACGCTACACTGGCCGCATTCTGTTACCGCGGCCTTATTTGCCTATTCTAATAAGTTCAAGGTCAGGACAAGTAAGGGATATTGTGGATTGCATTCATATAATATGATGCATTCATTTTGCTTAATGGATTAAGAATTCATTACGTATGAAATTGTAATTTATCCACGTAGACTAAGAAGGTGTAGTTTTCATATTTTTTTTAAATTCAAATTTTTGTAAAGAGTAGTAGGTAAGTGCCTGGTGGCCTACGTGACCTTGGGCTTGGACCACCAAAAAAAGCAGGTTCGAGCCTTGTGTCTCGCTCCTCTAAGATTTTCTTAATAGAACCATTTGCGTCACCACTCTCTGTGAGAAGTCAAGCAGTTTTCGAAAGACATGTATGGTACGCTAAATTGCATTTCGTTAGCCTATGGCCTAATTATGCATAGTTTATTATTATTATTTTGAGCTACATAATTTTCAATATACTAATATAAAAAAGAGGTAAAGTTTGTGAATTGTGAGTTTGTGACGTTGTAAGGGATTTAGATGAAATTTGGTAAGAAGATAGTTTGAGACCCTGGGAAAAACATAGAATACTTTTTATCCCTTAAAGGTTTGACAATGGGAATGAAAGTTTGTATCGGGAATCAACCAAGTTAATAATTAAAGATGACTATCTCATGCAAGCGGTATGTACTGCTTATATTGCTGACGAGCTATGATTTATGAAGATATATAGTTCGAGTAGTCTCTGGTATAAATACTAAGTTATTCGTAGTATGCCTTGCTTTTTAAATTTAATTTTGCCGTTATTTAGAAGTGATAAATTGAAATAACTTATATAAGAATACTGTATAACGCGAGTTAAGTTACATATTATATACATTAAGTTTCTTTAGAAACATTTAACCTATATTTAAATAAATACATAATACTCATACTACATGTATTCGTTTTTCTCAAAATAACTAAAAATAATATTATCTTAATTACTGTGAATTTTTTTTACCAGATAATTGACACACTACACATATTTAACTTTAAATAATAAATTATAAATATATACATATTATAAATATAAACAACCATGACTGGAGTACATCACACAAATGAATGCCCCCAGCGAGACTTGAACCCGCGACCGCTGGCACAACATATAGGGTCACTACAAACTGAGCCAAACGTGTCATCGAAATTTTTAGTTTTTAATATGGAAGCAGTTTTTGTGTTAATTTTTATTGTCGTTGAGATATGAAAGCATTATTTTTCAGTCAAAACCATGGGGTCATGTATTCGTATAAATTATTTTGAAATTGCTTAAACGCATTATCTTATACGAATTTAAAGATTTAGTCTCTACTAAGTTTCTAAGGATGACTCGACGGAACCAGTTATTGTGTTTTATCGTGGGAGCGAAAGATTTTCTTTAGTAAAAGGTATCCTATATGTTGACCCGAGTAATAAGTGTGTATTACACAAAATTTAGATAAAATCGGCTTAGTACTTTTTGCATGAAATGCACACAGATATACAGACAGAAAGACAATTTTTTTATAAAATATTGCTTCGGGGTCTATATTCAGTACACAATAGGTTACAGTCATTGTTTTTAAGAAAATATTTCATGTATAGATTTCGCAGTGTTACTATTTTATTATTATTATATGTATGGATAACATTTTTTTTTCGATTTTATATCGTTCATTTAGGTTTAGTACCTATTTGCTTAGGTGGAAAAATTTGGTATCATAACATTAATTAGGGATCTTGGAGACTTAGGGGTCTAGTAAGTAACTTTAAATAATAAAGGCCATTTACTGTAGGGCAATAAAAATATTATAAGTTCCCGAATAAGGAGATGACAGGTGCTTGTAATAAGCCTAAGTGTTTGTTATATTCTATTTCTATAAAATGGAATATTGTAGAATGGACACATATTATTTTATTTTACAAAAGTTTAATTCAACGCTAAAAGAGAGATCAGCACGATGCTGTTACGTCAAATGTGATAAAATTTGTGGGTGGTGTACAAAATATTCGATTTACCTAGTATCATGTCAGGTGTCCTGTATTATCCTCGGAAACAATATGAAGCTGATTGCTCTGTCATTTGGTTATATTAGCCATGCAGGCGCTGGGTGGTAATCCAACTTAACCTTTTGTCATCGATGGCGTATTCACTAGAGGCTCTCTAGGCCGGTTACGTTCAAATTAAAGGCAAATTGCGGCTATTCACAATTATCATACTGTAAGCAATGGTAATCCAAGAATAATTCACTCGCTTGAAAAACCAAGTGTAGCGGGCTCAAATTCTAGCTAGTCTCACAACTCAAACGTTTCCAAATGCGATTTATCAATATGATTATCATATACTAATGTGGTAAAAAAATATCGTTAGAAAACCTGCAAGTTTGGGGTTATCTAAATAGTTTCCAAAAGATACATGAAGTCTGCCAAGCGGCACTTCACCTTAAGAGAAGCCCAGAGCCCAGTGAAAGTGGAGGCTTTAAAAGATCTGAACGATTTAAAATTATTAGTATTGTCTGTCATACAGCTATACAGGCGATCAAAAGGTTTTTATGTAATAGAATAATAAAAAAAAATCAAGTGCCAGTCGAATTCGTACATAAAGGGTACCGGTACCATCGTATACGTACTTTTTATTAATATGACTTTTACTCTATGTACTCGTATGGAGTAGGTATATTATCTTCGATGATCAATTATTATGTATGATAAAAAATGTTTCTTGTATTTATATTTTTTTGTTGTTATAGAGGCAATAGAAATACATACTCTGTGAAAAGTTCAACTCTCTATATATTACGGTTAATGAGATACAGCCCTCTGATAGACTGACGGACGGGCAGCGGTGGTTTAGTAATAGGGTTCCGTTGGCACCCTTCGGGTACAGACAGGGCCGTGCCTGGGTATATGGCCGCCTGCGTGCCAGTCTGTATGGCCGCCCCCAGGATAACATTAAAAAAAACTACTTTAATTTTTAATGTTTATTATTATACACAGGGCATCAAACCGGGAAAAAAATCAGTTTTTGGTTAACCGAAATCGAGAACGAAAAAAAATATTGGTTTTGTTCCCAAAACCAAAAATTTTGTGATAAATAACAATAAATGTAATAAAATAATGTATTTACAAGTAAAAAGAAATAGTGCTGCTTCCGCCCTTATAGTTTTTACACCATTTAACAGAACATTTAGTCATTTTTGGGAGATGTTTTGTTGACAAGTAAGTGCTTGAGACTGACACAAAAAACAAACGACCTAGGCTAAAATTCCCTGGTTACAGACATGACCGTTAAAGGTACGTCCGCTTATATGTCTGGTCCAGTGGTTAATTCGTTCATGGACTAGGTATATAAATACTACAACGACCTAATCAGTTTTTATACATTTCTTATTTCTGAGAAACTCTTTTTAGATAGATTAGATTAGAGAAACTGTTTTTACTTCGTATCTTAATGAAAACAAACCGATTGTATTTTTGCCCAGTAAACAACTTGTAACGATTTGGCCGCCTCTTAATTTCGGCCGCCTGCGTGCGGTGCACGCAATGAACGCCCGTCAGGCACGGCCCTGGGTACAGAAGACTACAAAAAGGATGCACTCAATTCAGTTATGTTTTATAGCCATATGTTTTTTTTCATATGTTACGCGATATCTTTAATATTTGTGTATTGATTTTCATTATTCTTTTTCGGATTAATTTACTTTATAAACTGAAGTATTTGGTGATATGTATGTACGTATCCACTATATTAATATAAAGTCGTCATCCGAATTGTATATATGTATATATATATATATATATATATATATATTTAAACGAACAATTCTTGTATATATGGTATGGTATATATATATATATATATATATATAGTACACAGGATGTTTCGGGGGCGGTAAATCGATCTAGATTAGTTTTATGTCTGAGAAAACGCGTGTTTTCGAGTTTTCATACAGTTTTCTTTTGCATTATTCCACGCAAAATTTGGTCGGTTATTTGCACTCTAGGGCATAAGCATCGTGTTCAAGCGGCCACGGTGCAAGATCAACAATCACTTTGACAATCATTTGTGTCCGGGTATGAATCCCGGTCGGATACAAAGGTAAAATATATTTTTGTTTTTTTTATTTATTCAAGTTTTTAGTTCATTTTTAAAGAAAATTGTACTCCTTAACCAAAAACGCCGAGCGAAGCTCGGTGGCCCAGGTACTATATATATATATATATATATATATATATATATATATATATATATATATTGTATATATATTGACGATATTTACTTTTACAATGGTAATAATGCATCATTAGGTAAATGATATTATTATTAACATGCAAATTTTGTACCTTAATAATAATATATGTATAAGAATATTAGCCGTTAAAGCGGTAATACGCCAGCCTTTTGGCTGGGCACTTTCCTGTCTGACAGCGGTGTGGTTTCGTGTATCTAAATTTCCGTATGAATTACACATGTACTTAAATATTTGAAGCCACCCTCAATGTAACGTAAAATGAATGCATACAGTAATTTTGGAGTTCTGTCTGAGCTTACCAACATAATATGATTATTTATAATTATCTAATCGTTATATTTACGTATAATATACTTTATGTATCTATAATCTCTAATAAGGACATATTTTCGTTCAATTTTTTAACGTACTTACAGATTTAAATCATTGATACAGAAACCAAATTATATATTAATATATAGTTTAGTAATTATAATCTACTTTAATTTTATTACTGTAGTTTTTTTATTCTATTAATTTTATTAAAGATTTCACGACATAACGATTTGAACCTGCACTTTATAAGTGTCATTTTTTCACGAACTAAGCTATATGCTCCATTCATAATAAAATGAATACGGGTCGCGAATTAAGCATTCGACGTTTACAGCCTACAGGCAAGTTTTTCCACTCAACTATTCAAAAATTATATTTTCAGCGAATTCATTTGACAAGAGATGACGCAATCTAAAATATTTGATATTCTTTGCTTTTGATTTCTTGTTTCCTGTTAGGCAAGGGTTTCCAAATGTTAAAATTTTCAAATGTATTTTATTTATAAACGAGAATTTTTGGGGCTCTAAAAATTATCTGTAACACAATTTATTTAATCACAGGTTTTATAGCATCGAACAATATATATATATATATATATATATATATATATATATATATATATATATATATATATATATATAAAATAAAATTGTAACTAAGCCGAATCTGTACTTTAAATATTTTTTGGAAAATCTTATTGATATATACATTATTATCGATACAGAGCCCGAATCTATAGTTTTTAGAAATTTTGTCTGTTTGTCGGTCTGTCTGTCTGTTACCGCATCACAGAAAAACCACTGGGGGGATTTTGGTGAAATTTGATATGGTGATAGCTGATTATCCGGGTCAACATATAGAATACTTTTACCGCGGGAAAATGTCTCATTTCTGAGAAAAAATACAAAACAGCATTGTAAGAGTATACTAATATGTAAGACCTAAGAATTTGGTTTTTTGGTCATCTGAACGCGGGCGAAGCCGCGGGCAATACTAGTCACAAATATAGATGTACTAAATATAGATGTATATTGAAATAATAGTGCTTTATTTCAGTCATAAAAAGTTTATATGACTTAAAATGTATGAATGAAAATATACTCAAAAATGGAGTCAAGCGCGATGACCGTAATAATGCATTTTCATGAAATTATTTATTGTAATTGTATAACATGTACCATTTATATCGGATTTATTTTAACTTTCGTATGCTACTTATCGATTTCACGGTTACTCTGGATGTTTGGGGTTATTTCTAGCATGAGCCTTTAGGTGATTGTACTCGCTTAAACGAACTTTGTCTTAAATACCCTAAATTATTAATGGCGTAGGGCTTGCTTGTGGTGATGTAACAATGTATTATTTATTTATAATTGTATAGGTCTCTTTTTGTAATAAGGGCGTTTTGCATCGAACTTATACTCTTTTTTTTCGAAGCATAAATCTGGCTGCCTCGAGAGAAGCGTATTATTATATTATAACGGTACCTTAAAATAAATATTTAGTTAAGAAAATTAATAAATAACAAGGTCTTTCAAATGAAAACTATTCATGTAAATAGATTTAAATATGTAATAAATTCAAAGAAAAAAATCTAAATATTTCATTAAGTGACGGCGTCAAGGTTTAACAAAGGCACAACCCTAAAGGTAATCCTTGAGTGGGCAGCGAGCATACGTCGTTTGTGCAAAGTACCAGTGTCATTATAAAATACGAGCCGCATCGTGGATTCACTATGAGAAATGGAGGGTGGGCTCGACACCTGGTGCCCGAAGTCATAGAGCTACGAACTCCTTTACCGTAGCCATTTCTCGTTTTTGTAAGTTGAAAGTCACTCGAATAAATTTATCACTCCCACCGAAGTGAATGGAACACTTTTTTAAAATAGTTACCTCGTAAAATGGTTGAATTTAACATATATTACTAGTCTCAGTAAAAACTCCGTGTGATAGTGCTATTAGAATATTTATGAAGTATCCTATTTTGAGTGTAGATGTTGGAAAAATCTAGATGAAATATTTTTTATTGTCTCTCTAATCTAGTAGTTGGTTACTGATTAGGAGACTTTAGGGTAGGGTAGGTAAGTCCGGGGTCGGATTCCAGATAAATTTCTATTTAGATCACATATTTCCATAGCCTGTATATTTAAAAGACAGTGGTCAGAATAAAACTGTGTTACTGCCTATTTGGTTTCCACTACTAACCATAATATAACGTTTTTGGTAAAATAATTTGACATTTACTAACAAAAGTAAAATGAATTATTAGGTAGGTCATTCTTTCCCGGTATATTTATTTTATTCTTAAAATATTTTAATATACAAATTTACTACACCTGCTGATAAGCATCTCGACTAGAAATTTATTCTTTAGGATACGTATCGAGCTTGTCTATTATCTTCCTATCACATTCTTGCACTTGGCTGAGAAAGTGAGAAATAACGTTATATATCAATCTGTAATCAAAGTTTCATTTTACCTAATTTCAATAACTGTAACCAAAATTGAAGATCTACTTTCACGATACTAAAATTGTACTATACCTTACAAACTTATTCGAAACTAGTGTAGGTTATTACGATGTATGAAAGTGCATGTTGATCTCGAGATGATATTAGATATCACTAAGATATTCATCTTCCTTCTATTGTTCTTATTTCGTACAATGGGTATATGCAAATTTTTCATATATTCTGTCTGGTATTTTTAAACTGATGTAAAAAGAAAGGAAAAATGCGGCACACACATTTTAAAAACGGGCATGTTGCCAACTTTTATTTGATATGCCACCGTACCTGGATTTTTTCTGTATTGAGTGTGACCTCACAATTTTTCACGAGTGAACTCAAGTAATAAAGAGAATTGCTATACGTACAAGTATTATACGGCATTTATTAAATCGTATTTAGAACATACATACCTACCATTAGTTTTACATCTGTTACGTAACAAATTAATCTATATTTTAAGTTTTTTTTATTCTTAAGTAAGAAAAATGTACAATGATCTCAGTCGTTAGGGTAAAAAACCTTTAGTTTCTAGGAGTGCATTAATAAATATTTCTGCTATTATAAGTGCTATAGTTATAAAGCAGTGTCAAATGGCTAGACCCTTCAATTTAAACAATAAACAATTCAAATAGTAAATTATAACTAACAATATAAAAATAGTAGTATATAAAAACAGTTTATTAAAAGTTTTAAGCACAACTCATTAAATTTTAATGAAAGGAAAGGTCAAAGCTCTTTGGAGTTAGAACATTTTACAGCTTAATAAACATTTTATAATGTCTACAGTCCGTCCGTGTATCGTCAGAATATTTTAATATTTACCGTGGGCATTAGTCGATCATACTTACGTATGGGTTGCTTTCTAAAGTCTAATTGAATATTATATAAGTTTTTTTTATATGAACGTAGAAATTTTTATACTATTTTCTAGAATCGTAATAAATAATACAGTCGTATATGATGAAACAAAGTAACGGAATGGCGTGATTTGTGTGTAGATAGTTGGAAAGTGATATAGGCTACTTTTTACCCTGAGAGAACATCTCATTCCCACCGGAAAACACGATATAATATAATCCACAACAACTCATCATACCTATGTCCATACTAATATTATAAATGTGAAAGTGTGTGTGTGTGTTTGTTTGTTTGTTTGTTTGTTTGTTTGTTTGTTTGTTTGTTTGTTTGTTTGTTTGTTTGTTTGTTTGTTTGTTTGTTTGTTTGTTTGTTTGTTTGTTTGTTTGTTTGTTTATCTGTCCTTCTTTCACGTTGAAACGGAGAGACGCATTGATGTGATTTTTTGTGTAGAGATACTTGGAGAGCTGGAGAGTGACATAGGACTTTTAACCGCGGGAGATTTTCTCATTCCCACGGGAAAACACGTTATCATACAATCGAAAAAAAGATTTATGAGCAGAATTACATGAAACTTGGCATTAATGCTCTTCAATAAAATTAAATAAATACGCCTTTTAGCATTTTATTAGGGGGCAAAATAGGGGATGAAAGTTTGTATGAAACTACTTTTTTAGAGTTTCTGTAGTTTTAGCGCGAGTGAAGCCGCGGGTATTGCTAGTCGAATATAAATAAAGAAAAATGGTAGGTACATTCATAATTATTTTTCATCAAAATTTTCTATTTATAAAAGTATCATGACAAAAACCTGAGAATTAACCCTATAGATTCCATTCTATTAATTTTTAATATTTCATTAAGATATAGACGGCTATTTTGTTTCCGCTTTGTATTGGAAGGTGGAGAAATAAAGTAATATGTTTCGATTATCGTATCTCTGGCTTCGCTTAAATTGAAAAATGTTCCCAGTTCCGTTACTGTTTTTCCTGTCAAACCAGATTTTTTGTAACGTCATAAATCTCGTTTTAGATGCTATATCGTGTGTACAGCTTTTTTATGTTTTTATTATGTCTGAAAACATGCAGCACTATTTGTGGAAGTGGTAAGCGATACTATGAATTTTAAAGACTGAATATAAATAAAGAGTACCTGGGCGACCGAGCTTCGCTCGGTGTTTCTGGCCTGAAGTACAATTTTCTTTAAAAAAAAACCTAAAACTTGAATAAATACAAAAAAATAAGTATAAGTAAAAACTTTGAATACGACTGGGATTCGAACTCGGAGACCTATGATAATCATCCTTGGCCGCTTGACCACGATGCTTATGTCCGATCATACGAAATTAGCGACAATATTTTGGGTGCGCATAAAAATTCGAAAACACGTCTTTTCCCAGACATAAGACTAATCTAAATCGATTTATTGCCCCTGAAACCGCCTGCATGCATTATTACATATATTATTACATAGTATGTAGAGATTTATTTTACGTACGTAAAAGGCCTATAATAAATAAAAATGTATTCAATGGGGCATTTAGTTAAAGATACATATATGTATATATACATACATATGTATGTATCTAACGGTTTCGAGAATTAGTATACTATAGTTTAGTTAATAAACATAAGATAATTCAAAATGTGTCAAATAGGGAGTTTTTGATGTAGTTTAGTGTATATCCTCGCTGCAGGTTGCAAGTTTCAAACTACTTTAAGGTGGACCTAACTCATGTACACATTGCTGTGATAAGACTTACTTAGTTAAATTGCTCAATTATAAACTATTAGTTTACCAATGCTTAGCCTCTTTATAATCAAAGTACTCATGTTACGCTAAATATATAATCTATTACTTTTAAAACCGTTACTCAATTTTGATAATTATTTCGTTTCAAAACTATTAATAGACTAGCGACTCACCCTCGCTTCGCTCGGGCTCACCTTTAGGTTGATTCCCCATACATGAAAGTTTGTATGGGGACAATCTTTCATCCCCAGTTTCACCCCTTAAGTGATGATTTCTGGGATAAAAGTAGCCTATGTCCTTCCCAAGGTTTTAAACTATCTTATTACCAAATTTCCTTTAAATCGGTTCAGTAGATCCGGAGATTACCCCCTACAACGTCACAAACTCACAATCTCACAAACACACAAACTTTACTTCTTTATAATATTAGTATAGATGGCGCTGTTCAAAAAAATTACATGACATTTGACGACACGTTTGGTTAAGTTTGTAGTACTTGTCGTGCTATGGCTTGCGGGTTTGAGTCCCGCTGGAGCAATCACTTGTGTGATGAACAGGAATGTTTGTACTCCAGTCATGGGTGTATATATTTGTAATATGTATGTATTTAAAGTTATATTTGTGTAGTGTATCATCTATCTGGTATGCCTAACACAAGCTTATTTTAGCTTAGCTTAGCTTATTTATGGAACTAGATTGTGTTGTGTGTTAATGTCCTAACATATTTATTTATTTATTAATAGAACAGAAAGAACATATGCGATTACAATTTTATGCAGATCATTTTTTTATATGACTCTGTTATAACGAGTCAGTTATCATTTCGTGGATAATGTTAGTATTGTCGCATATTAGAGTGTGTTGCATCTTCACAAAAAAAATAATAAATATAAATAGCATGTCTTAAGCGTACTTAACACATCTTAATATAATAATATGTAGTTGTCAACCTGTGACAATTAACAAAAATGAACTCCATATCTCTCCGATATTCTGACACCGAACAGTTAATTGTAAATTTTTGTCGGAGAGATAGGAACAAAACATTTTCTTGAAACGAATACTGATTACTAGAATATACATATATTCTAAATTTTGAATGCTAGAATGTTTTTTATTCATGCATATAAAAACAGTCTCTTGAGTTGAATTTCGGACCTAAGAGAAGAATAATGAAAAAATGAAAAAGTAAGGAAAAGTAAGATAAGCCATAGTGCAAGCGTAACTAGAGATGGAAAATAGTGCTCAGAGACTGAGATAAGGCAAAACTATAAAACTACTGCGTGTGTTCGTGACCGCCAAAAGCAGCATAACATCAGTACTACAGTACACAATAGTGGCAAAGACATACTTTAATTTCCGATCCCAGAACTCATAGACCATAACAGTATAATAGGATCTCAACAATTGAAAACCTTTTAATGCTTTAGATAAAAAAAACTTAAGCAACGTCTATATTTTAAGCTTTTAAAGGCTTAAAAATATATACAGAAGAGAATGCAATACTCGTTGGGAATCAGAAGATCGCCCCGAGCTATTTCAATAGTATATAAAAATATGTAATATTTTCTTTTAAAATAAATAAAAACTAAAAAAAGAACAAGAACCGACTTCCAGGCACTAAAATGTAAAAAATAACTAAACGGAGGTTTTCATTTCGAATAGATACCTAATCAGATATTTACGAAGTCGGTGCCAGCCGATGCAAAGCAAATCTAATATATTTCGATATGTAAAATACATACTTACCTATTAGATATTCATATTGTAAAATATCAGCCTACAATATTATATACACCGACTTCGAAAATGTATATCCTGTTGATAATCGCGGATACGCATATTTGATTGAACAACACGCAACCGTAAGACATGAACATTTCAGTCAAATTATGTTAAACATACCGTATTTGAGTAGCTTAATTAGTCGATTCTTCGGTGCAAAGTTATGGAAGGAGTGACGTTATTAAATTTTGTTTTAGTTAATACTTTAATCATTAGTGTAAAAGTTATACGAGGTATTATAACATACGTTAAAATATTAAGGTTGTGATATTTTTTAAATTCAACATAATCGTTATTAAATTAATTAACATAAAATCATAATATTAAAGTCTAAGCAAGAACTATGCGGTATTTATTTTCTATTGATCATAATAGAGCAAAATACAGTATAGATAGGTGCTATGTTATACAACCAGGGCATTTCCTCTCCAATTCTACTGAGGCGAAAGTAACTAGTGCGGAATTGTGACTTCATTGCGTCTAGGGCTGCCATCCACAAGCTTCCTGAGGTCCATTTCAAACTCGATTACACTTCAATAGAAGTCAAATAAAATTTCTACAACTATTGTAAAGCAATTGAACAGAAGAACAATATTTGCTAGAAAATATTTCTATTATGTGGAAGATATTATTTATCATGCTAACAACAATAGACCTATGTTGTTTCAATTTCAGTTAGGTTTAAGCTATTTCTTTATTAGATTGTTCTTTATAAAAGTGTGTAGAATGGTAGGCACCCAAAAACATAATGTATCTCTTTAACTTGTCAACGACTGCCGAGTCACAGGTGGCTCGCTTAGCTATTAATTTCTTAGAAATTAACCGCGAAGTGAAATATTTAAAAATGTTTTTTTGTCTGTTTGCGTTGTACATAATAATACTGCTTACTTTATTGCAACATTGCTTTAGCATATGCGTATCCGCGAAGGTTCTGACATTAGACACGACTAATGGTAGGGTACTAGTCGCATCAGATAATCTGAGATTTATTAGTCTGAATACACCAGATACAATTAGAAGTCTATTAATTGTTAGTATAGTAGTATTGGAGTAAGGGGTAGCCCAGTGGTAACGCACTCGCTTGGGAAACCGAGTGAAACGGATTCAAATCCCGGGTCTGGCACATCTGATATTTTCAACATGATTACCACTTGTCTTAACGGTGAAGGAAAACATCGTGAGAAAACCTGCATGTTTGAGAGAACCTAGCAAGTTTTCAAAAGGCATGTGAAGTCCTCCAACTCGCACTTGGCCAGCGTGGTGGACTATGGTCTGACCCCCCTCGTACTGAAGGGAGGAACGTGCCCAGCAGTGGGACGTTAAAAACGGCTGAATACATGGTAGTATTATATGTACGTGTGCCATTCTAAACTTTGGCGAAGCCAGTGCGAGTCACTGGTAATGACTAAATATTTGCTTCTTATTTATATATAATAATTGAAGTCATATCATATTACAAATTAATTTAATAATGAATGATGGCAACCTTAATAACGAGAAATTATGCCTCGCTCTCCCACCCATTGTCTTTGACGGCGTGATTGCGAGCTGTACAAAGTAAGTCATTAGATTTAATAGACGGATTGTTATTATTATAAAGACAAAGATTATTGATTTCATAAATTATTATCATTTGAAAATATTTAAAGTGATATTTAATATAAAATATAGTTATGTAATTTACGGAAATAATTGTTTAATGTAGTGTACCTATCTCTAGATACGACTGAGCGACGTTAAGGAAGGTAATGAGTTTATCAGTGTAGTATGCAAGTATGTATGTACGTGTGTACATATTATGTACGTATACACATACGTGTGTATGTATGTAAGTATGTATGTATACCCGATCCTATGTTCCCTCGTAGTTATTAAACGGCATAACCGATTTTAATGATTCATACTTTGTTGTCTTGATAACGCGAGTATTTTGATATCATGAAAACTCATAATAGAGGATATGAGGGTTAAAATTTTTTTTTGGTCCAAATTGATTGATATCAAAATACAGGATTTAAAGAGGCCATTACAAAAATGTATATAATTAGGTATATGTTTAAAAATGTCAAACTGACCAAAACTTAGAAGTAGTAAAATACAGTTCAAGCAGATAGCCCTCCTTTGGGCTTCGCCGCGGTCGGGTAAAAATATAGCGAGCATATTTACTAAGACTCAACTATATCTATATATAATATAAATATATTTATCTAAATATCTATGTAAATATATATTCATATAATAAAATTACGACTGAGCCGAATCTGTACATTAAATTTTTTGTTAACATCGTATTTAAATAGTCATTATTATCGATACAGATCCCGAAGTTATAGTTTTTAGAACATTTGTCTGTCTATCTCTCGTGACCGCATCACAGGAAAGTTACTGGACGAATTTTGGTGACAACTGATTATTTGGGTTGGGTTTTAGTAAGATAACTTACTAAATAGGTCAAAAATTATAAATCTATAATAATGTCCGATTCGGACATTGTCTTTTGAAAAAAAGTACCAATATCAAAAGCGATATTTTATACGTAAACTAGCGGCTCACCCTCGCTTCGCTCGGGTTCGTCGCTAGGTACGTTTTAAATAGATATAAATAGTTATTAGCCAGTGTTATTAGCCATATAAATATTTTTTTTTCGTTAATTTTTCTGACGTTTTAATACTTAGGTATTAACCTATTCCGGAATGAGAGAAATCCAAAAATTCAAATATCATAAAAATTGGTCCAGCCGTTCTTGAGTCTTGTATACGGGAATGCAGTCGAACGAGCTATCCTATGTCCTTCTCCTGGTTCTAAGCTACCTCCCCACCAAGTTTCAGCCAAATCGGTTCAGCCGTTCTTGAGTTATAAGTGGTGTAACTAACACGACTTTCTTTTATATATATAGATTGTCGCCATGTGTTTTTACATTACGTTATTTTAATTAAAAAAAAAAGATAAAAATTGTATGATTTTCTAAATATAACTATGTTTTCGAATTTTTTCGCAGATTTATTTTGCGATTTGGTTCTCGAATTTGAAGTTATTTTGAATTCTTTACACAATCATGGTCACAGGAGAGATTCTAAAATTAAAATAAATCCAAGAAAAAAATCTAAAAGATTGTTTTATTTGAAATGTAAAATATTCTCGTAAATCTAAGAAAGTATTATTTCTATGACTTATTAGAATAACTAGAATTATCAGCTAAATTTTAATTTCTTAAAGCAAGTAAGTACCTTCGTTAAAGGCACTTCACATTGTAATTAATTAAAGTGGAAATATGCTTCCAAGTTTGTCTATGAATTATTACTATTCACTCAAGTTTTATAATTATTTCTTACTAGCGACTCATAGCTTGCTTTTCTTTCGTCCCTAGCTTGCTTCTGCATGCAAACTTTCATTCCCCTACTCACCGCCTTAAGAGATGATTTCCGGGATAAAAACTATTTCACTCACTCACTTTTCATATTATGAGATATAAAAACAACTTATATTAGTAAAAAAAATATTTCTTTTAATTTTCTTCTATAAAAAACTTTTCCTGACAATAACAAACACAAAAAAAGAATTATCCAATTCGGTGCAGTCGATCGGAAGTTATGCGTGTACATACATTTCGGTGATTCATTTTTATTTATATAGATTGCAATTTTAGGTTTTTATCTCTAGATTTGTAAATGACTTAGTGTACATTTCTTTATAGTACATTAATGACCATCTGACGCTTTATTTAGGCGCTAAGGACCCCTTGCTTATCTTTCTGTACTTTTTCGCTATGAGTAATGTAGTATACATAAAGTGCTTTCTGTTTATATAAATAGGAGGCATGTAGGTATAGTTCATGGTAGCACATAAACGTGAAATAATTTTCGGAATAAGATTAGTTAGACAGAATAAAAGTAATTTCGGAGCTTGCTTCTTATAGGTAAACTATCAAATTTAACCTTTTTATAATAATAGAGACGATTTACAATTTAAGTACTGATAAATTGCAATTTACAACGAAATAGCTTTTATGAGAGAATATTTGATCAATGACAATGTGCTCCCTATATATTATGTAGTAGCAGTTGCAAAATAATTAGTTTGTAACTGCATGGGTTTCGATTGTCTGTGACATAATTGTTTCCACCTACTAGTTAGTAGTTACGCTGGATATTACTGGCTAGATTGAGGCAATACAACTATATCAAAGTAAATAACACACCGATCTTAACACCATATCCCTTGTGGGGTAGGCAGAGAGGATGGAGTGCTAAACATTATCGTTATGTTATGCAGTACATTCTCTACGCATCGTCTATTCCATGTATACTCCCATAACCTACACTATTATGTAGTTTGAAAGACTATTTCGATTAGTGTTCTGTCTTACATATGATAAAAATTAAACGAAGTTGAAAATTTGTCATTAAGATTTTTTTTGGAAAAGTAAGGTATATTTAAATTTGTATTACATTTACAACCAGGGTTTAGACTTTTGACTACCGCTTAATCATCCAACGACTCACAACCGAAAATAGCGAACTTAATTATTTTGAAGCTTTTACAAGTATGTAGTCTCATTCGTTTACTTCAACTGATCGAGTAGAGCTAAGAGTATACATAAACACCCTTGAAAAAGTAACTCCCACCTATGTGTAGGTTGATGGGGTAGATTCCGCGAAAACAACTATATGTAAAAGGTATCAATTTTTGGTCCATATATCTCTATGGAAAGAACCAATATGTTCAGATTCTAAATAAAAAAAAACTATCAAACAATCTGAACCAAATAGTGACATAAAAAAAAGAAATTATGTACATATAAAATATAACCGCTAGTCTGCGATGCATCGTGTGGGTTGGTTTGTATATAAGCTAAGTCCCAAACAGCATGTACTATATAACATATGTAGTGTATAACAACAAAGATAAAGCACTACAATGAATATTTTTCAAGAATATACTTTATACCTCCAGTGCTCAAAGTACTTATATAAGCTTTGTAGCATGTTAAAATACAATTTATTGTACTTTAAAAGTGCCTATTGAAATATTTTGTATTGAATGCATAGATTTAGTATAAATTAGCATTGCCCTCGGCGCCGCCCGCGTTTAGATGACCAAAAACCAAATTCTTAGGTTTTACATATTAGTATAGCAGTTTTTGTATTCTTTATCAGAAATGAGATATTTTCTCGCGGTTAAAAGTATCCTATACGTTGACCCGGATAACCAGCTATCATCATACTAAATTTCATCAAAATCCCTCCAGTGGTTTTCCGTGATGCGGTAACAACAGTAAAGACAGACAAATATTCTAAATATTATAGATTCGGCCTATGTAAATAATGTCTATGTCAATGAGATTTTCCAAAAAATATTTAATGTACAGATTCGGCTTAATTACAATTTTATTATATGTATCGATGTATTTAAATTTATATATGTATGTCCGGGTCAACATTTTACTGCGGGAAAATATCTCATCTCTGAGAAATCGATACTAAACGTTAAACCGTAAGTACGGACGAGCCCGAGCGAAGCGAGGGTGAGTCGCTAGTACATATTATAAATATAAATATAAACACCCATGACAAGAGTACAAACATTCGTGTTCATCACAGAAATGAATGTCATGCAAACTGAGCCAAACGTCTCGTCAAAATTAATATTTTTAATATTCTTTATGTTTATAAATATAATAAGAGCTACACTATTCTTATAAGATTACTAATTTATAAAGTTTTAAACAATTGTAATATTTATCCTTATAGTAATAACAACTAAAATTAAATGAATAATATATTCAATTATAAAACTTAAAAAAATAAATATTTGTTAAGATGATTCCAACATCTGAAATAACGATATTATGGATAAATTGTATCTAAATCCGTCGAACCTTTTCAGGAATACACATATACATAATTTTTGAATTTATAATAGCGGTCCGATTAACCAGAAGAAGTAAATCAAAACACTAAATAAATTTCATATAGAAAAGGTATGTTCGATATTGAAATGGTAAACCTAACCACAAGCTTTGTATCGTGCATCTCTTTGAACTTGGTTAGATTGTTAGACATTATGTGAGGGATTTTAATTACAATGTCGAATTAAAAATCAGATGACATTTATTTTATTTATTTTTCACTCACTGTTGGTCTATGTAATCTTTTAATGTAATTTTTTTATTTAATTCTACTCGCTTGTGCGATTTTTGTGCTTGTAACTTTTGTTTCGAATTAAAAATATTTCTAAATGGATTATTTTTTCCTTAACTTTAATGTAACATTATCAGAGCTATCTTTTTATTGAAACCCTTAATCGAATTAAATCAGAATCCTTACAAGTATCAGGGCCATTGGATATATTTGGATTATAGCGTCCTCCATTCGACGATAAACTTAATTATTTGACAGGGTCTACACAATTAGTAAGCAACTGACGTGCATACTGTACCTACATATACGCATATAGGGATGTACTGACAGCTCCTCACTTATGCAAAATAGACTATGATTTCTATTTTCATCCGACAATACCTATCATATTCAAATCAAGCACTTCACTTTGATTCTGATTATTTTTTTGTTGTATCAGTACTTTAAATTTTATGACGCCACCAGACTGTAATTTTAGAAATATATGTACTTTTAGGGGTTTGAATAGCTGTTAAAACAGGATGAAAAAATATTTTTCACACAAATTCAATAGTTTACGAAGTGTAGAACAAACAAATTGTTTTCATAGTTCTAATAGCATTGGTCTAAATATGTTATGTCAAATTGTTTTTATTGTATTACGTAAATGCGCACAAATAATGCCTTAAATTGCATAATGAAGTCTAGTATTAAAACGACATTGATGTTAGCCTTTGAAAATGTAAGTTTCAAACGTGAGCTTTCGAGAGGGTTGGATGTACTTGACCAAACAATGTGTTTGTACGCTAAAACCCTTTGAATATTGATGTGTTAACGTAAAGCACACTTGTTATCTGATCCATAGTCCGTGATACGATCACTTTTACAAAATAAGTTCAAATATAAATTTCATATGATCATTATAATGTTTACTGTGTAGTTTAATATAATATATTAATATATTTTATCAATTTCCAAGCGCGCTTGTCTCATGTTGCTTGGTAATGCACAACGTTGTTGTACTTATTTGGGATAGTGTTGTGGTTTTCCTAATCTGTTTAGCTAGTTCGATTAGGCGTTCTGTATCGTCCGAAATATGTTTTCAGACAATTCAATTAGGACTTCGGTATTTGATGATCGCGATTTGGGAATGAAAGCATGAAACGGTTTGTCTCTAGTTTAGTGGATTAACAGTAACAGTTGAGATGATTAATTAGAGTTCGGAAACTAGCATACATTATTACGTTTACATATCATTAAAGCATAGTCGTTCTGATATTACCAGATGAACCATATTGACTATATTTTAGATAATTTTACCTTTTTAGCTATCGAAATTAAAAACATTTGTCCTATATATAGTATCATTAAGATTCGCCCAATTAAAGAAAACCTCTCAAAAATATGTTGTGTTGATACAACCATGTAATGAGTAGGCCTTAAAATCATGTGACCAGACAAGTCCTGAATACCGGATTGAAAATTCACCTGGTTGTTATCAACAATGACTCGAAGAAAGCCCAACTAGACATCTAGCAAAAAATGACGAAAAGGGATGACCCCAAATGAAATAAGAAAAGGCTAGGTAAAAAAGAGATGTTATATCATTATATTATTTGTCATTTATATAGGAAAGCTTGAAATAGACTGTTGCTATTGACATAGTGCTTAAATTTTTATTACCGAAGTAGGTAGATAGTAATAGAATATGCTAATAAAATTCATGATAAAAAATCCAATTACGTGTAATGCGGCGAACAATGGCGCTCATTATAAATTAACGATCAATTGGCATGTTTGGAGCGCAGTGGGCGCGTGGGTGACTCCTGCGGGAAATCAAAGCACCACCTCACTATATTTGAATACAATAATACTTTACGTGCTGCTCTAACTTAGACTTTTATGAAATTCTAAATAAGTACGATCAATACACTATATTTAGGTTTTAGATAAAAATAATATGCTATCTAAGTAAAAGTTATCCTAGTAAGAAAGTTTAAGATGCTAAAATTGTTTGCTTTGAAACTTTTAAAATCATGTTATTTACATGAGTTTTAAGTATTTATGATTGTATAATGTAAGCGGCTCATTCAATCACCGTAATATGTTGCGGTTTACTAACGCTTCCAAACACTTTAACATCGTTTAACCTATAAACGACAACCTAGCTCATAAGTCCTGGTTTACAAGTTGCTCATATTGTAGATTATTATATATTATAAATTCTATGTTGAGAGAGAATACCTATAGAATGAGCTTTTTCTCCGTATCAACCTTTTTATGAAATCTAGGAGACTCTATCACCATGTCTTTAAATCTTTAATGGAAGTAATGCCCTCGTAAATCCATACTAATATTATAAATGTGAAAGTGTGTTTGTTTGTTTGTTTGTTTGTTTGTTTGTTTGTTTGTTTGTTTGTTTGTTTGTTTGTTTGTTCGTTCGTCCTCTTTTCACGTCGAAACGGAGTGACGGATCGACGTTTTTTTTCTATGGAGATAGTTGGAGGGCTGGAGAATGACATAGGATACTTTTCAAGATGAAAGAAGGGAGATTATCTTATTCCTACGGGAAAACACGTTATAATACAATCGAAAAAAATATGCATTATCACAATTACTTGAATCTTGGTATTAATTCTTTTTAACCCCCGACGCAAAAAGAGGAGTGTTATAAGTTTGACGTCGATGCCTGTCTGTGTTTGTGTGTGTCTGTCTGTGGCATCGTAGCTCTCAAACGGATGGACCTATTTAGATATGGTTTTTTTTATTTGAAAGCCAGTTTCCTTGCGGTGGTTCTTAGCTATGTTTGGTTAATATCGGTCCATTAGTGTAAGAGTACTCTTACACTAATGGACCGATGGTAAGCTCTTTTACAAAATGATGTAAGGCTTTTTGGCGTATGATTACTCGATTAAGTGCTTCACGCGTGCGAGTGTAATCGTTAAATGACAATTAATTTGCGTAGGAGGTTTTTGTAATTTTTATCAATAAAATTAAATGAATACGTGTTTTAGCATTTTTCGAAATTCATCCTATAAGGGGGTAAAATAAGGTAGGAAAGTTTGTTTGAAACTACCTTTTTAGAGATTTTTTTGTAGTTTTAGCGCGAGCGAAGCCGCGGGTTTTGCTAGTATATTAGTATATATATATATATATATATATATATATATATATATGTATATATACAAGGTGGTGCAAAATTAATCACCCTATCGGAAGACGATATAATTTTTGCAAATGGCGTCGTACGTCAATCATATTTGACATTTGTGAACTAGACAGCAGAATACAAACAACGGACAAGCAATGGAGCGCTATACTCCGCAAGAGCGTAGAATAATTGTTTCGATATTTTTGACCAATAATAATCGGTCGGTGGTTTTCGCGCAGTGTGAATTTCGACGTCGATTTCTTAATCTTGTCGCGCCAATTGGGCAAACATTTCGGCGCTAAGCTGCTTGACTCAAACACAGTGGTATCACACACTCTATCGTTTGTACAATGGGTTGTGTTCCGAAGAATTGTTCGAAATGATGCCCACGGCCACTTTCTATCACCGCACCGCTCGCCATCGACAGCGAGTTCATGCTCACACATTGCAGCCCAAATGGTCCCGTACAGTTCGGTTTCAGAGGAACTTTCTCCCACGGACCATCTCGCTGTGGAATGAACTCCCTGCCGAGGTTTTCCCAGAGGGCTACAGTATGGGGTCCTTCAAAAGGGGAGTAAATAGGTTTTTAAAGGGTCGGCAACGCGCATGTGATGCCCAAGGTGTTGCAGGCGTCCATAGGCTGCGGTAACCGCTTACCATCAGGCGGGCCGCATGCCTGATTGCCACCGACGTGGTATAAAAAAAAAAAAAAAAAAAGACCTTGCAGGGCGTAGGTGCCACCGAATTGGTCTTTGGGCCGAGAACATTGCGATTGTGGCTGCCGATGTCGCTGAGAACGAAGAAACATCAACCAGACGACGGACCACGCAATTGGGCATTACCAGACGGACCGTACAGCGAATTTTAGTGTAAGATTTACAAATGTTCCCGTACTAAGTGCAAACAGTGCATCAGTTAATGCTTGCCGACCGTCAATAACATGTGACTACTGTCAAGCTATCCTCAATCTCAACAATGAAAAGGACAATTTTTTGTCGAAAATCATCATGAGCGACGAGGTCCATTTTCACTTAAGCGGTTACGTCAATAAGCAAAATCTTCGTTTCTGGGGCACTTAAAATTCGACCGTGATGCACAAAGAGCTACATCCACTCAAAGCCACAGTGTGGTGCGGTGTTCACGCGAGTGATTGGGCCGTATTTTTTTGAGGACACCATCGGCAATACGGTCACTGTCACTGGCGAACGCTACAGGGCCATGATAAATGATTTCTTACTGCCGGAATTGGATGAGCGGGGCTTGGTGAACATGTGGTTTCAACAAGATGGGGCAACCGCACACACATTACGAGCCAAAATGGATAGTGTGTGTGTGTGACGGAAGCGTTTCAAAGGTCGCGTAATCTTCTGTTTTGGTGATTGGACAGGGCCAGCAAGATCGCCCGATTTAACTATCCCAGACTTCTTTCTTTGGGGCTACTTGAAGTCGCGGGCTTAATATGTCAACAAGCCTCAGACAATCGCAGCCCTTAAGGAGAATATTCGACAGGAATGCGAACAGTTATCAACTTACATACATACATAACCAAACTAATGGAAAGTCATCGAAAATGCGATAAAACTGGCATAAATGTGTGTTGATAACACTGGCGGCAGTTTCTTGACGGATATCATCTTTACCACTTAATAGAAAAAATTGTAAAGGTCCAAATAAAGATTTCCATTACTCAACAATTAAAATTGGATGATTAATTTTGCACCACCTTGTATATATATATATATATATATATATATATATATATATAATATTTATTGCTATGTACATACAAATATTATATTTATACAATATTTGTATGTACATAGCAAGAATGATTATTTGTTCTCTTAATTCGAAACTTAATTAGGTGAGATTTAGACTATTATGCTTACCACAGCGCGAAATTAACGCTTGTTATCGGTATTTATGTACATGATAATATTTATATGTACTAAACTGACTTAAAAAAGAGAAACTAGGTGGAGACTCGACGAAAATGAAAGTTTTAGATATTACAGGTGTACATTAATGACTGAAATAGTATAACAGTTTTTTTTTCTAATAAATGGTACAGCAAGGGTAACATCATTTCTAATTTGAAGAAATATTGAAGGAAAAAAAAAGGTTTGAATTTTCTATATTTTGGACTTTTGATTTGATAGTTTTTCTATTTTAACTGAACTCCTTTATTGTTATAGTCTTATACTGATCCTATAAGGACACATAATGTATAAAAAAAAGAAAATAGAAGACATTATTATTATTATATTCACAATTCTTTATGGCAAAATGTAGTACAGCAAAACTACGAAAAACAACGTAAAAGAGCGTAAAAACTTAATAAATTTAATTTAAAACTTACATGATGAATGATGTCCGTTGCGGCATAGAAGCTCTCATGAGGGTCAGGCCGTTTCATCATGTAGGGCCTCGGGAACTCCGGGTCCTCGCAAATTTCTGTTGAAAAGAAAATTTGTGATTACAATTTTTAAGGATAACTTTGAAATGTGCTAGTCATATTTAAAAATATATATAGTTTCAATATTTTAGATTTTGAGTACGTCTATTCAGTCTATTTTCAAAAATATAAAAAAAATTAAAATTAGGTATTTTCCTTCTTTAAAAATTGTATATCGTATTCATATTTACTCGCCATTTACAAGAAGACTAAATTGAAAACGCAAAAATGTTATCATATTGTCGCGTAATGGAGAGTGTGTAACAATATTGTAAGTAGTTTCTACGACATCGAAAATTTCTTTTTTTATACACTGTCTTTTCTACTGTTGTGTGTGTGTGTGTCATGTATATTATATACTTTTCTCTATATAATTAGATATGAGAGACAGCATATAGAGTTACCGCGTATTTTTACTCCACCCCTGCATTATCTTTCTATTCATTGGTTAACAAAAGAATTCAAGCTCTGTTAAAGTGTTTAAGTAACATTATAGAACTACATAAAATAATCTATTATCTCACCATGTTGTAAAATGAAACTAATACGGCACCCTATTATTACTCTTTGCTGAAGGCGCATCATTTTTCAATAAAGAGTCTGAACAATGGATATCTTTCAGAGCGGATGTCCGGGCACAGTAACGAGCGCAACCTGTAATATCTTTGTACCGTATCCAATATAACCAAGATTTTGTTGCATTCACGTAACAAAACGAGACAGATACTGCTGTTATGACGAGACGAAAACAGATAAAAGGCCAATTTAAAAAAAATATATTTAGGAAATAGACTTCATATGGTCATTTAGCGTAATTACGTATGTTGCGTTGGCTTAGTTATAATTTTATTATATGTATAGATTTTAACTTAACTTACCAAACCTAATTAGCTAAATTTCGAAATAAACTTATAAAAACACTGTTGAACAGTTTTAATAAAATAGGACTCCTCAAAACTGATTAAATAAAAACAAATTGGAAGATTTTTTTAGAACATTTTAAGAATGGTTGTTGCTCCAAGTTTTACAGTAAAGTATAGTAAATACACGATTTATGATTAATTCATTTGACAAGTTTATTGAGGATTTTAATATTAATTTTTTTGTTATATTTTTATAGTGACATTCTCCAATGATTGAAAATTCTAGTGTTCTGATGTTTTTGGCTGCTTCGAATTATTGGACGTTATTCATGTTTCGATCCATGCTTGGATGGTTCTAAGCTAAATTATATCATCGTCTTGATCCTTACTTATTTTAAAGACTCAACCCTTTAGATGTAGAATATACGGCTGAGTGGATATAAGCTCAGTAGACGTAGATTTAGTAATAAGGCCTGACCCTACTTTCTGGCAACGGAATTCTAAAAAAGATACAAATCACGAAATTAAAGTACAGGTTGCAAGGGAATGTAACAAACCAGTGTCAAGAACACTTGAAAGTCTAACGAGTGCAGTGAAGAGTCGCGTGGAGTGTTGTGGGCGAGCTAACTAGAACCGACAAGGAGTACTTACTACAAAGACGATGCGCGGATCGAAAAACGAAGGTATTTTAATGGAAAATTTATATTTTAATTGTTCGGTCATCGACAAAATTATGGAAATTTTTATCCTCTGATTTTTTATACCTGATATGTTGAGTTGTTTGAGAACGTAGATTGTAAACTTTTTTTTGTCGTTACGTGATAATATAAAACAAAGTTGCTTCTCGCTATCTGTCTGTCCCTATGTATTTTTAGATTTTTAAAACTACGCAACGGTTTTTGATGCGGTTTTTTAATAGATAGAATGATTCAAGAGGAAGATTTTAGTATATAATTTCTTAAGTTTTTGTGTACATTGGCTGATATTTGTTGGAGGTGTCGTAAAAACTAAACCGTCTGGGAGCTTTCAACGAAAACGCTGCCTAAACCCATTGAGATATAAAAAAATAATGTACAGTGGAATTGTGTATCTTATATAGGTCTACAGAATAGTTTGCGATGGCGTATGTCTATCTCTTAAGGATAACATACTATATCTATTTTAATTTAAAACGTACCTAGGGACGAACCCGAGGGAAGCGAGGGTGAGTCGCTAGTAAATATTATAAATCAGTTTTAAATATTTCCAAAAATAATAAACTTTAATATTTCATAATACTAGCATAAGAACTATAATACTTCATTATAAAAGCATAGAAACTTTAAAATAATTAGAACTCGATAGAATTACAGCCATTCTTCCCATGTTGCACTGGATATATGTAAATGGGGGCGCACCCTCTGCAATAAAAAAATCCTTAGGTACGTACATAGCCTACAGTAGTTTATTCATTTGTAAAAGTAGCCTCATTCACTGTTAGGGTCAGGTACGTATTGTATATCATCTTTGTTTATGCGTGCTATATTTGTAAGCAAATAATTGTACATTGTACCGCTACTCTATGGGGTCAGTATTTTTTGATAGAAACAAATCTGTTACGATATACGTTAATAAATTTATATTTAAATAAACATACTTGAGCACTAATAAGCGAAGTTACGTTTAATTTAATTACAGTAAATATGTTAAAAAGATGTTATTTCTCTCCACAATTTATGTATTACATAACACAGAAGATCTGCCTGCTGAAAAGATTCTAAGCATAAAGATATATTTGTGTTTGAACAAATAATGTTCAATGTAATATAATAATGTTTTTAAATTACTTTTGCAAGTTCAGTTGGTGAAACATTAATCAAATTCCTTTGATCTGTTATGTTTGTTTCATATGTAACGTGCCCACAAGATATTTGATTAACGGGCACATGGGTTCTTTAGATAAACACGGAGTGAAATAAACACTGGGGTAGTAGGGTGGTCAACCGAGTCAGTAATAACATAAGTGTTCTATAGGTTTTTGTTAAAATTATTATATTTTTATATTTGATTATTTTATAACATATTCTTATAACCATTTTGAATGATGCTTTCGTAGCGTACATATTTTACCATTATTATAAGCAAGTTTTATTTTCATCCATTAGATCTAAAGTTAGAGCTTAAATTCCTTTTCCTGCGCGCTACTGTAAAAAAGTAGATTATGAGTACGATAAAAATATACAATTTCTGTTATCCCATGGAAGGTTTTTTTATAAACTAAAATACGTGATATAAGCCTATATCAAATTATATTTAATCAATTCTTAACCTATTGTATATCTGTTTGATTTTTTTTAATTTAAACTTATTCCGTGGGATCTTACCCTTTTCCAGGAGTAAAAAAAAAATTTGTTACTAGTTCAGAAAAAATAGCAAATATTTTTATCGATATTTGTCCTTTGGTTTCTTAGTAAAGCTTTCTTTTACATAATTATTTAGTTATTGATTAAAAATAATGCCGACTAACGTAACATAATCTATCGAAGTAGTTTCCTTTGATATAAACATTTTTATGATTTTGTTGCCTTTTTTTTATAATACAAATAAGGTTTTTTTATTAATAAACTTGAATGGCCATAATCGTAGATGGAACTTACCATTATATTCATTTTGATCATGTATATCTCGTTTATCGCGACGACCTAGAGTCTCTCTCCAAATGTTGTACGGCTCACGATAATCTTCATCAACCACTGCAGGTCTGCGCAAACAACAACACTGATATAATGAAAGCGAAAACAGTAAAAAATAAACGAATTAAATGAGGAGCTTATATTCGATATGGATGTATTACATAAACTTTATCAACATAAATTCGTAGAACTTATATACATACATACCGTAGCATATGTATCGGAGGACAATTTGCCAAAGCTAGAGCTAGGCGTGGCGCTCTTCGATTGTTTCTCGCATTTGAGCTCCTAAGCGAGGGGCAGAATGGCTTTTTAAGCATGTTTGGAATGCGTCTTCTGGTTCGTTTAGTTAGTATAACAGCAGCTGCTGCTATAAATGCGCCTCCCCCTACCAGTGCACCACAGGCTAGTCCAACTGATACCCGAAGTGAAGAATTTCTTTTCTTCCGTGAAGAAGGTGTAGAGTCAGTACGATAATACTCTTCTAAAAACTCAGTGGATGTGTTGAGAACTGTTGGCACTGTAAAAATATTTTCGTTATAGTCTATAATCCTAGGATAATATTTGATGAATACAGTTAAATACCTTTAAAAAATATTTATACTTATAATGAAACAATAATTTCGCGAAATCGAAGTACGCGTTTCAAACAAAAAGTACTGAACTGATTTTAACTAAATTTTGTGTATTAATAACTTTTAACTAAATTTTGTGTTATTTTACTAACTTTTGTGTAATTTAACTAAATTTTGTGTAGTAATAAATTACTCGGGTCAAAATATACCAGGATTTAAATTGGATACCTTTTACTACAGGAAAATCTTTCATTCCCAAGGGAAAACGTAATAACTGGTTTTATCGGGTTATTATTAGACATTTTTAATGCTGCCTAAACACTAAGAGATACATCAAAACAATGCACTAAAAATTGTAGGTCTTAATAAGGCCTATAGACAAATCTGCAATAGGGTAAGTCTTTCTCATAAGGTACACTCGCAATAATTATTCATATCTATTTAAAACGTGCCTAGGGACGCAGCTGAGTGAAGCGAAGGTAAATCACTAGCTATTTATAAATTTGTTATTAGAAAAATTACAAAAAAAAAACTTAGTTCGAGTAGCACTTTTTTGCATTATATGATTTTTTAACTATTTAAGTTTCGATTGTATTTTGCTTTTTTTTGTAGATTAGTTCTATTGTTATCAATTATATCTTCGTTATAGTCTGATAAATATATGATAGAACATAGAAGTATATACATGATAAAATTCTAAGTCGAATCTGTACATTAAATATTTTTTGGACAAGGTTATTGAAATAGTGATTATTATCGATACGGAGGCCGTATCTATAGTTTTTAGAATTTTTGTCTGTCTGTCGGAACGCATCGAGACGAGACGGGACGAGAAAACTACTGGATATCTTTAGTCATAAATAAAAACAAAAGTACCCCTAAGAGTGAAATAGTTATTTTTAGGGCTATTCCAAATTCAGTGTTTTAATAATAAAGGAGTTACTACTTTTTGATTCTTATCCTTTGCGGAGTTAAAAATATTTGAAGATTGCTGGTAAGTCTTATAATTCAGCCTATTAAATGAAGGAAAACAGTCCTGTCTTAAGTTAGGACAAAGCGGCGAAATGAATAGGTGTCGAGCGCAGAGCTAATTGTTGTTTCACAAAGGAGATGGAGCTAAGTTGGGTGCGGGCGGGTTTTGTGCAGACAGTTGGTGGGAAGACGGCGGATTTGTGGATTATGGTACCAGATTCCATGAAACTTTTTACAGCTCGTCTCATTACTTAGAAGTAGTAAGGCGCTCTTTGTAGGCTGGCTACATACATATTAGTGTGGCATTAATGAAAATTGTGACTACAAGCATTACTGATATTTACTAGTTTACGTAACAGAAACTGCTGGCCATGAAAAAGTTGTAAATTACAACGTATTTTATTGGACAAATGAATAATTTCGATATATTTAATAGACCTTTTTCTTATATTGTATATTACTTTAATCGAATGAAAAATAATGTTTGGATAGCAGAGAAAAATAAAACTAAGTACTATATTAATTAAAAGGACAAACACGAGTACGTTAACTGATATAAATTACGAGCAGGCCATACGTGGCTGAGTTGCTAAGTAAGCTAAACTCGTTAGTTAGTGTGTCAAACTAATATAACTAGGACTAAGCCTAAACAGAGGTGGGAATGGCAAAGTGCCAGTTTCTCTCATACTGCCTGCCAAGAGTCACTTAATACTCTTCTAATTTCTATTTGTATGCGTATTATACGTCAATGTGGAGAGAAACCATTCCAAAAAAATAATATGAATCGAAAAATTTAAGAAATTTAATTATTTTATTCGTTTTAATATATTAATGGCACACTTTTGTGAGGATTTTTATAGAAACGATAGTATTTGTGACAATAAAATTGAGACAATTTAGATAACAAAAATAGCGCAAAACGTCTAGGTAAAGAACTACTGATAAGAATTGATATTATTATAAAACAAGTTTTAATAAAGTGTATGTGGCAATTTTTATAAAAGCTAAGCAGGCCATGAGTATAAATGCTATTTATGTATACCTAACGTTTCTTGTATATTCAACACTATCGTTAGCAGTGGTTTACGCCTCAATTATCCGTATAAAACGTGACCCTAATCCATGTTGAAGTATACCCACCTTTTTTAATTCATATTTCTTATATCACGATATAATATTACGTGGGTAACGATAATTCAACTTATTCATTTACATTTGTGCTTAGAACATAGCTCGTTTATGGGATCTATAGTAGAATCTTAGGTTTATAAAAAGCAAGCAGAGACGGATAGGTTAGACTTGCCACAAACCTCATTTGACCGCGTCGGAACATTAACAAAACCTGGATTCTGACAAATGTGCCATGTAAGGGGTAACTATAGTTAATAACCATCCAGGGGTAGGTCGAGGTAAGTCTGGTAATATGTATACAAATAAAAATCGGACAAGTGCTAGTCTGACTCGCACATCGAGTATTCTGTAGAATGAAGCGTCAAAACAAGTTTATATTCGATATTGATGTAACTGATTGATGTGAAGTCCGCCAACGAACACTTGTCCAGAGTGGTGGACTATGGCCTGATCCCCCTCGTATTGAAGGGAGGCCCGTGCCCAGCAGTTTGATGTCAAAAAAGGGCTGAATACATTGATTTAACTACAAACTTAATGATTCTAAGTCCATGGGCAGTGCCCTATAGGTTTTGATTATCTTGCGCGTGTCAAAATATGCAGCATAAAGGGCAGTTTTTGCAGCAATCTTTTAAATGCGTTGACTTAGAAGTTTAATTTTTTTATAGCTCCAAGGGATTAAACACCTGGTATATAATATTAATTCCAACTTGATAACTCCACGCGTTCCTGAGAAAAAGGCTCTTGACGGACAGATGGACAGATAGACAGACAGACGGATCGACAGACAAGTAAGTTTACCGACGGCTACGGCTTTTTAAGGAGATAAATTACGAACACTTACATACACACACACACACACAAAATAAAAAGTAAAAAAATATACTAAATGAAGAAAATAAAGCGAAATTCACAATTTTCAAATAGAATACGAGTATTTCAAGAAAATACAATATCGTTAGTTCTCGTAAAATATGCTGTTTATAAGAATTTGATCTGCGATAATGTGTATAGGTAAGATATTTAGATTTTGATATAAAACGTTTTATCAACCAAGGTTAAAAGGTGTTTAATCTTTTAATCTTCGAATATTAGTCGAGTAATGACTTACGAATAGTCTCGTGTCTTCTGTAGGTACTTGTAATTAAGGATTTATTTTGACCTTAATATCGTTCATTAAAGGCGATTAGGTACTACATTGTAGAATCAGGTCGAAAGTTAAAGCCTTAATTTAAAAAGCCATAAATAAAAGTTTGAAGAAGGTTTTAAGAGGTAATTGATAGCAAACAGATAAATGAATAAATTAATATTAAAAATCATTTTTAAAAACAAGTTTTTATATCATATAAATTGTGTAATGTATAAATGGGTTTGATTGAACTTAAAGTTTATTCTTTTAGTATTTATTCGTATTCTTCTCAGTAAACGCTTTCATTTGATATCCATATCATGGGGGTGTATAAAAAAACATAGTCCGCCATCGTTGAGAGTCTGCATTGTTGGTTTTAGAAAAACGTCACTTATTTAACCACGCATTGTGGTCTAAACTAAATATGTATGCAAAACAGCTCTATTGGTTGAGGATAACTGCTTTAAAATTCAGTTGCAAGATTTGACCCGAACTAACGTACATACAAACATTGCAAGTTAAATAAAAGCTTGTAAAAATAAATTCTTATTAAACAACAACCGAGTCTAGGTTTCCTCCACCCCATGGACAAGGTAATACAAAAAACATTATTTGCTATGATTTTAAATCATCTTCAACAGTTTTTATAACTAATTCTTAATATACTATATGATAACCTAAATTGTTTTAAATTCCATAAATTTCATTGTAGTTAAATTAATTTAAGCAATAGTTTTAAGCAACATGTGTTTGCAACGTCTTTTAGGATAATATTCATCTCGTGTCTCATGATGTGTACATATATAATATCTTAAGGCAGTCGTTAGAAAATAAAATAAAGTATCAAGCATCCAACTTCCCGCCACTGGTGATGAGATCAGTATCTGTTGAGTGACTACAATTGATATTGGATAGTCTTAAAACTCCGAATTTTCTATTACTTCGAAGTATATACATAAGTACAAATACAACTTAAATAAAATAGAAGAAACATTTCATTTTACTTAAATTCTCAAGGTTTCTCACAAATTTGTTTGTAAAACCGTTTGATTTGATAAACTGTTTCCACTCGTTTGTGGATCACGGGGCTGTTTTTTCAGGCGAATTAAGTGTTTATTGGGTTTATGTAAAACGAGTTGCCAACAAATTATAGACAAATTATTTCAGATTTACGTTGAATAATTTATTCGAGTTACTTTAATGCAGTGCGAATTATTTATTTACAAGGTAATTATTATTTTATAAGGTACTAATAAGTATAATTGGCTTACTTAGGTTTTATACATATTAAGTAAACAATCTTTATATTTAGTCTTCTTTTTTGAATATACTATATTTACGCAACAGTAAATCATGCCGAAAATCTTACCTGATTTAAAAGTGACTTCGCTTATCAATATCCATTCATGTTGAAATTTTAGCTTGAGCTTTATATGTTTCGCGGTGCGGTTCTCCAGATCGATGTGAATGGTACGAGCATGTTCTGACACTTTGTCCTGTTTGGGCTCATTAGAAAGAAAATCCTCTTGCCATCGTTCTCCTTCCAAGGAAAAATAAACTTCCGCTTCTTTAAAAAGCTGTTAGGATATATATTATGTTACTGTTTGAATTATTAACATTGTAAAAAAACCAATTAATATTAAATTACAGTTTACCTGTACATCTTTTGTAAACATATTATTAGTATGTATGTCAACATGATGAAATAGACGAAAGTCACTAAAATTGAATGTTATATCGATTTCGTCCTCTAATAGCATCGATTTGTTCCATCCAACCCACCGTGTCCCTAAAATAAAACACGTAATTTAAATAATAGGATAATCAAGCACATGATGGTGTTATTTAGAAGTATCTTCATCATACCTCGGGTATCTAAGGGGTCGGGCAATTCAAAATCGTTAGGACCAGTGAAAGAGTCGGTTATTTGCCCGAGTCCGTCGATCATTTTTCCTTTACGCATAATACCATCATACGAAAGATCTTCAAAACGAGCTCCTCCAGTCATCGCTTGCATATCTCCTCCTTGAGGTGCAGAGTATGCAACAACAGCCTCTGTGAAAATATTTCATCTATGAATAGGTACACCGCCACATGGCGGAATAAATCGCTCAGCTTAAATTTAAGTTACAAAATAAAATAGCATAGCATTTGACGTGAATTCCGTCGCAGGGCATATTTCGCAGTCTAGAAGTCCCGGGACATCGCCAGCATATTATTATCTTACGCTTGTTGTACCTACGTTTCCAGCGGCAGCCGTAGATTTCTACTCTCATGCAGGCGGTCCGGGGATGGGAGGCATATGGATAAAATCTGACTTTCGATGCTACGAATGGAGCTTCCAAAATTGTCTTATGAGCTGTATAAGTATTGACATTTCCTGGAATTAGCTGCAAAAATTATATGTATTAATACATTAAATTGATTGTTTAAGAAGGATATAATTAATGAAAGTAATGGTAAAACTTTAAAATATATAGTATAATTTTTATTTAATCTATGACATCAATAAAAAATTTCAAGTGTGTTGCCCGGAAAAGGTTCACAATGTAACAAGTTTTTTAGGTTGAAATAGTGACGGAAAAAAACTACCGTTTTTCGGTCTCAAAAACCAGTACTTTAATATTTATTATAAATGTAAAAGTATATTGGTAGTTTGTCAGTTTTCTATCTTTTTTACAGAGACAATTAAATTACATTGATCCATTGACCCTCTATGGTTCAGTAGATCGATATGATTATTTTGCATATATCTCGGAATGTTAGCTAACTTGTTAGAGAAAGTTCAAAGTCTTGTAGTTCTAATCGGTATTAAATAACTAATTTGAAATAAATTGATTGATTTATCTGTCAATTTATCTCGAATCAGTTATTCATCCGCAATTTAGTTATTCAGCACTTCACAATTGACTAAAAACACTTGTATAAGCGATAAAACTCTTATAATGACATAATTTTATGTGAACATTTTTCCTTTTCTTTCTTTACGTCTTTGATCTAGAAAATTGGCTTCGTTGAAAGTCAAGCAAACATTTTTTATGATTCTAGTCCTTTTTACGTATCATTCAACAAAAAAGACATAATCTAATCATGTACAATGCACCTACTTATATTTATTACAAAATTTATATATTTAAATATTTTAATTTCTGAAATTTTCTCATACCTTATGAAATAACGTTTATATAAACGTTAAGAAAACTTACTCGGCTGCCGTTAAAGTCCTTATATTTGACCCAGCGACTAAGTGTCTTTCGCCAGTACTCGACGGAGTAACTCTCTACAAACTCTACTCCGACTGAATTAGCGAATCTGCCTTGAGATTCGGTCGCTGTGATGAGATATTCATCGTGAAGGTCTATTTCCAGGTATTGACGACTGCGGGGCGATATGAGTCCGTTGGCGCACCAAGCCCCACCGCGAATCTCTGTCCTTATCCTATTACATTTAATTAATACTTTACTTATTTGTTTTAAAATCTATTATACGAAGTTTAACACAATACACAATATAATAAAAACGGGAAAGTTAGCGAAAAATATTCGAACAAATATGATTAACGTTTTGTGACATCAAATTTATGTCTATATACCTATAAATATGAGAATAAATTTAATGAGATATAAATGTTTGTAAATAGGAACGGCTTCAAGTTTGGCGACCGCGGCTGTTTTAATTTGAATATCTACTACAATCTCATCAAAGGTATAAGATGAACAAAGAGCTTGAATGTTGAATTAAAACAGCGTTCGCTGAATGTCTTTTGACCCTATGTAAAGTAATTTGGGTGATAAGACTTTGGCATATTCAGCCCTACTTATATCTTGTTATCTTTAAAGACGCAAGGCCCGAAAGGCTTATGTAGGATCATAGCCTCTCCGAATTCATATGAAAATTTAATTTTCTGTAACTGAAATTCTCTAACGAGCGCGGAGTTTTCGTTCTATTGTCTGGTGTTGAGCTTATGCGGGCTTAGATCCCGAATATGAAACCCTCTGTTAATTGTTTGAGCTAAGTATGAACGTTTTGTGGTCGTCGGATTCACAATTATTGTAACAACTATGCCATATCAAAAGTTATTTAGTTGCTAGGTTATAACCTTTTAAATTTATAATATTAGTTTCTGATTTGTATTGAACAATATTAATACTTAATCAAAAAGTAACAAATTACGATTTTATCTTTATATATATAATTCTTCTGTGAGTGTGTATGTCACTGAACTTCTCTCAAACGACTGGACCGATTTTGATGAAATTTTTTGTGTGTGTTCAAGGGGATCTGGGAATGGTTTAGATTCACAATTTGAATAATCATTTTCATCAAAAAAATTATTAAAAAAAGTTTGAAATTTTCATATTAAAGACGTGTAGACAGGACAACGTCTGTCGGGTCCGCTAGTTTAAATATAAATTAATAAAAAATATTGATGTGAAATAAAAATTTGGTCGTTTATATGTTACAACTTTGATAGTAGTTTATCTAATACATAGTATTTACTTAAAACTCAGGTTTTATACACAAAATATGTTTATTAATGCGAAAACGGTAATATAGCTATTTCAAACATGTACCTTGAACTAAGCGGGGACACACTCTGGTCGTAGCTCGAACTGGAAGCGAGGGACTCGTTGGATATCATCCCATTTTCCATCCCCAATGGCACTTCACAGCTGCCCACCTCCGCTGCGAATTTTTTTTTATTAATTATTAAATTCAATACACTTTGCTAGTATTTTAAAACGTAGACTTAAGAAGAATTCGCAATATAATGGCTAAAATTGAGTTTTCTTATACTAATTAATAATAATTTTTTTTGTGTTTAAGATATAACATGTACCTATCTATATTTATATTATTAAAATGAAGGACCAACGAAATAAATATTTTTAAAACGTTGTGATAGTTAGCTTAAACTGTAAATCACTTTGAGTTCGTTACGAAGTCCCATATTTAAAAAAATACTTTTGGATATTAGTTTTTAGGTAAAATATTACACATATAATCACAAAGCAATAGTCTTATTATAACTTCATATATGTATGTAAGCTAGGATTGAACGATATAAGTTAAAATATAAATGAACCTAGAGAACCTTTGAACTGTGAGAAAACTATTTCTTTATTACGAAATAAATAAATATATTATAAAAATAAAAAATCCGAATGTAAAAAACACGTTTCACCCTTGCCGCGAGATGCACATATCTACTCGTATGTATGTCTCCGACTGCATGTTCCTTCGTGAACTTGTTTACATTTTTTTAGTTAGCTTTTATGCAGTCGGGGTTTTTTTATTTTTATAATATATTTATTTATTTACAGCTTTTTAAGTAAGTACTTTTAAGTAGGAAAATTAGCGAGAATGGTTGTTAACCAACTTTAAATCATTATATATACTAAACTGTCATTTAAGATGAAAAATGATGAAATAAACCTAAAAAATATTTTTAAATAATACCCCACTTGACATAGTTCGTCGATTACCATTCTTTTCTTTTTCACATTATGGCGTCCAAAATCAGCCATTTTGATTTCTCCAAATTTTTATGCTTTCTATGACATTTGTGTCGTCATGACAAATCAAACGACGTATCATTTATCAAAATCGGCCAATATGTTTGGTCTAAATAGTGCCACAAAGGTACAACCCACAGTAGGCTGATAAACACATTACCCTCCTTTGCGTCGCACAGTCGGGTAAAAATGCACTCTCCCAGTGTTACATAACTTGCCAAAATTAGGTATGATATACCTACTATCTTTCTAATTGTTATAAATGTGAAAGTTTAGATGGTTGGATGTTTGTTACTCAATCAGGCCAGAACGATTGAACGGATCTGGATGAAATTTGGTCAGAGAGATAGATAATAGTCTGGAACAGCACATATGCTACTTTTTATCCCGGAAAAATGTACGGTTCCTGTGGGATAGATTTTTTTAATTTTTCTAGCGAGGGTGAGCGACTAGTTATTACTTAATAAAATGAATATAACATACTAAAAATCGTACCAGAAATAAATCTTTAATTATATGTTTTCCTTATTTTGACGGTCTTTTTATGATAAAATTATCTAATTAAGTACCTACCTCATTTTAATTAGATGTTCTGTGAAAATATTCCCTTGTAATTTGTGTTTGTTAATTATTAATTTCTTTTATGAAAGAAAGTAATTATATATTCCATATTTTGTAGTAATGGTGGATAATTTTTGTTAATATTATAAAATGGTTCTTGTACTTTGTGAATTAATTTTTAAAATTAATAAATATTAAGTGAATGTTTGAGGGAATTATTGAATTGTTATACTAATTGAATTAAAAAGAAAAACTACCAGCTCTAGTTTGATAAAAAAATCTTGCAATTATAACATCCAAATAAAAAAAAATTACGTGTATACGAGTACATAATTAAGATCCTTGATTTCGATCAATTAGCACTTAGAAGCTTTTGAGCTATGTACATATGTACCTTACGATTTGATCTTAGCTTTTTATTTGTTTGTCTTTCTATTATTATATCTCTAAAAAATAATAATATTCATAATTAAGAGTAAATATTGTGTGTCATAGGTTGATGGAAACTGTGTTGGGAGATAACGTATAGAATGATTAGTTAAGTTAGAATACCGTGGGAAATTAGGTACCATTCTTTATTTATGGTTACTGGATTTGTACATGAAATTTCCTGTTTGAGAAGAGACTTTCATTTCTTATATAATATTTGTCTGGCAGTCCAAAAGGCCCAATTTTTATTTATTTTCTTACTTTTAATAAAAGAATATACAAAACACAATGTCGGTGAAGCACAAAGGGAAAAATTCTAATTCGGTTTCGCGGACGGCGTTATTTTATCATACATATGTTTACTTTTCGTTACCCCTTCCTTTAGCAAGATCGTATTTCGACATTCTTGTATACACTTTGATATATTTTGATATGTTTCAGTGATATTTTATAAATCGTTGTTAGTTACATGTAAAAGTCTCAATCGCGATTGCCATATCTCAAAAGATTTTGAACATTACGAGTATAAGGAAAATGTTTCCTGTTGTGTATTTTGGTAAAAATATATAAAGTATATATTAACAGTAATTACTTATTTTTGTCAGAGAGGATCATACTTGTAACAAGAGGCTTGTCTTTATCAGACACACAGATACGAGTATAGCCAGAGCAATGCGCGTCTAATCCTCATCCTAGCGACAAGTGATATATCACATGAACAAATTACGCAGAACGGGTGAAACCGGAGAAAAACAATTTATTACGGAGACAAATGAGCTACGAGACCGCTGTCAAGGTGATTTTAATTGTTACATTGTAATTTTGCTACATTTTCATTTTAGTTTAAATTACATTAAATAAATAGAAATTGCTAGGTATTAAAAATGTCTGAATTTATTTTTTATGTAAATTTTTATGTTGCACTATGTATACATACATATGTCAAAATGATATGTGTCAAAATGTCAATCGAAACAGTACCAGAGTTCGAAATTCAATAGTTTTTGAAGTATCAACATAATATTTACAGTTACATATTATTGATTCATTAGTGCTCAAACTAAATTATGGAAAGGTTGATATTTAGACAGCTTATTCTAGGAAAAATATGACAGCTATAAAAAAGGATTTTTAGATATCCAATGACTAAAATCCAACAATCCGTGTTATGTGTAAGTGTATAGCGAAATATTTTCGTATAGAAATATACATAAATGCTTATTTCTTAGCATAACAGTGATAACACTGAGGTGGGAATAAGGTCTATTAAAAATTTCATAATTATGACACATGTACTTGTCATGTTATGTTGAAAATAAGCTCAAACAAACAAGAAGAACGCGGCTGCTGTACTCATACGTATGAGTAACGAACATTCTTTTGATTTATATCTTGACTTTTTATCTTTATCGCACCTAATGGGACTTTTCTTTGTAGAGTTCTCTAGTTAAGTAGACTTTTAAAGTAAGTTGACTTGTAGATGCTTATCAAAAATAATTATTATTACTCCAAAATAAAAAAAAATCGTGAAAAAATCTAGGGGGGAGTAACTTGAATTGGTAGAGCTCCCTGGGGCATGCTAAAACTTCCTACCTCATTACATTAATTGCTCGTCGCTAAAGAGACTAACTATTAAAAATTCATTGTTTTAGCCTCTACCAAGTTCTGTCAGATAGCAATATTAATATTTAATTCGTCAGAGACGCCGCGTCTAATATCCTAATTTAAAATTCTTAGTAAACTTAATATTTAAAAGGGGCTGGTCCCCTAAAGGTTCAATGTATACTAGCAATACTTCATATACTGTGAATATGCGCAGCTATTTGCTTTAGAAAGAAGCGTGAGTAAGGCAATGTTTGGGGAGTATGGAAATCTGTCGGCAGTGGAGTGCGAGCAACAGGAATAAAACGCTACGGTATATTATTTAAAGGTTCTGGGTAGAGGCTAGCCTTGCACGCCCAGTGGTACATAAATTTTCCGTTGGTACCGCATCGGAACCGCAGTAGCTACAACGATCGCCGTGTCTCGTACGTGCTACGATGCCAAATAAAATGTTTAAAGGATCGTACATTTAATATAACTTTCTCGTAAAAATAGAATATCTTTTTCTTGTAGTTCTAAATATCTTGAGCCATGTTTTTTTACACATTGTCATCTCATGTGAATCTAAAATGTGTATGATATGAGATATATGAGGCATGCCTATATTTTTACTTGATATAGCAATTGAAAAATAGTCTCTTACTGCGCATACAATATAAGTAAGTACGTTTATAGGAGGATAGCTGTTTATTTTATCAAAAAGGTATACTGTCTTGGAAAGCAGCGCTTGCGGAGGTTTCTGTAAATATTTCTCGTTAAAGTTGAAGTTTGTATACTATTTTGATTAAATTAAATGCTATTGTTCGAGCATTTGACTTTCGCTTGGTTGGTTTTGTGCAGTTTTGAGGTATAAATAAATGAAAGATAGACCAGTTCAGTGAAAAACGAGTAATTTAAATAACTTGAAAGTTTTGTTCTAATTGAATTAGATAATACTTTCTTAGATTTACGCGAATATTTGGCATTTTAAATAAAACTATCTTTTCGGATTTATTCGCGAATATATTTAGATTTTTGGTTCTCGACGTTTCGAATGCTTTACAGCAGTCATGGTCACGGGAGAGATGGTCAGTCTCTCCCGTGACCTGAAATAAATTCGCGAAAAAATCCGAAAAGATAGTTTTATTTGAATTAGATAAATTATTACTTAATTCAAGTAACGGTAAATCCACATAGCATATTATAACATGATGTTACATTAATTGATATGCTATTATGTTATAGTGCAAAATACTCGTATTAACTATAATTAATTTTTTAAATATCATTTAAATATATAGTAATAATAAATATAAAAAAAATGTTTGTGTTTATCTTAATTATTTAGGAGAATAGGTAAATGATAAGTGAAAATTTTATTTCAAAGCGAAGCTTAGTTTGCAATGCAGATTAATCCAGAGCAGTTTGTTATCTAAGCTTATACACCCTCTTTTGTTTGCTTTTTATTTACAGGAAAGATAAGAAAGGACCCTAGAAAGTGCGTATATTAATGCGTAGTGTAAGTGTTATGCTGCTTTATTTGATATTAGAAAGTATTGCTAAAATAAAGATGTTAACCGTAAATGAATCAGACTACTGTTTTAATTGTAAAAGTACTTTGTATGTGTGGGTGTATTTTACTAACATCTTCACTCTGAAAGGGTTGGATAGATTTGATGAAATTTAGCAGGTTCACTAATAGACTATCTAGACCTGGAATAGCTCATAGACTACTCTTAAGCAATGAAGGACGCACCCGAATGAAGTGAGTGTAAGTTGCTAATATGTACATACATCTATCTATCAAATAATAAAATTGTAACTAAGCCGAAACTGTACATTAAATATTTTTTGGAAAATCTTATTGAAATAAATATTATTATCGATACAGAGGCCGAATCTATAGTTTTTAGAATTTTTGTCTGTCTGTCTGTTCATAGAAAAACCACTGGAGGGATTTTGATGAAATTTGGTATGGTGATAGCTGGTTACCCGGGTCAACATATAGGATACTTTAGAATATCTCATTTCTGAGAAAAAGTGCAAAAACTGCAATGTAAGAGTATACTAATATGTAAATCTTAAGAATTTGGTTTTTGATCATCTGAACGCAGGCGGAGCTGCGAGCAATGCAAGTAATAAATATCTTGGGACATTAACACACTACAACATCAAGTTCCATGGTTAACTACGAGGCTTGTATTATGCATAACAGACACACTACACATATATAACTTTAAATACATACATATTATAAATATAAACACCCATGACTGGAGTATAAGCATTCGTGCTCATCACACAAACGAATTCTCCCAGCGGGGCTCGAACCCACGACCACTGGCACAGCACTACAAACTGAGGCAATCGTGTCGTCAAATATACAAGTAATTTATATCAAGTATTTATTATAAAGTCAGTTGCGTGGAGAATACATATCGTTTATTTCTCGGATTCCATACGAGAGTTACATATTTAGACGGCTAACAGAGTGTAGTAAACTCGGAAATATTTCTTGTGGTTTAGCGTTTAATGTGTAATATAAACAGGCCACTATTATACGCTAGCCATACTGATTTTCAAGATGCATCTACGAGGAATTAAATTTTGCGCCAGTGAAAAGTAAATTATTGATTTATGCTGTAACACATTTTAGTTGTACGTTCAATTATTGAATGCTTATTGTCAATGTAATATATTTTATAATCTCTAAGTGAATATTCATTGGGTCATTAATTGCGCAAATAAATTTAAGTATTCCCAATTTTAATAACTGGTTGTTATTAGAAAAGCTTGGCTTAAAGTTTCCATCTGAAAATCTCAAAGTTTTTTTATGAATTGCTTATACTTAAATAATTTTGTGTATTTTAAGAAAATGAATAATGATATTTAAGGACTACAGCCACGTTAAACACAAAATGTGGCCCATAACGTAGCCTCGATCGTTTCAGGCATTAGGTAGAAATTAATGATGTAGCACGGAGTCTTGCCACTCTGACAGACGTGCGGAAGTTTCATTACATCACCGAAATACTGTTGTGCAATTGTATTTGTATAAAAACTATTAGTTAACACGTTCTTGTTTTATTTATTAGATTAACAAATTATATTAAAAATCACTTTTTTACATAGCATAAAAAATTTTCTACGACTTTCTTCATTTCATCATATTTCACTTTATTCACTTTCATCGGGCATGTGTAAAAGATAATGAACATTATTTTTATTAATTCTATAATAAACTTATTAAATGTAATGAATTGAAGAAGTTCCATATTTTGAAAGATTGAATTATAAATGACTAGCGGAACCCGAGGCTTCTCTCGCGCTAAAACTACAAAAAAATCTCTAAAAAGGTAGTTTCATACAAACTTTTATCCACTATTTTATCTCTTTGTAGGATGAATTTCGAAAAATACTAAAACACGTATTTATTTAAGTTTATTGAAGATCATTAATACCAAGTTTCAAGTAATGATGATAAAAAAATTTTTGGATTGTGTTATTTCGTGTTTTTCCGTGAGAATTAGATAATCTCCCGTGGTAAAAAGTAGCGTATGACATTCTCCAGCCTTCCAACTATCTCCACACGCTACAAAAACGCTCCAAAAAATCACGCTAATCTGTAACTCCGTTTTGACGTGAAAGAAGGACAAACAAACAAACACACTTTCACATTTATAATATTAGTATGGAAGTATGGATTATTATAATTCAAAATGATTCCTAATTGGGAGCACTATTGTAATATTCTTAAAGAAGCACTTTTAGTGATTTATTATTAGACATAACTTCAAAACAGAAGGTTGAAACTTTTGAAGGGATCCGTAATTACCATCGCTAGAATTGTAATTGTTTTGTTTACGGTTCCTCCGCATTGTTTGCCTTCACGATGAGGATTAAACCTAACTGTAATTGTTTATGGTAACATCTATTGCCGACGGGCTAATATCCTTTATGAGTTTACGAATAAATTGAATTCTACCCGTACTTGTAGGTGTTTAATATACTCCAGAGGCTCGGAGAGGATAAATTGTGGATTGAATAAGTAGACGGAAGCATATTTTTTTACTTATATGATTATTATGCGTACACGGATTTTGTTCATAATTTCATGGGTTTTAATATTTTTTCTAAAATAAAAGTAGCCAAAATTGTACTCCTTATAACATCAGCTATCTGACAATGAAAGTCTCATCAAAATCAGTCCACCCTTTTCGGAGATTAGCCGGTATAAATAAACAGACAGACAAACAGACAAAACATGTTTTCTTCTTATAAGTATCTACCGTATATACTTTCATATGCATTTAGTAAAAAGCTGGTATTTTTACATTACAAACAGACACTTCAATTTTATTTATTTGTATAGATGTACTGTAAAATGATATTAGGTCTATAGAAAATGGAATGATGATAAGAAATATTCTTTAAAAGAAATTTCTATCAATAAAATATTATTATCCCATTGCAGTAGTAGCATCTTGTACTGTTTCGACCGCATTTGTAATATTGTGTTCTCTATATTTACAATGACAATATTATTCATCTTCAAGGGATTAAATTGCCAATGAATAAAAAAACGTTACAAGTATGTGCATGTATATGTTTAGTGTGTTTATGATGTAATAAAGAAAATATCGTAATATTGAACTGGCTTAATAGAATTTAAGCTTAATTTTGATAGAATATCTGGTTTCTTTTTTCGGCACGCCATACAATTTTACTATAATTAATCTGTAATATTCTAAATAGGCTAATACTTCAGCTTGTGCTGTATATATATTCAGTTGGCGGACTTCACATGTCTTTCGAAAACTTGCTAGGTTCTCTCAGACCTGATGTTTTCCTTCACCGTAAGAAAAGTGGTAATGATTCTCATGTTGGAAATGATTCGCTCATGAGAATACCTGAGTTGCGAAACCGGGATTAGAACGCACTTCACTCAGTTTCCCAAGCGAACGCGTTAACACTTGGCTACCACCGCCTATCTGACATTGTTACGTAAAAATATCCAAATGTGATCAAGGACTAGTCATGCTAGTGCTAGTTTGTATATTTGTGTTACTACTTATTGCTTTAACGGGTGTACAGATTTCGATGAAATAACGATGATAGGTTATGACCTGAAGTAACGCATAGACATCTAGAAAAGCACGCGACCCAAGTTAGGGTAAGTCACTAATATAATATCCTATGTATAATAGAATATAATTTACAAATTATATTATACATCATAAATAATTCAAGTTACGACTTTACAATAAACGATATCGAGCTCAAGGAAATGGCTTTGTAAATTTTCTTGATTGTGAGGCAGAAACTTTTAAGGGGGATGTAATTTTATCAAATGATTTAAAACATTTTTCGGCGGGTGATTTCACCGCTACCTACTCCCAGAATTCTTATTGCGAATGTTGTACAATCAGCGAAATTATGAACTTCTGACAATTATATTTGTTAGGTACGAGTACGTACGCCTTGGAAAACTTTATCTCTTTTACTTTTCATCAATGTTTATGATAATAATATATATTCTATAATCTACATAAAGAAAAACCAATTGCCAAATGTATGTAAACGCATCATGTCGGAACAGCTCCACTTATTTGACTAATTCTTTTTTTCGTTGTGTTTGTAATTGTCAGGATAAGATTTATATGAAAGTAAATGTTTGAAAAATTGTACCAAGAAGTGAAAAAATTGTCTGGCAAATCATAGGCTTAAGATCGGATTGCTTTTCACACGGACATTTTAACACCAAACAGACAACCACCCATGTGGTATACACTAAAGTGAGTTTAGACTGATTAGACTAATGTAAGTGAATCTAGAATGTAATTTTCCAGCGGTAAAAAGTATCCTGTATGTTGACCCAGAGAACCAGCTATCACCATATCAAATTTCATCAAAATCCCTCCAGTGGTTTTTCTGTGATGCGGTAACAGACAGACAGACAGACAAAAATTCTAAAAACTATAGTTTCGGCCTCTGTATCCATAATAATATTTATTTCAATAAGATTTTCCAAAAAATATTTAATGTACAAATTCGGCTTAGTTACAATTTTATTATATGTATAGATTAATAAATATATGCCCGTTAGATTATATGTAATGTCTGCGCTGCCTCATCAGATGGCGATGAAACTTTGATGAGATGTTGTGCGAATACTCGCGAAGGTTTCTGATGTACTTATATAGAATCATTATGGTACAATAGATGAGGCACGTGTGATGTAGGTAAAGTATAATTTGAATTAAGTGGGCTGTTAATATATTACATTATAATAATTATAATAAATACTGATGCTTCAGGCTACGTCCTTTGCAGGAAAGAACTGTTTTTGTCATTCCATTTAGAATTTAATTTGCTTCACAGAGGTCACCTTAAACCATTAGCTCATATCTTAGATAATGAATAATCAACTAATTAATATTTTATTCGTCTATTCCGTAGTAAGTCTGCCTAAAATAATTTAATTTACCCGGCGTCTGTCATGTTGGCCCATAATGACCTGTGATGTTTTCAAGTGCAGGTATTTTAGGTTGACGTTGCCGCGGTTCTCAGTAGCTGCAGTTAAAGCCCTGCCCTTTTGGTTTCTTGTGCTTACTTAGTCGGTGTGCGCCTACAGAGGGAGATATACGCGGTTAAACTATAAAAAGGTAAATATGACCCAACCATACATTAGATGGAACCATTTTGTGTCTTATCTTATTTCTTTGGATAATTACGTTTATTTTCACATGAGATGCCGGTTTCCTTACGATGTTTTCTTTCCCCGTAAGACATGTGGTAATCATGTTGGAAATGATTCGCACATGAAAATATCAGAGGTGCGAGACCTGGGATTTGAACCCGCTTCACTCATTTTCCCAAGCAAGCGCCATTGACTACCCGTATAGTAGTTGTACTAATTTTCTACCATACTCACGCTGAGTTAATAAATAGTTTTAAAGTACGATTACTCTAGTTTAATAAAACCACTGGAACACTCGGTACATTATTTTCAGGCTTAATATGTGACAGATTCAAATGCCTTGTGGTATATTAATAATTCAAGCAGTATTTCAATAAGGGTGGTTACTAATAGGGCGGAATTTCACCTTCGCCTGAAGAGAATTCTGGTTATTTTAAATAATATTACTTAGTAATTGTAAATAAATGTCACACTAATACTATATAGAGGTTAGATTTGTGAGTTTGAATTTAAGAAATAATCTACAAAACTGCTGCTATTGGACCAACTCTGAAATTTCTTTCATTAGCATCAGTATTATGATAGGTACGTATGTAAGGTTTGTTTGAACTATGCATGCTACTAGTGTTAGATAAATAATTATACAGTCGCAAAAACAAGTAAAATGCCGTTTATATATAAGCTTATTTCCGTATAAAACTGAAAACAGTATCACATAAACTTTATTGGAGTTATAATTGAATCCAAATAACTGAATTGTATTAATAACGAAGTAATGCTTACAGTCCCGTGCCCGCTGTAAATTATTCCGCTTCATAAAATTTAGTTTCGCTCTAATAAATGCTACAGATGTTTTTAAGAAAATATCCTTATATCGTATTACTTCTAATTTTTATTAAACAAGAATAAATATACAAGTACATTTCAGACCAATATCATTTAAGTTTTTTATTAAGACTTCTTTTTTTATAACATACTTGATTATAGAAAAGAATAATCTCGTACTTTTTGTAACATTAATACACATTTTATGCCAAACATTTGTGGTATTCTAAAAATAACTTCCAATTCTAAATGAAACTTGGTAAGTAAAAATTCTAATTTTTTACTAAAAGATCTTTATATTTCATATTTTTATTGACGCTATTTGAATTCGCTCCTCGGAGATTTTATGGAATGCACATAAAGGAGCCGTTTAAAGTTGTAAGACATCATTTATTATAGTTTCATTAATTAAAAATGGCTTTAAACTATTTTTATGATATTAATTTCCTTAGTAATATTAAGGACACTTATTTTGTTTTATGAAATTAGAACAATTTGGTCTATGTAGGTACTACGCGATTTTATAATTGTAATTATATCAGTATAAACATAATGAGAAACTATTGTCGCGAATGTGTATTGGCTGTGAATTGTTCTCTGATTAATTAGTGTGGTGTGTGGTGGATTACTAAAGAAGTTTCGTAGTTATTGAAACTCGTTTTTGTAATTATTTTTTTCGTTCATAAAACTTGTTACTTATCGTACATGCTTTACGTTTTTACGCTTTGTTTCTTTATTTTGGATACAGTGAAGGTAGTCACATCATAATTCTACAACAAATGTCATATGTACCCATAAAAATTCTAAATATCTTTTAAATTGTTCGAAAACTTGCTTCGTTACGGTTTGTTAAAGTGAGTTGGCGGGTTTACTTGGCATCTGTTCAAGCATATGGCATAGGGTAGCGAATAAGTTAAATTCAGTTATATAAAAACAACAATACGATCCAAACTTTAGTCTTTTTAATTAAGAACTCTTTACGGCACTTTTTTAGGAAATCATGTCGTATGTGTGTTTGTGTGTGCATCTTTTCAACACAGTTGGGTGATTTTATTTAATATGACACGATATTCAGAAGCAATTGTTCTAGAACAAACGTTTAACATCCGTGTTGAAATAAAACATACGATTTAAGGTGTGTAAGAGCGAGCTCAAATGCCTTGCTTTTGCGGGAACAATTTGTCACTGTCTCCACCAATTTCCTCTTGTAACTAGTTTTTTCTTTATGAAGCGTAAATTTAATTTCAGCTCTTGTTGAGCGGCTTGTACTTCGTATTTGTATGTTTAGTGTAAAATAAACGAGATTATCACTGTTTATTTTAATTTTACAACTTTATGTGTTAAATCTTAATTTGTGTCTCTGTCTAACGTATAACGATTGTAAACCACTCAATTTTATTTTAGTGCATGCTTCTTATAAGTAGAGACGCAACTAGTGTTGTTAATGTGTGATTATTATATTTCGCTGTATTGTTGCTTCTTTTGGAAATACAAATAAATAAATGAATGTTTGCTTTTTTACAAAAGGACTATTTTTCTTAATTTTTCTTCTTCTTGGAGGAGATGGGAGTTAAAATCTCCATTTTTTTTTAAAATAAAGCTAAAGTACCGAAAATTAATAATAAAAGACAAATATAATATTAAAGAATATTAGCGACTATTCGAAATAAAGTATAAGTTTAGAGAAACTTGTAAGAAGTATGTCGTACAAGAGGGTGAAAGAAAGGTCTTGTTATTTCTTACGATTCTGGTACTCTTGTACTACAGACCTCATTATTGATACGTGAGTGGCTAACCTTCAGATATCTCGAAAAACCTTATCGCTAGCGTGCTGTATTTTCAGAAATTTATACCTTTTTATATAAAACTAGCTACTTACCCTCGCTCCTCTCGATTTACAAACCCTCTTTAAAATATGTCACAGACAGGCAAACAAAAATTAAAAAAAAAACTATAATTTCAGCCTCAGTATCGATAAAAATGACTATTTCAATAATATTTTCCAAAAAATATTTAAAGTACAGATTCAACTCGGTTAGAATTTTATTATATGTATAGATATCGTTTAACGTGATGTATGACACTAATTTTATAGCTCACCTGTTTATATTCAAATTTCATTTAATTACTAGCGTTTTGTTTTAAATCAATTTGAAATATTACAAAACTGTTCAAAATATGTGTTTTGCATATTTTGTGTAGAGTATTTGCAATTTTATTTAATTCCAAACAGTAGGTACCACTATCTTTTTTATGTTAGTTACACTAATGTAGTACCTATAGGACCTGATCTTTACGCTAAGCGAGGTTATGTTTTAATATATGAATCATTTGGTTAGCCATTGTAAATAAACGGACTGGTAAATATCATTAAAAAGATTGGCTATAAAATGTTAAATCTATACTAATATTATAAAGAGATAAAATTTGTGAGTTTATGAGTTTGCGAGGTTGTAGGGGGTAATTTCCGGATCTACAGAACCGATTTAGATGAAATTTTGTAAGAAGATAGTTTTAGACCCTGCTGGACATAAAATACTTTTTATCCCGGAAATCATCCCTTAAGAGGGTGAAAATAGGGATAAAAGTTTTTATTGGAAAGCAAGCTAAGGGCGAACTCGAGCGAAGCGAGGGTGAGTCGCTAGTATTAAATAAGTCTTTAGTATCTTTACGTGTATGGCAGCTTGCCAGACTATTTTTGCCGTAATGTGTAATTAGTGTTAGGTTTCAAATATTAGAACAAATAGATTTTCTTAGTTTTCGTGCACGTATTGCCTCGTGTGTATTTTGTATTCCTAAAAATACTTTAGCTGTACTAAACTATCTATGTAGTGCTCGCCCAGTGGTTAAAAGTAGAACATAATCATTATTGAAAACATATACATATGAATAGAATTATATAGCTACTAAAAACCAACGGTTTCCAAACAGAGGAGAAAAAGAACGGTTTTGGCTTTGCCTATTTATATATAAATACTTAGTAATTTATTAACAAGATATATAATTGTATCATCAATGATTTCATAGTAATTGATACCATATTTTTATTTCAATATAAATAATTCGTTTATTTATATTAATTAATTGGAAATAATAAATGTTTTTTGTTGTTGCTATTTCCAGGTAAAACGAAAGAAAATATATCTATTATTTTTATATGTTAGTCTAATATATTGTTAATGCTATATAAAAGCTTTGTGGTAACTAGATTTATAAATATTAAATACAAATGACGCACTAATGCTACGATTGGTTTTGTCATTGTGTAAATAGGTACGACGACGCATGTGGCTCAGTTTGTAGTGACCCTACTTGCTATGCAAGCGGTCGCGGGTTCGAGTCCCGCTGGAGGCATTCATTTGTGTGATGAGCACGAATGTTTTTACTCCAGTCATGGGTATTTATATTTATAATATGTATGTATTTAAAGTTATATATGTGTAGTGTATTAACTATCTGGTAAGCCTCATAGCTCACCATGGAACTAGATAGTGCTGTGTGTTAATGTCCCAACATATTTAAAAAAAAATAGGTGCATTTGCACTCTCTAGCCCGCCAGATATATCCTTACAAAATATGACGAAGGAAAAACAAATAAGCAAACACACCTTTACATATCTATACATATAATAAAATTGTAACCAAGCCGAATCTATACATTAAACATTTTTTGGAAAATGTTATTGAAATAGACATTCGTATAGAGCTCATATCGATATAGAGGCTCTATAGTTTTTAGAATTTTTTTCTGTCTGTCTGTTACCGCAACACGGAAAAACCACTGGAGGGATTTTGATGAAATTTGGTGTGGTGATAGCTGGTTATTCGGATCAACATACTGGACACTTTTTACCGCGGGAAAATATCTCATTTCTGAGAAAAAATACAAAACCTGCAATGTAAGAGTATACTAATATGTTAAACCTAAGATTTGGTTTTTGGTCATCTGAACGCGGGCGGAGCCGCGGGCAATGCTAGTTTTATAATATCAGTGTGGATTATCGATTTCAAAATAACATTACATGATACATAAAAATGTTTTTGAACTCTTTTGATATTTTTGTCGGGTGTGATATTTCAAGAGCCGTTATCAAGCATACATGTCACGTACAGTGACTGATTTGAGTGGTCATAAAAATTATTTTCAATTTAAGCGTTTCCATACAATTTTCCTTTTTTCTTCCCAACTGTATGGTACGCATTTCAATTAATTAGCAGTTATAGATATACACATCTGTCCACTAAATATTATAAATGCGAAAGTTTGGATGGATGGATGTTTGTTACTCAACCACACCAGAACGGCTGAACGGATCTGGATGAAATTTGCCACAAAGATAGATTAGAGATAGTCTGGAATAGCACATAGATTACTTTTATCCTGGAAAAATGTACGGTTTCTGTAGGCTGGTTGCTAGTATTATATATATGCTTCAACTGCCTCAGTGATGTAGTGGCTAGCGTGTACGGCTGCACACCCGGAGGTCCTGGGTTCGAGTCCCGGGTCGGGCCAAGTTTAGTTATTGAGTCTTTCTGTATAGTAAGCCTCAGTAGCAGCCCGGAGTTGGGAAGTTGGCGGTGTATCACCCCGTGCCTCGGAGAGCACGTAAAGCCGTCGGTCTTGCGCCTTCACTCTCACTGGTCGTGTCGAGTGGTCGTCCCACCAGAGTATGAGAGTGACAGGAATAGAGAGTGCACTTGTGTCTGCACGTACACTTGTGCACTGTAATATCTCCTGCGCAGTTGGCTAGTCTCAATGAGATTGGCCGCCGTGGCCGGAATCGGTGAGGAGAACATCATCATCATGCTTCACGATTTTATTCTTAACAGGAAGGTATTGAGTTTAAGAGCTCATTCCTTTTAATAAATAATATGTTTTTATATTATATATATATATATATATATATATATATATATATATATATATATATATATATATATTATGCTGTTTTGGTTGCAAACATTTGGAAATAACTGTTTAGGACTACAATTCTTACATTTGTGAAAGCTTAGATATATAGTGATAAAGGAATATACGCATTAAAATATCTTAATTATTTATATTTCTTACTTAATAGAAAAAATATTGTTGTAACGTATAAGCAATACGGTTTGATTGGTTTGAATAGACAATACAATAATATAATTTATAAAAAGTCCACATTATTTGCCTTTGTATAAAACCGCTGCATTCAGAATCGTTAGGGCAGCGCACCTTTTTCAAATTTTCCTCAAGGTCTTCCAGTTATGTGAACCTCGCCGACCCTACAGTATTATAATAAATTAGTTATTAGAAAAAGGTGCACACAAATATTGGTATATTAATGTTGGCTTATTATTATTAATCTACAATGAAGCGCAAGTTTAGTTTTCTCCAAAGTTTTGAATTTTATTGAATCCCAATACTATTTTGAAAATACTGACAAAGATAAAAGTGAAAGAAAAATAAAAAAATCGATTCTTATGTCAGCCCATCTATCTAATAAACCTAATATTGGTTCGATACGCGCTCAAGAGGCGTGAAATGACGACCCGTTTCCCACCTCCGCAAGGGGGAATTCTTTACAGATTTAACTTGACCTCGACTATTTTATGGTATTTCTGAATTTAAAAAAAAGATTTCTTCTTTATTAGGGTGTTGTTAATTAAAAAGAAAGAATAATATTGATAAAAGTTTTCTTTTTTTATACTTGCACCATTGTAAAAGACTTATTCAATGTTCATGTTTTAAATGAACGTATTGGTCCCTAATTTGAAATACCAGAAAAGCGTACATACGGTATGTCTTAACTCAGCGCATTCCGTCGATGACCGAGCAGTAACATTCTCAAATTGCTTTCTTATGTTGTAGGGAACAACAATTTGGATGCTTTCACGTTTAGAGGAATTCCTTAAGATGCCCCTTGAAAGCTATGCGCTTAAAACACATGGAAATGGATAGTGACATTTTCACAAAATTATTGAGAACATTCCCATATTCACTTACAATTTAAATATTTATAAATATTTAATTTAAATATTTTTAAGTAGCAGTTATATGTATATTGGAAAGATTTTAAATATTATACTTAAGTAGTCCAATTAACTGTTCTCTTTCTCATGTAAAATTAAAAAAATATCTTTCTTCTTTATTAATAAGTTAATAATTTACTAATGTTGCCCACGTCTCCACCAGCGTTCAGACGACCGAAAACCAAATTCTTAGATTTTACATATATACTAATTTTATAAAGAGGTAAAGTTTGTGAGTTTGTGACGTTGTAGGGGGTAATCTCTAGATCTGCAGAACCGATTTAGATGAAAGGTAAGAAAATAGTTTGAGGTCCTGGGAAGGATACTCTTTATCCCGGAAATCATCCCTTAAGGGGGTGAAAATGGGGTGAAAATGGGGTGAAAGTTTGTATGGGGAAGCAAGCCAGGGACGCACCCGAGCGAAGCGAGGGTGAGTCGCTTGTATAAATATATGTTATGACGTCGTCGTTGTCGTCGCATGGAAATTGTAAGATCTGATAAATTATTTTTCTCTGATAAAATGTTACCTGGATTTGGTAAATCGCCTCCTTTTCTTACAATATTACGAGACAACTTTATAATATAGTAGGTATATCATCATTCCACTAAACACATACAGTGAAATGTAACAACCCTAGTTAAATTGACAATAATAGCTATACTAGGATCATATTAATATAATACATATATTAATATGTTTCTAATTCTTAAGCCAAACAGTTATTTTTGGTTGTTTGGACACTTTCGGGACCGTGAGTAATGCTAGTAATTGTAATAAAATTATAGAAGTCATAACTTTGCATAAATTTTTTTGGAAATTAAAATTACGTATTTTATAAATACATGGCGACATTTAGTACCTAATGATTTTCTAAATAACACGTTATTAAATATTTGTCGAGTGTTTTTTATATTAAAATATCGATATAGACATGATATTTTTCAAGAGAAGCAATTTATAATTATTTATTAGACTATTTTGTAAGTTACCTTGCTAAAATGCTTATAGTTTAGCGTGGTTTTATTCTACCCAGTTTTTGTATTTTTTTCTCAGAGATGAGATATTTTCACGCAGTAAAAAGTATCCTATATACGTATCGTTACAACAAGAACTATTGTATAACAGAAAAGTAATAAATAGTGAATAAATTTTTCACCTTACGCCCATGTGATGGTAGAGAAATGGCCAAGTCAGATATTTTGACTAAGGTGTACAGTTTGTGAAGTTAAGGCATGTAGAGTTAGAAGCTTGGCTCTACATGATCTGATAACTTTTTGCCAGTGCGAGCCATATGGTCTTGTCTTGGCAACTTTTTACATGAAAATGTTTTTGGTGGGATTCCATCTCTTTTTGTAAGTTGCTTATGATAAGATTTTTTTATTTTGTTATTTTTTTTTCTTTTTTTGAAGTGTTTTAGTTTATTATTATTAACAAGGAGTCCCTAAATCAATGTTCAGACCTCTAGCATCAAAATTTGCGGAAGTGTCATACGAACTTTCATTCCCTAGTTTAAGGGGTTAAAAGTTCCAAATTTTAGAATTTTTTGTTATTTATGTACTAGAACTTCAGGTTATTAGGAATACCCTAAGAATTTTGATGATCATCAGTGAGCGAGTCAGTGCCAAAATCGGAGTTTTTTAGATATCAATATAATCTAAAGTCAAGAGGTAAAGTAAAGTAGAGGTATGCAATTGAAACTTTATATGTTAAACAAGTCCACTATCGAAATCATGTTCAAAGAATTTTATTTATCTGGTATAAGCTAAATCCAAGTTATGAGGGTTCAAAAAATCGACGAAACCCTTCGAGAAAAAGTAGGTAGTGCTCTTGCCCTTCGCTTGGCTCATCTTGGCGGGCGCACTACCGTGCCCCCAGATTTATATGTTTTTTATTTGATCAACAGTTGTCATTTTGAAAAAGCCAGATTGTGTTGATGTTTGAAGTGTTCCGTGAGATTACGAAGTTGTACAGTCTATCACAATAACCCTTTGTTAACTTAAACACAGATTAATATCGATCTGTAGTTGTGCAAGTTTCGTATCTCTCTTTCCTTGTGTCGGTTGATAAATTATATCTGACTGCATTGTGCCGAGCGCTTAGACGATCAGTTTGTACGGTATCAGTAGGACTTGAGCATCTATAGATATAAGAATTATCATAATAATAAGTTACAGTTTCTTAAACAATAAAATTGTTAATATTTTTATTTCGTAATTATCGTTATTTATTTCAGATAAACCCATTCCACCATGCATTTCGATAGAAAATTTAATTAAACTGTGTAAAATTGGTCGGAAACTATTAATACTTACTATGATCGAATGTCCTCGGATCAATGGTAGTGGTGGTGATAGGCGTAGTGTGATCCTCTTCGTCATCGTATGTTTCGGTAGTAGTGGTGGTAGTGGTAGTTCGTCGTCGGTTGCGAAGCCGACGTTCCTGCTTCTTAGTCATGGGCGCAGTCGGTCGTATTGGTACGACAGTAGATTTCCGAGGCATTTTCGCCATGACAGACGAGGCGGTGTCCGAGCCGGGGTCGGCCAGGACTAGCGCCACCAGTGACACGGCTGCCAGCCGAATCACCAGTGGCGCTAAAGGCCACATCTTGCCTGAAACAAAAGAATTATTTCAAAATTGCATACTTCGTACAGTTTTCCTATATTGTGATAATATTCTTTACTTCTTTATCGTTAGACGGTTTGTTTTTAGTCGTTTATTATGTCGTAGAATCAGGTTTGATTCTTACGTGAGGTGAATATTTATTAGTAAAGCAAATTTGTTATACGATTTAGTAAAGCGATTCTTTGTAAACTATTATTACGCAGTTTTATTTATTATATGGGCTGAAAGGAGAGAATAGAATAAAGTGTCTCAACGTTTCCATATAAAAAAATAAGCGAAATATACCTGTAAGATAATGAAAATATTAATACATATATTATGTATTCTAGTGACATCTAAACAAAATAGAAGAATAAACAATATTTAATTACATTATACGCTTTCAAAAAATATTTTCTCAGCGTAAAAACATTTTCTCTTCTCTATAGTCATTGCATATTTCCATGCATTTTATCTGTAAACCGTTTTTGTATATTGTGACAAGACACTATAAGGTTCGTGAATGTATCACCGGGATAATAGAAAAGTGTCTCTGAAAAAGGGACCGCGTCGCGATGAACCTTATTGTGTAGCACCTTTCGTTGTTCCTCTTGGATTTTATGTCGCGGAGCTATAAAGCTAGATGTCCGTTATTGTTTTATTCTTCCGTAAAGAATAAACCTTATTCAAAATGGATCTTTGTTCCTGTTCTTTTGATAGAACTGGTCGTAGTGTGATTAGTAACGTTTTCATAAGTTTTCACGAAGAGTATAATTAATTTAACATTTTAACCGACATTGAGCTACCTAAAATTTGTAGTTGATTAATTTATAAATTATTAATTATAATTGATTAGCAGTGCCCGCGACTTCGCTCGCGTTCAACTACCAAAAAAAAACATGTAGGCTTTTTACTCTTTTGTATTCTTTAGCTGTTTCTATGTCCTTAATGTTGATCCTAGTAAGAATATAACTAATCACTATACAAAATTTAGGTAAAATTCGTTCAGCACTTTTTGTCTGAAAAACTAATGGATAAACAGACAAACAAACAAAAAATTCAACAGTTATTCTCTTTGAGTGTACATTCTGTTTAAGTCTTTGTTTTTAATAAAATATTTTTGTACAGATTTCGCTTTGTACTTTTTTATTATATGGTAGATTTATAAATTTAAATGAAAGTTATTGAAAGTAAGAAACTAAAATCGTGTAGAGCTCCAAATATGCCTATAACTTTGTGAATTTTTACTTTGTCTTGGTCGATTGAAGATCGACGAGATTATGTATGTATACATTAAGAGGGAACATTCCACTCTAAAATCGTGTAAAACTGAATATACTTTACAAATTCTCAAGGGACACCTGAAAGCCTCTCTAGTTTCTATCCAAGTTGATATCACCTTTTATTTGCGACTTAAGCTACTTGTAATGTAATGTAAAGCTTTGTTTGATTTTTGTTTGCTTGATTATGTCTATGTAGACTATCTTATGAGTCATTGGGCGTGCTTTACCTCAGTGTAATATATGAGGAGATCTGTACTATAATGGGAACCCAGGCGGGCAATAATAACTTTGACAGTTATAACCTCTTAGAATGCTTAGTTTGCCAGTCTAACTTGGTGGTTAACAAAGTTTGACACTTCCGCTAACTATAGGTTATGCCACGCTAAAGCCTGTTAATAAATTTTACACAAACACAATTATTTTTATTTGTTACTTAAGTAAGGCTACTATCATACTCCTTCCCCCAATGTGCGTTCACAGTATTGTGATGGGAAGGTAGGGAGGGGGGGGGGGGGTGGTGTTATATTCTTGTCGTTCGCGTCGTGTATGCAGGTGGTATGCGTAAAGGCATTTCCCAATATTCGAAAAAAGGTTACTAGGAAACTCTATATTATTATTATTCAGTACATAATTTAATAGGAATTTAAGCTCTTTTGGATCAATTTGTATAAAATTACTAGCTACTAGCATTAAAACAGTGAGGTAAAAGTCACGACTAAGTTAATGTAAATAATATCAATTAACCGTTAAAGGCAACTTAACTTGAACTATTTAGTAAAGAACATAACTTTAAATTCCTTAGTAGTGGAAGCTACAAATAGAGTACGTGCAAATATTTGAATCAAATATATAAACGTTTTTTCATTTCTTCTGATCTAATTTCTAGCTTCTTAATTTTTATTACATTTTATATTGCTTAGGAAAGTGTTTATGGTGTGAATAACAACTAAACGGCTTTATTTTAATTAAATATGTACATATATAAAACCTATTCTATTAAAAATGTAATATGTCAAAATATGATAGGTTATATGCATTGGATACGTCAAGCATTAACATTTGGCATATATCTGTATGTACGAGCAATATAAGCTTTTGTATATTATTCGAAATACCAATGAAGCTCTTTTTAATAAACACATACAGTAATCAATTATCTAGTAGCCTCTTAAAGAGATCATATGTGGCAAAAAAAGTAAACGATGCTCAGCCAAAGAAACCCATTGATTCTAGAAGAGTATTCAAAATATACAGATTTGGAGGAGTTTTAAGTGATGAGAAACCTAAATTAGTGAGTTATGATCTTGACATCAACAAGTGTGGCCGGATGGTTTTAGATGCCCTTATTAAGATTAAAGATATGGACCCGACTCTTGTGTTTCGGCGTTCTTGCCGGGAGGGTATCTGTGGCTCTTGTGCTGTCAATGTGCAAGGGAAGAATTGTCTCGCCTGCATTACAGCGATTCCACCAAACCGAGTAATAACAATTCACCCGATCCCTCACATGTATGTCATCAGAGATCTCGTGGTGGATATGACTCATTTTTTTGACGTTTACAACAGCATTCGGCCGTATCTTATCCGACAAGCTTCAGGACCTATGGGTAAACATCAATATGCACAAAGTATTAACGACCATTCAAAATTAGTAGGTTTATATGAATGCGTTCTTTGTTCTTGTTGTGCGACGGCTTGTCCCAGTTACTGGTGGAACGGGCGCAGGTTTATGGGTCCAGCGACCTTGCTTCATGCTTATAGGTGGGTGATAGATTCCCGCGACGAAGATACTGAGCAGAGATTACATGAATTACGAGATGATTTTAAAGCTTTTCGTTGTCATACAATTTTAAACTGCACTTTGGCTTGTCCCAAGGGCTTACATCCAGGTTTATATATTGCTAAACTCAAAAGATTAATATCCGGTCTGGATAAAAAACCGCTTCCGGAAATAGATACGATGAAATTTTCAGATTCAAATTCGGGGTCCAATTGCTAAATAGATATTTTCATGATTACTTTTGATACTTATATTAATCATATATACATTGATATAAAATTAAATACTACTTTTTTAAGAAATGTCGATAATTATGCTATTTAGACATTATGAACTAATGTGTTTTAGTTAATTTTAATATAGGTAAATTTGTTTATAAATTACTTTATAATGAATTCGTGACTCAAATCCCTATAAAGAATACCAGTTAATTCAATTTATTTATTATTCACATAATATTCTAATAAGTAAAGTTAATTTTTCGAATTAAATCGAATTTGGAAATTAACTCTACAAATAACTTGATTCGTAGCCATCATATTTGATATTCTAACTTTTTCAATGCCTGCCCTGCCAGGATACCCCTTTCTCGATTTATGGTCTTACCATGCATTTGAATAACTTAACCATAAAAATAGACGCTCTGCGGCCAGGAACTTTAGCAATAAAATGCAAATGGAGACGTTTGTGAAGCCCCTATGTTACCGACGTTTGCTCTTAGTAGTTTTTGTCCAAGCACACACGCAGTTTTACGTTTATTTTAGATAATTGTTAGAAATGTATTTGGTTAAATTAATTATCACAATATTATTTATTTAAAAAAAATTGCTCAGAGTTTTTTTTATAAGTATTATGTATTTTATTTACACTACTCACAGTTATTATTGAAATTCGTTATAACTTTTTAATATATTGCATATTCAATTTAGAATTTGAATAGGGTCGTAAAAATAAAGAATTTTTAATTTAGCGAGGAGCGTAAAGCGTTTAACGACATTTAAAAGCATAGTGTAAAAAATCCAACTTTTACGAGGTTTAATACTGTTCAAACTTATACGTTTACTGACTTCATTTCCTAAAACCTTCATTCCGTAGCTTTCAAATATAAAAGTGAATATTAAAACAATAAGTATTGTAAAAGTTTAATGAATCTGTAATGTACCTACCTACTACATCGTAGCCAATTATGTATTTATTCATATTTTTATTTCATAAGAACAAAGGAATATTTATGCGAAATCGATATTTTATCTAGGTTTTTTTAAGAGGAAATTGGTCAAAATCCATTTACACCCGAAACAATCATTTTGGAAGTTTTGTTGCTTATTTCTGAGAGGATAATCGATACATATAATCAAATTCTAACTAAGTCGAACTGTATATTAAATATTTTTTTTTTTAATTTTATTGAAGTAGCCATTATTATCTATATAGAGGCCGAATCTATTGTTTTTAGAATTTTTGTCTTTCTGTCTGGGAAAGCATCACGAGAAAAAAACGGGACAGATTTTTATGTATGATATAATATGATGTTAGGATAGCTGATTATTTGTGTACATATAGGGTACTTTTTACTGCCGGAAAATATCTCATCTCTGAGAAATCTATTCTAACCTTTAAAACGTACCAAGGAACGAACCCGAGCGGAGCAAGGGTGAGTCGCTAGTCTAAGTATACGAATAGATTCTGATAAATTTTCGTGCTTGTAAGAAAGTGACAAATAATACTTTTTATACCAGTAAAAACTAGTAGAAATGGTAGTTTCCACAGATACAGATACAGAAATGCTGTTATAGGAATTATAATAAATAGTTTGGTGGTGGTTCCGGAGTCCCAAATATAACAAATGCTCTAAGTCAGGTTCTTCGGATATTTAACCTTAAAGAATACATATAAGTATAATCAGGACAATATTTAAAAGCAATTTAATATTTTTTGTCCTAATATTTAATTTACAATATTCATAAACTAAGAATAATAGAATTTGACATAGTATTTAGAAATTCAATTTGAGTAGAAATTTTGGAGACAATAAATGTTCGATTAAATTTAAATAAGGCCTAAAACTTTAATGTGTACTGAGTTACATTTTCGAAGTTTTGCAATTACTGTTTTAAATATTGCCAGAAAACGATGAGCGATGCTCAAAATTCAGTTTCGGTTAGGCATATTTCCTGTTAGCGGTTCAAACTTTTTGATGGTCTTTGTCAAGGCTGCGTCGAAAAAGGACCGGCTCGTGTATGTAATTAAGGTCCATTGTGACAACTTTCCTCTGATGTGGTTTTAAAAGCAATCTCAAATACGTAAGTGAACTCATCACAGTTACAATTAATGGAGTAAAAATGCAAAATATTTTACTAAAAATATTTTTTTTTATTTGAAAGAATATATATATATACAACTTATTCTTAATTTTGAATGTGTTTAAGAGTGAAATTTAAAAGTTAAACTTGATTATTGATTAGAAGTATAGTTAAGACAAAGAAATAATTCACTACTGAATATATTTTTTTATTTTTAAACTTTTTTCAAAAAAAATCATTTTTGTAATGGAAAAAGATAATTTCAAATACATGAGAACAATAGTTTCTAATAATATTTTTTGCAAAACCTTAAGATGTTTAAATGCGTCGCTGCCGTATACCGCCTCGATATTTAAGTCTCTCAAATAGCGAAATGCCAATTGTATGTCGAATTCTCAAGAATGATCCTGGAAATTGAATCGAGATTTCGGAATTTTAGAATGGACTCAGCCAGAGAAAGGTAACCTAATTTTATGGTACGCCTTCGGAATGGCATCGTCTCAACGTGTCTTGATGCTCCGCGAAAGCGATTAGATTCGATCGGATATAGAAAATTACGTAATGCCGCAACCGACAATCTTGTGCAGCTGTGCAGCTAAGGTAAATAATAAATATGCTTCTTGTTATTCATAAAACTAAATGATTGATATTTCTACAAGACTTTAGTTCTATTTACATTTAATAAAATAATAAATTGTACATTACAAATAAACATTTAAAAAATAAACTTTCGTATAGTAGCGTTTAACAAAATTGTTATATAACTTGTGTGTATAACTGTAATTTTGTATAACTACCTAGTTCTATAAATTACATCATCATGTCTTTTGGGAATTAAACTCGTGAAGCTTGAAAAAGCAAATTAAAGTTTAAATTGTTTTATCACAAAAACGTAATGGCTGTTTATCGTTTCACGATTTTCCATTAAACAGAATCACGTGTTTATCTTTAAATTCACAACTTTGGCATTATGTCCATACGAATGAACAGGAAAGATTGACATTGCGCTTAAAACGTCCTCGTTGAGTTTTATTTAACACATTGAAGGGCAATGTAGCGCGAATACTCAAGCCTAGAGGCGGTTGTACGTGTGGTGGAAACAGTATTTTAAAACTTGGAAGGTACGATAGAGATAGCATGTTCGTTGAGCATGTACTGAATATATTCCAGTAACAGAAGGTTTTTCTTATTTTCCTAGAGTTCCCCATTTTTCCCCGCGCGGCGTCCACATGGGATGTGAGCGGTACATGGTTTTTAACTTATCTAACATTCTTGCAGGTGTGTCAGCGTTTTAATGCAGTTCTCGAGTTCTGGAGTGGATGAAAAACTTTATTATTTTGGACTTTACGCTTCCGTTGCGCTCTTACTATTAAGTAAGAGCTTCTCGAGCTTTTCCATATTTCTATTACTATATTTAATATTTACAACGTGTATATATATGTGTATATTAGTTGGTATATTATCTCATAGACACAGACTAAATAATTATTTTGACGGAGTCCGCCAAATGTCAAAGTCAAAAATAGTAGCATAATTTGCTAATAAACCTACTAACATCCGTTTTGCCATACGATACTTACTTTCTGTAAAGTATAAGGGAAATTTTGTACCTGTATAAGTTAATTTAAAGCTATTTTTATTTATTACCATTTATTTACTTATCACTCAGCATACAAATTGTCATTTGTATAATATTTTAAACATTATTGCTTGGTTTCATGTTTGGATCCATGACAGTATCTATATATTATTCCTTAGTCTCAACCAATAGAAGACAATTTCAATAAATTATTATAATTATGAACACAATAATAATTTATTTACTGTAGGTATACTTTTATATACGGGTAGTAGTTAATAAACGCTCATACAATATACATAAGAAAGTAAATATATAACATATTTTTAATATTATATTTAAATCAATATCGTAGCATGAAAAATAATTAATAAAACAATCAGGATTTGAGAAAAATGATGATACGGCTTCACGTATCTTTCCGTAATTGAAAGAGTTCATAGCATTGGATAAAACTTTCCTGCGAGTGTTTCCAGAAAACAAGCAAGAGATACTTAACTGTTCTGCAATTAACATCAAATGCAGCTTGAAACTCCATCCGCACTGAATGATTCTCACTTTACACTCCTACAGTCTATTATTTTGTTTTATCCTTTTATTTAAATTTCGTTTATAGATTTATGTAAAATGATTAATAATGTAAGAAGTTTTCAGTGAAGTATCTATAAATTGTTTTATAAAACTTTTAAATCTAATTATTTAATTATTATCGCATGTTCGTACATACAATTTATTTTTTAACGCTGTAGTTGCCTTTAAAAATAAATACCTTTTCTTGAAATTTAATACAGCCCAGCTCAATATATGTAAACGCTGTTCAAGTGAATTTATCCAGTGGTCCATTGCGTTCAATGATATAATTTGTATTTTTTTTAAATAACGTATATTGAGTATGTAAAACTGAGTGCTAAGTAACTTTGTTTGCACACACCAGTAGTTTATTGCATTGCGAAAGGTGAGCGCGCTTCTATAATGTGATTAAGCAATTTTAAATAACATTTAAAAATACTAAAAATACTATAGACTATAGTTCCAATGACTACTGAAATATAATATATGAAAGAAATAAATGAAAACTCTTCTCAATAGATTTTCTGTACACATTTGTGGATTTTCTTTGTTATAGTTTATTTTTAACGAGTATTATGAAGTGAAACCGTTTTTTATATTATTACAAAAATGATAGGTTATACAAAAACGCCCTTAGGTAAATAAGGTCACATAATTGTATATGTATTGTTTCATATTTATATATCTTAATATATATAATTCTTCTGTTCGTGTGTTTCTTAACCTACTAATCCTAAAGGGTTAGACCGAATTGAATAAAATTTTGTGTGTATATTTCAATGGGCTCCTGGATGGTTTGAAAACACAACTGAACCCGGTAGGTGGAACTGCAGTCTTTGTGCGACTGATCATCTACTAAACGGTTGGAAAGATTTTAATTATATTTTTTGAATATGTTCGAGCGGGTCCCTGCAAGGTTTGAAAACACAAATGGACCCAGGTGGCACTGCAGTCGGTGTGTCACTAAATTTTCATAAAAGACTCCATTTTCCGAGCATAAATAAATTTAAATTGTTTATTAAATTAAATAAAAATCGATGTGTGTATGTATGTTTCCTGTGGACTCCAAAAAGAGCTGGAGCGGTTTTGATGAAACTTTCAGACAATCTTCAGATTAGCCCAGCGGGTGATCCTGTGAGTTTTGTTTGCGAGTTTGACGCTGGCGAAACCGCGGGTACTGCTAGTAGCTATATAAAAATGATATGGGTAAATGTTTTTATGTCATAATATAAACATTAAACAATAAATGGTTAACTGCGAATTTAATAACGACCCCACGTTATTCGGAGAGTGACAGACAAACTTCTACAGAATCACTCGAGTTCCAGAAGTTACATCCATTTCCGTTTTTCTAGTCCATTTGGAATCCAAAATAATAAAACATGAGAATTATTTCAAGTATATATGTTTCTTTCATAATGTCGTCACCTCTTAGAGCATGTTTTGATAAAAGCCAAAGATGATACAAACTAAGTTTTTACCCTTAGTGTAGCTTGTGACTTTTGCAAAGCGAGGAATGTATCTGCATATAAGCCGAAAACATCAGTAATCCATGAACTTTTCACATGTTCAGTACTGACTTTGCGCCAACTTTAGTTATACAACTCTGCCTGAAATTAAACCCATACATTTTGTTCGTAGTCAGGTTTAAATTAGGAGTTACGATTCAAGTGCTGTTTATTTTCATAGAAACTGGATATTTATTAACGTAATGAGTATGACTATACGTGTACTTTATGTTGCTATACGAGGAGCCTCGTTTATTATCAAACAGAACTGAAAACGGAAGAGTAATGTTTTAGTCTAATATATTTAAACGTTTGTTTTTTTTGTTTTTATTCAAGGTTTTTGTTTTTTTTTTTTTGTTTTTAAGCCCAATTAAAAAGAAAATTGTGCTTTTGGCAAAAATCTCTCCCAGGTACTTCTTTATTTAAGTAAGTATCTATGTTAATTGTAATTTTAAATACTCAACTACACATTTTGTCAAATAAACTGTTCATCGATTCATTTTACTACATACATACATTTTATTACTATTGTTGTATATTGTGGATGAAAAAATCTGTCATTTTATCAACAATGAAGACGTGAATTTCATCAAAACGGTGCTGTCATCAATATGATGCGAAATATCTGAGAGGCGCATGCCTAAGCCTTTTCGTCGAATTCATTAATTTACTTAATGAGCTAAACTCATAATGAACCTTTGTTGTGTTTCTCGCCTGAAAACCATTGTTTGTAAGTGTGAAATTCGCACTCTTGCTTTGTTCAATTGTTGATCTTCTATTAGCAAGGTTTTTGAATGAACTTCCCATTTATTTAAGTATGTTTTTTGTATTAGGCACACCTATTTACCTTTTAGCGTTGATTATTTATACATGTCAAGTGACTAAGTAGATAAATCTTCATTAAAATCAATTAAGTTATTTCAAATGCGCACTTTATATTAAATTAAAATAGAAGATTGTGTTAGTATATAGTGCTTTCTTTTATTATTATTATTATTCTTTTAAGTACATTAGCTACTGCTGATTTTGATGTTAGAAAAATTAGTTGACCTGAACAGCAATGGACCTAAACTAACGTAAATTGAGATTTAATCCCACATCTATATATATTTTTAAAAGAAAAAAAAAATACTTCAAACTCAATTTTAAGAGCATATAATATACTTTTAGTAGACAGTGGTAGCCGAGTGGTAACGCGCTCGCTTGGAAAACTGATTAATGCCGGTTCGTATCCCGGGTCTCACACCTCTGATATTTTCATGTGCGAATCATTTTTAACATGATTACCACTTGCTTTACAGTAAAAACATTGTGAGGAAATCTGCATGTCTGAGAGAATCTAGCATGTTTTCGAAAGACATGTAGAGTCTGCCAACCAGCAGCAGTGAGACGATAATAAGTGCTGAATCAATCTCTTTTTCTTCAGCCTAAACATAATATAAGGCTACAGCATAAAAAGACATTAAATGCGAGTAGAGATAAATTGAAATAGCAGTAAAAGTCCGAATGTGGAGTTCATAAAATTATGCTTTTAAATAAAATTTATGACATATTGCAAAAGTGAATTGAACGATTCCACTTGGTGTTTGGATCGCGTCTTATTGAATTATAGCTCGGTAGTACGTGACTGAGCTTCGCTCGTGATCGGGCCATCGGCGCTCGATGTTTGCTCGACTCCTGTACATGCGCTGACTTTAATCGAACCTCGAGTGATTCTCATCTCGTAGTAGCCATGAGTCCATCTTTTTAATACAAGATTTTTATCTTTTTTGTACAACTTATATTAAATAATAAAGGAAGCACTCACATCTTTAGACTACTTAGATTCAATAAACACATATTGTGAAGGACGATTTAACAACGCCCCCAAAGAATACTCGATAAAAGAAAGTAGGAAAATGAATAATTTACACAATTTAATTTTACGATGGCCCTTCACCTATTCAGAAATGAGACAATAAGTGAAAGGGTTTCTTTTCAGGCACCTCGACTCTAAAAAATTGAGGTAATGGAACGTGAATAACAATTCGACCCTCCGGGGGGTATGAATCGGAAGGTGGGCAGGGAGATAGATTGATGGTACCCGTTTGTAGCATCTGTCGTTTAAGTGAACATCGATTATAGATACACCTTCTTGTTTCTTTGTTTGGAAAGCTACACTTGGCTTGTGAGCTCAATTTGATATAGTCAAATGACAAAGTTATATTTTCCATACCACTAGACTATTTGTTGAAAGCTGCACAGGAAAAATGGAGTTCCGGTAACGACGACAACTCATGTTGCTTTCGTTCTCAACAAATGTATTGGAATACCATACGAAATGTTTCCTTTTGTATGGTATTCCAATACACTTGTTTAGTAAAATTAATATCGAGCAAAATATTTAAGCTTCAACGGGTACCTACTACAAAAATCTGTCCAACCGTATATTACAAGACTACTTTGAGATTAGGCACAGCGAAAATTTGATTTTTTTGAAGTGAAAACTTCTATAGGAAGGTTTGGATGGGGACTAAATTCATGTAAGTCATCATCGACATGATTACGTGACGTGTTAACGCTACACTCAAGAGTTCCGATAGCTGTCAAAACCAGACAAATGTAAACAGTTTTTATTTACAAATTTTAATTTAAGATCAAATAATTAACTTGAATATCCAAAAATAACAAATGTTTGTTTAAAGTTTTAAGTTTTCACTTCTGTCGGCAGTCCTGATGACTGCTTTTTATTAAAAAAAAGAAGATTTTAAGCGTTTCATGTAAACAAACTTACAGCAGTTTTGTAGTTACAACGAAGATAAAGTCAAATTAAGATACATTAAATGATTGTGCACTACAGACATGTTGCAGAGGTGTGTAAAGGTAAAAAAATGAGTGTGCATAAACGTGTCTCTTTGGATGGGTTTTTAAAAGTGAGATAGATGTTCCGAAACGACTTTTTTATATTAGTCAATAATTGCTTATGGCTAAATGCTTAAGCGCAGTCATAAAAATTATGTTTTTCCTCACTTTAACTTATAAAGTAGGGTGAAAATTTCTGAATAAATTGGCTGTAACAAAACTTTCAAAATACTTTTAATGAATATTGTTTTGCCCAAGATATATTGAGCAGTTTTTGAAATATGGCATATTTTGTGTTATGCGCTCGGTCGCAAAATTAACATTATTCTTCGTACGAGTAGTTTCTTTGATAAATACTAATACATAATATAAAATTGTTTTTGCTTTTGACAGCATGGATATTGTATGTAGATTTTCTGATTAAATAAAATATTTATTTTACTTGTATCGTAACGGTTTGTTTTCTTTTCTTTGCTTAACTCAAGTTTTATTGTATTGAAATCTTGGCCAACGAGTCAGGTTCTTACTTGCTTCATATTTTTTTTTGAATTTATCAACAAGGTATTGGTCGAATAGTAAAAAATACAAAAATAATATTATGGTTATAATTCATACAAAAAAAGATATATTTAATTCATAATGGTTAATTTTACAAAACCTTGATTAACGACTCGTCTCGTGTATGTAACTTATTTAAGAGCCGAGATACCTTAAACAACATTTTTATTACGCTATTGTGATACACTTAGAATTTTATGGGTATTTGAAATATCAAATTTATAAATAATCGCAAGCAATTACAACTTCTAATTCATAGTGATGTTATGAATGTAAGAGTATTTCTGTATATCTGTTCTTCTATCTCGTTTTATGCTAAAACCAAATAAAAAATCATAAAAAACGGGAACGATGATTGCATGATGGCAACAGACATACATAGGCTACCCTTCATCCTCGTCCTGTTTACTACGCGAGCGAAGCCGCGAGCAAAATTAATATTCTTATAAGTAGTAGATAATATTTTGACCAAGAGCAATTAATTTATACCCATAATAAAATAGTAACTAAGCGAAATCTGTACATAAAATATTTTTTATAAACAATGACTGTAATACACACAATTCGTTGTGTAACATAAAACAATAGTTATTAAAAATTTTGTCTCTATGTTTGTTGAAGTGAAACTTTTATTTTTCTATTTTTAATTATTCTAAAGATAGAATCGCTGTCATTTGAATTTCGATGAAACGGAATTGCGGCACGAGAAAGAGACAAACACATACTCGTAAATATAGAGGATTAAGCCGGCAAGAAAATGAGATAGAATACAATACACAGGAAGTGAAAAATAATACTGAATATACGTAATATATGCTAAATAAAATGTAAAATGACTTTTAAACTTGATAAAAATACTAAACTTTTTACTTATCAAAATGAATATTTATTATTGTGGGATGAATGTGCATAAATTAAATAAAAGCTATTATGACTAATTGTTGCCATGGTAACCGTTGTTATTATATGATAAATATATAATATAATATTCTTTTCGTGTATGATATTCTATAAATATATAATTTTAATATGCTTAATATGCCTTATTTAATTATTGATTTATTTTAATTTAATTGCGATGTTTGTCAAAAAAGTTTTACTTCAACCGCATGTGAAGGTTACACACATCAACTTTTTATTTATCTATTTGCCATTTCACACAAAAACTACTGAACCGATTTTAACTAAATTATGTAGAGTGATAAATAATTACTTGGGTCAACATTTAGGATACCATTTACAATAAGAAAACCTTACATTTCAACGGGAAAACACAATTCCTTGTTCTGACGAGTCCTCCTTAGAAAACATGGCTTATGCTGGCTAAACTTTAAGAGATAGCATCAAAATAATGTAGGTACTAGAAAATTGTAGGTGTTAAAAAGGCCTACGGAAAAGTCCGCAATAATAATTTTTATCAATTTAAAACGTACCCATGGGCGCACTCGAGCGAAGCGACGGTAAGTCACTAGTTAACAATAAATGAATTCAATTCTTTCTTTTGTGGCTTTTAATCGTGCAAGTTGATTCGATTCGATAGAGCATATTAATTATTGTTAAATCGTGCCATACAATTTTTCTTGTCAAAGATGGAATGTCATTCACTTATATTTCCATTTTACGATTTAAGGCAATGCACCAATGTTTTATAGAGCGCTGCATTCCGTATTGCAGTTAGTTACATAACTGTCCCTTTGAATTTCTATCAAATTGTATTGCTTATATAGATATCCCAAATTCATTATACCTAGAAGGTAGAGATAATTACGTTAAGTGTTTGATGATAGCTAGAGGCCAATTACTAAGTTGATAGCTCCGCTCCAGCTTCAACGAGATTTAGAAAGAAGAGCCGCCGCTGGACGGTACGCCGTTGCATTCAAGAGTAATGAGTAAGATCGATCTGGAAAGTGGTGTTTTATGGTGAAGATAAAATGTGACAAGTTAATTCTATTTAAAATTTGAAATCCTTTTTTGAACAGTTTCTTTGTTACCGTTTAAATATTATGTCATACGCTTGGAAGCGAATGTAAAAATGTAAATACGTATATCCATAATTAGAGCTATGCAAAACTACTTCTTTATTATACCTTGTTTCCTGACAAATGAACTCAAAAAGTTTGCTCCAAATTACACCCTTGTTAGATTAGAGTACACGTAGTCGCTCATTAGAAAAATTTGGTGAACTGCCAATTCTTAATTAATCGAGGAGTACTGGTGTAACGAGAAGGCACTAGTCACAGTATGAATAAAATGAAAATAATAATAATGTGATAAAGTATTTTAGAATTTCATATTGAAATCCTATTATAGTATATAGCAGGACCTCGTTTGAGTACCTCGGTAGGTATATATTTTTATTTTATGTTACATTTTTATTAATGTACGTATGAATTAGGATGAAGCGAAAAAAATGTTTTTTTTTTTTATTTATAATAAAAAAAAGTTTTTGTATATGCTACAAATTCTAACTCCAAGCTAAGAAAAAGAAACTTTTTTTATCACTCCACCCAGTATGTATGTACGTATGTGTGTATGTATGCCCATACGTATATATGTACTGGCAACTCGTCCTCGCTTTGCTGAGGTTCGTCCTTAGGTACGTGTTAACGGTTAGTATGTAATGTAATAGATAAACCATATTCTCTATATTATAAACATAAATTTGATGAGTTGTTGTGGGTTGTATTATATCGTGTTTTCTCGTGGGTATGAGCTAATATCCCGCGGTTAATAGTAGCCTATGTCACTCTCCAGCCCTTTAACTATATCCACACGAAAATCACGCTTATCCGACACTGTTTCGATGATGACGAAAGAAGGACAAACAAACAAACATGCAAAAAAACAAACAAACTAACAAACACACTTCCCTATTTATATTATTAGTATGAATGTATGTATGTACCACGCTAGTGCAGCCGCGGTATAGAGCAAATAATTATTAATATACATATTTTAATTTATTAATGATTTTTTCTGAAACATTTATTTACTCTAATAATATAATGAAATAACATTTGTGAATTAACATATATTATGTAGGAGGTATCCTCTTAAGTTAACTATGCGTTTCTGAAATTCTTGGACTAATACGAATATTTATCATTCCACACGTTAATGTTGAGCTAAATAGCCATGTTTTATTCCAGATTATCAATTAGTCCCGATGGTATTTTATTTAAAATATTTTCATTGACTCACATTACTAAAAGTTATACTTAAACTTGTAATTAGGTGGGTAGTTACATAATAAGTGTATTAGCACCATGAGCATTATGGAGTAAGTATATTTTTCTTATATTTATTCTCTTTAAATTATTTGTTTGACAGTCAGAAGCCGTGTCGGATTTATCGATGGTTCTTTCCAACTCAATTTACTTAGACAATTAGATTGAGCTTCTTGAAAGCTTGCCCAAAGCAAAAGATAAACATTTCTCGATTTGTGAATCAAATAACAATCTATTATTATTTTATCTGCTTGCTTTATGATTGATTCTCTATTGTTTTAAGGAGTTTATTTGAAACTACGTAATAAAAGCTCAAAATGTAAGTTCTCAATTTTTCGATATGTACAATATTATACATCTTAATTATATATATATATAATTCTTCTGTACGTGTGTATAGTTCGAGTGTGCTCCTGCAAGGCTTGAATTCACAAAAGGATCCGGTAGGTGGCGCTGCAGTCAGTGTGTCACTAAATTTTCATAAAAGACTCCATTTTTCGAGCATAAAAAAATTAAATTGTTTATTAAATAAAATAAAAATCGAAGTGTGTATGTATGTTTCATATGGACATCAAAACAGCAGGAACGATTTTGATGAAACTTTCAGACAATCTTCAGATTAGCCCAGCGGGTGATCCTGTGAATTTTGTTTGCGATCGGAAGTTTGGACGCGGGCGAAGTATTATTATATAGTGTTCATTACATCTATACATATAATAAAAGTGTAACTGTTCGCTGTTTGTACATGGAATATATTTGAGAAAAAGTATTATTGGGGGTCTTTATTAACGTAGTAGAACCCAAAACAATATTTATTAGAATTTTGTCTGTTTGCCTGTGTGTTGTGCGCGCTAATTTTAGAAACTCCTTAGCCAATGTTGGTGCGGCTTTTACTAATTGTATTGTGGTAAGCTTCATGTAACATTAAGTATTTAAAATATTTCAATCGATTCATAAATAAAAAAGTGATGTTAGTTTAAAGAATAACCTAGGGACGAACGAACCCGAGCGAAGCGAGGGTGAGACGCTAGTAATACAATATATATGTATACATAGTATTTATAAATGTGGAGACAAGGATTTTGCTAGCCGTCGGCACATCTTTGTTTCAGACATTCTCTGTCTCGGGTTTTATACCCACAGGGCAAGTTTAAATATTTCATCAAAGTGAATCTCCGAAACCGTATTAAATATTTATGAGGTATTAGTGTGCGATCACGTGCAAATAGATATTACTCTATTACTAACAGAATTTATAATATTTCAATTAAATTTTACTACCATTTTAATATTACATTATACTAATGAACCTAACTATATTTTATATACAAACATTTAATTTTTAACATTTGAATTAGTTAAAGTAAAAAAAAACCGAATCCGAAAGCACATTAACCTTTATATTTATTTGGTGACAGTCTTACTATTACGTCTTAAAAGAAAATGGAAAATACAAGAACAAGAAAGATTGAAAGAGTTTTGACAGGAGCGAGCTCAAAAGTCAGGACCACGAGTTTCGTGCTAGTAAATAAGGATCATAGGATTATTGGAAACGGGTTACTTACTTCGCGAAGAAAGGAAATATAGAGTGCTCTGTGAAAATGGTATGTGGTGTACTTTGCTTATGTCTCTTTTGATTTTATTTGTAAGAGCACAATGTAGTCACAAATATATTTTCAGTTTTGCTTGTATCGTTGAAATATTGGAATTTTATAAAAAAATAGTACTCTGACACAAATTGTTATGGCTAACCTCAATTAAGTATAAGAAACAGGACTTATTTCATGTTTCTATGATTTTGTTATGTAAAAGGAGTTGAGGAGTGTAATTAGGTAAATTACGATTAATTCAAAAATGTCACAAATCTCTCTGTTGCTACCAGATAGTTTTACTTTTCACAGGTAATAAATGTCGCGAACGATTTTAGTTCACAGTGGAAGTGAAAATGTACGGCATGCTTACAATACATTCAGCAGCAGTGCAAAGCGTACTGCAATTTATGATCCTCTATACGTCTACTGAGCTTAACACTATTCTTACAGCGCTACGTCTGTCTGTATCGCGAGTTAGTTGAAATATTTTGTGGTAATTTAGCTCGTGAATGCTGAAAACAACAAAACATCTACATACATGTTATATATTTATATCTGTTACCCTTAACACTTTGTTTTCACTTAGTCCGTTTTATTAGTCGAGTGGTGAGAATGTACGGCTGCAGCTTCTGAGGTGTTAGGTTTTAGTCTGGTATCAATCCAAGTATGAAACCAACCGGCGATATCATAATTGCGTTCCTTGGAGAGTATAAGAAGCTGGATAGCTTCTTATACTTTTGAACCTGATTTTTCACCAGTAGTGTGGGATTATCGTCCCATTAGATTTTGAGAGCAGACGACATAGAAAATGTATTTATGTGTACGTATACAAACGTATACTGTGACATCTTCTCTCTCTCTCTCTCTTTCTCGGACGGAAATCGGCCAGGATATTATTACATTAGTCAAAGAAAAATAAAATTTCTGCATATCCTTTCACCGTCCTCAATCATGACTTTAGCACCATCTAGTTTCAGGGTAAGCTACGAAGCTTGATAAATTACACATATATAACTTTAAATACATACATATTATAAATATAAACACCCATGACTGGAGTACAAACTTTCGTGCTCATCACACAAATGAATTCCCCCAGCGGGACTCGAACCCGCGACCATCGGCACAGCAAGTAGAGTCACTACAAACTGAGCCAAACGTGTCGTCAAAATATTCTAAATACGAAAGGATTGAGCATATATATTTATGTTTATTTCTTCCATACACGTTATAATTTTCATCCATGTTCAATGTTCATTGTACAGAATAAAATTGTATGAAACTTGGCACATATAAATTATACATCTTTTATTTACCCATAGTACATTTTTCCTCATGGAAAAATTAAGCGTGTGAAGCTGCTGTAATTTTTGTTATAAAATGTGTATTTATCTCTTAAAAGATAGTCTTATAAAATAATCTACACATATAATAAAATTCTAACTGAATCGAATCTGTACATTAAATAATTTTTGGACAATCTTATTGAAATAGTCAGTATTATCGATACAAACGCCGAATGTATAGTTTTTAGAATTTTTGTCTGTTAGTCTGTCTGTCTGACCCGGATAACCAGCTATCACCATACCAAATTTCATCAAAATCCCTCCAGTGGTCTTTCTGTGATGCGGTAACAGACAGACATATAGGTTTAAAAAATGTCTTGTAATTCTTTTGTATTTACGTCAATAAAGGTACTATTATTATTATAATTTTAGAAAAGAAAGACATTATTGTCGAGGTAAAATACTATATTTTCATTTAATAAGATGATTCAGTTTCTCTTCTTTAATGTAATCCCAGACAAGTCAAAGTTGCAGAAATAAGTTTCGTAGATTTGTTCTGGAGACTCTTCTGCTTAAATAAAGTATGAAAGTGGTACAATTATTTGTTCGGTTAAAGCCCCTTAAGGCAGTTATTGAGTCAATTAAGATGTTAAAACTCATTAGTTTTTAAGCTTTACATGTTTATTAGATTCATTGAGTCCATACAACTATTATAAAGCATGTTGGATTGTCCGTATTTCAAGCAGAAGTAGAGCAATGGATTGACGTAATTTTTATCTAGAGATAGTTTATCGGTCGTAGAGCTACCTTATTTACTTTGTATTAAGTTATTCGGTTCAGTAGATAATTACCCTGATGCAAAATGTTTCTTAGGAACGCAGTTAAGCGTAGTAACTATACCTACTATTTTATGATAATTATGATTACAGTTTCATATTGCTTGAGTTAAAATACTGTTTTTAGATTTTTGACGTCAACTAGTGATGAAAATTGCATCAGTTTTATACGTCACTAGCATTGCGCGCGGCTCCGCCCGCATTCAGATGACCAAGGTTAGTTATCTTAGGTTTTACATATTAGTATACTCTTACAATGCAATTTTTGTATTTTTTCTCAGAAATGAGATATTTTCCCGCGGTAAAAAGTATCCTATGTATATGTTGACCCGAATAACCAGCTACGACCATACCAAATTTCATCAAAATCCGTCCAGTGCCTTTTCTGTGATACAGTAACAGACAGACAGACAGACAGACAGACAGACAGACAGACAGACAAAAATTCTAAAAACTGTACGGCCTCTATATCGATAATAATGTCTATTACAATAATATTTTCCATAAAAATATTTAATGTACAGATTTGGCTAAGTTACAATTTTATTATAGGTATAGATTTTAAGATAGGTACGGTACCTACTTAACTATCAAGGATCATGCTTCAATAAACTTTAAGCTAGTAAACAAAATCTCTGAATAATAATAATTGTTTTTTTTTTAAGATCTCAAAAAACAGAAAAGGTGTTTCTGTTCATGTAAAATTCCATTAAAGCGTACAAATCAATTGCATGTAGAAGTTTGGAGAGGCGTGAGGTTACGTTAAACTTTTGTGAGTTATTACACCAAATTTGTCGCTGAATTTTAATTTTCTGAAGCGATGAAATATACATGACTTAAAAATGCTTCAGAACATAAAACCACGAACAGTTTGATAAAAACGCGGAAAATTAAATTTAAGATTACTGTTTCTGATTTCAGCGAGTGCTTAGTTAAGACTTATTATTAATTTTGAAGCGTTATCTAACAGTTACGTTAATTCTTAATAAAATTTCAATACTACGAGTATTTCTACAAATTAATATAAAATTCAATTTATTTGGGAAATCTTAGAGAAGTCTGTTAGTCTAGGTAATTATGATTATATTGGTAATAAATTTATTAGAAAGGTAATAAAGTTTTTTTTTGTTTTAAAGGTGACTTGAGACTAGAGAGTGTTCTTAGCTATAAATCAAGAAAATCCGTTCAGCCGTTTGTAGGCTATCTGCTTTTTTCTGGACAGTAAAAGAATATGTACAACTTCCACTGATCTAATCGATTCGAAAATTTGTATCCCGTTACTTTAATGACATTGCAATGATATATTAAACAAGAACTGGGCTAATAATAGATTTTTTATAATTTGTAATTTAAGAGTTATATTATATTTGGCTTAGTTTGTAGTGACCCTACTTGCTGTGCCAGCGGTCGCGAGTTCGAACCCCGCTAGGGGCATTCATTTGTGTGATGAGCACGAATGTTTGTACTCCAGTCATGGGTGTTTATATTTATAATATGTATGTATTTAAAGTTGTTATATATGTATACTGTATCAAATATCTGGTATACATAACACAAGCCTCGTAGCTTACCATGGAACTATATAGATAGTGCTGTGTGTGTTAATGTCCGAACATATTTATTTATTATATTGAGTTATAATATACATATTACAATGAAATGATATCTTTGGCTATAACTTTAGTACCAATATAAAAAAGAAAACCATTTTTACCTATACGTTTCATAGATATAAGGGTAATTTTTATCCAATGTAAATTGGAATGAAAGGATACAAAACTGGTTTTAATTAATTAAAGTTAGACGCTCTTGTTCTGATATCTTTTGGAGTTTATCGTTGGACTATTAAAGGATTGTGTTAAGTGTTTAGCGATCACTCGGCTGTATGATTCAATTTATATTTTTGTTGGGTATTTATTAATATGTTTGGTATTAATTGTTCAAACTGAGCAATAATCAATTAAGAAATTCGTATTTTACAATTTATAACTGATAGCATTTATTTTAACAATCAATATTATATTAACCACGTAAAATAGTACCAAAAATGTGATACAATAATGTAATAACAAATTTTAAGTTAATACCCTAAAAGCACTGCTGCAAATGCAGTTACTTTTTGACTGATTAAATTTATCCTCAGTATGTATTCAAGAGCTCAAAATATATACATTTGTTAAGTAAACTTACGATGTGATTGAACAACAAACAGCCAAGTATTCAAATAAAGGAACTTTTCTGTTTATTTTCTAAACTTATCATACAATAATTATATGGTTTTAATGGAAATACTTATAATACAGCTTTTTAAGATGAACGCTAAATAAAGTTCGAACTGATTATTTAAATAATTATGGTTATTTGCGCTACTTGTATCGCTCCATTATAATATACTTAAAAAATATATTAAAAGATTACTTGAGTTTTTATAGCGTTGGACTTATGTAACAGTACTTTGAAGTACAAATAAAAAATAATTCTTCCCCGCTTATTTAGTAAATTAAGTAAAAATTGTTACATAAAAGTTTTATATCCCTTCTTGACTGTATCAACATTTTATGTGGCATCATGTAATATAAAATGAGCTCCTGGCTGCGGAAATAAAAGCCTGTATAAAACCTGGGCAAATGATGTAGTTACATATACGAGAAATCGAATGAGTTCTCCATTGAAACTTTCCTGAAAAGGTTGAAAAGACCTTTGTGACAAAATGTTGGCATAAGAATGTAATGTAAAAATATATAGGTGAATAATAAATTTAAGCGCTTTTAATAAAAATAATTTATTAACGTTCCGTTACAATTGCACTTTTATATATAACAACTTTGATATGTTGTTATATTAATATACTTTAAATAGCAATAATAAAGTGTTCAATTACTAGTGTGTTATCAGTCATGCATATAATAAATAAATTTGAAAAATAAATTACAACGAAATTATATTAAAATATTAGAAATACCTTTAATACGTAACTTACAAAAAACAACATGTTGTTTCAACGTACGGGCCCTTACGGTCCCTCTTCTATTAGACAGTAATATTTCAGTAGTAAACCGGGAATGAAATGAGAAAGGACGGAGAGAATGGGGATATATAATTAAACATTTTTCCACTGTGAGCTTAAATAAACTCTGCAGGTGGGTATAAAATGAGGAAATAAAACACGGGTAACAACCATTTGTACCCGATTTCAGTACAACCAAATTTGGTTCGAAACTTGATATATCTTTCATGTAAATCTTTTTCAAACTTCACTATATCCAAATGAAAATAAAACTATTTGCGTACGTATTTTTTCACAGAAATAATTGTAAAAAAAAATTCCTTGAATGTATGTTTCCGATAGAAATTAAATTAAAGATATTTTAAAACATTATTTCAAACAACAGAATACAGCCAGTAATTGCCTGTCAGAATACTATATTAATTTTATTTAAGAACCGAGATGAATAAAATTGAAAGAACAAAATCCAATCACAAAATTGTTCTACGTTTAATAGTGAACGTTAAAGACTAAACGAATACGTTTCCATTACTTAAATGAGGTACCTACTTATTTCTAGTTTATTTAAGATATTAGATAAAAGTATATTTTATCTATTGATGAGAATTACTTCTCATTTTTAGAGTAGAAACTTATTTAGGAAATATCTATTTTATTCCATGAATATAATAACTGCTTGTAACAAAGCGGGTTCCTAACTAGTTTTTCACAGGCCTCTGGTAAAACTTATAACATGCATGTTGTTTAAAATGTCTAGTATTAATGTAATGTTACCCAGATATGTTCAAAATATCTGTATACTCCATACAAATACAATTTGATAAGGAAATAACCCCAAAAACTCCGTACATACATATACGTATACTCGTAGGTAGTACCTACCTATAATGCTGGAGGTACACTTGGTGTTATTTTGATTGCGCTCACACTTCCGTAACCACTACAAAGGTTAAATATAAAATATAAAGATATTACAACAATACATATCGAAACATGTACTAAAAATGTGACTCTTAATCGTTGTTTGAATTTCTGTCTGTTCTCGTCAAGTGAAAACGGCTGGATGGATTTCAATAGCATTTCATTAGGTTATTTTACACTTGGCTTAACATTTAGCGCCATAATATCTTCTGTGCAAATTGCTAGTGTCAGAGATATTTGTTTCTTTGTCATTCCTACTACATAATATGTTCCTCCTGTGTATACGATAATCATTTAATACGAATATTACCTTAGCATCGATTCCCAATAAAAGTCAATATTTTAAATAATAATAATTTTATGTATTATTATCATTGTAAAATCTAATTTTTCTTTTAATTTATAAGCTAAGAAGTACATAAAACCAGCTTTAGCGTTGAAGCGAAAAATAGCTTATACGACTTATAGAGTCAAATAGAAACATGCTACGCTCTTTCTAGAGTCATATTACGTCTGCATCTGGTACGATTCGTGCTGCCAAAAGGTAATGTGTAAAGTCACGTAGAAATGAAATGCCACAGTAAACTAGGTTAGAAAACTGAAAACATTCAAAGCCATAGCCATAACATACTTTAAGGAGAAAAACTTTACTAACGAGGTAAATTAATGGCTACTAATCGGCCCAAGGCGGACTAATAACTTATGTATGAAATAACAACTTACGTACTAAGGATTTTTTTTTAAATAATACCGCTCCAGGCAACACGAGCAATACCTCGAAAAAAATCAATTTTTGCTTTACAATAACGTTACAATATAATTTGTTTTGCGCTCCATGTTTTTAAAATTGTTGTGTTAGTTTTGGACAAAAATAAGAGCAATACACAAGTTTTAAGAACTTTTTCCTTATGACTTGATTGTTTAATTACTCTTAATGGAAATGGGTTCTAATAAGAATGTATTTTAAGATAAAGAATTGAAATATTGTACTGTAAATAATTATCTATATAATAATACGTGAAGCAAAAACTTTGTATCCCTTTTTACGAAAATTGCGCTAACAAAGGAGTATGAAATTTCCCACACTTATAGTTTATATAGAGAATGAGTGCAGAATGCTAATATTTTTGTAAAATTATGCATAAAAAATACATTAAATCAATAAAACAACATTACGCACACTACCATGTATTTGACACATACACGCATATATACTCTTTTATTTATTGTTAAAGTCTGTGGTCAAATTGAGAATTATGTAATAATACGTGAAGCAAAAACTTTGTATCCCTTTTTAAGAAAATTACGCGGATGGAGGAATGTGAAATTTGACACAGTTAAAGTTATATGGAGATATAGTGTAGAATGCTAATACTTTTATATAAAATACATTAAATTAATTAAAATAAACATTTTGTTTGTGAACTGATCTGTTTATTTTTTGTTTTAGTTTAATAGCTATTGACGAGCTTTAGTTTTATAAACAAAAATCAATAATAATCATGGTCGAAGTTCAACCACTCGGCGAACTCTACTTATAAATAAGTCATGTTGTGTTTGAACGTTAAACTGTTTGACCTATACCATCAAAGATCATTTCTTGAATTTTGAAAATATGAAATATGCCGTTCGCACTAACTTTCGAGCGCATATTATTAGGATACCAGCGACTCACCCTCGCTTCGTTCGGATTCCTCCTTAGGAACATTTTATCTGTTAGTATGGAATATAGACTATATATATTATATAGGTATGATAAGTTGTCGTGGGTTGTATTATAACGTATTTGCCGGTGGGAATGAGATAATCTCTCGCGGGAAAAGAATACGAGCCTATCCACTCTCCAACTACTTCATAAAAAAATTACGCCAATCCGTCACTCAGTTTAGACGTGAAAGAAAGACAAGCACACACGCTTTCATATTTATAATACACTAGCGGTTCACCGTCGCTTCGCTCGGGTTTGCTTCTAGGAAAACAAAAACAAATTTATCCCACGGGAACCGTAAATTTTTTCAGCACAAAAAGTGCCTATGTGTTATTCCAGACTATAATCTATCTCTGTGCCTTTCATCCAAATCCGTTCAGCTTTTCTGGCGTGATTGAGTAACAAACGTCCAAACTCACATCTAAACTTTCACATTCATAATACTAGTAAGATACATATTATATTATCACGTCAAAATCATCAAAACTAAACATATTAAAATACCTACTGTATTATATCACACTTTTATGTGCTTTAGAAAAATACGAAAAATAAGAAATAGCTAACAAATCGTACTTAACGTACCTCGTACTCATTTCTCTGAGCACTTAACTAAATTATTGTGAAATATTTATGTAATACTAGAAGGAATAATCTTTCGAGTGGTGTGATGACTCTCAATAATCTTCTTTATGGCAAATAAAGTACGCTTTTTGTAAAATTATTTACATTGCACTGTTATTGTTTATTGTATCAAAAGTAAAATTATATTTTGTTTACTTATTGATTACAGATTTTTCCTCTTTGTACCTTACAAGTATTTACTTTGATTAAAACTTTGAGGTAAGATTAAATAATTACGAATTTCATACCAGATTTAGATATTAATTTTGAGCTCAGTATCCTGTACTGTAGCGCTGCGTCGAGCGTTTTGAAGTAAAGTAATAGCTTTATGAATTTTCTTCCATTTTTTAATAAGATCTTCTTATTACGAACGAAATTATTGTGTCTCCTGCTGTAGCGAAACCGAAATTGAAATGTAATTACTTCATGCTTGTTTCATATTAGGTTCCGTATGCGAATATTTATATTTATCGAAATTTGCTCTTTGCTGTATCTATACTATGCGTAGCATTTTTAATTACTAAATAACACAAATGTGTAACTTAATTTTCTTATAATTTTTCAATTTTGTTGTCACTATTATAAATTATAAACTTAAACGTAAGTAATAATACGGTATTAAAATAGCTCAGACATAATTTTAGTAAAAATTGAAAAGAAAACAATGTATTTGGCCAATATTGTTTGGCCACAGTATGGTAAACAAAGCGTTTGACACAAAACGCTTATTGATTACGCTTGGACGGCGATTGTTTCGAATGGATCCAGGATGAAATTCTATAAACACAGTTTAAAAGCCACAACGGTTCGCAATAACGTAATGTTAGCTCCCGGTAAGCCAGAAACAATTCATTTCTGCGGATCTCCCTGCCGCCCGCCCAAAGACGCCGTGGGAAGTTAGCCGATCCGTGAAAAGCAATTCTTCTCGTGCCGTTAGCTTTCTTCACCGTACATTTAATGTAGATCGATATTTTGTTATAGTTTATTTGTAGCATTGCGTATTTAGATTTATTGAAAAAAATTTTTTAATACTTATTTCTTCTTTGAAAGAACCATGCGGATAGCATTGAACGATAAGAATATAAACAAATTATTATTGTTTTGGATTGAAAGTGAAGAAGGAAATACTATGCTACAAAATTAAATTTTAGTTTTAGGAGAAGATAAAAATTATTGTAAAAAACTCTCAGCGAAGTTCATATAAAAAGATTACTGTTTATACAAATAGAATAACATCACTTTGTACATGTGAGATGCGTATTACGTTCCCCTTTTTACTTTTTATGCTTGCTAAGATAAATACATAAAGAAAATTTCCGTTGACACTGCTTCGGATAAAATGTGAACTTTTCCATTTCTTATTTGAATATAATCTATAGATATTTTTTTTAAATAAATCTATTTATTAATGTATAATTAAAATAAATTTCTTTGTTTATGTATTCTATAATGTTTTATTATCAAATTCTTATGTTACCATATCATTAAAATATTTGATAAAATAATTTCATCAGACCGTTTTCGGTGACCGTGTCAGCGCAGACGACTTTAAAATCGGATGCTAAAAAAATATTTACAAAAATTAAAAAAAAAGCCGACTGCGTAAAAAGCGAACTAAAAAGATTAAGACAAGTTGACGAAGGAACATAGTAGTATGAAGTCGGAGAAATACATATATATGTTTAAATTTTATAATAGCTCCGTGTGTGTATGTCTCCGACTGCATAATATGTTAAAGTCTAGCTAAGTTCCTTCGACAACTTGTTTTAATGTTTTAGTTCGCGTTTTACGCAGTCGGCATATTTATTTTTGTGAATATTGTTTTTATTTCTTATTTTTTAGCATTTTGTATTCCAAATTACATTTAAACATACAAGTTGTATATTTATGTAAGTCATTTATAAAATCCTTTATTATGATATCCGATAGGATTTGAAAGGAAAAAAATTGAGGATATAAGTGGAGCCTAAAATCGGCCATTTTAATTTTTATAATTTTGATATATCCAGTGTCACTCTTTCAATTAAAATGAATCTAACGACATATCTCAAGCTAAAATCCATCAAGCCGTTTAGGCTACAGAGCGTGCCAAATAAATATAAATACTAATACATACATACATACACTCGAAAAACATAAACCTCCTTTTGCCGCAGTCAGGCAAAAAAATTGTTCATTTCATTCGACATTCGATATACATAGGAATGCAGTTCGGTGAGTGACCAGGTGCGATGCTGACAACTTCGACGACTTTCCAAAGCACAAAGGAAACTCCAGATTGCTATAAGTAATTTCTTTACACTAGAAATCTCTGTAATTTTATGAAGATTGATCCAGGTCAAAATTCTCGACGCCTGTATCGGCGGTTATACACGCTAGCCATGGCTAATAATATTACGTTTTTATTATTTAAAATAAAGGTATTATTTAAAATACATATGTATGTATTAAGGAAGAAGAAGCAGAAAAGATACTCGTATTTTGGCGTAATAGCACTAGATATATTTTTTCCTCATACAGCAAAACAAAGAAAAGTTCAATTTGCGCTATTTATCTACACAAAAGATTATGATATGTTTGGTAAAGAACCTCCGTGATTTTCATTTAAACCAATTTCGGAATATAGGACCACTACAAACATTCACCCGCATCGAAATGGAATCTACGTACTTCCAAATCCGTTGTTTTTATTATTGACTGCGATTCACCCTCGCTTCGCTCGGGTTTCGTCCCTAGGTTGATTCTCCATACAAGCTTTCATCCCCATTTTCACCCTCTTAGGAGGGTGATTTCCGGGATAAAAACTATCCTATGTCCTTCCCAGGGTCTCAAACTATCTTCTAACCAAATAATCTTAATCAGTTGAGTAGTTTCGGGGCTTATTCGTTACACACAAACAAAAAATCAAATCTTTTCTCTTTATAATATATTATACATAGATAAAAACCTAACAACCACTTTTAAAATAATACGATTGGTAATTCGTTAATGTTGAATACATTTTTGCTATTAAATGAAAATCAAACACATCAAGTGGTATAAGTGGCTTAAAAATAATAAGAGTTATTTAAAACTACCGATAAGAATTTAATTATCTTTGACTACAAGACTCGGTATTATAAGTGTTTCAATGAAAGGAAACGTCACTAACTTAAGGAAGACTTTAATTAAATATTGATTTCTTAATTACTTAAAAGTTAGAACAAAGGAAGTTTTTATAGTAGACGAGAGCTTTTTATTTACGTATTTTCCTACTAAATAAAGTATCTATTGGCGTACTTTATTTTAATTATTTTTCCTTAGAATGATGTCTACAATCCATAATATAATAGTTACAAAATGATATACATACGTATATACGGGAGTATATTCTTTTCCATTTCTAAAAGAGTTGTAGAACGTCATCTGGTCTAACCTCCCTATGCACCCTCTAGCTAGTAAATGCGACATTTCCCGGTTATGTATATCTAGATACTAATCACTAATTAATCACTAATCACAATCACTAAGTGTACACTACATAAGAATTAGTCGTTATAATATATAGGTACCATACATAATCATTTCTTATGTAGCATAACCTTAACTTTATCTCCGGTAAAAGTGATTACTTGTGAAACTTTTAATTTTTTATATTTAATATATTTTTATTATAAAATTGTTATATTTTTATATATGAAAATTTTTGATCTCGTCAATTTAATTATAGTAAAGTCTTGAAAATTCTCTTACGTTAATTATTGATGAACGAAATTCACACTCTTTATTCATGACCCATTCGATGAAGATAATTGTTTTATAGTTTTCCTTCATTAAGAAACCCAGGGGAAGCTGGCTTTAAGCGAAATTCGAAATACAATTTATCCCTTAGAGATTTCTTCTACCTTGAGCTGAATGAAATAAGTTTAATGTTTTTTATTTTATTTTGACAAAGATAAAAAAATGCAGTGGGTAGTCCATTGCATCTTTTTATCTTCTTCGAAATAAAACCTACAAAGGAGATACTGTAACTTATAGTGCCACCATCCTATTGAATTATTCTGAAGAATGCAATAAAACAATAAAACTAGTAGGTAGTATTTGATGTTGCCACTGAAAAAATTAGCATCTTTAAGTAACTTTTTGCCACCTATGGGAATCGATGTAGCTAGGGCCGACCTCAACACAATATAATCATTTTCTATGGGAATCTCTTCATCTAAAAAAATACATAAAGTAGGTATTTTATAATATTTTTAGGCGAATAAAACCTCTACATTCAAACTATAAAATTTACAACCCATATGTGAAATACAAAAAGAGTGTAAAGAGAAGTTAATGTAGTAACTTATGAACGTTCCATTCGAATAGCGAAGTAAAGAAACATAGTATATGTATATGTATGGTATATATTATAACGACTAATTCTTATGTAGCATAAATTACAGCATACTCTATAAATAACTTAGAAGTGTGTTATGCGTTTAACAATGCAACCGAACATGAAAACAGAGTGACTTGGTCGTAAAGTAGGAAAAAGTGGCCTCATTTATTTTCCTTTTAGCGATAAGGGTGGCGTACCCATTGTAGTCAGATTCCCGTCACCTGTCAGATTTCACGACGTTACATACTGACGGAAACCATCTCTCTATGAAGGTCTTAACATAAAATAGATTTATTTTCTTCCTAAGAAAAATCTTAAAGCTGTGAACAACAAACCCATAGAGCTTCCTATACGAGAATTTCTTAAGAACACAATAAACCACTGCACTGTACAGGAAATATGTTATGGTATAGAAGTATTATATTTATGTCACTATATTGATTTATCGAGGGACTGTGCAGCGGTTATTGAGTTTAATTTTAACATGACTACTTTTACATTTCCAAGAAAATTGCATTATAGTTTTTATCTTACGTAACTTTTTTTAGACCAGAAACATTTGTGATGGTCTATATAAAACACAATATTTTTTTAAATATATTAATAAATTTGAATTAATTATATAATATCCATATCTTAATATAAAGTTATGCAATAACACAACATTTCGGTTATCATCACGGCATTTGAAATTACAGCAACGTTTCTAAACATAGCAGATACCGTTAAGGGGTATTTATATAAAATAGCTTCTATGGGCATAGTCATAAGAGTCGTAACAAAATGAGCAGCATACTCCTATATAGAATATAGTAAACTAAGTCGTAAACCTGGAGCGGGCGGCGAAATTAGTACTAATGGTCACTACAGCAATACGCCATCGCGTGACTGCCGCCCGACTCTCTGCAGATAGGGAGAAAGGCAGGTAAAATATTTTTATTGCCACATCCAGTGGTTAATAGTAACCATTAGGTGGTTCAATGTTTTGTTTTATCTTTGTCAGTCTTTGAATTATATATCTATGGTGTGGCAAACTCCATTTATGTGACTTTTTTGTACTATATAACCCAATAGAGATTGTCCCGCTCAAATTTCAATTTTGTTCGTGATCTTTGAGTTCATATAAAATATTAAGTATAGAATAAAGCACTTTCAGCTTTCTTCAATTTACAGGCAAATTTTTTGGATAAGAAATATTCTACTAAGAAAATTGTAAGATAAAAATTAGCCAAGTCGGTCCAGTACTTCTCAAGTGAGATGCTTACCAAAAAACAGCGTTTCAATTTCATTTATATAGATATAGTTTATTTATGTCACAGACACCCTTTCTACAAATTTTAATGGCAAAGCTTTGCATTCACTCAGGTGCTACCGGAGAAGGGTAAGAAAATCGAAGTTTGTTTTTAATCAAAGCTGCCCACCCAGCGTCCATGTTATTGGATTTGTTGAAAGTCGAAATACAGTTTGATATCCTTTATTGTTTTTTACAACAAAATAAAAACATGAAACCAACCAATGTATTTATAGTTGCAATTGGGCCACAAAAACTTTTGAATGTGGTTTAACAATCAATGCTAACAAAGTTATTATAATCAAATATAGAAACTCTACTAGTATCAAAATATATCTTTATTGCAGCAGTGAAAAATGGAACGAGTAATTTTTATATAGGTGAAAAAAAAAATATATTTTATATTTCGTTCTCGTTAGATCAATTAGGTATATTCATAATATATTGTAGTATATATTACTCCTATAGTAATTAAGTAAAAGTATAACTAAGGCGACACTATAAATTATAATAGACATTTACTTTATTTGACAATAATATTGATTTGGTTTAGAGCCAGCTTTTGATTGAGAGAGTAGTTCATCTACTTGGAATAGCTCCGTATCTAAAAATCGTATCGCAAATCAGCTAGCCATAGGTATATAACCTATAAGCTACTTAAAAGCGTAAATAAATGTAAGAATAACATCTCCAATATTGCTGGCAGTTTCAGAGATTGAAAGTAAATGTAATCTTAATTACTTTACTCGTACTTACGTCACTGATAGAGTAAACAGTTCTTAGGCCGTAACAGTTGGGGGTCGACTATGAAATATATCTAGCGATTCGTTACTGAAACACTATTTATTATTTACAAAGAAGGATTTGCTAATTATATACGAATACAAGGAAACTCAAACAAAGCGTGAGCTGAAATAATGAAACAACAATCCTTCTTAATTCTTATCGTTTTCAGCAGTACAGGCCCAGCAGGCGGGTAATGAATCTTGCAAACATTGTTGGCTTTGGAGTATGAAGTTAACAGATTACATGTATATTTAATTCGAGCTCGCCGTACAGTCATCGTGAAAGAGCCCCAAGAAGGTATACAAAAATATAATAATTTATGGTACCATCAAATGGAATTAATCACTTTTAACATTCGCCTCGGGATACGCGTCTAGATAGTAGCAATTTTTAAGAACATTTTTATTAATCGACTAGCGACTCACCCTCGCTGAGCTCGGGTTCGTCCCTAGTTACGTTTTAGCATTTAGTATAGATTTCACAGAGATGAGATATTTTCCAGCAGTAAAAAGTAGAAAATTTCATCAAAATCTGTCCAGTTGTTTTCTCGTGATGCGATAACAGAATAGGTAACGGATAGACAGAAAGACAGACAAAAAATCTAAAAATTATAGATTAGGCCTCTGTATCGATAATAATGTTTATTTCAATAAGATTTTCCAAAAAATATTTCATGTACACATGTTCGGTTCAGTTACGAATTTTATTATATGTATAAACTAGCGACTCACCCTGGCTCCGCTCGAGTTCGTCCCTATTTACGTCTTAAGGTTTAATATAGATTTTTCAGAGATGAGATATTTTCCCGCAGTTAAAAGTATCCTATATGTTGACCCGGATAACCAGTAATAATCATACCAAATTTTATCAAAATCCCTTCAGTGGTTTTTGCGTGATGCGGTAACAGACAGAAAAAAATTCTAAAAAACTGTCGATTCAGCCTCTATCGATACAGATATGGCTATATGGCTATTTCAGTAAGGTTTTCCAAAAAATATTTAACGTACATAGGTATGATGGTCTGTTGTTGGTCGTATTTTAACGTGTTTTCCCGTGGGAATGAGATATATACTTATACTATAATATATTATAGAGTCTATCTATTCTACACTAACCGTTAAAATGTACCTAGAGACGAACCCGAGCAAAGCGAGCGTGAGTTACTGGTTTTTAATATAAATAACTTCATTAATTTACATATTCATTGTCCATTACAAAATAATGCTCAATTATACTCCATAATTGCTCCTTAATATACTAATTTAATACGTCATTATCGCTTATCCAATGACAAAGGGAATTGGAAGATGGCGCTCGTATGTGTTAAATTATTTATTATTGTTATGATATTGGTTCCATAAATATAACTTGTTTTAAATAGCCCCAAAATTTAAGGCAGGGAGTAATATAGTATCAACTTTTTAATGAAATTATTTTTAGATACATTTATGTATATTGTTCTTTTTCATTTTTTAATAACTATATATATGTATATATATATATATATATATATATATATATATATATATATAAATATGTAATACTTCTTATCATAATACTTATTACAGTATTATATTATTATATATTTGAAAGTTTGTCCTTTTTCAGGTTAAAACGAATTTTTTTCTATTCACCTAGTTGGTGGGCTCGAGAGTGGCATGAGTTAATTTTCTTATGGGAAAATATTTCCTTCTCACGGAAAAATGTTATATTAAACTCATATACAGGAAATCATGATTGATATGGTTTTTTCTATGGAGGTTGAGAGTGATAAGCGTATGCGTACGAGTATATACATACATAGGCATAAGGTAGGATATTATAAAACGAGACGAACCCGAGCGAAGCAACGGTACTTTACTAGTAACTACTTGTATATAAAAAAAACATTTCCATATTTATGTTTAAATACATTACTCATATTTAATTTATTCCCGAATAAATAAAATAAGGTTTATTTACATATTACCCTTATCAAATTTCGCTTAATCACATTTAAGGTAAAGTTACCTGCTCGTTATAAAACTTGGACGGTATAATGATCTTAATAGTACCATAATAAACAGAAAATGTGGATTGACGAGCGGACGAGGCTGAGATAACGCGGGCTTGGATGATTAATGTGTAGGTTACCCTGGTCCTGACACATCACATAGCTACTGATTTTTAAGATAATGAACAGCTTAAAGTCATCATAGAAAGTGAAAATTTCGTTTCAGTTTATTTATGGCATTTTTAACACTGCCTTTTTGCAGAGGTTACATAAACCTTGCGATTTTGCTTACGGGAAATAAAATCGGACACTATGTATCCGGTTCTGATACTGTACTTTTAGGATGGAACACTAGAATTTACTTTAAACTTATAGGCATATTCTTTTATCTCGGTTTATCAAATGATTCTTGTAAGAAATTAATACTTTGCAAAGGTTAGTGGAGGAAACCCGGAGTCTATGTGAGCGAATTGGGGGCGGCGGTACTTTTATATATTTATATTTGGCAGCGACGTTAGCGCAACGATATTGAAACTTACCTCTACTTTGACGGTAGAAAAAATATCTCTATAGACCATAATGATAAGGGTATCATGTTTACATTTCCATACAATATCCATTCTATTGGTCGCTTAACTATGATAGGTCTATTGTGATAATTTAAATAAATTCTGTTCGAATAGTTGTTTCCAAATTACACGGCAACGATACATTAACTTTAAAATAAAACCAATATTGCATGAACAGTTTAGGGAGCAAAAAGTAACGCTGAACAAACAGATGCAATTTACAAACTAAAAAAGCGGTCCATGGGAAATCCCCTGAATGCAAATTAGGCAATAGGCTTTCACAGTTAAAGCATTTCTCGATGAATTCGTTGTACGTAGCACGTTTGGTGCGTGGTTTCCATGTTTTATGAAAAAAGAATTCAGTCCCACATATTTCTGAATAGTTATATTAATAATGATGATAGTTCAGCCCGTTTGCTGGGTACGGTAGGCCCCCTTACATGTTACGGGAAATAGGTCACCTACCTAGTTTGCCAAATGCGTGCTGGTGGCCTTTATGTCTCTTTCGAAAGCTAATTAGCTTCTCTCAGATAAGCGAGTTTTCTCATGATGATTTACTTAATGTTATTAGCAAAGATTCACACATGAAAATCATAGAAGTATAAGGACTCATTATTTAAATCTACTTCACTCCATTTTCAATTTAGAATTGCTATTCTAAATGTTTATAATTTAATAAAGAGAATGTAGAGAGGCAATGGAAGTGCCAGAATATGAATTTTCATTGAGTTTGAGAGCAATGGAATTGTCAGACAATAGACATGCTAATAAAAATCAGAATTCAATTTCATCTATGTTTTTTTTTTAAATACAAATGATTTTTGTTTTCAAATTAACTCTTTGATGTATTTGAGTTATGATGGATTTATTTATTTGGAACAGATTTAACTTAGCGTCATTAATATATTCAGTAGGTGGAAATCAACGTTTTTAGAACTTCTCTCGCTTTATCGTACTAAGCTATCCGTTCTTTGTGCTGTAATTATCAGCGAAGATTATGTTAACCCTTAATAAGGCGCATGGGGTCTCTGATGACCTCAAATAAAATAGGATATTTGAAAGTTTTGACATTGATTATAATCAAATGAAATAGATATTTGAATAAAAGATTTTACTATAACCTAATATAAAGCAATAAGAATCTCTTTTTTCTTAAAAGATGACAAAAACAAATACAAAATAAACCTCTACTAAAAAGTAATAAATATATATTACTGAGGTCAATGATAGGATAAAAAATATTCCAATAGATTAGATAACTCATCTTTTATGTTTTATTGCAATAATTGCTGCACTGACGGGTGTATATAAATTTTGAGCACTTAGTGCATCTTGACTTTACTTTTTTGCTCTTCTTATGACATGACTTTTTGCCGGCCACTGAGCAATATTTTTTGTCCATATATCGTCTATACTTTATTTGACTTAGGGACTCCTCCTTAACCACTACGATCGTATATGAAAGTTCTAGAACCAACTCTATTGGTACCGTTGTTTTTGAAAACATACGTCATATATTACGACAAACAACTTCCTCTGTATTTTTTGTCTTATGCACCACTAATATGCACAAGCAGTACACGTTCAATAGATAAAAATATAGCTAAAGGCTATCTTTTGGTTCTTCTCCCAGTATAATAATTAGCACAAACGGCTGGTCATTGCAGTTTATTCCTGCTTTAGTAGCATTATAGTATATATATATATATATATATATATATATATATATATATATATATATATATATAAACATTGTATTCATAAAAATAATAAAAATAAATACTATTTATGGTAGAACGCATTAAAATATTACACATAAACAATTATAAACAAGACTTATGTCCAAAAAAAATTACGTAATTAGTCGAATGTGGTCACGGTGCTAGAGCACAGCAACAAAGGCGCGGGCGTTGAAGAATGAGGATGCACTGTGTTTGTTACAAATTTTGCCTCAATCTTTCGATGACCCCAAGCGCCCACTTAAGGGTTAAGTTTTAGTTACTTCCAATAACAAATCAACAAAAATACTTCGGATATATATTATGTTTCTTATACCAGGTCACATCCCTGTTCTCATTACATGCCTCGTACATGCATAGTAAGGGAAGCCGTAAGAGAGAGGCTTAATTAGTCTCATTTTTATTTAATTATAATAATTAATTTGTTTACGCAACAACGCTTATATCTGTAACACATCTCGTGTCACTAGGGGTGTTCTTGTAACACGATGGGGTACTCCTTCCCTTCGTGATCCGAATAGCTAAACTAAAGCTCACTAAAGCTCAAAGAATATGTGGATTAGTAACGTACTCTTCGTAAACATCCAATCAGAGTGTTGACACTTCTCTTGTATTGACTATGTACAAACACCGCTTTAGAGCGATACTTGAATGTTAACAATCACAAAATTATTTGTTTATGCAAACGAATAATTGTGATAATATAGTGTCTATGGTTTTAGTAATAAATTTTATTTGGTACTTTGAAGTAAAGAATGAGTTTAAAATGAAATTAAGTTATTTTAATAAAGGCAAACAATATATCAGTATAATACATATATTCCATAACTTTTTGACCGAATTTAAAGAGGTGGCATGTTGCGTATTAACCTCGCCGATTTTTAATTGAGTTACATAATTGTTAAACGAATATCTAATTAACTTACTCAAGTATAAAATTTCAAGAAAAAGCACTTCCTTAAGTGTGATGTCATTAGAATAACATTTTAAATTCTATTTTTATGAACGGTATTTTTATTTTAACGTTTAGTATACATTACTCAGAGATGCGATTTTTTCCCGCAGTTAAAAGTATCCTATATGTTGACCCGTATAACCAGTTATCATCGTACCAAATTTCATCTAAATCTGTCCAGTGGTTTTCTCAGACAGACAACAATACTTAAAACTATACATTCGGCCTCTGTATCGATAAAAATGACTATTTCAATAAAGTTTTCCAAAAAATATTTAAAACAGTTTGAATTTTACTATACGAGTATGTATAGATTACATATTACCATTAAAAAGTTAAGTGTAGTGTGTGTAATTCATACCCACAGTATTTAGTACTAATGATTTCTTCTACATGTTAAAAGAACATTGTTATTTCAGAATGTTACTCAATTATTGTAAGACTTAAAATTTTTCCCGTTAAAAAGCACAGTGCTGACAAATGATTTACTCGTATATAGGCCAACCATTAACCGTCAATTAAAAAGACGATTAAGCTGTAATAATTTATTATTCACTATCATTTATATATATATATATATATAATTACGCTGTTTAACTATAGTCTTGAACTATAGTTAAACAACGTAATTACATCAATATACAAATTAGGTTTCAAGCTCGGGTAACGGAGTTGGTAACAATTTAACGTCGTAACAGAGCTCCTGCACTTACGATGTTTGTCTCTGACAAGACTGTGGTATTTAGATGGTCAGGATATAAACGCCAAATACTAGAACAGTTTAGTACTCAAATCTTAATAAGAAAAAGGAATCCAAAATAGACACGTAGGCCCGATGTATAACTATCTATAGTTTTATACTACTATTATAAAGAGATTTTTTTTTGTTTGTAATGGATAAACTAAAAATCCGCTGAACTGATTTAGATGAAGTTTTTTATATAAATTACGAAGTTTTATCAATAGCATCAAGAATATATATATATAATCACATCATGTGGTTTTGAATAAAAAATAATTAAAACAAAAGAAATAGAGTATGTACTAAAATATTTCTCTATTCTTTAGGTACTGTTTGAATATTTAACGTAAAAAATATTTGATAGCACAACATTTACGAATAATATAGCTAAAAATTATAACAAATTATCTCTGTTACTCAAGCGTTCTATCTATAGCATCAAGAATAATCACATCACGTTTAATTTTGTAATTACGTGAAAGCGATGGGGCTGAAGTGGTTGCAAATTACTACTCAGTTACTGTGTCGCAAGTGTCTACTAACTTATCTCCATAAGCATGCATTAAATACCATGTTTCCTTTATTCGGATTTCGTATAGTATTATATATATAATACTAGTAAAATACTATGTTCATTATAATTATTATTAGTAAAGCATGTATTTTACTATATGTTTTATTTTTAATGATTTAGAAAACATATAACAAAAATACTTTTTTTGCATTAATTTTAATTAGTTTATAAAGTACTTGGATCTAGTTACAAGAAATAAATTTGACAATTAAAAAGAAATGATGCCAGCAAGGTTGTGAGCCAAAAGCTTACATAAAAATGCATAATTCATTTTTTCTGTTTAAAAGATAATAAAATGAGAGAAGCGTCAGGGTTTCCTTTAATGTTTTAGAACAGAGGGTTTTCATTAAGTGAGCCCAAAGGTCGGGCTTGAGGCCATGTCTAATAATAATTAAAATATACAACAATGATACGTCTTCCTTACTGTAAATGTTTATTGACGGAGCTACCGTGAACCTTTGCTATTTCTATTTATACCTACCTATCCGTCTCGAGCGCATTCTCCTCGGGTCAGCCGGTGAGAATGAAATAGGCGAATTCAAAGTGGACTTGTATTAATAACCAAACAGCAAATAGATCTTGATGTCTTATATTTTATAAAAAAGCCGTTGTGGCTCAGTTGTTGAGCGCATATTTGAATGGAATAAGATGCCTCGACTAAAGTCACAGTGGCACTGGCTTGGGGCAAAAATTTTTGCAGACATTTTTCTTGCTCTGTATATAAGAGCTATAAGGCGAGGGATTATGTACTACTATTTAAAATTTGATATTTATCTCGATAGTAGTGAAAAGAAGAGAATAAAGTATTCGTAAATATGTTCAATATATGTTCATTTTTATTTCTTTCTCTGCTTATCTCATTACGAAAAATATAAACTCGCAAAGTTATATATCGAAGCAAAAAAATTAGTAACTTAACTAAATAAGTAGAGTAACTCACACCCACTTCATCCCTAGGTACACTTCAACGATTAGTAGGGAATAGATTTACTATATACATACATATATACTCTTACATAGGTATGATGAGTTTTATATGCCTTACTTGAGAAATAATTAGTTCCCATACAAATTTTTATATCTCCTTTCAAACTATCCTATGTCCTTTCCAGCGTCTCAAACTATCATCATACCCAATTTCGTCTAAATCGGCTTTTTAGATTAACCATTACTAGCAAACATACAAAAAATAAACATTTTTTTCTCTTTATAATAGTAACATAGACTAAACGTACTTTCGTATTTTTTTTATATTTACTTTCAAAACAAATATACAAATGAACGATTTTTCGCTTTAGTGGATCGTTTGTTGAGTTCAGAGAGGAATAGAGTAACTGTCTCAACTGACAACGGGGCTTCTGAGCTTTCACCCAGGGAATTAAAGTAAATAATATATTAGGAGCTAATTCTATCAGCGGGCAGAGTAAATACCTATTGTATTACTGCCCCAAGAGAAGATCCCCACTCATGTGTTTCTTTGTAAAATGCTTATACGTTATTCCGTAAGGATTTAATAAATTAATTTAAAATTTAAAACTGCCATATTAGTTTTTAAGTTTATCTGTCGGTATATAATATTATTATTATTACTTTGTAAATTCTTAAAAGACAAATAATTTTGAAAAATAGCCGACCGTTTTTGAAAACAGCCGTATCGACACTTTAAAATTTTTAATTAAAACTAAATGTTACGTTTTGTTTTAATCAAACCAAATCTTCTTCGAATGGGGACCTTTACGTTCAATAAAAACGTTCACATAGTAGGAGGATTTAACCTGCAACATTTATCACATAGTATTCTTAGCTACCATAGTAATGCCACACGCTATGCGATGATCCTCTGTTTGTTATTAAAAATTAAAAATAAAACTTATGGAATAATTATTAAAGATGGTTCGCGAAAATAAAAAACTTGGTGTTAATTCCTTTCCAATAGCAGAAAATTCTTTTTCCTTTCCATTAAAAAAGTGTAATTTGTTAGAAGATTTTACAAAAACCATGTTAAACGTTACATTCACACGATTCATTGGTTTTTCAAATTAACGGAAAAGTCGGGAATCGGTAATTAGTATTGGGGGAGATGAACTAAGCTGGCTTTTGTTGCGACTAAATGAAATGAAATAAGTGGGCGTTGTATTGGGGAGTCGTGGAGCGGTGACACCGCTGCAATACAATCGAGTTCAGGAAACATGCGGACTATAAATCAAACAATTTGCTATTCTTGTTCACAATTAATAGATATAATTGTATTTTAATTATTTGAATATTAATTTACATTAAGTTCGCTCTTTCATAAATTAGACAATACAATATGGCTGAGTTTTAAAAATGTTAAGCTGTGATTAAATGTTTTTTTATGCTTTCATATTGGAAATCGACGTAAATGTCACGTGGAAGTCAATGTATGTTTTTGCTTATTTTTAAAATATAACAAATAATATTCTAAAATGAGATACAATAATTTAACTATACGATACAATAGCCAAATAAGTTGGTGAAAGTTTGAAATCGACAGGATATTTACCAATAAACCTGTCAGCATTAGTGGAACGCCCAGAGCTGCAATATTCCAAACTTCCACAATGTTCGCTGATTGTTCATACAAACAGAAAGTTTGATCATAAAACTTGGCTTTACCGCTATACACTTAGTTTATATTTTTAAGCGGATAAAATGTAATGATAAGTGATATTCATTATAGTTATGTTTGTGTTTGTTATTGTTAATAAAATCCTAAAAATGAACTGTTTCTAAAATACAAGATTTCACATTGTACTGATTTCCTTTCGTTTGATATAAAATTGCAAAGAGTGAAAAGGGATGGCAAAGTTTATATGGAGCAATATTTTGTGCCTAAGTTTACTTAAATTGATATTGATAATAATCCTTTTGATAAAATCAACGTAGTTTTTGAAATTTTTCTAGTTATCCCATTTTCTTTATGGAAAATGTTTTGTCCCTCTCTCACTCACGGTAACTAAATGTTTTTCTCGTTAATTGTCATTCGTTGACAACTGTTTTAGGAGGTACGGGCAGTCCAGCTTCGTCTTTGTATTCATGTCATCGTAAAAGTTTAGTGTGGATACCAGGCCACTCAGGCATTGCGGGCAATGAAACTGCAGATTCGTGTGCTAAAGTTGCTACACAGTGCGTATCTTTAGAATATTTTTCCAATTCTGCTCAGGTTTTGTAGTCTGTTGCAAAATTTTCATTCGATAAAGAATGAAGTATTTACTGGAACTCATCAAAATCTTTTAAGCATTATGCTGAAATTCTGTCAGAGATACCAAGCCGTCCCTGGTTCTCTCGTTGCAAACAGGCGGAACGGTAGGTATTATCAACTATTAATCGTATTCGTCTTGGACATGCATGTACTACTGTTTACCTGGCGAAGATTAGAGTCAAGGACCACTCCTTGTGTGAATGTGGCCTTGACGAAGGTAATTTATCCCACATTCTTTTCAGCTGTCCTAAACTACTTCATCCTCTGTAAGACGTTCTCCCTTCTAAAATCACCCGTCCCATTAATGCTAATTGTTTGTTAATGTTGGTAAACAGCCCCTTATGTACATTTTTGTGCAAATATATCAAATGTAGTAATATCAAATTGTAAAATATTTAATTAATTTATACTAGCATCTGCTTTATGTGTATTTATCTTGTCTATATTTTATTGTGACATCGTGGTTGGTGTAAGTCCAGATCATATAATTAATTGCTCATATTTTATATGTAAAGAGACAGTGTGAATATCTCTTTTTTAACCGATTAATACCTAACTATGCCGTGTCTTCTCCATTCTACACGATATGTGCGACGTGAGAGTAATCTGAGTCCAACTGGCACGCCTAAAAGCCAAATAACAAAGAATTGAATTGAATTCAGCTTCACTTGGCGATTTTCGAAAAATATATAAAAATACGTTTCTTCAGAATATATAACTTAAAAAGCAAAACCTTATTTAAATACAAAATTTGATCAAAATCGTTAGAGCCGTTTCCGAGATACATGAAATCTTACTAATATTATCAATGTGAAAGTTTAGATGGCTATTTAGATGTTTGTTACTCAATCACATTAGAACGGCTGAACGGATCTGGATGAAATTTGGCGCAGAGATATTATTATTATTTTTATCCATATTTTATTCCAAAGTATCAAGTTTTATTAAGGATAAAATTAAAACAGCAGCCAGAAAGCCAAGTAGCCAGGTAAAATTGCTAGTACTTAATATATTTACTTAAACCATTCTCGAAAGTTAGACTATGCTTAAACTCAAACCTAAAATTACTACAAAGCTTTAATTACTCCTTGTAGCTACCTTTTTCACAAGATACCAAAATATATTTAGGCTCTTATCACATTAAGAATGGATTAACATAAGTACACTAATGTTTCCCATGGCTTTGCCCGCCCTTAGTTTATATACAACAATTGCATGAATTCAGATAGCCTTTAAACATCAATATAGACGCCTTTAAATCTTTAAACAGCAATATATGGACAGGCTTCAAAATACAATAATAGAATGTCAGCTCTTCGTCTTTATATATCTATGTATTAAATTTTATATGCTCTTATTTATCTATTATTATAGACTTTATATAGATCTTTGCAATAAGTAAATTTAATTGTAATGGAAACTTGACAGTTATTGACCTTAGCTTTTATTAAATCTTAGTAGATTTAATAAAAGCTTTCAATAAAACACCTTGACGGTAAAGTAGCCACTTAAAGACATACGAAAGTGTATATAATATAGATATCTTAGGAACAGGCGGTACAAACATTATTAAGTTGTAAACTTACTTATTTGATAATAGAACGTAAACTGATATTAAAATCAGTCCTAATAGAGTCGATATTCGTTTGAATATGACCGATTAGGATGGGTGTCCCTGTCGAACCTTTGTCATTTTAATCATACTTCCGATCTTTCAAAGTAATGGAATTGAAATATGTTCAATTTCCTACGTTCTATAGGACTCCGTAATTTTCTGGGTGTTGTAGCATGTCATACATAGGAATTTATTTGTACGCTTATTTTGGATATTTATTATCGATATTCTGATTTTTATTTTATTTATTCCGTATTATATATCACCATATAGATTAATCTAATAGTGTAAGATAAAAACTATTTCTAATAACTAATATGCTTGACATATTTCATCAGGCAATCCATCCATCTGCAATATATATTTTTTATTAATTTTATTTTGTGCTTACTACAAAATACTTTCATTCCATGAACAGATGGGTAAAGGTCGATCTTACTTCGCATCTTTTTACAATCACTATACTAAAACATATTTCTAAGATTCTTCATATTTATATATATTTTTATTTATATTTAAACCGAAGGGAAAAACCTTAATCACTTTTCATTTCTTAGCTCTACTACATGCTTCAAGTAGAGCAATAATTAGACGGTCTTAATGACCTTAGGCACTACTTGATATTGTTACTTCATGGCTAAATGTAAGAGCCTTTTAAGTGAAACTTTTCTGATAGCTAATATAACTTAACTGCGGATATACCGAAGTAAAGCAGAATTAGCTTAAGTTTGATTTTTTTTTCAGTAATAGATAATAAGAATGTATTCAACATTATAAAAAAAACAAAAACAAAAGGGATCATGATCCTAATCATAACAATTTACCATAAGTTCAATAACGAATATTATTCGGATACTGTTCACAGTGGAAGGCAATAAAAATACCTCATGTCAAATCTGGGCCGCAATTATTCATTCAAAATGCCATCTAGCGTACTGTTCCCCAACCACCCCTATATTTATAGCGTATAGATATACTCACTCTATTCGTTATTGAAATTCTTCGTGCAAATTAAAGGGCTTAGCAATTTTTAAGGTAAAATTATTATATAATTTTATCAATAGCTTTGTTATGCACAATAAGGTATCAAGCTTTATTTAAGATGAGCGATGAGGTGGTTTTTGGTATGTGAGTTATATTTTAAAAAAAATGTTAATATTATATGGTATTTATATTTCTTAACCCTCGACGCAAAAGAGGAGTGCTATAAGTTTAATGTGTGTATCTGTGTGTCCGTCTGTGGCATGGTAGCGCCCAAACGGATGAACCGATTTTAATTTTGTTTTTTTTTTTGTTTGAAAGGTGATTTAATCGAGAGTATTCTTAGTATTGATCGAGTAAAATCTGTTCAGCTGTTTGATGGCTATCAGCTCTTTTCTAGAAGGTAGAAGGATATAAGCAATTTCCACAGATCTAATCCATTCGAAACTTGGTATCCTGTTGCTTCAATGACATTGCGACGATATGGTAACATTAGCCTGATGCTGCAGCGTCACTTGGAATTTACAAGATATTCAACTCTTTACTTAAATACTGCAAAGATATCGTGTTTAGGCTCATTGAAATGGCTTCAATGAAATGGTAATTGCGTTGGGGGTTTATTTTAATTTTTAATTTAATTTTATATATTCAGGTATCAAAGAGAGAAGGGTCGCTAAAGTTCTAATAAAATATAAATTAAAATAAAGATTTTTATTATTATAATTACTTTTCATAAGATTACTATCGATTTAACAAATTTATTATACTTATCAATTACTGGTATTTTATTGTTAAAGCGCTGATACTATAAAGTCAACACGTTTTAGAATAACAATATAACTAATAGGAATTTGCCCACTTCACCCTTTACGAGAATTTCATATAGACAATTGGAACGTTTCTAGGATTGGTTGATATAGAAACGGCAATTTGTCCGTCTATGGCTATGAATAGGGTTGCGTACCATGAAAAGATTAGCAATCATTTGTAGTGAGGATTATGTCAAAAAGATACTAGTCAGAAACATTCGCTGTTCCGTTCTATTGTTTCATATATTAAGGGGCCTTAGATAAGATGTTATTCTACAAACGTTGAACAAAATAAATCTAAAAATATATGGGAATGATAAATTATGCTTCTATGCCCATATACCTACCTACATATGTAGGATATCTTATCTAAGCCCCAACCAAGATGTAAATTACGCCTAAAAATATAATATTTAGCATTAAAGTATAAATTGAGTGCCTGTTGTTATAGATTCAGTGCTAAAAAAATATTTTAAATTTTAAGAAAAAAATTACGTCTTGCATAAGGAACGCTTTCCATGGATAATTTATTGCTAACGCTATTATGAATGGCGTTCAAATGTTACATATTTCCTTGAAACTTGTCACGTACAGTAAAGTTATTAAACTATAGCCGAAGTTGAGGCGCTATTACATTATTATATGTGGTTTATCAATATGAATTTAAATTATATAATTATATATAACTAGCGGCTTACTGTCGCTTCGTTCAGGTTCACCTCTAGAAAAACAAAAACATACCTATAACCAAACCTATAACCGTTCATTTTTCCGGGATAAAAAAAGCCTATGTATTATTTTAGACTATAATCTATCTCTGTGTCAAATTTCATCCAGATCCGTTCAGCCGTTCTAGTGTGAAAGAGTAACAAACATTCATACATCCTTACTCACAAACTTTCACATTTATAAAACTAATACGGATAGATCATCATCATTATATTTATTTAATATACAACGAAATAAAATAAATGAGCCTGTAAAATTGACGTTACTAAAGATTCTATTGAAACTGTTATAAAATATTTCATTTTATATCGTATAAGGTACTTACTCGTACTTAAATTCATCTTATCTTATCTTTTGTGTAAAAATAAATCTTCTAAAATTTTCTGTTGCATATGCACCCCTAAAAAACGAAAACAAACCCTTCTGTGTATGGAAAGGGTCCTTAATTCTGTTAGCAAAATGTTTTAGAGGCTAACTTTCAACTACTCATTTGTTTTTTACAGTACCTACTTACTATAGTATAAAGAATTTTAGGCGTGGTACTTTATAATTTAAATTATTAAGATCATAAATTATATTTTTCATTGTGATTTTGTATGTAGAAGGCAATCTCCGAAACTATTAATCGGTACCTAAAAAGTCTTTCACTGATAGATAGCTAGTAGCTACATTATCTCAGAATTCTATAAAATGTATTACAGATATGTGTTTAAGCTAAGCTTAAAGTCATTATTTAGCAAGTCGAAAAAGTGCCATTTAGAACAGAGTTCTTTGCCAGCTCTGCCTAAGCTTTTGTTTATATAATTTTAAAACAATACATAGCGAATATACGTAAAATTCTGCCACTACATAGATTAGGATACTCTTTTCTGTTATATGTAAAAACATTTAAATTAAATAATACTAATATAATTATTTAAACTGTCTCATGTAGACGTCTTAACCACCAATTTTTAAATTCTCTCAACCGTTTATTAGGTCTTTTAAGAAAAATTAAGCTTTTACAATCTGTACAAAGGGCTAGGTCTATAAAATATATATTGCAAGATAATAACTTTAATATTTTGAAGATAATAATATGAATAGGATGAAAGTTATAATACTATTATAAATACAAAAGCTATCTGCGAACGATACATATACAACGGTACATACGAGTACATAGTGCATAAAAACCAAATTCTTTTATCCTCAACAAGACAGAAAAAACAATTTTATTTTTTGTGAAAGACACTAATAGAGATCTATTAGTTCCCATGGGAACCATTAATTTTTCCGGGATGAAAAGTAACCTGTTGTTTGACCGGCAATATAAAGTATCCGAATGTTAAATTTTACTAAATTAGGTGCATAACTTTATGTGTACTAAGCTGTATAAGTTACTATACTATACTATACTATAGCTTTTTGACTATCCCACGGGAACTCTTTAATTTTCCGGGATAAAAAGTATCTAAGATGTTGCCCGGGGATATAAGATACCACCATGCAAATTTCATATTTTAATAATAATAGATAATAGTATACTAATAATAGATTCGGAGATTAGCCCGTACAAACAGACAAACAGACTAACAGACAAAGAAACAAAAAATCTGGATTTGTTCTATTTGTCTTCTTACATCCCCCTGACTTGGTTTTTAGCATTTTTTTGCTATGTACAGACATTCGACCTCTACTGTTTTATTATAGTATAGATCAAATGTAATTGTCGATCAAAATCAAAATGAATGTTAAATGTTCAGTCAATAAAATTCCATTTTCGAATGTAAAAATAGTTATGTTGAAGCTCTTGTCACCGGACAAATAGTGTCACGTGAAATGCGAGGCAGAATTTGGATCGCGTGTAATTCAGACATTGACTTCCATTTTCGCTATTCCACAACCATCATGTCATGTCAAAACGTCATTCTCCCAAATGAGAAATGATTGGATATGATATATAATACCTATCTATGAAAACCATGGTCGGATTGGTTTCACACTTCACACGAAATTGACAGCTAGATTAAAGTTAAGAGGAGATTTCAGGTCACATCCCGTAGGCTAATTTAAATGAAAATTTACAATATAAATAGATTTCCACGTTGCATGATATAAATATAGGTTAAAGGCTACCAAAATCTATTGGTTTTTGTTTTTTGTAATGGGAGTGTAATAATGCTAAATTGATTATGAATTTCGACTAAAATTTTGCATCAGGCTAATTCAAAAGTCTGATATGCAGCTTATATTTCCAAATAATTTTGTTTGTCTCTTTATGAATAACAAATTACCTTTCTATACATTATAAATAGTTTACAAGCTGTAGAACTTATTGATATACCATTTTGTGTCAATATCATTATTTTAATTCAATACAACAATATTTTTATCATTATTAAATTGTTAAAGGTGTTATTAGACGCCAACTCATATGGTAAGTATAAATCAATATATGTGTAAAATATTAATATAACCGATATAATAGCGAACATCGATGAACCCCAAAATATATCGTGTATTGATAACTAGATATATATCCGTAAATGACATTCTCGCGCAAATATCCCCGCTTGTATCGGCCATAACGTGGTGATTAATGCAAATGACCACATCACGACACTTTGAAACGAATGTGATTATAATACGGCGTAATTAATGTTTAGATGTTTACTACACATGATTTATTGCATTTTTGCATAGAACATTTTAATACCTCATCCAGTTACATCGGTGCTTCTCAAATTCTTCTCATGACAGGTTTTTTTTTCATAAAAGTGTATTTTTTATATTTTCTTACTAGAACTCTTATCAGGTTTTGTAATTTATTTTTCGAAGCAAATGAGTTGAGCGGCTAATAATTTTTTTTATAACTTAACTTTGCTTAACCCCAAATTATGTAAGTTTATAAATGTAAATATTTTATACATTTTTAGTCGTCTATAGGTTATATTAAATGTCATCATGAGGTTAAATAGGGCGGTAAAAATAAAGCAAATTGTACCAATCGCAGTTTAATATCTCCCGCTAGCCGTGTTAGATCTAATCTAGCTGGAAAGCTGTTCGGTCAGGATTCGCTTAATTTTCTAACCTAATAAATATAAAATAAAGTAGCTTACGTAGCTTTGTGCTGGTTTTCTGGAAGAATTGAACGGCAAAAAGTTTTTTGGCTTAAGAATAAACATATTTTGTTCTCATATATTTTTTAATAATGTCTTATGCAATTATACGTTATTAATAACGACAATTTTATGAATGCACTTTAGTGTGTAAATATATATTATAATATGATGTTTCATCATTTTGTCCTTATTATTTTCTGGTAACCTAATAAAATATTTCTTAAAAATATAGAAGTTTCTTCATCTGTATTCTACCGGAAATTACGCTGCGAGACATAGTCTCGGTAGAACTGTTGTTGATTCAGTATATCATTTCCGCTGAATATCCGGTAATAATTTGAAATTGTCGAAAATACTATGATTCTTACTAGAGTATAATATTTACTGGTTATTATTAATATCTTAACTCTTCTATTCGGTAAAACTGAACATCATTTTGTTTATAACGTTGATTATATGTTTGTGTTAGAATCTATTAACGGTGTTATTATTTGCTAAAAATATTATATTGAACATGATGTTAATCAGTGGTCCACTATTCGTCATATCTAACCCATACCTACATACATGAACGAAAACATGAAAATTTACTTGCTGGATATAATCGTGTCTAATTTTATAATATTCCTATGACATGAATATATTTTGAAAGTTCTAGAATATGCTTGAATTAGCATATTTGTCTTTGATAAAGACGATGTGCGCTGTGAAGTACTACCTTATTGGAACGTGCAAGACTACTGGTATGCTTGTGCTTTGTGCTGGTGTTTCTCTATCTTAAGAGCATTCTATTAAATTATGTACCATTTTAATTTAATTTGTTTACACTTATTGTAATTCCGCCCTTACCCGGAGCTTTGTTGTTTCCTAGTTGTCCATGAGCTATTAACTAATATTGCCCACGTGGTGGGCCTAAGGTGAAAATTTTTGTGAAGATAAAGATCCTCATAAAAATTTTCGACTTGTGCGACAATATCTGGTTTCGAGATGTGTGGTGCTCTATGCTGTTCTAAGTTTGGTCAGGTGACAACAAGAAGTGTGAGATTTATAGTTTCTCATAGTTGGAGGACCACCCTTCTGTCAGAGCTCGCTAAGCTCTTTAATTCCGTTCTTCACAAAGGTATTACATCGGAGGCATGGTGTAGAGGTCTGGTGGTATTGTTCCTTGAGAAGAAGGATAATGCCGTTTTGAAGAACTACCGACCTATATTTTTAGTTCACACGAACCATCTCGCCCAAAAATTCAACGACTTCCAACTCATTGAGCAGGCTTGGTTTCGAAAAGGCTTCAGTACTGTAGACCACATACACACACTTAAATAAATAATTCAAAGACATAATCGTCATGCCAGAGACTCTACATGATTTAGAAGATATGCTAAATAGCCTAAGAGATTTTTCAAGACGGGTGAGTCTTGGGATAAATCTCGACAAGAACAAAATCATGTCGAATTGTCATGTGTCCCCAAGACTAGTCGTGAATAGCGATGTTCTTAAAGTTGTGCAGGAATACATATGTCTTTGCCAAACTATATAACCCGGTCGGGACAACTTTAAGAAGGAGGCCAACCGAAGAATACGCTTGAGCTGGGCAGTTTTTGGGAGTTATCCTAGAGTCATCGATCCCACAATCTCTTAAGACTAGGGTAGGGTACTAAACCAGTGCTTCCTACTCGTAAACATGTATGGACCCAAAACATGGACACTTCGTAGGGCTGGTCCATAAATTTAAGGTCGCTCAGCCAGCAATGGACTCTTGGGGTTTCTCTAGCAGACAGAATTCCAAATCAAGTCATTCGCCAAAGAACTAAAGTAACAAACATCATGCTCAGAATTAGCTCGCTGAAATGAAAGTGCCGGTCGGTTGGCCAGTCATGTCTCCAGACATACTGATGTCGATAGAGGCGATACGTGCTAGAGTAGGGACCGCGTTTAGGCAATCGTAGTGTAGAACGTCCTGAAGTATGATGGACAGATGACATAAGAAAGGTGGCGGGTCGCGGATCGATGTGGGCTTCCCAGGCTCAGTATGGTTGGCGCCCATTGGGGGAGGCCTTCGTTCAGCAATAGACGGCGATAGGCTAATTGACACTTATTGTACGACCTGAATCATTATTTTAAAATGATTGTTTTTAACCATAAAACACTTTTGCATTGTCGGTGACAATTGACAGTCGATTTCATAAGTGAACAATTAATTTAAAACAAGTGGATTAGACAAGAAATTCTACAATAATTGTATTATTTTTTTTTATTTATATTGGAAAGACAAATGTAATCGTTATGTCATACAATCCCACAACCCCTTAAGATTAAAATCTGTCATTAATAAATGACTTCGATCAACAATACTAGTAGATACCGTATCACATATAAAATCAAAGCTAAATTCTATCCGCGCGAATATGTACCTAAACAACTACAATTGTATAGTAACGAAACAAGACAAAGTCTTATAATAGTTTTATTTTCAATCTAGTAAACACCATAGCACCTTGTAATAAAGTCACAAATCTTCATACACTTACGATCATTTCGTAAGTTTTATAATCTTTATTGCAAAATCAATCTTATATCAAAAAAATTAAAGCACTTTTTCCCGTTGTGGCTTTGTGAGTTATATTTTGTTTCTGTTTGCTTCTTAGAATTTGCGCCTGTATTGACCGATATGGTAACGTACTTAGCGGATTTATAACTGTTCAATATTTCATTTTTATATTATTTCGTAGGTTAAATATTAAAATATTGACTTAATCTACATGTATTTACCGAAAATGAGACACTCCACCTGAAAAATTTCTTCTTCGTGCATTATTTTTGCAACTTTTAAATATATATTGAGGCACTGTGAACGTGTTTACGCTTGCAGTGTTTCAATAGAACTAATCGAAATATACGCTCACTTTGCAAGTGAGCTTATATTTATTGAGACGGATTTTTTACGCTGATCGCTGACGCTATCTAGTAGTATTGTTGGTCGAAGCTAAACGACATCACTTAGAAAAAATTTTTAACCGTTGTAGAATGACCTCTTGTCTAAGTATTCTTGTCCACTTCTTAGTATTAATTTTACATAGCAATTAAATTATTATATAATGTTTAAAAAAAAATTTTTTTCATTAATATTATTTTTGTGAAGCCGTTTAAATATTCAATAGCTTAGCGTGCTCCATTGTTTATCTATGGATCGTTTCAGTATTTTCCATCGCGTGATTACTTTCCATAGACCAAGTACAATAATTATTATGAGTATTTATCGAAAATAATGTCAGCTATTAATGTAATAAATGACTGTATATTTAGTCACGAGGCTATACGCTTTTTATATATAGGTATATATCTATTTTAGTTGAGGAATATTAAGTCCATTTTAGGAAATTATTAGAAAAAGATAATTGTAGACATAATAGAGTTAAACATTACGTTGCTATTACTACTTTACATATTATATTCTATATTATTATCCATTAGGTACAAAAATATTAAATAAAATGGTAGAACAGTTCGTTATGTTAATATTATTTTTATTTTTAACAACATCATTTTACGCTAAGGGCCTCCTTTTTCACATTTGTTTATATTTAAAATTAAAAAGTCTGAATAATGATATTTTCCATGCACAACCTGCTTATTCATAATTACCAGAGTTTTTTAGAATAAAAACATGGGCGTATAAAGTAGGACGAAGGACTTAAGTCCTCTAAAATGAGCTTACATTATTTATTCCTGAGTCCTGTTCCATTTTAATTCGGATTTATTTATCTACATTATAAAGAAGTTCATAATATTCGAGGATATGACAAAAAGTATCTTGCGTTGCTACTTTTTTCAGAAGAAAGCAGTTAAGAAAAGATTACTTATATAAATTTTATCTTTATTTTTTCCGACTTCAAAAGGTGCACAGTTACAGGTAGGTAAAGGCAGGTTTTTATTGTATGAAGGATCAAAAACTTTTAACAACATTTTTAAATGATGATTTTATCTTGTGGCTTTATATTTTTGAAGTAAAAATTTATATGTAGTAAATGTGGTCATTATTACAAATTATTATGCTCTGGAATATATTTACAAAGACAGTAATTAATGATATATTTTAATAGGTATAATAAACGAAATTAAGAAATTTGTAATGAATATGAAAAAAACCTAATTATATCAATCATCATCATCTTTGCTCATATAGAAAGAACAGTGCGGCTAACAGAACTATGTTCAGCTTTCTATTCTTTAGCGGATCGGTACGTATTCAGGCTCTTTGGTATGAATTGCATGAATAGACCTTTCAGCGAGCGATTTTTAATGTTAGGAACATTCGGCCATACTGCAGCTGTAGCAATATCCAACGAATCGATCCGACTCGCGATGAAATGCGGGGCGATGTGCAACGGTTTGTGATACTCCTTATTGGGCTCGATACAATGTCGGCACGAACTGCTCCACTCTATGACGTTCCTTCAATTTGTAATAAAGTTTTGCGCATCGCTATCAATCCACTAATATATTGCCGCAATATTAGTTTCATTTTGTAAGTGACGTTAGACTAACATTTTCTGCTAATGTAATGTGCTGTAGCACTGACTTTACGGTTCTTTTTTCATTCTATTAACTATTATTTAATACTAGTAACTCACTCTCACTTCGCTCGGATTCGTCTTTAGCTTGCTTCGCAATACAAACTTTCATTCCCATTTTCACCCACTTAAAGGATGATTTCCGGGGAAAAAATATTCTATATCCTTTCCATGGTCTCAAACTATCTTCTTACCAAATTTCATCTAAATCGGTTCAGTAGATCCAGAGATTACCCCCTACAACCTCACAAACTCACAAACTTTACCTCTTTATAATATTAGTTTAGATTATAAATACAAAACTTAGGGACGCACCTGAACGAAGTTATTGTAAGTAGCTAGTTATTGTAAGTAGATATAAAGAAAAAACGTTAATATCAGACGTTAACAAGTTTCAAGTAATTCTGATCATAATTTTTTTTTTAATTGTATTATATGTTATAACGTGTTTTCCCCTGGGAATGAGATTCCTCCCGCGGTAAAAAGTATCCTATGTCACTCTCCAGCCTTCCAACTATCTCAATACAAAAAATCATGCCAATCCGTCAACCCGTTTCGACGTGAAAGAAGGACAAACAAACAAACACACTTTCACATTTATAATATTAAGTATAGATTACTTATACGTTTGAAAGGACGTTATATATATTTTTAATCATGAAAATCCTTAAAACTTGACGCGTAGTTAGACTATTTCGTGAAAAGTGATACTTTGTATAATGGTAAAGGACTCCTAGGAGATAATAGTTTTACTTTGATGGCATTTTAGTTCTAAAATTATGATTATATGATTGATGTAAAAAAAGAATAACTAAATCTTGTTTTCTTTATTAATTTAACACCTCATTAAGCCAGTAATGAGATATTAATATCATAAGTAATTAGTTCAATCCTATAATTATGTTATATAGCTAGCTTTGATATCGTACAAAACATTCTGCTTGGTACGATACTTTGGAGCTAAACGATGCAAATGAGTCAAATTAGGTAAAGAGCTCGTAGACATAATATAGGTATACCTAATATATAGAATAACTTTACTTTTTTTTTAAAGTTTTAACAGTTAGTATGGAATAGAAAAACTGTGAAAAACAAAAACAAATCAATCCCATGAGAACCTTACATTTTCTGAGATAAAAAATAACCTATAAGCTATTCCAGACTATAATCTATATCTGTGCCAAATTTCATCCAGATGCGTTCAGCCGTTCTGGTGTGATTGAGTATCAAGCATCTATCCAAACTTTCGCTTTTATTATATTAATAGGCTTTTGTATAAACTTCCAAATTTTATATAATTATGTTATTTTTATATTAATTACGTTTTTATATAGGTATTTTGTTATGTTTCTATATTAATTTAGTTCTTTTATATTATTATTATATTTTGAATTTTAAAAATAATTATTAAATAATGTACCTTTATACTTACATAAAAAAACGGAGACAAATAAATTGATGAATGAATGAACGATGAATTTAATCGATAAGTACGTAAATAATATCTCTTACTTACGCACTGTTCTGTTGAAGTACATTTGAAGTAGATGTACATCGAATATTGAAGTGTAGTTACTACCTGGCCGTTTATAAAAGCGAACGCAATGTCTCATGGGTACAGACATCAAAGCAGTCGTGAAATTCTCTTTGAATGTCAGAATGTTATACCTAATACAATTTCAGTTCAATATTCTGTTTTTGTATTTTATGTAAAAAATTCTACTGATACAAATCTACTGCTAAAATAACAATATTTTGTGTTAAAAGTTCATATTTAAGCTAATACTAGCAGATTATTCAGATTTACGACAAAGCTTTTTTAAGCCGCCTTAGCAAAATATCGTAACTTTAAAATAAAAGTTATAATATATTTATAGCACATACCTAGTACAATAATCTGTAGGTATATAGTTTAAATTAAACATTTTCCTTTTCCCTTAATATGATTCTTCCCGCCGAGTAATAAGAAGAAACTCCATTCTAAGAGCATGTTGGATGCCGAAATTAAACCCAGCCTTACTAAATAAACCACTTACATATTTTCGTGCGAATTATGGAATGAACGGCAAGTATTAAATAAATTTAAATACAGTTATGACTAGTTTTTAAGTAGAATCTATTAAATTTTATATTTATTTGTATTTTCTACACGCTTTCCTATTATACCGCAGCACGAGCATCTTATGCTATATAAAAGTAATATCATTTGCATTACTACCGTTTCGGTTCAGGCGCGATATTTCGAGATGCATTATCATAATGCCACGGTCGGGTTCCTTTGTCTGGACCGCATGCCCAAATCGATGCACCTAGTTTATTCTACCAGTGCACTGGCCTGAAAGGTAATATAAAAATTGGAGGTGCACGTTAGAATTCACATCACATAATCTATAATAAAATTCTAACTAAGCCGAATCTGTACATTAAATTGGTATTTCTTGGAAAAACTTATTGAAATAGACATTATCATCGATACAAAGGCCGAATCTACAATTTTTAGAATTTTTGTCTGTTTGTCTGTCTGTGACAGCATCACGAAAAAACCACTGGACAGATTTTGATACAATTTGGTATGATGATAGCTGGTTATCCGGATCAACGGATAGGATACTTTTTAGTGCGGGAAAATATCTCATCTCTGAGCTTACGGTAAAACGCAACTAGTATTTTATATAACGACACTGAATTTGTTTCATGACATCTAAAGAAAGTATTATTATTTTTATTTGTCACGATCCGACCGTTATAGTTTTTAATGATTATATTATACTGTTTATACTGACCCACTTAACACAGAGTTTAGCTTTGCTCATAGGTTGTGTTACTTATAAACGAAACAGAAAACGATATAAAGGCAAATTTTATTAAGTACTTGCCATAAAGAAATAAAATAATTTTGTAAGATATTAAATAGGCAGACATTCCTAACAGGAAGAGATGTGCGGGGATTGTGCAAAATAAAATTCGGTGTTCGCTTGCTGTCGGAGATTGCCAATGAGGTTACGATAAGACGGGTGCGGCGCGTGCGTCTGCATATTTTTTCCTCAATGTTTTCAATTTAAACCGTATTATCTCAATGCCGCGTTTGTTATCAAACAATTTCTCCCCTTTTAGATTCAGTTTATTTTGAATATTATGAAAATATCGACCCTGACATAATATTTTCTGTAACAAAATTAGATATTTTTGATCCTTGTGTTTTTTTTAGATTTCATATTAGAATTAAATTTTCTTCACTACGTATAATATAAAAGGAATATTATGTTAATAACGATTTTATTAAACACTAGCGGCTCACGCTCGCTTCGCTCGGGTTCGCCTCTAGAGTCTAGACAAACAAATACAAATATCTCACAAAAAGTAAAGTATCTCACAGGAAACGTACATTTTCCGGGATAAAAAAGTAGCCTATTTGTTATTCTGATGTATGAACTATATTAATGTAAAGTTTCATAAAAATACAAACAGTAGTTTTTGTGTACTAAGCTGTATAACTTACTATAGGTTTTTAAATATCCCACGGGAACTTTATAATTTTCCGGGATGAAAAGTACCTAAAATATTAACCGGGAATATAAGGTATCACCATGAGAAATTATAATTAAATCGGTTCAATAGTTTCGGAGATTAGCCCGTACAAACAAACAGGCAAACAGACAGAGAAACAAAAAAAAATTAAAAAAATAAACTGGATATTTTGTTCTATTTCTCTTCTTACATCCCTCTGACTCGGTTCTTAGCATTTTTTTTCTATTTACAGACATTCGATCTCTACAGTTTTATTATACGAGTATGTTTAGATTTAATAAACCTTATTGTGAAGTATAACACGAAAACGGAACTTCATATTTTATTCATATACATTAAAAGGAAAACAAATACCAGCGACGTATTTATATCGATTACTATAGTGTTTTATTTAAAAAATTTAAAAGGTACAAAAACAAGATTAATTAAATCGAAAAACGATTTAAAAATCGAGAGTACGGTTTACAAACAGCACAAACATTTGTCCGGTCAGAGAATACTGTTCGATCTTTTTACTGATGCACCGATTACGGGAGCAATGAAACTGAATAATAAATGTCGGTGAAAGCAAGGCTCCTGGCAGAAGATTTACATTTAAAATTGACTTCGCAATACCTCACGTTTGATGATGCACTACTTTTATCTTACCCCAAAAATGCATAGTCATTATTTGAATCGTTTTGGCCACTTTCAGGCGATAAAATTATTCCACTTATAATGGAAACTTATATTTTTTCTTACTCAGTAAATTATATTCGGAATTTTCACCATTCATTACCATATTATCTATCAGTCCGAACAATTATTACTTTTACTAGAAACGTTGTTTGTACCTTAATTCTGTTTTACGTGGTTTGCCAAAAATAATTCAAACCCAACAAGCAGGTACTCTTTATGACCGTTATGAATTTCATTACCTTCCCGTCACACGTGAATATAGATGATATTCATTAAAATATAGATATGTAAATAAAATTTAGTTAATCATGTAACTAAATTTCATTTACGTACTAGCGACTCACCCTCGCTTCGCTTGGCTTCGTCCCTAGGGTATGTATACAAATTCCCTATTTGAATCGGATATTATTAAATATTTAATTGGTTTTCATTTTTTTCGTGGGGACACTATTTTTTTTCTAAAATAAAAGTAGCCTAAGTTACTCCTTATATACATCAGCTATTAGGTATCGTGTATACTTAGTAAAAAGCTGTTATTTTGAAATTTCAAACAGCCACTCAATTTAATTTATCTGTTATAGATTTGTTTTTGAGTAATGTTACCATCGTATAAATATTGACAAATATTGATATTAATATTTATACGATACTAACGTCACTCAATTATTTTGCCTTCTCGGAACCTCTCCACTAACACTTAACTTTATGGTATGGTATTAAAGTTCAAATTGACTTTTAAGTATAGGAGTATAGAAAAGTGTTGTTTTTAGACCTTTTCAGGTTATTTTAAAAAAAATTCTCTCCGTAAGAACCATTCTCGTACTACAAGCAATTTAAAAAAAAAGAATTAGCGAAATCGGTTCAGCTGCTCTCGAGATTTGTGCTTAAGAACACATTCAGCGATTCATTTTTATATTATAGAGATTACGTTACGTACGTAGATACGTATATTAAATATTTGTAAGCGTGATTAATATTATAAGCTACAGTTCCTGTATTTTCGTTTTCCCTTTTGTTTTTCATAATCTGTCGGCCTACGTATCCATTAGCCATTAAATACGCGTAAAATGCCATAATCCTTCAATCAAGTTCTCTCGTTAGAGCACGTGTTCCGCCGGATTAAAGAAGCGAAATGAAACTTGTAAAAGCGCAAATAATATTTGTCACTAACAGTAGCAAAAATATAATTAATCCTTTGATGTGTTTAATCAATTGTGCATCAAAGAGTGTACGTACGCGGGTTAAAAGTGAGTACGTCACTAACATATTCGCCCGCACGCGCCGCGTTATCTGACCCCTACACGCCCGCCATATCGCACCAATTGTTTATTTCTACGGATAATCTTTACAAATGTTGTGCAAAAACCTATTATAAAATATAATATCTAATAAAAATTCAAAGGTATCTATACAATTCTGTTTAAATTACTAGCTACGATGGATGATCTGCTTAACTTGATTAAAAATGTTATAATAACATTCATATATATATAATATAATATTGATATAGATACTGGGTTTAGTTTAGTGGCCTACAATTAAATTAAAAAGCGTAGAGTGCTTTGAAAACTGTATCAATATATATTGTTGCTTCACGCATGGTGTTACATTATTTTATTATGCTAAGCGACCGACGCTGATTACATAATTGTGGTTTATTTTAGATGTACTTAATACATAGGTATTTTTAATGATCAAAGATACACTTTTTGATATTTTTAATTATAAAAGATAGAAGAAGACTGTTTTTATTTTTAAAATGCGGTCACTTCGTCCATTGAGTCCTTTGTGCGTATAAAGAACCTTTGTTGCTATCCGCTAGCAATTTTCCAACACCCTTTAATGTCACCCCAAAACGTTATAACAATTTTTTTACAACGGCCCTTAAAAGCAGTCTCAAACATTGCTTACACACATATTTAAGCGTAATAACCTTAAATTTGGACTTTATACGAAGATCGTTATGTAAAGTAGGACCTAAAACAACTCTTGGAGAACATTAAATGCTATCAGTTGGGTCCGTTTCAAAGGACTCTTTATATTTAAATAATTGCACACTCAGCAACTGAACTTTATAAATAAAGTTAAATCTCGGTCTTAAGATATGAATAGAGTAAATGTTTTATTTGAAAATATACATATTAGAAGAAAGTTTGACGATTGGATTTTAATGTAAAATGTTGATGTAATCTATATGTTATATTAGTTTTCTCCGGCTTCTCTTGCATGGTTAGTCGATTAATAAAATAGGTATCTGATATATTAGTTAATCCGGGGTATAATCTATTCTCATTTTAAATTTTACTCATATCTGTTTAGCAATCATAATATATATATATATATATATATATATATATATATATATATATATATATATATATATATATATATTACACTCACTCAAGTGATCACAACATTGCAATATTTTTTCCTTTAAAAATAATATGATTGAAATAAGATATTAAGCAAATAATGAATGTCTTCTATATTTTGTCATTACTGACAACCCCTACAATTATATGTTTTCTATTTATCAACGGTAGATCCCAGTACTAATTAGAAGAAAAGGCTAATAATTAGTACTGATTACGAAAATTCCAAGTTGAAATTTAATCATTTAACTGATTATATTACAGGCTTTCTGAAAGATTCACCTACAGCGTAGTATAATTATATAATATACTTACACAATATATTACTTTAACAAAATCTTTTATACTTTATTTTAAAAAAAGGTTTGTATGTTTTTAATAAATTGATGGTATACAAAAAGTTAATAAAAAATGTAAAGAATATTAATAAATTAACAATATCTCATTTGTAATTAACGTAAGTTTAATTATTTTTTTACGAGTACATACTTCATTGAATGAAATATTCTATTTGAAAACAAAATTAGCTTAAATGATAATGTTTCATTACTCGCCATTTATTTAGTGAAAAAAAGGCAGAGTACTTAGTGTAAACGCTGCTTTTACATAAATTTAGGCATCACGTTACGCCGTAGCAACAGTACGAGCGTAGCATTGTTTCACGAGAAAAATCCTCAGTCTTTTATTTCACTATCCCCCTTTAATCTTCATTTTAAGTCGACGTTAACAATATTGCTCATAAAAGTGTTTTATCTTAGTAATATAGATAATTATAAAAATGTAATAAAGTATTCGTTTCCAATAAGTTTACTACATACTCGGACATACATATTTATACAAATTATTTATAATATAACCAAATATTTTGATATGATCAAGTTATATTAGCTATTGCCTTTTGGTCGCACAATATAATTTTTCATTTGTTTCACGTACAGATGAAAGTTATAATGACTCAGCTTCGTATGATAACAAATAATACAGGAAGTGTAATGTATTTCCAACAATGCTTATTCTCAAAATGTGCTTACATAGATGAACCATAAACAATAATGCTGATACAGACCATCGATTACTTAACATTTAAGTATAGTATACACAACAGGAAGCTTATCCGTTTTTTTTAACGATTAAAATAAGACTTGGCATTATTTTATTTTAAAATATGATAACAAGCAATAATACTCTGATACATTCATAAATAACCCGATTTAAAGTAAAACCATAGATCAAAATATATTACTATACTAGTAGTTCAACTAAGTTTTTCTAATAACATTAAGTGTACCAATTTCTTAATATAAATGTCCATTGGTTTACCGAACATCAAAAAGTACTATTTAATGTTAACTGAATATATTTAAGAAATTTGAATCAAATTAAAAAAAACTCAAGTAAACCTAAATCTACTAATTTGATTTTATCACTTTATTATATTAACATATAAATAAAATACCAAAGTAACGTAATACGAAAACAAAGTTAATTATTTACAAAGATATTCTCACGTACTCGGATATGTTACCCGGAAATACAGCATGGCCACATAAGGCGAGAGCAATATCGTACTATAACCATGACGTACGTTGGTCGCGTTACGTGGTCATTATTGATATTCCTTTATATCCCATTTACCTTTTTGGTTCGCCTTTCCAGCATGACTCCTTTTTACGACTTTTTTATGTGTTTAGTTATTCTTTGTAATATTATTTTATGTAAGATTCTAATTTATTATAGTTATAAATTAATACCTATTTTTTTCTTTTACATCGTTATTAAAGAAAAGTAAATCAATCCTTAAAACAAATCCTTATAAATAGCCATCTATTAGGGTTGGGGTAAGTAATGTAATCGCTTTAAAAAATATAGGTATTTTAAGAATAACCTAAGTCTACGAATTACGTTTATATAATATTTTTTTTTATGTAAACATCATGATACGATAGATTTATAATTATATATATAGATTAAGTAATTTGCAATAAATAAATAATGTTTATATAATAGGTAGATGCACTCAAATAAACGAAACTACGAGTATTCCATCACTTAAGTGGCTCCTCGATGCAATGGCAGCTGCGAACATTGGACTATCATCATTCTTCTTTCGCTCGCTATTCGATAGCAGACTATCTTAAAAGCATTCAGTTTGAAATAAAAATTAGTATAAAACCAGATTTTACTAAGTATGACAGCATAAAGCATTTTATTATTTTAATTATCTATTTAAGTATATAAAACAAAGTCGGGTTTGTTAACACATTTATAACTCAAGAACTGCTGGACCGATTTTTATGATTTTTATTTTATTGGATTTATCCTCACCCCGAATAGCAGAATAACTATTAAAACATCCAAAAAATTAAGGAAAAGAACTAGAAAAAAATCTATCCTATACTAAGCGTCAAAACATACCTAGGTACGAACCTGAGGGAAGCGAGGTTGACTCGCTAGTTTCCAATATTCTGTAAAGTAGAAAGTTCTGAAAGAATTTGCAAAATTTTTTTTTTTATTTAAATTAATTCTATTATTGAGAAAAATTATGAACAGGTGTTATTGATTTTTGACAATACGCGCTGTTTTGTTCAGTATAAGCGCACAAAAGGTGTCGACTCATAAAATAAATTGAAATGCTACGTCGATCAAGATTCGCGGCGGGACACGGCCGTTCGAAGCTCCGACGATAAATCAAATCGCCGCTTTTATGTAAAAGAAAAACCCGTAAAAGTCATTTATTTGTTTCTTAACTACATAACTGAATTTTCTAATCCAATGTTTTTGTTAATATTTAATTGTGTGTATAACATATATAAACACAATTAGGTCGAGGAAGGAATCTTCAATCTTTCGAGAAAAAATGCTATTACGCATAAAACTTTTAAATTGTTTTGGTTTATTTCAATTTCATCTTTTCAGCGGTTCACAGAGCGAATAACTGTAAGAATATAAATATTGTAAATTATATCGTTTTCAATCTTTCTTTTTCTTTCAAACTAGCGTAGAACTCAAGTCGCTAAGACTTTTTTATTTTGATTCGTACTGTTAACTTACTTAAATGTTGAGGTTTGTTTATTACGTTTGAGACACTTTATTGCTTTCCTTCTGAATAAATATCAGCGAAGTTTTATAGAAATATTTGTCAATCTGTCCTACTTTAACACAACAACGGACCAAAACGTTCAAGTCAATTTTTGCAGATAGTTCAAAAACATAGGCGTTTTATTGGTGGAAAAAATACCGAGGAAAGCGCTGAACAAAAGGAACATAAGAAATATTTTATTTATCTGTACATATTATAAAACAGTAACTCAACGAAATCTTTACATGAAATATTTTTTTATAAGACTACTAGCGACTCACCGTCAGCTCGTCCCTAGCTTGCTTCCCCATACAAACGTTCATCCCGATTTTCACCACCTTAAGGGATAATTTCTGGGATAAAAAAGTATCCTATGTTCTTCCCAGGGTCTCAAACTATCTTCTTACCAAATTTCATCTAAATCGGTCCAGCCGTTCACGCATGAAGGCGTGACCAAGGGAAATAGGGATTCATTTTTATATATATAGAAGAAGAAGATAGATATATATGTACAGAGTATGGACAGACAGAGTATGAAAACAATAGGTTTTAAATTTTGTTGGTTGTCGTTTGGATGTGCGAGTTTTACGCAAAAAGTGCTGAAGTTATTTTAACAAAATTTTGTGCAGTTATAGCTTATTACTTGGGTTAACATTTACGATATACCTTTTACTACATAAAAAAATGTTCATTTCCACGGGAAACCACAATAACTGGTTCAATAGAGTTGTCCTTAGAAATTTACATGGCTTGATATTGCAGATTTTTCTATAGGTCTTAAAACGGCCTACAGAAAAATCTCCAATATCAAGTACGTATATGTCTATCTCCTAAGGTATACTAGTAAACACTATTTATATTTAAAACATATGGAACATACAGGAAGCACCGGAGCTAAGCGAGAGTAAGCCGCTAGTATATTATAATAGTGCACTTGGGATCAAATATTAATTTAAGGAATGTGTTTTTTTTTCATTAAGAGTATTTTTAAAAAAGATAACCAAGTTTAGCACACTTAAGCACAATAATAGCTATCTAGTCTAAAATATTTTTGATGTATGAATACTATTCCAAATTGATGGGCCCGAAACAGATTAGGGCAATAATTTTTCACATGACTTGGTTCATATGACAACGTTACAGCAACCGCTCGGCCATCCCAAAGTCAATTTCCACAACAATACCTCTAAACGTAAGAACAGAGGAGGTATTGCAATACTGTAAAAGCAAAAAATTCAACCTTTTTGAAATGCTTTATAATATACTCGTATATTTTTTATACTTTTATTTAATGTATTTTTTCTTTTTATCAAATATTTTTTTTATTTTATGCTATTTATTTTTTAATTTATTATTTTTGAATAAACAAGTCTATTGAATACATATAACCAACATTATTAATTTTACAAATTGGCCACAGTGTTCATTACTAAGTTTTTAAAATTAGTGTACTAACTTTATTAAATACCAGCGACTCACCCTTGCTTCGCTCGGGTTCGTCCCTAGTTTGCTTCCCAATACAAATTTTCATCCCCATTTTCACTCCCTGAAACGATGATTTCCGGGATAAAAAGCCTTCCTCAATAAACCGCTATCTAAAGCAAAAATAATTTTTCAAATTGGATTAATAGGTCCTGAGGTTAGCGCGTTCGACCAATCAAACAAACTGCCTCTTTATAATATTAAGTATAGATTAGTACAGTTGCCTTAAGTCGGTAAGAGTATTTGTTAAATACCAATACTGGATAAATATGTATATAATTTGAAGTAAAGTTATATAAGTCTGGGTATATCATTAGACAGAGAAATGTTCGATAGGCTCATTTTTATACTTAGGTACCAAGAGTAGTGCAGAAACTTAATTACGAACGACGACTAATCTATAGGATTAATTACTTTTAAGTTCAGTACAAGTTATATATAAAGTCTCTTTTTGTATAAATACGAATAACACTAAACGTTTTTTTATCATGCTGTAAATTGAAAGTAAATGATGCATCACGCAAAACGTACACGCCATTATTTCATATGGGATTTAAGCAATATTTATAAAAGTCTTTGTACACGCGAAACTACGGAGAATGTATTATTTATTCTAGATCGTTTTATCAATGTTTGCACGCGATATGCTTATAAAATAATTGTTTGCCAGATGTACATACATCCTAAAATAAACCGTCGTACTAGATTTGTGTATAATACACAAAATCATATTTTTTTTTACAGAAAATCTTGCATGTCGAATTAAGCAGCTATACTGCTATATTTTAATTAGAATTAGACACATGAAAATCAGAAATGACTTAAAAATGGCTTAGTCATGTTGACATTTTACAATGGCAATTTATACACGTATACAAGTTTACTACTCCAATAAGTTCTAAGACCAATGGCGGATGACAACTCTAGAAAAATGCGTCGTACTCGCAACAAAAGTTTTATTGCATGTTTGTGGACTGAATTTTTATATTCATACTAGGATAAAAGCCGATCAATAAGCAGCCCATGTCCCTCTACTGCTTAATGTACTCTTCTCTCAGGTTGCGCTAGGTTCAAGTCAGAGCCTGTATTCCTGTCAATGTCGTCTGATCATATTTTCGCACGGCGTCTCGCTCTGCACATACCAAAACGTGGTATCGTAGCTAAAACTTGTCTGCTCCAATGGTTGTCAGATCTGTAGCAGACATGACCAACCCACTATCCCTTATGCGTGCTAACTCTTTGGGTTATGTCGATCACTTTTGTTTTTTAGTGAATATTCCCGTTTAAAATACTACCCCTCAAGTAAATAGACCTTTCCATAGCACTCTGACCTTAAATTTGCGAAATAATTCCTACGTGAGTATCCACGTTTTGGCACCGTAGGCCATTATTGTTAGCCCGCCCAGATTAAAGACTATAATATGTCCTAAAGATTGGGGTAACGGCGATGAAAAATGTGACTCAGTATTCCAAATGTAGCCTAAATGTCCAACTAAATCCTCCCGTTAGTTTTTTTGAAATTGTTTCATCTAAGTTGGATTATTTATCCCGGGTAGACAAACAAAAAAATCTTTAACAATTTTAAGGGCTGGATCTTCAACAATAGTTGGTTCAAGTATGTTGTTGAATAATTTTGAGACCTCCTACAGAACCAAAATCCCGCCCGATTGTAACAATTCCGCTATTATACCATTCTCACCAGGAGATTGGTTATTTTTTAGTTTTTTGAGAGTTATTTTAATCTCGCTAAAGTCAATAACAGGGAGGTTTTCAGTAAGGTGGCCGTTAAACATCGCTCTTGGATGAGGATCTGAGTTTCTAATCACAGGATTCCATCAAATTTTGTCAGTTCCGTGAGAATCTGGTTTGATAGTGACAATGTGACCATCCGCAGCCCCAAGTTGCATTAGATAAAGATGATCACATTCGTAATTACACTATGCAGGCTTTGCTGGTCCATTTCTTATTAAGTTTTTTTTTGAAAAAAACGTGTCCATTAAGTATATACTTAGCCCTTGCGATTTTGTGATTAGGGCAATAATGAGTGATCCGATTCTTAATTCTTCGCGTGCTTGTATTCCTACTTTCCTTATCTACTATTAACGAGAAAGATAATGCTGTCACTCAATTTTTCTTTTCCTCCCGAAAGTAAAAAAGATCGCCTGACTCCAGGGTTGTTAGATTCTTCTCCTGTCTTGGCACTTCTGTCAACCCCAAAATTTGCAATTTGACCTTACTTAGTTCTACTTGGAGTTCCACTAAATGTACGGGAAGCCTTTCACCCGTTGTACGTAGCCAAGATAAGGCTTTTTTTGCAGGTGAGTCCCACATAACCATCTGTATATACATATGCTTAAATGTTTTTCCCAACGTTAATTTTTCTGACACCAAAACTGTTTTTTTTTTCATTCTTAAATTTCAAAAATATTTTATCCAGCATTAAATTATTACAGTTACAGACCGGACTAGAACTGGTAAACGAATCTCAACGGGGCTAAAATATTTTTTTATTCTTTTTTATAATTACTTTAAAAATTACAATAATTCTACAAAATCGAAGAGCCTGGAGGCGACCAAATCATTCAACATTCTGAGTCAAATCTGTACATTAAATAGTTTTTGGTAAATCTTATTGAAATAGTCATTATTATCGATACAGAGTCCGAATCTATAGTTTTTAGAGCTTTTTCTGTCTAACTATCTGTCTGTCTAGGAACGCGTCATGATATACCACTAGACAGATTTAGATAAAATTTGGTACGATGATAGCTGTTTATTCGGGTCAAGATATAGGATACTTGTTAGTGCGGGAAAGTATCTCATTACTGAGAAATCTTAAACTAAACGTTTAAACGTAACTAGGGACGAATCCGAGCGGAGCGAGGGTGAGTCGCTAGTTATTATTAAAAAAATCTTTAATAAAATCATTTATTGTATAATAACCTTTAGCACACAAACGTTCTTAACAGTTTTTTGAATTTGGTTATAGAAGCTTTTTGAACGTTTTATAGGATCCTGTAGTAAAATCGTATATATTGTCCATAAAAAGAATTACTGACTCAGTGTAAACAGGCATTTCAAGTTTGTGTTTGCTCCTAGTATTAATCTTATGCAATAAGCATGCCACACTTCTTTCAAAATTCGTGTAAGTATAGTTTAACAAACATACAGAAGCAACAGTCAATATGTATTCTTATTCTTCTCCTTTAGTCTTATCTTTTAAAGATACTTTAGGACCTAAACTATAATGTCCGCTTTTATGCAAGGCGAAAATCGTATTAATAGCAGCTGCCTTTCTAAGTCGTAGATCATTGAGTTAAGAATTAAGAGTATTAAATTATTTTTTTCAGTCCATTTTAAAAAGATAATAGTACTTTGTTAACAGTATAATACTTTGATAATATTATCAAGATTATCAAGTTTAATTTGAAATTTGTCCTGCGTGTCCGATGATTTCGGGGGAACATTAGCCCCTTAGTCCCCCTCCCCCTCCCCCTTCCCTCCAATCCCCCTCCCCTTTCCCTCCACTCCCCCTCCCATCTCCTCTCCCTCCCCCTCCCCCTTCCCTCCACTCCCCTCCCCCCCACTCCCCTCCCCCTTCCCTCCACTCCTCCTCCCCTCTCCTCCCCCTCCCCCCAACCCCTCCCCCTCCCCCTCCCCTTCTCTCCCCCACCCAACCCCCCATCCCTCTACCCCCACCCCTCTCCCCCAACACCTCTCCTCTGAATCCGCTACGGTAAGGCCATATGCCCATCAGGTAATATTGTTTCCATAATTATGTTTTTCAGTTTTCAACAAAATCGATTTCAAAAAGACAACTTGACTAAGACTTCACATTTATATGTGGTATCTTGAAGAGCCTGTGAGCTTAGGAAAGATAAAATTATATAATTTCTATCTCTTATGGTATTAGCCAATGTATTGAATTGACAATAAGCGTTATCACTTGCTTAGAATAAAATATTTACAGAAGTTTTTAGCTTATCATTATCTTTGTATATTAATGTAGAAAGTATATAATATTGTATATTGTAATGGGATAAGATTGTAAAATAAACTTTGTAGCAAAACAATGCACTAGCAGCCATTACAACGTATAACCTATGGTCTGATTGTTTCCTGTGACGTGTGATTACACACTAATTGATGGTTTCGGTAAGCTGCTCTCTTCAATTAATTCGTTATAATTAAATGAAAACGTGTTGAGGACAATATATTTCGCTATGGAAATTGTAGTGATAAAAATGTAAAGTTTAATCTTTTAAATAAATGTATTAACTAACATTGCCCGCGGCTCTGCCCGCGTTCAGATGACCAAAAACCAAATTCTTAGGTTTTACATATTAGTATAGTCTTACATTGCAGTTTTTGAAATTTGTTCTCATAAATGAGACATTTAGAATTTTTGTCTATCTGTCTGTCTGCCTGCGAAATTTATACTAAACGTTAAACGTAACTAAGGACAAACCCGAGGGGAGCGAGGGTGTGAGTCGCTAGTAAAATAATAAAGCAATCTAACACATATTTTTATCATCATTATTTATTTAATAAATAATGATTTACATGTTGAATTGGTGATGACTGTAAATAATTAATTATATTTAGTATGTCGTCAGGCTTTCGGTTAAAAATTACCGATTATTTTAGTACCTATAGATATTTTTCAAACAAGTTAATTTTACTTCAATGTGTTATCATTTATTAATTTTTTTGTGGATATTTTTTTTTCAAAATAAACCCTTCAATTTTTTTTGCATGTGCGAAAATCATAAGAAACAGAAAAACGACGGAAGTTACGTTGAATAAACAAGAAAGTGCTGTGTACTTCGAAAGATCTAATATTTTCTTTTCCAAATATGAAAAGTTTTAACCTCAAAATTTTAGTACAATACTTTTTCCTTACTGTCATTTTTTCTACAAAAAAAAACATCATTCTGCTTCATCTAGAAATTTTAAGGTCATTGCAAACAAAAATGTGTACATATATACGTGTACATATGAACGAAAACTTGGAAAAATTACAGTAATAGGTACTACACACCTATTACTGTAATTTTTCCAAGTTTTCGTTTGAAATATGTTGTGGTTTTTACTTACGATTCCGATGTTATTTGTTATTATAAAAACAAATAAGTGGATTTACAGCTAAAGTTCTAAGAACCTCCATAACTACAGTTTCCGACGGCCAATTTGTAAAAGTGTAAAGTGGCTGGCAATTCTCTTTAGGTTTATAGTTTTTCCGATACTTTGGTGCCGTAGTTGCTTAGTGCTCAAAACTTAAATTTCATCGATTACAAGTTCAAATTCAAATACGGTCATAATTTATAATAAATTGAAAATCTTTATTGTGACGTGATATATGGTAATTAAAAACTAAGATTTACCTATTATTAAGTTAAAAGGCAGTTGTAGCCCAGTGGTAACGCGCTCGCTTGTGAAACCGAGTGAAGCAGGTTCAAATCCCAGGTCTTACTTACACCTCTGATATTTTCATATTCGAATCATTTCCAACATCATTACCACTTGTCTTACGGTGCAGGAAAACATCGTGAGATTATCTGTAGTTTTTGAAAGACATGTGAAGTCTTAGCCAACGAGGTGGCCAGATCCCCCTTGTAGCAAAGGGAGGCCGATGCCCAGCAGTGGGATGTTAAAAAGGGCTGAATACAATACCTACTATTTTGCAACTGGTGTAGCGCGGTACGTAGCATATACTACATAGTCTTGTTATTTATTTTTCTTACCACTATAATATGTAGATACTTTCTCGAACTTATGATGTGTTCTTAATCCCTCGGGAGACCTATATTTATTAGATCAGTTATAAATTTTTCTCGTATTTCACTTTAATATAGCGAGGGAATAATTTATTACTGATCATGTATAAAAATCAGCCACCACGTTCTGATAAACTCGGTTTGTTTTTTTTTTTAATTTTAAGATTTTTACTTGACAAAATTTTCAATTAAATAATTTAAACAAAAACACGCAAAAGCAAAATAATATATATAAATATATAAAAAAATAAATTAAAAATAATACATAACAATTAAACCAGGTATAGTCGCATGAAATAATTGTACTAGAAAAATATCATAATTAATAGAAATATATTAAAAAGTAAAAAATAAAAATTATTATTATAACTTACAATAGCATTTTATAAAAAGTGATATTTTATTTTAAAAAAGCATCCAAATATCTCACGTGGTGGCTTATGAAAATATTAAACACTTAAATAAAACCTACCTTTGGTTTTCACCACTGCTCACAGAAACAGGCACCCACTCTGTTCATAGTTACTAAACATTTTCACCAAAAACACAGCATCCAGTCTTAAAACACGGTTTACAGCCCGGGTAGCAAACACATTACTACTTTCCGCGAGATGCCTTCTATTCAGGAGGACCTCCTCTTCGGTCGGAGGCAGGCGTAGATTTGAGACCCAAACGGTCCTGCGGGGCAATTTAAAGGAGGTGGGGTGGGTGCGCGCAGGCGTCCAACACCCTGTTGCTTCTTAGTGTTGCTTATCATTTTGGCTATCGATATCGATATAATATTTTTAAATATTTGCCTTCAAAAACATACAGCAACAGTTACATTGCAATAAAATATCATTTTTGACATAGAGTTCAATTATGTTATGTAAAATAACAACAAGTGTTCTATATCCAAGGTAAAATTGATTTCGACATAATCTCTTAATCTTTTAGCTTAGTTGGGCGGAATTAGGTGGTTTATAGAAAAAAACATGAGTATGGGTGTTATTTTGCGTAGAAAACAGAATATACGATACGATTTGTATCTGTCATAAGGTTGTTAACAAATTCACAAATACTGAAGACTCCTTATTTAATTAAATATATATATAAAAAATTAGAAATAATAATCGTATTTGTTTGGAAAAAGCATATCTAAACACTCCGTGGTAACGCGTGCACCCTAAACTAGGAAAACCAACCAATAAAAATAACGTTTAAACCAATAAAAAAAAAACAATAAAAATATCGTTTAATCCCTCCACGACCAAGGACACGCAGGCGTGTCAGTTAACAATAGATTTCTCAGAATTTTAATTAATTTCTTAGAAATTTACCTAGAGATGTTAAATAATTATTTATCAAAAAACTTGTGGTTTAGTTAAATGTTGTTACAAGTTTCGCAACCGTCACATAATATAGTATTTTATAACGTTTGTTTAATGCTGGAAAATTTCATATCTTATTTAATAATTTTAGTAGTAAAAGTCACAGGTATTTTGCATTATCTTGATAATATTATATAAATGAAGAAGGTAAAATTATATATTCAAAAATATTACTTATTTAAAAATAGCCTATTATAAATCTACAAAAGCGAGTAAAAAAATATTCAAAAGCGATCAAAATTACTCATACATATTATTATCTCTATCTTATTGATTATTTATTTATTGATAATTTTTTTTATTATATTGTACGGAAAATCCGTATCTCAAGAAATAGTGTTCTTTCGTACAATGGAACAATAAAAATAATCAACAAATAAATAAATAATCAATAGACAATAAACAACATGCAAATTAGAAATAAGTAGAAAAGAAAAAAGTAAGTAAAATAATAATAATACGTAATTTAAGTTTGATTTTAATTAAATTAAATTAATATGATGTTAACTGAAGTAAATTAAGAAGTTATTTCATAATCATTAGAAATAATTCAATATTAAAATATTGAAAATGTTAATAAATATAGTATATTAATTAATAGTATTAAAAATTAGCTGCACAAACAGTATATTTTGAATACAATTGAGGTATAGCTATCTCAATAAAAATGTCACAATGAAAATAAATGAATTATTATAGAAAAAATAATTTATAATGTTAAAAAAACGTATAAAACAATATTTTAAGTTGCTGAAATCGTATAAATATGTGTCGATATAATTAAATCGATATATGTAGTGTAACATCACTCTCTGACCTGCACTCAAACCCCAGCAACCTGTAACACCCCCAACCCCCTATCGTTTAAATACTGACTTATCAAAAAACTTATGGTTTAGTTAGATGTTGTTACAAGTTTCGCAACCGTCACATAATATAGTATTTTATAACGTTTGTTTAATGCTGGCAAATTTCATATCTTATTTAATCATTTTAATAGTAAAAGTCACAGGTATTTTGCATTATCTTGATAATATATAAATGAAGAAGGTAAAATTATGAATTCAAAAATATTAATTATATAAAATTAACCTATTATTACTCTACAAAAGCCATTAAAAAAATATTCAAAAGGGATCAAAATTATTCATAAGTACATATTATTATGCTTATTCTTTTGTTCAACAATATTTTAAATAGGTAAGCACATATTACAAAACAAAATTTTTATTTTATAACGACGATTTGTCATACATTATTATCGAGGTTGATAATTATAATTTTCAAATTTTGAAAAATATAAAGTAACTAGCAGAAGCTGCGGCTTCGCTCGCGCTAAAACTATAAAAAGATAAGTTTCATATAAACTTTCATTCCATATTATATCCCATTATGGGATTAATTACGAAAAATGCTAATACACGTATTTATTTAATTGTATTGAAGAGCATTTATACCAAGTTTCAAGTAATTCTAATCAAAAATATTTTTTTGGTTGTATTATAACGTGTGTTCCTGTGGGAATGAGATAATCTCCCATGGTAAGAAGTAGCCTATGTCACTCTTCAACCCTCCAACTATCTCCACGCAGAAAATTACGCCAATCCGTCACTCTATTTCCACATGAAAGAAGGACAAACAAACTAGCACACTTTCACATTTATAATATTAGTATGGATGGTCAATGCGTATCACTTAATTTTCCTCTTGCCGTCGGATGTGGCATTGTGACATAATCCGAATACTGCTTTCTGAGTGACGGTACCAAATACTGTGTTAACACTCACTCGTGAGATAGTCTCACATATGATCTCTTGTAAAATAGCTATTTCGGCCATTTCTGAAGTAAGATGTACCATGTAGATCATTCTTTACGCGTGATTGTAGGCTGTTTACATAATTTATAGAAATATTGTTGACACAATAATAAAATCCTTTACTGAAAAAAATAAAAAAAGTATTTTTAATGGAGATATTGTACTTAGCACCCTTGTATGATATACAAATATCTGTAAGATGATTACGTACATTCACCCCGACCAGGCCGTGACCTTCAGTGCCTGTCGGCCGACGGCAATACACAACAGTTAAGTTCGAACTCTTTGATTTCGTTTGTATTGTAGAAGATATAAAACATCTCATAAAATTATCTTTTTATGTTTTACCCAAGTAAATTCTTTAATTAGGATTTGATTTTAGTAGTACTATTTAAAAGGAATAGTATAAAAAGATCTTTATGCCATACTTTTATAATGAAGTAAAGAAAAAGAAAACATTTTTAATACTCTATTCATTTTAAAAACAATACCTTAGTAAAACAAAACAAAGCTGCTACTAAGTTCTTTGAACGTGCACCAATAAAATAGTAACGTAATATTACGTTGAACAAAGTGTTGAAAATTGTAAATAAGATTTTCCTACTATTTATATTTTAAAATATTACCTTTACCATTTCCAACGTTAATTGATGACTTTATTTTAAAATCTATCTGAACGAGAATTGTGATAAGTATATTTCGTTTATGATTTTGTTTACAGATTCTGAAACAATATTACCAATGATGTACTCTACGCACATCCGTATTAATATTATAAATGTGAGTTTGTAAGTATGGATGCTTGTTACTCTTTTACGCCAGAACGGCTGAACGAATCTGGATGTCTGGCACAGAGATAGATTATAGTCTGGAATAACACATAGGCAACTTTTTATTCTGGAAAAACTTACGGTTCCCGTTGGATAGGTTTGTTTTAATTTTCCTAGAGGCGAACCAGAGCGAAGCAAGGGTGAGTCGCTAGTTGAATATGATATACACGTATTATTTTATTTTCATTACATTTTAAATAGAAACAAAATAGTTTTAATATTAATTAATTATCGAATAATATTTATAATATCCATATTATTTATTTGTGAAGTTATATTTCTTTTGGCGCGTTATGAAAAAAAATATGAGTGTTTTTTTTATGATGGGACAGATTTAGACTACAGTTTGAAGTTAGTCGTTAAACGTCCCTTAAGTATGGTATGAAGTCTATATTCAAGATATTTATTCCGATATTCCTGTCATCAGAACACGTGTTTTATATCGATAAAATAAAAATTATTAGGTACAATGTTTTATTTAGTTTCACCAGTTCCGGTGTCTTGTCTGTAATCAAACCTTGTAAGTTAAATTTGACGAACTTTCCATTGTTCCATGGAGCTGAAATTTGGTACACATGTTTGTTTCTTTTGACTGCATGACTACCTAAATGCTGCAATTTTTAATAATATATGGCGGACGTTACAAAATGATGATTTATCATTTCTATAGTCCCATCCCATCCATATGATATATGGATATCAAATGAGAGCTTGATGAGCAACACATTAAGCAAAGTGATATTATTGTAAATCCAATATGGAGGATTCCCAAAAGATAGCGGACTGTTTTTTTTATGCACTCACATGATATGGATATTAAATGAAAGAGTTTGCTGAAAAAAAAAGTAAAAAATATTAAAAAAAGTTACTTTCATTTAAATGCCCAAAAAAAACAAACAACTATTACTTCTATGTTACGTGCGTACATAAGTACACGCACACTTTTTTTAATAGGAGCGTGCTATGTTATCGTTAGTCCTACACTAGAAATAATATGCTCTGCAAGATGAATAATATTTACAAACGACACAACTAACTTAAAAAAATAAATTTAAACTCAAACAACTCGTTTTTTCTTACTTGCAAGTTCAAAAAGACTGTTTCAAGTGTCTGTTATAGTTGTCATTGCTGTGAAGTTATACATGATTTTTCTTTGATTTCGGAATAATTTCTGTTCTTTACTTTATATCCCACACATTAAGTGTGTACTTACGGAGAACTTGAGCCACGTTACTGTTTAAATATCCAACTCCAATTTCACCGCCCAGTTTTACCCCTTTAGGGGCTGAAATTTGAACAACTCCAAAATAGATGTTTATTTAATTGTATTGAAGAATATTAATACCAAGTTTCAAATAATTCTGATCATAAACTATTTTTTCCCCATATAAACAGCACAGCCCCCTTTTAAGGGATGAATTTTGAAAAAATATAATAATATTTGTATCGTTTTATTTTTCATTTTAAAAATAAATACCACTTTCCGTGCATTAATTACATAGTTTCGTACAAACTTTAATCCCCCATTTTACCCCCTTGTGGGATTGAATTTCGAGAATACTAAAACACGTACTTATTTAATTGTATCGAAGAACATTAAAACCAAGTTTCAAGTAATTCTGATCATAAATAATTTTTGGCCCATATAAACTTTATTACCAAAAAAAAATAATTACAAATATATTTCTTATTTTTTATTTTAAAGCTAAATACCACATTGCATGTATTTCACATTAAAAATGACAGTTTCATGCAAACTTTAATCCCCTATTTTAACCACTTATTGGGCGAACTTCGAAAAATTCTTTCTTAGAGGATGCCTTCATTATATGGTACCTTGTATAAATACGTCCTCCAAATTTCACGTTTCTACAACCAGTGGCTTAGGCTGTGCATTGATCGATCAGTCAGTCAGTCAGGACAAAGCATTTTATTTTATATATAGATTAAAATGTTTTTAAATTTTCAACTTATGTTTTCTGTATAATATGTTCCCGATAATTTTTTTTTTATACTATTCCGAATTAGTGCTTGACTACGTTCCACCTGATGGTAAGTGGTAACGCAGTCGTAGATGGTAAGTCGCACTAATTCAGTAGCCACCTATTCACTCTTGCCTTGAAGACACCCATATTATAATCGGACGGAAACACCGACGCAGGCAGGTTGTTCCAATCCTTAGCCGTACGTATAATAAATGACGTAGCGAAACGCTAAACGTTAACGTTACAAATCGTCGTTGATACTGCAATATCGCGTAACCAACAGTGGCTAAAACCGCGTAACTTGGTAGTGATAAATTTTACAGTAGAGAGAAAAAACTTAATATTTTCATTATTACTGCATCTTTGGCCGACTGAACTGTAAAATGTATTTAAATTTATGTATTTTATTTTCTATTAGGGTTTTTAAGTTGTTAAATTCACTATTCGATTAAAAAATACACTTTCTTGGTATTGCATGTTCAAAAATGGGTCGCAGTTGAGCATTTTTAGTAGTTACGCGTAATTACAAAAAGCATGAAAATAAAAATTTTGTATTTTAAGAATCATTTATTACTTAAGTTTACTTAATTGAATAATAATTATTATATCTCAGAAAATCAGTCTCAAAATGTCAATCGTTTTGACTACAATTTTACTAACTTAAAAAGTAGAACAAGTAAAACAAACATACAAATAAACTGTAGAAACAAAAATCAAAAACTTAAATTATTAAACTCCAGAAACAAAAATTAAACTATATCAAAATCCAGTAACATCAATTATAATAGGAACTTCAATATAAACGAGATCTAATATTTTGAAATAGAAACTTGCTTATTTTTTTTTAAACGGTAAGCTATCATAATATTGGTGGCAGTCACTAGGAATCATACTCTTTAATTGCTGTAAATGCTTATATTTACTCTCTAATATTGACAATCTAGAAGAATAAAGAAATGGTACATCGTTTATCAATGTTGAAATATTCTTTGGTCTTCGAGGTAGTGGACTAAATTCGTCTTCAAAATGTTTTTTAAAGTTGATAGTACCATTAGGATTATACTTTAATACGCGTAGATCTACTACACAGTTATCGCCAGAAATGCGCCCAGGCCTTATAGAGTCATAAATTTGGTACTCTTTGACGCTGTAGTCTTGGAAAAAGGTATGATCTGGTTGTATAACTTTATAAGGAAAAGGTTTTTTTCTGGCCTCTTTAGTTAAAGAAGCATACTGTGATGGCAAGAAAATTTCAATATTTTTGAGTTTTCTTTCAATAAGTGAATGGACCGAATCTACCTCCATTTGTGTATGTCCTTTTTCGAGGTATTTTTGTGTAATTGTAACATTTTTGTCCATTGCTAGTCTAAGAAGAGCGTTAGAAACAACAGTGTTTCTGTTTTGAGCAGTGCATCCGTCAGTCCATATAACTACATCTTTAAGATTTTCATTTAACAAGTTTGTCAGATAATCTACAAAAAACGAGGCATAGGTTGTAGCTTTTAGATCACAGGTTGTTTCATTAAACCAATAACACGTAACATCATCTGTACCTAGATTATAAATAGTGAAGTTATGTACCGCTAACTTGGTCTTAAAATATAGCGCACTAGCCGATAGAGAAGGACACAGTTTTACAGCTTGCAAATCAGCAGTTATGGTATGAACTTGCCCAAGTTTTGCAAGTTCTTTGTCTTTTATCTTTTCGGATCGAGCTAAGTGTTTCAGCTGGACGTGGCGGTGGTAATCTTCCTCCCGAACGTTACCTGCCTTGTATGAACAGCAATAGTCACAAGCATCTTTTTTAGGTTGAAACAAGGCGATATTTTGCTCCACAAGTATGTCAAAAAAGAGCTTTCTAGAAGCTACTAGCTTAGATGCTGAGGAGGCATATTCGACATATAAGTTATACAATTGTGACTTGGATTGTATAATAGGTTCCACGTATTGTTTTGTGCTTGTTTGGCGGCAATAATGTGACGGCAATTTGGGCAATAAGCTCAGGTAACTTTTTACAGAATTTCGTTTAGAAGTAGGCGATGTTGGAGACAAATTTGTGTGAACAGAATTATCATCTGCTCTTCCACATAGCCAGTAGCGAACAGTCTACTCCTTTATAGCTAGTGTCGCTAGAAATGTTTTCAAGCAAACTCTTTCCTTCTTACCATGTATTTGCAGGTAATATAATCTTGTTTCCGACCGTCTAGATTTACTTTCTGTCGTCTTCCTTTTTATATTTTCTGTGTCAACCATCGACCGTACATACATTTTTTTCTCTTTCCACGTCATGCTCCAGAAACGTTCAAAAATCTGTTGTCGTATGTCCTCAGTCAAATTGGAACAAAATAGAACTTTACTACGAGCACAAAATGACGAACTGCACTTAGGGCCCATAGCCCTCTGAGGTTTTGATCCTTCTTGAATATACTTATTATTAACTTTTCTAAACCCAACATATGCTTTTCCTAACATCCTATCTTTCTTGTTTAACTCTCTCCTCCAAGTTTTACGGTCAGCCTTTTGCTTTCGTTTTCTTGACTCTTTTGCTGCATCTCCCTCTAAATTTTGTTCCGGAAATGAATCAAAATCATCAGATACCATAGGCTCTACGTTGGTGATATCAGATAGCGGTACAAAGTCTGGATCGGCGATAGAATTATCAGGAGAGAAATCCATAACAGTTTCTTCGGTAACATCAGTATATGTTATGACAGGGTCATTAGAACAGCCGACAGTTTCTTCTGCAACGTCCGGTGAAACAGTGGCTGAAATGCTGGGATAAATAGGTTGAAAGATAGTCGTTAAGGTATCACAATTAGCTATATCATAATCAATATCTGAAGATACGCATATAGGTGAAGCTGGAAATTTAGGTTGAGATGAACCCAAAATTGTGGATAGATTTCGAGAAAGGGGTTTGTTTAAAATGTTTTGTCTTTTAAGAAGAAGTTCCTGGCGTCGTTTTTGAAGATCCTTTAATGTCACAACTTTTATGTTGGAATTAGAATCTATTTCTGGCTGCATCTGCAAGAGCTCTGCTTCGTTTGCATCCCATTTTTTTTCCATGATTATCTGAAAAAAAATTAGCCACTTATTTGAAACTTTTACATAAATATAATTTGATTTAGGTAAAATAAAAACTACATTCGTATTTAGTTATGTTGATTATATCTTTACCACATTAGTTCCATTAATTATTATTTTTTTAAATACTATTAATTTTAATGTCAACCCCGCGTAAGTACATAAAAAATAAAATACAGATAACGAAAATACCGCGTATCTACCGTCCAAATTTTACAGACGTTATTCTTAAATAATATTACAATCTTTAAAATACCAGTACTTTCAGTGAATAACTAACTTATTTATCAACCAAAAATTAACATTTACTTACCCGCAAGTCCAATATTTCTTCAAAATAACATTTATATTCACGAACCGCAAACAAAACGACCATTCGTTCTATAACATGTGGCGCAGGTACGCGGTATTAAAGTTACACTCTCGTGCGAGAGCTGCTCTCGCGGTTTTGGCTAGTGTCGTTTCTAGCGTTTTGAGTGGATAATTCGCTCACCTGACGACACGGGGCGAAGCCAATCACTATCAAGAGCATATATGCGCGAAATCTCAATTTTGATTTTTTTGTAGTTCCGCGGTATTGGCCACTGTTGGTTCCGCGGTATTGCAGTATCAACGACGAAATATAACATGTTTGATAATAATTTTAAATAACAATTTCTCAGCGGATGTTCAGTTAAAGAAGATACTTCGTTTTACTTTGTAGAAATATGATATTTTTGTTTCTTTGTAATATACCTAAAGTATTAAAATGAGTTTAATTTTATTCTTTGACTTAAATAGAAAAAAACTATAGTTTGTTAATAAGATGAATGTTGATGGTAATGATGAATAATACAAATAAGACATTCATTATATTCATGTACGTATGGGGTCTGAGAAACCCCACATGGATGTAACTTTTATTCATGTGATTCATGGAGGGTTATGGAAAAAGGACTTTTCTAATAATATATTACATAATTATATAATTTATAGGCGAAATCTCGTGTATGCAATTATTTCGTATATATCGGGAACAATTTCTGTTGTATGTACTGATACTGCGATCAATTTCCAATCTACCGATATTGAAGGAGCTTATGATACCTATAGTATATAAATAAGGGATCTATAGTAAAATACCTGGAACGGCGCTTTATATTTACTGAAAACGTGCATTTTATGTAGAACGGTAGGAAAATTCTCACCATAATTATTTAACGTTCTAATATTATAAACATAGAGAGAATTTATTAAAGTGAAAACGTACTTAAACCTTCCAGAAATGTGTTATTGGAATGGATTCGGAGAACATAGTGTAGTTGTTTTGATGTACCAAAGTTTATTTATTGGTTTATTTATATTGTTTAGAATTACGTGAAAAGCTTAGCTGACATCACAAAATCTTCTTCAAATATTAACTCGTGTATACATTAACTCACTGTACCTTCAAATCATATAAAATTAACGTAAAATTAAATACATATAATAGATTCCCTGAGAAATCTGTACATCAAATATTTTATGGAAAATCTTATTGAAATAATCATTATTATCAATAGAGACGCCGAATATATCGTTAGTATAGTATAGTTTTAAGAATTTTTGTCTGTCTGGGAATGCATCACGAGCAAACTACTGGACGGAATATGATGGATATATTTGGTTTAGTGATAGTTGGTTATCCGAATGAACATATAGGATACTTTTTATTGCGGAAAAATACCTCATCTCGGAGAAAACAAATACTAAAACTGGTTATAATAAAATCAAGCTAAAACTATAATAGTTTTAGTAAGGTAGCTCACAACATAGGCAAAAAAAAAAATAATTATAAATAGCTTCTCTTAAAAAAACAATATCATTAGACATATTTTATACATAAAATAACTTGATAAATATCGAGTTACTTGTAATTTAGAAAATAATCACTAGGTGTCGCCATGTGTTTTTAAAATACGTAATTTTAATTCGAAAAGAAATTATGTACAGATACGACCTTTCTATGATTTTATTAGAATTACTAGCATTATCCGCGTCTCAACCCGTGTTTATCAAATAAAAATATTTGTAAATTTGCTACTATTTAGTAAATAATGCTAATATTTGTAAATATATAAATATAAAAAAATTACATATTTAAAAAAATGTAAATTTTTTAAAATGTCACTTTTTAATTTGTAATATTTATAATAATAACAACTATAATTTAATAAATAATATTTCTATATTTAATTACAATACTTATAATTTTTTTTTAAATGTTTAGAAATTAAAATCAACAAATATTGTAAGGAACTTTATTGGCATTTTTGAATTTTTGAAATTATTTTTGTAAAATAGTGGGTAGGCACTGTCTGTAACAAGTATGTGTTTGAGACGTCTCTAACGTTAGTCTCTCCCGTGACCATGATTGCTGTAAAGCATTCGAAACGTCGGGAACCAAAAATCAAAATAAATCTGCCAAATAATCCGAAGTAATAGTTTTATTTAAAATGTTTGTCTCGTTTTCGTGTCGCATTTCAGTTTCATCGAGTTTCAAATCACAACGATTCTAAAGAAGTTTTACTTCAAAAATCATGCAAGTGCCGTTCCCATTCGCACATCAACGGTTCCGTTTAGCCAAATACTGTTTTATTTTCACTTATTATATATATAATGTAAAAATAGACGTATTTTTTGGTCAACTTTGCACTAAATTTCCGATCCATTTTTTTTTATTTTATAACGTTAAGGATCACTTACTTAGTATAAAATCACAAAATGCTGACAGATTCCGTTGGAGTTTCAGGCGTAATCTTGAAAAAACGTTTTTTGTCGATATCTCGGAAACTATGCACTTTAGGGCAAATGTTATTGAAACTAATTTTGTACAGAATAAAATTTCGCATATTTTGTTTCCTGATTTTTTTTTTGTAAAACTTACCGTTTACGATTTATGGATATTTAATAAACCGGTTCTTCTATCTCGGCCGACACAAACACCTAAAATATTGCTTTAATCAATAAAATGCATCTATTCATTTTTAAAGATCCATTTATTCTCTACTTTTGCTTAAAACTTTTTTTTCTAATGTCCATACTTTTTGAGCTATAGGATGTTCAATGTTGGACCACCGGGCATAAGGTCGAAAATTTCAAGTTTTTTTTAGTAATTGGTAAAAAAATGATAAAAAATTAGTTAATGGTAAAAATTTACTAAATAAATTGAAAAAAATATCCTGATTGTTTATCGGGGGGCACGGCAGTGCCCCCGCCAAGTCGAGCAAAAAAGGGCACGGCAGTACCATCCTTTTCTCGAAGGGATTCAGAGCATTTTCCACCCCCCCATAACTTCGTTATTCATAAAGCTAGAAGCTTGAAGTTTGAGTGACTAAGAGAACATAATAAAACTAGGTACATTTCCAAATTACATTCAATTTGAACCAGTAGTTTATGAACTGTTGCAGATCAAAATTCGTTAATATCGTCACTCACTCACTCACCGATCATCAAAATTCTAAGGTACTTCTAGCAGACATAGAAGCTTCAAATTTTGAACACAATTCGTGTTTACTCTATAACCCAAGGAAAAATTCAAACATCACGCAATTTCAATCCTGTTTTCGAGATATACTACAAACTGCATCAGTAACTTTGTAATCCTATACAAATAGATATGCGATATATGGGATTACAAAGTTACTTGTGCAGTTCATACATATAATTGTCGTCACTTGCAATGTAAAAGGAGGTTAGGTTAGTGTTTAACCTGTATGTATGTTTGTATGTTCGATCCTATGTTCCCTCGTAATTACTAACCTAATCACGATTCGTCTATTTATTTATTAATGTGGATATTGCAACTATTGTATACATTAGAAAAATATTATTCAAATGTGAAAATATTATTTCAAGCGTTTTCAGTAGCTGTATACATTTTTATGCATATACAAATGGGTACATAAATACAACGTGAAGCGTGTATAGTGTATCACCAACTAATATTCGATTACGTGTTATTTATAATGAATTTATTAAAATATATACCTAATTACGACAAAACTTGACGATTACTTAATTTTTGACGACACGTTTGGCTCAGTTTGTAGTGGCCTGGCCCTACTTTCTGTGCCGGCGGTCGCGGGTTCGAGTCCCGCTGGGGGCATTCATTTGTGTGATGACTAAAGTTTGTACTCCAGTCATGGGTGTTTATATTTATAATATGTATGTATTTAAAGTTATATATGTGTAGTGTATCATCTATCTAGTATCCATAACACAAGCCTCGTAGCTTACCATGGAACTAGATGGTTCTGTGTGTTACTGTCCCAACATATTTTGAAACAAAGCTCGTATATTTTCTTTTATAAAGTATGATGTTGATTTGAATTAGAAAATTTGATAACATTTCATAGCTCGTAACTGTACACACCTAATAGAACATGGAATATAGAGGTCATGAAATATCAATCTCTTCGAAAATTACTTTTAAAATGGCCAATGGAATCAGTGAATGAAGTGAGTTGGCAACCTCACTTTTCTATTAAACTGCATCAAAATTGACTGAACAAGCAATAATAATTAAGTATAACAACCTTCGGGACTTACCTACGATGCCGCAGATAGACACATAAATCTACACGTTTTATTAAACTTACGTAAGTTCAATATCAGTATCGGGGTAGGTATTTAGGGTCAACAATGAAATTAAAATATTCATTAAATTAACTATACATATTTATACTTAATGCATAAGATAGTAGTAATGAAGCCCAGGAATCTGCAATTTCCGAATACAATAGACTTAGATTTTTTATCATCCAGACTTGTCAAAATTTGTTATATCAAAGCCTCTGAAAAAAGCCCACAGAGACAGGGAGTGGGCTTTTAAGAAGTCCTTAGCTGACACACAAGAAATAGTACAAGAAAAGGGAAAAAGAAGAAATATTTACAAAAAGAAATGAGATCCCATCAAAAACATACTGTAAAAATATTGCAAGTCTCGCAACGCATCTCTCTACCGCAAAAAGCTATGAGATATAATGTAAAACCAAGTCGGTTTATTTATTCATTACCTATCTATGGAAGCATCTATCCGACAACTTTGTCATAAATCGTTACCGAATTAGTTAAGTTACAACATTTTATAGTGACCGTATTAATATTAGATATATTTATTTCTTTAATTAATAGAATGACTTGGCCATCGCACAAGATAATAGAACTTACAAATAACAAAATTTACCTAATATTAGCGTTCTGAGTGCATTATTTATGTATTGTTAGTGTATGCATCAATTTGACCCGCTAGTACTATGTTCCGTTCATTTCAGCCCAAACACGTCCACAGCTGGGCATAGGCCTCCCCCAAAAATTTCCACGACAACCAGTCTTGTGCCATCCGCATCCAGTGGGCTCCAGCGACTTTGACCAAGTCGTCCGTCCACCTTGGTCATGGTCATTTTTAATTAGGACTATTTAAAGTAGTAGACTCTTATGTGATTATGTTTCCGTGCGATGGCCAAGTCACTCTATTAATTAAAGAAATAAATATATCTAATATTAATACGGTCACTATAAAATGTTGTAACTTAACTAATTCGGTAACGATTTATGACAAAGTTGTCGGATAGATGCTTCCATAGATAGGTAATGAATAAATAAACCGACTTGGTTTTACATTATATCTCATAGCTTTTTGCGGTAGAGAGATGCGTTGCGAGACTTGCAATATTTTTACAGTATGTTTTTGATGGGATGTACTTAACATATAATAGTTTATTTCCTTACCTGCAATAGTAACGAACTTTTTTTATGTTATTATATTTCGTACAAATAAAAAATATTTAGCGCTTTAGTTTGATCCTGGATTTTTATGTTATTATAATTAATTATGTTATGTTCAGATGCCATAATAAGATGAAAGAAAAGGACAGGGAAATATTTAAACAAAAATATTCAAAATTTATTTTTAGAAAAAACATAAAACAATTAAAAATTTAAAATTTTATCAAATTTACGAGCGTTTTAGAGGCGGCGAAAATACAATTAACTATATACGATGTTTCCTCTTCATCTTCGTTACCCTCTTCGGTGGAATATAAAGAAGACTGTAAAGCCTCAAGGAATTCTTCATTCTCGTGGTCAAAATCGTCAACATCTAATTACTCCTCGTTGAAATGTGAAGTGAACGATGTTCACTGTCGGCTGGTTCGTGCATGTTTCATAAATTACAGTGCAGTCAATAAATAAAGTTTCCGGTTGCTGAGCTCACAAAGTTGGTTACTGAAAATATTAGTATCTATTTATTATATTAATAATAATATCGTTAAAAGAACTTCAGAAATTCTTTTAGCTCAAATATTCAGATTTTTTTGACACCATTTCTTTAAAGGTTGCGAAGGAACTTTTGTCTTTTAAACACTGCAATGTTAATGATTTTAGAGTTATATCGCTCGGCTAACAAATATAGCCCATATTAGCCTAGCTATATGAAATGATAAAAGATTTGCTTAGAAACATTTATCTTATGTACTCCTGAAACTATCACTGGCCCGATTTCTATATTTTAAGATGAGAACAAAAATTTACAAACATTTTTAAATTAAAAATTGTTTCGGGCAGTAATGAAACAAAAATAAACATTTCCTCTATATAATATTAGTATAGAAAGAAGTATAGACATACTAAAAATCTTGCTTTTAATTCGAAAATTACAAAATGACTAAATTAAATATCTAATATTAAAAAAAAAAGAAATATTATTGGCATTGCCACCAACTGCCAATTATTTATTTAATCTTGTGGTGCATATTGAATCTAGTGTTATATATAAATAAATAAAATATAAGAGTTTGGTTTTTGATATACCTATAGTTTTCTATTAGTAAAACAATTATTAAAATTAGTTCAGTAGTTTGAGATTATCGTTACTTTATCGACTACAAAAGAATAAATCTTTCATCTTTATAATATTAGTGTAGATGTATACACATACTATAATGTTGTTGTTGATACGGAAAATCCAATATTATGAAATTAAATATGAGATTAAAGGTTATTTGTGCACTGCCAATCACCGCCATTTTTCTCAATCTTGCAGTGCGTAATGAAACTGGTATATAATATATTAATATGTAAAATCTAAGAATTTGGTTTTCGTTCGTCTGTAATATTTAATCTCAATAACTAGTTTATAACTAAGAATACAAAAAGATTCTTCCAAATTGGTAATTCCAAAGAAGAGCGTGTTCAAAGAAACAAATTTGTATATCAATTTACGATATAAAATTTGCTTTGAACGGCCCGGAGAAGATAGTTGTTAGTGATGAATCAGTTTTATTTATATTATTGAAAATTAAACTTAGATTAGAAGAGCAAGTGATAATCATGTTGGGTGCTGAGATTTATACATGAAAATTAAAAAGGTTCTATTTTTTCAAGGTTGCCAATGTTTATCATTTATAAAGAATAAATTATATATTTATCCCTATTGTGTCTCTTGTTTATTGTTGTTGTAGAACTGAATACATATTGTTATTTAATGTAAGCCACGATAGAAATTTATTGACCTTAATATTTAATAAGCTTATATTGTTTTTTAATCGAATTCGATATATTTGGTATCGTTTTTAATAAAAGAATCAACATTTATTAAGTCAATATTAAAAAAAAATATACGAAAATAATTAACATACAAAATTAATTAAAATTTTGATATAAAACATATAAAGATTCAAGTCCACTTCTGTATTCAATCAGATGCACGTATGTAACTAAGCCGATAGAATCTAATTGAGCCCGGGATTAGATTCGCATCTGCATACAGGTCGGTACCAATACTAATGTGTGGTACTTAATGTCATCGTGATTGCTTTCGCGCTAATGGCATTGAGATTACAATTTCATAATTGAAATGCTTTTTAATTATTTATCAGATACTTCAAACTGGACTTAACATGTAAGTTTCCCAGTACATTTTTTTCTATTATAACTATTTTTCGTGGTTGTGTAATACTAAAAATATAGTTCACATTTTATAACATACTAGCATTGCTCGCGGCTCCACCCACGTTCAGATGACCAAGAACCAACTCCTTAAGTTTTACATATTAGTATACTCTTACAATGCAGTTTTTGTATTTTTTTCTCAGAAATGAAATATTTTCTCGCGGTAAAAAGTATTCTATATGTTGACCCGGATAACCAGCTATCATCATACCAAATTTCATCAAAATCTGTCCAGTGGTTTTCTCGTGATGCAGTAACAGACAGACAGGCAGACAGACAGACAGACAAACAGACAGACAGACAGACAGACAAAAATTCTAAAAACTATAAATTCGGACTCTGTATCGATAATAATGTCTATTTCAATTAGATTTTCCAAAAAATATTTAATGGACAGATTCGACTTAGTTACAATTTTATTACATGTATAGATTGAGGTAAATGCTTTTTTTGCAAATAATATTTTTATTTTACTTAACTATGATTACTGAGAAGTCTTGAAATATATGACCGAAATATATAATCATTAATATACAATTTTGACCCAACGATTAACGGTAAAAATATTCGTCGACTAAAAGAGTTCCATAAAAAAAGAAAATCCTTAAACCCCGGATTCGTTTTGGTTTGTTAAGGTGTATAAGAAATAGAGATGCATTACGATGGTAAGTAAATATCGAGATAATGAAATATTGAAAAGCATCTACAAGAGATACCTATAAAAGCGAAAAGAATTTATGACACACAATATTTTGCTAATCCATAACCCAAAAGCACTTTAGGCACTAAAGCGAGTAACCAATTTAACTAAATCTAAGTCTCCCCAACACCAGTACTTACATTGTCTCCTTCACCAAATGAGTCGTGTAATATCATAATTATATTTTAGAAACATTGCATTGGCGAGAAACTTGCAAATAATATAATTAACTAAACCTAAACTGCTAAAACAACCCATAAATATCAACCGACAACCTTTATACAAACCTCAAGTGTTACTACATCGACATCTTCCCTTGTCCTTGACCCTACCCAGCCTACGAACCTATTCGAGCACTTCAGCCTCTCAACCAAATTTTCCAATTTCTCTCAAAACTTACACTTGCTATACACAAACGTTAACTTTTTGTGGTCTTGTTAAAGTACCAAGCTATAATCTTCGACAAGAATCAAAATTTCTAGTCACATATTAAACTAATTGCAGACAGAGTCCGCAAATTAATATACATTTTTTAAATTCTAAGAATAAACATCATACAAAATGTTTATTTTGTAGTGTATCTTTTGTTTATTACATACTGCATTACTTCTAATTGGGGTGGTGTTGCAAAAAGACTTTAAAAACCGCTGGAAGTCACACAAATAAAGCCTTAATGAAAGTTGGTACTTTCCGTTCAATCTTATTCCCAACTATACAATTGTATCATGAATGATCGTCCTTAACGTAAGACAGCATTTTATTCCACAAATGGTTCTTTCGCAGCACCGTAAAACACCCTACAGATACTAACAAACATCGAAACGAAAAGATCTGTTCACTTCCTTAACTTCCTTCCTCTCTCACACACACATTCATTCATTTACAGATTTTCTTAATATTATTGTTAACGATGGAATATTGATATATTGTGAATTGTAATCATAGTATGAAAACATATTGTACGTAAATATATTGTTAAATACTCAAAGGGGATCGGGACTGTAACTCCTTAATACAGATTGTAATAATTATAACCTAGCAAGGAGTAGAGCACTTCATCCACCTCATTGAAATTGAATTGTACAAACCTATCCTGTAAACGTCTATGTTCTGCGTATTTATGAAGATTATTAGAAATATTTTTATTTGAAAACCAGGGTGGAGTCGCGGTTAATGGTGATAAATCTAATAGGTCATATCTGTACATATATTTTTTTCCAATTAAAATTACCTACGTATTTTAAAAACACGTGGAAACTTCTAGTGACGAAAAACGGTCCAGTGGTTTTCCCGTGATAATAATAACTTCCAAAAATTATTTTATTTACAGATTAAGCTCAGTTAGAATTTTACTTTACGTATATGATTATTATTATTAATGTTACTAATTCTTAAGCCAAATAGTTTTTTTTTTGGTTAACCAAATTAATTGGGCACTGGCGAGACTGCCGGAATGCTACTAATTCTAATAAAATTATAGAACAATCATATCTGTACATTAATTTTTTTGCAATTAAAATTAAGTATTTTAAAAACATATAAGGACATCTAGTTATAATTTTCTAAATTACAGTAATTAGGTTTGTTGAGTTATTTTTATGTATAAAATATCGCTATCGATATGGTTTTTTTCAAGAGAAGCTAATTATTATTATAATTTTTTTATAATTATTTTTGACCTATTTTGCTAAAATGTTTATTATTGCACCGTGGTTTTATTCTAACCAGTTTTTGTATTTTTTCTCAGAAATGAGATATTTTACGAGACTGCGAGTAACATTCCATAAAAACATTATAGTGTCCACTGTGTTTGCTAGATGTGCTCTGAGGGAATCGGTATTCAAACCTCGTGTACCACTCCCTAGCCTCTGACTACCCCTTTGAATTTAATCGATTGCAATTCCCCCTTAAAGTTCGCTTTGCAATGACCATTATTAATAAATCACGGGACTAATCGTTTAAGACTTACAGGCATAGATTTAAGAGAGGATTGCTTCTCACATGGACATTTTATCACCAGGCAGAACAACCACCAACGTGGTATACAAATCGAAGTTAAGTGAGTCTAGACTGATTATACTAAGTTAAGTGAATCTAGAGTTATTATATAAATGTATAGATAATATTACAAATTCGATATTACAATATAATATAAATTCAATGGAAATTAAAACTGAGCATTTTTTTTATCCACGGGAACGTAGCCGCGGGTACTGATAGTATTTTTTATAAAATAATTAATGATGAAAATAAAATAAAGCTGTCTTTTGTAAACGTGTGCAAACTAGTCAACAATCGCAATTTATTGGAAACAAAAAGACTGACTCATTATATATGAGCATTGGTGTGTACTCTACACCGCGGCGTAAACGAATGCAAGAGACATGAATTGCAAGCCTTCATTTTGTTCATTTTCGTTAAAGTGTGTGAGCATTTATCATCATCATTATCGTGTGATATTATTTATTTTTGAATTTTATTCTTTTCCCTCAGTAGATTTTTAAATATTTATATGTATTTAAATCTTTGTTGAAATGAATTGCATATTTACTAAAAGATTCTCAATTTGTTTAATTAGATTAATTCAACGTTATTGAAATGAAATGTGATTATTTTTGTAAATTATTTGAAATGCTCTACGAAAAAATACACGATATAATATATTATGGATAAGGATTCAAAGAATTTTAAAGAAACTAAAATATTCCTATTGTATGTATAGATGAGGCTTAAAATTTTACTGAGTTTCTGTTGCAAGATTGAAGGCCTCCTTTCTGTACTATTACAGAGCTGTAAGAATTGAGTATAACAGACATCACTTTAATTACAAAATTTTATTAAAATTAATTTTGAGTAAAGCATGAATATTTTCTGTATTTTCACTGAATTTGTTTGAAGGTGTTTAATCCGATTTACCTTTGCTAATTTCTATATTAAAGAAATGATCTTTTAGATTTTATGATTTTAGAAAGAACAATTTTACAAAATACAAAAAAAAAAAAAAAAAAATGGTTCCGCATATTATTCTTTAAAGAGCCTGCACGCTTCGAAAGGGCGGCATATTATGCCCTTAATGTTCTAGATACAACTAAATAATACTCCAAATGGACCCAGTTATATAAAACAAACTAGCGACACTCTTTCCCCAAGTACGTTTTAACAGTTACTATGGAATAGGTAGATTATATATTAGTATATACATATTACATATACCTAGGTATAAGTTTTATAATATATTGAGAAAAGATTGATACCCCAAACAAATTTTCGTCCTTCTATTCACCCCTTTACGGGACGATTTCCGGGATAAAACTATGCTATGCCCTTTCCATGGTCAAACTATCTTCATACTAAATTTCATCTAAATCATTTCAGCGGTTTTGTAGTTTATTCATTACAAAAAAATACTAATATTTTCTCTTTATAGTTTAGAATACACTGATTTTGTAGCGCCTCCACAATAATTATGCAATTTCATATTTGTGTGAAATTCGACGAATTATCGACATTTAGAGGAGTTAAAAATATTTCTAGGACTGGAGTTTAAAAAAAAACTCTATTAACTAGAAAAAAATAGAAGGTCTTTAATGTATCTATATTAAATATTATATTATGATCACGCGTACTCTAAGGTAATCCCGAATATAATATTATGTAATAAAATGTTAATAGATGTACCTTGTATCATATAAAAAATAAAAATATATATTTGTTTCATATCTTACATTTTTAAAGGAAAATGTTTCACATAAGAAAATATATTTTCTGAAATCTAGGCCAGTTTAAATAAACACTCTCAAGTTCCTGTTCTTGAGCTATGTTTAGATGCGCTATTAATTAAATTAGTCTTCTCGTTATATAATTTAAACATAGTACTGCGCGTGGTTGTATTCGGGTGTAATTAAAAAAAAACTGTTGATTAATATCAACGATAAAATCATAACGAAGCCAGCCCCATTAAAATGCGGTTAGTCAGTTCCGGTTTTTCCGCGGTTTTATTTAGATTTTTGGTTCCTGACGTATCGGGTCCGCGAAAAAGTCCGAAAAGATAGTTTTTTTAAACGTCAAATATTGGCGTAAATCTAAGAAAGTATCGATTATTAAATTGATCATATTTCAAGCATGTCCCTCTTAAATATCACAAACATAAATATAATATAATAACACAACTTTACATTTTTTTTTATTGTCGCTCGACAAGATGACTCCATGACGCCTGATGGAAAGCATCAGTGGAATCCAGAATGAGATCCATCGGTTCCGGGACTTGATCTCGATTCCGATCAACCTCACCTCGTCGGCCTGCAAATGTGCTTTTTCACGCTCCGTTTGAACGACCCAGGATTATAGGAAGAGGGAAACACGTGAGACGGTAATGAGTTCCATTTCCTAATAGTGCGGCACAGGTAAGCCTATTAGTAGTACGCCTATATTGTAGTAAGTTTAATATTTATTATGCTAACAAAGGTAGCCGTGTAAATGCTCGTACAGTCACACAGTGCTACACACAAGCAGGAATACTCGTACAATCGAAGAGGAGAAAACAATTTTCATTTTGATTACTTTCATAATTTTTATTACTTTTCTAACGTCCATCTTCTGATATAGACCTGTATCTATCAGAGATGACTAATCAAAATTATTTTCTAATAGGTAATAATACAATAGTAATCAATGCCTTTTCAATAATATAACTGACAACGTAAAAGAAGAATATTGAACTACTATTATAAATGCCAAATGTCTGTATGTTTGTGTATGTTTATTACTCCTTCACGTTGAAACGGCGAGATGAATTACGATGAAAATTAATACGTAGATACATTGTTAGGCAGCTATGAATAAACTCGAATGAAGCATAGGTAAATCGCTAGTTTCTTAATTAATTAATGATACCTATTGTATTCTATACCTTTTCAATAATATAACTGACCAGGTAAACGAAGAATATAGCAACTGTCTTTAACATTCCCAAATATCTAACATGAACTCGTACTTATGGCTACTAGTTTAGGATCTGTATTCATATTTGTATAGACAACAACATCAATAAAGCTGGCGGTAAGTTTAAAAGCAGTACCGCCGTAATATTAAACTGGAAATTTCACTTAACGTGGAGTAGCAAATTCGTATTTCGATAACTAGGATGTCTTTGATGCACCGGACGTTAAGTGCAAACAGGATATCATTCAGGCTGCGAGCGTAGTTAACAACTTAATTGAATGTGTCTGTAAAGTTCAAAGTTAATTGCATGTACGTGGACCGTGTGTTACAAACTTAGCTTACTATTGAGTTATAAACAAAAATTTACTCAGACCAGTAAGTAACGAATATGTAGAGAAGTTCTGTTTGTGTAGTTTTGGATTATTTGAAATAGCTTATGGTTTGATATTTTTACCACAGATGAATAAGACATGTCTTAGTTTAAATTATGGCCAACAAGTGGCTCACCCTCGCTTTGCTCGGGTTCGTCTCTAGTAATAAATAATAACAAATTAAGTATACATTTTTCCGGGATAAAGCCTATGTACTATTCCAGACTATACCTAATCAATATCAGTGCCAAATTTCATCCAGATCCGTGCAGCCGTTCTGGCGTGATTGAATAACAAACATCCATCCATACAAACTTTCGCATTAATATACTAGTAAGATTCAATTATTATTTGTAAAAAAATCAATAATAGGATCTCAGGTGATCCAATCTGTCATTTTAAATATCTTTTTCGACCAAAAAGCTAAAGATACATAGGTTATTTATAAAATCCACACGAGTAAAATTTGTAAAAAAGGTACTTAAAATATTTAATACCTCTATTTTTGTGCCATGCACGTACCTGAAGTACCTACTTATAACTATCGTATTGTTGTGGTTGAGCATGGAAAGTGGTAAATTACAACGTGAAATTTCGTATTGATTTCTATATGACTGTGAAGTCTAGATGACGGGATAAAGAAATAGTAATTGAAATAATAATAATGCAAATTGAATTACAATAAATCTTTTGTATAAAGTAGGTACATAAGTTTTCATTTATAAATGCAATTCTAAAATGCATTCTTGCATAACATTTTTTTTTTAAATTATGGTGGAAAAGTCGTGTAATAGTTGGTGACAGTTAGGACAGAAATACCTTTTAATAAAACATCATAAGTGCTCTCTAATGCAAGACTAGCCAGTCAGCCTCCTCGAATATGATAGAGTCTGACAATATTACAGCTAGCAAACTACTTATTGAATTATTTGCTTTAATATTTATTAAATATGTTAATGTTCAAAATTTTATTGGTAGACAAATATTGTAAGGTTTTAAAATATTTTAAGGGAATTCAAAAAATTTGTGAAATATCAATTCCGAATTTTATTTATAAACCTCAGTAATTCATGAGATAATTATAGAATAGAAAGGAGCAAGTGTCCAATTATGTATGTATTATAAGATAAATATACAAAAATATTTATCTATATTTCTCATCATGAGCTTTATAGTGTTAGATGGACACACAGACGGATGCATCCAATAAGGGTTACGTTTTTCTCTTTCAATACTATTTTTGTTTCCTTTTAGACAATCATTTATAATACAACCATTGAATTATGGGAATAGTTATATCTTTATCTTAACAAAATATTTCATCTTCATCATCATCATCTGAGCAAAAGCAATCGCTAGATATATTCAAAGCTTTCACAGTACCCGATTTTCCAAAATGCTCTTCTAATGAATTTCTTCAAATTTTATTAGGTAGAAGCTCCATTGTTGAGAAGTACCATGTTCATAGATGCCGTCTTGCGAGATCTTGTATAGTATGAGTCTTGACATCGTATTGTCGGCAAATCGAAGGCAAGTTGTCTGAAACTTCACTACTTCAGTCCAGTTACAATTTTATACAAACGCGATCGAATCGAAGTCTTTTCCTTTCATCCACAAATGCTAGCTACTAAAGTGTTAGTTACTTTTTTGAAGACACAAAACATGTACAATGTACATACATATAAACCATAGCAACTTTGTTATTATTGAAATTATTATTTATAAAAGTTTATACAATAATATACCAAGTTTTAATAATCGCATGGAGTAGTATCACTACTGACTGGGTATATCAATCTACAGACTTTAATTCACCTTATTATTGCTTTTCAAGATGAAGGGTAACTGAACAGGTTTAATTACAGGCACGTGAGTTCAGCCTCCGGATGTCAGCACATTCAGCAAAGCCTCTAGCAATGTAAATATCCATTGGCAGTTCTGACTATTTTGATTCAGCTATACTAGGAACACACTGTTCTACCTAATTAAGATATCACGCGTACAATTTTCAACAAAAAAATACGAGGTAAATTGCATTTGTATGGTTAACGGATTTATCTATACATTTATTTGTAAAGATATACTATCTATATATATTAAATAAAAATGAATCACCGAAATGTAAGTACGCGCATAGCTTCTGATCGACTGCAGCAAATTCGATAAAAAAATTTTTGTGTTTGTTTTTGTGGACAACTTTTGTATAGAAGAAAATTATTATTTTTTTTACTAAAATAAGTGTTTTTTTTTTAAATCTCATGATATGAAAAGTGAGTGAGTGAAATAGTTTTTATCCCGGAAATCATCCCTTATGGGGTGAGAATGGGGGTGAAAGTTTGTATGGGGAAGCAAATACATATAATAATAAAATTCTTTTTTTATATTAAATTTAATAGAAAAATTTGAAAATCTTGAAATAGTCATTCTTATGGATACAGAAACCGAAATGAAATTCGGTTGGTATGTCTTTGAGATAGATTTTCAATCTCAATATTAAAGTGTGGCAATCAATTTGTTAGTTCTGCTGCCACATCTATATATCTGATCCATCAACGCACAGCCTAAGCCGTTGGTCGTAGAAACGTGAAATTTGGAGGACATATTCCTTATCCAATGTAGGCATCCGCTAATAAGAGATAAATATTTAATTTAAGCGTCTAAATAAGTTAGTAAAAACAACACAATATTTGGCGGTACGGAAGCCTCAATACGCCAGTATAAATAAGAGGTAATGCTAGTAATGTATAAACTCGTTGTAGTTTTAAAATACTTTCAATCCATTTGATTTGAAGTTCACTTGATTTGCAGTGAACCGTCAATACTACATTACGAGTGATGTGACATTTCAGATTACTAATTGTCGGAATTTTTTGTTTAATTTTATAAGTATTTCCGATTCAAATAATTTCAACTCTTGAAACTTTCTAACGGCGGAACAAAAGCAGCCTAATACGTTCGAATAACTTCTCGACGTATAAAATCACTTTAATTCCTTTCTTTGTTGCAGCTAGAAATAGATACAAACTAGTGAAAACTAAAATTATAACAATTCACACGGACGTACTCGTACAAACGCCTAGACCTTTTTTTTACGTTGCATTTACGCACGACGTGTGGCACTCACCGGCGTAATACAGCCAGTACTACCCACTAAAACCCAACAAAACCTTCCCCCGTCTTAATGGGGCGTCGCAGGATCGCTTACGCATTCAACTACGACGCCCCGAGGGCAGGTCTGCCAAAGCAGACCACCACAACCATGGGGTTGCTCCAAGGTCCACTCTGCTATCAGAGAAGTACCAGGAGCAACCCGCAAGGTACACCGCCCCCCGAAGAGGGCCACCTCCCACCGCCCACCGAAGTGGGCAACCTCCCTGTGCGTTTCTTAGCTTCGCGCCCGGTTGGATTGCCGGGCACTACTGAGCCCCCCCCCCCCCCACCACGACAAGGTGAACGCACGTTGAGGGGGGACAAACGCCTAGACCTAACTCAACACTATTTTTCTTTTCTTGAAGACTTTTTTCACTGGACTCATAGAGGCTGTAAAATATTTTCGAACACTTATTTAGGAATAGTTGGAGATTCATTAGTTTGAGTTTTAAGATAAATACTAATAATAATGATAACATCAATAAACCTTTAAGCTCATTGTATATTTGAAATACCTCATGCTATTAAAAATAAAGTAAGTTATTGAGCAACAAATTTTAAAGTTCCACCGAGCTTAGCAATGGCTCGTCTCGCCGTGAAACTTTCCTAATATATTAAAATTTTTCCGTACGAACGTTCTACTTAAAGTTAAAGAAAGTTGTTTACACAAATATACATGCTAGGGCTATTTCGTACCAAAAAAAAATTGTTTACTTATTAATGGTTTTGAAGATCAATATTAAAATCAATATAAATTACATATACATATCAAAAACATTTGAGACAAATAATCTTGAACTGTAAAAATATTATAAAGTATTTTTTTAGGAATTTTAAGAACAAGTATTGGAACAATTAACAAATGAAAAGATAAATTTAACCTATCGTATGTTACATATTGAAGTAGGTACAATAAGCTTAGTATTCCTAAATATAAATTAACATTATAGGAAAAATCTTAAATATTTGTAAGCAAAGCCAACAAAACGTATACATTATGTATTATCCATTTTACTAATTTAACTCTATGCAATGATTTTTTTACTGAAATTGAGCGATTTCGTCAGAGTCGTTTAGATGAGTTCCAGTGTTTCGTAACCACTTTTACTGTCCTAAGAAATTAATGGTTATTGAATGATATAAAAAAATAAATCAGATAGTAATATTTTAAGCTCAAACATGTTAAACGAACATTAACACAGAAACAAGAGAGAGAAATAGGACTAGGGCACTTAAAACGGTTTTATTCATTTCATGCTCCCAAACAGCGGCATGGAAATGCAGTGAAACTTCAGCTATTATTGGATAACTTCGATCATGCCCATCGAAACAGTCTATAACAGGTGGTATTTTGCCGCAGGAAAGCTACGTCTAATAATTCAATGAATGAAGTTTAGTGTTAAGCCCACTAATATTCAGACTAGCTAGCTAATGCCTAGTAGGTACTCTGCGCGCATATTACATATTATGCCTAAACAGGGTCTCGTACTTTGTCTTTAAAACTCCGTTAATTTAAATGAAGCTCATCAAGTTTTAAATCAGTTTATTACCGTCTACGAAATATATGATGCCTTTGTCAATTAAGCGATTAAACGGGCAAATGCGCAGTCTGATGCAGGCACTTAACTGTCATTTTTGGTAAAATGTCTCTAGCCCTTATGGTTCTAGTCAAGGCTTACCTCTTTTGCCCGTGTCAGGTCCTTTTGTTTTTCTGTTCTTTTTGTTGTTCTTCTTATTGTCGGATTAGGTTCTCTTTGACACATAGCAACTAAGTTGAAGACGGTACATCTTTGTCTCAACGGTCGCCTCATACAAATAACAACACACTTTGAGACAAACAAACACACTTTGAGATTTATAATATTATGGGTTTATCAGAAAATTTGTCTTGAGGAAATATTATATTCTGGGAAATGTATAAAATATTTAGCAAAAATGAAGTAAATATTACTTTATAAAGACACAGGTAACATTTAAACTAAAGGAACACTAAATAAAATAAAACAAAAACGAGTTCTGCAGTCTATAAAGGAATATTCGCAGGCAGTCTTCATTCCTGGGAACACCAATACACCAATTTGGATGTACATTCACAAAAGAATGGACATGAAAGTCACATGGACTAGTTAATTTGCTGAAGATCTATCATCAAACCGAATGAGAGATAAAGAAAGAGCAGAAAATCTTTAGGATGCCTCTGATTTCATGTCTTTGTTGACCATGACTGAAGGTTTAGATTCAGATGGCATTGACTACAACACTTAAAATTTGCTGAAATTAGTGTGATTTGTTTTGTGCCATATAAGAGATAGTCGGGGTGGCAAAAACCAAAAAAAATACATTTTGCATAGAAAAACACATTTCGTCATTTATAGTATGTATGTGGCCATTGTGCCAAATTGGGAACATCCCTTTAAAATCATAAAAATTAATTTATTTATATTTTTTTAATATTTTATGTATTGTTGTACTAGCCTATTATCAATAAATAAAAGTTTTTTGAAAATCCGCTTCTTACTTTTTGTTTGGCTTCTAATGGGTGTGATTCTGAGAAATATGACTGGAATTTGTAAGCAGTTTAAACTTTGCTTTAAAAACCCAACTTAAACAAAAAATAGATACTTCGTTAAAATGTTTGTTGAAATTTATTAAAACTGTTATTTACCTACGTATATGGTTCCGCGTTCATCGCCGTGTCTCCTAAATGTAATTACTTGAAAATTCGCTGAAGCCGAAAATTGGTTGCAATATTAAAATATTCTGTATATCAACATTTTCCAATAATATACAGCAAAGCCAAATTAAAAACTCGATGGATGACTGTTAATAGTTTGTAAATAAGTCTACTCGTTGTATTTAATTCAGATGAACGAGAAATAACTATTTGTGGATACGGAAGTTAGTTATGCCTTATTCTCACTAATTGTGAATTGAGTATAGATTCACTTCAGAACTATTGAATTGGTCTACAATTTACAAGCATTAATCTCTAACGATGAGCTAAGGTCTATGAAGATAGAATTGCTCTGCTATTGTAAGACTCACCCTAACATATACATATGTATATAAAGTTATACACGAATTATAAGTACAAGTGCTATACTTTTACTTTTAGAGTTCTATTATATTTATATACACTTGAATTAAATACCGCCTCCTTTTTGAAGTCGGTATTTATTTTGATAGGATTACCCACATATATTAACCTAGATATCTGTTTGTCGGCCTAATTGGAAAAAATATAAAATAATATACGAGTATGTATTCAGCCTGTTTTAACGTCCCACTAGTGGGCATGGGCCTCCGTTCAATTTGAGGGGGATCTGACTTTAATCACTATGCTGATCAAGTGCGAGTTAGCGAACTTCACAAGTCTTTCGAAAACTAGCTAGATTCTCAGACACGATTCATTTCAATGCAATCTTTAACCGTTAGGCAAGTGGTAATCATGTTGAAAATGATTCGCACATGAAAATATCAGAGTGCGAGACCCAGGAATTGAACCCTCAATTGGTTTTCTAAGAAAGTCACTTGGTTTTTTAAGAAAGCGCGTTATTGCTAGGGCTCAAAATATAACGGATACATAAATAGATATCATACTTAGTGCATAAGTTATAGCCAAATACACTCTATCGGTAAAAATTTTAAGGTTCTTTTTAACTCTCTCATACATGCTGGCTATCTAATATTGTAAAGAATTAAGATTTCTATATAATCGATAAACTATCAGAGTCAGAAATGATTTTAATAGTATTTCTTTTACCTTAAGAGCGCTACACCCTTGAATTATACTATATTTTTACAAGAATATAATATAATTTGACGATACGTTTGGCTCAGTTTGTAGTGTGATTTACACGAATGTTTGCACTCCAGTCATGGTGTATATTTATAATATGTATGTATTTAAAATAATATATATGTAGTGTATCAACTATCTGGTATCCATAACACAAGCCTCGTAGCGTACCATGGAACTAGATGGTGCTGTGTGTTAATGACCCAACATATGTACATATTTATTTAATTTAATAATAGTTGCACATATGCCTTTACTTTACACTTAATTTAAAAAATGATATTTAATCTCTTTCACAAAGTAACCGTTTATAATGCACAAATCTGCCTATTATATACAACAGGTTCACACGTAATAAATTTTTATGTTGATCGTTTGAATAAGCAATGATCATAGTTTAGTTAAGACAGAATGCTGATATCGTACATTGCACATGCTGGCATGTTTTGTTTAAACATGCTTACTAAAAGTGAAAATTAATTCTATAAATTTTATTCGCAACTATCTTATTAAATATGAAATTACATAACAAAACTTTCATAAATTACATTGTCTTTTTTTCTGTTATTCATTTATTTCATGTTATTTATTTAGTTCATATATTAATATGGTAACTAATTGCAATTATTTGCACTTGGTTATATATTAAAAACACTTCAATGTCACATGACAATGTCTACTTAATAAAAATTATCATAATGTATAGGCCAGACTCCAGTTTAAATTCTTTTCATGATAAATTAGGCGCGTTTCTACATCGTTTCCTGGTGATTGGGAAAATTCCAACAGAACAACCGGAACAAGTTATTTTATGAGAGATTTTTACATGCAGATTTTTCTAAGATAAATATTATATTATCGACTATTTTTTATATCTACTCTATCATAATAGCTGCTTAATGATAAATACCACATATCATATAATCCTATACTAATAACACTATGCTTTGTAAAAATTTTATCTGTTCCCTTATTACATCTATTCGGAATATTAAAGTACTGTTACAGCAATACTTATATTTAAGAGTTACAGTGCCATAGCACAGTTTATAGGTTACTAGCATTGCCCTCGGCTTCCCCCCCGTTCAGATGACCAAAAACCAAATTCTTAGGTTTTACATATTAGTATATACCAATTTCATTGCGAACCGCAAGATTGGGTAATAATGGTGGTGATTGGCAATGTTACAAAGGAAGAGGTAACGGAGGAAGTTAATCTCATATTCAATTTAGTAATGTTGCACTCGATCGAAAAGTGTTTCGTTTTAACAACAATATTTATACTTTTGATATTATAAAACAAAACGATTGGTATGTTTTTTTTATTTTTGGTCCTTTAACTACTTAACTAATTTAATTATTCATCTACTAATATATAGCTAGGTATATAGATATGAAAGATGAACTTATTTTTACGGTTGATAAAATGTGTCAACATTGTGGAAACGTAAATATTCGTATTTATTTAGTGTTAACCTAACAAAATACGTAAGTAAAATCAACACAATATTTGGCTAATACGGAACCCTTGATGCGTGAGTTGGACTCGCATTTGCTTGATTTTTACATTTAAAGATTTACAGACATTACCATTATTTAATAAACAATTAAAATTTACAAATATTTTCATTTCGTAATAATTGTTTCGGCCAACAAAATATTACTAACGAGCGACTTGCTTCGCTCGGATGCGTCCTTACTACTTAGGTACGTTTTAAATGGATATAGTTATTGCGAGTGTAGGTACCTTAAGAAAAAGACTTATGCTATAGCAGATTTTTCTGTTAGCCTTTTTATGGCGGTTTAAAAATGGTTTCGGCTAACAAAATATTACTAACATAGTATATAAAGCTGGTTTTTTTTTTGGGTTATTTGAACTCGCTTTGCCCTGGAACTACCGGTCCGTATTTTGAACAATCCCTCTTGAATATTGGAGAACGGCATATTTAACCCATATGTAAGAAGCGGAGCGATGTACATAAATAAAATACATAGGCGTAGCCGTGAGCAACTCTAGTTTGTAATAAAACTATATTTTAATATATTCAACTTTTAAGATACTTTTATTATTTTTATCAACACATCTTACGCTACTTAAATGAGTTGTTGGGTATAAGTAGGTATCGTAACGTTTTATTATTATTATGCATAACAAAAAAACTTAAAACTAAATTCGTGTATTTATTCAAAAATAAGTCTATGGATGAGTTTTAAAGTTTCGTTAATTCAGCGTTACGACAAATTAATAGCAATTTTTAAGGTAACTGCGTCTTGAAAGTATTTTTATCCTCTCAAAGGATGAATTTTGAATAATCTGTGTATACAATGTAGGTATATTTGTTCGTTACTTAGGAGCTAATTTGACTCTTTTTACAATCTTAGAGTCTGAATTAATAAAAAATAAACTTGTGTTTATTTATTTTTGTGTCTTCAATAACTATACTAATATTTTACTAAAAAGATGTACGATATTATTATGAATGAGGAATAATATTTACTCGTAATGACGATACGACGACATTCATCGTTCTTAAATAGTTTTTAGTTTAATATAACGAGTACAACCAGTTTCTTCAAAGTATTAGCAATTGTATTTAATAGTAATTGCTACTAATATGGGAATAGAATAAATGTAATTATCACTATTATTTAGAGTCAAAAGAAATACTTATTAATTCCTGCCAAGCTTGTATAGATGGCGGCACCAAAAACTATATTTTGTATGAATTATGATTCTTAAAATATAGTCAACATACCCTTTAATTTACATATGCGGAAGTGGAAAAATTGTAAGGTATAAAAAGATGTATTTTGTAAAAAAATATCAGTTAATTTTCTGGAGAGAATTGAAGTAAAGCTGATAGTTAATGGTGTAATGATGTAAATTCTTGTAATATGAAGTGATTATGTTAAATAAGTGATAAGTGATGTGAAAGTGAAACGAATATGGTAGAGTACAAACGGGTTTCTTATACCGGACTTTGGTTTGAACTTAGTTCTTACAAAAAAGTGTTTCTTTGTATCACCAAAGTATATTTGTAAAATCATTCTGTAATGTATGTAGATTTTAATTCCAATATTACAATTGTCTTATTTAATTTAAAAAAAAAACATAAAATTAATGCATTTTTACGATAACGATAAAAAGGCTGTGAAAGGCAAATCCACTCAATGAATCCTTATTGACTCGGAGGTACGGAAAGAAATTGAGTTATGATTCAATATTTCTCTTATTTGCCTAAGATTGCCACTTGACTTACTTCGTTACGCCATTTAAATAGAAAATACTAAAAGGTAAATAGAAGATACTATTGAAAATATAGATAAAATGCTTTAACAAATAGAAATAATAAAGCCACAAAAATAGTACACACTTGAACTCCTAACATTATAATGATTTTGTGTAATAATACTTAAAACACGAATACACGTGCACCCCCTTGATTCTATGATTATTTTGAGGGTGGCAGATACAATATCCGCGTACAGTATGGGGCCAGATCAAAATCGTAAATGGTTGATACTAAAATAAGTTCTATTACAGTGACAAAATGGTCACATTCGTATCATTTTTTTTCTAACGCTGTATTGTAAAATAGCAGTTGTAATAAATGTTATTCAAGAAAAAATAATACCGTAGGCCAATACTTTAATCCACAATGTTATTTTATTTCTAATGCAAACATATTGCTTTTAGGGGGCAAGATTTGCGACATATTATAATGGTTGATAAAAAAATCTATAGGTATCTTTTTTTTTGTGAAATAAATTAAAAATTACCTATATTTGAAGGGAAACATAAAAGAATGGCACAAAGTATAAAAAATATTTACCGTATAATAATAATTAACTACTTATGCTCTAGAGTGCATTTTAAACAAAAATTTTAAAAGCAATAAATATTATATAAGTATCTTATCAAAAATGCAATTAATTGAACGGTTACTATATGCTAGGCCTTCGTAACTCAATCATTTGGTGTCACCCCACGGAGAGAAATTGCAATATTTAATGGTATGTTTCGCAATAAATGCAGGGAACGCAGCTGTGATACATTAGTTGCGCTACTTATACCGTCTTTATTTATTATTTTATTTGTTTATTGGAAAAATTGGCTTACAAAGAAAGTATATAAACTTAATTATGATGACAAATATGAAACAGATACTTCTGTCGTGTTTTATTATCAGAATACACATTACATCCGAAATGACATTAGTTTAAGTTTGACAATCGAGTACGATGTTTATTTTTATTCTATACACTACAATATATAATACTGTAACATAAAATACCAAACAGTCTATCAGTGTTAATGAGTTTCAAACAAACAAACAAACAAACAAACAAACAAACACACACACACGAGTCAAGCCACTCGGAATGCAACACTTCATAAAAATATTAACTTTAAATATAATAAAGACAATAAGCAATTAGATCACATTCCAGTAACCACACCATGGACTCATAAGAATCTGATAGTGCTGAAAGACAATGAGTAATGAAGGAAACATTAATTTTATTAAAAATTAGAACATTCCAACAACATCCACGTGTGTAGCATCCAGTCGCGACCCCCCGCAGGAGCAGTATATAATTCGCGAGCAGGCGAGCGGCATCGTTCACATTACCCCAGTTTTTAGCATAAGATAGATAGAGTAAGTAAAGAATTGTAAAAAATATTTCATTAAATTTAAGATTATGTCTTATAATATACGAGTATGTAGGTCGTCATCGTCAATAAGTCTAGTCAACAAGTACTTTTTGGCTCAAACTTTTTTCTTTTTTTCTCCGCCTCCGAGAAATATGAACGAGGTGTCATTCGATTCGAAATAGCGCGGAGATGATTTTTGAAAAAAAAAAATCAAAAGACGCTTGCAAAAATTGCAAAATTTATTTGATATTCTTAAATTTTAATTACAAAAAGAGGAGAAAATTGCCCAAAAAAATCTAACCCCTGGAACTGTAGGAAAATACGGCCGAAAACAGGGACTTTGGCTTGCGTAAGCCTTCAATTTTGTATGGAAATCACCACAAAAGTTATGAAGAAAAAGGCCACCGAAACTTTAAAGGCATCATTCATGATGTAGATCACGTGATATAATGACGTCACCCACTTGTTGTCACCTGCAGGTATGACACACAGTACAAAACTTCGACTGACGTCATTCTAGATTCAACAATTCCCATCCGTTTTCAATCACGTGGTTAGACATGAAATTTTAATTATTTTTAATAATAACTTCTTTAAAAAATCATTTATAGGTATTTTAAATCTTAGATTATTTTAAATAATCTAAGTTTTAAATTAATGAATGCAATGGCTAAATTAGTTCAAAGAATGTGTACTGTTAGACTAACAACAATCAACTTGATCTATGATTTCATTGTAGTGAAATACCCTATTGACGAATAACAGTTGTCTGGATTCATCACAAATTCTCTATTTTACTTTTAAAGTTCAAAGTAGGTCAATCAATTAGAGTGTATCATATTTTGTGTATATTATTTATTATTACTAGTGTTCATCCAGTGGTTGAAATTCGACCATAATCTATACATATAATAAAATTCTGAGCAGAATTTGTACATTAAATATTTTTTAGAAAATCTTATTGAAGTAGTCATTATTATCGATACAGAGGCCGAATTTATAGTTTTTAGAATATTGTCTGTCTGTCTGGGAACGCATCACGAGAAATCTACTAGACAGATTTTGATGAAATTTGGTATGATGATAGCTGATTATCCGGGTCAACATAGGATACTTTTTAGTGAGGGAAAATATCTCATGAGAAATCTATATTAACCTTAAAACGTAAGGACGAACCCGAGCGGAGCGAGGATGAGTCTCTAATAGGTATAATATATAAACATGTTATCTATTACAAAAAAATAAAATTGAAGTGTCTGCTTGTAATGTCAAAATAACAGCTTTATTACTAAATATGTACATACGATACTCATGAGAAAAAAACCATTTATTTTTTTTGTCTGTGTGTCTGTTTATTTCGGCTAATTTCCGAAACGGCTGGACCGATTTTGACGGGACTTTCACTGACAGATAGCTGATGTTATAAGGAGTAACTGAGGCTACTTTCATTTTAGAAAAAACTAGAGTTCAGTGCAAAAAAGTAAAACCCATAAAATTGTGAAAAAAATCCGCGTACCTACTTGAGACGCACCAGAGAATACTCGTAAGTTGCTAGTAGGCTATAAAAGGCAAAAAGATTTTTTCAAATTGGATGTGTAGATCCAGAGATTAACGCGGTCAGACATATACAAGCAAACTCTTCAGCTTTATATATGAATACAGAGTATATTTTGATTACGTTCAATGTTCATGTTTGTACCTATTATCGTGACAAACACACTCGAACTAAAGGGGTAATCTAAGATCCCAATCTATGTGGTGGATCCCTCATACTTTTTCCAAGCGAAATATATTTTTAAACTATAAAACATTTAACAAACACGACCCAGGGAGGTTGTCACTAAAAATTTGCTCCAGGTAAAATAAAGTAATTGTGCCGACTCTCGATGTCAAATATCCCCTCCCCTGGAAAGTATTAAAAAATATAAAATATATAAATATAAATAATTTATTTCATTGATACGATTATATTATATTAAACACATTTTCTTTTCGGCGTTAACAGTTCTTTGTGTTCCTTCAATACGTTACAATTATTAAGAAAATTAAGGAAAGTATTTCATTAATTTTTGAATATTTATAGCACACCGACTTCGAAAATATTTGATTAGGTATGTATAGTAAGTGATAACTACCAATCAGTTATTTTTTACTTTTTAGTACTTTTGCTTGAAGTCGGGTTTTTTTGTTAAAAAGTTTTTATCATTTATATAATCACTCTAGAATCATTAAACTTAGTTTCCGCTTAGTATCCTCAAAAACAACTCTAAATATACCACATTGTTGAATGTTCTGTTTAGTCCTGGGTTCTGTTAAAATGTCCCTGTGAAAAGCAATCCACTTTTAAATCAATGCTTGCTACTTTTAACGACTGTCCCTGAGATATATTAATGATCATAGCAAAGCAAACTTTAAGGAGGAATTACAATAGATTAAATTCAAATGCGTAGTCAGAGGTAGTCAGTGCTATAATTCGAAGTATGAATACTGTTTCCGCCGAGCACTTGTGTGACCGCTATAATATTTAATGACTTTCTCACAGTCTAATTCCCTTACATAACTTAGGTGACTTTTTCATTATAGATAGCAGGATACTCTCTAGCTCTCTAGCACTTTCGGAAAACTCGTGCCATATTACTTTTTATATACATTTAAATATATTCAACCAACTTCAACTTCACCGCCCAGTTTTACCCCCTTAGGAACAGAATTTTGAAAAATTCCAAAATACATGTTTATTTAATTTTATTAGAGAGTAGAGTTTTTTAAAGATTGATATACTAAGCAATTGAGATACCAAGTTTCAAATAGTTCTGATCATAGACAATTTTTCTCCATATAGAAAGTACAGCCCCCTTTTACCATTGTAAGGAATGAATTTGAAAAAAAAATGTATTGTTTTATTTATCATTTTAAAGGTAAATACCACTTTCCGCGCATTTATTACAGTGTTTCATACAAACTTTCATCCCCCTTTTACCCCCTCATGGGATTGAATTTCGAAAAATGCTAAAAAATATACCTATTTATTTAATTGAGCATTAATACCAAGTTTCAAGAAATTCCGATCATAAATATTTTTTTGTCCATGTAAACTTTATTACCCCCTCTTACCTTTTTAAGGGATGAATTTCGAAGAATCCTTTCTTAGCGGATGCCAACATTGTATAAAAAATATGTCCTTCAAATTTAATGTTTCTACCACCAGTGGTTTAGGCTCTGCGTTGATCGATCAGTGAGTGGTGAGTCACTCAGGGCAAACCATATATATAATTGTATACATAGGTACAAAATAAACAGTTCCCTATTTTTTTATACTTAAACCACACCTGATACACTTCCAAGAAAACAAAAATTGTATTATTCAAATCGGTCCAGCCGTATTTGAGGTTTAGCGAGACTAACGAACGGCAATTGATTTTTATATACAAGAGATTATGTGTGTTAAGAGAATATTTTTTTATATCAATTAAAAAAGACAACCTGAAGCATGTAGTTGAATGTTATAAGCTTGTAACAAAATGTTTAAAACAATAAAATTATTAAAATGTTCATATTGGGCATTAGTTGTTTTATACATTTTTAAATAAAAAGTTAAAATATCCGAGTTTAGAAAGTGAAGAATATGTACATTTTTTTAGTGTATCCTTTACATTATGCAATGAGGAACTAAAGTAATGTTTCACTGTTATTTATCAATAACTAGCGGCTCACCCTCGCTTCGCTCGGGTTCGTCGCTAGGTACGTTTTAAATAGATATAAAAAGAAAAAATCTTTCTTTCTCACATTTTAATTATATGTTTTAATACTTACCTATTCCGGACTAAGAGAAATCCAAAAATTAAAATATCATAAAAATTGGAACGCGGTCGAACGGGATAAAAAGTATCCTATGTCCTTCTCCTGGCTCTAAACTACCTCCCTGCCAATTTTCAGCTAAATCGGTTCAGCCGTTCTTGAGTTATAAGCGAAGTAACTAACACGACTTTCTTTTATATATATAGACTCTTGTCCGTATCGACCCTATCGGCCTCTTTACAACGTGTTATTATTTGATGCGGTAATGTAGGGCTTTAGGAGCCCTTCGAGGGGAAGCTGGGGACACAATAGAAAGGTAGCTTAGTGTCCGCGGAAGCGGATCGCCCAGAAACATCTTTTATTTTTTACTAACTAAATTCCGTGACTTTGTTCGCTTTGACCTTTATATCTTCGTATTGTAGACGTCAATTAAGAAGTCATGTTATATTTTTTGCTTTTTTTTTTGCTTTAATAATTACTATTTATAAAAAATACAGGTAGCATATTATATTGTTCGTTGATGTGAGTAAAAAAGCTATTCAAAACACGTTGTGGTTGGTAACTACGATACGGTTATTTTCAAGAAACCACAACATGATTCGTTATTTTCTCGCTCAATGAGTGATTTCATTTTTTGAGCCAAATATATACCTAAATACAGATTTTTATTCGCAGGAACGCACTTATTCGCAGGAAGTCCATGTTTTTTCGGCATGGGCATGAGTTCGGGGTTCGGCAATTAATATCTAGTGGTTTTGAAATACAGATACTTTATTGTTATTTTCTAAGTCATTCATGTACCTACTTGTACGTAAGACAAAGGCCTTTTAGGCACTGAGCACTGCATATGCCCACTAAGTCCACTGCCGCTGTTACATCATTTTTTTTAACTTTTAACTATTTGATAAATGTCATTCCTGTATATAAAACAAAATTCTAGTAAAATAAGTAATTTTTGAAAATGTACATTTGTTTCTAGAATGTGTTACATCCCTTTCCTATACACGGCAAGATTTCATTAGCTGTCCTTGTTACGGATTAATAAATATCTTAGCAACTATCTTTAAGAATAGTTAATGCGTCCAATTTTGACGCAAGAGTGTTTCGTATTAAAGCGTAATTATACTCATAATTACGCTTTAATACGAAACGTTGTTGTCTACGTTGACTATTTCGTCTCTCTGTGAATGATGGATGATTTGGATGTAATAATATTATATTTTACGAAAGATGGATTTTCACATTATGCATTCGTATTTAGATTAAATAGGATATATATAATACACTCTTAAGATAATCTATACATATAATAAAATTGTAACTAAGCCGAATCTGTACATTAGATATTTTTTAGGAAAATCTTATTGAAATAAAGATTATTATCGATACAGAGGCCGAATATATGGTTTTTAGAATTTTTGTCTGTCTGTCTGTTAACGCATCAGAAAAGCAACTGGAGGGATTTAGATGAAATTTGGTATAGTGATAGCTTAGGTTATCCGGGTCAATATATAGAATACTTTTGCCGCGGGAAAAGGTCTTACTTCTGACAAAAAATACAAAAACTGCAATGGAAGAGTATGCTAATATGTAAAACCTAAGAATTTGATTTTTGGTCATCTGAACGTGGGCGGAGCCGCGGGCAATGCTAGTAATGAATAAAAATCAATTGATGAGCAACTTTGCCTACTTTTTAATTCTGTTCCAAGCAATACTTAAACCAAAATATAAAATTCAATCCCGTCATTGATTTAAATATATTATGTTTTTTTTGTTGGGACATTAACACACAGCACCGTCTACCTCCAAGGTTTACTACGACGCTGGTGTTATGGGGATACCAGATAGTTGATACACTACACATATATAACTTAAAATACATACATATTATAAAAACACACATGACTGGATGTCAAACATTCATGCCCAACACACAAATGAATGCCTCCAGCTGAACTCGAACCCGCGACTGCTGGCACAGCAAGTAAAGTCACTCCAAGCTGAGCCAAACATGTCGTCATAATATGTATTTGAACGAATATTCAGCATCTTAAATAACGTGAATACTATTGTGTATCTTAATCTTCGTCTAATTATATTGCATTTTAGTTTCGTCTTTCAAAAATATTTATAAGAATGCTTTTCAAAACAACTTATCGATAGTTTTACACTAAGTGGAAAAGTGTTGGATACTTCTTCAGAAGTTTGGAGATCTACCTACTCGCACTTTGCGAAACTTTTCCATAATACGCAAACATCGCAACAAAATGAAAACTAAATAAATGTTTCACTATGCTCCCGCACTTTTCTATAATACGGTACACCTGATGTAAGTCACCTTGTAAGTTATGGGAGTCTTTAAGAGGGCAACTATTTCTTTAGATTGAAAAGGGGAAAATTACGTTCTTATTGGCGAATAGCTGTAGAGTTCCAAATGGACCGATTTTTCTTTTATCATCTATTACTAGGGGGCCGAATTTTTGTTATATTGAATCTTGAGATGATTTTTAGTTTTTACATGTCTGTAACTCTATAAAAATTCTATAAAATAATACATTAATAAACATTTAACTTGAAACAATTTAGTGCTAATTTTTTGTTTAAAGTGCATTTAGTTTAAGCCAGAACTCCCATTATTTAAAAAAAAATGCTATTATGCCAATAAATTTGCTATTTAATATACCTAGCAGTAAAGAATAGGTACTCACAATATAGCCAAGCTAGGGAAAATATTTTTAAGTTAAAATATTTGGATTCTGTTAACTGAATCTAGTCACAATATCTAGATATTATATATATATATATACACACAATTCCAATAATTTATCAACTAGAGAATAACGGTTGGGTCCTCGAAAATAATCAGTACCATTTTAAATGGTTCGAAGGTGATCTGTTGCTAAATTTCGTCAGAAATTCACTGAAAACTGTCTCAGGTATAAATACTACTTCAAACCATTATACATTATTTTTTGATACTTTCAATCCCATTAACTTTTTCACATCTTTATAGAAACTGACGAAGAAGAAGACCATGAAATGAAATGTAGTAACAGTGACGAAGAAAATGATAAAATTGATCATAATGATGATAATGAATAAAATAATATTGATATTAAACAAACTTACCTGTAAGTAAAGCTCTATCATAATTATACGAAGGCTTCGTCCGAAGATATTAGCAAACATTACATGTAGTATCGCGCAGTGATATGCCGAACTGGCACTATATTTAGAGCATTTACTTTTTTTTAATTTAAAAAGGAATGACAACCTATGTCTATATCTATACTAATATTATAAAGAGGTAAAGTTTTTTTTAATTTTTTTAATTTGTGACGTCGTAGGTGGTAATTTTTGGATCTACTGAACCGATTTAGATGTTTAGTAAGAAGATAGTTTGAGACCCTGGGAAGGACATAGGATTCTTTTCAACCGACTTCCTCAAAAAAGGAGGAGGGTCTCAATTCGGCTGTATTTTTTTTATGTTTGTTACCTCAGAACTCCGTCATTTGTTAACCGATTTAGACATAATTTTATTTTGTTTGAAAGTGTACACTTCCAGATTGGTCCCATCTAAATTTAAAAATAAATACCGTCCCTAAGGGTGGAAAAATAGCTAATGATGAATTTAACCTACTTCTAATTGTCATATTGACTTGAAACTTTGCAAGTGTTTCTATTTCCGTTGATAGTACAGTGGTTCGGTTTTGTTGACCTGATCTGATAAACAAAATCACTAAAAAGTAAAAAATAACTGATTGGTAGTTTTCATTTACTATACATACCAAATCAAATATTTTCGAAGTCGGTGTGCTTTGCTTTGTATCGGCTGGCACCGACTTCGAAATTATTTGATTTGGTATATATTTATATTTTTTACTCTTTAGTACTTTTGTTTGAAGTCGGTTTTTATTTTTTTGTAAAAAAAAATTTATTATCCCAGAAAACATCCCTTAAGGGGGTGAAAATGGGGATGAAAATTTGTATGGGAAAAAAGGCTATGATAGTTTGCAATCAACTGAACTGTTTTATTTCAAATTACAAAATGGTTTTTTGCGGTTACATGGTTATTCATAAAGTAGTGTTTCAAGTTTAATGTAAATATATACCGCGGTATTGTCAGAAATCATTGTAATACAGCAACTAATATATTTTCAGCTAACACTAATATATTATCAACTTATTTATAATTCAGCAATAGTTTATAAATCAATGTCAAATGTAAAATGTAAAATGTCATAAATGCTCATATTATTTAAAAACCCAAAATAGCTTACACATTTTAAATTAGTGCTGTATAATTTTAATTATGAATGATTTTTTGTTTTGGTTGTATCGGAAAAAATACCACTCGGGCTCGGTGTTTAACATGAATATAAATCAATAAAACTGAGTACCACATAGAAATTTTGAAACTATTCTCGTATTGACCGTTCGTTTTAATGTGTTTTTCTCTTTCCCACACACGTCAATATTCTAAATAAGGTTTTATACTGGTATCAATTCTAAATTATTTAAAATTTATTTTTCATTGATTCACTTATGTAGTTTGAGAATTAAAAATCTAATACTACGAACTTATTATTTATTCGTAGATCAAATATAATATTTATAAATATATAATGTGTTCTGAAAATAAATATATTTATGTATATTTACATTATTATACACATTAATTTAAAATGAATAATATGAATAATTTTTCTTTGTCAAAATAAGATAAATCTCATTCTATCGTCTAGTTGTAAGTTTTCTCGCGTTTTAAGGTGGAAAACGTTTTGCAGTGATGTCGCGTTAACAGCGCGTTCCAATCTTGCCCGTGGGAAATCAACTGCATGTCCGTACAAAACATGTAACCGTGTAGTTCTCAAATTCGATTCAAATTGACCTTAAATCATTTATATATGAGTATGTAACTTGGCCAAGGTGGCTATTGAATAAATAAAGAAATTTTTAGGTCAAATCTAAATATAGAAATTCTTACATAATAATTACTTATAGAATATAATTCGATAGAATATTATATATATTTTGACCTCAAATGATTAGTTTTGATGAGTCCCATTCATTTTAATTCATTAAAAACGTGTTTTTAAGTTTATGAATTTTATAATTATTAAGATTTGTGTTGAGAACCCAGGAGTCCTTGCTCTTTGTTTATTACGGTTTTTGATTTTCATTTATTATTATTTTTATAAATTAACTAGCCTTTATCGGCAGATGATGTTGCACGCAATTTATATATATATATATATATATATATATAAATTATTTTTGTTCCGTTCCAAAGAATCGCAGAATAATTAGTATAATTTTTCATATTGGACTGATAGTTCCAGATATCAGTGTGCTCACTGTGCATATAAACAAAATAAACAAACCGTTCAGTTCTATATATTATTATAGATAATGGGAAATATGTTTATTTGATTTTAATGGATGTTAACTTAATAACTATTGCCTGTATTTATTTCTTTTATTTTTCTAACCTAATCTAATTAAGTATATTTTACTGTACCTATAACTTTTATTTGGGTTTTAGTTTAGAAGCAAATCTTATGATTTTATTTTATTATTGTTCTAATATGTTTTACTCGTAGGCCACGTTCATGAACATGGATATTTTAAATAATATTTTCAAAGCCCTTAAAATGACTGGCCGAAGCGTTTTGTTCGTTCACATTGACGGTGGGAGGTGAATTGGTCTCGTGGGAAATCAACGTGTCTGACGCACAAAACATGTATGCACAAACGTGTTCTAAACACACTTGAACTACATTGTAAAGGTTAATATTGCCTTTTAAATATCGCCAAGATGTTAAAACGAAGTTTAACAAAAATATTTCATAGATATATTGTCGTTGATGTGTCAGTTCATGCAGTTATTGATCGAGTAATTCTCAATAACTTAACCAATTAACGTTAAATTATCAAGATTTCTACGTTTTGTTAAAACCATGCTGGATATGTGACACTGTAGTACTCAGTTATATAATATTCATACATTAATTAGAATCAGAACCATAATATACATAGTACCTATGTTAAAGATGAAAAGCATATGTATATTATGTGAAGCCAATAGATGACCATACATACGGTCGAGTTATTGATAATTCCGGAAGGGACTTGAGTCAGCCTAGCTACTAAACAATGTTGTGAATTGAGGCATCTGTGCGGTTGACATATCCTATTAAGTTCACAGTATTAGTCCTTAGATATTAATTCCGGTCTTGATAAGGCAAACCTTAGTGATAGATCCTGCGGTGCGATTGCCTCGATATTGCCGGAAAGCGTCGGCAAGAACAGATTTAGGTGGCGATAAATAATCATTGTATGTTTAGAAAAGGACAAAATTGCATGAACGTGAAGTTATTGTTTATGAATATCTCATATGTGCGTATTACTTTTCTTTATATCAAAACTAAAAAGCGAATAAAAATCCAAATAAAAACCTAAGGTAGGAGTCAAGTAGGTATGCACATTGCTACATTTAATGAGAGAATTTGAACACCTTCTCCAAAAAGAACTTGAAAGAAACCTATTTTATTCTTCAGCCTAACCTATCATAATGTAATAAGAAATCCAGCGTCATTGCATAAAAAATACAAACTAACCATCACACTATTAAGCATATAATATTATATTGTGTATTTAATATATTATTAAGATCATAAAATAAATGAATAATTTATGTAATATTAGGATTCGGCCATCAGGAGACAGCTACGTTTGAACATTCTCTACAGAACGAGAAACAAAATCGATAATTGTAAATAATGTATCTTTGCATAATGTATCGTAAGTATTATATATTATATTAAAATATTTGTAGTAAAATCCCGGTCGGATACCAATTTTTTTTGTTTTTTTTTTGTATTTATTCCAGTTTTTAGTTTTTTTTTAAGCTAAATTAAAAAGAAAATTGTACTACTGGCTAAAAACTCGCCGCCCAGGTGCTGTTTATAATAATAACACAGCAGCAGCTCACAGCTTGTGGTGAGCTGTTGCGTGAGAAAATCGAGTACAATAACTTTAGGGAAACAACCTCCGGGTCTAGCTCATCTTCATTAAACATCTAGACTGGAGCGTACTAGATAGTCAAAAGTGTGAAAGTTCTTAATCTACTTCGTAATGCAAAAATCTCCTAACGAGCTTTCTGTAATTGGTACACCTCTTGAAACTCTTGAACAACCACGCTGTTGTTGCGCCTAAGTATTACGATTTTTCTTAAAAAGCAGAGGTACAAAATAATAATAATTCAGTCTCTTTTACGTCTCACTATCGTGCATGAGCTTCTCCTAAATGTAAGGGAGATTACGATCATACAAGTAGTCCATCAGGCTATCAAAATACGGGTTGACGGATGTCCTTCGATAACAATTATCTCATAACAATCTCACGCGTATGCTTTATATCTCGGCTTTTAAACCACTTATTTTTCAATCCGTGTACACTGTACGTTCATATAAATAAAAAAAATGCTATCCGGTAGTAAATGATAATGTCACTTTAGCACACTATAATTAATATGTCGTCAAAATAAATAAATATTTTTCCACCACCTTTATTGTGTCACCAAAAGTGAGCAGAGGAATAGAATTTATGCCGAGAACATTAGGTTTAAATTATTATATTTCAGCTTGGTAGTGTTGTTATGTAAGCATTTATTAAATAAAGCGTAACATCAACAGACTGAAGCTAAACAGTTTATAATAGATTTACATCGACAATTGAACAAATGTAATAATATATTCAACCTTTTTTTAAAGTATCACTGCTGAGCATGGTCCTCTCTACAATGCAAGGGAAATCAGGCTATACTCTACCATGCTGGCTATGTGTTGGCGGTCTTCAGATTTCTCTATAAAACTAGCTAGGTTCTCTCAGACATGCAGGTTTCCTCACGATGTTTTCCTTCACCGTAAAACAATTGGCAATCAAGTTGAAAATGATTCGTATATGAAAATTTCAAAGGTCCAAGATCCGGGATCACTCTTGGTTTCCCAAGCGAGCGTGTTGCCACTGTGCAACAACTACCTTTTGTAATAAATATTCAAAAAATATTAATTTATTACAAAATAGAGCTTACATTTCTTTTTATAAAATACTACTAAATACCAGATATATGTATATAATACGTGGGTACTATGATCCTGAAATTAAAAAATATAGTATTATTGCGATCAATTGTATTATTTGAAAGTCAGTAGGTCTTAGAGATAAATTGAGTATCCATACGAATACATATTAATTTATTTTCTTCCAAAAATGCATTTCTGCTCAGAAAAATTGTGGAACGAATGTCATACGGAAGCTTGAATATTTATTTTCTCTCTAGTTTGATTCCCACACATCATATCGGGCGTCCGAAGCAAATATGTATATATGTGCAGGTGCACGTTTTATAGTCTGGGAAAAACCAATCTCAATCTTCTATCCAATCTAAACCATCACAATTTCATCCATAGTTCGTGTACATAATGATTAAATGTCTTAGGCTTGTACTATTTTAATAGCCGTGAATAAAGACATTAGAAATATTAGAATGAAACCTATTATTACCAGTTGATGACTTTTTAATTTCACTACAATTGAATTTTTTACTAGAAAACACTTCATCAATAAATCTGTAAAAAGCTTTTTTTAAATGTTGCCTTCTTTTTTCAAATCTAGTAAGTGTCCGACTAAAAAATGACTGTGCATCATGCCACAATTTCGTGATAGAATTTGAAAAATCTGAATACACTTTTTGCACTTCACTTTTTATACATATATCATCATTTTTTTCTGCTCTAGTTATTAATTGATAAAAGGTTAAAATAATAAAGATAGTCTGGTAATTCATAGTTTTAGCCGATTTGTTGTAAATGTGAAATGAGACTAAGTACTAGTGTAGTGATGTACGCTAATTATATTATATTATAGACGACGCCTATGATAAATATTATTGTAAAGTGAATATGACTAAAGAAAAACATTATATTATTTGGTGTAAATATTATTTTATCTAAGAACTCTGTTAACTGTTCCTTGTTGGTCAAGTGACTAAATGTCCGTCCAAATCATAAGGTCCTGGTTTTGAAATCTGGATCGCTCCAAAAGTGTTATTTGATTTTTCTCCTTAAAAATGCTCAAAGGAACCTGAAGCTTAAGAAAATTATTTGTGTCTTACATACTACTGACAGAAACACTTTCGTAACTAGACAAATACGTCATGGACTCTAAACCTATATTTCTTTGCTCGTAACTATTATTTTTTACCATTATAAGAGTGATTAAAATAAAAAAAGCACACACTGTTCTTCCGCGTACTGAAATTCAGTCATGAGTTATTGCGTAAGATATATTAAAGTATTTTTAATATTGTGTTACCCTTATAACTTTATAAAAACATATCGGTTACGATCATAACTTAAATTCAAAACAGCAATATCATTTAAATATTAAGTTAAGTAGGTATACCTATACTCGTAGTACGTACCCAAAATTCTCCGTATATTGTATTATTTCCTTCATAGTATAGATGATTTAATCGGTTTTAGTTCTGGGCAGCTTTTAGTTCAATGTAATGAAAATTTCAGTGTAAAATATAAATTTCGGTCCACGTTAATTAAAATGGTGTTAGGAACAACCTGCAATATAATTTAAACAACAATAACAACGAATAAAACTGTTAAAAATAACAATTTTTATTTTGTTTACACATGAGTATTAAGAGATGCAAAAAGACAGTAGTTATAAAGCATTCATGAGTAGTAACGGTAATTATTAATAGTAGCAAATTTTAATGCATTCGTAAGCATTCTAAAGAGATCAGATTTGACTTATGCATTTGAATGTAATTATTCAGAAGAACTTTTGATAGTGACTAAAGTAATTCAGAAGAAAATTGATGTTACATGGATAAAGTTCTGTTAAAGGTTCATGACATTGAATTACGTTTGACTGAGCTCAATGTAGTTGCAATGTGAAGATGTTATTCCATATTTACATTGTATTATATATACTTTATGCTTTTTTTCATTTTTTTTCCAATATACATTTGTATAATAATAACTGAAAAAGTCTGTCTGAACAAATTTTAATTCTGTATTCTATAAGTTTGGAGATACTGCGTCTTCTGGTAAGAAGAAAGGAAGGTACGAATACTAAAGCTACGATCGATTTTTTATGAAAATTAATAATATACAATAAATATAAAGTTAAAAAAGATTTGTAATAAATATTGTACGCGTTCCGTGTAGAAAGTAACAAAGAGAATGAAGATTAGGTATTATTAAAAAAAATACAATTAAATGGTTTTTTTACAAAACTTTGAATAATTTTTATTCAATTATTCTTTGAATAAATATTTTAGTAGATATTTCATTTTAACAATATTAATAATAAATAAAAATGAGAAAAAAATGTTCTGTTACATACATTAAATGTAAAATAGGACCAAATTTAATTCACCGATAAAAGATTTCCACTAGAATTATTTCACTTTCTAGAGATGTAGACTGTTGGGCGTATATTAACAATATACCCTTATTTATATCTTACTGTATAAAATATATAAAATTGATGTAAATTGTTAGAATTGATACTGATTTACTAATCGGGCTTTATACATTAGCTACCATGTTAGGGCAGTAAAACACTTAAATCCTTTTTAAATATTACGTAATTAAAAAAATATTAGATTTTTTTGTAATTTTTTTTTATAATAGCATGTAATTCTGAACAATAGTTGACGTATAATATTTGCATCATAATGGACAACTAAATTAAAACTTTTTGAATTTTTCTTTAATTCTCACTAAGAAGATCCGCGAATCTAATTTGCAAATTAATTTCGTTTTGTTTTCACTTTACTAACGCGTCGGTTAATATCTACCTGGTTTGTTTAAATGAAGAAATCAAGATACTTTAATTTTGTCTTAATATTTTTTATTGTCTATGCATGTAAGTTTTTCGTGTCTTTTATTTGCAAAAAAAAAATTAGTTCGTTAGACTGAGTATAACTTTTTAAGGAAATTTCTATCTTTTTTAGAATTATTATCTGTCTGTTTGTCTGTTGGTTTGATTGAGTGCTTCAAATCGCATCAAATAAAAACTATTAGATTAATTTCTTGTATAATATCAAATGTATGATGAATATCAATAAAAAAATTGTATATTTTTTCAAGACTCATGAAAATCTTATTTTTTATTTTAAATAAATATTGCCTAATAATAAGGAGCGAAGAGTTTTAGTTTACCAGTGTGCTAAGCATCTATGCGATGGAGTTATTTTGAAATCATTTTCTGAATCACGGTCGCTAGATTTTCCGCAAAAAAGTGACTGTCATTCATATTTTTATGTTTCGTCGATTTGATAATTGGTCAGTAAATTATAGAGTATAATTCAGTAAGTCAATAGTTAGGTTAAGTTTTAAAATTCGACTAGATTTTCGGACATAATTATCAAACAAAAACGGACAATTGCGAGTCTGACTCGCATATCAAGGGCTCCATTGTATCAAATGTTTGGTTTTGTTTTAACGTACGTTGTTCTGTCAAAAGCAAAATAAAATATTTATCCCTGTATGATATTTATTTTATTGACTGCGTAAATAAGTTTGTATTTTATAATACCCCATATATTAATGCAACTCAAATAATCTTAGAGTGAAATGCCCGAGTCATATGGACAGACGAACAGATTGTTTTGCTTTAGCCATGGTTTAATGGCAAATTTTCGATAAATTCTGATTAGGTTAGGAAAATGCGTTACAATAGGTACAATCTAAAATATGTTTCTGATCAGAATTACTTGAAACTTGGTATTAATGCTCTTCAATACAAATAAATAAATACGTGTTTTAGCATTTTTCAAAAGTCATCCTATAAAGGGGTAAAATAGGTGGTGAAAGTTTGTATGAAACCAATTTTTTAGAGTTTTTGTGTAGTTTTAGCGCGAGCGAAGCCTCGGGTTCAGCTAGTTTCATATATGTAATTAATCTTTTTCAAAATTTCGTCTCGCACTTGTCACATATGTGTAGCCAAACATATAGCTAATTTTTATCTTATGTAGCCTCAACTCTAAGGATTAAGTTCTGAAATAACTTGAGATGCTATAGAAGCACCTAAAAGTTTTCTCATTTGACGAGATCACCAATAAAAATGAGGACGTTTCTTACATACATACTGTCTTTAAGTAAAGTTACGTCCCTAGGACATAAACACTGTGTTTGCTGAAACGTTTAATAATCAACTGACTTCAAGTACATATATAAAAGATATATTGATTCGTTAGTATAGAGGATTACGCTTTAATAGACGTTTGCTTTGTTTTATTTTATATGAATACTGATAGTATTGTAAATAAACATAAATTAATTTAATCATAAAATTAAAACAAAATAAACCTAGGAAATTAATTAGCTACTGAACTTAAATTAAAACAAATGTGTTTAATTTTTAATTAATGTATTTCATTTGATATTTCTAATAATTGCATGCTGTATCTGCCTTAAAAGATAATGCATTTAGAATAAATGTATTTAATTATCTTTACTAAACAATATTGTATTGATGTAATTGTCACTGGTAGATTTAAATAAATAAAATAAAATAAAACACAATTTTAAAAAATTAGAAATTCATGTGAAGGGAAATCTAGAACATTTTATGAAAAGAGAAAGCTACAATTTATAATATTTGAAAATCACTTTTATTTTTTATGCTTGCAAGTACGAGTAATTGCCTATGTATGTCATTACAATTTAAAAGGCTATTGTAGCTTATTTCTATTAGTCATATGGATATAAGCTTTGCAAAAATGTAAACTCCAGATTAGCAACAGTAATAATCTGAAGATGGAGCCAGGAAATCGATATGAAACCTTTCAGTTAGGTACGTTATGTTATATTAGGTTATGTTAGACAAGGTTTGGTGGATATATTTCTTTTTTTAAACCATAATTAATTATATTTTTATACATAAACTGACAACGATTCTATTTGTTTCTCTTACAATGTATAAAATTGAATGAATTTAAAAATGAAGAACTGATGCATTAGCAATATGTAACAGGAGATTTTATTGAAAGGATAATTAAAAAAAAATAAAAAAATATCCTTATTTAATTAGTTACATTTCTTTAATTATTTTCAATAAAATTTGATATGTTATATTCAACCGTACCTTTTAAGAAAGCAATTACTTTTTCATAAACTAAAGTATTGACGTCAGAGTTTACCAAAAAATCTATATGAGTAAACTGTTTTTCACGAATAACATAATTATCAATTGGATTTGTTATACTGAAATATAGTCGTAATACATCAGGAATAGTAGCAAGTAAATCGCCACTTGAACTAAACATTACAATTGGCACTTTAACATGACGTAAAGAAAACTCATCGTTTTCATTATCATACTTATGAAATTTTCCACTTTTAGCCATTTGAGCAAAATGTAAAACTGTATTTGTTGATCCACCAGCTGGTATATGGTAGAGCACCCTAGCCATCAAACTCTTGTCCCATAAGTTTTCTTCTGGTATACTACTACTAAGGAATAGCAAGGGGTTTTGGCAATATATATCTAGCCCTTTACAATATTTATTTGCTATCCAGTTCGGTATTTTTCTTCCAGGAACAAACTCCCCTTCCCCTAGCAGTCTTAACAAATGTTTTGGTGGATGTTTAGCCATTGTTGTTATTATTTTAAAAGGGCCTTTTGTGTTAGTCATATATACAAGTGGTGCTAAAAACACTGCCATTCTGAAGTTGTTATTATAATTTGGTAAAGAAGACAACATGGCCAGGAAAGCTGTTGCCCCCATCGAATGCCCAATAAAAGTTATTTTGTCAGTGCTATTTTTAAGTGCAATAATATAATCTACAACGGCTGGTAAATCATATTGTCCAATTTCTTGAAATGAAAATTGCCAATAGTCCAAAGAGTCCATTCTCTTCGAAATGTGTCCTCTCGAGTAATAGTTTCCTCTAGCGTTAGCTAACCACACGTCATATCCTGCTTTTGACAGTATATATGGAAGTGATTTCTCTGGTCCAATTAAGATCCAATCAGCTGAACTACCGAGTAATCCATGATGTAGCAAAATGGTGTCATTTAATACTTCATTTCTTTCATCCGCATTTACTATAAATGGTCGTCTTAAACGATGTATTGTGAGTAGATAACCATCTTTTGTTAAAACTATATGTGATTCAAACCTTTTACCATGATATGCAGCTAACTGGGGAGTAGACATGAGCGCTGTAGGTTCAGACCTTAGATTTATATACTCCGAGGAATCTGAATCAATATTAGCGGCTTCTTGTTCTACAAAATCGCAAAACACTTTATTAGATTTTCCATTAAAATCGTAGCTCCTTCGTTCTAAAAATTTATCTTCTTCAAGCTCAGGAAAAATAAATATTTTGACTTTGTTTCTTAAATCCTCGAAAGCGTTTTTAATCTTACTAACAAATTCATTAGCTTTTACTGACATAAAATCAAAGAAACTGTAACAGCTAACCTCGCCACTATTACATAGTAAAAATAGCGTTAACATTGGAAAAATCTTCATGGTGCAACGATACCCACTAACAAACGGCACTATCTAGCTACGAACTATCATTATAATATTTACATCATGACATAAATACAATAATGAATACACTGCTTTGTATAGACTCAGTGAACAATGTGTTTTCATAACATAACATAATAATTATTGTAGACATTTAATAATGTTATGAGAGTAAATTATAAAAAGTTTACTTGATTTTTAACCAATTTCCAAAAAGGAGGAGGTTCTCAATTCATCGGAATCTTTCTTTTATGTAAGTTGACAGATTACTTGAAGACGCCTGAACCGATTTGGATTTTTTTGTTTCTATTTTGTTTATTTTTTTGTTTCTATTTTGTTTTTTTTTTGTTCCTAATAGATACCTAATCAGATATTTTCGAAGTTATAATATTTTAAGATATGAATATCTAATAGGTAAATATGAATTTTACGAATCGAAATATATTAGATTTGCTTTGCATCGTCTGACACCGGCTTCGAAAATATCTATTCTAAATGAAACCCTCCGTTTAGTTATACTTTACATTTTCGTGTCTGAACGGCGGTTTTTATTTTATTTTTTAAAGTTTTTATTATATAATGTAGTTAAGTTGATTAGATACTTTATTTTGCTTAGTTAAATAAATGCTAAATGCATAAATCATTTTGATATGAAAGTCATAACTCAAGTTGTAAGAATATTTTAAATTTTCAAAATAAAATAAGAAACTAACGATTTGTAGGTATGTGTTATTATAAAGAAGAATTAAAAACCTTATTTAGTCCCAAGTTTATTTGTTAAAAAGCTAAATTAAATACTCCTTAATCGCGTAAGTTGCTATCGTCTCGGCCTGTTAGAGAAAAGTTTCTTTCTTAACGACGTAAACAATTTAAATCTAATGCAAAATGCAGACCGGGTCGGCGACTGGTCCCTCACCTCCCCTACTTCGCTACCTGAATCTATGTAAATAATTCAACTTAATTCGGTACCGACTCAATCTTACTTACGATTTTACTTTACTATTGTCATTGTAATTATTAGAATTAAAAACATTTTTCTTTTACCTTCTACTCTATTTTTATACATATACCACGTTTTTTTTGTTTTTATTTTTTTCACGTTTTTATTCACGTTTTTTACACACTTTATTACTATAGCACGATGTTTAACAACATGTCAGTTCTGGACTTTTTAATAGAAGGCGATGCTCATAAACCCTTAATAAAAAAATGCTTAAATTACAATTACCATATTTATTATATACCAATAGCATTACCATTTATTGTATATACTAAATATACATAATACGATGATAAAATAATTTAGAATTTTAGAATTATACAGTATACTAGTATTTCACACGCAACACAAAGTTTTAGATTCTTGCTGAAGGTTCCACAAAGACAAAGATCACCCAGCGTAGGTATCGCAGCGCTTATGAAATTGAAATTTGTTATCTATACATATAATAAAATTCTAACTGAGTCGAATCTGTACATTAAATATTTTTTGGAAAATCTTATTGAAATAGACATTATTATCGATACAGAGGCCAAATCTATGGCTTTTAGAACTTTTGTCTGAAAAATTTTGATGAGCTATGATGATAGCTGGTTGTCCGGGTCCACATCAAAACTCGCTTCGCTCGATTACATCCTTATGTATCTCACAGTAGCCTTATATGTGTTTGTTATTCCAGGTCAATGTCTTTTAAAATAAATAGATAGAAATAAAAATACTTGCAAATCCGAGCGTTGTTTCATGGTAAAGAAATAACAAACCTACACACACATATACACACGCACACGCACTCGCCAACACATACACACACACAAACACACATACATACAAAATGAAACTTTCACATTTATAGTAATAGTCTGATTATATGGCCAAATAACATTAAACATCACGCTTATATTATAGCGTGAAAGCGAGACGGTATGTAAAAGCAGATCGAGCCACCAACAGGGCTCATGCAAAATGCAGCGGCGCACCTTTCCCCTCCTATTACGTCCCCCTTCGTTTATCCCCCCATTTATAAATGATTCTGGCTCAATTTCACCGTTTCTCGTCCACTCCAATATTGTTTGACTTGTGGATACTTACGCAGTTAGTGCACTATGTGTGTGGCACATACTTGTTTTTATGTTCGTAACTATTTTCTGTTTAGCTTGTGTATTGCAATTTATGATTTATATTAAGTTTTTTTTTAATACTTGAGGGAGAGTCAGATAAAATAGACCATTCTACGTAGGTCACGTAACTTGTATTAATAAAAAGTTAGCTGTAATAGTAATATGTTTAGCAGAAAAGAAAATAAAGCAAAATATGCTTAATCTAACAAGTCAGTGTTGACACACGACAAAAATACTTTACGGATACGTTCGTTCGTAGCGTTCCGGTTTTTATTTTTTAAGATATCACCATTGATATATTTGAATGTTTTTACCTTTAAACATTATAGGTACAACACTTTCCTATATATTCTTATAATTCGTCTATACATATAATAAAATTCTGAGTCGAATCAGTACATGAAAATTTTTTGGAAAATCTTATTGAAATAGTCATTAATATCAATACAGAGGCTGAATCTATAGTTATTAGATTTTTTGTCTGTCTGTCTGTCTGTCGGTCTATCTGTGTGTCTGTGACCGCATCACGAGAAAAGCAGTAGAAAGATTTTGATGAAATTTGGTATGATGAAACCTGGTTATCCGGGTTAACATATAGGATACTTTTTACTGCGGGAAAATAAATTTCGTCTCTGAGAAATTTATACTAAACCGATACCGACCGAAGGTGAGTCGCTAGTCTTAAATAGTTATTTTCATAAATCGGTACCTTCTAAATATATAAACCAGGTAATATAGCTATTAGTCCATTAATTCTTTAATTAACATGTTGCTTTAGAAAACCTGTAAAGTTATCGTAATATTATTATTTTATTGAATTAAAAAATATTTTTAGTATAATTGCATACTATAATGTAGAACTATTCACTGTGTTAAAGTGTGTTATTAAAAACTAGATTGCCTTATTTCGGGCTTTTTCGTTTGAAATTATTGCCAGAATAAATGATAGATATATAAAAAACTGTGAATTTTCGAAAAGCTCATTGTTTCGTTCAGGGATTTTTGTTATGAATGTACGTAGGTACATTTTGTTCAAATCAATCTTTTATACCATAATGATAAATGTCAATCTATATCCATACTCCATACTAATATTATAAATGTGAAAGTAAATAAAAAATAAATTATTAAGTAAATATGTCTTCCAAATCAATACTAATATTATAAATGTGAAAATGTGTTTGTTTGTTTGTTTGTTTGTTTGCTTGTTTGCTTGCTTGCTTGTCCTTCTTTCATGTCGAAAAGGAGTGACGGATTGGCGTGATTTTTGGTGTGAAGATAGTTAGAGTGCTGGAGAGTAACATCGGCTACTTTTTATCACAATAGATCATCTCATTCCCACGGGAAAATAACTTATAAGTATATAAGTTTTAAAAAATTATACCTACTTGAGAATAGTTTTTTTAGATACAAACGCTTTAAGTATGGTGTAAATACACTATGAATACAGTGCGCGTATTCTGGATAATACAGAAAAACAAATGAAAATTAATAATTATTAACAAAAACATAAGATGAATTTATTATCATTCTCTCGAAAGCCACATCGTTAGTGTCTTTTTTCTTTTACAGAAACAATATTTTTAGTAATATACTATACTTATCACTAATATGATTGTGTATTTTGAAAATAAAATTTCCGTTTGCTTTTAAGCAAAAATCCAGTACCTAGGTAAAAATATACGAAAATTTAGTATATTTTGCCTTTTTGCTTGTATTCAGGTCAAATTTTGTAAATATTTGTATTAAAGAATTGATAAAGCCGTAACCTTAACTAAAATATATTATTTATTTTATAAAATAAATAGGCTAAGATGAAGATAAGGCAAGACTTTTAACCCATTTCTTTGAGGACTAGTCTTCTAAGCCGGTTATCGGGGAGCAGGCTATCGAGATATAGAATATACATCTTAGTTTATTTTTCGTTTTAAAATACATAAATATTAAAAATAATGTATTATAGTCATGCCAATTATACAATAATATATTTAAATATTATGGGAACATTAAGCAAATATCTGTTTTAAATGGATATGATGATGCATATTTCTTTACATTTAGTTCAGTCAGAATCATTAACCAAGAAAACCCTTTAATGTTATCTCATTACCCATATATACATATTTTACTATAACTTATAACATAAATTAATAAATAAATGCATAAATATAAATACCTAACACAGTACAACTAAGGAATATCTAAATAATCTCATACATAGGTATTATTTTATTTATTTGCATAGATTAAAACAAGCAGGCGATGAGTGGCCCCATACTTGTTTACATCATGTAGTTTATACCTGTGCTCTGTATTCACTTTATCAACATCAAATCCCAAAATAAACGTGAAATGGAAACACTAAGTAAACCTACCGTGATAAAGGGAACGGCGATATTAATTCAAGTTTTCGTAGTATCATATTAATATAGCTCAGTCGTTTCGTTCGCATCCGAACAGAACAATATCCAATAACGGACATAACAAATTTATAATGCCTATATAATAGATTGGTACATGTAAACTACGCGCAACTACTATATTTGGTAGCTGCATGATCAATAACCAAGTTAATTGAAGTCTGATATCCCGAAATATTAACTTGAAATTATTTTAAAACGGTACATGTTTTGAAATAAAAAAAGGTTAAAAACATAAAAAAACTGAACCACCCCTTAATACGCCTTTCTTCAATAGTTAAGCTTTCGTTAGACAAGTCGGTCCTAGTCGAGTAAAGACTAATTTCCGTTAAAATCTCCTGACACGCGTTGCGCAGAAGTAAAAGGCAGAAAATATGAAATGAAAATGGCCCACCCGTTCTATGTTTTCTTTACTCTTATGAATCAAGTGAGCTATGGTTTGAGTTTTTAGTAATAGGTAATACTTAGACTATGAACATTAATAGCTATAAGCAAGTAGCTATATCTATCAAATTATAAAAATAGCATTAATAATTTTCTTAATTGCAAATGTAAAATATATTTGGTGTTTATATTCTTACCCCTTCGGGTGCGTCCCTAGGTGCTTTGTATTCATAATATTATACTGATAGCGGCACCTTTAGACAGATTTTATTACTAACTCATAGCCTATAAAGATATTCTGCGTACCTATATAATAAGAGCGTGAAGGAGTAACAAACATACGCATGTAAATCGAATATGTATCGAGTTAGCTTTATGGTACACAGTATTAATTCGATATTAATCACCTAGAAGCGCGTCTTAACGGTGGACATCAAACAGATTCTACACCGGTGTTGGATTTAATTAAAACAGCACCTTTGAGCATTTCATTTAATTAGCGGCAGCACAATTTTAGGGGCATCCTTCATTTTATTATTCCCCTATTTTAAGTTCAAGCTTTATTAGTTTGTGAACAAAAATTGGACGATTGGTCTTTTACTAAGGTACACAGATGCATTTGTGTAATATCATACTATATAGTACTTACCTCCCTTTGAAGATTACATCAAAACGTTCAAACGGTTCTGTCGAAGCTTAATAAAGGAAGTTGAGCTGGCGCGCTGAATAGAGTATATTGGATATTAAATTTAGTCTGCATATTTATTAATTAACATTTCAAATACGATTTCAAATTATTAATTAATTTAATGTTTCGTAATTAAAACTTTTAATAGAAATATATGGTGCGTTGACGACACTTTTAATAATTTTCTTAATTTTAATTTTAGAATGTTCCTCATACTGTTAAATATACATAGAAATAAAGCTCAACTCCTTTTAAATCATTTGATGCTTCATCTCAGTTTTAATCAAAGTTCGGGAAAACTGCAACTAGGCAAGTGCGAAATCTAAATGCGAAATTGTTGTTGAATTTCAAAAAAGGATACCTAGGAAAGGATACCTAGGATAGGAAATATAACTTAAATACGACTTAAAGATTTTTTTATTTAACTGAATATAATCTTATCTAAGAATGTAGATAATAAATCTTCACAAAATAAATAATATTAATAATAATAACAGTTAAATAAAATCGATCTTTGTATAGAGTTAAGACAAGCAATAAGTTAATTTTGTCTACTTTCCTAACATTTTACGTTCGTACAATATTACCTACTAAAAATAATTTATAATAATTTGTTACAGTTGGTATAAATTAGAGATGTTAAAATTTTCTTTCAATACAACGAGACACATTATATAATCTGTTATGTATATATATAATGCTATCGATATGTAGGTATCTTCTAGACAAATAAAAATGAATGTTCTATGTTTGTCCTCTATGTGTTCCGGTCTGTCCTCTATGTGTTAAACCATTGTTCCAATTGTGATGAAACTGTTATGGTTATTCTGCGTACGCCCGCGAAGGTTCTCGAATGAAATAAAAATTTCCATGTAGATTGTATAACCGTTTAACTCTAGGGACGCACCTGAGTGAAGAAGCGAGGGTAAGCCGCTAGTAATTTAAATAAAAAACGTAATGAATGACCGATATTGGATGTTATTAGCTATTTATAATTCGAAAATTATAATTTTAGAGCTCTAGTAATAATACCTCTATAAACTCTAGCAAAACAAACTTGTACGTACTTAAATGCACATAACATTTTGAACGTGAACTTTTTCTATTTGTTTTGGTGAGGCAAAGCATTCCGTCAAGTGCAAAGCTTAATACAGAAAGCTCAAATATATTGTCTGCATAGTAGTTTGTTGTGAAAAACAATCTCAATATACCTTAATGTATGTATTTATAAAAACCATCGTTATATAAGCTTTGCAATAAATCATAGAGTGATTTTTAATACCCTAACCTTCCTTAATAGTTGCGTTATAAATTGAAAGAAGGATTTTTCAAGTCTGATTTTAGTCACATATTCGTACATGTCTATGGTATGGTATTATAGGTTTCACACCAACAAAAAAGCCATCTCGTCAGCTTTATATTATTATTATAGGTTGTTTGTTTGTAAGTATAGACATTTTAAATAATACTTAGATAACTTATGCTAATATTCTTTTTCAATTTCCGCAGTCATAATCCCAACTCTTTGCTAAGTACCCGTACCACCTTTCCGCTGCGCAAGGGGTGAATAATAAATTGTAACTAAGTAGGGGACTGTTCGACAACAGAGCAATATTCGAGTAATTGGATCGACACCGCTAGTTATGCTAGTTAGTAAAGTATGCATAATGTTATTTATACTGATTTCACACTCATATAATCGTAATCGTATCCGTCCAGTACGCACGTTCTAGAGAAACAGTAAGAGCAAAACTACAAGAAAAAAAAACAGGACATCCTACATTTCTGTGTACTGCAACGAATCTACACCGTTCCATTCTAATTTAGGCGTTTCCTGGATGTATTATTTTTATAAAACTACCTTCATCTTGTGAAAATGAAGCTGCAGTTTTATTTCTGCTTAGATTTATTTATACCTATACCTATGATTACAAAATACGCAGAACGCAAGTTTTAATTTATTATGCACACGTTCTAGGAATTACTTTTTGATTTATTCATGCCTTTTGTTCATTGAAAACATAAAACGACCTTTCTATGTGAAAATTGCCGATATTACTATATCAAATAAATACTTTCTTGAATCTCAATATACCTATGTATCAGCAAAAGCGATAGTCTAAGATTGCGATCTATGTGGTGGACCCCTCACTCTCCACTCCAGGCGAAATATATTTTTAAACGATAAAACATATTAACAAACACGACTCAAGGGGGATGTCACCAAAAATTGACTCCAATCTATTCTTTATTAAAAAACTTCTAGTCTGGACATCTCCAGACCAGAAGGTTCTTGTATTGAAGTGAGTTTTTTATGTAAAGATTTTGGTATAACAATCCTTTATTATTAAATTTGTAATGAAATTATCTACGCTTTGATACTTGGTTGGTTCCGGAAAATATGATCCGATATGAGCAATTAACTACTTCAATTTACATGTTTATACCTGGATGTCAAGTAATGTGGATTCGAAAAAGGCCTGCCAACCGTATGATAGCATTTTCTACAAGTCTTTTACTTTCTGTCTTTCTTTTACTAGCCTGAATGATGCTGAGTTGTCGCAGGAAAAGAGAGAAAGAGAGAGTTGTACTTTAAAAAAATCTATTTAAACAAAATTTATTTAAAAATAGCCTGGAGCAAATTTTTGGTGACTCCTGGTATCGTGCTTGTTAATTTGTTTTACTGTTTTAAAATACACGTGTGTGTGCAACAAAAATAGCTAAAGATTTCATCTCGTATGTCACAACTCTCTGTTTTTAAAAAGAAATGCAGCTAACTTCATCATGTTGCTTTTAGGCTGACGGTGTGCGCTTGCATCGTAAAAATTTTACTCTCATATATTTTTCTTATCGTGCCAAAAGAAATATATATATATATATATATATATATATATATATATATATTATATATATATATATATATATATATTTAATCTGGAAAAATAGGGGTTCTTATATAAATAAATCATAATTCAACATAACCTACGCGGGCGGATGTACGTTTCCTTTAATTTTTTTAAAAAAATTTATCCAACATCAAGGATAGAAAATCAACTTGCTTTAGAGTCAAGTTCACTAGAGTTCAAGCTTACTAGAACCATGCTTAAGAATAAGTTGCCAAATCATAACAAGAGCTACTTATGATACTTTACAGAAAGATCTAGAATAATTCTAATAATTGTGTGATTCCTATTAAGTCTAACTTATACTCATTTCTGAGCTCAAAGCTCACATTTCCTATTCAAATCAATACGTTGTACACAGATTCTGGGATTGCATAGGTATACACATTTATACTTAATATTATAAATGTGAAAGTGTGTTTGTTTGTTTGTTGACGTGAAAAAAGGGCACTTCTTTCACGTCAAAACGGAGTGACAGATTGGCGTGATTTTTTTTGGGGAGATAATTGTAGTTGATACTTTTTTTGGCTTATTTGACCTGACTATAAATAGCAAGCCGAGCAAATACATTTCTAGATTTAACTTTCAAAATATAACTGTTGTATATTAATCTGTCAAAAATGTGTTTATCAACAAACACTAATATACAAAAGGCAGTGGTAGCCCAGTGGTAACGCGCTCGCTTGGGAAACCGAGTGAAGCGAGTTCAAATGCCGGGTCTGGCACCTCTGATATTTTCATGTGCGAATCACTTCCAACATGATTACCACTTATCTTAACGGTGAAGGAAAAGATTGTGAGGAAACCTACATGTCTGAGAAAACCTAGCAAGTTTTCAAAGGACATGTGAAGTCCGCCAACCCGCACTTGTCCAGCATGGTGGACTATGGCCTGATTCCCCTCGTACTGAATCGTACTGAAGGGAGGCCCATACCCAGCAGTGGGACGTTAAAGAGAATACAATACAATACTAATATACAAAGCATCCTCTCTGCTCCTTTATTTAAACTTCCACAAAAGTTGTAAGCTGCATAATAATTTATATCATATGGAGCATATTATGATAACTTAAGATCAAAAAGGACTAATGACACGTGTAATAAATAAATATAAGTTATATATATATATATATATATATATATATAATTAATCAATTAATATATATATATATATATATATATATATATATATATATATATATATATATATATATATATTAATTGATTAATTAGATTTATTATTTTCCAATTAATTGATGACGAATAATAATTATTTCTATTATAGAAAGAAATAAAATTCATACAATTTAAATTAAAGTGGAAGAGGTATTTCCGCTCTCTCATAATTTAAACAGCCTAAAACTCGGGCAGTGTAAGTTGTAAAGTTGTTATTACTATGGAAAGTTTTGGCAGATATGAATTGCAGCTTTCAAAATGCACTACGGTTGTTATTGGTTACAGTTAGTAATTATAGTCTTTATTAACTTTTTTTAGTTCAATACAATGAAACGTAAAAAATTATTAAGAATAATAATACTTAAAATTGATTTTTAAATTTATTTAAAGAAAATACCATAGATATACGAGTATGTTATGTTACCGGCAATGTATTAAACATTGGTATTCTGTAGAATATCAAGGTAATTTAATGCTGACATTTTCATTCTAGCTTTTTATAACTTTTATAGCAAAAAATAAAAACGATATTGTGGCCAATGAACCTGCGGAGGGATCCGTAAACGTCACTCTGGATCAAAAAAGTACCTAGGTAGATATAAACGATAATTTCTAGATATCTAATATACATATACTAGTCGTACTGTGGCAATATAAACCGAGATGCCTGGATGATCGTAGATGCGTTTCTCGCGTGGGCTTGAATTAAAGGTTCATACAAAATTATCCCAATCTGGCTAAAACTATGCTAAGCGTATTATTGCTAATATCAATGTTAAAAAATTCTATGCTAGGCGTATTATTGATAATGTCAATGTTAAAAAATGAATAATGTAGGTAATTATCTCTGTTTCTATCTTGCTAACATTGTCTAGCTACATTAGCTTTATTATTGTATCGAATTATTTAGCTTAAAATTTGATGAAATTCTGTGTCGAATCTGTACATTATTATTTTTTATTGTCGATAAGGAATCTATAGTTTTTAGGATTTTTATTACTGTCTGTCTATCTGGGAATACATCAAGAAAAAACCACTGGACAGATTTTGATATGGCATAATGATAGCTGGTTATCCGGGTCAACATAAAGGATACTTTTTATTGCCGAGAAATCTATATGAAACGTTAAAACGTAACTAGGGACTAAATCAAGCGGAGCAAGCGTGAGTCGCTAGTATTTAATATAGCTATTAATCGATATCTAAACTCGAAGAAACCTTGTTTGTACTTGAAACTGCAAGCGAGCCGCTTTTGCTTCACGGAAACCTTAACTTGCTTAAGTTAATTTAATAATTCACAATAATAACTTATTAAATATGTTAAACCAAAAATATATAAAATTAAGCTCAATATTTATTAGAAGGACGGCAAATGCAAATTAAAGTAGAACTAGATCAATCTTCTTAATTGCAAATATTTAGCCAATCACAAATATGTCCATTTTTTATCGTAGACGCATGAATATTCCCCTTAAACAAACATCATGGGGTATAAAAGCTCTGGGTGGCTTATTGTAAAAAATATATCATACAGGATTTGAGCTACAAATAATGGTACGGGGATTTGTGATATAAAACCAATTTGCTTACTAAGTCAGCAAACAACTTTTATTGCCACAAACTTACTGTAATTTAGAATAATGTATTATAAGAGTTTTGTTTGTTTGATTGTATGTTAACATATGAAAACTCCTTGTTGCAAAATATATTGTTACAAAAAAAATAACTCTAAATGTCAACAACATCAACACAATATTATATTAAAAACAAAATGATAATAACTTTTATGACGGATGAGCGAAAGCAATAAAAATTTAATTAATTTGATAAAAGGATTATATTTCTAGAAGGGAAGAAAAGAATTATATTATATTTTAATATCTATCTTAAATTGTGCTACAAACGCAATTATTTAACAACCAATTGAAGATGTCTTTAAAAAAGTTAATGAAAGGCGTTCCTCCAGACAGATTACCAGCTGAAGGCTTGTTGTCCCGAGATAAAGATGCCGTAACTTGTTGTCAAGAAGAGTGTATTAACAGACTTGGAAAAACTTTACAAATAGAACAGGAAAATTATTTGTTGCGGCACCCTGAGGTTCATATATTTTAAGATTTTTGAATATCTTCGTATAAATAACATGAAAGTATCTGTCAATATTTTTTAATATCTACAAGTAAATACGAAATTTAACAAAATATCGAACGGAAATATAAAGTACTTTTAATCGATATCGGTTTTTATCAAGACATTGTAGTTTGTAGGCACTCAATTCAAAAATGCTATGTTAAGTAAGTAATTTTATTCCGACTTAGTGTTTTAATATTTCATTCTATGAATTGCTTTGAAATTATTTTTAGTTTATTAGAAAAAGAACACCGCACTACCCGCTTAGTTGTACGTAGGAGCCATCTGCAAACACCTTACTTAATCTTGTTTGAAGGTTTCGTGAATAAGTTTGTCTCTTGTAATTCCAATGGGCAATATTTTATAGTTAATTCTTTTTTTTACGTCTTCATAGAGTTTTATCTTCAATCATAGATTTCTAATATCGTTCTTTATTGATTCCACGTTCAATCAGTTTCATTGCACTTATCATAAATGTGGTAACTTAATTAATTGATAAACTACACAAAATATGACGTGTAATCGTCTACAATAGTCACTTTTATAATATCTATCACCGGCTTTTATTTACGTTGAATCTTGTCCGTATTTAAGAGTCTGACTATTTATTCATGTAAATATTGCTCCTAGTCCTATTGAAAAAGACAGCCTTGTAGCATTGTCTATTTCCTATGTACTGTTATTAGATGCCCTTGGTGCTATATTTGACATGAATTTTCTCTGGTAAAAAACAACAAAGTCCATTAATAGTAGTTGGTAATTATTAGTAATTAAATGAAATTATATGTACATATGTGTTTGTTTTTTACAATTAAAACATTATTACATTTAATATTAACGCCATATTCGAAACATTACCACTGTAATCTATTTGGACCAATCTTCTTACAGATAAATAATAACCATGTTAGCATTTTATCATTTATGTCCGGTAATATAAAAAGAAAAAGAAACTTAAAAGTCAAAATTTTGCAAATTTTAATGTAAAATGGTTTTCGGACCATAAGGTTTCAAGAGATGTTATGATCTGATTATAATTAGATGGCTTGCTAAAAGTAAATGACACGCTTTATCGATCTTGTCCATTTAAGAATATGTACTTTCCAAACTTCTAACAATATTAATAAATTTGACAAAGTCAATCAATCATGTAGTGTATTTTTTTTTAATTTTAAAATTTGCAAGTTTCTTTTCTTTTCTTCAATCATTTCTTTTGCTGTAACTGGAATTTATTATACTATGTATATACTGATCTGTATTCTAGTGGATAGCGTATACCGCGTTTTGCACACATACTTGTGCACTATAATATCTCCTGCATTATACTTATTAATTTTTTTTGGACCTGTGTCCCCACGTAAGCCTTCCAAATAAACGGGCTCCTTCGAGCCCGAGAAATCCGAACAGATGCAAATCATAATAATAAGCCTAATAGATAGTCTTCTTAAAGCTAGAATTTCTTAAATCCTCCTCATGTACATATTATATATAATTAATATAATTATACTGAAAAATATTATAATTAGGTAACAGCAATGCTTGAAATATTTATTAGCAACATGGTGGAGAAAAATAAGAGAAAGGGCATTTTAAAAGAGGCAGCAGAATATTTTACCAGATCGACTGAAGAAATCGAACAAGAAATAAATGAACGACTTTATTTGTCCCGGAGTCCGAAAGAACAGGTAAAAAAAAATGCTAGAAAGGCTAAATCAATGGTGGTTGAATGAAAAGTTTCCGACACTTTAAAAATGAAGTGCTCTTATACGAAAAAGATATAATTAACCGATAGGTTCACACCTTAAGGAAGGTGCGGAAAAATTGGAGATTTAACTTTTATTTAAATGGAATCAGATACCAAACGGAGCTTCTGCCGTTACTAATTGCATTGCACATCATCAATGCATATTTTTGTCTGCAAGTAAGCTTAATTAAAATTGATATGTACCAGAAATATTCAAAGAGTGCTAAAGTATGTAGTATGTCAAGTGAATGTTTTATATTGAGTGTTTTAAATATTTTTATACTTTGTTTTAGAAGAATAAACGATTGAAATTGAAACATTTTCAAATATATTCTAGGCCACAAATAATTTTGAGGGCTACTCCAATACACCTTTATACACGGATAAAGAGTTAAAAGATGATATAAGAGCGCTTATAAATATTCACTACCAAACTGAACCTCCGAGATATCCTTCTCCGTCTGCCTCAACAATTAATACGGAGTCATCATCATTTTTGTCCATTAGAACATCAGAAACTACATTGTCTACACCAGGTATATTTTTATTACTATTGTGAATTATTTATAATTATTTTTTGGCAAAACATTTGGTGTATATATGCGCAAGACTGCAAAACATGGAAACATAGAGGAAAGGTTTTTGCCCAGCTGTGGTATAACTGTAACTGTAATAACCAAATAAGAATTTATACTTGTTACTTATAAATAAAAACGGGAATAGTGTCTATATGTAACTTTTATTACAGAGTAAAAAACATTTTTGGTTCCTTATCCTTTATTCATTCATTTTTTTTCTTTCATCACTCAGTCACAGTACGGTGCCAAAAATTAATAAATGCGTGTAATTAATGAAAGCAAATATAATAGAATAACTATAGTCAATATACGCAGATTACTATAATATTTCAACACCATACATAACATAATATAATTAATATTCCGTACATCCATACTAACATTATAAATGTGTAAATGTATTTGTTTATTTCTCCTTCTTTCACGTCGAAACAAAGTGAGCGAGAACTTTTTACCGCGGGAGATTATTTCATTCCCACGGGAAAATACGTTATAATACAACCCACAACAACTCAGCATATCTAAGTATATAAAACGTACCTATCTACACTCTGTCTCTGAACAGATTTTGTTAAAGATTGGTATGGACATAGACTGTATCCTGGGATCGATCATGCGCTACCTTTGAAGCCCCGCCCCGCTTATCACGCAAGCGAAGCCGCGGGCAAAAACTAGTAGTAGGTAATATAAATGCAATTACAGTAATTATGTTGCCACTTTTATAATATACTGTATTTAATTGTAATTGCAGAACCTGTACCAACTCCAGTGCCAACTGTGTCCGAAACCCTATTTAGTTTGGTATCTAACACTGTCGATAAGGCAATATTTCTTCGATATGATGATAGTGACTTGAACTATGACACAGCTTATATCGAATTAAGGAAAGCTGTCGAACGAGCCATGGACATTCCTGTAACTGATGTTAAGAAAGATATTGCAGATCTATTTAAAGAAGCTTACGAATTGTTCGAGTTTAAAATAATGGAAAAGGAGCGAATTCGTAATTACATAATATAATAATTATTTCAAACTAACTAGCCCAACATGCTATCTGGCTAAAATATTAAGTTTCTTGTTTGGGACTTTTGAATTTATAAAAACGTCATTTTTTTTAATTTTCCTGGTAATTTACCGTAAGAAACTATTAATAAGTGATTGCTTAAATAGTATTTAATTTTTAATACATATTAGCGACTAAGCCTCGCTTCGCTCAGGTGCGTCCCTCAGCTTATATGGTTTAGGAACGCACAAAAAACAAACGCCTAAAGAAAAATCATTCTATTAGGCCAGGAACTTTCGCAGGCGTATACAGAATAGCGCGCCAGAGTTTCATCATAATCGGAGGACAAGCATTATATAAGATAATACGAAGAAATAAGTTTTAACTCATCACTGTTCTCAATCAAGTAATTAAATATTTACGATTATTTCGGCATAATTAATATAATAAGACTGGTTTCATTCGTTGTTGATTCACTATGACCTATGCATTATACGTGCCTTCATGCATTATTTATGTCATTTAAAATTATAAGTGTTAAGTTTATATTGTTTTGGTATTTCAACATTTTATTTTCAGTATTAATGTTTTAGCACACGTATTTCTTTTACTGCCTCAGGTTCGAGTCCTGGGTCTTACTAAGTATAGATATTGAGTCTTTTCGACGAGAGTGCCAGTAATAGCCCCGAGTTGGGAAGTTGGCGGTGTTTTACTCTCGTGCCTCGGATAAGAATAAAGAGTGCACGGGTGTCAGTGTGAACACTTCAGCACTATAATATCTCCTGCGCATCTGGCTAATCTCAGCAAGATTGGCCGCCGTGGCTGAAATCGGACTGGAGGATATCATCATCATCACAATATGATTTTTTATATTGATATGAAATTATTACTTATAAATTATCAGATTTAAGGGTGTTCTAACCGAATATTTTAATTATGTTTAGCTGAAAGTGAAGATAAACGTTCACTAGTCACTCGTTGTATAAAATGGATACTTAATTAAACTGTGGCGGTTAAAAAACAAAGTGCAAAGTTTTACTACATGACGTAACTTGCATGCCAAAATATAAAAAAGATCCACAAACCGTCAAGAGTATAGTTTTGAATTATAAAGTTTTACTTAATAATATAACCTAACTTACACAAGAAGTCTGAAAGTAATACTAAATGATGTGCTTTAGCTAATTGTGCTTGACTATTATTCCATAGTTGCGGAAATTGCATGGGAGAAGAGAATGAGAAAAAAAATGAAGAGAACATTGCGGCGGTTAAATAATTTTAAAGGTTTTTTTATTCAATCAATATTTTTTTAGTTACTTATCAAATAATTAATTATTATTAGCAGTTGTGTCTTTATATATGTTGTTCATATGTATGTATATAGGTTATGAGACGCCTTCAACTCCAAGGAGTGAAATTTCTTCCCACGCGAGTTATAAAATACCACCGCCTCGTCCGTGCATATGTCACCCGCAATTTAAATATAATAGATATCCGAAGGTACTTACTTATACATAACTTTATGAAGTAATTTAATAATAATTAATAAATTAACTGATTACTGTCGCAGTGTGTACGTTTTGTTTGCCAGAAATGACGAGTTTAAACCTCAAACCAGGTAAATATGGGAAGTACAATAGTTACCCAGTTTGAGATTCTAATTAAAAATTCCAAAATTATTGTAAACAATAAAATAATGGTCATATCGTAGTGTGGCTTCAGTATGTTTTGTCCTCATCATAATGTCATATATCTGCAAAAGAAGTATCTCTGGCATGCCTTGTTTGCAGAACTCGGGACAGGTTTAAAAAAAACGGTTTATTTCGGTAATGGTTAATTCATTGCCCGTTCTTTAACCGCTTAATGAAAACGAACGTTTTAGTAAACCGAAATAATGGTCAACGATTATTCTTAGAGAAACGTTGGGTTTCGGTTTTGTTACCGAAATGAACCGGTTAATTCATTAATAAGTAAGAAACGTGCATGCATCCTTGTGCTAAGACATTTACCATTAATTAGCAAAGATGCGCCAAATGTAAACACACAAAAACTCATTTTAACGGGTTAATTTTGTTCATGGAACCTAAATCCGCTAAGCACCGTTTTCCCGGATTTAACCGGTTAAAGAACGAAACCGAAACCTTAAACCGAAAGCCTTTCGATTTGGGGTTAATGACCAAAACTGGTTTAAAAATTAAACGGATTTCCAAGCCCTTTTATTTTTTTTTTTTTTTTTGTTATCGCTGGGGAAACCCATCATGGGGACCCTACCGGCCGTCAATGGGTAGGGTACTGTGAGACTCCTACTCACTAAAACCCACAGCGGAACCCGTCGCCGCAGTGCAATGGGGTGTGCAGGATCGCTTGCGCATTCACTGCAACACCCCTGCGGACGGCCCGTACCCCGCGGGCCTGCCTCGCCTAAATCAGGATGCCCTCGGTTCGCAGGGCATCCCAACCGCCCCGATGACGTGCAGGGGAGTCAACGAGAGACCCCCCCGCAGTAGCTCCTCTAGGGTGGCGGGAGAAGATGCGCGTACCGGCGCCTCCTCTCCCCCAGCCGACGGCGACGAAGAGGGTCTGCTAAGGCGTTAGCCTCGCGTTCCCTCTGCGCCGTCTCCTTCAGTGAGATGACGGCCTCGCTGAAGGAGACCATCGCCGACCAGGACCTCTCGTCGCGTAGCATGGCCCCCACCACGCTTCGCAACGACAGGTCTCCACCCACTACCGCCATCAGGGCATGGCGCTGGGGAGCCCAAGCGGCGCATACCGCGAGGGTGTGGTGCGAGGTGTCCTCGGACGCACCACACTCGTGGCATACGGGCAACGGTTCCCGACGCGCAATTTGACACAGATACTTACCAAAGCACCCGTGCCCGGTAAGCATCTGCGTCAACCTGAACGTCAGGACGCCGTGTGGCCGCCTGACCCAGCGAGACAGGAACGGACGAACCGCCCCCACCGTCGCCCGGCCAGCCGCTGGAGTCCCCAGGTCTTCCCACCAGCGCCGGATCAATGCCTCGTCAGCTAGGCGCCTGATCCGAGCGACTCCCTCCCGCGCTGGACGTTCCCCTCGCGCCCGCTCACTCGCCCGAAACCGATAGACTTCGGCGAGCACCTCCGCCTGGAGTTCCCAGGGCGGATCGCCGCCAGAAGTGTCGCCGCCGTGAAGGACACCGTACGGTATCCCCGTATCGCCCTCACCGCCAGGACCCGTTGCGCCTTGCGCAGTTGGGCCCTGTTCTGTGCGGAGAGGGCGTCCATCCAAACGGGGGCACCGTACAGTGCCATGGACCTCACGATGCCGGCATAGAGCCGCCGGCAGTGAGATCCAGGGCCCCCGACATTCGGCAGAAGTCTGCCGAGGGCCGAGGCGGCGCCGATCAGTCTCGGGGTGAGCTGGGCGAAATGGACACGAAACGTCCAGCGTCCGTCCAGGGTCAAGCCCAAGTAGCGCATATGGGCCCGAACCTCCACCATCCTACCCTGGACTCGCAGACAGGCGTTGCGGGGGGCACCCCTGCGTGGGCCATGAAACAGGAGGGCCTCCGTTTTGGAGACGGAGACCCTCAGGCCCAGCATCCCTATCCGGTCGGCGACCAGGTTGGTGCCGACTGTGGCCAAGCGTGCCGCCTCCTCGTAAGAACGCCCCCGGGCTGTGACGAGGGTGTCATCAGCGTAGGCGATGACACCAAGCCTGGGGAGAAGCGGACAACGCAGGAGCCAGTCATAGCCGAGGTTCCACAGTACCGGGCCCAAAACGGCCCCTTGTGGAACCCCGCAGTCGACACGTCGACGACCGACCACCCCATCTGCCCCCGTCCACACAACCTGTCTGTCGCGGAGGTACGCGTCCAACACCCGCCGGAGATAGAGAGGCACCCCATGGTACCGAAGTGCCTCTCGTAGCGTCTCGAACGGCAGGGTGTTGAAGGCGTTGGCCACATCCAATGAGACGGCTAACAGCACGCCTCCCTCCTCCACCGCGGCCAAGGACCGAACCTTCAGGGCGTTCAGGGCGTCCACGGTCGACCGACCCGCCCTGAACCCGAACTGAGCCTCCGAAAGGCCCGGCCCCACCTCCTCGAGATGCTGAGTAAGACGGGCAACGAGAATTCTCTCGAAGAGCTTGCCCATCTCACTCAGCATCACGATCGGCCTGTATGCCGAAGGGGAGTCCAGAGGACGACCCTCAATCCTCATCCTTGGGCAACAGGCACAGCAACCCCTCCTTCCAGATCTTCGGGAACTGCCCAACGCGAAGACAAGCGTTGAAGAGGTCCCGAAGATCCCCTCCCAGGTATTCCAGGGCGATGCACAGAACTCGCCCCGGAATACCGTCCGGTCCCGGAGCCGTCCGTTTGGCCCGCAGTTTATCGCGGGCCAATTCCATCTCCCCCTCGGTGATTGGGGGGAATTCCTCCACTCCCACAGAGCGTGTGGGAGGAGCCATCACCGGGGGGACGTGCCCAGACGACTCCGGGAACAACCCTCCGATCAGTCGCAGGAGGACCTCGGGCGGCGTGGTCTCCGTGACCGGGGCGCCATGCGCGCGGAGCTTGTTCCGCGCGCTGATGTAAGGGCGCCCCCATGGATCCCGATCCAGGCCCGCCAGTATTTCCTGGCGGGCCGCCGCCTTGGCCTGGCTGATGGCGAGCTGCAGGGCCTTTTTGGCTGACCTGTAGGCCGCCCGCAGCTCGCTCTCCAAAACCGGGTCCAGGCCATTCCTCCTGCGACACCGGACAAACCTCCGTCTATGCCAATTACAGGTCGCCCGAAGCTGTGCGATTTCGGGCGACCACCAATACACAGACCGGCGACGCCGGTCGATCCGCCTGATCCGCGGCATGGCCGCATTGCACACCCTCGTAAGGGCGTCGCACATGCGGCCAGCCAGCTCCTCAACATTGGAGCTGGCGCCCACCACACTCCCCTGGGAGCACCATGCTTCTACGATGGCCGCCTCCTTGGCCAGCTCAGTATCAAGCCGGCCCAGGGCCCATCTCGGGAACGCTCGAGAGGGCCCCCTTGGGCGGTCCACCGGCACCGGACGGGTGGAGATCTCAAATCGGATATAATTATGATCCGACAGAGTCTCCACCTCCTCCTCTACCCTCCAGTTGATCACCCTGCGTGCGACGGCGGGGGTGGCGAACGTTAGGTCCACCACGGACCCCCCCTGCTGTCGCACGCACGTGAACGCTGTCCCCACATTGAGTAGGGACAGACCGGAGAGTAGGGCCCACGTCTGAACGGCTCGCCCTCGAGCGTTCGACGTGGGATTCCCCCAGGCCAAGGACTTGGCATTAAAGTCGCCGAGGACGATAGTGGGCCTCGGCGACTGCCTGCAAACCGCAGCGCGGACGGAGTCGAGGAAGATCTCGAACTCCGCCAGACTGCGGTTGGGGGAGAAGTACACGGCGACCACCGCGTACTCTCCCCACCCTGCCACGACAAGTCCTTGGCCCCTCTCGATTGCCGAGAGACGGGGGCCGGTGCTGCTCCCAGACACTATGGCCACGGAGCCCTCTAAGTCCCCCACCCAGTTCGGTTGGTGAGGAACAAAGTAGGGCTCACAGGCCACCGCCAGACCTATCTCCCACTCGGCCATGGACTGCAGGAAAAGGTCCTGCGCTCCGGCCGAGTGGTTCAGATTCCCTTGTAGGAAGCGCTTGTCGTCACCCATTATGACGACATATGCGCTTCCTCAGCCTGGCGGCTTCCGGCACTGACGACGGCTCCGGTCCCTAGAGCCGTCTTGCCTTTCTTGATGGGTGGGTTGCAGTCTCGCCCACCCATCATATGCCCAGAGGGGCGCCCGGCATCTGCGCAGACCGCGCAGCGGACTGCCTTCGCGGTGCAGGCAGCGGAATGGTGCTCATCGCTGCCGCACCGGAAACACAGGCGCCCCCGCTCCACCCTCGACGGGCACCGAGGTAGAGTATGACCCAAACCCATGCATCTGAAGCAGCGTAATGGGCGCTGCTCCAGAACCTCGACCTTGGCCGACGACCACCCGACCAGGAGTCGGCTTGCGTCGGCCACTTTTTTAGCTGCCGTAACTGGGCACCTTACGACAGCCGTGCCCATCCCCCCTTTCCCGGTGTGGACCCGGCTCACCCAGACGGCCTCTGATGAGCAGCCGCCCGCCCTTGCGACCGCCTCGGCCACCGCCTCCTTGGTGACCGAGTCGTCGAGGCCCCACACCCTCAACTCTCCCGTTTTGGTGGGGCGCGCAATGGTCGCCACCCCATCCAAAACCTGGCGGAGCTTCTCCGCCAGCCTGTCCGCTGTCTCCGGTGACGCCGAGGCTTCGAGCTCCAGCAAACGTGCCCCCGTTGCCGCAACCCTGACCGTCAGCCCCCCCGTGACTCCCAACTGGGCCAGGTCAACGCCCTGCCGCGCGCGCTCCAGCAGCTTGGCGTAGGTGACGCCCTTAGCCGCCGCCTCCTGCTGGAGCGTTATAATAACCGCCGCTGTACGCGGCGGGGCCGAAACCTTGGGCTTAGCCGGCGCCGAAGGGGCCTTTTGCACCACAGGCGCCTTTGGGCCCGAAGAGGCCTTTGGCGCCGACTTTGCGCCAGCCGGGGCAGCCGGGGCCGCAGGGGGGGAGGACTTCTTCCCCTTTCCCTTGCCCTTGCGGACCACCGTCGCCCACGTGTCATCACCGGCAGTACTCGGTCCTGCCACAGGGGCCGGAGGAGCTGGTCCCGCCACAGGGGCTGGTGGAGCTGGCTCCGACCTAGGGCGCACCGGGGCTGCCGTCCCATCCACATTGGGCTGACGCCTGCGCGTCGCCGAACCCTCGCCCGCCACAGCCGCTACCGGTGCTGGCGTGCTCTGAGGCACCCTCGGCGCAGGCTTAGGTGCAGATGCACCTGCCTCCTTTCTTCTGTCCGCTGCCAGAGGCGGACGATGCGACCTGGCCGGCAGCAGGCGTTCCTCAATGCCGGCCAGTTTGGCATCCATGAGGGCCCCAACCGAGGAGATAAGAGAGGCCCTCAATTCCTCTAAAACATCCCCCTGCAGGGAGGAGGACGGCGCACTCGCCCTCATCTCCGAGAACTGTCGACGGTGCGCCTTAACCTCCGCCTTCAGGTTCTCCACCTCCTTGCGCAGCCGCTCATTGTCGGCAGCCACCTTCCTCGTCTCCTCATTCGAGGAGCGATCCGCCAGGGCGTCCACTATCCCCGTCAGGGCCTCAGCAGCCAGCTTCAGACGGCGGACATATTCCCCCTTCAGGTTGCCAGAGGTCCTGGCAACATGGAGAATCTCCGTCACGCTGCGTCCTGCTTCCGCTCTCAGACCCTGCACATCTCTAGCAGAGATGCCTTCTTCCCGGCTCTCAGAGGCCGACAAATTCGAGCCGAACTCGAAAACGGCCTTCCCCGCCTTATCCGCCTTTTCAGGCTTCTTCCGAAAAGCGCGCGCCTCAAGCGCGCGCTCAAACTCCCGCTCTCTGGCCTCAGCCTCCATATTGCGCAATTGTGCGCGCGCACGGGTCAAGACCGTCCCCCTCCCAGATCCAATGGGCCTCCCCCTTCGCGCCTTATTTTCCTTCGCGCGTACTCGCTCGTCGGTCTCCGTTTCCGAGCCTGTAGAGCCCGCTAACGGAGGACGCGCAGCCGTTCTCTTGCGCCCAATGGACGCATCTGTGTCCGCGCTGGCGTCTGAGTCAGCCATGACTCATTCGCCAACCGCACACACTCGCACACACACAAACGACGCGACAAATGTCGCCAAAAACAACAAAAATCCAAACCAAATCAAAAAATCCAAAAATCCGTGAGAAAAGCCAAAAGTCAAAACATGTAGTGCAAGAATCGAAGTCCAATAGTCAAAGCCAATCAAAAAACAATCCAAAACACTCGAAAAACCCCCACTGGAATACCACCACGGATTTCCAAGCCCTGCTTGTTGGTAGTACAAAGGTCTTTAGTAAGGTAAAGCTTGTCTATAGTAAAAAGTTTTTTAATTCCACATTCTTGGACAGCGTCACCTTTCTAAAAGCTTTAAACGTATGGGTATACGCGTTAATAAAAATAAGTATCCTATTCCCATAACAAGATCTATTTGAGTGCTAGTCATTGCCAAATCTGTCCAATGAATGGCTTACTCATTCTAACAAACATCCAAAAATTTATATTTTTTTTATTCTTTACATTTCTTTATTTTATATATTTTGCAAACGTCCACATGTTATTTTTAACTAGTGACTAAGTTACGGTATAAATATATAGAAATAGTTATTGCGAGTGTGTTAAAGCCAGTGTTAGTCATATTTTCTAAGGACAGAACCAGTTATTTTCTTTTCCTATTGGAACGAAAGATTTTCCTGTAGTTAAAGACATCCTAAATGTCAACCCGAATAATAAGTTATCACTAAATAGATAAACAGATAAAGATATATCTATGTACATACAAACAGATATTTTTTTTAATAACAATTGTTTTGGTGTCTGTATTCTATACACAATGAGTTTTTTTGTTTTAAAAAAAAATATTTCATGTACATTATTTTAGCTTATCGTTGTTACTATTTTATTGAATGTATAGGTAATTAGAATATAATTTAATTTATAGGATCGATTCGGAATATACTTACCAAGTGAAAAGATATTCAGTACTCGCAACGTGACAGTCACGCCAGCTATTTCAAGATCCAGCGAAGAAAATGAACCTCTAAAGAGCCTTTAAAAAAAGTCATTAAACTTTTGTTTTGTGGTGCTTTTGTAAACTTTTTTACGTGTTACAAGTGTTTTGTTTAACAATCGCAATATATTAGTATCAAAATTTAAATGAGTATAAAATTGAAACGTTAAAGTGTAATAGATATGTTTCAATTTTTCTGATCAAAGAAAACTATAGTGAATCAAACAACAAAGGGAAGCCAATCATATGGGTCGGCTTTTTGCGTACCTGTGTACCAACAAAATATGATGCGAGCTTTACGCTTCCTAGATTTTTCAACAAAGGCCTATGAGCGTTCGGACATCTGTTGTAAGCTATTTATTATTTTAGAAACATTTCAGAGAAAAGTAAATTCTGTTCTTTTTTTAAATTAAGTGGTGAATTATTTTACAAATGTTCAAAATCGTTTTTGTATGATATAATATGACTTTTAGACATAAATAATTTACATTTTACCACTAGGACCTGGGCGAAGAGATACCTTCGGGAAAGAAATTAATATTGCATTTTTTCAGAAAAGACTAGACTACCTATACAGAAAAACTTAAATAGCAAAATCTTGTCTAAATACAAAATTTGATACAAATCGTTAGAGCGGTTTCCGAGATACACGAAATAAATGAATATTTATACAAGAATTGCTCGTTTAATATTGTAAGCTAAACTGTAACAATTGGCTGAACCTATTGATACAGTAACTGTACGACTAATATTATTTTTATTAGTCTGGCTATTGATTATTAATAAAATTATTAATATTTATAAGAAAAAAATATTGTTTCTCTTAACAATGCAGATAAAAGAAACAGTATGGGTAATGAATTTGACGACACGTTTGACTCAGTTTGTAGTGACCCTACTTGCTCTGCCAGCGGTCGCGGGTTCGAGTCCCGCTGGGGGCATTCATTTGTGTGTTGAGCATGAATGTTTGTACTCCAGTCATGGGTGTTTATATTTATAATATGTATGTATTTAAAGTTATATATGTGTAGTGTATCAACTATCTGGTATCCATAACACAAGCCTCGTAGCTTACCGTGGAACTACATAGATGGTGTTGTGTGTTGATGTCTCAATATATTTATTTATTATTTATTATAATTACAAATCTAAGACCACCATCTCTAATTTAGAACTTTCAAAGGAGACGCAAAATATATATATTTATCTTATCCCCATTATTTCAAAAATTAGAGCGTGCTGTCAAAAAAATCATTTGACACTTTCAATTCTTTTGATACTGTCCGACACCTATAATTTTCGTGGCCAAACTCACCAAATCTTAAATAACGTAAAGCAATTATGATATTTGAAGTTCTGGTTTGAAATAAAAAGAAGACCTAACGAGAAGACGTAGCGTAGCTACCGCCTTATCCTTCTCCTTAGGTTCTCAACCTACGTTATGTTATATATAATCGAAGATTAAAACTTACGAATAAGTAATCTTTTATCCAGATGACCTAAATTTAAAAAAAAAAACAATAAAGTAGCTGAAATATATAATATATTAAAAAATATCTGAAAATATATATTAGTCGTAGAGTGACTGGATTAATAGTCACTTCCGTAACAATTGTTAATAAAATAGAGAATAAACTTTTCATGAACATGACCATTAACTGTACTTACTTTGGCCTGTACAGTTAAATTAAACAAGTAAGTGTAAATGAACAGTGTTCGAAAGCCAGAGGTGTACACATAAAAAAAAGCAAGGTCTTACAAGACCTTGCTTTTTTTATGTGTACAGCTTTATTTGAGCTGTAGCACAAATAAAAGAAAAATCCAAAATATAAAAAAAGTTGAAAATTAAAGTTAAACAGATTTCCTACAAATTTGTACGAAACCCTCGGTGGGCGCGTCCGACTCGCACTTGTCCGTTATTTAAAAAAAATATTACTAAGCTAAAAACTACTAAATAAAATTAAATGTACATTTTTTACCAGTAGTTTGTTACTATATATAGACATTTCAAATTCCAAAATCCAAATCCAAAATTTTTCACCCCACATATTTTACAGGGGGGTTCTTATAATTTATAAACAAACAAACATAAGTACCTATATACACGATTCCAAAGCACAGTACAGGGCTCTAATAGAATTCGTAAATCCCGAGTACTTAATGCAACACACCATAATAACCGCTGTTACTACTTTAATAAATCCTAGTAATATTGTGTAATAATAAAAGAAATAACACATTTTTCATTCATTGAATTAGTATATTATGTATGCACAAGCTTAAAGTAAGAATATAATAATAAAACATCGTCAGCAAAGAATTTTATTAAAAAATCGTTAACGATACTACCAATAGACACCCCCGGGCTATTAAGGTTTGTTAACGAAAATACTTTAATGTTAAATAGTAAATAGTGATGTTTTAATGTAGTACAATATACTATACTATACAATACTATACAATATCTTGTAATGATATATTATAACATTACTAAGAACTATTGAGTATACATACTCGTATAATAATAATAATAATTTATAGATCTATAGAGACAGAGTTCGTCGACTTCGGACCCGTGGTTGCACTGTTTTGTTACACTGGTGTAACCACTGAGCATATGTATATGACCGATGGTTACACTACGAATAGGATCTATTATCTATGTGTATATAAAAAGTGTCTACTCTGGTGTAACATCTATGACCAACAGTTATACTTAGAAAACGATAGCTTTTGATTATTATTGGGTTAGTCATTGAAATTAAGTTCATTTATACATTTTTCATTTCAAATTTGGATTCTTATAAAGCATTTGTGGTTCTAAAAGTTTTCTAATACATAATAAAAAACTAAATAACTTGGCATCCCTAATTTATTTCTAGATAAGTTACTGAGTTTCAAAAAAAACAATGTTAATAAATAAGAGTACTTTATTAATCGTAATTAGCGAATCAAAAAACTGAGAATTTGAAGAAAAAGAAGAAATCTAACAACGGGCATATAGCCCAATCGGAATCCGTTTATTTTTAAGAGAAAAAAATATATTGAAAACCTGAAGTTTTATGATTTTGAAATGTTAGCAGGTATATAAGAAATAGAAATTCGTAAAATGCCCCCGATGCCCTGCTACCTCCAAATAATGGGGGGACGCAAAGCGTTGAAAATACCTGGCTAACATTATAAAATCATAAATAAAACTTCAAGTTTTTAATATTTTGTTACCAAACCGGATTCCGATTGGACTAATATCTTAAATAATAAACAAGCTTATTAATGTATTGACAAAATTAAATATCTCCTCACTCTTTATGCTTAAGCTATTATGTTGGAAGAAAGTTTTATTCAGTATGTAGATAATGTGCAACATACTATTCAGTACTGTCACCGTAATACAAATCTCTATTTTGTGTCAATAATAAACATTGCACCTGCTACACATTGTAATATTAAATTGTCAGTAAACAATTACAAAATCATAGAACGAAACTGCGTTAACTGCGGTAACTCTTCGTAATAAAAAAAATTAAATGCCTTATAAATATATTAAGGCCTCGCAATAAAAGAAATCTCTCTAAGTCACGTTAATAATGTAGTAATAAAATAATGGCTTCATAGATAACTATAATTATTATGTTTTAGTATGTAGTTGCTTTCTTCTTGCACATTGCCTCCGATTTGTCATCTTTACCCTGTCCAGAAAAGATTGTTTGGAAACTAAAAGGTTTGAATGGGTATCCCGCACCGATGTAAAATTTACTCATAAATTCCACCCTGAAATTTTTATAAATCATAATATATTCATGTAATAATTATTATGACACGATCTATTTGATTTTGAAGGTCACGGCGGCCAATCTCACTGAGACAGAGATGTACAAGAGATATTATAGAGCACAAATAATCAACGGAGGTAGTATTTGCGCATCTAATTTGTGAGTAAGTACTAGGCGACAGTTCGATATAGCGAAGTTCCCGAGAATTTCATAACAAAAAAAAAAACAAAGATTGTAACAGGCCCAGGCTCCGAAACCGGGGCTTCCGGACATGCAGCTTAAATCTTATAATAAATTCATATTGGAATCAAAGTTATATATTTGATTATGTATGTTTGTAATATTTGTAATGATTTTAATAAGAGTTAGTTAAATCAGTCCTTTTTGCATTTTTTACAACTGAACACACAAACAATCTTTCACAAATACCTAAATGTATTACAACAGTCTTTATCCATACTAAAAACATACCTTAGTTTCATTTCAGTTTTGTATATTTAACGCTATAGCAAATTCTGACTAGAACTAATCTATAGATATCAATTTAAAAAATACAAACATGAACCATAGGTAGAAAAACTAATGACTAAAATGAAAGAGTTATTTGAAATGTGCTAAAGGGATTTTTTTAAATTAAATAATATTCAGCAACAGAAGCAAAGCTAATGTTTTTATATAATACAACTACTACTTATAGCCGAACATTTGCAAACATACATCAACAGCGTGCATGAACTAAAGGTTGTACAAATTAACTAAGCTAACAAATTATAATATTGTAGCTAGGATGTTTTCAAACTAAGTAATAAACTCTTCATGAAATTTAGTATACAAGGGGTTTTGGGGGCGATAAATCGATCTAGATTAGTTTTATGTCTGGGGAAACGCGTGTTTTCGATTTTTCATGCAGTTTTCTTTTGTATTATTCCACGCAAAATATGGTCGGTAATTTGCACGCTTGGGCATAAGTATCGTGGTCGGCTAAGGTGCAAGTTCCAAGATGGTCAAGGTTCGAATCTCGGTTGCATACAAAGTTTTTTTGTTTTTTTTTTTAATATTTATTCAAGTTTTTAGTTAAAAAAATTCTACTTTAGGCCAAAAACACCGAGCAAGGCTCGGTAGCCCAGGTACTAATACTAATCAGTAGATAGCCTTGAATTTGGATTAATATATGATACATATATTAGTATGTACGTATGTATATTCTAAGTTAAAGGAAACGATTAGGAGAACTACTTGGATATACCAATTTGTACAATATATAATTTTTGTTCAAAAGAATTTATTTATTCAGAAATTATTTTAATCAGAAATTAAGCTTTTAAATCTTAATTTCTGATTAAAATAATTCTGGCATTCAGGTCAGATTTCATTTATCTTTATTTACATAAATTATACATATAAGGTTAAGCTCATCACTAGATCAAATAGGTAATATCTATAACAACAGTCTACTGTAACGAATATTATTATTGACTATATTGTAAATGTTTACCATTAATTAATTAACTAATTTAAGAGATAGTGTGAAATCACCACTTAACGTGTCTCTCTCAGTGCCTCAATATAAATAGAAAGAAGATGAAACGGTAGGATTTAACCTCAGGTCTAAACTTGGAGGTAAGTAGAGACCTGAAATTAAACCTACCAACCTACCGATGGTAGGTCGGTTATTGTCACTGTGCGCAAATTAAAATGAAAAAATATATATATTTACCAATGCAATCGCAAGGTGTGTAAGAACGCTGACAATCCCTCCATAACCACTAATATTGAAAGACTGAATACAGCCCAAACAGCGAATATAAGAAATATCTTTGGTCCTCCCATCATAGATGTTTCTCGTAGGCCAAGTTTCGCAAATACCATCACCCATAACATTTCAGATAGTTCTATAATCAATATAAGACAAAAGTATTGAAAATGATTGATTAGTTTTAGTGCTTACTGCTTACTTCTACTTCGAATATGAGGAGGTACTCTATTCATGTGTAATTAATGCAATCTCTTTTTGTTATACATAAAGCAAATTATGGTATGTTTTTTAAATAGATAACACCTCAATAGTTTCACATAAATACATTTCAAGATAAAATCTCGCCAGTATGGCGGGAAATTTAATTTTTGACATTGAAGTCTGTGTGTATCTTAAAGTTAATAAGCAAATACAGATTCCATTTACTTGAAAAAAAAAACTATAAACTATAATATATAATTGCTCAGAGCCTGCATATTTGGAGCAAAAGAGTAATAAAGTGTGATTAATCTCTCATTTTTATGTATTCAATAACATTAATTTCTCAATTAGATGTATTCAAGAATTGTTTCGATATTTACAGGTCACTTATCGAAATGTAAAATTAGATCGTGTACTCAGAGAGGTAATATTTTGTTCAAGTAGTTTTATTGGAGCACATAAATATCGGTATGGAATGTAAATTGAGTTTGTTATCGACTACTACCGACCATGCTTTGGAATAATCTAAACAAATATGTTTAAATAACGTGTGCATATTTTAAAAATATGCATATTTATATTAATTTAATAATTGCATTAATAATTATTATTATGATCTCCTGACCAAAATCGGCAACAGCGGCTAGCCTTCACTGAGCCCTTGCCGACTGCGCAGGAGATAATATATCTTGTGCCATATAATTATTAAAGTATACGCAAGGTGTTAGACCTTACGCTTGCCTCGCTTGGTGCCTCCCTAGATACGTTTTATAATATAGATAAAAGATAAATAGTTATTGCGAGTGTCCCTTTTCTGCCTTTTTAAGACCTACAATTTTCTAATTATTTTGATGTATATCTAAAGGTTTAGTCAGCGTTTGCCATGTAATAATAAGTACAAAAACTGTTTTTTTGACAAAACACCGTCTAGGCTGTCATCATTGCACAAATCTTTTACAAATTATACGTTCATAAGCCTTCTTTGTTTATCGTTTCTTTTTATAAGTAAAAGTAAATTTATAAGTAAAGTATCAAATTTCTCTGCATGGTGTAGAAGAAGTAAGCAGATAAACAGACAGACTCAGACATCGATTTTGTTTAATACTATTTATGTATAGATAAGTATGCGAGCAAACATAAATGTACTCTGTAATTATATACGACCGGAGAGATCAGGTGCAGGACAGACAGCTTTAAATGCTGTATTTAAATTGCATAATTGCCTTATTTAAGTACTTATGATAAAACTAGCAATGCCCGCGGCTACGCTCGCGTTCAAATGACCAAAAACGCAATTCTTAGGTTTTACATGTAAGTATACTCTTACATTGCAATTTTTGTATTTTTTCTCAGAAATGAGACATTTTCCCGCGGTAAAAAGTATCCAATATGTTGACCCGGATAACCAGCTATCACCTTACCAAACTTTATCAAAATCCCTCCAGTGGTTTTTCTGTGATGCGGTAACAGACAGACAAAAAATTCTAAAAACTATAGATTCGGCTTCTGTATCGATAATAATGTTTATTTCAACAAGATTTTCCAAAAAATATCTAATGTACAGATTCGGCTTAGTTACAACTTACAATTTTATTATATGTATACATGAAAGAACAAGTGTATACTCACGTTCATGTGCTAATGACAATGCCCACAGACGAAGATAAGAAGCAGTATGTGATATGGTACTCAGAACAAACTCTATAGTGTGAACAGCTTGATGTATCATCAATTCACCAAATGTTGTGTTGTATTTCGCGACTTCTGCCAACATCTTCTCTTCAGCTCTTCTATTTTCAGAATCTTTTCGCTGATATCTTCGAAATTGGCTTACTTTTTTCTAAAATAAACATGATCTATACAAATATTTCTTATTTATGTAAGAATAATTAATAAAAATTATCATTTTTTGACATTTTGCCACTTCAAATTTCAATTACAATTAATATTAACAGATTTTTACTTGCTTAAAGTGGTATAGGCTACAAGGGTTCCCATAGAACAGCAGATAAAATTTTCTATACATTTCGTCAGCGTCATTCATCACGTCGATTGTGTGGAAACTGACAAATGAGCCTATTCCTTATTTAATTATTTTAAAATGCCTTAAACGAAATCCAAATGATATCCGTATTAGTATGGAGAAAGGAAGTTATCATAAATTCATTTAGAAATTCTCTTCATCTGCTTTATGATACTGAAGTGTATGTAAAAAATAATATCTACAGAAGGATTTTAATAAGTTTTTGGTTATATAAACTCTTACCAATGCCTCTTCTTTTTTTTTCTTATACGATCTGTGTAGATATACTGGAGACCCGAATAAAAGTATTGGGACACAAATGACTGCAATGACAACTAGCATACGCTGGAACCTCTCTTGGCCGCTAAACATATAAGCTTCGCAGTCTTCTTCTACAGGCTTAGTAGTAGACAGCAATACCATATCGATGAATAAAATCAAAATCAACGGCGAACAACCCGCACCTCGCGTCACTTCAACTGGGAAAGTTATCAAATAATATGTATAATACTATATTACCCTTCAAATTATAAATTATGAATGTTTTATCTTAGTATACAAGATGTCAATACCAACTGTAGATATAATTTGAAGATTAATATTCTCCTGGAAAATATTTCTGCAGGAAAATGAGAAAAACTCTGTTATCTAGACACATTTCCGCCAAAGGGACGTCAGAGATCAAAGCCCGTAATTTTGTTATGCTTTATAAAGTGACTTTATAGAAGTAAACTTGAATTATATACCTACATGTATATTTAATAATATTATTGGAATTATACAATATATTAAAGTAGCTACATACAAATCAGTTGCAGGTTCAAACGAATGTACATAATCCGTTTTAAGAAATTATTAGTATTCTTAAATAACGTGATTGCAAAAAATCTTTTTATATAATATTATTCTTGTAAATTACAACGAATCCATTTCTATTCCTAATAAAAATTCTTATTAAAGTTAACGTTTCAACATATTACATGAAAATTAGGTAAATTCAAAGTCAAAAATCTTTTTTTCATAAATGCGAATAAGGTTTTTATTATGATATTTCGATTATAAGCTGACTCCTTAAAATAAATCGTTTGTTTATACTATACATAAAATTACAATTTATCTTCACATTCATTTCATAGATATTTTTGAGGTAATCATTTTGTCATTTAACTCTGTACTATGCATATTAGATTTATCTTTTTTGAAGTTAAGCAAAACTTATATGGCCCTAATAAGAGCTAATGTAATGTCCACTTAAGCCAATAGTCCTTACCACTTAAGTATAATATTAAGTTTTAGAAATACTTAAAAAGTACCTACCATATTTTCCACTGAACATGAACCATTTCATGTATATAAGTACGACCAGCCACATAAAAAGGCATGACAGAAATAGTACTTGAGGTATAAATTGCAAATATATCGCGTGATAATTTTTAAAATATCTGCAATGAAAAACATTTACTGTATAAAAGCCCTCAAAGTTGATACGATTTTTATGCGATGCAATAAATCTTTTTATTTAAATCACAGCAAGGGTGTGTTTAATGTTTATAACATATTAAAAATGTTTACATTTTATAAATATAAAACCTGAGAACTAAAATTTTCTGATAACAAACGTTACTGGTGGTTATAATTACAATGGTGACTATAAGAATAATTTGTCATTAATGCCATACTGATACAGGCCGTCTGATCGCAAAGGAGTCCGTAGTAAGATCGTGTCAAGTGCATAGTAAATGTCAAGGTGCATTCAGACTCAACGTACAAAAGACATATGAAATAGAGTTAGATATTACTTCACGCTTAACAGTCAAAGGAGCACGACAGATTTAACAAATGATGTAGAATACTAAAGGAGTATCAATATTAGTATGTCATTTCTTAAGCTAAATTATTAACTTGAAATTATCAACTTATTAATAATAAAAGGTTGTACTAGCGCGGTGTTATCCGAAAATCCCTAAACTTATAGATAAATAAAAGAGCTTAGCTAATAATTTCATGTAATTTAATTTTAATGGCTCGATCATTTAGGCATTTGTCACGAATGGAAATCAAATCCTTGAACTCCTTTCCTTCTAATTTGTCTATTACTAATTTGCACGAATAAAATATGTATGTGCACGGGATTCCCTTCAGTACGAGGGGAAGCAGGCCATAGTCCACCACCACGCTGACCAACTGCGCGTTGGCGGACTTCACATGCCATTTGAAAACTTGCTAGGTTCTCTCAGATATGTAGGTTTCCTCACGATGTTTTCCTTTACCATTAAGACAAGTGGTAATCATGTTGGATATGATTCGCACATGAAAATATCAGAGGTGCGAGACCCGAGATTTAAACTCGCTTCACTCGGTATCCCAAGCGAGCGCGTTACAACTGGGCTACCACTGTCTAATAAAATAAACATATATTTAATAACCTTAGACGTTCTCTTTTCAGAAGTCACGCTAGAAAACACTTTTATCAAGAATATCCTTTATAAATATTATAAATGTAAAAGTATGGTTGTTTGGCGAATGACATGAGTTTGGAGAATGACATGGGCTACTTTTTATTGCGGGAAGTCATCTCAATTCCACGGGAAAACACGCTATAATACAACCCACAGCAAATCATCAAACCTATTTTCATTTATAATTAATATATAGTAGGTATATCTATTCCATACTAACCGTCAAAACGTACCTAGGCATGAACCCGAGCAGAGCGCGGGTTAATCGCTAGTTTCTTAATAAAAGTGTTTTCCAGTTTATTCTCCTGTCCTTTGTAAGCACGGCTTCACGCTTGTAACACGCGCTCAATAGCCACAGCGGTGTTTTGGACGTCCGCGTTGTGTCATGTTTTTTTTTCAATGTCGAGTGCCGGCGGTGAACAGTGAGGGTAGCAAGTACCCGTGAGTACTTCATAAAAAAACGGACAAGAAAGATATGCGGGTGTAAAATTCAGCGTAAATAAATTATTGGCAGGCTTCATGTCTAACTTTCACCGAGTATTTCGCATCCTCAGACTTAAAGAATTATATTATGTAGGTATATTACTGAGTCCGCCAAAAAAAACCAAAAGTCAAAACTAGTAGCATGATTTTCTGTTTATACTCGTACTACTATACTCGATTTTGTCATACAGATCATTTACTTTATTCCCATAATAAGGCTTTATATATTGTAGGTATTAGTCGTTAATTTACAGACTTGTGAGAAGAAAATATGAATTATTAAAAAAATACTATATTCTTTTGTATGTATTTTTAAACATCCTCTTCTCTCTCTCTCTTCCTCTTGAAATAGAGATAGCATAATATTATTATTTATGTGTTTTTTTCTTTATTATAATAAAATATGTCAGGTATTCATTTATTAACATTTATTTACTTGTAATCTAGTAATGTATTCTATTAATATTTGAATTCTGTTGAACAATGGAATAGAAGGACATAGTGAAAATTATATTTACCTATTGTTTACCTTTGAACTAATATTTGTGTTGTTAATAGTTATGTCAAAGATATTAATAATGTTATTAAGGTAACGCTATATTATCATGGCATGCACATTGTACCTATGTCTCTATAGTACCTTCTAACCTAACCTTTCATTTTTTAAGGTTCCGGAGATATACGTCGAATAAATAATCTGCACATCTACAAATCACAACTTTTTTACTCAGAAACTATTGTCACTATATTACTAAGGTAGCTAGATGATAACTATCTACAAATTCAATACTATAAATTGTAAATAATTAATAATATTACGTGTGATTAAAGAGACTTAAAAATAAACCAAACATCATGTGAACAATCCCAATAATTATTGACATCTTCATCTTCAAAGAATTTAGGTACATAATTTTGTTTTTAGCTAGCTGTGAAATACAACATTTGATATATAATTTTAACTAATTATTTCGTACAACAGAAATTATTTTCAATAAAAATTATAAAATGTAGCAAAGTAGTTAACAATGCTAATTTACGTTTAGTAAAAAAATGTGTAATCAAACAATTTTGTAACAAGCAGTAACAATAAAATAATTTTTATTACCGCCCAAATTGGATCCACGCCAAATATATAAGGGGGATTAGTCTCAAAAACTGGATTTAACGTTATATATTGAGAACCTTCTACTTCCTGTTGCTCAAACGTATTCTTCCAATATGGTTGTACGAGCACAATGGACTTTGAGAAGAACACATTGTATAAGAACCCCGTATAAAGCGTAAATAGTCCCATCATAAGGATTACATAACGACCTAGAACAAAACATGTACCATAATAAAAGTATTGCTCCATCTCAAGGTTTTTCTTAGAATATTATAAAATAAAAATATTATTTTACACAGTATATAATACAATTTTGATAAAGCAACCATACTAACCAAACAAATTACTTATTTTTATTGGTTATTTGAATAACAACCGCAAAAAATATATCTATTAATCTTAAGTATTCATAAAAAATAAGTCACTGGAATCTATTCTGTCAAGTAAGATTACTGATTGTGGACTACATTATTTTCGAACCGAAACCGTTACAAACAGACAAACATTTCAATGATTTATATATGTACATTACTAGCCAAACTGATTTTGGTGATATATGTTAAGAGACACGTATGTTGCTACATATTATTGTGTTCATGTTTTCGCTCTCAAGACCAAAATATAAACAATTATATAGATAAGTGTTCGCCCAGTAGTCGAAATTCATTATCTATATTTTTTTTTAATTTATTTATAACCTAAAGCTCGTAAATACTAACTGAACAAAAAAAGAAATTCGGTTGACAAACAAAGGAAAAAAAGGTACTGAACTATTTTGTCTTTGGTTATCTATATATAGATAACCCGCAAGCCGAACGTACGTTGATTGTACTATTTCTAGAAATATTCACAAGCATACACACAGTAGCGGACTGAAGTTATCCTAATCGGATGAATAAAATGAAAAATCTCAAAGTATATGGGTTCGGTATCAAAAATGTAATATTAATATAATAATTTGTTAAAATGTTATCAAAATCATTCAAATGATATAGGGATACATATAAATAAATCTACAAAAATATACAAGCATATAGTAAATAATATAAATATAACATATAAACGACTAAAATGGAATAAAATAAGTCATTTACACAAATATGTATATCAAAACATTATTTGAACGACGGAGAATATATTAATTTTATCATTACCACCAAAGAAAATATTCCAGATTTCATTTTTCGACGTTTTATCCATGTTATCCTTTTCCACTGATACCATCCAACCCGCAAATGCTAATAATATAACACCGTGGCATACGTCACCGAACATCAAGGCAAATAAAAATGGAAAAGTTATTATCGTATATAGACCTGGAATAACAAAATTTAAGTCACTTTTCGTAAGTAGAATATTTTCTTTCAAAATACATTATTAGCATACATTTTATTATAATAGGAATTAATTATATTCGAGCAGCAGATACCTACAGAATAACCAAATGTACTAGTGAGCTCGCTGGCTTTGTTGCGGTTGTCTTAGTTTAAATTAAACATTTATTATTATTAATTAAAATAATTAAAATACAATCAAAATCACCGATATCTTTTAAAAGTATGAAATTAAATTGAATGCGAAAAAAGGGTTTCATCAATTTGCCGAAGGCCACAAAACATTTTAAGTTTTGGCTAGATAAATGTTATTTTCCGCATAAACAATTCTATTTAAGAATCTTTTTTATTGGTCAACAACGTCACAAGTAGTCTCAAATTAAAAATAAATTCAGCATATCATCTTATAAAATTAAATAAGCAATTCTTGTATACAGGTTGGACCAAATAGATGGGTCATGGAAGAAGAGTAGGTACCTTAAACAGTAAAGTTATCAAGTTTTACTCAAAGGAAACATTCTATTACTTTAATTTAAAAAATTAAACAAATAATTGTAATGTTTGATATTTGTAAAAGTACTCTATATTTGTAAAATTATGTAAGAGCCTAGCCACCTGGATTTAGCTCTCTGTAGGTTGAGTCGCCGTAAGCGTTAATAAGCGCTTGAAAGCCTTTTGTAAACTTGTTAGTGCGATGAAAAGTGGGTGGCTCGTCCGCGTCGTCGGACTTCAATACGAAAGATTCAACATTTGATTTAGCATTTTCCTAAAAAGAAATCTATATTAACGAAAGCTCACATAGAATATTTCGCAATATGATGTATTTTATATTGACAAAAAATACAAAATCACGTCATCGATGTTATAGTATGTAAACATTAAATTGTAAACACACATGTACGTAAAACATGTTAAAAATGCAGGTATACAAAATGATATTTATATTAGTGATATTTATATATATTATAGTATTAGTGAGATTAAGCGGTCTTGAATCTTTCATTATATAATATATTATACTGTAATATATTTATTATATAATATATAATGGAAGATTCAAGAGTTTTGAATCTCACTAATATTTTATAAATATATATGTTTTTGAACTTACTACAACGCTACACGCTATTACGACAACAGATTGGAATGAAATCTTGGATTGTCACAGCCTACTACGTGGATAAACTCGGAAGGTAAAATTATTTTAATATATTAATTAGGCTAATTTATGCTGATATTACCGACACACGAGCTAACATATCTTCTACTCTGGGTAAATCAAGGTTTGGAACCCAACACTGTCCAATGAGGCATTTTTTTGTTATATCTAAGGTAAACATATTCATTATATGGTAGATTGCTTTTGACTTTTTAATTTGAACCATCCACGTTTCCCATTGCTTGCTAACTGTACGCAGAGCTTTGCATCTATAATATTTCATTTTTCTCATAACCTGTAACATTACTTAATAAATTATACAAAGCCGGCGTAAATTAAAGTGTTGTAGGTAGGGATATAAAATATTTATTAATAATATGCTAGCATACATTCATTTTAACGATTAATATAGAACAGATTATATATATATATATATATATATATATATATATATATATATACAATGTGCGTATACATAGGTATAGAAAAGTATGTAAGTATTTTAAAAAATAAAAAAATCCCTTACTTGAGAAATGATTGATTCCCTACATAAATTTCTACCCTTAAGATGTTTTCCGACACAAAAACTATATGATGTCCTTCCCAGGGTCTGAAACTACCTCCATAACAAATTTCATCTAAATCGATTCAGCGGATTAAGCGTGAATAGGTGACAGACAGAGTTACTTTCGCATTTAATATTAGTATGGATATATGTACATACATATAAAGCTATTTTTTTGTTTCGTACTCGTTTTGCACTGCAACTACCAATCCGTATTTTTAAAAATCCTTCTTGGATATTAAAGTCTGAATAAAGAGTTATGTAACCCGTATGTAAGGAGCGGAGCAATGTACATAAATAGATACACGCGAGCAACTCTAGTTTATAATAATTTATCAGTTTTTTTTTAAAATTGTGTAATAAATACTACCTTACCTGCTTAAACAACGCAACGTATCGCAACATTTTCTTATTATTACTAATATTATTATGCATAATAAAAAACTTTACAACAAAATTGAGATTTATATTTAAAAATAAACCTATGGAGTGTTTTAGTTTCTAGTTAATTCAGCGTCAGAACACATTAAATAGCGATTTTAAAGCTAACTGTAACTAATTAAGGTTTTTATGCATTTATCAATTGTGCTGTCTTTTCTTCCTTGTAGGTCCAAGGTTTATTAAGGATTTAGGTATTCCATTTTCAACCGACTTCTTCAAAAAGGAAGCGGTTCTCAATTCGACTGTATTTTTTTAATGTTTTTTTACCTCAGAACTCCGTCATTTATTAACCGATTTGGACAATTTTTATTTTGTTTGAAAGTGTATACTTTCAGATTGGTCTCATTTAAATTTCAAAAAGAAATACCACCCCCAAGGGTGGAAATGACTTAACCTACTTCTAATTGTCATATTGACTTGAAACTTTGCAAGTGTTTCTATTTTCGTTGATAGTGCAGTGTTCGGTATTGTTGACCTGATCTGATGGTTAAGCCAGAAGGTGGATAGGTGAAACTCTTTAAAGGCTAATAGTTGATACTTTAAGTTTGGGCTTATTTTGTTTGATTTGACAATCCCAATAAGTTAGAATCGGATTTTAGAGCCAGAATGTTCAGTGTTACTAATAAAAGCGAATTTTAGTTTGTCAGTCTTCATATAGAAATTTGCATCAAACTAACTTAAACGGCTTAATCAAATATTTTATTAAAATACTTTCTACTTATTTTGCTACTATGTCTACACTAAAAAGGGAGAAATAAAAACTTTTAAAAATAATACTTTCTTAAATTTACGCGAATATTTGACATTTTAAATAAAACTATCTTTTCGGATTACTTCGCGGATTTATTTTGAATTTTGGTTCCAACGTCGGGAACCAAAAATCAAAATAAATCCGCGAAATAATCCGAAAACATAGTTTTATTTAAAACTTTTTAAAAAATAAATTTAAACCTACTTCAAAAAAATACTAAAAAGTAGAAAAATAACTGATTGATAGTTTTCTTTTCCTCTATGTACATACCTAAACAAATATTTTCGAAGTCGGTGCCAACTGATACAAATCAAAGCACACACACGCAAAGTCGGTTTTATTTTTATTTTTTTAAGTTTTTATTACTATAGTTGTAATAATCTTATTTTATCGCCTATTCTACGTGACATTGGCGAAGTAATCTGTCTCAACTGGCACTCTTTGAAGCCATTAACAAGAAAATTGAATTGAAATCTTATAAGTGCTACATTAATAATATTCAAGTTTAGATACTCTTTTTCTCGTACTTTAACTTAACTCTATAATGAAGAATGAAATTACTTATATAAAAATAACTTAAAATACCACGAGTCTAAACCGTATTTATAAGGTACGAATATCCAGGTCGACCTAAAAAAATTGTATATATTTCATTGCTTAACGAGTGAACATAGAAAAGATTTTAGGACCACTTTTAGTGAATAACTAATTACATGAACTGGAGCTCGCCTTATAAGTTAATGTACAGTTTTAGAATTTACTAGCATTTCCCGCGGCTCCGCCCGCGTTCTGATAACCAAAAACCAAATAAAATAGCGTTATTGTTATTTTTTTTTCAAGATAAGCTATTTTTTATAGTTTTTGCTTTATTTAGTAAGTTACCTTGCTAAAATATAATATATAGTATCATCGTAGTTTTATTCTAACCAGCTTTTGTATTTTTTCTTAGAAATAAGATATTTTCCCGCAGTAAGAAGTATCCTATATGTTGACCCGGATAACCAGCTATGACCATACCAAATTTCATCAAAATCCCTCAAGAAGTTTTTCTGTGATGCGGTAACAGACAGATAGACGGACAGACAAAAATTCTAAAAACTATAGATTCGGCCTCTGTAACGATAATAATGTCTATTTCAATAAGATTTTCCAAAAAAAATTTGATGTACAGATTCGGCTTGGTTACAATTTTATTAGTAGGTATAGTATAGATGTTGCGCTATTGAAAATAGGATCTTTCAAAATAACGCGATGATTCTGCGCTTGTACCTATAAAGAATACGTAATATACAAAAAATACGTAACTAAACTCATTTTTATTAATACTAGCGACTCACCCTCGCTTCGCTCGGGTTCGTCCCTAGCTTGCTTTCCCATACAACTTTCATCCCCATTCTCACCCAAGCTTAACCCCAAAGGGCACCCTTGAAGGATGGTTTCCGGGATAAAAACTATTTTATTCACTCACTTTTGATATCATGAGATTTAAAAAAAACTTATTTTAGTATTTTTTTCTTTTAATTTTCTTCTATACAAAGCTTGTCCTGACAATAACAAACACAAAAAAAAGAATTATCCAATTTAGTGCAGTCGATCCAAAGTTATGTGTGCACATTTCGGTGATTTATTTTTATTTATAAAGATTTAACACATTTTTTTTGATAGAGTAACACAAACAGGAATTAAAAAAGATCGAATTCTTAATTCTTATACAAAGGTAATAATAATACGTCCTGCTCTATTTACGCCTCAAGTGAAACAAAAAAAATCCTATTTTATAGTGAGACAGCTATTATAATTTTAGGTTTTGTTAAATTGCAGAATATGAGATAACATAAGATCGGAACGTCATAATGAAAATGAATTCATTTGTAAAATACCTATATGTCTTTAATAAATATTATTGTTTACCTTTTCTAAGTCGCTAATTCGTAAATCAAGCTGCAGCATCATGTCCATCCTCTCATCAAAAGTTTGGGGGCAAGGATACACGCTAACGTGAAAGCCATTGCACACTTTTTCCAGACGTTCACTCAGCTGTTCTCCGTGACATATTGCTAAAAACGCCACCTTGCGGATATCCTGACCCTATTTTAATTATTATGTATAGATACTCAAAAAACTTATTTAATCGTTCAAAAAATTCCTACAGTCAAATAATATTATAGATTATTTACGTAGAAAAATATGTATTTACTGCATAATAAAGTTAGTGAAGTTTACCTGGAGCATCTTATAATTACTTTATGAAGCGCAGTCCTGACAGTAACAACGTTTTCTCATGCTAATACTATTTCCCTATTAATATACGGTCGTGGTAATGTTAAACGACATTACCGTGATGTGGTGTTCTACGTCCAATGTTAAATCTATTAGCTTTGCTATATTATCTACTTAAAAACAAATGAGTCAAGTCATAACATGAGACAATTAAACCTATGCAATATCTACAGAACAATAACAATGTCTACACATTGTAATAATATTTTAGTAAAAATATTATAAGAGTTTTAGCGATACATGTAATCAAAATCATTATTTAATAAATATTTAAATAGATAAATTATTAAACACTATACATCCTTTACTCTTAAAATAATACAAGCAATAGTAATAATTTTTTTTTGAAAAAAAAAATACTGTATTAAATCTTTCTAACAGTAGCGTGTTTTTTAGTCGTAATACTTAATTCAAAGTGTTAGAGACCTGTCGCTTTGGTAGAATTATATTATTTACGTGAAAAGTTACCGTCTGTGGATCTTGGAGTATAGCGTCTTGTGTTGCTCGTCTGTAATAAATATTTCCACGAGAAACTCTCCACAGCATCATTTCAAAAGGAAAACTCCTACTCCGTTTCACCACTCCAGTTATTACAAATAGACGACCTAAGAATCCTGTATCACCAGCAGCGGCCCCTCTTCAATGAAAGTGGAAAATATCAATTAATTAAATAGTGTATTACGAGTTCGATTTACGTGAAAGAGAGTACTGTATGTTTATACATGTGTGTTTTATTGACAGTTTTTAACTGTTTTTAATATTAATTCTGAATAAATATAAATAACATAAATATAATGTGCCGAACGAGTACTATTGATACATAAACATAAAATATTTTAAATTTATTTTCATTCCAAACGTGCTAACAAAAGTATATATATGTATATAATTTGTTTGCACGTTATGTACATGTATGTACATTCACATTATGTATATGTATATAATTCTTCTTTACGTGTGTTTGTTAACCTACTCCTCCTAAAGGGCTAGACAGATTTGGATGAAATTTTATGTGTATATTTCAATGGGCTCCTGGATGGTTTGAAAATACAATTGAACCCGGTAGGTGGCGCTGCAGTTATTGTGCCACTGATTATCTCCTAAACGGCAGGGATAATTTTAACGAATTTTTTGTGTAGGTTCATGTCGAGATCCCTGCAAGGGTTGAATTTACAAATGGATCCGGCAGGTGGCGCTGCAGTTGGTGTGTCACAAAATTTTCATAAGAGACTTCATTTTCCGAGCAATAAATAAATATAAATTGTTGATTAAATAAAATAAAAATAGATGTATGAATGTATGTTTCCTATGGACTCCAATACAGCTGGAGCGATTTTAATGAAATTTTCGGGTAATCTTCACATTAGCCCAACGGGTGATCCTGTGAATTTTGTTAGCGATCGGAAATTTGCACCCGGGCGAAGCCGCGGGTATTGCCAGTATATTATGAATCCCTAATACCTTCTAATAAATAACTTTAAATATCGCTGTTTTTGATTACAGAACACAAAACAAGCTAAAAACACTCAAGTTTTATTTTCCATAATTGCTTCAACGCTTAAATAATTAGAGTACATAATCTAACTTCACATATTTGTCACCTCATCCCTCATTTGCAGCAATCACGGCGTTTGACATTTAGCAATCAACGTAGTATACGACGAAAATTATTTTGCTTTAATACATTTTAGGGGTCATCCAATAGTGGTTTCTAGATATATTAAAATTTGGTGGATATTGGTTTATCACATTATACCCTATCGTAGAATTACTTCGAGCAACAAATATAATTAATTCAAAACTAAACACAATGGCACCGTACATAATAAACTATGTGCATATATTATACATACATATAAAGCAACGACTATCATACTTTGCAAATAGAGATTCCTCGGTTAATTCAGATTGTCCTAGCATTGGGCCAATGTGATTTATAACATAGTTCATTTCTGTTAACTCCAAATAATTCTTCAGGAGCTGAGTCTGATTTTCTGACATGTTCAATACATCAGATTCCCATTTTTCAAGTACATTCTATAAATAGAAAAGAGTTTTTTTTATTTAAACGACTAGAATAAATTTAATAAGACTGAATATGAAAGTTTCAACAGTTTATTGACATATTGAAACATACACTTGAGAATCTATGTACAATTGAAATATTTACTTACTTCTAGGGCTGTTACTTCATGTAACTGTAATGCTTTCGGTGCTATGCTGTTATATTCAGTTATATTTATGCCATCTTTCAGCATTTCTCCTTCCATATACAGGAGTTTACGTTCCATCTCTGCGCAACGACACAATTCGGTAACGTAATTTCTTTGAAATGGTTTAAGGTCAGGGGTCATCTAAAAATTCAATATACATATTCAATTTTATAAAAATATTTCAATGGCTTCAACGCGACGGAGGCTATAGTACACCACGATAGGCAAGTGGGCGTTGGTGGACTTGACAGTCTTACAAAAGTTACTAAGGTTCTCTTAAACATGTTTCCTCACGATGTTTTTTTTTTCACCGTAATATAATGGGTAATCTTGCTTAAAATGATTAGCGCATGAAAATGTCAGAGGTGTGAACCCAGGTTTAAATCCGCATCACTTGGTTACCCAAGCGAGCGTGTTATAGCATTGAGCTACCACTACCTTTTCAAAGCTTTTGTATTCAGCCCTTTTTAACGTCCCACTGCTGGGCACGGGCCTCCCTTCAATACGATAGGGATCAGGCCATAGTCCACCACGCTGGCCAATTGCGGGTTGGCGGACTTCACATGTCTTTTGAAAACTTGCTAAGTTTTTTCAGACATGCAGGTTTCCTCACGATGTTTTCCTTCACCGTAAGGCAAGTGGTAATCATGCTAGAATTGATTCGCACATGAAAATATCAGAGGTGCGAAACCCAGGATTTGAACCCGCATCACTCGGTTTCCCAAGCGAGCGCGTTACCACTGGGCTACCAATGCCTCTCAAAGCTATTATTCAGCTTTAATTAGAAAAGCTTATAAGCTTTAGTGCATAATTATTTTAGCGTTTATAAAATAATTGCTTCTTAACCTTTTGCAGTTGAAGCTTGGATATATACTTTGCTACACTATTTATTGGTAAAAAATGTAAGAAGAAAGAACTTTCAACTTTATAAAGTAAAAATATATTATTATTATTTTTTTCAATTTTTGTTATTGTGTGTAAAATTGTGCACCACTACAATGGAAACATCGAAATTGCTTTGTCTAGTCTTTTCATACGACCGAACTCAAATGCAAACTCAATACAGGTGGAAAGTGAAATATAGGTACTTGATAAATCAGCCAGATATAAAAATAAAAAAGTACTCGTAGTTACAACAAAACCCTCGACGAACGAACGAAAAGTAAATTTAGGCGTATTTTACGCGCGTTTACTCTGTTAGTGAACGATTTATATGTTGGATGCATGAAGGGAATGCATGATACTGTAAAAATGACATTAGTGTGTTTAAATTAAGAATTTTGTAACGCTCTTTGTGTATAAGCCAGCAGTATCTTTACTAATTGATATAAATTTTAAAGTATGTTGTCTATTGGAATGTAAAAAATAATGGTCTAGTGGATAGGAATGATTTTAACTTCATTAGGCTTACTTTTTATAACAGAAAAAGGAATAATTTCTAAAAGATAAAAGCTTTATGAGAATACCAATAAGAAATTCGAAAGTTCTTTAAGTACTCATACATCATAATATATCTGTGAAGGCTCGACTATCAAGCTATAAATGAACAAAGAGGTCCAACAAAATAGAGGATTAAAGTTTATCTGATAATCGCCTTAGTATATTAAGAGTACTCGTTGAATAACGAGATATTTAATATGACAACATCAAAACAGTTTATTTTATTACAAAAATTGAACGATGAAAAAGCTGCAGATATATAAATTTATGATTTGAAAATATACATGAAACTAACTTACATCTACGAATTGTGTACATCCCATTTCGCCTAAATGATCCACTATTTCAAATGCAGTTTCCGGTTGGAGATACATATCACAAAATGTCATTGGATCACTTCTTAACATGCACCCCATTTTAGATCTATAAATAAAAACCAAATAAATGAAATTATTCAATCCGTAAAATTCTTCTACCGACAGTGAGATTGACAGATTAAATCATTTTTAAATAAAGAATTTAGATTGAAATAGTCAGTTATTTATAAATTCTTAATAATACCAACTAGAAAAAAACGAAATTATAGTGAACCTCATTGTATTTATAGCTAATCACACTTTGTGGCCGTCTAATTCTATTTCATACGCAATCAATCACTAATCATAGGAAACATCGTCATCATCTCCCTGCCCATTTCCCAATCACTTGAGGTCAGCGCAGTAAGTACATCTTC